>CANSGD010000787.1:11570000-12820000 GCA_947645195.1 Patellifolia procumbens
AATACGCATGCCAAGATAAAGAATAAATACCTTTCAAACATTTTCATCAATAAATGCAAAACACTATCAAGTCTCAAAGTTTATAGCACAAGGAAAAGCAACCAATCTTACCACAAGTTCTCCCCCAAGCTTAGCTCAGTCATATGGATGGTAGCTCTCGCTTTGGTCGTGTTCAAAGTCTCTTGTGTGTTTATATGGTTATAAAGATCGCTCAAGGCTCAATTCCTTTGACTAAATCCTACCATAGGCTTGCATATCTTCTCACTCTCCATCGCGTGAGACATTAGTTATTTTCAAGAATCATGAGGACTTTATCAAGGTTGTAATGAAGTCTAGAGGTAAGTGTGTGGAGACATTTGGGAATTTGGTATTAAATAGGAGAAAGTCAAGCTTCCTAATTCAACACCATCTAAATAAACGTTAACCCGAAACCATCTAACTTTGTTACAACCACTCCACTAACTAATATTACCTCCTCTAATAGCATCTCCTAATCTCTCTTTATTAAGTACTAAGAACAAATCCACAATTTTGTTTTGTTGGTATGTTTGATTTTTCCATTTTTTTTCTCTATTCTAATATTGTTTTTCCTTTGTTTTTATTTTTTCTTCTTTTTTTATAACTAATTAGCAAGAGATATATGAGATCAACAAGAATTGGGGAGGAGGTGAACTCAACACAGATTGTGAGTTTTAACCAAAACACATATCATACAACTAACTCAAATCACTATCAGAGCAGTGAATTACAAGACATACCCCTCACCAATCTAGCTTCACAATCCCCTAGGTTAGGAAATCGGTAATAGGCTAAAGATGTGGTTAAACAAGAAAACAGGCTCAGGCTCACGAGGGTGACAAAGGAGATAAGATAATGTGGGTGGCATTTGGCAATGTAGTTCAAATAGATATCGAACGCCTCAATCATATTCAAGAATCAAACCAGTAAATGCAATTTCAAAGAGAATCAATGCAAGTTCTAGAGAACATTCGTCAAGAAGAGCATCACACAACAAGCAGATAAGACTGAAAAGTTGTCAGTCTATAAGGCTATAAAAACATGGTCTCACAAGGGGTATAGCTACCAACATCGGTCGAGCCGCACAAGAGGGAGACCAATCATACCACAACCCATCGATTCCTTGGCCTACTAGAGACTATCAAAGCATTTCCTTTTTCAGGTCATCAAGAAAAACACATGCGTACCAAAGGTAGAGTTCTATCCTAAATGCAATCTATATGCACATGCAAGACTAAAGGATTCTACATGCACCCTAAACATGATACTAAGTGCTAATATGCAATCTAAACATGACACTGATGTGCAACTAATGCAAGTTATATGCAACGAATGCGAACTATATGCAACTAATGCAATCTATATGCAACTAATATATACATCCTCCAGCAAGGTAAACCACACAGTGTCCATACTGTGAAAAGTCTAATGATAACAATAGTAAGGGAGGGGAAAAATCCTGACTCACTGGTCAGGAGGGGGGTCGGGAACCACGTGAGCCGGGCTTATCCCCTTAAGGTCATCAATCGAGTTCCCAATGACATCTTTATATTTTTGCAATATCTTAATCAATTCTGGTATAGAGATGTCATCAAGAGCCGAGTTGACAATAACAGGATAAGTACATGCATCATCAAGGAAAACATACTTAAGAGAGGGGGTAAGGGGTTTTTACTCTACCTTAGCATGAGGCTTAGAAGTTTAGAACTCTCCTCTTTATCAATTGAAGCGGCAAGGACCTTCAACTCCGCCTCATGTGTCTCCTCGGCGATAGTTTTATCGACAAGCATAGAGATTTTCTTCCCCTCATCAATGTTCAAACTCGATGCTTCAGGGATAGAAGCATAGGGCTCATTATCAGTGTGAACTTCTCTCTCAAAACCTTACATTTCACTCTCCACATGACCAGCCCGAAAAACTCTCTCTATCATGGGTCTCTTCAATGTTTTAGAGAACTCAAACACAACCCTCTCATCGGCTACCTCAACCGTGATTGTATCATTTATGCAATCTATTACGGCACCCAATGTCTTAAGAGCTTCTCTTCCAAGAATGAGAGGAGTCTCTATATCTTCCTTCATATCCATCAGCACAAAATCACACGGCACCAAGACATGCCCAACTTGTATTGGACATCCTCCAACTCACCATGCGGCGCTCTCAAAGATCGATCCACCAATTGAATAGTCTTCTTTGTATGAAGAAGAGGGAAGTTTAGGTGCTTAGATATGGATAGACACATCAAACTCACACTCGCTCCCAAATATGCCAATGCACCCTTAGGCTCGAGGTCACCTATCTTCACCGGCAAAGTGAAGCTTCTAGGGTCTCTTTTCTTCTTGGGCATATCTCGTTGCACTAGAGAACTTACTTGGTATGGAAATTTGATAACCTCGTCTTCAACCTTCCGCTTATTGGAGAGGATCTCCTTCAAGAACTTGACATAGGCCGACATTTGAGACATGGCCTCAAGGAATGGAATGATTATTTGAAGGTCTTTCATAACTTAGAGGAACTTTATGAATTTTCCGCTCAATTTTCTCTCCACCAACCTATGAGGGTATGGAACCGACAACACGTAGGTCTTTAGTGGAGGAGGTGTCGGCAATGGAGCTTTGTCACCAACTTGCTAATGAGTCTCCTCCGTCTCCTTATCCTCTACTTTTATTTTAACATAAACCTCTCGCTCAATTTCCTCCTCTCCTTTTCTTTCAACATTAACCTCTCTCTCTCAATTTCCTCCTCTCGAGTTTCATTCTCAACCACCTCCATCTCACTTCCTTCACTCTCATTGGGAATCTTGGGGCCCTCATGGTTCGTTTTCGACCTCAAATGGATAGCTATGACTTGATGTAGGTTAGGGTTAGGAATGAGATGGATTTGAAGTTGTTTTGTGGGGTTAGAGGGGTTTTTCTCTGCCACTTGAGCCAATTGGGTTTCAAGCATTTTGATGTGAGCTTGTAACCCTTGTAACCTTTCGTCGTGGCTTTGAAGAGCTTGGATTTGAAGAACAAGGGTTTGAGTGATGGTTTGGATTTGTTGAAGAATTTGGGAGGTAGGATCAGAGGATGGAGTAGGTTTGCGGTTTGGTTTAGGAAATGGGGGATTTAGAGGGGCTTTTGAAAGTTGTATTGTTGGTGAGGAGCTTGATAGAGATTGGAAGTTTGAGAGGAGGGCCCACCTTGATTGTAGCTTTGATTGTACCCTTGTTGAGGTTGATTATAGACTTGTTGAGGTGGATTTCAAGCTTGTTGAGGTTGGTTGAAGCCTTGATTGTAACCTTGTTGAGGTTGTTTCCAACCTCCTTGTTGATTGCTTCGATACCCCTTGGTTACCTTGATAACACTCTCCTCTAGAATTCATTGCTGCTACATGCTCCGACTGAGATCCTCCACAATAAGAGGTATCGTGGTTTGTACCACCACATATGTCACAAGAGAAAACATTTACTTTCGAGGGACTTGATCATGCAAGGGTGATCTTTGAGAGCTTCTTGTCAAGTTAATCCATTTTTGCTTGAATTTGATCCAAAGGGTCCAAATCAAACTTACCACCCTTCTTAGGTTGAGCACCTCTCCTTCTTCCACCCCGTGAGTAGTTCTTTGTCACTTCTTCTATGGTGGACTCAAGTTGGTATTGCGAGATCTTTGAAAGTTGACCTCCCGCTCCAGCATCAAGATCTGCACGTGATATAGGGTCAAGACCATCATAGAAAAACCTCATGATTCGATTTTGATTAAACTTAAGGTGAGGACATGAACGAATCAACTCCTTAAACCATTCCCAAGCCTCCGCAAGTTTCTCATCATATTCTTGCTAAAAGTAGGAGATCTTCCTCTTAATATCTACGGTTTTCGACTCTGGGAAATACTTCTTCAGAAAAGCCAATGTGACTTGCTCCCAAGTTGTGAGGGAGTTAGCAGCCAAGATCTTTAGCCAAGACTTTGCCTTTCCGGAAAGAGAAGACCGAAATAGATGCATCTTGATATAGTCCGGAGAGACATCAGCCGTTGTTATCATGGCACAAATCTACAAGAACCTATCTAGATGATCTAGTGGATCCTCATCCGACCCTCCACAAAATTGCTCTGCTTTCACCATCCGTGTGAACTGAGGGTGAATACTGAAATTTGTACTGGTTGTGGGGAGTTGAATTCCAACTTGTCAAACATAGGACCCCGGATTTTCGAAATCCCTAAAAAGTTGTGCATTATCGTCACCCATGTATGATTCACTTTCACTTGTTGTACTTGAGATTGGTGAAGTTGGTTAAGAACCCAAGGTCAATCGTTCCAAACCTCCCCCACTAGTGGAAAAATAGCTAGTGCTGCGCCCCATTAGCGGTGGGCTATGTGAGCAGCCCGTAGCTAGCGTTCATTAGCTGTGGGTCTCTTAGAAATCTCGTAGCTAAGTTGCATTTTAATGCGGGCTTTGACAATGGCCCGTAGCTAAATTTTCTAACATTGCATAGCTGGTTTCAATTTGTAGCGGGCTTCATTGACCCGCAGCTAAGTTGCCAAACTTTAGTAAAAATATTCGACGCCCGCCAAATGCCTAGTTTCCAACATTTCATAGCGCGTTCCATAGAAGCTTCTCAGGCGTTTTGGCGTTTTCTCCCACCGCGAAAAGACAAACCTGCTAGGCTTTTACTCCCATCATTCTTCAAAATGACAATGGCCCTTGCCCTCTCCTCGTCATCTGTATTTCCTCTTCCTTTTCTCTCCATATCTAGGGTTTCATTATCTTGTTTTCGTCTTTATTTTGTCGGTTTTCATTGTGAAATCACATTTTTATGTCGTAAATCTAGAATTGTTGAGTTTGATCTGAATTTAAAAGTTCGTTTTTGAGTCGAATCATTAAAATCTTTGTTCATAATCTGATTAAACATTTATTGGATTAGTACTATGGAAAATCCCACCAATTGAGTATGTCGTATGCGTATCAATTTCTTTGTTCGTGATACGAAATGCTGAATCCGGAAGTTCGATTCTGAGTCCATTTTTAATTTCTTTATTTGTAATTTGATTGTTTGATTCATTGGCTTAGAGGAATGGAAAATACGATTATTTGAGGTCAATTTTGGTTGCCGTTGGCTGTTTGTGTGATACGAGTTCGAACTTGTTTCTTTAATATTGTGTTGATTGCGTCGTAATTTGAATGAACAATGTTTGGATTTCTGCATGAGAATCTGGGTGCTAGTTCATGTTTGCATCACACCATCACCCAAGATTTCGTAAATAGGATTGCTTTAGTTTGTGGTGGCATTTTATTGAGCGTTGAGGATTAGCTTGGATGAGTGTTTTTATGTTCCTAAATGTGGAATTCATACTTTAATGTTGGATTAGACGGATAATCACGTTTTATTGAGTTGTTTGAAGGCAAATCATCAACACTAATGTGGTTTAGTAAAATACTAACTACTTGTTGTATGGAAAGTCGGAAATTATCAAAAATAATTTCCAATTGTATTGAACAAGCAATTTAAACTCTTTGAATTAGATGTTGGTATATGATAATTATACGATTTTAGTGTTTATCTTTCTCGCTGCATCAACTGCCGGGACCATCGTCTCAGAACACCCTGCTGCTCGTTGCACAACTGCCGGCATCTTCGTCTTTTCCTAACTTCGATTGACCTAACGATTTGCAAGGACATAACTTCATTTATGTCTCTCTCGTTCTCTTTCGCCCGCAATTTTGTCTGTTTATCTGATTTTTAGATTACTTATGATTTATAGATAATAGATATTACGACAAATCCAGAATGGGTGAAGGCTTACTAGTATGAGATTCCTGTTTTGACTAAGTTACGAACTGATGGTACTGAGGTATGTTTGTTTGATTTCATTTTTGCAGCTTATGAATTCATTTTTATGTTTTAAGCTTCTTATGTTGGAATGTTGATATGAGAATTTGTCATAGCTGCTGCTGCTACTGTTATTTCTTATGTTGTAGTAGTTATTTTGATGATTCCAAGATTCAAGTCACAGTCTTACATCTTAATATAACTTTGCCGATATCTTTGAGGTTGATTGGTTTATATCATTTCTATCAAAAGATGTCAAAATCATAAAGCAGCTTCCAATGGTGGGAGGAAAAGTTATACCTCAGCAAAACTTGAGTTCCTAGGAAATCCAATCCTAAGTACTACCTTAATCGGATCTTACCCCTTCTCAACAAGAAGCATGTGATTATTATCTTCTTCGAAGTTTATTTTACCTTTGACTTTCAAGTAAGATATATGTCAATGTTACTAAAGTAAAGTAACCTTCTAAGTGAATTAGTTTATGATCGTTCATGCAGCATTTTAAGCATAAATATTTGTCTAGCAGATAATCTTGCAAGTACGTGATAAGCTACTAGTTTTACACATGTAAAAGTCTCCATTTTATGACTTTGGGTTATTTTGTTTTACCTTTTTGTTTGCATTTGTTTTCTTGTATATTTCAGGAATATGTAATGATTGGCCACTTTGTTACCAGAGGACTTGTGTAAGTTGCCTGTTAAGAGTCGTTTATATGTATGAGGTTTCAAGGGGCAGCTCTGATTTTTGTCTGAATTTTTGGATTGATGTGGTTGTTTGGCTTGGAGGATGATACTTGGTTATGCCTATGCAGCATATGAGTGTTTTAAAATTGTTGAGAAGAATAAACCGGAATAAAGCAGCTTCGCTCTTGGTGCCAATATTGGTACTTGCTAGCTGCTTCTTCCGTGTTTCTTTTTTTTTTGTTCGAAAAATGGTTTCATTAGTAAATATCTTGAAATAGACTTCAATCGCAACTCTCATGTTGTTCTTGGGGTATGATTTTTAGCTGATGTATTGACGGTCTTTGAGAGGGTTAGTGACGCATTAATTTCATGGTACGTGTGCTTGAATAGTTGTTGGTTTTCCATGATAGGTTGTGCCCATCTGAATATTGATGCTTTGGTGCCTTTTCCTCTGTCTAGGCTTCTCATATATAGTGAAGCTAAACTGGTTTTCATAATATACCTGACTTATCCTAGGACAAAGGTAACACGTTTATATAATTTTGATATCAATGGCTGGTTTGTCATTCTTATGTGACCTATTTCATTCTAGGGAACGACGTACGTATATGATTCCTTCTCTAAACCATATGTTGCGAAGCATGAGATCGATATAGATCGCAACTTGCTAGAGTTAAGAGTTAGAGCTGGGGATATGGCCTTCATGTATTGTCAGAAGGCTGCAAGCTATGGTCAGACAAGAGCCTTTGAGATTTTGCAGTAGATTGCAGCACAATCTACCCCAAGGGCTCGCTCTATTTCTACCCAGGTATCCAATCTCTAAACTTGTAACCCACCTTGAAAATAGAGGAGTGACATCCTTTCAAGAGCTATGGTTTTGTTATCAATTTTCTAGCTGAATTGGTGAAAGAATTTGATAAGAGTTTAGGGTAGCCACTTGTATCTCCTTTAGAAAACTAGTGTCATGGAGAGGGCTAAATATGCATCATTGTATGATTATTCATCTCATTGCCAAATTATCTTACCCCCTCTATTGGGATAATGAGTGTTGTCCATATATGTACTGGTATTATATTTATTCTGCTCAACCACATAAATTTTGACTTCTTTCTAAACATTGTAGTTTGCTTGAATTGCAGTCACAACAACTAGCTCCAAGAACCCGACAACCTTCTGCTTTTGTTGCTGCCACCGACTCAGCCACTACTATCGCTGCTACCGCCGCCTCAGCCACTGCAATTGCCGCTGCCGCCGCCTCAACCACTGCTATTGTTGTTTGCGCCGCCTCAGCCCCTGTTGCTGCTACTTTACGTCAACCTTCTACTAGATTGCAAGCTACTCCAAAGCAGCAGGATGAAGAGCCAATCTCTCCTACTTCAAGTTAATTTCTCCTACGTATGATTCCTTCTTTAAACCATATGTTGGGAAACATGAGACCGATATAGATCGCAACTTGCTAGAGTTAAGAAATAGAGTTGGGGATATGGCCTTCATGTACAGGCTACAGTTGTGTTCAGACGAGAGTCTTTGTAATTTCAGCTTTGTTAGCCTAATGGGTAAGCTAAGTTTGTTGTTTTCTGTCAAGTGTATAATGTATGTGCAGTAGCTTTATCTAAAACATCTTTGTTTCCTGTTTTCTTACTTGATTTTTCATCAGTGGTAATGAAATAAAAAGCGAGAGAATTACGTTGATTTTTTCTTAATCTAGATGGTGGTGTTGGCTACTGGAACAGTGGCTATGCTGTGGCTAGAGCTACAGCAGAATGTTTTTTTTAAAAACAAAAAAAAGCATGTGCTACGGGCCTTAAGCTCAGGCCCGCAGCTACAACATATTTTTCGAAAAAAAAGAAGCACACTTCCTGTGGGCTTTACTATAATGCCCGCAGTAACAAGCACTTGTTGCTGCGGGCCTAATAATCAAGCCCGCAGCAAATAGTTTTTTAGCTGTGAACAGGCCCGCAGTAATTGCTTGCTATCATTAGCTGCGCCTTCAATAGCTATGACCGTCTGTACGCAGCTAATGCCCCTTTTTGGCCCGCAGCAATAGGCTAAATTTCCACTAGTGCCCGAAGCTTTCGCAAGGTGCGATTGACTTCCGGATCTAAAGGTAAGATGGGTGAACCGTGAGCTCTCATTCTCATGTTACACAACAAAGTTAAGCAGAGGATTAGCGAATAACAATACAATCAAAAATGAAAGAAAAATCACTTAAGCAATAGTAAACTCAAGTAAACTTCACTAAATAGCACAATTTCCCCGGCAAAGGCATCTTCTTGATAAGAGGTTTTTAGTATGTCGTTAAGACACTAAGAGATGCTTTACAAACAATATTTATAAACCTAACGAGCAACTAATGTGAACATAGTAACGACAAGTCAAGGGTCGAATCACATGGAAAAAGGGATTGACTAAGGTTTATTAAGTCTGTAACTACCTAAGTGAATTAAGTCTAAAACTAACTAAGTGAAGGGTATTTGTGGGGGGAGGGGTGTGAAGGATTGCTTTAACTATCAACTAATAACTAGATAAGGAAAAAAAACTAACCATCAAGTAAGAGAATAAATATAATAAGGCAAACACTAGAGTGCGGGCTACTCGTATGAATCCGGGCTAGGCAACAACAACCAATGAAATTACAGTTTAAAGGCGAAAATCATGGAAAGTTAAGTTGTTCTCTAAGTTACTCGAGTCCTCTCTTGAATGACCCTCAAGAGTAATCGATTAATCAATCAACTAGATCCTCTCTCGAATGATCTCTAGTCAATTGAGTAATGATTCAATAAGTATGGAAAACCCCTAATACAAGGATCCTCTTAATTTCCACCTACTCTCTTGGTCTAAAAATTATGTTGATTCAAGGGAATGACAAAAAAAATCAATAATCAATTAAGAGGAGTTGAAATCTAAAAGCCCTAGCATAAACGTGATCAAGATCTACCTAGGGTGTCAAAACACCGAGACCAATACATAATAATTAATAGAAAACGCAATTACATGAACATCATAATTAAACCCTTAATTCATACTTTTGCCCAAACCCTAGAAAATGAACTACTCACTAATCATAGATTCTAAGCAATAGAGATTAACAAAATCAAACATGATTAACAAAGCAATGAAATAGAGAGAAGAGATTGAAATAAAAAATACTTGGATTAGTTGACCAATTGAATCTTTAATGAAAGTACCAATGTAAGAAATAAGGGTTTGAGAGTGTTTAGAGTGAATAACTAAGTGTTTAGAATGCTAAAATGTCGAATGTTACTAAGCAAAAACGCAAAACCTATTTATAGTATTCCTAAAATAAAGACGAAAAATCAGGGAAAAAAACCCTAACTGCAGGTCTACACGAGCGTGTCCAAAACGACATGGGCGTG
The DNA here is from genome assembly GCA_947645195.1 of Patellifolia procumbens. Classification (NCBI taxonomy): domain Eukaryota; kingdom Viridiplantae; phylum Streptophyta; class Magnoliopsida; order Caryophyllales; family Amaranthaceae; genus Patellifolia; species Patellifolia procumbens. The sequence goes on from CANSGD010000787.1 coordinate 11,579,885, forward strand.
TAGACCTGATTCTCTGAAATCAGCGTCTTTAGAAAGCAGCTACTGTTTCCTTGAAATTCGGCCAACACGGGCGTGTCAAAATGTTCTTTATTCTTATTCTCTTCTTTGATCTTTGATTGCTTAGTTTATTTATTAAATCGTTCATGATGCAAAGTATTGATTTTTATATTAAATCCATTGTTTTTAGTTCAATTATGAGTGTGTATTCATCTTTCTAGGTTTTTAGGAAGGAAAACCATGTGTTATACCATGATTTTTATTTGAATTTCTATTAGTTCTCGGTTGTGATTAGGGCAATTATAGTTTGATTTTTTCTTGAATCTGTGGTTTATGTTAGTGGCCAATCTAATGAATTACGTCTAGCAACTTGAGTATGACCCGGTCATAGGCTTACTTTTAGAGGCTTGGAACACACGACCGATTTTGATTATGTGAGCGATCGTACCATGTATGTTGAATTGAGAGCATTATGATCCGATCGTAGGCTTATCATTGGCTCTGATTGTTTGACTCTAGACCTAGGTTTTATTATTGATTCGACCCTTTCGATTGGTGTAATTATGGGGGACCGAACTAATGCCCTAATCCTTTGAATGATAGTTAAATCTCAGTTTAATATTGCTTTCATAAGTTTAATTTGTAGTTCATTCTTTCTTCCTTGATTTCGTCTGAAGTATATTGAATATTAACTGTGAAAACTCGTCTCTCTAAGGATTCGACCCGTACTTGCAAGGCTCTGCTAATAACAGACATCGTGCACTAGCGATATTATGCTTAAAACATGTCAAATCCACAACGTCATATATCTAACGGGCTCTGATTGATTTCGGCGTCCTAGAGTGGATGATTATTGGGTTCTTTTCCATTTCTTTTTCATATTCTTTGATGATTCCTTTCGCCAATTTTGCCTTCGTTTGGTCGGTGTTGTTAATGATGTCGCCTCTATAGTTGATTACCGTAGATACGAGAATTTTATCTTCTTCTGAGTACCATCTTTCCCGAACTGCATTCCATGTTGGATATTTACGTATAGTAAGGCTCAATTAATTTACACATGTATATTTTATAATGTTATGGAGTTGTGTAAAAATGACATTATATGATGTAGTTAATAATTAATTATATTATAATTAATTATTTGAAGTATTAAGGTAACTAATATCTTATAAACTAAATATGTAACACCCCCAAATTCCTCTCTAATTTTTCATAAATAATTTTCTATGTAAACCAGAGGTATCTAGAGGTGTTACCGCCACGGTGATATGTATACAGCTGATAAAACAAAATATTAAATAAGTCTACTAACCTTTGCAAATAAAACAGCAGAAGTCTTAACTTAAAATTAATCAAAGACAAATTGGAAACCCTTTAAGGCCCCTTATTAAAATCCTTAGAAATCCAAACTCCTAACTTAATATTTAAAACAGTCCCAAAACGTGACTAATGTTCTTTGAGTGAAAATCAAATAAATCAATGTTGCTTAACATAATGGTGAAAAACAACTTGCTGAAAGATCCCTTCCCAATGATGCTCATCACGAATACCTGAAAAGAAATCCTGCTCGCCATACAACATAAGGTTGAGATGGGTCGTTGCAGGTCCATAATACAATGGACGACACACAAGAAAGTACACGTCAGCTACGGGCTGAGTACATACGTACTAACAAAGTTTAAAGCATAACAAAACATCCTAGCATGATACTAACAAGTTAAAACATAGCATGACTTAACAACTCGACTCTTGACTCATCATACAGACGATTAAATTACTTTATTATTGAATTGGCATTGAACGGGCACCATCATCCACCAGGAATCGTACGGGCTACTATTTAAAAGATGATAAGAGCGTCCCTAGGACCGTCCTCAAATCGAATAACCTTGAAAGTGATAAGAGCGTCCCTAGGACCGACCTCTAAGTAAGAGTCTCACCTGGATCAACTTACTCAGAAAGTCTAGCTAACCTTAGCCATCTCGACGAATTACTAAAACTATAGGTCATCTACATCGTCATGTAGAAGCCTGTGAAGAAATGTACAACACTGCGGTTGTCATCCCCCCCCCCATTGTTCAATACTCATAGGGGATCCATCCTACGAGTTTTAATGCCATGCTTTCTTTCACTTTAAGTGCTTTAGTATTCTATGAAAGTATAGACATGTACAAGAATGACATAAATACACACATGACACAAGGACAACTCATATAACCATATACATTCTCTTTTATCTTAAATCACGTTAGGTGATCAGATAACATTCCTTTGATTAATTCCTTGACTTAACATGAAGTTACCTCGAACTTCTCAATTGAACTTACTATACTTGACTTACTTAATAAGACTAAAATTGCTTGATTACAAAGAAAGCATGCTTAAGGACAACTTGCCATAAATAAACATGTAAGACCACGCTTAACATGATTAACTTGTCATTCCAATAAAACTTACTAGACAACATACTACTATAGTATTTCCATACTTAACTCATATGGATCACGTAACATACAAGTCACTTAAAACATGATTTATCGTCATATAGGCCAAACAATCGAGTCCTCTAATCATGACACTAAGTTTTTCATGCTTTACGACAATCTACGACAATAAATAAACTAACATGATTCCTAATTTAGAATTTTGCTAACGTGTACGTACCTCTGAAGCGTGAATTCCACACAACTACATACTAAAACTCCCCTTCTACGAATTGGGTACCTAAAACATATATTGAGTCATAATCAATACCCAATTCACATCAAATTACTATTTAAACTCACAACCAATTTAAAACCTTAATGTAATATGAAATTTAGGTTCTTTAAGCCATATGAACCCTTTCAACAACTATCCTTCACTTTTCGAATATAAACTCTTTTTAAAACTAATTTCATACTATAATATAGCTTTTACATAAAAAAATAAGCTAGTTTACATAACCTATAATTAATTGAAACATAATCAATAATCAAAGACTTGTCACAAAACATTTTCCCTAAATATCTTTGTATAACTTGAATTGTGATGCTATATGAGAGCCTTAAACTCTCGGCCCAACCAACAGCTTCACGGTGGTCTAACCCGAACACCACTGTCGACGGCAACGACAGCAGCAGTCGGCCCACCGCGGCGGCGATCCACGCTGCTGAAACGAAGGAAGAGTTGGCTTCCACTACTAAAAAAATGGTCTTTAGTATCGGAAATTTTCCGATACTAAAGGCCTTTTTTTCGATACTCAACTGATACTAGTACTCCCGTGGCTAAAGGGTCGATATCGGTTATTTAATCCTATACTAAATGGGGTAGCTTTAGTATCGGAAAATTGTATTGGAACAAGTGATACAAAAAATAAAAGTTATTAGCATCGGATGTAAATTCTGATACTAAAGATAACATTAGTATCGAAAATTTCCGATACTAAAGTGTTGAAAATAAAAATAAAAATAATAATAATAATTATAACAATATTATTATTATTATCACTTAGTTAACGTTCAAAAAAACTAAAAAAAATTAATAATTGATAATACAATAAAATAAAATATATATTGATAAATGTTTAATTATTTACACAATTTCATATCAATTACAATACATGAAACAAATTCAAAAAAAGAAATTGAAAATAAAATTTCCACACTAATTACATGATTAACTTTACATAAATATAATCATTAAACCAATATTAACTGAACCCCACACCACCAACCACCACCGTAACCACCACCCCCTCACCTTAGGCGCAATCTTCAAAACAAGCGCCACCACCTGACCACCACCAGCAGCGAACCAACGCTGCCACCGTCGCAACTGCATAACCACCACAAAAATCATTAAAAAAATCGCAAAAATTAGAACAATGACAAGAACAAAATAATCAGGAAAATTACAACAAAATTAAAAAAAAAACAGATTTTGCACAAATTATAATTCGAAAAAAAAATAATAAACAGAAAGAAAATTGAAACCCAATTTTCGAATTACGAATCGGAACTTCAAAATTAAAACCCCAATTTCCGAATTATAAATCAAGACAAAACTTCGAAATTGAAACCCAATTTCCGAAACTTCGAAATTCAAACCCCAATTTCTGAATTACATCCCAAAAATTCAACCACATTCAACCCCAAATTGGAATCTCGACGAACCCAGATCTAAAAATAATAATAAGCAAATTCGTAAACTCAATAAAAACCACCATAAAATCTGCAAATGGAACCCATAAATTCCCAAAATATTAACCCGAAATACCCCAAAACCACCGGAAAACCCACCCAAATTTTGAAACCCAGAAAATGAAAAACCCAGATCTTACCATAAATTGAATCAAAATCAACCAAAAAACGAACCCAAAATAATCCCCAAAAATTCAACCCAAAAAAAACCCCCAAATATTCAGAACAAAAACGCCCAAAAATTTAAAAAGAAAACATTTAACCGAAAGAAAAAAAAGAAAAACAAAAAATAGAAACGTTACCTGATATGTTGAATGAAGGGTGGTGAGAGAGTGATGAGAAAATGGAGAGATCAGGATGGCTGGTTGGAGAGTGAAGAGAAAATAGAGAGGAGAGAGAACCCTAGGAGAAAGAAAGAGTGAGAAACTGAGACAAAAAAAAAGAAAAACTGATTAGAGAGAACAAGCGGCAGAGATTTAGGGTTGAGGCAAAGGGCGCGGTTTTGAAATTGTTTGGGAAATAAAGAGGCGCGATTGGGGGGGAACGGATTTATTAAGAAAATTTTTAGTATCGGAAAGTTCCGTGACTAATGAAATATTTTAGTATCGGTAAAAACTTCTGATACTATAATACTCTTTGGTATCGGATAACATCAGATAACATTATATCATTAGTATCGGATTGAAAATTTTCCGATACTAAAGTGATGTCATATGATGATTTTTAATAAATACTAAATAAAATAGTGTCGAAAATTAATATCCGATACTAAAGTGTGCCTTTAGTATCGGTTATGTTTTCAATACTAGATTTTCTGATACTAAAAACCCTTTTTTTAGTAGTGTTCGTTACACGAAGCCACCAACGAACATCATGGCGCTACACTTCCAATCAATAACTCACGACAGCACTAAGAATAACAGGGGAAGAAGGAGGCTCGTCAACTCAGGCGGCTTAGGCGACGAACCATCGCCTGACCGGCGAGTATATAACGGCCCAAAACAGAATAATACTACAGCAGCGAAACAGAGCACGAAGACATGAGAGGAAGATAAAGATACCAAAACCAAGAAAAAGGAGAACAAGGCTCGCCGGTGTGATTGGTGCGACTGCCGGCGATGGAGGCGAATCAATGGAAGCGTAGTTTGTTCTTTGGTTTAACAGAGGAACAGGAAGGAGGAAGGGGTTGCGCCGTTTTCCTTTTTGCTGTGCAGCGTGAATATGGAAGGAGGAGAGGGGATGAAGGCTTTTATAGTCTTCCCCTTTTTTTTTAAATTACTAATTAAATTAGGTTTTATAACCTAGTCAAACTCATCTTAGAAAAGTCAAACAAGCTCCAAAATCATTAAATCCTGATTTTCATAAACTCTTTAAGAAAATATTAAAACTCTAATATTTTAAACTAAATATATTATAAAATATATTATAATACTTAATAATTTATGAAATATATTTACTAAGATAATCATAACTTTAAAGTATAAAACTTAATCAAAACTTAAAAGATAATAATTTCAAATGGTAAAAATACGGAGTATTACAGGCTACCCCCTTAAAAGAAGTTTCGTCCTCGAAACTTAGAATAAAGCCTGAGCACGTCCATCCTTTTATAAGAGAAACAATTACTTATTTAATAGGCAATGCAACACAATAAGAGAAACAAAAGCATGTAAGAACAAGTGCGCAAAGTTCTCTCGCCTATCTACCCCCCTTAAAAGGAGTGACGTCCCGACACTCAACTAACCTGAAACAATTCTGGATACTTCTTTTTCATCTCCTCTTCAGCCTCCCAGGTTGCCTCCTCAGACACTTGGTTAGACCAGAGCACTTTGACAATTCTCACATCTTTATTGCTTGTACTTCGAACCTTTTGATCCAAAATCTTGACTGGTCTCTCTTAATACGAAAGAGTCTCATCTAATTCAATCGCTTCAGGTTGAAGAACATGTGCAACATCTGGAACATAACGCTTTAGCTGAGACACAAGAAAAACGTCGTGCACACGCTCTAACTCATTTGGTAAAGCTAGCTTATAAGCCACTTTCCCAATTCTCTTGACGATTTCATAAGGGCCTATAAACTTCGGACTCAACTTTCCTTTCTTGCCAAATCTCATCACCCCTTTCATGGGTGACACTTTCAATAACACTTTCTCGCCAACTTCATATTCTTCTTCCCTTCCTTTTAAGTCAGCATATGATTTCTGACGATCCTGGGCCGCACGAATCTTCTCTTGAATGACTTTCACTTGGTGTGTGGTGTCTTCTATTAATTGTGGTCCCAACATCACTGTCTCGCTTATGTCACTCCAGCACACTGGGCTTCGACACTTCCTACCATACAGTGCTTCAAATGGTGCCATTCCTATGCTTGCATGATGACTATTGTTGTATGAAAATTCGATAAGATCCAAATGATCGTCCCATGAACCCTGAGACTCCATAACGCAAGCTCGAAGCATATCTTCTAGAGTTTAGATGGTTCTCTCAGTTTGACTATCTGTTGCAGGGTGAAAGGCAGTACTCTTGAGAAGTTTAGTCCCAAAAGCTTTCTGAAATGCTTCCCAAAAGTTGGATAAGAATCGGGAATCTCTATCAGAAACTATATCCGACGGTACCCCATGAAGTCTGACCACGTGCTTGATGTAGGCCTTTGCTAGTTGTTCCATCTTCCACGTCTCCTTCATAGGTATGAAAACAGCAGATTTGGTCAATCGATCGACCACTACCCAAATGGTATCCAATCCTCCCCTAGTCTTTGGCAATGCGGTGACAAAGTCCATAGCTATCGAATCCCACTTCCAAACTAGAATCTCAAGAGGTTGAATCTTTCCTTGGGGTGTCTTGTGCTCACTCTTGACCTTTTGACAAGTCAAGCAACGAGAAACAAACTCGGCTACTTCCCTCTTCATCTTCGGCCACCAAAACATCTTTTTCAAGTCTTTGTAGAGCTTGTCTCCTCTAGGATGCACAGAATAAGGCGTATTGTGAGCCTCTTCCATGATCTTCTTCTTTAAATCTTCACAATTCTTAGGCACACACCATCTTCCCTTGTAACGTATGCTTCCATCATCATGAATTACGAACCCTTCTGCCTTTCCTTCTTTCATCTTTTATTTCACTCTATCTAGTTTAACATCACCAGGCTGATTATCAATGATTTCTTGGAAGAACGATGGTTGTATGGTTAAAGCATTCAAGCTAGCTATTATTTCTCCAGGTTGAACCACCTCTAAGTTTAACCTTGTCAATTCCTCACACAGTTTATCAGCTATGACCAAGGCATTCACTCCATGACTCGATTTTCGGCTCAGTGCGTCAGCTACGACATTGGCCTTCCCTTCGTGGTACTGTATTTCGAGATCATAATCCTTGATCAATTGTAACCACCTCCTTTGCCTCATGTTGAGATCTTTCTGAGTGAATATGTACTTCAAACTTTTATGGTCGGTGTAAATCTTGCAAGTTACCCCATAAAGGTAATGTCTTCAAATTTTGAGTGCAAAGACAATGGCTTCTAACTCTAGGTCATGAGTAGGATAATTAGCTTCATAAGGTTTAAGCTGTCTCGAGGCATAAGCTATCACCTTTCAATTTTGCATAAGCACACACCCTAACCCATTCTTCGACGCGTCACTATAAACCTCAAAACCCTCTGTCCCATCTGGCAAAGTTAGAAAAGGTGCTGAAGTCAACCTCGCCTTCAAAGCCTGGAATGATTTCTCGCAATCTTCAGTCCACACATACTTCGTCTCCTTCTTCATGAGATTGGTCATGGGTCGAGCTATACGAGAGAAATCTTTTACGAATCTTCGATAATACCCAGCTAGCCCTAAGAAACTCCTTACTTCAGTGACATTCCTTGGCACGGGCCATTCGCTGACAGCTTTAATCTTAGCAGGGTCAACAGAAACCCCTTCCTTAGAAATGAAATGACCTAGGAACGACACTTTCTCAAGCCAAAACTCACACTTAGAGAATTTAGCTTACAACTGGTTTTCCCTAAGAGTAAGCAAGATAGTCCGAAGGTGATTTTCATGCTCTTCACGAGTCTTTGAATAAATCAGAATGTCGTCTATGAACACTACAACAAACTTGTCTAAGAACGGCCTAAATATACGATTCATAAGGTCCATAAACACAACTGGAGCATTAGTCAAACCAAAGGGCATTACAGTGAATTCATAATGACCATAACGAGTCCTGAAAGCAGTCTTGGGTATGTCTCGGTCCACTATTCTCAGTTGATGGTACCCTGAACGCAAATCTATCTTGGAGAAAATCCCAGCACCCTTAAGCTGATCAAACAAATCATCAATCCTAGGCAAGGGGTACTTGTTCTTGATTGTGACGTTGTTGAGCTCACGATAATCAATACACAGTCTCAGACTACCATCTTTCTTCTTTACGAACAATACAGGGGCACCGCAAGGAGAAACACTCGGTCTTATATAACCCTTCTACAACAGATCTTCTAGCTGAACTTTCAATTCATTCATTTCAGCAGGCGCCATCCTCTAGGGTGCTTTAGATATCGGTCCAGTTCCAGGAGCTAAATCTATATTGAACTCAACGTCCCTTTTAGGTGGCATCCCCGGAATTTCTTCTGGGAATACATCTTGAAACTCACTCACTATCGGAACATCCTCCACTCGAATTTCCTCATTTTCCACTCTTCTAACACAACAAAAGTATAAGGGAAATCCCTTTTGGACATAGGTTTTCAACCTCAAAGCACTAATGATTCTCACTCCTGGTTTCTCACACCATCTCTGATAAGATACATGGTGATGCATATAGCATTTCATAATCAAGAGCATTCGTTGGTTAAGAACCGAAGAAACGGTTTTGCATCAAGCCTTGTTGGAACCGTGCCAACAACCACCACTTTCACTAGCCTTAGAACCACCAAACTAGGCCACCAATGTCAAGAATAACTCTTGAGGCAACCTTGCTTTGTTAAATTAGTAACTAATCTACGTTAGTTAGCTAATTATCTCAAAGACTTGATTTAGGACAAACTGTCCAGTTTTTACTCTAAGCGCACAGCTCAAAGAAAGGAGTATAACTCTCAATTCATTCAACAAAGTCTGGTGATTCTTTTTGCATTACAATCCTAACATATAAAGCAACAACATACCAAAAATTCACGTCATTTGGTGATGTTTTGCTTAGGTAACCAAAGGCTAACTTAAAATATTACAAAATCTGAGCCAGTTTTCAGTACCTAGGTACAATGATCAGAATATTCTGAGAAAAGAAAACGTCCTACTGCAAAAAGGGAACCAAGGTAATAAAATAGATATTCTAAGGAAAATATCCTCAAAAATTCAGCCCCAAAAGCTTAAAAAAAGTTGTTGCCCAGAACTGATGAAATGGGGCCCAAAATGACGCCTGGGAGCTGCGGTTTTGGATACTTCTCCATGAAGCTCTCTTTTTCCTATTGATTCTTGCCTCCAACTCTTCACATGCTTGTTGGTGATGTAGGTAAGCACACAGGTGAGTCATGTATGGTTGCCTTAGCCAAGAATAAAGCTCAAAAACATGCTCAAAATACACCTTAAACCAACCGTACAAAAACTGATCTTCCAAAACAGTTTCACTAGGCTTACTTTAATGACTTAGAACTAATTAATTAAGCTATTTAATCATAATTCAAGCTTGGTTACTAATACTTTATGATGTTAAGATGATCATAAGCATTAATCAACAAGGCTTAAAATAGATTAAGAAGGTGTTAAGCTTAATTAACAATTCGAAGTGCTTGCTTGTTCGAAATTGGATTAAGTAAGCTAATGAATTGAATCTCCTTCACCTTAATCTCTTCTTGATGACTCTTTGCTAGGAGACTTGGATTGATCATGGATGCTCCTGCATCATTCTCCCCCGGTTTGGAAAAGTCTTCTTGTAACTCGAAATCTTCTTCCAAATATGGAGCTAAGTCACCCACATTGAAGGTGGCCGAAATGTTGCCCATCTCACTTGGTAGTTCTATCTTGTATGCATTGTTATTGATCTTTTCAAGCACCCTAAATGGACCATCACTCCTTGGCATCAGCTTGTTCTTCCTTCTTGATGGAAATCGCTCCTTCCTTAGGTGCAACCATACCAAGTCCCCGGGCTTGTAAATGACCTCCTTTCGATGCTTGTTTGCTCGGACCTTGTAAGCTTCATTAACCTTCTCAATGCGTGCTCTAATCTGTTGGTGAAGCTTCTTCATCTCCTTTGCCTTCTCCTCTGCATCTTTGCTTTGCCTCACTTCAACCGGAATAGGTAGTAAATCAATGGGGCTTAAAGGATTAACCCCATAGTTCACTTCGAATGGAGAGCACTTCGTGGCATATGTAGGTGATCTATTATAAGCAAATTCTGCATGTGCTAGCTTTAGATCCCAATCTTTCTGTGACTTGTTGACTAGAGTTCTGAGAAGAGTAGTAAGTGTCCTGTTTGTCACCTCCGTTTGACCATCAGTTTGTGGATGCGCCGTGGTACTAAAGAGGAGCTTAGTACCTAGGAGCTTCCATAAAGTCTTCCAAAAGAAACTGAGGAACTTGACATCCTTATCAGAAACAATAGCTCTTGGTACACCATGTAATCTAATGATCTCCTTGAAGTACAAATCAGCTACATGAATTGCATCGTCCGTCTTGTTGCAAGCAATGAAGTGAGCCATCTTTGAGAATCGATCCACCACCACCATAATAGCATCTCTTTGCCTTTGAGTCCTACGCAAAGCTACAATGAAATCCATACTAACATCTTCCCATGGTTGATTAGGAACTGGAACTGGAGTGTAGAGCCCTTGATGAAAAGAACTCTTGGCCTTTTGACATGTAGAACATCGAGCTAGAACTGAGTGAACATCACCTGCAAGTTTAGGCCAATAAAAGTGTTCCTGCAAAACATCCACAGTTTTGTTAATACCAAAATGTCCTGCTAGGCCTCCTCCATGAACCTCCTTGATGAGCAAATCCCTTAGTGAGCACTTAGGGATACAAAGCTTATTGTTTCGGAAGAGAAAACCATCCAGAACCGAATAGGCTCCATGTGAACCATCCTTGCACGCTTCTATCAATGGTGAAAAATCTGGATCATCATAATAAAGCTCCTTAATATGAGTGAAGCCAAGAACTCGAGCCTCCATCAAAGAAAGCATAGAATGCCTTCTAGATAATGCATCTGCAACCACATTAGAAACTCCAGTTTTATACTTTAAAACAAAATCAAAGGATTGAAGGAACTCCACCCATTTAGCATGCCGTGAACTGAGCTTATGTTGTCCATTAATGTACTTCAAAGCTTGATGATCTGAATGCAACACAAACTGAGCTGGCCTAAGATAATGAGTCCAATAAGTCAAAGCACGAACAATAACATAGAACTCTTTATCATAGGTGTTGTAGTTGAGCTAGGCATGATTGAGCTTCTCACTGAAATAGGCTATGGGACGCCCTCCTTGTTGTAAAACAGCTCCAATCCCTACGCCACTTGCATTACATTCAACTTCAAACACTTTCTTGAAATCTGGTTAGGCTAGAACAGGCGCCTCACAAAGCTTGCTTTTCAACTGATCAAATGCTTCCTGAGCTCCTGGAGTCCAAGTGAAAGAACCCCCTTTGATACACTCGGTCAGTGGAGCCAAAATAGTGCTAAAACCTCTGATGAACCTCCTGTAAAAAGATGCCAATCAATGAAAACTTCGAACTTCTGTGATGGACTTTGGAACCGGCCATGATTTGATTGCCTCCACCTTGGATTCATCCATAGAAATGCCCTGAGATGAAATAATGAAACCAAGAAAAGATACACTAGAAGTGAAGAATTCACACTTCTCCATCTTTGCATATAGCTTCTTTTCCCTTAGCTTAAGGAAAACCTTCTTCAGATGAATAAGATGATCCTGTTCATTGTTGCTATACACAAGGATATCATCAAAATAAACCACAACAAATGAACCAATGAAGGGACGAAGTACCTCATGCATGAGCCTCATGAAAGTGCTAGGAGCATTAGTTAGACCAAATGGCATAACACGCCACTCATATAACCCACTCTTAGTCTTAAAGGCTGTTTTCCATTCATCCCCTTCCTTGATTCGAATCTGATGATAACCACTACGCAAATCTATCTTGGAGAATATAGTAGCACCATGTAATTCATCGAGCAAATAATCAAGCCTAGGAATAGGGTACCTATACTTGATGGTAATGTTGTTTATAGCCCTGCAATCTACACACATACGCATAGTTCCATCCTTCTTTGGAACCAAAATAACAGGAACATCACATGGACTAAGATTTTCTTGCACAAACCCCTTAGCTAACAGTTCATTAATCTGTTTTTGCAACTCTTTATCTTCTTCAGGATTACATCTATAAGCTGCCTTGTTAGGTAATGGTGCTCCAGGAACTAAGTCAATTTGATGCTCAATACCCATACTAGGTGGTAAACCATATGGAAGATCCTCGGGAAAAATATCACTAAAATCGTTCACTAATGGTTTAACCAAATCATGTAATTCACGAGTATTTTCATCATTTGCAGCAAATAACAACAACAAGTACATTTCCTTCCCCTTTTCAATGGCCTTATCAACTTGATGTTTTTGGAGAATTAAGGATTTCTGATTTTTTTGCTTTCGAATTGGAGGTTTCTTTCTTAGGTAAATTCAGACCCTTTTTGCTAGGACTAAGTATAATTTTCTTGTTTTCATGCATGAAAGTGTATGTATTAGTCCTACCATTATGTAAGGTTTCCTTATCAGATTGCCATGGCCTCCCTAAGAGAATATGACATGCATTCATAGGTACCACATCACATAAAACCTTGTCATTATACGAATCACCAAAAGAGAAGCTAATTAAAGCTTGTTTCGTTACCTCCACACAGTTACCATCATTAAGCCAATGAAGCTTATATGGTTTAGGATGATTGAAGGTAGGATGATTGAGCTTCTCCACCATAGAACTCGAAGCTACATTAGTGCAACTCCCACCATCAATGATCATGGAACAAATCTTGCCCTTGATTAAGCATTTTGTCTGAAAAATCTGGTCTCTTTGTGATGGTATAGCTTCGGCTTCTTTGGAGTGAAGGACTCTCCTTAGAACCAAGCTAAGATGATCATCTCCTTCCACTTCATCAACAAAAACATCTTCATTGCCATCGTCCTCCTTTTCAGATTCTTTTTCGTGCTCCTCTTGAACTTTAAGGGCATCTTCTATGTTTTAAATGTCTAGTAAGGTCATCACCCTTTTGTTTGGGAATTGTGGTTGATAATGACCATAACCATGACACTTAAAACATTTGACATCATCCTTCTTGGAAGAACTTTCAGCAACCTTCTTCCCTTTGTCAAGAACTCTCGAACTAGCTTCATTTTTAGGTGTAAATGGAGATGTAGAAGTAGGCTTCACATACGAACTAGAACCTCCTTTAGCATAAGAAGTTCCTTTGCTAAATACCTTCTTCTTCTTGTCCTTTTGATGCCTTTCCACCTTAAGAGCCAACCTGAAAAGTTCATCTAAAGTAGAATAAGATTGAAGTTCAAGCTTCTTTTGAATGTCACGATCTAGGCCCTTCACAAAACGAGCCATGGTCTGTTCTTCCCTTTCTTGTACATCCAATTTCATCATCAACTTCTCATATTCATGGATGTAGGTCTCGACATTCTTGGTACCTTGAGACAAATCAGAAAGTTGGTTATATAAATCAAGAGTGTAAGTAGAGGGGAGAAACTTAGCTTCCATCTTCTTTTTCAGTTTCTTCCAACTCTTGATTTTCGGCTTATGCTTCCTTTCTCTAGCAAGAGCAACGTTTTCCCACCAAAGGGATGCATACCCCTTTAGTTTAGTGATAGCCACCTTGAAAGATTTTGAATCATCATACTCCTTTAGCTCGAAAATCCTATTGCATCTCGAAACCCATTCCAAGTAAGCATCAGGATTAAGGTTTCCATCAAACTCTGGAATATCTAACTTGATGTCTCGAAATTCATCTTGTTTTCGTGGCCTCCTTCTTTGATTAGAAGCTTGTGATTGCACTTCTTCACTAGAGTCATAAACAACCTCATTCTCATCTTCAAAGTGCCTTCTTTCATGAACTTCTCTTCGAACTCCAACACTAGAACTTCGAAAGGCTTCCATGAGATTTGCCATTTGCTCACTAATTGTTGCCATTCGATTCTCAAGGCCAACTAGCCTTGCTTCATTCAATGTCATGCTCCTTCTAAACTGATTTGGATCTTCATTACCACTCATTTTAACAACCACGAGATTGTATCAAGGATTAGAGGTGAAAAGAGAAGAAAAGAGATGTGTTTGGCTTAGAAATGGTTTCGGTTTTGGGGGGGATAAGTGTATGAGTTTAGGAAATGATTAAGGGATGATTAGAGGGTTAAAAGAGTGCTCTTAAACTAACCAAAGCTCTGATACCAAATGATACATATAGCATTTCATAATCAAGAGCATTCGTTGGTTAAGAACCGAAGAAACGGTTTTGCATCAAGCCTTGTTGGAACCGTGCCAACAACCACCACTTTCACTAGCCTTAGAACCACCAAACTAGGCCACCAATGTCAAGAAGAACTCTTGATGCAACCTTGCTTTGTTAAATTAGTAACTAATCTACGTTAGTTAGCTAATTATCTCAAAGACTTGATTTAGGACAAACTGTCTAGTTTTTACTCTAAGCGCACAGCTCAAAGAAAGGAGTATAACTCTCAATTCATTCAACAAAGTCTGGTGATTCTTTTTGCATTACAATCCTAACATATAAAGCAACAACATACCAAAAATTCGTCATTTGGTGATGTTTTGCTTAGGTAACCAAAGGCTAACTTAAAATATTACAAAATCTGAGCCGGTTTTCAGTACCTAGGTACAATGATCAGAATATTCTGAGAAAAGAAACCGTTCTACTGCAAAAAGGGAACCAAGGTAATAAAATAGATATTATAAGGAAAATATCCTCAAAAAGTCAGCCCCAAAAGCTTAAAAAAAGTTGTTGCCCAGAACTGATGAAATGGGGCCCAAAATGACGCCTGGGAGCTGCGGTTTTGGATACTTCTCCATGAAGCTCTCTTTTTCCTATTGATTCTTGCCTCCAACTCTTCACATGCTTGTTGGTGATGTAGGTAAGCACACAGGTGAGTCATGTATGGTTGCCTTAGCCAAGAATAAAGCTCAAAAACATGCTCAAAATACACCTTAAACCAACCGTACAAAAACTGATCTTCCAAAACAGTTTCACTAGGCTTACTTTAATGACTTAGAACTAATTAATTAAGCTATTTAATCATAATTCAAGCTTGGTTACTAATACTTTATGATGTTAAGATGATCATAAGCATTAATCAACAAGGCTTAAAATAGATTAAGAAGGTGTTAAGCTTAATTAACAATTCGAAGTGCTTGCTTGTTCGAAATTGGATTAAGTAAGCTAATAAATTGAATCTCCTTCACCTTAATCTCTTCTTGATGACTCTTTGCTAGGAGACTTGGATTGATCATGGATGCTCCTGCATCACATGGCTACCCAATGGGCTCGTCAAATCTACCTTTTGGGCTCGACAATCAATTTTTGCCTTATATTTTCCTAACCAATCCATCCCTAAATGACATCCAACCCACCTAACTGGAATTCTATGAGGTCTGAAAGAAAATTGGATCCAGCAATACATATTTCTACACCCTCATGACTTTTCACACAGTCTACTACTTCCCCAGAAGGAATCGTTATTGGTATAGAAATAGGTTTGGGAGATTTAAGACTAAGACTCTGAACAACAGAAGTAGAGATGAAAGAGTAAGAGGCTCCTGAATCAAATAAAACTCTAACAGGCAACGAGTTTATAAAGAAAGTACCTGTGACAACATCATGAGACGCCTGAGCTTCGCTATTGTGCATAGCATTGAGCTTCCCTGGAATATTGTTGTTACCACCTTTTTAGCCTCCATTTCCTCCTGCCTTTCCACCTTGAGCTTGTTGAGAATTTGGACCTCCTTGGAACTTGTAATGACCATTCCCATTCTTGTCTCTATTGTTGGGGCGTTTCTGGAAGTTTTTGTTATTCCCATTGTTACCCTTATCTTTGGAGTAGCACTAGTACCCCCTATGACCCTTCTTGCCACAAATTCTGCATTCTACAAGATTCCCTTCACAATCCTTACCCGGGTGGTTATTGGGACATCTTTTACATAAATAGACCCTTTCAGTCTTGCCACCATTGTTCTCATTTCTATTGTTTCGATAGTTTCCATTGTTGTTGTTATTGTTGTTCTGGAAGTTGCCTCCTTGTCTCGGGCGCTTATCGAACTTTTGAGGGTTTTGAGCAGGGTTCTCCTTTCTCTTGTCTCCACTAGATGTAACTAGCTGACGCTTACGGATGCCTTCTAGGTGAGCAGCTCGTTCAAATAACGTGTCAATATTAGTGAAAGTCTCCCCTCCTAGACGCCCTTGGAGATCTAAGTCCAAACACAACTCAAACCTTGCAGCTTTCGTCTCCTCAGTTGGAACGTTTTCATGTGCAAAACACATTAGCTCAGTGAATTTTCGATAGTACTCCTGGACGCTCATTTTCGTCCCTTCCATAGTCAATGTCATAAACTCCAAGGACTTCTGCTTCTTGAGGTATGGGGGATAAAATTTGGCACAGAGCGCCTCCTTAAATTGATCCCAGCCAAAGCCTGCAGTAGCAAGAAGTGCAGCTTTGCGCTGGTTCCACCAACAATCAGCCTCCTCTCGAACATAAAATACAGCATTAGTCACCTTCAAGTTATCGGGGCAGTTGATCGTTTCGAACAGTCGATCAAAATCTCGGATCCAGTCTTCTAAAGTAGCAGGGTCCCCTTTACCAGTGAAGAGAGGTGGCTTACTTTGCCCTATCTTCTTAAACATCTCACCACCAATATCATTTCTAGGAGCATCGCCCCTTGCTTGCACTAAGTTGTTAGTGACCTGAATCAATTGACCAAGAGTGGCCTGCATCTCCTGAATGTCAGTCATCTCGCCTCTACCATCACGTCCATTTCTACCAACGCGATTTCTCCCTGACATATCGAACCTGTATGATAGACGAAGCGTAATTTTAATGGCTTGGTTATTACTAACTTATTTGCGAGCGAATAAAAAAACGTTTTACCTCTTATACTTCCTAGAGGTACACTTAATCTTTTCACAATATTACCAAGTCAAGTAATCCAAAGAAATCGAACAAAACCTAATTCACATAGTTAAGTCGCTTGCCTTTTACTTAGAGATAAGACCTATATAAAAAAAATTAATTCTAAAATAATACTTATAATTCCACTTTTTGGAAATGAAACGCACCTATTATGCACTAATACTTAATATTAATACATATATTTAACTCTAGATGCACATAGTTGAAATTCAACATCAAGACTTAAATAAAATCACAACATATGCACACAAATAATGAACGATTCTATATGCTTTCCCTTTGATACCCAAAATATTTTCAAATACATTAAAATGTGTTCAAGTGTGAAATAATTTTTTTAAAGTTGAAATTCAGTCAAAAATAAAGTAAAACAGTCAAACCTAAAGCTCTAATACCACTTTGTAACACCCCCAAATTCCTCTCTAATTTTTCATAAATAATTTTCTACGTAAACCATAGGTATCTAGAGGTGTTACCGCCACGGTGATACGTATATGGCTGATAAAACAAAATATTAAATAAGTCTACTAACCTTTGCAAATAAAACAGCAAAGTCTTAACTTAAAATTAATCAAAGACAAACTGAAAACCCTTTAAGGCCCCTTATTAAAATCCTTAGAAATCCAAACTCCTAACTTAATATTTAAAACAGTCCCAAAACGTGACTAATGTTCTTTGAGTGAAAATCAAATAAATCAATGTTGCTTAACATAATGGTGAAAAACAACTTGCTGAAAGATCCCTTCCCAATGATGCTCATCACGAATACCTGAAAAGAAATCCTGCTCGCCATACAACATAAGGTTGAGATGGGTCGTTGCAGGTCCATAATACAATGGACGACACACAAGAAAGTACACGTCAGCTACGGGCTGAGTACATACGTACTAATAAAGTTTAAAGCATAACAAAACATCCTAGCATGATACTAACAAGTTAAAACATAGCATGACTTAACAACTCGACTCTTGACTCATCATACAGACGATTAAATTACTTTATTATTGAATTGGCATTGAACGGGCACCATCATCCACCAGGAATCGTACGGGCTACTATTTAAAAGATGATAAGAGCGTCCCTAGGACCGTCCTCAAATCGAATAACCTTGAAAGTGATAAGAGCGTCCCTAGGACCGACCTCTAAGTAAGAGTCTCACCTGGATCAACTTACTCAGAAAGTCTAGCTAACCTTAGCCATCTCGACGAATTACTAAAACTATAGGTCATCTACATCGTCATGTAGAAGCCTGTGAAGAAATGTACAACACTGCGGTTGTCATCCCCCCCCCCCATTGTTCAATACTCATAGGGGATCCATCCTACGAGTTTTAATGCCATGCTTTCTTTCACTTTAAGTGCTTTAGTATTCTATGAAAGTATAGACATGTACAAGAATGACATAAATACACACATGACACAAGGACAACTCATATAACCATATACATTCTCTTTTATCTTAAATCACGTTAGGTGATCAGATAACATTCCTTTGATTAATTCCTTGACTTAACATGAAGTTACCTCGAACTTCTCAATTGAACTTACTATACTTGACTTACTTAATAAGACTAAAATTGCTTGATTACAAAGAAAGCATGCTTAAGGACAACTTGCCATAAATAAACATGTAAGACCACGCTTAACATGATTAACTTGTCATTCCAATAAAACTTACTAGACAACATACTACTATAGTATTTCCATACTTAACTCATATGGATCACGTAACATACAAGTCACTTAAAACATGATTTATCGTCATATAGGCCAAACAATCGAGTCCTCTAATCATGACACTAAGTTTTTCATGCTTTACGACAATCTACGACAATAAATAAACTAACATGATTCCTAATTTAGAATTTTGCTAACGTGTACGTACCTCTGAAGCGTGAATTCCACACAACTACATACTAAAACTCCCCTTCTACGAATTGGGTACCTAAAACATATATTGAGTCATAATCAATACCCAATTCACATCAAATTACTATTTAAACTCACAACCAATTTAAAACCTTAATGTAATATGAAATTTAGGTTCTTTAAGCCATATGAACCCTTTCAACAACTATCCTTCACTTTTCGAATATAAACTCTTTTTAAAACTAATTTCATACTATAATATAGCTTTTACATAAAAAAATAAGCTAGTTTACATAACCTATAATTAATTGAAACATAATCAATAATCAAAGACTTGTCACAAAACATTTTCCCTAAATATCTTTGTATAACTTGAATTGTGATGCTATATGAGAGCCTTAAACTCTCGGCCCAACCAACAGCTTCACGGTGGTCTAACCCAAACACCACTGTCGACGGCAACGACAGCAGCAGTCGGCCCACCGCGGCGGCGATCCACGCTGCTGAAACGAAGGAAGAGTTGGCTTCGTTACACGAAGCCACCAACGAACATCATGGCGATACACTTCCAATCAATAACTCACGACAGCACTAAGAATAACAGGGGAAGAAGGAGGCTCGTCAACTCAGGCGGCTTAGGCGACGAACCATCGCCTGACCGGCGAGTATATAACGACCCAAAACAAAATAATACTACAGCAGCGAAACAGAGCACGAAGACATGAGAGGGAGATAAAGATACCAAAACCAAGAAAAAGGATAACAAGGCTCGCCGGTGTGATTGGTGCGACTGCCGGCGATGGAGGCGAATCAATGGAAGGCAGTTTGTTCTTTGGTTTAACAGAGGAACAGGAAGGAGGAAGGGGTTGCGCCGTTTTCCTTTTTGCTGTGCAACGTGAATATGGAAGGAGGAGAGGGGATGAAGGCTTTTATAGTCTTCCCCTTTTTTTTTTAAATTACTAATTAAATTAGGTTTTATAACCTAGTCAAACTCAGCTTAGAAAAGTCAAACAAGCTCCAAAATCATTAAATCCTGATTTTCATAAACTCTTTAAGAAAATATTAAAACTCTAATATTTTAAAGGAAAAATTGTTTTTAATAAGTTAACCTTTGCCACATCTTCTTAAAATAAGTCAAGTTTCAGATTATTCCTGATCGAGTTAAGCTTGCAGGTATATTTTCTTATATTGAGTTTAACCTGTTGGTAACCTATTTAGTAGGTTAGATGTGCTACGTGTTACAATATGATTGGTTGTTTTTCTTATTTGATTTTATTTAAACATTAAAAAAGGGATAATTAACTGCCAAAAAAAGATATTTTCTTCTCACCTCTTTGTGCTCCTCCTTTCATCCTTTCATCACGTCACGGTCACATCCACCGCCGTTATGTCCTCCGTCGAATTAGAAATTCCACTTATCGGCTTTATACTCATCTCGGAGTATCTTGGACCAGTCAGGTATGTTCACCAGCAACGACGAAACGCACTTCCTCGTCGTTGGTGTTGTTGGCTTCCTCGTTTGTTGCCAAGTCGGCGGAGTGCATGGTTCCAACGAGTCAGGTCGAGTTGACCCGCCCCAGATATCTGATTCTTCGAACTCAAACTCGGTTGAGGTAGTGTTCATCGGGGTTTGAATCAAATCGCTTGAATTTTGTTATGCTATGAAAGTGGACCGTTCCACTAGATGAGAGATGAATAGATGATAAGGAAACACCGACTGAAAGTCACAAAATTCCCATTTGCTTTGAGTTCCAAGCTAGAAAGCAAAATCAAAGAAAGAAACTTTACTCAAAATTTTCATCTGGGCGTTGATATTTACTCTATTAAAATCTGTCTTTCTTGCTCATTTCATTCACCATGATTGCTCAGTCCATAATATTCGCCACTCACCTTCTCTCTGTGTGACTTATTTGAACTTTCTCTCTATCTCCTCATGCAAATTTGACATGGGTTTTTTTTTTCTCTTGAGAGCTTCATTGATGCCAACTATGGAAATTTGACATGAGTATCAATGCCGTAATCACGAGAAGAATACCCAAAAATTCCGGTAAGTGAATAATGAAAGTTGTGTAGTTGGCAGATAGAGACAGAGATGTGAATGGATGGAGGGATGTTAGATTGTGATGTGGCGAGATGGTGGGGGTTGGGGCCTTAGGGGTGGTCCGGTGATTTTGGTCGGTGTGGGGGTGAGGACGGTGGTTTTCTATTTTATCTTTATTTTTTATTTTTTTAGTAGGTTACCAACAAGTTACCCTCGTTAGAGTCAGTCAATTTCATTGCCTTCGCCTTCGGCTATTACCGGCTGGAAAGGCTTGGCTCAACATTGGATTTGTTTGAAAAGAACCAAGGATGGCCCCCGGCCAGAACCACACGTGCAAGTTTAACTCATTTAAAGTTAAAGCAAGTGTAAAGTTAACTTAATCAGGAATAATCCAAAACTTGACTTATTTTAAGAAGATGGGGCAAAGGTTAACTTATTAAAAATAATTTTTCCTATTTTAAACTAAATATATTATAAAATATATTATAAAACTTAATAGTTTATGAAATATATTTATTAAGATAATCATAACTTTAAAGTATAAAACTTAATCAAAACTTAAAAGATAATAATATTAAATGGTAAAAATACGGAGTATTACAAAATATATATGGCATTGTTGTTAAACATCAACTTGTTGTTGGTTGATGAAGTTTTAGGCGAAAAGTCGTGACTCCTTATTAGTTGATGTGGCATTAATGCATGATATGTAATTGTCATTGTAATGGATGTGGCATCATCTAAGATAAGCATTTGTAATGCTTAACTTAATAAAGCAACGTGACTTTTACCAAGAGGCACCAATTTGCCATACGTATTTGATGAAGCAACGGGTTTTGTTGATTAGAAATGTATAGTTAGTTATTTGTAATTTGTTACAAATAACTAACTATTGTAATTCTATAAATACTCAATGTCTCATTTGTGTAAACGATAAAAAAAAATTTGATTTTCTATAAATTTCTTTCTCTCTTTATTAGACTTATAAACTAATACTTAAGAGTGTAAATACAAAACCAAATACATAATACTAGTGTTGAATAATCTAAACAAATAACTTAGATTATTTGTACTTCTCTATTGTATCTCAATAGTGATATCGTGTAACTTGGTACTTCATTGTAGAGGGTCGATATTATATTATTAGGAAAGTGTATTAGTACATGCCTTAGAGAAGCGTTCCGGGTTCGATTGCTTTATCATTATTTTGCCCATTTTACTACCCTTCTTTTTAACAATCTTATAGTGTAATATATCGAGATGACTTCGACGGTTCGTGATCTTACTACCAATTTTCAAAATTGGACAAGTTTGAGGGTGTCAGATTTCATAGATGGAAAAAGAAGAGGCATTTCCTTTTGACTACGCTTAATGTGGTGTACGTGTTGAGCACTCCAAAGCCCAGAGCCCCGCGAAAGGAGAACAAGAGGAAACCATTGAGCAAACGAGGAAAAGAACTAAGTAGGAAAATGATGAGTATGTGTGTCGGGGTCCCATTCTTAATGCCATGTCAGACTCCTTATTCGACTTCTATCAAAATGTGGAATTCGCTAGGTCATTGTGGGACTCGCTTGAAACCAAGTGCATGGCCGAGGATGCTTTTAGTAAGAAATTTCTTATTAGCAATTTTAATAATTATAAAATGGTTGATAATAGGCCGGTAATGGAACAATTTCATGAAATCCAAAGAATTTTAGACAAAATTGACCAACATAACATGATAATGGATGACACCATAGCAATAGCTTCCATTATTGATAAATTGCCACCTTCTTGGAAAGACAATAGAAATTCTTTAAAGCATAAGAAAGAAGAATTAACCATGTAACAACTGGCTACTCATCTTCGTATTGAAGAGAGTATCCGTTTGCAAGATGGTGTTAAGGAATCAACAACTCCGGCTTCCACCATTAATATGTTGGAGGAAGGTACTTCTAATGCTAATAAGAAAAATAATAAAAAGCGTCCCCGTAATTTTAACAAGTCTTCTAACAAATCTTCCAAGAAACAAAAGAAACTGGTCTCTTGTTGGGAATGTGGTGGTCCTCAATTTAAGAAGGATTTCCATGCTTGGAAGAAGAAGAAAGCCAAAAATGGTGCTCACTCTAAAGATGGCCATGAGAATCAAGGAGAGATTTCATTAATTACTACATATTCGGTTATGGAGTTTGTGGCTATGATCTTTGAAATCAATCTTGTGGAGGTTGATGATTCATGGTGGGTGGACTCGGGGGCCACAAGGCATATGTGTAATAATCGAAATTTTTTCAAGACTTACAAAGTTTTAGAAAATGGTCCAACATTGTACATGGGGAATGAATCTAAATCTCGGGTCCAAGGAGTAGGGCAAGTAGAATAATTGTTCACATCGGGAAAGAAGTTGATATTAAATGATTTTTTATCTCGTTCCCTGCGATAGATACGACCTCGGAAGTCAATAGCAGCGGGAAGATATATCCGATCTAAACCACAAGCAAGGGGAAGCACTGCAATCCCGCGTCGATTAAAAATGATTCCTTCACCTTCGCCTGAGCCGTAAGGAAAAGTCTAGTGTCTTGTAGTCTTTTAAATAAATTCGGTTTTAAAATGGTGTTTGAAGCCGGTAATTTTATTTTAAGCAAAAGTGGTGTATTTGTAGGTGAAGGGTATTTATGTAATGGGATGTTTAAACTTAGTATCAATAATATGAATGATATTTCTATTTATATGATTGATGTTTCTTCTCTATGGCACAATCAGTTATGTCATGTTAATTATAAAAGATTGTGTGATATGTCTAAAATGGATTTAATTCCACCAATAGACATTAACATGGAGAAGTGTAAAACATGCCAATTAAATAAAATTATAAGATAACCATTTCCTACTATTAAACGGTCTTCTAGCATGCTTGATTTGGTGCATAGTGATTTATGTGATTTTTATAGCATTCCATCTTTAGGAAATAAGAAATATGTGATAACTTTTAGCGATGATGCCACTCGATTTTGTTATGTCTATTTATTATCTTCTAAAGATGAAGTCTTTGATAAGTTTAAGATCTTTAAAACTTAAGTTGAATTACAAACTAATATGAAAATTAAGAAATTTAGAATTGATAAATGTAGCGAATATTATGACCATAAATATTTTGAATCATTAGGAATTATTCATGAAACAACGGCCCCTTATACACCTCAACAAAATGGTGTAGCAGAAATGAAAAATAGAGTCTTAAAAACTGGTTAATTCTATATTATTTTACTCAGGTTTGAGTGATGGTTTTTGGGGTGAAGCCATGATAACGACTTATTACATCCCAAACCGTGTTCCCACTAATAGGAACAAAATCACTCCCTGTGAATTGTGGTATAAGAAACGACCTAACCTCAAATACTTGCGTGTTTGGGGTTGTATAGCAATTGTTAGATTGCCTCAACCTCAAAGAAAAACTTGGGGTGAAAAAGGAAGTGATTGCATATTTATAGGTTATGCGGTTGACAGGATAAAGTCGTATCACCTAATCAAAGATAAATCCTAAGTCCTGTAACAACAGTAGTCAAGGGAAGTAGGGTCGAATCCACAGAGAGACAGAGTTTCTAAGTTAATTTCCAGCCAAACAACTACTTCAGACAAGATCAGATATAAATCAGCTGAACTACTATTTAGAGTAAAGAAACACAATATAAAAATGGGATTTAGACTATGAATTAAAGGTCTAGAAAATTAGTTCGGTCCACCATGCTTATACCAATCAAAAAAATAAAACAACTATCATAACCTAGGTCAAGAATCGATAAATTAGAGCACGTGTTGGGCTATGGTTAAGACTCAATGCTCATAATTCAACATATGTCGCATGTTCACTAACATCATCAGAATTATTAATGTGTACTAGGCCTCTAAAAGTAGGACGGATATGTGCAAACAATTATTGACCTCAAGCAATCAATGAAACTAGGCAATAACATTAATTACTCATTAAGAACAAATCACACCATAATCAATATAATCAAAACCTAGAAACTAATAGCAATTCAAATATGAGTCATGGTATAATGGTTTTCCTCCCTCAATCCCTAGAAGTAAGACTACTCAGACATGATTAAACTAATAATAACAAAACTAATATGAAACCCTAATCTTTGCATCATAAATTAATTCAATGATCAAACTAAGCAATTAAGAAATAACTAAAGAGATTAAGAGAGAAGAATAATATTAAATTGACGAAAGCAATAACCTTTATTGAAATAAATCCAAGGTCCAATCACCTTTAGGACTAATCTAAGTGTTTAAACTAATAAAAGCTCTCTAAAACTAAACTACTGAAAGCTGGAAATAATATCCATAAAAAATGTCCCCCAAAATAATAGAGTTTTATCTATTTATAATAGCCCCTAAAACTAATTAAAAACGGAAATAAAAAGATAGAATTTCGGCTTTGCGGACTCGCAACCCAATCGGGCAATAATGGTTGCCCTATGCCATCGGGTTGGTACAAAATATCACACTTCACAATTTTGGGCCAGCATTTATATCTCCTTGAAACAGCAGCAGCGCATCATTAAAATGGCCCACCCGATTGGATCGGGTAAACCCTATCGGTCGGGTACGAAACCCTACCACCCGATTATAATATTCTTTGTCCGATCGGGCCATACTCTGCCCGATCCGAACACGGGTGAGCTCCATTAGCTTGTTTCTTTGGCGTTTTGGCACTCAATCTTCAAGTTTAGAAGTCTTGGAACCTCTTTATTCATCCGTAATGCTCGTGATGACTTTTACGTGCCTCGTAACAAATTGTAAAGCCGTGGTTGCTTCTAAATCGCTCGGAAATAAGGAGTTTACTCCCTAAATCCTGCAATTCAACAAAAAACCATGACTATATACGATAATTAGTATGAAATAGTCCGAAGAGCTTCATTGACGCATGATTTAGCTCATAAATAAGGGAAAAAGTATATATAAATACATGATATCAGCAGTACATAGAAATCCTATAAATTCTTAATAATAGAATCTAATGAATTTATCTCGGTACACACCGTGGTTGAGTATCGAGATGCGGTTTTTGATGAAACTCGTTTTACTTGAATTCCTAGGCCCAAAGATATAGTACCTAGTACTACAAATTATTCCAATTCAAGGGAATTAGTGCCTAGCACTAGTGAATCCCAAGTACCAATTACGGAACAAGAACAAGATCAAGAATCTAATCCGGAATTGAGAAGGAGTAAGAAGACAAGGAAAGAAAAATCTTTTGGTCCCAATTTTCAAATTTATTTGATGGAAGGGTCAAGAAAAGAGATTTATTCTCAATATTTGTATTGTTTTAATATAGAGGAGGATCCTAACACCTATAATGAGGCTATAAAGTCTCAAGATGCTTCCTTTTGGAAAGAGGCTATTGATGATGAAATGGATTCAATTATGGGAAATCATACTTGGGTTCTTACGGACCTACCACCCGGTTGTAAGGTAATTGGTTGAAAATGGATTTTCCTTAGGAAAATGAAAGTCGATGGTACTATTGGCAAATTCAAGGCTCCATTAGTAGCACAAGGATTTGCTCAAAAGTATGGCGTTGATGTTTTTGATTCATATGCACCTGTGGCAAGAATAACCACCATAAGAGTATTAATTGTAATACCCTGAATTTTCAAAGCTTATTTTATTATTTATTAAGGTTTAATATTATTTTTATTTAAATATATTTAATGATAATTCAATTTTATTTTAAAAAAAATAATTTCATTTACTTTTCAATTATTTTTTTTAAATGATTTAATTGAAATGTATTTAAATAAACTAATTATTTATTTTTATTATTTCTAATTAATTTAATTATTATTGAAATATTTACTTGGTTGTGGGCACTCCTACTCAATGGTCCATCTATATTGGCAAAACCATGTTGAAGCCCAAATGTCCAAAGACATTGTCCAAGCCATAAGCAAAAACCACCTAACAAAAATAAAAGAAAAACAAAAACAAAAAAAAACAGAAGAAAGGAAATCAACATTCTTCTTCTTCCTCTTTCTCTCCTTTCACATGAACCACAAGTTTAAGAACAAAGTTCAACCAAATCTCTCCATCAACAGCTCCATGTCAGAAAAATTTGAAAATCAAGCACAAATTCAACTTCAACCATAACCTATCTAAACAAATCTCCCTAAAAGCAGAAGAAAAATCACAAAAATCATATCTTAACATACCCACCATTAATGGAGCTTGAATCCAAAGCTAAAAAATCTGACCAAATTTGCTCTATAAATACCAACTAAAACTCATTCATTTTCTCAAGCAACCTACTACATCCAAAGTTGCTTCAATCTCTCCCTCTTCTTTTACAAATTCTGATTTTGTTTTTGGAAAATAAAATAAAAGTTTAAAACGTCAACCCACCTTCTCTGCTTCTCTGAC
This sequence comes from Patellifolia procumbens, assembly GCA_947645195.1. NCBI lineage: Eukaryota > Viridiplantae > Streptophyta > Magnoliopsida > Caryophyllales > Amaranthaceae > Patellifolia > Patellifolia procumbens. Next base: position 11,607,559 of record CANSGD010000787.1, read on the forward strand.
TCGCCGGACCACCAAACGGCCACCACCTCACCTCCTTCCTACTGCCATGGACCGCCAGCCTAAACCACCACCCTCGCTACACCTTAGCCCGCCAAAAACCCCACGCCAAACACCCGGCTCCTATCCTGTCTTGGTCGCCCTCCTCCTTCGCCCAACACCACCTCGCGCCACCCTTCGACCACCGCAAAAAAATGCCACAACCACCTCGCACATGAACAGATTCCCAGTCGCAAACTACCGGATCACCACCCTCCTTCCTCCCCTGCTCGATGCGTGCACCCCTGTCCTCTTCTCCCCTTTCTTTCTTTCTTTTTCTGGCTCTGTACTTAACTGATTCTTTGAATCGGATTTTCATTTTTCCCCCTTCCCCTTATATTTAGTTTTTTTTTAAACAAAAACTTTTTCCCTTTTAATTAATCTTTTTAAAGTTACCTTGTTTATTTGACACATTTAGTTTAAATTAATTTTATTACTTCAAATGATTTTTTAAGTGTTTTAAAATTTTATATTTTTGAACCATTAATAATCCCTAAAATAATTAAGGAACTTTTCAAATTTGATTTGAATTATTTAAGTTGTTTATTTTATTAACAAAAAGGGATTATTTAGGTAACTAACTTAGATTTCGCTAATGTCCATTGTAGACTCCGAGTGTGTAGACGAGTAATATCAAGAGTGTTGATCGGTTAGTGAATCTAACTTTTGGGCCCGCATCACGAGGTAATTTCCAATGTCCATCTAAACGTGGATCCCGTAGTATAAAACGACTTAATTACGTGACTATGTGATTTGAATTATGATTAGAAATGTGGATTATGAATACGAATTGTAAGATGAATAATGACTATGGATTACGAATATGGATCATGACCATGGACTACGGACTATAGACGATATGACAATCACTCTAACGTTAGTGACGACGTTGATAAATAACCTTATCTTTTATTCTGGCATTTGTTTAATTAATGATTAATTATTATCATTATTATTATTTTTGTTGTTGTTGTTGTAATTGTTACTCCTTCGTTTTTTTTTTCATATGCACATTTTACCATTTTGAGATTTTTTTATATGTACCTTTCTACCTTTTCCCATAAAATGAAAAGTTGGCCCACCCAATTATTAAATTTCTCTCCTAATTTTTTTGTTTCCTTTTCTCTACCTTTTTTTTTTACTTTTTTTTTTACTTTTACTAACGTTCTCTCTTACTTTTCCACTTTTTCCTTGGTCCGCGCGCAAAAGCAAACATACATATTAAAAAACAACGGAGATAGTATTATTCATCATGAATATTATTATTACTATTATCATTATTATTATTATCATCGTTATTATTATTATTATCATCGTTATTGTTATTATAATTATCATTACCATAATCATTATCATTGTTATTAATTATAGAAACCTTATAAATGAAAATTGTAAATGGGTTATTTAAAAATTGTGATAAGTGAATGAATTGAAGATAAATGGATTATTGAATCTTCCAAATGATGATTGTGTACATTAATGAGATGGGCTTTCTAGTTGAGCCATCAATGAATTGTGATATGGATGTGGGCATGAATAAATTCACACTTGGTTAAATGAGATGGTGTATATGTGTATATGATTTAATAGGTGACTTTCATAAAAGATATTAATAACTTAAAGTGGAATATCGGAGGGAAATGATGAACAGGTTTCCCTGTATGGGAGGTTCAGCGGCCACCTACAGGTTTTCTAGTTACTATGCTGATTTTTCTGTTACTTGTCTTCTATCTATCTTGTTGTGATCCAAGTAGAAGGGGTGTGCACACTAGGGACTCTGTTTATAGCCATTATGATTTTTAGGTTGTTACAGGGGTTTCCCCGGTCTCCAGTGAGTAGTTACTGGAGTTTCTCCGGCTCACATTGTTGAAGTAAGTAGTTACTGGAGTTTCTCCGACTTACTGGCATTCTCTTTCCTCTCCTTAAAGATTTGGATAGTATTGGAATATTGAATTAATTGCACCTTTGTGAATATTAATCATATATATGATTATTGATCGTATATATATGTATATATGTTTCATGCTTTTGACCCTATTAAACTATTATTTGTACAAAGTATTTTCAACTTAAGTATTTTACGGGATGGTGTTGGAATTACTCAATTTTTCTGATTTTTGGGAGCTTGTCTCTCTTGTTTCTTTTCAATGTATTTGTGCAGGTGGGTGATCGACTGGGGGAAACAAAGAGAGAACACTTAGAGTTGGCATCCACTTAGTTTAATTTAGTTTCCGCTGAGGCGTTTTGTTTTTTAGTGTTTAATTGAACAATTTAGTTGTTGTAAAACTTAATTTAATTTGAATTTTGTGTGATGTTACCTTTTAGCCTTGCATTTATTTCCAAGGAGATAAGTGCAGCTGTAGCACGCCCTCCAAATCGAACCCTCGTGGATTTTTTCCCCCAACGAGTCTTATTAAATGAAAAAGGGTTCGATGTGTGGGGTGTTACAGAATGGTATCATAGCGGAGTTAAGATTAACTAGGGCAAGATTAAATAATAATATTAGGTAAACGAATCAAATAGGGTTAAACTTAAAAATAGTTTAGGAAACATTAACTAATAAAAATATTTAGGAAAAATGAAGAGCTTTTTGTCAGAAACAACCTTTTATAATCACTTTTTTGCGAAACAACCTTTTGAATTTTTTTTTGCAACTTACAACCTAAAACCTAAATTTTTTTGCGAAAAGAAACCTATTTCTAATTTCCATCATTGACTGTTAGTTTTAGACCGTTGACCGTTAGTTTCCACCCCAAACCACCCCGACACCACCCCAAAACCACCCCCACCCGAAACCACCCCCAAAACCGGCCTAGCCCACCCAAAACCACCTTAAAACCACCTCCAAAACCACCATAGAACCCGAATTCACCCCCAAAACCACCCCAGAACCAGCCCCAACAGTCACAGCCATTCGGGTTAGGGTGGGTGGTGGTTTTCGGGTGTTTTTGGGGTGTTTTCGGGTGGTGACGTGGTGGTGTCGGGGTGGTTTGGGGTGGAAACTAACGGTCAATTGACGGTCAAAGAAGGAAATTACAAAAAGGTTTCATTTCGGGAAAAAAAAAATTAGGTTTTAAGTTGTAAGTTGCAAAAAAAATTTTGAAAGGTTGTTTTCGCAAAAAAGTGATTATAAAAGGTTATTTCTCACAAAAAATTCAAAAATAAATTAAGATTTAAAATATGAATTAAGGGTTGAGTATGATTACGAATGGGCTATGTGTACAAGAATAAAAGTACTCGTTCTATTATGTCTTGGTCGATGGCCAGAACACGTTTAACAACAAGGAAGAGCAGTAGGACCCCACACCAAGGACCTTACCTTTTGAGAATGAGAGTTGGAGAGTCGATTTCTGCGTACATCTACAGGCTAGCGTAACAATGAAGTGTTACCATCTTAACAAAGGTCATGGATATTCGGACTATCTTACGCCACCTAAACAAGCCGATGTCTTGATCCACACTCTCTCCAATGATGGCCCTTATGCCGGAATCAAGAATGAATACTCTAATGTCCTGAAAAATGGAAGACCGAACTACGAGCGATACACATTGAACGGGAGATGGTACCTCACCTTGAGTTACCTGGAGATAAGAATGATCGATGCCAGAGCCAAGTGGCTTGAAGATCATTTCCCCACTGATGACGATGAGCCTAACGATAGTGGCAATGAAGAAATAAGAAGTAGCCCTGTCCCACACGTTCAGAACCATGGTGAGAATGGAGTCGAATATGAGGAAGAAGACCCATTTGAGTGCGAGGGATGAAACCTTAACCCTAGATAACCTTAACCATTAGGGTACTAATCGGACTTATTAACGTTAGCATTAACTTGACTATCTATGTGATGTTGCTATTTTTGTCAATTGAAACTACTCTTGTGCTATGAATGAAATGAGTATGATACTCTTTTGGGAATGAAATGATGAGCTCTCGATAAGTGAATTGAGTACGAAATGAATGATGAACTTTTGATATGTGAATTGAGTATTTGACGTATGAGTAATGAACGAATTTCAGAACTATGAGTTATTGTGAATTACCTTCATATAAGAACCAATGTGAATGGTGGAAACACCAATGTGAATATAGCAGGTAGCTTATGCAATACGTATATACACGATCTAGGGCAAGGTGACAAAAAAACTAAATGGCTGATCCTGAACAAGTTGTAGCACGACTTAGGACCCTCGAGCAACTAGCTCAGAACTTCGGCTTAGTCCTTCAAAACTAGCTCAACAACAACCAACATGGAGACGATCTTCAAGCTGCGATGGCAAAAAATATTTCTACTTTGAAACCACCGACCTTTTCGAGAAAGGAAGATCCTTTACTTTTGGACAATCGGTTACGAGATTTTGAAAAGATTTTTACGGCCACAAGTACGCTTGAGGCCCAGAAAGAGAATCTAGCCACCTTTTATCTGGATGAGGATGCTAATACTTGGTGGGAAAGCGTAGGACTGACTATTAGAACTCAAGAGAACTTTAACTGGGAAGCTTTTAATGTAGCGATTAAGGATCGATTCTTCCCCGAGCACATAAGTAGACAAAAGTACAATGAGTTTAGTAGGTTTAACCACAGCTATAACATGAGTGTGGAAGAGTACGCTTAGAAATTCAATGAGTATGCCCGATTTTGCCCGTCTGTAGTGCCAGATGAAGGAACTAAGGCTCAAAAGTTCGAAGATGGACTTAAGTTTGACATTCTGATTCGAATTGGAGGTAGCACCTCTAAGGCCTCAAACCTGGAGAGAATCTTACAATGTGAGAGAGAGGTGTTAGGCCGACACAAAAGGAAGGAACCTACAGGCAACAACAATACTCAAGGGTTTGACAAAAGGCCCAACAACAACACTGGTGGGAACAACAACGGAGGAAGCTACAACAACCGCAACAATCAGAATTCTAGACAACACACCCAACAAGGGAATAAGTACCAAATAAGTTACGTCTGCAAAAGGTGTGGTAAGAACCACCTAGGCTTCACTTGCCGGGGTGAAAAAATCAAGTGCTTTGAATCTGGTGATTTAGGTCACAAGTCATTCCAGTGTTCTAAGAAGCAAGCGAACAACTACCCAGCTCAAAATGGTAACAGTGGCAAAACTGGAGGTGGAAACCGAATTCCAAACTTCAACAACCTCCCCAATGGTCAAGGAAGTTACAATCAAGGAGGAAATGCTGCACATAATGGATTTGGAAACCAGAACAACAACTGCTCTGTTGGAGGTGGAAATGGAAATAAATCATGGCAAGAACAGAAATGGAAGCTACTCCAACAATGGAAGGATCAATGTCATGAGCCGAACTGAGGCTGAAACCGATGCTAATGTTGTGACAAGTACTTTTCTCGTAAACTCACACCCTGCTTACGTACTATTTGATTCTGGAGAGTCACATTCTTTTATTTCTAGTGCTTTTGTTAATAAACATTCCCTGGAGTCTATCCAATCTTGTTAAGCCAATATAAGAATGCCAAATGGTGAAATTGTCCCTTGCAAATCTCTCTTTCAAAACATCCTTGTAGTCGTAGCTGAAACTGAATTACCAGTCGACCTTATCCTCTTTGACTTGAAATACTTTGGTGTTCTCTTGGGAATGGATTGGTTGGCTCAGTATAAGGCCAAAATTAAGTGTCATAACCAGAAAATATCTCTTAGGGGACCAAAAGGAAATAGGATATCCTATAAAGGTATAATTTCTAAACCCGATGTCAAAATAATCTAAGCCCTTAACCTTCAAACCTATATTAGAAAAGGCTACCCAGTCTACTTATGCCAAGTAAGGGATCTAAGTATGGAGAACGAAGAGTTGACTCCAATTCCTGTAGTAAAGGCGTTTACTGATGTATTTCCCGAAGAGCTTCCAGGAATGCCACCAGAGAGAGAAGTGAGCTTTAAGATTGATTTAGTCCCTGGAACTGGACCTATCTCTAAGGCACCATATCGAATGGCACCTGCAGGCTGCAGAGATGCAAGACTTGAAGGTGCAAATAGAGGAGTTGTTGGATAAAGGGTACATTCGACCTAGTGTCTCACCTTAGGGAGTTGAATAATGCCACATCGAAGAATAAGTATCCGCTCCCCAAAATTGAGGATTTATTCGATCAACTTCAGGGTGTAACAGTGTTTTCCAGGATCGATTTACGATCAAGTTATCTCCAACTATGAATCGCTGAAGAAGACATCCCTAAAACAACCTTATGTACGACATATGGCCATTATGAGTTCACATTTATGCCTTTTGGACTCACTAATGCGCCAGCAACTTTCATGGACCTCATGAACAGGACTTTCCATCCATACTTGGATAAGTTTGTGATAGTGTTCATTGACGATAAATTGGTGTACTCGAAGGATAGAGAAGAGCATGAGGCTCATTTGAGGAAAGTTTTGGATATTCTTTGAGAAAAGCAATTATACGCCAAATTTTCGAAGTGTGAATTTTTGTTGGAGAAAGTCTCATTTTTGGGTCATGTGATATTTAAGGAAGGCGTTTCCGTGGATCCATCACAAGATTCAAGCAGTAATTGAATGGCCTCAACCTAAGAACGCCACTAAAGTAAGGAGTTTCTTGGGTTTAGTCGGATCTTACAGGAGATTTTTGTGAAAGATTTTTTGAGAACCACTCAACCTTTCACTAACCTGATGAAGAAGATCAGACAACAAAATTTCATTGGGATGATAAGTGTGAGGAAGCATTTCAAGAGCCGAAGAAGAGGTTTACAATGGCCCCAATATTGACATTGGCCTCTAGAGTATAAGGATTTGAAGTTTACAGTGATGCCTCGAAGAAAGGTTTTGGGTGCGTCTTGATGGAACATGGTAAAGTAGTGATCTATGCGTCAAGACAACTCAAACCGCATAAGCAAAATCACCCGACCCATGACTTGGAGTTAGGAGTGATCGTGTTTGCATTAAAGATCTGGAGATATTACTTGTATGGAGTACATTGTAAGGTCTATACAGATCACAAGAGTTTGAAGTATCTGTATACGCAAAAGGAGTTGAATATGAGACAGAGACGTTGGCTTGAGCTCATAAACGACTATGACTTGCAGATAGTGTATCAAGAAGGAAAAGCGAATAAGGTAGCTGATGCTTTGAGCAGGAAGAGTGATCATTCACTGAATGTGTTGATCTAGCCGATGAGCTGTGTAAGGAGATCAAGAGACTGAGTTTGGAAGTAGTTGAGCCTGGCTACGTTCCAGCTCAATTGAATGCTAAACTGTTGGACCAGATATATTTAAGGAGACTCGCATTAAACAAGCCGTATATAAGTGGTTAAGTAAGCTCAGAGAAATGAAGGAAAGTGGTCAAGCACCAGAATTTGAGATTGATGACAATGGCGTTGCAAGGTCTAAAAGGAAATTGTGTGTGCCACAAGACAAGGAACTCAAGACACAGATTTTAAAGGAGGCTCATAACTCGCCATATTCTATACATCATGGAGGATATAAGCTTTATAAGGATTTGAAATAGCATTTTTGGTGGCCTAGGATGAAGCAAGAAGTAGCCGAGTTTGTAGCAAAATGTTTAACATGTCAGAAGGTGAAAATACTACGCATGAAGCCTGGAGAAAAATTGCAACCATTGGACGTACCGAGATGAAAATGGAAATCTATCTCTATGGATTTCATTATAGGATTACTGAATACAAGATCCGAAAAGAACGCAATATGGGTGATAGTGGACCGTTTAACTAAGACGGCAAGATTCGTGGCAATGAAGGATACATGGTTGTTGAAACAATTGGTTGATGCGTACTTTAATAAAGTGGTTAGGCTACATGGTGTTCCGAAGGATATTGTTTCGGATAGGGATTCGAGATTCTTATTGAAGTTCTGTAAACAACTTCAGACAGCCGTGGGTACATTGTTGAAATTCAGTACTGCCTTTCACCCGGCTACAGATGGTCAAACTGGAAGAACAATTCAGACCTTGGAGGATATGTTGCGAGCATGCATAATGGATTTCGGAGGTTCTTGGGACGATCATTTAATGTACATAGAGTTCTCGTATAACAACAGCTATCGCTCGAGCATAGGAATGGCTCCTTATGAGGCATTGTATGGACGGAAATGTAGGAGTCCTATATGTTGGAGCGATGTGAACGAGATGTTGAATTTTGCACCATAAATGATTAAAGAGACTACCAGCAAGGTGAAGTTGATTCAAGAACGTATGAAAGCAGCTCAGGGTCGACAAAAATCGTACGCCGATCAAAGGAGACGAGATTTGGAGTTTGAAGTTGGAGAAAACGTGTTACTGAAAGTTTCACCAACCAAAGGAGTGATGAGGTTTGGTAAAAAAAGGAAAGTTGAGTCCTCGTTATATTGGACCTTATGAGATACTTGAAAGAATTGGGGAAGTGGCCTATAGATTAGCTTTACCCATAGAATTAGCCAATGTTCACAATGTTTTTCAGGTGTCTCAACTCCGTAAATACGTTCCCGATCCCTCCCATGTTATTCAACTTGAAACCAATGAGTTAGATGAGACCCTCACCTTTGAAGAACGTCCTATTAGAATCCTCGATACTAAAACGAGAAACACCCGAAACAAGGCCGTAAAGTTAGTCAAAGTTTTATGGTCTAATCATCAAACCGAGGAAGCAACTTGGGAAACAGAAGATGACATGAAAAAGCGTTATCCTGAACTTTTTCCCATGTACAATTATCGAGTTTCCGGGACGAAACTCCTTAAGGGGGACCGAATGTAATGCTAACAAAGTCTAGAACTAAGATTTCGTTAGTATCTCGATATCTAACTTTAAAGTTCGAGGGCGAACTTTGTGTTTTAGGAGGAGTAGATATAGGACCCCGAATTTTCAAAGCTTATTTTATTATTTATTAAGGTTTAATATTATTATTTTCCCCTAAAAAAGGTTTAATATTATTTTTATTTATATTTATATAATGATAATTCAATTTTATTTAAAAGTAATAATTTCATTTAGTTTTGAATGAAGTAATGTTTTTATTCAAATGATTTAATTGAAATGTATTTAAATGACCTAATTATTCATTTTTATTATTTATAATTAATTTAATTATTATTGAAATATTTACTTAGTTGTGGGCATTCCTACTCAATGGTCCATCTATATTAGCAAAACCATGTTGAAGCCCAAATGTTCAAATACATTGTCCAAGCCATAAGCCCAAACTACCTAGCAAAAATAAAAGAAAAGGAAAAGCACAAAAAGGAAGAAAGTAAATCATCCGTCTTCTTCTTCCTATGTCCCTCCTTTCACATGAACCACACGTTCAAGAACAAAGTTCAACCAAATCTCTGCATCAACAGCTCCATGTTAGAAAACTTTGAAATTCAAGCACAAATTCAACTTCAACCATAACCTATCTGAACAAATCTCCCTAAAATCAGAAGAAAAATCAAAAAATTCATACCTCACCATACCCACCATTAATGGAGTTTGACTTCAAAGCTCTAAAATCTGACCAAATTTGCTCTCTATATACCAACCCAAACTCATTCATTTGCTCAAGAAACCTACCTACTACATTCCAAGGTTGCGTCAATCTCTCCCTCTTCTTTTACAATTTCTGATTTTATTTTGGAAAATTAATAAAAATATATTAAAACTTCAATCCACATTCTCTGCTTCTATGACTCGCCAGACCACCAAACGGCCACCACCTCACCTCCTCCCGACTGCCACGGACCGCCAGCCTAAACCACCACCCTCGCTGCACCTTAGCCCGCCAGCAACCCCACGCCAAACACCCTGCTCCTGCCTGTCTTCACTCGCCCTCCTCCTTCGCCCAACACCACCTCCCGGCTACCCTTCGATCACCGCAACAAAAACACCACAACCACCTCCCGCCTGAAGAAAAACCCAGCCGCGAACCACCGTATCACCACCCTCCTTCCTCCCCTGCTTTGTTCGTGCACCCCTGTCCTCTTCTCCCCTTTCTTTCTTTCTTTTTCTGGCTTTGTACTTAACTGATTCTTTGAACCAGATTTTCATTTTTCCCCCTTCCCCTTAGAGCATCAGCAATGCACATTTTATTTGGATCCAATTTATACAATTTGGACCCAAATACCTTCCAAATGCATTGTAGGAAGGCTCCAATTATAATGGGATCCCGCTACAAATGGAGCCCTCTAATCTACCACAACATCCCACGTGTCCCACCCAAAAACAACAAAAGAAAAAGAGAAAAAAATACAGCCAGCCAGCGTATGACACATAGCAATGCTTACATCAACAATATCTGCCAGCAGCAGACTTCCCATTCTTCTCTCCAATCTTGTAAATTTATACAATGTTTCATTAATAATTTAATTCTTTGATTTTTGCAATTATTAAAGTAATAAAATAACTTTACCAATATTATTATTATTTTTTTCTCTTTAAATAGAGACCAATTTTGGGTATTTTTTCGTCCACTATAAAAAAATTCTTTTCTCATAATCTTTATATATCTTCTCATTATCTCTAATTATCTTCAAAACTCTTTTTCTATTTGTTTAATTTTATTATTTTTTAAATTAACTTAATAAATTATTTTATATTAATATTATGCAATTTTTTAAAATAAAAATTGTATTTATGTTGTTCATCATAAATTAATATGAATATAAATAATATATGGTTAAATATGAGTAAGAGAGTAAAGATAAGGTGGGCCACACATAAATATTGTATTTAGAGTCTTAGCATTGCAGGAAGTTGACAGAAATATGGGGAGGTAAATAAAATTAGTTAGTGGAATCTGATGTGGCAAAAGGAGAGTAGGAGAGAGAAGATTTTAAAGGTATTTGAAGCTCCAAGCATTGTGGATGATCTTATATTTAGTTTTTTTTTTTAAAACAAAAAGTTGTTCCCTTATAATTAATATTTTTAAAGTTACCTTGTTTATTTGACACATTTTAATTTAAATTGATTTCTTAAGTGTTTTAAAATGTATTTTTGAACCATTAATAATCCCTTAAATAATTAAGGAACTTTTGAAAGTTAATTAGAATTATATAAGTTGTTTATTTTATTAACAAAAAAGGGTTATTTAGGTAACTAACTTAAATTTTGTTAATGTCCATTGTAGACTTCGAGTGGGTAGACGAGGAATATGAAGAGTGTTGAGCGGTTCGTGCATCTAACTTTTGGGCCTACGTCACGAGCCAATTTCCAATGTCCATCTAAACGTGGATCCCGTAGTATAAAATGACTTAATTACGTGAATATGTGATTTGAATTATGATTAGAAATGTGGATTATAATTATGAAAATTATTATGATTTATATATATTGAATTAAACACGGATTATGAATACGAATTGTAAGATGAATAATGAGTATGGATTACGAATATGGATTATGACCATGGACTATGGACTATAGACGATATGACAATAATTCTAACGTTATTGACGACCTTGATAAATAACCTTATCTTTTATTCTCGCATTTGTTTAATTAAAGATGAATTGTTATTATTATTATTATTATTATTCATTATGATTGTTGTTATTACCATTATCATCATCATTATTATTATTATTATTATTATTATTATTATTATTATCATCATTATTATTATTATCATCGTTATTGTTATTATAATTATCATTATCGTTATCATTATCATTAATTATGGAAACCTTATAAATGAAAAATGTAAATAGATTATTTCGAATTGTGATAAGTGAATGAATTGGAGATAAATGGATTATTGAATCTTCCAAATGATGATTGTGTACATTAACGAGATGGGCTTTCTAGTTGAGCCATGAATGAATTGTGATATGGATGTTGGAATGAATAAATTCACTCTTGATTAAATGAGATGATGTATATGTGCATATGATTTAAGAGGTGACTTTCATAAAAGATATTAATCACTTAAAGTGGAATATCGAAGGGAAATGATGAACCATTTGCCCTGTATGGGAGGTTCAGTGGCCACCTACAGGTTTTCTGGTTACTATGCTGATTTTTCTGTTACTTGTCTTCCTTCTATCTTGTTGTGATCCAAGTAGAAGGGTTTTGCACACTAGGGACTCTGTTTATGACCATAATGATTTGTAGGTAGTTACAGGGGTTCCCCGGCCTACAGTGAGTAGTTACTGGAGTTTCTCCGGCTCACATTGTTGAAGTATGTAGTTACTGGAGTTTCTCTGACTTACTGGTGTTCTCTTTCCTCTCCTTAAAAAATTGGATATTATTGGAATATTGAATTAATTGCACCTATGTGAATATTAATCATATATATGATTATTGATTGTATATATATGTATATATGTGCCATGCTTTCGACCCTATTAAACTATTATTTTTACAAAGTAATTTCAACTTAAGTATTTTACGGGATGGAGTTGGAATTACTCAATTTTTCTGATTTTTGGGAGATTGTCTCTTTTGTTTCTTTTCAATGTATTTGTGCAACAACACTCTCCAAGAGTTGTACGAGGTTGCTCGATGTGTTGTGAAATTGCAAAAGTCGGACCCTAGTTGGTTGAGGATTAGCATAACTTCATGGAGTTTGGAGTGTTCGATTTATAATATGAGGATTTATTACAGATGTATGCTTGTAGGTAATTTGGATTATGTGGAAAGTTATAATTTAGATTGTGTGGGTAAATTGGATTTTGAGAGAAATTTAAATTTCAGGAGTAATTTGGATTTTTTGAGTAATTTGGATTTTGGGGGAAATTAAGATTAAGATTTTGAGAATAGTTACGAGATTGAGAGTAATTTATATAATTAGGATTATTATGATCTATAATTATGAAATATAACAATTCGAAAGAAGAGCTTTTAGGATTATTAAATAGAATGGGAAGATAATTAAAGATAATGGGAAGAATAGAAATTTTTCAAGTGGACAGAATATACCCAAAATTGGGCTCTATTTATAGAGAAATAAATACATGGTATTTATACTAGTTAGGAGGTGATGGTACTTCCTGATTCTGTCATAAAATAGGGTCTTCTAATTGGCTAATCAATGTCTTATTAACATGCGGCATATTCTGATTGCTAGGTAGATCAAATGTTGCCAACCTTTTAGACCATTGGGCTTTGCATGAATGAGTTTAGACCCAAAACTTGGCCTGCTTATTGAAAGGTAGGCACTTGGGTGCCAATTTGGTGTTGACATGTGTCAGTCTTTAAGGATGGGGCACATGTTTTCCTTTTGATGGGTGACATGTCGCTCATGAGTTTGCCACTTGGCCTTCTTTAATAGGCTGCTTTTATTCTACAACAATAACCATTGATATAAAATGTCATCCATATAAACCAATACTCCTTTATACCTACACCCATCAGAATAGACAAACTAATTATATTATTGTAGAAAAATTAGAAGGGTCACTAGACTAGATCATGTAGAAGATCTTCCCTGACCTTGAAAAGAAAGGTGGGTTGCTGTAAAAAGGGATGCATGTGATGCAACACAACAAGAAGCATGGAATACGTATAACAGCATGGTTATCTCTTAGGTAATTAATAATGTGTATGAAAGCATTAAGAAGTCAATTATGTTTGTGCAAAAATCTGCAGAGATATGGAAGCATTTGAACAATGATCCACAACCGATAATGGCTCTAGAAAGTATAGGCTCAAGTAAAAAAATTGTGAGCTAAAACGGCAGGAAAAGTCTGTAAGTGACTACAATACAGAGATGAAAGGACTACGGGAAGAGTTGAAATCCTTGAGTTCACCGCCACCTTACATTCTAAAATCACTCGACAAGTAAATGCATAAAAATGGAGCAAGAGGAGCAAAGGGAATTTCAATTCTTAAATGGACTGAGTGAAGTTTATGGACCTCAAAGAACCCATATTTTAATGACGTTGCATGCTCTATGGTGCAGAAGGAGGAGTCACAAAGGGGAAGTACTCAAACCTTTTAAAGAGGAGATTGAAGGCGTTGATATGATGAGTAAAGGAAATAAAGGGGGATGTACTTCCCGTGGCAAGCCAGGGTGGCAGGGCTATAGGAATATAGGTACTATAAGCGGAATTTCATGAATCTAATTCATAAGCACCTAAAACAGGATCTCATGCACATATAATTGAGGATCATATAATAATTAATTACCAACCTCTTGATGCGTGACTTCAACTGGTTTGGCGGGATTGAATACTTCAAAGTATAGCCAACGATCTTAGAGAAAGAATCTCAACTGTGATTCTTCTACTTAGTCCACTAATTTGGATCAACACTCCACCAATGCTAGTTGGAAGGAAGAAAGAAAGCGTTCTTCTTTTATGGAGTAATGTCAATTGAGAGAGAAAAAGAGCAGGAGAAAATAATGAGAGATATTGTATCTTATTTTCTGGCTGTCTGACCTTTATATAGGAATAATTAGGTCAAATATCTCCTCTTATCTCCCTCTTGGGCGGACTACCCTATAGCCTTTATGGGCTATGGACTTCTCTTTTGTTGATCCAAATATTATGTGTGACCTTGTAGGATCCATTCAAGTGGGCTTTGGGTTTATTATTTACTAACCCAAAGGTCTATAGCGTTCTCTAGCAAGACGTAAAGACGACCCAATTAAATGAATTGTTATCTCCATAATTGATATCACGTTTTTATATAGAGTTTTCTCCCTTATTTACAAGCTAATTTGTGCGTCATTGGAGCTCTTGGGAGCTATTTTGTGCTAACTATCGTATATAGTTGTGGTTTTGTATTTTAGTGTTGAATTGCAGGTTTTAGGGAGTTTTCTCCTTATTCCCGAGCCATTTGGAAGCAACCACGACTTTACGAGATGTTACAAGGCACGTAGGATGGCTCACGAGCTTTATGGCTAGTTTAGGAGGTCCCAAGACCCCTAAACGTGAAGATTAGAGAGCCAAAGAGTCAATAGGAGGTTTCCGTGCACTGATCGGGCAGAAATGGCCCGATCGGGCGAAGTATTTATGATCGGGTATGAAAGTTGCGGACCCGATCGGGCAAGGTATGCCCGATCAGATCGGGCGAGCACACATGTGCCCAGACCCGATCGGGCATACACCGCCCGACCCAATCGGGTCTAGTGCTGCTACGTCTCATTCTGCTGCTGCTTTCGAGAGGATATTGCTGCCCATTTGGTCGCCTGGCCCGATCGGGTGGCTGCCCACGGCCCGATCAGGTGGGCCATAATATTCAATTGATCCTCTACTGCTGCTACGCCACAAGCGCCAAGATGCTAATCTGCTGGGCGCCCGATCCACGACCCGATCGGGTGTGTGATCGGGTGGAGGCCCAGTCCACTTATTGCTATTGCGCTGCTGATTTATCAAAGCCCAAGACCAAAAATGCTAAAGCTGCTATGGACCCGATCGGGTACTGTGCTCGGGCCCGATCGGGTCTGGTGCATTTGTCGCGAATTTCGTCTTTTGCTTCCTATTTTTAATTAGACTTGAGGGGTATTATAAATACCGTTTTCCTCATTATTATATACATCTTTTGATTCATCTTTCATTAGCTTTAGACTAGTTTTATTCTTCATTGTTCTTAGTTCAATTCAAACACTTTAGATTAATTTAGAGGTGATCAAACCTATTTCGATTTCAATAAAAGTTCCTGCTTTCCGTCAATTGGTACTCTTCCTTACCCTAATCTCTTTTGTTATTCTTGATTGATTAGTTTATTTATTTAATCGTTCATGATGCAATTGTTAGGGTTTCATATTAGTTTTGTCATTGTTAATTCGATCATGTCTGAGTATTCTCTTTCTAGGGTGTTAGATAGGAAAGCCATGTTTATACCATGATTGTGATTTAGACTCTTATTGATTTCTAGGGCTTGATTAGGGTGATTGTGATGTGGTTTGTTCTTTATTGAGTAATTAACGTTATTGAGCAGTTTCGTTGGTTGCTTGTGGTTAATAGTTGTTTGCACAGATCCGTCTTACGACTAGAGGCCTAGGACACGTCATTAATTCTGATTACGTTAGTGAACATGCGGCGTATGTTGAACTATGAGCGTTGAGTCTTAACCATAGCTCAACATAGGCTCTAATCCCCGACTCTTGACCTAGGTTTTGATAGTAGTTGACCCTATTTGATTGGTATAAGCATGGTGGAGCGACCTAATACCCTAGACTTTTATTCCATAGTTTAATCCTCGATTTATTCCGTCTTCTGTAGTCTATTCTTTAGTTTAATTAATTCCTTCCTGATTTCTTCTTGAGTAGCTGAATTGGTTGAATATTGATTTAGAAACTCTGTCTCCCTGTGGATTCGACCCTGCTTCCACTGACTACTTAGTTAGAGGTCCGTAGGTTTATTTTTGATTAGGCGATACGACTAAAACCTATCAAACTTTGGCGCCGTTGCCGGGGAGACGTCTAGTTCTCTAAGTTTTTATTTAATTATTTGGTGTACTTCTCTGTACCTCATTGGAACTTCATTGTTTCAATCGAGGTACGTTTTACTGCTGCTTTTTGTTTCTTTTGTATGCCCAGGTCCCAAAGAAACGGTTCCCCAATTCCAGCGGACCCCGATCTTACTAGGACAATCAGGCGGATCCGAAAGATAAAGCAAAAAGAAAAGCAGTCTTTTCAGCTGAACACCTCTGGAACAGACACCCTGAGTTCAATCATGTCAAAGTCACTGAAATCATATGGGGTGCCCAACCCAGATGGTCTCTCCACTGGACCTACTATGCCCACCATTGCCGTGGCAAATTTGAGATTAAGCCTGGACTCATCAGCATGGTCCAGCAAAATCAGTTTGGTGGGCATCCTACTGAAGATCCGGCAAATCATCTGCAACGGTTTCAACAACTATGTCGAACCGTTAAACATGCCGGCGTCACTCCAGATCAGTTAAAAGTCATGTTGTTCGAGTTTTCTTTGAGAGATAGAGCCCAGAAGTGGTTGAACGATGTGCAGGAAACTGAATGGAGTAAGATTTCTGCTGCATTTCTGAGAGAGTATTACCCACCTACTAAAACAGCAGAAATCAGAAATAAACTAGCCACGTTTTCCCAAGAGCCTGATGAAACATTGAGGGAAGCGTGGGCTAGGTTTAGAGATCTACAGAGAGAGTGTCCACACCACAATATGGACAAATGGTTCTTGACGCAGACATTCTACAATGGTCTGCAGCATCAGACGAAGTGTATTGTTGATTCGTCTGCAGGAGGAGTGTTTTTAGACAAGGCAGTTGATGAGGGTTATGAATTCATATCAAATCTTGCAGCCAATGACCATTCATCATCTAGGAGTTTGACTAAGAAGGTACTTGAAGTTGACGCTATTTCATTGCTTACATCTCAGATGGCGCAACTGACTCAGCAACTAATGAAGTCTTCTAGTTCGACACCTCCGCCTATGAGCATCAATGTTATGTCTGCCGTAGCACCCATTACCTCATCTTACTGTGAGGTATGTGGTGTACAGGGTCACTTTGGGCATGATTGTCAGTTCAGTCAATTTCAGATGGAGCAGGCAAACGCCTTTCAACAAAGGCCGCAAACCTTCCCCCCTCCACATAACTACCAAAATCCACAAAACTATCAACCTCCACCTCCACAAAACTATCCTAAACCCTCATACCATCAAGCCCCACAAAAATTTCAAAGACCCTCTTCACAAAACTTTCACAACCACAATAATTTCCAAACCCCACAAAATTTTCCCACCCCACCTCCACAAAACAACAACCCACAAGAGCCTAGCAATTCTGAACTGATGAAATTGATATTGTCTATGCAAAAGGCACATGAGGAAGCACGGAGGAACCAAGAGAAGCATATCAAACTTCTCGAGGCTCAAGTTGCCCAGTTGGCAGAAACTAATGCACAGAGGCAGCAGGGACAATTGCCAGGGCAACCAGTTCAGAGAGAACATGTGAATGCCATCACTCTTCGTAGTGGCATTGCATATGATGCCCCTCCAGTGCCCATTGATGAGGTTACCCCGACTGCAGGGAAGAAGAGGGTGGTAGAGGAAGGAAAAAGAAAGCATTCGACGTCTGAAGTCGATTTGTCTGCAGAAGATGAACAGACAGGGAAGAAAAAGGAGAAGGTTTCTGAAATGCCTTTTACACCAAGGCTACCTTTTCCTCACAGGATGCAACAGTCCAAGGTCGATCAGTAGTTTGGTAAGTTCTTGTCTATGGTCAAGAACCTTGAGGTAACGATTCCATTCACAGACTTAATTACCCAAGTGCCTGTTTATGCCAAATTTCTGAAAGACATGATTACTAAGAAAAGGGACTTTGGTGGGGTAGAACGTGTCGCTCTTACTGAAGAGTGTAGTGCTTTTATTCAAAATAAAACACCACCAAAGTTAAAAGATCCTGGTAGTTTTTCTATACCTTGCCATCTTGGACCTATTTTTATTGATAAGGCTTTGTGTGATTTAGGTGCTTCTGTTTCTGTTATGCCATTGTCTGTTTATAAGAAACTGAACATGGGAGCCCTTAAATGCACACAAATCACTTTACAGATGGCGGATCGTTCTATAAAATACCCTCTAGGTGTTTTAGAGGACGTTCCTGTTAGGGTAGGGAAATTCTATATTCCTGTTGCTTTTGTGGTGTTAGATATGGATGAGGATGCCCAGATTCCTATTATCTTAGGTATGCCATTTTTGTGTACTGCTGGTGCTGTTATTGATGTCAAGTCTGGGTCTTTAACTCTGAGTGTTGGTGATGATAAAGTGATTTTTAAACTAACCAATGCTGTTAAGGCACCTATGCTTGAACAATCTTGTTGCAGGGATGAGGTTCTGGATGAAGTAGGTGTGGAGAAGGTTCCAATTCCACCTAAGATTGTCTCACCGTCTGGAGGCATTGTCAAGAACATTTGGAGGAGAAAGATGTTTGATGAGGGTGGCACTCATTGCCAAGCCCCTCCTATTTGAGAGAGGGAGGATTATGGTCGTGCGGGACCTTTATAAACCAGCGCTGTGCGAGAGGCAACTCGTATATTTCTTTCCCTTTTTCTTTTCTTTTTATTTTCCTTCTTTTTGTGAGCGAGAGTGAGGGTACTAACATTGTTTTTCCTCTTAGCATAGTCCTTATCACCTTTTGGCATTGAGGACACTGCCAAGTTCAGCTTGGGGGAGGAGTTCTGTTTGTATTCCCTATCTCTTTTACTGCTTTCTAGGATAGACTTACTGCTTTCAAAAATACTGAAAAAATCAAAAAAAAAATATGGTTCCCATGAATGGTTTAGTTGCCTCCCTGTGCCCCTTGATGTGCTCTATTTGAAAATGATTTGACTTTGTTTTCTGGATAGCTGGGCATTTGTGATCTTGAGGCTATGATTTGATGTTTGATTGCTATGATTTCGAGCATTTCTGGATTATATTAGACCACTTTGTGTTGCATACCTGAATTGGTTAGACTGTGAGGCCTCTTTGTAGCCTATTGGATTCATATTATTATCCAGTCTATTCTTGTGTGTTAGTTCCTCTTTAGTGGATTGATCTTGACTTTGACTTCGTACTTGTCTGATTTTAGATGACTTGTAGCATGTGCTGTGATAGAGGCGTTCTTTTGTCTTATTCTTGAGCTTCAGAGTGAGTTTTTAATATACTTTTATCCTCCTCAGCCCTGCTGAGCCTAATGACTTGTTTCGTATTACTTAAACCCCTATTATGAGCCAAAAGCCTTCACTTGATATTATTCCAAGCCTAGCTTGGGGGAGCTTTTGTATGGGTTGAGTTTGATATTGGTTTGTTGGTTTAGTTTGGTTCTTGAGGAATTTAAAAGTGTATTTGCTGTGGTTTGAGAGTGAGAAAGAGAGAATAAGAAGCAAGTTTAGAGTTGCGTGAGTGAAGTTCAGAAAAATGAAAGAAAAATGAAATGAAAATTCAAAAGAATTCTAGTTCTTTCATTCACGTACGTTCATAAAGGAATATTCGCTCCATTGCTAGAAAATTGGGTTTGTTATGAGCTTTTCATTGATTTATGAGAGTTGGGTTACTTTACATGGTTTCATGGTGATTGTTGGGAGTTGTGTAGGCCATCTTAGGCCTTGTTTGAATGATTTATGCTCCCCCTTTCTTGGTTTTTCCACCACATTACCCAAAAGTATCCCCTACCTCTCGCCTAAGCCCCATTACAACCCTATAAAGTCCTCTTGAGCTTATGTCTGCATTGTTCATTTGATTGATTTCGAGTCAGTTTGTCAAAGCTAGGGAGTATTTCTGCTAATTGAGTCGACTTGACTAGGTTGAGCGTCATTGAACCTTCTTAAACACATGAGAGTGTGAGTGGGAAGGGTACTTATGGTCGGGTTGGTGAGTGTTCGGGCATATTCTTTGCCTGCCACCAAATTGAGAGGAGTGATACCCTTGTGACAGCCTTTTCAGGATTTGTATGCCTTGTGGATGCTTGAGTTTGATAAATTGCTTGAATGATTGGTGGTTGGATGGATTTGATTAGCCAAACTTGAATTATGCCTGCTTGAACGATTCTTAGTCTTGAAAATATTTTGAGCTTTGATTTGTTTTTATCTATGGGGTGAGGCAATCTGTTCCATGTTCATGTTCTGTTTGCTTGAGGACAAGCAAAGGTTTAGCTTGGGGGAGTTTGATATCACGTTTTTATATAGAGTTTTCTCCCGTATTTACAAGCTAATTTGTGCGTCATTGGAGCTCTTGGGAGCTATTTTGTGCTAACTATCGTATATAGTTGTGGTTTTGTATTTTAGTGTTGAATTGCAGGTTTTAGGGAGTTTTCTCCTTATTCCCGAGCCATTTGGAAGCAACCACGACTTTACGAGATGTTACAAGGCACGTAGGATGGCTCACGAGCTTTATGGCTAGTTTAGGAGGTCCCAAGACCCCTAAACGTGAAGATTAGAGAGCCAAAGAGTCAAAAGGAGGTTTCCGTGCACTGATCGGGCAGAAATGGCCTGATCGATCGAGCGAAGTATTTATGATCGGGTATGAAAGTTACGGACCCGATCGGGCAAGGTATGCCCGATCAGATCGGGCGAGCACACATGTGCCCAGACCAGATCGGGCATCCACCGCCCGACCCAATCGGGTCTAGTGCTGCTATGTCTCATTCTGCTGCTGCTTTCGAGAGGATATTGCTGCCCATTTGGTCGTCTGGCCCGATCGGGTCGGGTGGGCCATAATATTCAATTGATCCTCTGCTGCTGCTACGCCACAAGCGCCAAGATGCTAATCTGCTGGGCGCCCGATCCACGACCCGATCGGGTGTGTGATCGGGTGGAGGCCCAGTCCACTTATTGCTATTGCGCTGCTGATTTATCAAAGCCCAAGACAAAAAATGCTAAAGCTGTTGTGGACCCGATCGGGTACTGTGCTCGGGCCCGATCGGGTCTGGTGCATTTGTCGCGAATTTCGTCTTTTGCTTCCTATTTTTAATTAGACTTGAGGGGTATTATAAATACCGTTTTCCTCATTATTATATACATCTTTTGATTCATCTTTCATTAGCTTTAGACTAGTTTTATTCTTCATTGTTCTTAGTTCAATTCAAACACTTTAGATTAATTTAGAGGTGATCAAACCTATTTCGATTTCAATAAAAGTTCCTGCTTTCCGTCAATTGGTACTCTTCCTTACCCTAATCTCTTTTGTTATTCTTGATTGATTAGTTTATTTATTTAATCGTTCATGATGCAATTGTTAGGGTTTCATATTAGTTTTGTCATTGTTAATTCGATCATGTCTGAGTATTCTCTTTCTAGGGTGTTAGATAGGAAAGCCATGTTTATACCATGATTGTGATTTAGACTCTTATTGATTTCTAGGGCTTGATTAGGGTGATTGTGATGTGGTTTGTTCTTTATTGAGTAATTAACGTTATTGCGCAGTTTCGTTGGTTGCTTGTGGTTAATAGTTGTTTGCACAGATCCGTCTTACGACTAGAGGCCTAGGACACGTCAGTAGTTCTGATTACGTTAGTGAACATGCGGCGTATGTTAAACTATGAGCGTTGAGTCTTAACCATAGCTCAACATAGGCTCTAATCCCCGACTCTTGACCTAGGTTTTGATAGTAGTTGACCCTATTTGATTGGTATAAGCATGGTGGAGCGACCTAATACCCTAGACTTTTATTCCATAGTTTAATCCTCGATTTATTCCGTCTTCTGTAGTCTATTCTTTATTTAATTAATTCCTTCCTGATTTCTTCTGGAGTAGCTGAATTGGTTGAATATTGATTTAGAAACTCTGTCTCCCTGTGGGTTCGACCCTGCTTCCACTGACTACCTAGTTAGAGGTCCGTAGGTTTAAATTTGATTAGGCGATACGACTAAAACCTATCAATAATACGAACCATATTATATTTAGTAATTGCATTAGAGTTGATGACACAATTCCTTCAATCTCCCACTTGTCCGAGACGAGTGTGCAATATTTAAATTCCTAAAGTCTCTTAGTGTCTAATTTTATAGTATGATCACATCTCTTATGTTATCCATACTAATCTTCAAACTTTTCTTGAAATCCGAGTTCGAATTGCTAAACAAATTATCATCTTATAATCCATTTGAGCACGGCCATGCATTTTCAATCCTCACTCTTCAAGTGGCCAAGACACCCATCCTATCTTATATAGGAGGACCTTTTCAATCTTGTGACAACCAAAACTCCCACTCAACTTTTAGCACAACCCGAATGCTGCCTTTATAGTCCCCTTTTACAACATGACGTTTGACAGCATCAAAGTTATACCAATCATTAAGCTAAGTATTGTTCCACTCATGTCTTAGGAATCCACTAATATAATTACGAAGTTATTTAAACTTCTAAGTAGGTCAGTTCGATCATGTATCAAATATACATATCCATATGATTGACTAAACATCTCTATGTTCCCATAGCCCATGAAACAGCGCTATCAATCAATCTTATAAGCTAATCCTTTAATAAGTCATTTATGTCCAATTTAATGACTTGGGTCAGGAACATGAATATTCTATGAATTCAGTTCACTTATGGTGTTTCATTCATCAAATCACATATTTGACAAAACCATTGAATTCAAGAATATTTTTGGACATTTTATTTAATACTAAATCGAAATTAAATAAGATAAAACTTTATTTCTCATAAACATAAAATAGCAAAACCATGTCTTTACATTGTAACAAGTTTCTTCAAACATAATACAGTTTAAAACCATTCTAACATTTGCTTCAAGCCTATAACCCTAGCGTGACTTTTATGCTTGGGTTGAGGTAGAGGTTTAGTAAGCGGATCAGCCACATTCTCATCCGTGTGAACTTTGCAGATCCTGACATCCTTTCTGTCAACTATCTCGCGAATAAGGTGATACTTCCTCATTACATGTTTGGATTTGTTTTGTGATCTTGGTTCTTTCTCTTGTGCAATAGCACCATTATTATCACATAATAGCTCAATCCCTTCCAGAGCACTAGGTACGACACCTAGCTCTGTCAAGAACTTCTTTATCCAAACAGCTTCCTTAGTTGCTTCAACCGCTGCTAGGTATTCTGATTCTGTCGTAGAGTCTGTTATAGTGCTTTGCTTTGAAATCTTCCAACTCACTGCTCCTCCATTTAGACAAAAGATGTACCCTGAGTGAGAGCGGGTAATCATCTCTATCGGTTTGGAAGCTCGCATCAGTATAAATTTTAACAACTAACTCATTTTCTCCTCCATAGACTAAGAACATGCCTTTACTTCTTCTTAATTACTTAAGGATGCTCTTAGCTGCAATCCAGTGTGCTTCACCTGGATTTGCTTGGAATCTGCTACACATGCTCAAGGCATATGCAACATCTGGTCGAGTACTTATCATGGCATACATGATAGATCATATAGCCGAGGCATAAGGTATGTTATTCATTCACTTCAACTCATTAGGCTCAGTCGGGCACTGACTCTTGCTAAGCGATATGCCATGTGACATGGGAACGAATCCTCTCTTCGAGTTTTCCATGTTGAACCTTGCAAGAACTTTATCAATATAAGTTTCTTCACTTAGTCCAATCATCCTTCGAGACCTATCTCTATGGATTTTTATTCCCAATATGTACTCAGCCTCTCCAAGGTCCTTCATAAAGAAACAACTTTTCAACCATTCCTTGACTGACTCAAGCATAGGTATGTTATTTCCCATGAGTAGTATGTCATCTACATACAGAACCAAGAAGACTAAGCTACTCCAACTAAGTTTCTTGTAGACACAAGATTCTTCTTAGCTTTTGAGAAAACCAAACTGTTTGATTGCCTCATCAAATCGAAGATTCCAGCTCCGAGATCCTTGCTTCAATCCATAAATGGATCTCTGAAGCTTACAAACCTTTTTAGGATTTTCTGGATCCTCAAAACCCTCAGGTTGTGTCATATACACATCCTCATTCAAGAACCCAATCAAGAATGAGGTTTTGACATCCATCTGCCAATTTTCGTAATCGTAATATGCAGCAATCGCTAAAAGTATCCGAATCGATTTAAGCATTGCCACTGGAGAAAAGGTCTCGTCATAGTCTATACCATGAACTTGTCTGAATCCCTTTGCAACCAGTCTTGCTTTATAGACATAGACGTTTCCATCTTTTTCTGTTTTCAATTTGAACACCAACTTGCATCCAATAGGTGTAACCCTATCAGGCAAGTCGACTAGGGTCCAAACTTTATTCTCAGACATGGAGTCTAATTCGGATTTCATGGCCTCAAGCCATTTCTCAGAGTCTGGGCTCGTCAAATCTTGTTTGTAGGTAGTAGGCTCTGAATTCTCCAAAATCATTATTTCAGAGTTTTCAGTTAACAGGAAATCAACCAACCTTTTGTTTGGAATCCTGGGTCTACTTGACGTACGCGGGTGCTGAGCATCAATAGAAATGTTCTCTTCAACATCTTGAAGATTTTCGCTTGAATTAGATTCAAGTGGGACGGTAGGAGGTTCACGCGTTGAATACGTCATCTCCTGAACTTGACTTTCGTCTTGTCGGACCGTCTCTGACATGGTGTGAACCACGTCCAGTTGTTGCTCATCTCGAATTTCTTCGAGAACTATTTTACTCCCACTTGTCTTTATGAAAATATATTCCTTTTCAAGAAAGACACCATCACGAGCAACAAATACCTTGTTCTCTTGACGGTTATAGAAGTAATAACCCCTTGTCTCTTTTGGGTATCCCACAAAGAGACATTTATCTGATTTTTGTGCAAGTTTGTCTGACAGTAAACGCTTTACGTAGACCTCACAACCCTAGATTTTAAGAAAAGATAAGTTTGGAACCTTTCCATTCCACATCTCATATGGAGTCTTTTCTACAGCCTCTGACGGGCTCCTATTTAGTGTGTGTGCAGTTGTTTCGAGAGCATATCCCCAAAAAGAAATTGGAAGATCAGCAAGACTCATCATTGATCGAACCATATCTAATAGAGTTTGATTCCTCCTTTCAGAGACACCATTTAATTGTGGAGTTCCTGGTGGAGTCAATTGTGAAAGTATTCCACAATCTTTCAAATGATCATCGAAGTCTTGGCTCAAATATTCGCCACCACGATCGGATCGCAATGCCTTTATTGTCTTACCAAGTTGATTTTGTACTTCATTTTTGAATTCTTTGAACTTTTCAAATGATTCTGACTTATGTTTCATTAAATAGACATACCCATATCTACTTAAATCGTCGGTAAAGGTGATGAAGTACGCAAACCCTCCCCTAGCTTTTGTGCTCATAGGCCCACAAACATCTGTATGTATGAGGCCCAAGAGATCACTAGTTTTCACCCATTCAGTAAAAGGTGATTTAGTCATTTTCCTTAACAAGCATGACTCACATACATCAAAAGATTCGAAACCAAATGATGGAAGGATTCCACCCTGTTGTAACTTTTGGATGTGCTTTTGGTTTATATGACCCATTCGGCAATGCCAAATGTAAGTTAGGTTTGAATTATTCGGATTTTATTTCTTGCTATCTATGTTATAGACCTGTACTTACCTATCTAATACATATAAGCCATTAATCAATTTCAACACTTGTTCTTTATTTCAAAACAAAAACCTTCATCATCCAAAACGGAAAAAGAAATAATGTTCTTAGTAATTGACGGAACAATATAACAATTATTTAGTTCTGTAATCAATCCAGACGGTAAATGTGGACTATAACTTCTAATGGCAAGTGCAACAACTCTTGCTCCATTTCCAACGCGAAGCTCTACCTCGCCCTTTGCTAGCCTTCTACTTCTTCTTAGTCCCTGCACATCATTAAGAATGTGAGAACCACTGCCGCGTCTGCCGGTATCTAATACCCATAAATAAGTAGAAGTCTTTTTGATTTCTATAACATAAATAGATGAGGTGGAAGCCCCCGACTTCTTTTCCTCCAAGTATTTGGGGCAGTTTCTCTTCCAGTGACCTATCTTTTCACAATGGAAGCACTTGCTTTCCGCAGCTGCTTTTGGCTTAGCGGTCGGCTTAGGTTTCTCAGGAGCAACCGCAACTTTCTTGCCTTTATCCTTCTTGCCTGCCCATTTCTTCTTAAAACCCTTTCCCTTTTGAACCATCAAAACTTATTTCTTTGGTTCTTTAGGAAGATTCCTCTCAACATTGACTAGCAACCCATGCAACTCTTGCAAGGTCTTTTCAGACTCATTCATGTCGAAAGCCATCCTGAACTGATTGAAGTTGTCAGACAATGAGTGGAGAATGATGTCAGTAGCCAACTGTTTCCTATAAGGGAAACCAAGTCGTTCCATGTTTTCAAAAAGGCCCAGCATTTTGAAAACATGTGAGCCAACAGCTTGACCCAGCTTCAAATGACATTCTAAGATCTCCTTATTAGTCTCGTACCTCTCAGTTCGGGCATGTTTCTGAAACATGGCCTTGAGCTCTTGCATAATGGTGTAGGCATCCTTTGTTTCGAGCCTCTTTTGGAGGTCCGGCTCCATGGCTGCCACCATTAGACAAATGATTGGTATAGACCTTTCATTGGCCTGTTTAGCACGGCGTTTTTTGGCTTTAGTAGATTCATCAGTTATTACTGGAAGTGGGTTTTGTAAGACATCCTCTCTACCCTCCGACCTTCAAAACGAGTCTTAGGGTCCTTTCCCAATTAAGGAAATTTTCTCCATTCAACCTATCTTTCTCAAGGAAAGGACGAATGTTGAAAACAGAGTTGTTGTTGTTATTCATAGTACCTCTAGATAGATAAATAAAAGGCAAAATTCAATTTTATGTTTATGAAACAACCTTAAAACATGCAATGGTTTCTAGGTTTGTCACTTTGTTCAATTTTAATGTCCCAATTTGAATAAGTGAGTACAAGATCCTATTAACATGCACGCTAAGCAGACAGAGGTCTTATCTTAAAGTTACATTCTCAAGGTAAGTAAACTCTTTACTAATTATAACACTTTATAATTCTTGTTTAGATAGGAAAACATCACATGCTTAACTATCTCTTGCTTCAAAATCCAAAACGCTTTTGATGATTTTATTGAGGACAACCAAACTAAGTATCCAAAATTCGCAATTTCACCTTATCTCCCAAAATTAATGACAATACCCTGCGGAGGCATGACCTATTATCTTTAATTAAGTGTAAATAAGTACTTTATGTTTGGAAAAGCTAACCTCAATATTTATGGGACGTAAGTTTATTATGTTGTTGTTAATCAGTGAACTCTTTCAATATTAATAACCAACATACTATAAACTAATAAGCATTGTAAAATAATATTGCCAAGTTGATTATATCTCCCAGGTAAGGAAGTTACCAACGACGTTGGGGAGAGCCTTCTTAATCCTAGACAGAGTTTATCACCTTAACATAAAATTTTACTAATTACAACAATTGTAATTCTTAGTTGATTGGTGACTGCCAAGGTGATTATACCTCCCAGGAAAGGAAGTTACCCACGACGTTGGGGAGAGCCTTCCTAATCCTAGACAGAGCTTATCACCTCACATACACCCGTCAACTTTGCTTAAAGTCCAAAACCATTTTGATTATTTTATTGGGTCATACTAGTCATCTTACTAGTTATTATAGCAATTACATCAAATATATTAAATCGCCATATAATAAAATCATATATTATACATGCCAATAATCGAAAAGTCAAAATGAATTTCCATACTATAATATCACATATTGATGGCCAATAATAATATCACATATCATGCTTGCCAATAATTAAAATATCAACTATTCTTAATTAAAGCAAGAAGTTAAAAACATTTAAGCTAGTAAATCTAACTAACTAAAATATTATTATCTTTTCCCAACTAATTTTAATTAGATTAAAAAATCAGATTATGGATTTATCTTATGACCTAGTCAAAATAAAAGATAATTGGAATTGCTTAATATTCTCAAACAAATCAGATTTTTTTTATTTTCAATAACAAAAGATATTAACTAAAAGATTTTTCTGATTTTTAGGTTATTAAAATCATATTTTAATCACCAAAAGATTTTAATCATTAAATCTCACAAGTTTTTTTTTTCAGTTATTAAAATCATATTTCAATAACCAAAAGATATAACTTTAAAATCATCAAAGATTTTCGGATTAAAAGGTAAAAGGAAAAACTTTTTTTTGATAAAATTTGTGGCCTAACGGCACAAGGCTGCTGCCCAGCCACGCAAGCAGCGCTTGGCTGTTTCACAGCCACCCCAGCCGATGTGACTACCGGTAGGCCACCGTGGAAGCGTCGGACAACTCGCCGAAAACCGGACGGCCAACCAGTGTAACCTTTGCACCGCCACCATGCCGGAAAACGACGCCTCGATACCCGCCGCCAACTGCCCCGAAAAGTCGAACTTTTCGACCAATGTTTGGGCAATTCGAGCTTGATAGGTTCGCAATTCAGTAAAGAAATCAAAGCTTTATGTATCAACATACAATTATTTACGATTGGTATGCTAAATCATTTTGAAACATCCATTCAATCAATTAAGGGCAAAAGTTAGGGTTTTTGATTGTTTCTAACCAAACTCTTTGATTTTGAAACGAAAACAACAATCAAATACATGATTTTGCAATTCAAATCTAAAGAAAACAAACCTAAATTAATTTTACGAAATCTATTATGAAATTGTTGAATTTGAGCCTCAAAATTCGACATAACTTAATGTCGAACATTAGGGTTCGAATTTCTTGAATTTTTCGGCCAAATAAAATTCCAATTCTTCAACCCATAATTCAATTCCTCCCCTTAATCAAATTAAAATCAGTGATAAACACATCATAATAAATCATATTATAATGACCAAAAAATATATGCAAGGGGCTAAACTGATACCACTATAGGAATATAGGTACTACAAGCGGAATTTCATGAATCTAATTCATAAGCACCTAAAACAGGATCCCATGCACATATAATTGAGGATCATATAATAATTAATTACCAACCTCTTGATGCGTGACTTCAACTGGTTTGGCGGGATTGAATACTTCAAAGTATAGCCAACGATCTTGGAGAAAGAATCTCAAATGTGATTCCTCTACTTAGTCCACCAATTTGGATCAACACTCCACCAATGCTAGTTGGGAGGAACAAAAAAAGTGTTCTTCTTTTACGGAGTAATGTCAATTGAGAGAGAGAAAGAGCAGGAGAAAATAATGAGAGATACTGTATCTTATTTTCTGACTGCCTGACCTTTATATAGGAATAATTAGGTCAAATAATCTCCTCTTATCTCCCTCTTGGGCCGACTACCTTATAGCCTTTATGGGCTATGAGCTTCTCTTTTGTTGATCCAAATATTATGTGTGACCTTGTAGGATCCATTTAAGTGGGCTTTGGGTTTATTATTTATTAACCCAAAGGTCTATAGCGTTCTCTACCAAGACGTAAAGACAACCCAATTAAATGAATTATTATATCCATAATACGATCCATATTATATTTAGTAATTACATTAGAGTCGATGACACGATTCCTTCAAGGGCATACAAAACAAAAGGTCGGATGATTTTTGGATACCCTGACACTCTAATAATAAGTTACAAAAAAAGCAAAAAAAAAAAAGAAGTTTAAATGGAAAGGAAAGTGGAATAAGTAATGGAGGTGGTAGAAGTTGTAGAAGTACTGGAAGATTTGTAAGGAGCACATAGACCTGGAATCTTTCACAAATAGTCGAAGTAGCTAAAGCAAAGGGCTGGGTGGGATAACCATTAGAGCAGTTGGTTATGACAAGATGTTGTGGAAACTTGAAGCATGCATCAAAGGTAGGAAAACAAGCAACAATCAAAAGTCAACTTGCCGACAAGAGAAATAACAATCATATCAAACAAAGGAAGCCATTAGAGTGACATGGATACATCTCTTGAAGCAAAAATCTTATGCATATGGAGCCATAAAATTTTTTGTGAACATGACAAAATGTAACGTTATGTTTGGTTAAAAGTATTTCATTTAGAAATCTGGAATTGGGCCCATTCACTTGTTTTCAATTGCTTGTAATATGAATCGCTTGACCCATATTCTAGCCACTTCCCAGATAGCTAAAAAATTATTATTTACAAATTTTTACTTACACCACTTCCCATATAGCCAAAAACTTGTTTGCAAGCAGAGCAATGACATTTCACCCTCCCTCATCAATCTTCTCCAAAATCTCAACCCTAATACTCTGACTTCAAGTGTCCAAGTTTCTCATTTTTTATCTTATTTCGTTAATCTGGTTTTTATTTGTGCTCGTAAACTGTAGTCACCATTGTTGTAGAGAAATTATCTTTGGTTTTTCAATGATTATCGTTGGAGTTCTTTCTACTTTTCTTAATTTAATCTGAATTATTGTTGCTGAAATTACTTTGCTTTTTTAATTTCGATTTAATTCAGAAAATTTCTGATGTTTGTTCATCATTTTGGTGGGGATTTTTGGGGTGGGTGTTACAATTTCTCATAATCCAAATTATCTTCCGGTGGGTGTTGTCTGTATTTTTTTTATTAGTGAAACTATTGGGTCAGACGGTCTGACCTAATATGTTCCGTCGGACAAAGCCCTCCCGGTCTGTTTTACTCGTCGGAAAACGGCCTCACCTCGCCGGAGAAAGCCACGCATCCCTCCCTTGTTTTCCCCCTTGACTCGCTGCTCTCACTCACTCTTTTCTCCCTCTGCTCCCGTGGTGGTTGTTGCCACCACTACCGAGCGCAGCAACCACGCCAAAAACACCACCCAGAACCGCCCCCTCACCGGCTCTTCGCGAACAGCAGGCACCACCGCCAGCCTCCGCTACCGACGAGCCACCGCCCTCTGTCTTCTCTGTTCCTCGTAACCCAAGCAGAGGTGATGGAAGAGATGCCATTGGTGCGGAATGAAGAAGAAGGAGAAAGTGAGGTGAGTTAGAGTTGCTGCCAATTCTTTTGGGTTTTAGTTTTTAATTTCCAACTGAAACAAAAACTCATCCAACTGAAACGAAATAAAAACCAACTGAAACAATACAATACCTCACTAAAAGAAGACAATAATCAACTGAAACAATAAGATAAGTAACTGAAATTAAAAGACATCCAACTAAAATAAAAAAGATCAACTGAAAAAAAATTGAAACCAACTGAACAAAAATTGAAACCAGTGAACAAAAATTGAAACCAACTGAAACAAAAATGAAACCAACTGAAAAAAAATGAAACTAAATGAAAGTTGTCCGACCAAATGTTATGGTCGGACGCGTCTGACCCAATGCCTTCTCTTTTTATTAAAATTGGGTCACCAATTTTTCCAGCTTCCAGACTGTATTGATGAAGTCTTGCTTTCCATATCTGATTCTTGATTTCGAAGATAAGTGCCGCTAATACCACTTCTTGTTAAAGGAAAAAGAAGTGTGCGGCTAAACACAGCCCGTATTTACTAGCTCACAGCCCGTATACGTATAAATACGTGGTATAAAATTCTAAATTGCCCCTCTTCCTTTACTCACTTCCTTTTAAAAAATTTAAAAAAAAAATTTAAAAAAAAACTGATAATTTCACGGAACCGGATTGACTTTCCGGTACCGTGTACCGGAAATTCCATCCGGTTCCGTGAAATTATCAGTTTTGACGGAACCGGATGGAATTTCCGGTACACGGTACCGGAAAGTCAATCCGGTTCCGTGAAAATTCAATTTTTTTATAAAAAAAAAATTTTTTTTTTGATTTTTTTTTTTTAAAAATGGATTTTTACGGTACCGGATTGACTTTCCGGTACACGGTACCGGAAAGTCAATCCGGTTCCGTGAAAATTCAAATTTTAAAAATTTTTTTTTTTTTGAATTTTTGTTTTTTAAAAATGGATTTTTACGGTACCGGAAAGTCAATCCGGTTCCGTGAAAATTCAAATTTTAAAAAAAATTTTTTTTTTTTTTGAATTTTTTTAAAAAAAAATGGATTTTTACGGTACCGGATTGACTTTTCGGTACACGGTACCGGAAACTCCATCCGGTTCCGTGAAAATTCAATTTTTTTAAATTTTTTTTTTTATTTTTATTTTTTTTTTTAACTTTTTTAAAAAAAAATTTTTTTTTGGATTTTTTTATAAAAAAAACCGGACATAATTATATTTAATAAGAGTATTTTGGACAATTTGCTATAAAATACGGGCTGTGAGATAGTAAATACGGGCTATGTTTAGTAACACCCAAAAAGAATTGATGGAATTTCAATAAATCCACTACATTATCTACCCATACTTGAAAACAATTGAAGGTTTGTTTGTTTCTTTCTGTAGTTTGGCGTGATTGTACATGTGAACTTATTGATGGATGGTTGTATGTAGACGTGGTTGTCAACTTTGAACAATGAGATTAAGCGCGAAGATGAGGTTGTTGAGGTTGACTCCGTTGGAGTACTTAAAATTTGGAATGAAAATGTTAAATCTTACTTGTTAAACTTAATAGAGGTTAAAGTAAAAAAGGAAAATAGATCGATTACCACTCTTACCAAGCCAACTTGGAGGTTTATCAAAGCAAAATTGAAAGAGAAGACAAAAAAGATTATACTCAAGAGCAAACTTAAGAATAAATATAATCAATTGAGACAAAGATTAAAGGACTTTAGTGAATTATCGAAGGAGACAGGGATTGGATGCTAAAATATAGAATGTTAAAAATGAAAACAGTTTTCTAGTTTTGTAAATACTGAAAACAATTTTCAGTTTTTAAAAAACAGAAAAGCAAAAACAGAAAAAAGTACCGAACGGCCCCTAAGTTATTTAGTTATATATTGATTTTAGAGTTTGTGGGTACTGAGAAGCCGAATTAGTCCGTCCTAGATCAGAATTAGTCTTTATTCCTTGGTAATCAAAACCCAACGATCTATGAACTAGCCCATGCTTGACTAGCCAAGCCGACAAACGACCCTGCATCTTGTTTATATCTCCCGAGATTGTTGTATTTATACGCCATTTTAGAACGTAAAATTCTGATTTTGAAATTCCAATAATTTCCTTACAAAAATCAGAATCTGAAACTCCGAAACTGGAACCCCAATCACTCCTAAACACTACCTAAAGCATTATAAATCAAGGGCCTAATAAGACTGCAATTGTTAAACCCCTGCCCCCAAACAAGAACATCATTCAGAGCATATTTTAAATGGACTTCTATGAGATCAAACTTGATTCAGAAATTAGAATTATGATAATCTAAGCAGGTGATAGAATGTATGTGCCTAATAAAGTTCTAATCTTAAGCAAGATGAGCATTTACTATTGAGCAAAAAGAGCAATATCTTGTTTTATGAGCTTTTTCAGAGAAAATTGTTCTTAAAAATATTTGCAAGCCTTAGTTTCTAAAGAATAAATAATATACCCATCATTGCTAATCAATCACTAAAAGAAATGTTACGTAAACTTAGCTATACTTGGGCATCAAACGCTATTAGTTTGGAACTAAGAATTTGGAGGGAAATGGGGGATTATAATTTCCCTTGTTTGTGTACAACATGAAATTAACCAAATTCATTTTTCCCGTGATCTTAATAAACCAAATCCTTCCAACGTCGAAAAAATTTCAAAAGGAAATGCAACCCCGCTCTTCCATTCCTTTTCCTCTACCATTTCTATCTGAACTAAACGTAAAATTCTGTATAAGTTCTCTGATACAGTCCACTTCAAAAAGACGAGCAAAAAGGAAACCATCCAAGTGAAACCACCACAAAATGCAATAAAAGTCCATGCATTTTAGAACCGTTGCGTATATAATTAAGGTCTGACAAGAGACACTGTTTATTTACTCTGTGGAAGGAGTATCTTGTTGCAGAGAAGTCAAAATTACAACAGCAGACCTTGTTATGGCACCAAGAAAGCTTGAAAACATCTGCACCACAGACATAGACAATCAAATAGGTAAAGCAATATATACTTCTTTACAAAATCAATATACTTCTTCCATTCTCAATTAATAATAGCACTTGTTTTTCAACAGTCTCGAAAGCACAACATGGATCATATATATATATTCATTTGTGTATTTGTAAATATTATGAAAAGTCAATGATTGGAGATACACAACAAACAAATCGAACAAGATCTTGCTAGTTATTATGATAGATCATAGTGACCATGCTTGGCACGCCTGGTGCTGCTGGCATTTTCACAATCAATTAGGTCAGCACCACCAATCCCAACAACAAACTCACTCATCTAATCTGTTTTCCACTTCACAGCATAACTGCAAGTCATTTTCGTACTTCAAACAACTATCATTTAGCCTCGCATCCCTACCACTAATAACTAGAGGAGCAGTGGCAACCACCACTCTTGCTACTAGCCCCGAACAAGAGGCACAGGAGAGAAAGGGAGGGAGAGAGAGAGAGCACCGACTACCAGCACTTAACCCCACACCTTACCACCACTAGTATAAGGGGCGGGCAAGGAGAAATACAGGGAGAGAGAAGCTAACCAATATTAGACCAAGTTCTAGAACCTAGCCCTCGAACCATAATTCAGACATCTCATTATCGAACTTACGCATCACGGTTGAGAGAAGCTAACCAATATTAGATAGAACCTAATCCTCAAACCATCATTCAGACAACTCATTATTGACATTACCCATCACAATTCTGGATCCTGAACCTTTGGTAATTTCCGATCAACGATCTATTCAGCTGCCGCTAAAAATATTGAGTGGAATTGATGGTTGGTCGCCGATAGCGAGAAACCATGGGGTGAGTGGGGGTGGGGAAAAGATCGAGGCAAGAAGATGTTTTTGGAGATAAAATAGCATTGACAACAGTTCAGACTACGTGACTTACTAATATTTTCTAGCGAGTCAAATTGGGTAGTACGCTTGTTGGACCACACACAAAACCTGAATCCAAACAAGCTCCTATTCAAATTCGAACATTCTTTTTTGAATTGAGATCAGGTTAGACTTGGATCATAGTTGGACTAAATTACCATCCCTAATTGGAATAAAGGAATACAGGGAGGTATTCAACTCTTTCCTCTCGGGGGAGGGGGGAAGAGTGTTGGGGTTTGTAGAACCATCTGGGAGCAAAGGAGGATCGTGGGTTGCGAGGTTCGTCATTGGTCGGACGGCATTCCTGATGCGGAAGGATTTGGCAGAAGGTGGGTCGCTGACAGCGACTAGCGGCCCACCCATGCCCTGTTTTGTTTGCGGCTCGTTTTAGCGGAGGGAGTATTAATACTCCCCCTTTCCCCATGTTGTAAAGAGAGCAATTTGTACACACTGAACCCTATATGCAAACACTAAAAGAGTTAAGAGTTTGAGAGCAATGGAAAGAGGTTGTTTATGCCATACAATTGAGTGCTTGTTCTTAAAGCTTGTAATCCTAGAAGTTAGGTTTGTGAGCTTGTAAGGTGGCATTGCAATGCTATGCCATTGATGCTTATGTAATCATCCTCAATTAATACATATACTGCACATAGGGGGGGTTTCCCGAAGCTCAGGTTTCCACCGGTAAATCCTTGTGACTTTCTTGTTATTTCTTCATTCATTTGGTTGCTTGTTGTTCTTGCTTTTTGCCTCTTCATTGCTTGTTTGTTGTTGTGGGCTAATCACAAATAGTAGTTGAGCACTTGGATTTAGGGTTTATCAAGAATTGAAGATGCTTATTGGGTATGGGTGGCTTTAACTTACGTATCTCAATGAGGTCAACGGTTGGATTCTATAATTCCTTACTTAGTGGTAGTTGTATGATTGAAGTAGTAGAACTCATTCGAGAAGGCTTGGCGGTCTTAAGAATGGTTCGGATAAGAGGTTCTCTTAAGAATAAAGAAGACAAATAGAATCTTTTTTGGGCCTTCTCTTATTCTTCTTGGCACCTGCGGTAGAGATCGGAGGTATTTGGCCCCTACGTATAGAGTGGTTATGAGCGATAAAACCCTTAGGAGAACTCAATTCCTTCAAAAGTTGCGATGCATACAAAAGGTTAGATAACTTAATATCAATCCCAACAATAAGAACATTAACAAAATGGGTAAATAAGAGCTTCAACTATCAGAGATGATTTTTGACAAGAGTTGAGAAGCAATCCACAAAACTAGGTTTATAAATAAATATACTAGAAGTGAAAATTCACATGAATTCCAATTTACGGAGAATAACTACCTCTATTCAAATTATGGGAATTTCCCACATAGTGTCCAATTGACAATGCAGGAAGTGAATTCCATAGGGATTTCCATTTACCAAGGGGAGTAGGTAGGAACTTTCCCCATTTCGTGGAAAAGTGGAAATTCATGGAGATTCCTACCTCATTACATAAAATTGTGCTCAACCAGCAGCCACTGAGAGTATAATATTTTTAATGTTGTATAAAGGATCAATCTAGATGTTAAACCATGGTGCAAAAATACGGCTGTATCGGTACGGTTCGCCCGCATTGGAACGGTTTTCGGCTTTGGTGAGCCGAATTCGACCGGTTCAATAAGGTGGATTTAAAAAGTCCGATATTTTGGCCGTTTCGGCCGTATCACCCGTGACAACAAGGGTTCGGCCGTTTTATCCGCTACAAAACGTCACCATACAATTTTTTTTGCAGAGCTTTTTAAAGATTTCTCATCTTTACTTTTACAGTAACACTGATCTACCTCCAATAATGACTAAAGACGAGAAAAGAAATAGTAGAGGCACCACCGCACATCTGAACCCCATATAACTCCACTAAAATCCAAAAGTAATTAAAGCGAAAAGTTTTTAAAAAAAAAAAGAAGTTTAAAACCAAAAAAAAAGTTTAAAACCAAAATTCCTGGTGCGACAACCGCAACGCGGTTCCCGACCAACGTATCCGTTCCGTTACCCCCAAACAGCGACCATTCCCGTTTCCGAAACCGTATTTTCGAACCATACTTAAACCTCATAAAAAGGTCAAAAGCCTTCCATATAACCTCTCAATTTTATGACTAACTGAAAAACCATTAATATGTAATAGAGGATCGATTGACACAAATAACTAGGAGACTCACGAGATCTCAAACAAATTCTATAAAAGCTTCAAATAAATAATTCAAAGTACACTACAGCTGAATGTGCATAATGCATCCAGCATTTACTAAGACTCAATATTATAGCTGAATCAGAAAAAGAAAAGTCATCCTTGACTTTTGCAGTTTTGCTAAATTAGAAAGCAAAGGCAGAGATCCTACAGCGGCAAAAGGTATTAACTATCTTTGTTTTACATGGTGCTGGAAGCACCAAGGCGCAAAAGGACCCTGGAACCTAGGCGCAAGGAGAAGACACGGGCTTCCTCTAGGCGAGGCACACTGTTATTTTTTAAATCTAAAAAAATTCTCATGTATCATTAAATTTTAAAAACATGAACTTCGTATATAAAGACATATTACTATACAATAATGACAGCCTCTCCCCCACCCCCACCCCCCAAAAAAAAATTAAAGTTAAAAGTCACATGCCTTTTGGTCAAGGGGTAATGGGAGACAACAGAGGGGTCCAGGAAGGGACGCCTCCTATGTCTCTGTACAAACTCACCCGTCATAAAAGGAAAAAGGAAAAGAAAAAATCGAGTACAACCCCCAACTTCTTTTTTTTGGAACAGTGTGAAAGAGAGAAAGAGAAGAGGGAGAGTAATGGAACAAGATCAAAAAGACACAGAATGAGAAGATTGAATATGAAAAACAGCAGAAGAAGATTAATATTGACGTTGCTAGCCACCGCCAAAGATAAAGTGTCGGGACTCAAAGTAGAGGGCTCGCGGGCCTCTTTTGTCACTTTCGAAAAGTTGGCGGTCACCAATTGCTACCACATAATGAGCTAGGGTTTTCCCCTAAATAATCGTTTCCAATTAGGATTTAATTAACAAAGGGTTTTTGCTCGAAATTGCAAAATTAAAGTAAAGTAAGCTTAAATTAGAATATTTTTTGAATTTTTATAGCTATTAAATTCAGATCTACTATCTCTCTCCCCTCTACCACACCTATCCACTTAAAGTGGCTGTTTGGCGTTTAAAGGTGTGTGCTTCTTAGCGTCTGCAGTAGGCGTTTCAGTCATCACTGCCTCACGACCTAAGGGTGCCTTGGGCGCGCTCTTTAGAACCAAGATCAGTATCACTCGACAACTGTGCTCTTCAAAGACCATGAGAGATGTCCACACAGTAGCTCTACACTAAATAAAGGAAAGGAACAAAGTTGCGCACAATTCATTCTACAAAAAACCTCATTTGCTAACACATTTTGATCTCTACTTCCTGTATCAGAGAAACTGTTTGTCATATGCATTACATTACTTTCATCAGCGTGATTACATTCTTCCGTTTACTCACTCAGGAATTGGCCTCCACCTATTGCACCGGCCCAAGCCAATTAGCCATAGAATCCACAAGACCCAAGACGCAGTTGGCAGCCAAATCCCCATAGGTGTTAGCACCTCACATACTCAAATCGATAAGTAAGTTGTACAGTTCCTGCACTGTGCCAATAGCTGATTGTACCAGAACATTGACCAGATGCAACAATATATTACAAATTGTACTGCAGCGTGCAGCCAATACATTCTGCCTAAAGATTCTTTCCAAAAATCTCTTTCTCTATATATATAAAAAAAATGCTACAAAATTCTTCTCCTGTCCTCTTTTTCTTTTCTAGGTTCTTCTTTAATTTGTCACCTGTAGGTAAAGATTCGGGAATCTAGCCTTTCCAATTTTTTTGTTTCCCTTTGCGTATGAGTTAACCCAATAGCCTCTGCTAACTTTAACCCATGCCTCAATGATCCGCTACACAAATCCTAAACTATTACATAAAAATATTAAGGGGGCGTTTGGTTGAAAGAGGGGAAAGGGAAAGGAATCAAGAAAGGGAGAGGGAAGGAAAGGAATACAAAACCCTTAGTTGATACTACATGTCTGGTTGGCTAAAAAGAAAGGGAAACAAAAAAAAGGGCATTTCTCACCACCACACAACAACCAGAGCCTCTTCCTCCCTCCTCCCATATTTTTTTTCTCTCTAGCCTTCAATCTATTTTCCGGCGACGACTTGGACAACGACTCTCCCGTCTTAACCTTTAGATGCGCCGGCGACGACTTGGACAACGACAACCAGAGCCTCTTTCGTCCTAACCTTTAGATCCGCCGGCCCTAAACCCTCTCGTCGCTGCTCTCCACACTTTCGGCTGGTTTCAGACTTCTTTTACAGGGTGGTTTCGAGTGGATAAATTGTGGCCTGGTGGGGTTGCGGTGAAGTTTGGGGTGGGATTTTGGGTGGGTCGCACGGAGTTTGGGTGGGCTCGAATGTTTTGGGGTGGTTATCGGCCCAACTAGGGTGATTTCCGGCGCAGCTCGGGTGGTTTACGCAGGGAAACAAAACTCGGCCGTTACGTTACGTAACGGCCGTTATGTAACGGATTTTGAACTTGCCGTTACGCGAAATGCCGTTACGTAACGCCGCGATGAAATTCACGTCCAACTCGCCGCGTTGTCCGTTACGTAACGGTGACTCGCCGCATTAGAGCGTTTTTTTACCCGTTACATCCGTTACTATATGAAAATTGGTCAAAAAAAAAAAGAAAGGGAATATACGCATAGTAGCACAAAAAACAATAGGGACACACCAACGAAAGGAGAAAAACTTGCCATAGGCTTCCAAGTCAAGTAATATATAAGATTTAGTATCAATTTTTATATATAATATGATATGAATCTCATGTTTAAAGTAATTTATAATTCACCATATGTGTAACCCACCCATATGATTGTTTTGGTCAAATTAAGTTATAAGAATACTTATAAAACTTCAAAAATGTCATTTGAGGTTATAATTTTAATTGTGTGAATTTTTTGAAAAAATTCACGCCGCGTCAACCGCGATTTGTCCCTTTTCGACCGTTACAAGCCGCTCCCGCGTCATCGCGACCGTTACCGCGAACGCGACCATATCCGCGATTTTCTTCCCTGGGTTTACGTGGCTAGGGTGCGATTGTGGGTGGTTTCCAGGGGTTGTGTGGATTTGGTGGTGGTGGTGGTGGCCACGCCGACAGTGGTTTTGATGGTGGAAGTAGAGTGAAATAGGTGGTTGTTGAGAGGGTGGGTGGTGTTAGGGTGGTTGTGGCCTTGGTCAAGGTTGGTCAATGGTGGTTGTGATGTAGAGGGATATGGGGTAATCCCAAACCTTGGGTGAAGGTGAGGAATCAAGAAAGGGGAAGTGAAACTGAGATGTGGGTAAAGGGAATGCAAAAATCTAACAACCAAACATCATGTAAGGGTAACAAAAGGTTTTCATTCCCTTTCCCTTTCTTGAAACCCCCTATCCAAACGCCCCCTAAATTGTAACCCTCCCTTGATTCGAAAGATATTGTCTTATATAGCAAGGAGGCGATTTGTTCGCTGGCCGATTCAGCTAGCCAGATCGCACTAAAGCAATTCATTCGCCCTACTATCCTACAGAGCAATTAGAACTCTTAGTAAGAAAAGGGCTAGGGCGACTCATTATATTCTCTCTCTGAGGTTAGGTAGGTAAAGCGTCTAGCTTAGGGGAGCGCGTCGAATTGCTGAAAGGTCTTGGTTCTTTCGCAGGGACAAGTCCCCTACATTCGCCCTTTTAATTTCCTTTGGAAATTAAATGAGGGCGTTCGGATTAATCGGCGCGCCAAAAAAAGCGAAAGCGAATCCTTTTGCCATCTCCAAGACCTATCTAGTCCCAGATTCTCTTCATTGATTCAATTAATAACAATTTTTAGTTACAGAACCAACTCTCATATTCTATAAATCACTGTATATTGTAAAATCTATGGTGAAAGTTGTAGGCTTGACCCTATAACTTAAACTAGTACAATCTTCTTAGAACAATACTAAATGATCACAGAGGACTGATTAACAAAACAATTACAGTTATCACAGATACCATAGGTATCCACAGTCCACACCTGTCAAAGCTGAGACGCGAATGATTGATTTCTTTTCCAATGATAAATTGACAAGGCCTTGTTAACAAATATTCTGATAACAAAAAAACTTACATAAGGAGGACTTAACCGTAACTTTTCTATCTAGAGGGGTATCTACTTACTATTCTTATTAATGTGTTCTAATGTCTTACATTAAGGCTCCGTTTGGTTGGAAGAATAACGTTTTAACTGGAAAATTAGTTTTCCCATTCCTTTTGTTTGGCTTGTAAGGATGGAAAATAGTTTTGATTAAACATAGTTTTCCATAGGGGTGGACTTTGTTTTCCTTTGTAAATGGAGGGAAAACACGTCTGCCATGGTGCAAATATACGGGCCCTATCGAAAAGGTTTGTCCGAATCGGAACGGTTTTCAACTTTAGCGAACCAAATTCGACCGTTTCCACAAGGTGGTTTTAAAAAGCCCGATATTTTGGCCGTTTCAGCCATATCACCCTTGACAACAAGGGTTTGCCCGTTCTTTCCGCTACAAAACGTCATTTTGCAAGTTTTTTGCAAATTTATATAGAGATTTCTTATCTTTACTTATACAGTAGTACCGATCTACCTCCAATAATGACTCAAAGACAAGGACAAAGACAAGAGAAAAGAAAGAGAAGTTGCACCACCGCTCTACTAAACCCCACCAAGATCTAAGATTAATTGAAGCAAAAAGACAAAAAAAAAGGTCTAAAACTAAATTCCTAACGCGACAACCACAATGCGGTCCTCGACCAATGTATCCTTTTTGTTACCCCATAACCACGACCCCATCTATCCTCCTATTTCTTTTTCATTTCCCCTTTTTCCTCTAACTTTTCATTTAAGGAACCAAATGAAAAATCGTCTTCCATGGAAATGATTTTCCGTTGAACCAAACGGAGTGTAGTTACTTTTTGATCTAATAAGCATGTTGAACCATAACAATTCATGTTCGAGATGCATACAATGTTGTAAACAATTGTTCCATATCCCACACATCTAAAACAAGATAGGGGGAATTCGAAAAGGCTGAAATGTACCCAGCCTAACCTAACCAAGGTGGCTGTCCATCAGAAAGATTTCTGTCAAACAGATTCATCATGCATAACAACGAGAACTGTGGTTCATGCATGAGTGAAGAAGGGTTATGCCGCTTGTAAAGCTCTTCCATTGAGTGCACAATCATGATTCATGAAGGCACTCAGGGAAAGGCCCATCTAGGTCGGCTATGGACCTCCTGCCCCAAAATCTGAAGTTGTAGTTAGAAAATAGCTCTGAACCAGCCTGGGCCAAGCAAATATGCCCTCTTCCCCGGGATTGGGCCCTAGAGCCCAACCGAAGAAATAGAACGAGAAAGTTGAGGAAGCAAACCGATATTGGATATGTGTGTAGTGCAAGACCAAAAAACTTAAAGTATAACAATAATTCTCGCAATGCTGATTTCGCGATGCATAAATGAGGTGATGAATGGATTTTGCAGTTAATAAACAAAGAACAAGAATTGAACATAACAAAAAGATTCTCAGACATCAATCTTACACAAAAGATGAAGCCCTACCAAGCGTTGGTGATCACCTCCTTCTTGTGTCTGATGGGTAACTTCCTAACACTCGAAGAAGAGTAGCAAACTCCTGCCATAATGAGATGATGGTTTATATATGGGAATTATTCAATAACTATGGTTGAATTTGGATGATTAACATACGAGACAATACCTCAAGATGTCTAAGGGCATTCTGTGCATTTGAATCAGCCATAGACGCTTCAAAGTCCAAGTAAAAGATATAATCGAAGCACCTACAAGATTTGCAGATTAAATAACAAAGGTTATCCCACATCCAACTTCAACTCCTTCAACGCCTAAAGCAGAAGAAGACATGGAAAATGTCCAAAACTTACTTTGCAGACCCATTGTTACTGTTTCGTAGTGGCCGACTTTCAATCTAGTACAACATAAATAAGAAAATGTTATCAACAATCTAAAATCATTAAGGTGATCAACTAGGACCTTCTTCACATTCCAACAACATCTTCACCACCATAATGAATGAATATAAAAAGATAACTAAACCAATAATCCTAGGCATCCAAACGGCAATTTTATAGAAAAATGAGTACCTTTGCTAAATTAATATGCCTCAAAGCAAAAACGGCTAGAGCCTTAAAAAGGGCACCCGGACCTTCAACAAGCGAGAAAACAATGCTTGTCTGCAGTTGAAATTAATGCTTCTGTCAGCAAATTACTCAGTCGTGACTCGTGAGCAACAGTAAGGAACAGGTTGGCAATTAATTAATTTTGCTCAAAGCTGGTCAACTTCTTCTTTCAAATAAGGACTTACCTTAAAGGGCCTATCACTCCCTGGAATTATAGGTTCCCTTGCTAGCATTAGAAATCTAGTAACATTATCAGAATCATCCTACAAAAGGATCATCAGTCAACCAACACATTCATTAGTATTCCATAAAGTTCGCTCAACTAGAAGTTGTAACAAACCTGTATATCTTCAGCCAGTATATTTAAGCCGTATATCCTTGCAGCAGCAGCACTTGCCACTGCTCCTGCATCTTTGATCTCGTTGAATGCAACAAACTATAAACCAAAATATAACGTCAACTTTGTTTACTAGTCAAGCTTTTGCAGCTTATAACTCTTGAACGAATTAGAATTCAAATTGCGAATACGGAAGAAAAGCTATTCCTGTACGACAAATAACCTAGCTGGCTACGTTGGCAATCTTCTACCATTCACACAGGACCTCACAACATTAACCATAAGCTGAAAGTCCTTTACAACTACCGTATAACACTTGGAGTGATAAGTGTAAATGTATTTTCACACATAGGAATGTGAATAAGTGAGCAAGAATGAATGCATGTCTATAAGTGCTTATGTGTGTTGATATACACAATTACACATATAAAGATATAAATATCTGAATGTGTGTGGCTACAAAAGTGAGGTTCTAAATGCAGCCAAATATTACAAAGTTCCGATATTACTTAACAAGGACCCATTGGGACCAGGCACAGCATGAAAGA
Source organism: Patellifolia procumbens (assembly GCA_947645195.1). NCBI lineage: Eukaryota > Viridiplantae > Streptophyta > Magnoliopsida > Caryophyllales > Amaranthaceae > Patellifolia > Patellifolia procumbens. Next base: position 11,651,842 of record CANSGD010000787.1, read on the forward strand.
AATTTACCTTCGCTGCACCAGCAGTATCATCCACAGCTTCTCTGGTTACTCCAAACTTGGCTAATGTATGCTCACATTGAGCAAGAGCCTAAACACAGTATTTTATTCATTATTCATCCATACAACACATGAAAGCAACCTAATCCACATAGATATTGAGAAATACCTGAGGATGGCTTAACACCCTTTTCAGATCTTCAATTTTTACACCAGGATTCGCCAATAAGCAATGCCGAATTGGAAGTTTCACTTCCCCGACTATATGCAGCCTGTGCCTTAAAAGAAGGTCATAATTTCGGTGGATGCTCCCCCCCAGAGAATTCTCAATTGGTAAAACTGCTCGATCAACAAGCCAGCGCTCAAGAGCCTACAGAAAAGGAACGCAAGTCATGGAATACCACAATCCGTGAAGCATTAGGTTGTTTCATCTCAAAGATTAATTAACCTAAAGCCAAAAAAAACGGTGATAAAGTACAAGAAACACATTCAAATCATGTTCGTTTCTTTTTTCTTTATTTAAGTTTAACTGGGCTGGGAGAACCCTGGCAGTAGGCCCCTGGCCCAGGCCCTGCTTCATTACTTGCCCAAAAAAAAATCACAAAGTCTTATATGCGGCCCGCAACACCACTAACTAATGGTCTGGTGCGTCTATTTATTAACCCATACATTACTTTTTTACTCTCCAAAGTCATCCAAAATTATTGTCGGTAACCCCTTTCCTTAATATTCAGTAACCCCCTCCAAAGTAGTCAGTGACCCCGTCCAAAAAGTCAATAACCCATCCCAAAGAGTTAGTAACCCCTAAAACAGTAAGTAACCCCCTAAACAATTAGTAACCCCCTTAAAAATAGTTAGTAACCCCCTTAAAACGGTTAGTAACCCCCCTAAAACGGTTAGTAACCCCAAAACACTTGGTAACCCACCTCAATAATTGGTAACCCCCTCTAAAATAGTCATTTTGTGTGCGCCACGTGACGTGGTTTGTTAACCATACGGCAAGCCGCACGCAAGACTTGCTGAAAAAAATAGGGGGAGGTGATCATGACAGTCTAAATGCATAAACATGCCTAAATGTCATTAAGAGTCGAACATATGACCCTAGACTATCAATGAAAAGGATTGTTGGTGGACTTCAGTTGTAACCATAAAACAAAGGATAGAACATGTGCATGGGCTTTTGCATAAGTGAAGAGATAGTAGGCTAGGTTATCATTTTTTTAAGAAGGTGTCTTAACAACCAGTTTCTGCCCCTTCTTTTCATGCAAGCCCCAAAATTTCTCGTTCTGTGTTTTAACGCATACCATGATATCATACTTGTTGCAACCAAAAGAAGTGGAGGGAGAAGAAAAAAAAACAAAGCATCAAATTGAAATATCCCAGTAGTTATACTACTATAAACTCAAATCTTACTGGCAGAGGTATCTAAATAAGCAGAGGGTGAAGTGTTTCAGAAAAAATTTGATTTGCTAGATTTAACTTTTTTGGATTTTTTTAATTATATCAATTTGGTTAATGAGTCATTTAAATTTGTACTCAATGGAACCAGTGGTTGACTTGATTTTCTTCATCGAGCAGGAGCCCTCTGCTTCATCCTTTTATAAATATTTTAATACATCCTCCATTAGTATAAAGTTGTTCCATTTATTTTTGCCAATCCGCAACTTTGACCATTAATTTAGCTAATTATCATTTAGCAAAATTGTAAAAAAAATTATATTGAGAGTTTTGAGACAAAACCAAAAATATTCTAGTTAGTAACATTTTTTTGTAAGTAAAATAGCTCGTCAAGGTAAAATGCGCAAATAGTGTGAAAAAGGAAAAATTATTTAGTATGTTTAGGGAGTCATATAGAATAATAAACTTCTACATTTATCATTAATTGTGGTAAGGTTGTCAACTTGCCATTAATGTTATATTGGCACTGAGGAGTCCATGTCTTTATCAATGCATTTATTTTTTGTTTTTGTTTCTTGGATAACTGACAATAAATATAAAATAAAAGTGTGTAAATAACAATTATGCAATTATGCCATTAATTGTTCTTAGTAGAAGGGTGGTTCTCATCGTAAGGATGGGTCTTACCATAAGAGTGTTCTCATTGGGAACCCCATCCCATTTATATTACCCTAAATTATCAAGTTAATTTTTGCCCCAATTCCTTTAGAGGTATATATCTTAACCTTAATTTCTAAACTATTGGTCAACGGATGTTTTTATACTCGAAGTAATATGATTGCTAATTAAGCAACCAAAATAGACTACACAATCCTTGTGATTTACTAGACCACCAGTTGATTTTAAAATCTAAAGTCGAGGAGTTTAAGGGATTTAGCTGAATGTTGGAGGCTATTTGTTTACTAGAGACAGAAGAATTCAAGTTGAAAAAGCTTTAAGGTACTTCTGTTACACTGTTCTTTATCTCACTATGTTATTAGCTACTTCAAAAGGAATGCCTAGCACCACCTATAGTATGCCCATACTTTGAGAACCAAGAAAACCAAATAGATTCTAGTAGCAATTTATCAGCCAACCAAGGAAACACCAAGGAAAACCAGAGAAACACCAGAGAAACGACACTTGGAACATATACAAAGAACATGTATACCATATGAGCACCATGAGGCATGTTCCTAACTACTCTTGCATGAGACATAAAATTTTAACAAACAGATATCTCTCAGATGCAATAATGCTTGCACCCATTACATAACAACGTCATGTCGTCATCCATTATTTAAATAACATAGCATGCAAGCAAGAAAATCAGAACCAAAAGCTAAGACTCACTTCAAAAGCTGTGTCGAATTGGTCACAAGGAACAGCTTCACAATTTGGATATGCAGTCTCCGCAGCAAGCTCGCTATATGCACCACTAACGCCCTAGAGTTGCAAAAACCACTAAATTAGTATCAATGCAACATCCCATGATAAGAAACAAAACTGAAAACTGATGAGCTGATGACCGAAAAACTCAAATAAAGATTTTTATGTGTGCATAGACACAGATAAGGGTCCTAAATATTTTTCAGATGTTATATCATAATTTTGTGCGATCCGGAAGACAGTACTCATGTATTACAGTCTCGATTGTAATATTTGTAACCAAAACTTCTCTCGTGTCTCGTCATGAGCTTGGCTAATTGTACAAGATTACACCAAATAAACAATCAAGCAGTATGATGCATTGTCTATTTCAATGTAGTAGCCTTCTCAGTCCACCAGGATCCAGGAAATTTATAAACTGGTAGCATTTACTAAAATATGGGGCTGTTTGTTTGGGAACACCAAAAATATGAAAAGGGGAAGAATACCCCTACGGTGCTATTAGTTCCCTTTTAACCTTTTTCTTGTTTAAATTCCCCAAAATCCTGAAACCTGATTCCCCAAATCCCATTTCCCATTACTCCTTTACACCTCTCACCTGTGCTCGTGCACTACAATCCACAGCATCACTATCCATCAACGGCTTTACCTCAAGCAGGTCTATGGTAGAATTCCTGCGGCATGTATTTCAGACCGATTTCCCATCAATAAGTATCTCACCAGTCCCTTCTTCCCTCCATGTGACACCACCACCTTCTCCCTTGACGTACCGCCACCAGCAGCAGCATCATGTTAACTAAGAGCCAAACAAATAGGAAAATATCTTGAAAAAATCTTTTAACTCCTAGTTCCTAAATAACCTTTGGAGTGAACTGAATACCACAACTCCCACAAATACAACAAAACTCTCTACACAAAAAGACTCTCTTATTCTAGAGCCAAAATATTAAGTCACCATCTTGATGCAAACTTCCACTTTAGGAATCCGTTTGGTAGGGTGTAAAAACGTTTTCTCGCAAAACTGTTTTCCTCTATTTTCATTTTTACATTGTTTGGTTGGCAAAGGAGTGTAAAGTCATTTTCCCTTCGAGTAAAATCATCTTCCAATGATGGAAAACCATTTTTCCTTCAAAATAAAGGGACAACTCATTTCCTTTTTTCCCCCTTACCTCCCTTTTACACTCCTCCCAACACCTCCTTACATATAGAAGAGTGGAGGAGTAATCAAATTGTAAGGGGCATGGGAAGACTTAAGATGACTCGGATGAGGGTAACTGAAAGTGATATGGGGTTATTTGGCATCGAGGAGAGTATGACGTTGGATAGAAGTGGGTGGCGGGACATTATTCAAGTAGAGGAAAGGATGTGCTTACTTTATTTGTTTGTTTATCTTTAAATGTGTTTGTCTTTGTGTTTAGAACTTTTTTAAAAACTTTTTTTTGTTTAAAACTTCTTTAAAAGCTTAAAACCTTTCTAAAACTTTTTATCACACTTGTCGATACCATCTCCTTTTTCAATGGTTTCAGATGCGATTCATGTTAGCCAACCCCAAATCATTTTGGGAATAAGACTTAGTTGTTGTTGTTTCTTACATGGTACCAAACAATGAAAAACTAAAAAAAATTGTGTTTTCCATTGAAATTGTTTCCCGTAAAAACCATTTTACATTGAAAATATTCTACACCTAGCCAAACGGAACCTACATTGCAAACAAGCAGCTAATAAATGAGCCACTTTTTAAAGGACTGGAAAATAAGAAACATATGATAAGCAAGTGATCACCACGCCAAGGGAACAACAAGTCGTCAAGAGTAGCATCCTTGAAAGATGCAAACCTCTAAGAGTTGAGAATCAAAGTTTTAAAAGAAGATCACTTCACCGCCACCCTAGACCCACTGCTCAACTTCTAACTTATTCGGTTAAGCAACAACTCTAACGTCGCCTTTTACACTTTTTATAGTTAGCGATAATCGAAGGAAAGGTATAGGATGGAAGGAGAATAAAGAGGGTGCACATGAAGAGGAGGTATAAGTGGGCTTACAATTAGAGGTGTTCAATAGGGCGGGTCCGGGCCGGGGCGGGTCATTTTGTAAATGGGTCGGGGCGGGGCGGGTCAGAGACAATTTAAGATGGGGCGGGGCGGGTCAGGGTCATTTGACCCGACCCGACCCTTTTTTGTAAAAAAAGTGGGTGTAACGTGTAATTGAGAAGTGACAGGTAAAATTTTCCTGTCCAAAACCATAACATATGATAATTTTGATCCGTTTGCAAGCATCCTCGTCACTGCCACCATATAATACTATCTATTGATTATTTTCTCTCACCCTTTTAAAATCTGCAACATTATAATTTATCATCCTTCATTGAAGAACTTAAGCAAACAAAGAAGAAGACTTTTTTTCTCTCTCTTAATTTCATCAATCTGTGTTTGTTAGTGTTTTAATGGTGTTCATCTGATCAGCCATTTTCTAACGAATTTGAACAAGTTTTTCAGTGGAGAATTTGTGTTTTATGAGAGAACTTGAGTATCGATTGTTGCTGAAAACGGCGTAGCATCGAGTGAGAAACACTTCAAAGCGACTGATCTTGAACGATTGAACGATATAATAGCGAGAAGCTAGAGTGAGAAATTGAGCTTGAAGTCTCATAAATTTGCACAAGAATGAGTTGTCGATGTTGTTGTTGACGATGAGATTTGAGAAGATTAAGAATAACAGTGATAATTTGCTGAAGAAGGATAATGGAAATAATGATTAGAATGTGAAAACGGTGGTCGACCCGTTTTGAACCCGCCCCTCTTTATTTTTTACACGACCCGTCTCAGCCCGCCCCTCTTTGAACCCGCCCCTTCCAAAGCCCGCCTACTAAACGGGCCGGACCAGGGCTGAAAATGGGGCCCCGCCCCGTTGCACAGGCCTACTTACAATATCCTTCCAAATCTTCTTAAAGAATCAAAGGATCATTTTGATTCATCAACTATAACCTTGTAGAGGTCACTAACAAGGAAAAATAACAGTAGTAGAAAACAATATAATTCAACATTGGAAGTATTTGGTTATTAAGTAAAAGGAATAGAAATAGAAACCTTGAATCCCCTTCCTTTCCCTTCACATCCCTTTCCTTTCCCTTCACATCCCTTTCCTTTCCCTTCACATCCCTTTCCTTCTTCCAGATCGTATCGAAACTATTGAAAAATTAGTTATTAATGTAGGGGTGTCTTTTGAAATAGGTTTTAGAGATAAATGTAAATCCTTTACAAATCCAAAAGCTAAGTTCAGCAGAAACCAATTATTAAGGTAATTGAACAAGTAACATCTAACGGGTCAGGCAAAGCAAGGGTGCATTCTTTTCATAGCAATGAGTTGAGATAAGCTTGAATAAGTTTGGGAAAATAGAACGCAACCTAACCTGGTAGGCAACGCGAAGACGAGAGCCATCAGAGTTAGAAGCAATAGTAGACGACAATGGCCCTGCAACCTCCGGATAAAATGAAATAACAAAATTGAAGTCACTTGTCATGCAAAATCAACAAAACAGCAGAATTAAGAAAGAAAACTCACTGGGAAGGGAATCGGGAGCGGAATGCGAAGCTTCTGGAGACTTATCGGCCAAAATGGACCGTGAATTAAAATTAGAGTTAGGAGGATTGAGGGAAGATAGAATGATATTAGAAGAGCGTTTAAGTTTAAAGTTAAGATTGGTAATGGGGAAATTAAGAGATGAAGAAATCTGGTTAGGCGTAAAGTGGACGCCAAATTGAGATGGTAAGGAGGAAAGTGATAAATGGGAAGAAACGGCGTCCATCTTAAATGGAAACAGTGTCTGTGTGTGGCATCAGAGGTAAGTGACTATACAGAGACAGAGAGGGGAAACACTAACAGCAGGGAGCAAGATACTTGAGCTTCTCCGGCTTAAGTCTTTCTACCGCTCGTGCTTCCACGATGCCTATTTACTATTCCTTTTTTCTTCCGGGGGACAAAAGGTTGATGTTGCACTCGAGAGTATGATGCGCATCATACTCTCGACCCAAAATGCAACTTGCTACAAATAAAACGCGTCATAATAACTGACATGACATGACAGTTACTGTAGATGATGTACATGGGCTTTAATGTTGTGAACACAACAAAATTCAAAAAACTAACTGACATGACAGTTACTGTAGATGATGTATAAGAAGGCATAATGGAAAGTGAACCGCCTTTTTTTCATGTGAAACTATTGGGTCAGACCGCCTGACCCAATGTTTATGGTCAGACGGGCTGAGCCCATTTCATAATTTCGCGCGCGCGTGTTTTTATTTTCTTAACGTTATTATTTTTGCTTCTGATTTCTCTCAATTTCATACGTCGGTTATCATTGGTTGAATTAAATTTCGAAATCCTTTTGTTTTCTACTCCGAAAATCTCTGAGCTAATATCTTCACTCCGAAATTCGCGGCTTGAGTTTGGCAGTTATTCACTCCATTGCTAAAATTGTTTCACATTGCTAACTTGTTTGAATTTTTTAGTTCTTCACTCCATTAATTTGATCAATCAATTCGACAATGGTAGTTAAGAGGGGAAGAGAAGATGATTCTAGGTATTTCGAATTTTTTTTGTTTTTATTTTGGTTTTGAGTATCAAAAACTTTGTGTTGTTGATCGTTTTTTTTTTCCTTTGAATGTAGTTTGAAGGCTTCTAAGTCTAAGAAGTCCGCCAAGATTGAGAAACCTGAGTTGCGTATGGTTGTTTCTGCTGAGAAGAAGAAGGTTTTAGACAGAGATTTGGATTATGTTCTAAAGTATGTATTTCAGTTGTATTGTTTTGATATTTTTTCAGTTTGTTGTTTGTTCATTTCATTTATATATATTGTTTTTTCATTCAATGTATTACAGTGTAATAGGTTTTTTGGTTAGCTTTTCAGCTGGTGCTTTTGTTAGGTCTTTAGTTAGTTTTGTTCTTATTTTCAGTTGATGCTTAATATGTTTCAGTTGCTCTTATTTTTCTTTCAGTTCCTGCTTTTTGTTAGGTTTAGTTAGTTGTTCTTATTTTCAGTTGTTGCTTAATATGTTTCAGTTGCTCTTATTTTCCTTTCAATTCCTGCTTTTGTTAGGGTTTCAGTTAGTTGTTCTTATTTTCAGTTGTTGCTTAATATGTTTCAGTTGCTCTTATTTTCCTTTCAATTCCTGCTTTTGTTAGGTTTAGTTAGTTGTTCTTATTTTCAGTTGTTGCTTAATATGTTTCAGTTGCTTTTATTTTCAGTTCCTGCTTTTGTTAGGGTTTCAGTTAGTTGTTCTTATTTTTGAGTTGTTGCTTAATATGTTTCAGTTGCTCTTATTTTCCTTTCAGTTCCTGCTTTTGTTAGGTTTAGTTAGTTGTTCTTATTTACAGTTGTTGCTTAATATGTTTCAGTTGCTCTTATTTTCCTTTTAGTTCCTGCTTTTGTCAGGGTTTCAGTTAGTTGTTCTTATTTTCAGTTGTTGCTTAATATGTTTCAGTTGCTCTAATTCTCTTTTCAGTTAGTTCTTTTCTTAGGTCTTTAGTTACATTTGTTCTTATCTTCAGTTGTTGCTTAATATGTTTCAGGTGCTTTTATTTTCCTTTTAGTTGGTCCTTTTTTTAAGGTTCAGTTACTTGTTGTTATTTTCAGTTTATTAATTTTTGTCTTTTATTGACTGTTGTTTTTTGTAGGTCTGTTAAGTCCGTAGGCAAAGGGAAATATGTAGCTAAGGATTCAAAAGGAAAGGTCACCTTTAAGAGGTCTATTCCAGATGATTCCGAGGAAACGTTTGATCCATCATATGTTTGTTTGTTTCTTATGTTGTGTTTTATTGATTTCTCTGTTTTGTTATTTTTGTGTTCTAATGTTGTTTTTTGTTCATTTGTGTTAGGATTTTCACTACAGAGGATCTTAAGTCTATTCAGTTGTTAGTTGTTTCTGATTTTGCTCACTTTCAAGAAGTTATTGATGGTTTTAATGGTAGGCAGAGGACCTGGGTGAGGGATATTGAATTTGGGAGTTTGTTGGATATAAAGATAAAAAAACTTCAGTCCTCGTCTTTATTTGGATGTGATGCTGAGGTATAATGCTAGTGGCATGTTGTTTAGGAGTGAGAATGGAAACATGTTGCTCAACAGGTTTGCCATTAGGGATGCTTTGGGTTTGCCTTTGTCAGAGAAGCCTGTTGAGCTTATAGATCCTTATGCATTTCGGTGGAAAGGGAGTGAAGTTGAATCCAGGGTTGAGAGTAAGAGATGGTTGGAGTTCCTAGGTGTTAGTGAAGGTCAAAATATGTATGTGTCGAAGAAGGCTTGGACTGATCTCTTCAAGAAATATGTTGTTGGGGATGATTTCAAGAGGTTGTTTGTTTTGTTTGCTGTGACAAAGTTTCTTTGTCCTCGTGGTGATTATGGTGCAGTGGTGAAATGTGGCAAGAGTTTAGAAGATGTTTCTCAGATTTCATCGTATGATTGGTGTGGATTTGTCAGACATTCTTTGTGTTATGCCATTTTAGACTGTCATCATACTCTTACATCAAAGAAGAGTACTTTAGGTTTTGATGGCAGTAAAGTTTCTATTAAGTTGAGGGGTTGTGTAAGTGCTTTGGTGCTTGCTGTGATTCACAACTTCAGATGTCGTGATTTAGATTTCACAGCAGTAGAGAAACCCTATATATGTTACTGGATGATGAAGATAGGTTGAGTGATGTGCTTAAGCAATTCCAGCTGAACCTGAAGCATATTCTTCCAGTCAATAGTGATGATAAGGGGAAACAAGTTCTTGATGCTGATAAAGGTTTGGATTCTTCATTCAAGGTTGTTCAGTCTTCAAGTTCATCAAGACATTTAGTTATAGATCTTCCATCTCACTTGATGACTGATGATGAGATCAATGCTTCTGATTTTCCAGTAAGTGATGCTTTGAACTTGTTGTTTTTTCAATTTCTTTATTTTTCAGTTTGTATTTGTATAGCTTCTGTTGCTTGTTGTTATGTTTTAGTTGGTATTTTAATGCTTTCAGTTAGTTCTTTTATTGGTTTCAGTTGGTATTTTAATGTTTTCAGTTAGATCGTTTTTTGCTTTCAGTTGGTATTTTAATGCTTTCCGTTGGTTCCTTTTTTGGTTTCAGTTGGTATTATAATACTTTCAGTCAGTTCATCTATTGGTTTCAGTTGGTATTTTAATTCTTTCTGTTATTTGTTGTTATGTTTCAGTTGGTATATTAGTAGCTTTAGCTGTTCCTTTTTTCTGCTTTCAGTTGGTATTTTAGTGGTTTCAGTTAGTTTATTTATTGCTTTCAGTTGGTATTTTAATGGTTTCAGTCTGTTATCTGTTGTTTTGTTTATTAGTTGTGGTTCATTTACCTTTTTTGATAATATTCTTGTTTTGTGTTGTATTCTACAGATATATGAAGAATCTGCTTCGAGTGAGGCGAAATGCAATTGCATTTTGTGAAGTTAACTTGAAGATTGCACAAGATATTCGACAAGAAGGGGAACATCTATCTCAGGAGACTTTATCCCAAGAAGATGGTGAAGATGTGCTTAATGATGATTTTTTTGCTCAAATTGATGATTTGGAGAAGCAATATTGGGAGAACAAACGGAAGGCTGAGGCTTTGAATTTGAAAGTTAGCCCTGTTGTGAAGAAAGTTCAGGTTGTTGTTAAGAGGAATCAAACACATGTTTTTAATCCAAGCGATCCTCCAGTAGTTGTTTCTGTTATGGGTGGAGTTAGTACAGGAGAGGTTGTTGGGAAGAAGGATAATGATTCGGATTCGCGTGAGAAGGAAGATGAATCTGAAGATGAGGCAGGTGAAGATAGTTTTGATGGTGATGGTTTTGATAAAGGAGGGAAGTCGGCCGATGATGATGAAGATGGTACTTCAGGTCAGGCACATGAGAGTGGTCCCAGTGTAGCTGATGATAAAGCAGAATCATCTGCAAATGAGCAAAAGAATGCTGGTGGCAATGATGATAAGTTGGGAAACGATGAGAAAGAGAGTAGTGGTGGTCAAGATAGCACTAAAAAAAATGATTCAACCGAAGTTGAAGGTGCTTCATTTGTTAAGGACTCATCAACAACAGCACCACATATCGAAAAGACATATAGTCGCAAGAGTCCGAGATATGACTCTTCAAGTAAAGGGACAAGGCTGTCTGATATTTTTGGCTGTTTCTTTGGGTTATTCAAGCCCTCCTAGTGTTCATGTTGGTGACACTTCAATGCCTACATTTCAACTTTTGACTCCTAGTCCTCTTCTTGAAGCAGTTATTCTCTCACTTGTTGTAAGTTTTTGCTCTATTTTGTTCTTTTCAGTTAGTGTTAGTAAATTTCAGTTAGCTCTATTTTGTTTTCATTTGGACTTCCTGTTCTAATTTTTTTCCCCATTGTTAATTTCTTAGTTTTTTTTTGTTCTTGTTTTTGCAAGGTCGATGACAAAACTGAAAAGTCTGTTAGTACTGCTTCAGTTAAGGGCTTGGAAAGTAGTACTTCCATTCCTATGATTATTCCTCCTCCTGTTGTTGAAGCTAATATTCCCACAACCGATGTAAGTTTTTGCTTTATCATTTTTGTTCTTTTTAGTTAGTGTTATAAAATTTTCAGTTAGCTCTATTTTGTTTTCATTTGGACTTCCTGTTTGTTGTTTTTATTTTGTTCTTGTTTTTGTAAGGTTGATGACAAGACTGAAAAGTCTGTTAGTACTGCTCCTTTAGAGGGCTTGGAGAGTAATACTTTTACTAGTTCTGCTCCTGTTGTTGAAGAAGAGATTCCCACACCTCTTGTAAGTTTTTGCTTTATCATTTTTTTCAGTCTTTTCAGTTAGTGTTTCAGTCTCTTAAGTTACTCTATTTTGTTTTCATTTGGACTTCTTGTTGTGTTTTTTTTATCCTTGTTGTTATTAAGTTTTGAGTTTTTTTGTTCTGTTTTTGCAAGGTCCATGACAAGACTAAGAAGTGTGCTCCAGTAGAAGGGTTGGAGAGTAGTACCTTCATTCTTCTTATTACTCCTCCTAGTGTTGTTGAAGAAGAAATTCCCCCACCTGTTGTAAGTTTTTGCTTTATCATTTTTTGTTCTTTTCAGTTAGTGTTATTAAATTTTCATTTAGTTCTATTTTGTTTTCAATTGGACTTCCTGTTCTGTTTTTTTACCTTTTGTTGTTGTTGAGTTTTGTGTTTTTTTTGTTCTTTTCTTTGCAAGGTCCATGACAAGACCGAAGAGTCTTCTAGTACTGCTCCAGTAGTAGGGGTGGAGAGTAGTACCTCTTCCATTCCTATGATTACCTCTCCTCCTGTTATTGAAGCAGATATTCCCACACCCGATGTAAGTTTTTGCTTTATCAGTTTTTGTTCTTTTTAGTTACTGTTATTAATTTCTCAGTTAGTTCTATATTGTTTTCAATTCGACTTCCTATTGTGTATTTTTTTCTTGTTGTTCTTAAATTTTGAGTTTTTTTTGTCCTTGTTTTTGCAAGGTCCATAACATGACTGAGAAGTGTGTTAGTACTGGTCCATTAGAGGGCTTTGACGCCTCTTCCATTCCCATGCTTACTCCAATTAAAATTCAATATCCTCATGTGAGTTTTTTTTCTTATGGTTTCAGTTACTTGCTTGTTATTTTCAGTTGTTGCTTAATAATATTTCATTTGCTCTTATTTTCTTTTTAGTTGGTCTTTTCTTAGGGTTTCAGTTAGCTATTATTTTCAGATGTTGCTTTGCCGTTGAAAATTTCAGTTGATGCTTAATATCTTTCTGCTGGTCTTATTCTCCTTTCAGTTTGTGCTTTTCTTATTGTTTCTGTTAGTTGTTTGTTATTTTCATTTGTTGCTTAATATGTTTCAGGTGCTTTGATTCTCCTTTCAGTTTGTGCTTTTCTTAGGTTTTCAGTTACTTGTTTGTTATTTTCAGTTGTTGCTAATTATATTTCAGGTGCTTTTATTCTCCTTTCAGTTGGTGCTTTTCTTAGGTTTTCAGTTACATGTTTGTTATTTTCAATTGTTGCTTAATATGTTTCAGGTGATTTCATTCTTTTTTCAGTTGGTGCTTTTCTTAGGGTTTCAGTTACTTGTTTGTTATTTTCAGTTGTTGCTTAATATGTTTCAGGTGCTTTCATTCTTTTTTTCAGTTGGTGCTTTGATTAGGGTTTCAGTTACTTGTTTGTTATTTTCAGTTGTTGCTTAATATGTTTCAGGTGCTTTCATTCCTTTTTCAGTTGGTGCTTTTCTTAGGGTTTCAGTTACTTGTTTGTTATTTTCAGTTGTTGCTTAATATGTTTCAGGTGCTTTCATTCTCCTTTCGGTTGGTTCTTTTCTTAGGGTTTTCAGTTACTTGTTTGTTATTTTTCAGTTGTTGCTTATTATGTTTCTGGTACTTTTATTCTCCTTTCAGTTGGTCCTTTTTTGGTGTTTCAGTTACTTGTTCTTTTCTAGTATTTCAGTTGTTTTAGTTGTTTATTAATATATTATTTTTTTATGTATGATAGGATGATGGCTCATATTACTTAGCTTCTGAAAGTCTTTCCTTAAGTGGTGTGAATATACCACAGTACAAGATCCCTTTGAGCGCACCGGATTTAAATGCTGAGTCAACGATAGAAGGGAAGTCTTCAGGACAGAAATTTGAGCCAATAATTCTCAATGATGATTCAGAAGAGACTGATGAGGAATTAGATCTTGATAAGCTTGTGAAGAATATTAAACAAGATTGTGATGAGGGTGTTGCTGGTACAAGGACTACAAAGGAAGATGTTGTTCAAGGGATTCCTTCTTCCTCTCATGTTCAGCACGGTTCACCTGCATTGCAAGCATATCCACTGAACAATCATGATTTATTTCTTACAAGAATTCTTCAGTCCAAAATAAATATGTAGAAGATTTGAGCAGTGAAGAGACTTGGTTGGTGGATTACTTGTTTTATGATGAGTATGCAGATGTGTCAAAGCTGTCATTGAATCCAAATTCTAGTTCTCTTAAAAGCAAGAACTTTGACTTGGAAGATCGCATCAATAATGAGGTTCTTCTTGATTTTGAGAATCATGTTACTTCTCAAGTTGTGGAAATGAGAAAGTTTGACTTCTTGAGTATGTCGCCTGGTTCTTGGATAAGTGGGTCAGTGTTTGGAGCTTGTGCTTACATGTTTAATAGAAATGAGGAAAAGAGCCCTTCAGTAACAAGGATATTCTATATGGATTTGATGCCTTTTGTAAGTTTTTCTATGCTTTTCTTTTGCCTATTGTCAGTTGTAGTCTTTATGGGTTTAGTTTTGCTTTCAGTTTGTTTTATATTTGTTTTAGTTAGTTCTATTTTCTTTTCATTTGAATGATCTGGATTTTCATTTGGTTAATTATGTTCTTTTGTTGTTTCTATTTTTTCTTTAGAACTTCATAAATTGGTTAATTGTGGAGAGGATTAAAGAGGATAATTTTAAGAGCATGGAAACTCAAAAAGAGTATGAACTCAAAAAGATCGAGGGTAGACCAGAACATGCTATTGAGAAGGCAAAGTGGGAAGCTGAAAAGACAAAGATATCCATTCGGCCAGAGGACGTGTTTGTGAAGAATTGTACCAATGCAATTTCTTCATGGGTGAAAACATTTCCAAAGAATGATATTTGTGAAGCTGAATTGGTATGTACAAAGTCATTGATTTTTCTTTACATTACTATTATATTTTTTTGTTCTTTCATTTATATGTTGTTAGTTAGTTTAAGTTATTTTTCACTGTCTGTTTGTTTTGTTGCTGTTTTTTGTAGTTTGAATTCCTCTTTTTATTTATTAATGTACTTTTCTGTTTTATTCAGTTGCTTTTAATTTAGTTTCAGCTGGTGTTGCCATGGTTTCAGCTGGTGTTATTTAAGTTTCAGTTAGTGATATCTTCTGTTTCAGTTAGTTTCATTTTTCTTTTAGTTAGTGATATTTTTGGTTCGAGTGGTTTGACTTTTTGCAATTTTGCTTTTATGTAAATGTATTTTTGTTCTCATTTTACTTTCAATTTGGCAGATATTTGTTCATGTTCACAAGGACAATCATTATACTGTTTTGGTTATCAAGAGGAAGGAGAAGAAAATTGAAAATATTGATAACTGAAGTGACAACAATGAGTTTGACCGATATTGGCACGTTGATGATAAGAATGTGAAGTTATATGATGGCGAAGCTGTGCGAGAGGGTCCAATTGCTTCACTTGGCAAGGTATTATTTTTATAGTTAACTGAAATATTAAAAAGACTAACTGAAAAACCCATTGCACAACTGCTGCTTCTATGTAGAACTTAGTTTATATCAGTTAGTGTCTTTAACTTTTATATTTATTTGACAAACCAATGACTTTTTCATGTACGATTTACCTTTAGTTGTTCCTATTTTTGGTTTCAGTTGGTATTTTAATGCTTTCATTTAGTTCTTTTATTGGTTTCAGTTGGTATTTTAATGCTTTCAGTTAGTTCTTTTATTGTTTTCAGTTGGTGTTTTAATGCTTTCAGTTTGTTCTTTTTTTTGGTTTCAGTTGGTATTTTACTGCTTTCAGTTAGTTCTTTTATTCCTTTCAGTTGGTATTTTGATGCTTTCAGTTAGTTGTTCCTTTTTTTGGTTTCAATTGTTATTTTAATGCTTTCATTAAGTTCTTTCATTGGTTTCATTTGGTATTTTAATGCTTTCAGTTAGTTCATTCATTGGTTTCAGTTGGTATTTTAATGCTTTCATTTAATTTTTTTATTGATTTCAGTTGATATTTTAATGCTTTCAGTTAGTTCTTTTTTTGGTTTCAGTTGGTATTTTAATGCTTTCAGTTAGTTCTTTTATTGGTTTCAGTTGGTATTTTAATGCTTTCAGTTAGTTCTTTTATTGGTTTAAGTTGGTATTCCATTTTTACATATTTATTGATACCATTTTTGTCATTCTTTTGTTTATTATTTTTCAGGCAGGAGTGAAACAGTTTCAACGGTGCAAGCTTGCTTATCGATTAGCAACTTATCCTATGAACAAGCTGGCAAATAAATTGAAGGGTGATTGTGTGCTATGGTCACAGAAGAAGGGAGAGTTGTTAGCAAAGCAGAAAATAAGGAAGAAAAATGAGAAGGCTCTTTATCAATTGTCATTGAAAAAGGAAAAGAGTAGTGATACAAATGATCCGGCTATTCTTGAACAAAGGAGGAAGCATGAAGAAGAAGTTGAAAGGGTGCTAAATCTTGATCGTTATGATACTCAAAGAGTCAATAAACTACTAGATTTTAACTATCATTAGTTTTTGAAAATTTAGGTTAATTGTATAGTATACATATACAGTTAGAAGTATTTGTAACTTAGGTTAATTGTATAGTATACATGTATAGTTACAAGTATATACTATTCTTCAGTTAGTTTGTATTTGGTTTCAGTTTATATATACTTTTCTTCAGTTAGTATACATGTATAGTTACAAGTATAAATCAATTACTATTAATTTTGGTTCATGAAATTTGTTTTTGTCTTCAGTTTATTAAATTTTTATTTTTTATTTCATTAATGTATGTTGTTACTATATTTTAATTCTATTATTCTTATATTAGTTTGAGCATATTAGAAAATGAATACGTTTTCAAGTTAATTAACTGGAATATACAACTAAATGAAACTAATCCAACAGCAAACTGAAGTTAATTAACTTGAATATACAGCTAAATGAAACTAATCCAACAGCAACTGAAATCTGAAAGAATTATAAGACTAAATGAAAGTAGATATTTGTTTTCATAAATGAAAGAATTATAAGACTAAATGAAAGTAGCAACTGAAATCATATTACATACAATTTAGATGGAAATAAACTCTCACTTTTATGTTTATTTATAAATTATCACCTTAAATTTACCAAATCTTTATAAACTCCCACCTCTTCACAGAAATTGCCTAACTCCATTAACTGTGGGCCCACATCAGTTAGCTCTTTTATTTTTCCCTCCAAACTCTTTATTTCCCCCTTCCTATATATATTATTTCCATCTAAACTCATCTTCCCCCCTCATTATTTCCATCTCTGCCAAAATTTTCATTCTCCACAGCTTACAAAGGTTCGATTTTTTTTTCTGGAAATTGATTACTCGCTGTAAAGCTTCGTAGAATCCTAGCTCCCATAAGCTGCTCATCTGATAAAACTGAACCTAAAAGGTCCATGGAATAGAACACTATATCCATCTTCAACCCATTAAAATCAATTATATCCACACATCTTAAATATGCGTCATAGAAGAATCTCCTCACTGAAACTATACCCGATGGTCCAAATTCTCACTCTTCATTCACCTTTCCCAATACTTCACAATATTTTACCTTGAACTCCAAAAAAATGAAAATTATACAGGTCAGATAAAACTAAAAGATGGTAAAAGTAGCTATTTTAATCCTGAAAAAATCTTCACAATGAGAATTACCTGAATTTCCAGAAAAAAATCGAACCTTAGTAAGCTTTGGAGAATCAAAATGGTGGCAGAGATGGAAATAATGAGGGGGAAGATGAGTCTGGAGGGAAATAACATATAAAGGAAGGGGGAAATGAAGAGTTTGGAGGGAAAAACAAAAGAGTTAACTCATGTGGGGCCCACAGTTAACGGAGCTAGGCAAATATGTCAAAAGGTGGGAGTTTATAATGGTTTGGTAAATTTAAGGTGGTAATTTATAAAAAAAAACAAACATAAAGGTGGGAGTTTACAAATAACTGAAAACTTAAGGTGGTTTTTTGCAAATTTTCCTAAAAAAAAAGATAGAATATAAAAATTGTAAAGACATTGAACCTCTAGGTTTTTGTGATAATTTCTCGGAAAAATAGGTGAGTAGATGACGAATATCATTTATGAGCGTTTGAATACATCAAGGACTCTCGAACTTTCCTTTTAGCACATTAACACTAGTGGAAAAAAAACGATAACTACTCTTGTACAACGATCTGACCTTTGAAAACCCGGATCCGTTAACATCCAAAAACGTGCGAAATAGAAGCTAGTGAGTGGATCCAGGCCCTTCGAATCCGACTAGTTATTGAAAATGGGTCCAGCTACAAGCCAGCTCAAATGATGTAGACCTCATTTTTAGCTTATCTTCTTTACCCTAGTGACAGAACACGAAACAGATTGAAGGAAAAGGAAGAGAGATGTTGGAAGGAAACAAAACGATGATGATGATATTGTCTCCTTCTATAGGAAGCTCTTTGAATTTCATACTTTTGGCTTGAATAAGCCCATTACGGAGGGCGCTAGCTTCGGCAATCAGAGGGGAAGATGTCCCAAAATTATAAGATATGGCTTTAAGAATTTTGCTCACTAGATGTACGAAAGGACAAAGAGACTTGATTTAAGGCGTCAAAATTGAGCTTAACGACATTGGGGGTTGGAGCTCTCCAGCGTACTCGTCTTGAATTTGGTGATCTATAAGGGGTGGGGATGTGGAAGGATGACTTAGTGTCGGCAGAATTACGCAAATTTCATTTAGACATTAAGTATTTCGCATTGTAAATAATTCGATTAATATGGTAAGTTTCATTTTGGAAGATGATTAAATTTCTTTTCTTCCAAAGGCTCCACAATAGCAAAAAGAATTCAGCCAGGATGTGTTTGTTGAGGTCATTGATCAAAGTGAAAACATCGTAAAGAGGGCATGATACCAAAGAGTATGTCTAGGGACAAGATATAGATAAGTGGGTTATGGTTTCCGCTAATATTCGACAAAGGGGACCTTTAAAAGGAACTTGAAGCTTTCGGCGTTCAATATTATCCCGTGTGGGTAATCCAACCTAGAGGAGTTGCAAAATAAAGACTTTTCTTTTTGGATGAATATCTATGTTCCAAATCCAAGCATACAACCATTTTGAAGACGGAAAGAAGGTTAGTTTATAGGGTAGCCAGGTGGCAGACTTAACTGCTAACTTTCCCGAGGAAGTGAGGGCCCAACATGGGGTGTCTTCCTATGGCTTTGACGAGAGTGAATTTCCTTCTATTTTAGAGCAAATATGAAGGGGAAGGATAGTCCACAACAATGCAGAGTTACATATCATATCGGTTAGAATGACATACATCCTTTACTTTGAGGTCTAAATTAGGAATCTTAGAAGATACTATGTTAGGTCTCTTAATTAAGTTGGTTTAAGAACACCAGTTATCTAGTCAGAAAAATAGATCCGACCCAAATCCTACTTTCCATCGGATCCCACGCTTGGTTAAGTCTCGCATTTGCAAAATGACTTTTCATATTGGGGAATCATTTGTCTTAGGTTGGTTGTCCAAGAATGATTTATGCTTTAAGTATTTCTTACGCATCATTTCTGCCATTTATTACAGGATCGGGTTAGAATTTTCTTAGCTAATTTGGTTAGCATGCACTGGTTCATATGATTTGTCTTTCGGAGACTTAAAACGCCCAAAATCTTAGGCTTGTAAATTTTATCCCAGGCTACAAGAGGGATACCATCTTTATTGTCATGATTTTTTTCCAAAAGAAGTTTCCATTAATGGCACCCAATTTATTAGCTGTAGAACACAATAATGTGGTGGAGAACATTGTAAAGATCTAAAAAATTTCTAAGTTACTTTGGATAAGATTACACGCCGCTATTTTGAAAGGAAGTTACTTTAGGTGTATGTCCGTTCTATTAATCAAGGAATTGGATATCTTTGTGCAAAGAGAAGTGTCACCCTGGATATCATCTAAGCAAAAGTTTGGGTTGCATGGTAAATGGCTTGCAACAAGGGATTTTGTATTCGAGAAGCAAAAAGACGAATTATGGAAATTAATGAGCTACCTGAAGTCTTAAAAATATTATCTAAAAGGTCCTTCAGGTTGTTACTTGCTTACGATGTGACTTTACAGAAGAGGGCAGTCACCGGTAAAGAAGAGACCAATGATTTTTTGAGTTCCAAAGCACAATTTAAATCCAATTCACGATTTATTATCAGAAGATGCAAAAGCTAATTGATGATCCAATTCTTCCATACAGATAATATAAAGCTATGTGGACAAGGGGTCTTCTTGTCTTGGCTCATAGGATGGACCGAAAGTATCGGAAATTGAATTATTCACAGTTCGTGTACGAGATCGAAGTGCCACAGAATTTGATCTATTATATCCATTTCTCATGGAAGCCTAGGAGAGACAATGTCTTGAAGAGGAAGTCTAATTCGATTCAATCTTAGACCTTTCTATATCCGACTTTAACGCGAACCATCCAGTTTTGTTTTTGGAATTCTAGAAGGTATTGAGTATTTCCTGAGCGATTAAAATATTGTCATGAATTTTTCGATAATGTACAAAGCACTCTAAAATGGGTTAATGAGATTGTTAAGAATAAGACATAATCTGTTAACTACGATTTTCGCGATTATCTTATAAAGAGTTGGGCATTATGTCCTAGATGATAGCCAAGGTGTTTGGGCCTCTTCCAGTCATGGCCCACCTAACCGGTGAAATGACTAAAATACCCTTAGGGGGCAAAAGTATCATTTTACCCCTAAGGATCCTGCAGGCCAGAAAGTACAGGCCTTCAGTCAGGTCCACTGACAAAAAGGCTTTCATGACGTTACCATCTTCACCAGATGACGTCACCCCAGTTTTTCCTATAAATAGTACCCCCATCTGATCATTCAGGTACGTTTTTCCATATATTGCAGAGCATTTACTTGTACCATTCTCTCTGACTTCTGAGATCAGATCTGACTTAAGCATCGGAGAGCCGATCCCGGGAACATCCCCGGGGTAGTTCACGGTGCTCGGTTTTGCAGGTGCAGGGATTCGAAGACCTTGGACTTATTTTGTTACTACCCTAGCTGGAAATTGGACTTCCCCGAATTACAAATTTACTGTGTTTCTTGTAACCCCGAAACTGTTGGTGCCGTCTGTGGGGAACTTACATAACAGCTACATTTTCGAACACCATGACACGAGGACAAGGTAATCGCAGTACTGCTGCTGAACATGCTCAGACTACTCTGCTGAACCAAGGAGGTGCTATCGTAGAGGACGAGACCGACGTCCCAGAAACTGGAAGCCAGGCTGAATTGGCTATCGAAGCACCACCACCAGCAGTGACTTACTCGGATCTTCGACAACTCGAGCTCCGAATGGAAAGACATATGACTACTGTCATGCAACAGCTCGTTTCAGTAATGAAGACTTAACAGACAACTCCCCCTGACCGAGGGACAATCCTGGATCAACCACAGGCTCATCGTAGGGCAGCTCAGCCAAAACGTGCCCTAACCAAGCATGTTGTTGGCGGCCCTTCGAAGAAGATACCTGCTACTTAAAAAGGAAAATCTATTATGTCACCAAGCCAGGATGATGCTCGACATATCATAAGCAGAAACAGATGAGGGGTAAGAACTTCGACGGCCGGGAGATCATCGAAAAGATTAGAGAGCAATCCTAGGGAGGAAATTCGAGGTACTCAGTGGCCACGCGAACCACAGGACAATCTCATCCCGTGACTAGCCATCACACTCTGAGAATAGCGAACCCACCACAGATCGAGGAGCCCGAGGAGGTAGCAGAATCAGGCTTTCGAGTGGGTTCAGCAGTGGCACATAAATCACCGTCCAGCCAACACATCATGGAGACCCCTAACCCGGGCAAAGTCAAGATTCCTTTGATAGAGCACTACTCAGGGATCACTGATCCTGCTGACCATCTAGCAGCATACAAAGCTCAAATGAGCGTGCAGATGTTTTGCGAGGCGACGTGGTGCAGGTACTTCCCGACCACCCTCAAAGGCTTGGCCCTTAATTGGTTCACAAGCTTACCAAACGGCATCATAACCAGCTTCTCGGCTCTCGAAACTCTCTTCTCTCAGCACTTCATAGCAGCAAAACGTCACAAAAAGACTAGCGATCACTTGATGTCAGTTTCCCAGCAGAAAGGGGAAAGTCTGAGCTGCTATATCAAGCGATTCAACGAAGAGTCCCTCAAGGTCTCCGACCTCCAAGATGGAGTTGCTGTGACGGCCTTGATGAACGGCCTTCATCCTGGACGCTTCAAGTTTGAGCTCGCCATGAGAGAGACCCTCACTTTGGCCGATGCCATGAGGCAGGCACAGAAGTATATCCAGGCATCAGACATTTGTAAGAATGTTCATGAAGAGGGAGGCAACAAAAGGAGAAACGAGCCACCGAATCAGAAAGACATGGAAGACAGGCTAAAGAGACATCGACCATCCGACGGAGGTCATGAACCTCGTTTCAATGTTAACCAGAGAGAAATATACTTAGACATAAAGGAGAAATATGTGTTGCCTCGACCCAACCCCATCAAAACGTCGAGTTATCGCAGAGACAAAAAGCTGTGGTGCGAATACCATAAAGACTGTGGTCACACGACCAAGGACTGTAGGGAATTGAAGAAAGCTCTCGACAAGTTGGCTGATGAAGGAAAATTGAACAGATATCTCAAGGAACCTCAGGGTGATCGAAGAAGAGATAAGGGAAAGGAGAAACAAGCCAGGAGCGATGAAACCGAAGGCTATGTAGGCGTCATAGCTGGGGGCTTCGCTTCAGGAGGCCTAACCGGCAACGCAAGGAAGAATCACCTATACCATCTAAAAGATGGCGAGAGAATGAAAAATCCGGACACCCCCACCATGGTATTTGGAGAGAGTTCGAAGGAGATACAAACCCCCCATGATGACCCCCCTGGTCATCGAACTGAAAGTGGCCAACCACAGGGTTGGTCGAGTGTTAATCGACAGTGGGAGCTCGGCAGACATCATTACTTGGGAATGTCTGCAAAAGCTCAAATATGAGAAGAAGGACATCAAGGCCATTGACCAACCTTTGGTCGGATTCGGAGGCCAATCAGTTCACCCCCTTGGAGTCATCAATTTGCCCAGCCGGTTTGGTGACAATGGAAAAGGACGATGCCTTCCAATCAACTTTTTAGTTGTTGACATTGACCTCCCCTATAACATCATCATAGGGAGGCCCACACTGAACAAAATAAAAGCTGCGATCTCGACCTACCAGCTCCTATTGCAGTTCGAAGCAGATGATGGGACAGTTGGAAGGTTGCATGGGGACCAAAAGTCTGCTCGAGAATGTTATGTCAATAGCTTAAGAAGGAGCAAGCCAGTCGAACCAAGCTCAGGGAAAAGGAAAAGAGAAGAAAAAGAAACTGACAAAATTTCACCTCCACCGTTGGGTTTCTTCTACAACGAGAACCCAATTAACTATAATCGACCTCAGCCGGTCGATGAAGATGAAGAAATACAACTCGGACCTGATCCTAACCGGACAGTTCGAATTGTAAAGGACCTTAACCAGGTCGTTCGAAAAGAAATAGTGGATCTCCTCCAAGAGTATCAAGAGGTGTTCGCGTTTTCGGCTGATGAGATGCCAGGGATAGACCCTTCGGTCACTAAACATCAGCTAAACATCAAGTCCGAATTCAGGCCCATTAAACAGAAGTTAAGACACCAGGGCGCTGAAAGGAATAAAGCAGCAGCTGAAGAGGTGAAAAAGCTGCTAAGTGCTGGAATGATAAAAGAGTGTCAATACACAGAGTGGCTTTCGAACGTAGTACTAGTTCAAAAGCCCAACGGATCATGGCGCATGTGCATCGATTTCACCGATCTTAATAAGGCATGTCCCAAAGATGGCTTCCCTCTCCCCAAGATCGACAAGTTGGTCGATTCCACGGCAGATCATGCACTTTTTAGCTTCATGGCTGCGAATGCTGGTTACCACCAAATTCCCCTCGCCGAGGAAGATCAGGTGCATACCGCATTCATTACAAGTTCCGGGATTTATTGTTTCGTGGTCATGCCGTTCGGACTTAAGAACGCAGGGGCTACATATTAGAGGCTTGTGAATAAAATGTTCGAGAAGCAGGTAGGGCGCAACGTCGAAGTCTATGTTGATGACATGATAGTTAAGAGCAAGCTAATCGAGGATCATGTCCAAGATCTGTTGGAAACTTTGTCCACCCTCCGTTCTTACAACATGAAATTGAATCCTAAGAAGTGTGTCTTTGGCGTTCGAGGAGGGAAATGCCTAGGATTCTTGGTGGATGAGAGGGGCATCGAAGCTAACCCTGAACATGAAGTCTCCTCGAACTGTGAAGGAGGTTCAAAGACTCACAGGGTGTATGGATGCCTTAGGAAGATTTCTATCAAGATCAGCTGATAAGAGCTTACACTTCTTCAATACATTGAAGAAACCATGCTTCGAATGGGACTGTGAAGCAGAAAAAGCCTTTCAACAATTGAAAACCCACTTAGCTTCATTACCGAAGCTTGTCTCACCCTTGCCGGGAGAGACATTATTCGTTTATCTCGCGGTGTCTGAAACCGTTCTAAGTGATGTGCTCGTTGCCGACAGAGACAAGCTACAACACCCGGTATATTTTGTTAGTCATGCCTTCCGAGGGGCTGAAAGTAGATACCCCCCGTCGGAGAAAATGATATATGCCTTGGTGATGGCCAGTCGAAAATTGAAGCCTCATTTTCAAGCTCATCCAATCAAAGTACTCACTAGTCAGCCACACAGAAAGCTCACTGAAAATAGGAATGGCTCTAGTTGGGTTATCGAATGGGCTAATCAATTGTCAGACTTCGGTCTAGAGTTCGAACCTAGAAGAGCAATAAAAGCACAGGCCTTAGCCGATTTCATTGCTGAGTGCCCAACAGAAGTCGAGACTGCCACCCTAACCGAGACGTGGCAACTTTATGTTGATGGCTCTTCATCAAAGGCAGGTTGCGGAGCCGGTCTACTGATAATAGACCCTCTCGAAAATAAAATGGAATATGTAATAAAGTTTGACTTTGCCGCTTCGAACAACGAAGCTGAATATGAAGCCCTTCTGCTCGGATTAAAACTATGCCTCTCGAATGGGGCTAATGAAATAACCGTCAAAACAGATTGACAGCTGGTCGTGGGTCATGTCAAAGGAGAGTTCGAAGCAAAAGAAGACAATATGAGGATGTACCTAGGCAAAGTAAAGGGACAACAACAAAAGTTCACCAAGTTCTCGATACAACACATCCCACGGTCCGAAAACCAGCAAGCAGACGCTTTATCTCGAAACTCAGCGTCCGGACTGGAACCTCGAACCATTTCTTGGGAGGTGTTGTATAAACCAAGTATCAATAGCCAATTCCTCATTTGCAGCATAGACCGCTCGAACAATTGGATGCAAAGCATCCGTCTATACTTCGAAGAAGGAAAATTACCAGAAGATGAAAAAGAAGCAGAAAGAGTGCGACGCCGTGCAAGTTGGTTTTTGGTGCACGACCACTTGCTATACAAAAATGTGTGACGCTCGAAGAAGGCCAGCAGATACTTCGAGAGATACATGAGGGCACCTGTGGCAGTCATCAGGGGGCTCGAACCGTAGCTGGAAAAGCCCTTCGAGCAGGATATTATTGGCCAACAGTGATGAAAGACGCCAAAGACATGGTCAAAAAATGCCACAACTGTCAAGTGTATGCCCATGTACATCGACAACCAGCCTCTCCTCTCACTACAATGCAAGCTGTACTACCATTCGACCAGTGGGGGATGGACATCCTCGGGCCCTTCCCAGTAGCATCTGGTGGAAGAAAATTCCTATTGGCAGTTGTCGACTACTTCACCAAGTGGATCGAGGCCGAACCTTTAGCCACCATCAAAGATAACAAAGTACAAGACTTCATCTGGAAAAACATAATCACTCGTTTTGGCATACCTCGAGCACTCATATCAAACAACGGTCGGCAATTCAACAGTGGTCCTACCAAAGCTTACTGCGCTCGATTTGACATACAAATAAGATTTTCTGCTGTCAGTCGACCACAAACAAACGGGCAGGCCGAGGCAGCCAACAAAGTCATCCTCAAAGTGCTGAAGAAAATGTTAGATGGAGCGAAAGGATCACGGGTTGAAGACTTAACAGGAATACTATGGTCAGCTCGAACTACGGTAAAAGAAGCAACTGGTCATACGCCTTTTAACTTAGTCTATGGAAGTGAAGTTGTGCTGCCAGTCGAAGTGGATATCCCCTCACCGAGGATAACATTCTTTGACTACGGGCAGAACGAAGAAGAGAAAAGCGTCAACCTCGACCTCTTGCCAGATACCAGAGTAAATGCACTGCTCAAATCAATTGCTCAGAAGGCTAGAATGACCAGGCTATACAATCGAGGGGTCAAGGAAAGAAAGTTCGAGGTCGGAGACCTAGTCCTTCGAAAGATTGAAGCCACAGGAAAAAAGATGGACCTTGGCAAGCTAAGTCCAAATTGGGAAGGACCATATCGAGTAACATAGGTTATTCATCCTGGAACATACAGACTCGAGAACATGTATGGTGATCCTTTGGTTCGTCTCTGGAATATCGACAACTTGAGGAAGTTCTACGTTTAAAGCCAACCACAACAACTTAAGGGGCTAATATGACAGCAAGCTCGATAGTTCTTATACTACTTCGACCTTGCCGGTCTTGTTAAGGATTAAGTTGTTGTGATATGCGTCGAAATAATTGTAATGCTCTTAAACTTGTAGACCTTGCCGGTCCAAATAGACTTGTTAAGAATTATGAATGAAATACGACCTCACTGGTCTTTCGAATTTTTCATCCATTTTATTTATGTATCATGTTCGAATTCTTTAATACCTAACAGGTTCAAACGAATTTATGACCTCACCGGTCTCGAATATGTCAAATCTATGTTGAGCTATGCGACTCCCTTGAGGAGGGCCTTCGAATTTTAAAGCAGACCCTTCTTTGAGGGTGCTCGAACTTTGTCATACAAAAGAAACCTAGCAGGTCGAAAATAAATGCATGCATGAAACAAGACGGGCAAAAAGTTCTTCATTCCATTCAAAGTAAAGATTACAAGCTTTGAAAACAGAATAAGAGCTAAGTAACTAAGTTACAAAAAAGTTAAATACATAATGCTGAGTTACAAAGTCAAGGGGCCTCTATGTCGATATCCTCCTCCTCAGACGAGGACTCGGATGAAGAGCTCGCATCATCAGCTTTACCCACCTCAGGCTCACCAACGACCTCAGCAGCTTGAACTTCGCCTTCCTTTGCAGGTGAAAGGTCAGCAGGGGCTTGATCCTCTATGACCTCTTCGACCTCCTCAGGGGCAGGAGTCGGACCATCATCAACCCCCTGCTTACGTTTCTCCTTCTCCATGTATTCATCGAAGGCTTTCTGCTCGTATTCACCATATTTGGCCAAGACTCGTTGGAATCCAAGTCAGGGGTCAAATCCTTCAAAGTCTTCTCGGAGAAGCCCTGGACTTCACCCCGAGCCGATTGGAAACCCGCAACCATCTTTTGGTCAGCGAAGTTCTTACCCTCCTGTGATCGCTTCCACCAACGGATGTACTTGTTCCTCTTTTGTTTCAAGTCCGTCAAGTATTTTTCTTGCAAGTCATCCCGCTGAGCTTGGGCCCGGTCAAGCAGCTCCTTTTGGCCCCTCAGCTGGCCCTCGAGATCATCAACCTCTTTGAGCGAGGCCTCGAGCTTCTTCTCGGCTGACTTGAGCTGGTTGGATAGCTCATCTCTGTTGGTCATCAGGCTCGTCCTCTCGCTATTAAAAGCCTCGAGGTTGTCAGCATTCAACTTCTTGGCCGTTTCGAGTTCAGCCTCAAGAGAACGGACTTTTCGAGAAGCCTCCAGCAGCTCCTGTATACACTTATCGAGCTCCTCATCTAGCTTACCCGAGTCACGACCTTCCTTTTCAGTAAGGCAGGCCATTCGGATAGACATCTGCGACAACAAGCAAAGAAAATGTTAAGTTACAGAAATGGGATATGGACAATAAGAGAAAACAAAAAGACTCACTTGTAACCAGCACTCATCGAGCGCCTCAATCTCCTTCGCTGCACTCAGCTTAGAGATATCCTCCTTATCTCCAGGCACCAACAATGCCTCTCGAACTCGTTGGTAACGAGCTCGAAGAGCCTTTCGGCTGGCATTCTCGATGCTCACGGCGCCGGAGTGACCGTCGACGTCGTCGAGCCAAGAAGATTTGGTCTTCTTGACCAGTGGCTCTTCAACATCATCCTCAGCCGGAGGACTTGAACCCGCACCCAGATGAAAACTAAGATCCGGTATTAACGGATCGATTGATGGGGAGGTGCGGGTCTTCCTTTTTAATCCTGAACTCTCAGGAGCCTCGACCGCTGATAGAGGGGGGTCGGCCAGAGTAGCAGGAGGAGCAGGTAAAGGCTTCGGCGTTACCGATTTTGCCTTTGGTTTTGTTTTGGATTCTGCCAAAGGAAAAAGACAAGTTAGAGGAAACAGACAAAAATAAAGCCCAACAAAAGAGGGTGTTCGAACTTACAGCAGGAGGTTTGGGAACTTTGAGTTCCCCCGGTTGCAGCGACAGCCTTGCCATGGCCGCCATACCGCTCTTCGCAGTATTTCTCTTCATCTCTTCGTCGAGGTTGTTGTAAGCAAGTACTACAAAAGCAGAGAAATGAGTCAAAAACAAGTTTAGATCACAAATAAAAGAAATAGATAAGTGATAGACCCCTACATTGGTCATATGCCGGGGACACGCCGAAAGCCGACAGGAAGTGCTCGTTAGCTAAGTCCTTATCATTAGGCAGCCAGTAATAGGACGTGGCTTGATAGTGAATGGCCACAATAGCCTCCTCGGCGTCCATTTCAGGCACATTAAGGTTCATGCCAAAGTTAGGAGGACTATCGGACAGAGTTACGGGTATATCCCACAGCTGATCCCCTCGAGAGATGAAGAGAAACTCCCCTCGAAAAAGAGCGTGGTTGGTTGGCATCTCTGTTGTGACCTTATATGATTTCTCATCCCTTAGGCCATCCTTGATCATTATGAGGTGCCTGGCCTGAAAAGAATACCAACCAGGCCCATGACGAAGCTCGGATACTTCATTTATTCGGAACATATTGCGCCAAAGGCGCAAGGACGGTCGCACTCCAAGCATGCGACAAATACATAAAAATGCAACTATTGTCCCAACGGAGTTGGGCATAAGCTGACATAAAGCTATGTTATATGCCTCTAAAATCTCCTTAAAAAGCGGGTGCAAGGGAAAACACAAACCCAGCTCGAAGTATGATTTATATACACTAATGCATCCGGGGGGTGGTGACACCACCAAGTCCGTGACTTGTGGGGGATACATAAAGTAGGGCAGCTTTATATGGTACAGGGTCGACAAAAACGACAGCCCTCCTTGAAGATCCTTTCGCCACTTCCTCGTTGACCAGTGGCCACTTATTCCCAATCTCATGTTGGGGGAAGGGCAGGGCTCGATATAGTCGGATGTCGAAGTCCCTTCCTCCGTCGCCTCCATTATTTGCACTACACCAAGGGAAAGGAAAGAATCTAAGTAACTCCTCTTAGAAGGAGGGAAGGCTATCGTTACTTTATTAGGGTGATCTAAAAACTCCTCCAGTCCCTCGAAATCCTCCTCACACTCCTCTTCCTCAATAGGAATGGCGTTGAGCAAAATATCAGAGTTCGGGACCCAATAAGCTATTGATACAACAGGAGCCCCATCTACCCAAGGCATATAAGGAAGGGGCAAGACATATGGGGCGCTCAGTTCGAAAATAGGGTTCATTATTTATAATACAGTGAAGCCTATCGAATTTATTAAAAGCAAGGAAAAGAGTCAAGAATGAGAAATCATACCTTGGTCGAATTACAAGAAGGAGATTCCTCGCACTCTTGACGCACTCTGAGCAGCACACAGGAAGCAAAAGGCTTCTTAAAAGGGAGAGAAAGTAGAGAGAGAAATTGCAAAGTGAGTAAATGAGGAAAGAAGTGAAATATTTATATCTTACCTACCCTAAAACAGTAACCTCTCTAATGTGAACAGTTACCCAACATGGGAGTTCGTGCCAGGGAGTAGAAGGAGGTTTGTTTCAATACGGTAATTATACGGTTCAAACATATAAAAAAACGGTCAAATACGGTTGACCACCCCAACAGTTGACTTAAAAGTTGACCTTAAAAGCATTGACTTTCAAAGCGTTGACCCTCACCGGGCCTACCTCGAAGGAATTCAGCTGTGCAACTCTTCCCTCACCGGGGCTACCTCGAACTCTTCAAAAGGATAAACCCTTTGACTGAGTTACCTCGAGTAAATTCAAGGATGTTCTTTGAATCCATACTTTAGAAAATTTTCTATGTATGCAAAGCCCTTCATAAGGCATCCCTTTTCGAGTAATTGAGTATTGAACTCAATTAGCCCTTACCAGGCCACCTCGAAATTATCCAATTGAGTATTGGACTCAATTAGCCCTTACCAGGCCCTCTCGAATTATCAAATTGAGTATTGGACTCAATTAGCCCTTACCAGGCCATATAGAATTATCAAAATTGAGTATTGGACTCAATTAGCCCTAACCAGGCATCTCGAAGAATTCTAACCACCCAATAGTGGGTGTTTATAATTTTATATCGAACACCCTATAGAGGGCGTTCGAGTTTGGTTTTGAACCTCTCTATTGAGGGCATTCGAATTTTATCTTTCATAGAACCCCTCCAAGGAGGATGTTCGAATTCTGTTATATAAAAACCAATGGTGGGTGTTTATAATTTTGTATCGAACACCCTATGGAGGGCGTTCGAGTTTTTATTGAACCTCTCTAATAGGAGGGCGTTCGAATTTTTAAAACACTTAATAGTAAATGCCTAAGTCTTTTAGAACCTCTCCCAGGAGGGCGTTCGAATTTTAGGAACCTCTCGCTTAGGAGGGCGTTCGAATTTTATGAACCTCTCTAATAGGAGGGCGTTCGAATTTTTAAGTCACTGAATAGTGAGCAAGTCTTTTTTAACCTCCCCTAGGAGGGCGCTCGAATTCTATGAGCTATTCTCCTAGGAGGGCGTTCGAATTCTCATTAAACCTTTGTGTTGAGGGTGTTCGAATTCTATTAGTTATTCCCCTTAGAGGGTTCTCGAATTCTATGACCAACCCTTCCATAGAGGGCTCTCGAAATTCAAAAAACACTAGGTGTGTCTAAGCCTTCAAAACCTCTCCTAGGAGGACGCTCGAAATCTATGAGCTATTCTCCTAAGAGGGCATTCGAATTCTCATTGAACCCCTCCAAGGGAGGGCGATCGAATTCGCATGGGTCCCCTCCAATGGAGTGCGTTCGAATTCATGAAGAACCTCTCCAATGGAGGGCGTTCGAATTCATTTTGAACCTCCCAATGGAGGGCGTTCGTAATCGCACTTAGCTCCCAAATAGAGGGCGCTCGAATTCACGACCAACCCATCTAAGGGTGGACACTCGAATTCCCATTAACCTCTTTTGGATGAGGACGCTCGAATTTTACAGAGGTAACCCCACTTTGGGGTATGTTGAGTTTTTAGCAATCAAAGCAGACGATTCCGCTCCACATCACAGTCTCATCCTGACCTGACACTACGACATATAGCGTGGGGCTAATGTTTGGGCCTCTTCCAGTCATAGCCCACCTAACCGGTGAAATGACTAAATACCCTTAGGGGGCAAAATTACCATTTTACCCCTAAGGATCCTTCAGGCCAGAAAGTACAGGCTTTCAGTTAGGCCCACTGACAAAAAGGCTTTCATGACGTTACCATCTTCACCAGATGACGTTACCCCAGTACTTCCTATAAATAGTACCCCCATCTGATCATTCAGGTACGTTTTTCCATATTTTGCAGAGCATTTACTTGTACTACTCTCTCTGACTTCTGAGATCAGATCTGACTTAAGCATCGGAGAGCCGATCCCGGGAACATCCACGGGGTAGTTCACGGTGCTCGGTTTTGCAGGTGTCGGGATTTGAAGACCTTGGACTTATTTGGTTACTACCCTAGCTGGAAATTGGACTTCCCCGAGTTACAAATTTATTGTGTTTCTTGTAACCCCGAAACACAAGGTATAAACTTTCTTCTTTAAACTCTTTATTTCATGCCTTTAATTTTAAGGCTTTGTTTCTAACTCTTTTTCTTGGTCGTTGTGTGCAGTTTTTTCCGCATTATATTATGATCTAGAAGGTTGTTAGAGAGTTGAGAAGGGCGAACAAAGTACTAGTTCATCAAGGCAAGTGATGCCGGCGATCTTGCCATTCAGGAGATGGAGAAAGAAAAACTCCTAAATGAGCAAACTCAGTTGGCGCTTGAGTAAAGGGCGGCTGAGTTGAGAACAAGAATAAAGAATACTTAGTGCAAATCAATAAGTTGTACAAGGAGAAAGATCAACTGGAAATTTCTCTCAACACAGCTCTGGTGATAGCCTTAGCTGACCGTGATCAGGCTCTAGTGATAGCCGCTGAGGTGAGGAAGGAACTCTCCATCCTTAAAGTTCAGCGTAAGCAGCATCACATTAACGTCATCAAGGTTGTGGCTGATTCTAATGAAGTTGCTTCTAAATATGGGACTGCAAATTGATGGCTGATCCAGTCCAGCTTCCCCTTATCTCCGACGCCTTTTGCATTCTTAGATTGCTTACAAAGCCAATCTCAAAGGTGAGAAGTACAAAAAATGGGTGGACACAGACAACGAGGAAGAACCTTACGACAAGGATGCACCTTCAAATGAGGTTGCTCTTTAGGACGAGGATGAGAAAAGATAGAACGTCACCCATTCTCTCTTTTCTTTTCTTTAGGTAACTCGGCCTTGAAGCTAGGGGTGAGCAAAATAGTCGGGTACCCGATTCCAAACCTAGAACTGGTTGAAACTGACGGTTTAGGAACTGGAACTGTTGCGATTGGGTCTAGGTCAAAATATTAGAAACCGGTTGGAAGTGGATCAACTTCTGGGTAGGGAAATTATAGACCCGGTACTCACTGGGTACCCGGTTGAACTTCGAAAACTTTGTTGTTTGTGGATTTATTTTTTGTGCGAAGAATGCATGTGTCATGTATGCTAAAGATTTCAAGATTTTAAAGCAAAACTTGTCAATGTAAGTGTCAAATTATGTTACGTATGATGCTTATTTTTAGCCAAACAAGAAAAATATAGCTTTTGAATGCAGCTGGATAGCGGGTACCCGGTACTGAAACTACCCTATTAGACCATATAACAATCAATTTTGCGGCACTGGATACTCGATAAAGGAATCGGTCCCAATTGGTTCCGGTTTCAATTCCAAAAATCAAGGGACCGGTCCAACCAATTGTGGTTCCGGTTTCAATTTTTGAGTACCCGGTCCAACCGATTTCGAATAATATGAGTGGAAACCTGGTTATACTCACCCCTATTTGAATCCTGTCTTTATTAAAACATTAGAATTTTCAAAAAGTAAAGAATTATTATGCTTGATTTTGAAGCTAAGGACACGTTTTTTCTTCAAGGAAAACCTATGAATTTTTAAAAGAATTTTTTGCCAATTACAGGCATGTAAAATACCCTATTTTTTAATTATAGCCATCATCTTTTTTTCTTGTGAATTGCAGCCATAAAAGACTAATATCTAAGTAAGTTGTTGCCATTTTCACTAATTACACCACTAATCCATAGTTTGACCGGTCAAATCATGTTTAATATTTTATAAATCTTTTTTTTATTTAATTTTATAATATTTTTAAAATATATGTTTTTCATATATGACATACTAATGGGCACGTATTTCGAGACCATATTTAATCGCGTTATTCGGACTGAATATGACGTTTTTTCGAAAAACGGACACCGCCGGGCACCCTTTATGGGCACGAATTTCGAGAATCCCTACAAAACGAGTACCTACAGGTCGGATTTTCGAGCACGTACTTCGAGACGAGTTTTTCGGACTGAACACAACGTTTTTTTTCGAAAAAGGGACACCGCCGTGCACCCTTTTATGGACACAAATTTCGAGAATTCCTATGAAACGAGTACCAACAAGTCAGATTTTCGGCCATGTAATTCGAGAAGGATTTTTCGGACTAAACACGACGTTTTTTCAAAAAAGGATACCGTCGTACGTCCTATAATGCACGAAAAACCCGTCTCGAAGTACGTGTCCGAAACCCGGCCTATAGGTACTCGTTTAGTAGGGATTCTCGAAATTCGTGCCTACAAAAGGTTGCACGGCGGTGTCCCTTTTTCGAAAAAAAACGTCATGTTCAGTCCGAAAAACTCGTGTCGAAGTACTTGCTCGAAAATCCGGCCTGTAGGTACTCGTTTCGTACGAATTCTCGAAATTCGTGCCCATAAGGGCGCCCGGCGGTGTCCGTTTTTCGAAAAAACATCGTCCTCAGTCCGAAAAACGCGATTAAATATTGTCTCGAAATACGTGCCCATTAGCATGTGATATATGAAAAACATATATTTTTAGAATATTATAAAATAAACAAAAAAGATTTTTAAAATATTAAAACATGATTTGACCGGTCAAACTATGGATTAGTGGTGTAATTAGTGAAAATGGCAACAAATTACTTAGATATTAGTTTTTCATGGCCGTAATTCACAAAGAAAAAAGATGGGGGCTAAAATTAACAAATAGAGTATTTTACATTGCTGTAATTGGCAAAAAATTCTTTTTAAAATATTAGTTTCCCTCTCACACCCTTGGCACTTGGCAATTGGCATTGGCAAGTCTCCATTTCGATACTTCCCAGAAGCTAAAGCTTCTCTACCAGACCACCTGTGTTAGGTAAGCTTTCTTTCCATTTATGTACGACTCAGTGTAAGACGTGTAACTCTTATCAGACGCAACGTTATATATCCTAATCCTGCGTAGACGATCCACTACGTTTAATCTTGCGTACATTTTACTTCCATTAATATTGTAATATTTGCATTGAATCCTGTAAATTATAATCTATCAATATCTGGGCATTTTGCAATAAGGGTTATTCATTTTGATTTGTGTTTGCTATAAATTTTCTGCAATTTTCTGTAATTCTATATATATGGGCATTTTGCAATAAGGGTTGTCATCTATTGTTTTTTGCTATAATTCCTGCATTGCTTCCGCCCCCCTTCTAAAGATGGATAACGTGCCTGATCCAGCGCCGTCAGAACTTCCGAAGCTTCGTGTTGCATATCAGGTATTGTTCAGTTTTATTTGTATGTATTGCGTGCATGTTATGTTTATGTATTATTGATTGCTTGTTGTACTTACTGTTTTGAATGGGTTTTTGTGTTTCTAGGGAGTTCCTGGTGCATATAGTCAACATGCTGCCGAAAGGGCTTATCCAAATTGTGTAGCTGTCCCTTGTGACCAATTTGAGATTGTTTTTGAAGTACATTTCTCTGACATTCTAGTGTGATACACTCTAATTACCAAAAATATAATTGTTCTTGTTGTTTTCATGGGTTTCTTAACTCTTATTCTTCTGTCTCGTTTCTCTTGTCGCCCGAAAAACATCTGTAATCAAATGAGTGCCTTCGCCATGATTCTACTACATTTTTTCTTTTTGCATATTTTCTTGGGATTATGGGTGTAGAGTGCTAATGCTATCTGCTTAATTATGTATACTATGATTTATGGTCAGTACCAATAATAAGAGTGCCATGATGAAGTTTGAAAGAAGTAACTGATTCCTGCTATCGATGGTTCAGGCATTAGGTTGACAAGTACTAATTTAGCAGGAACGGAGGGGTTTTTATGTTTGGAAGGAACAAGTAGAAGACTAGAAGTTGAAGACAGACTTCTTAAGGCTTGTTCTCTAGTTTATGGATTGTGCTGAATAAAAAGGTTTCAACTTTCAAGTGTATGACATCAGTTAAGATTTTGAATATAGAAAAAGAATGAGGGACTTTCAAGTTATGTCGTTTAAAATTATCTATAATGAAGTCATCTACGAAGAGAACAGACTTATGTCATCCACAACAGGTAAGCTAAGATGATGGTGATTAGGCCTCAAGAATAATTGTTTTTTATCGAGATAGTGGATTTCATCACAGGTAAGCTAAGATGATGGTGATTAGCTTGTGATAGGTGGATAGAGGGATGGTGGTAATAAAACCAAAGATGAAGGAAGGATATAGAGAGACTAAGGGAGGGTGACAAGGTTGGGAGATAAGAGTCAGAGATGGTGGTTGTTGTGGTTAGACTGGCAGAGCTGAAGCCATACTTGATTGAAGTAGAAATTGGTTCCACTTCACTAGAAATATATGCTTAAGGAGGGCCGGTCTAATAGATCTAGGGCCACTTTACTAGAAAATATTCCTAACTTTCTTTTATGTGGGCCATTTATAGCGAGGGCCAACTATACTTCACCCCTGGTTGTGGTGTGGTGTTCAGGTAGAAGATGAGAGATGGAAAGGAGAATTGATTTGTGAGAATCTAAATCGAAAGCATTCATTGAAGTGATAAGATGAACTCATCATGTCTAAGCATTCATTGTTTTTAGCATAAGGAAAAACAGATTGCTGGTTCCTGCTCCCCAAGTTCTAATATTCTTGTCCTACTATTCCTATACTTGTTTTGGATCTTCCTTTCAAGAGAGCTATATTTGATCAAGTCTGCAAGGGCTAAACTTTCATTGTCTAATCTTTTGTTTGTCAATTTATTGAAAGGAAAGTTCCTCTGGAAAATTATATTCAGCTTAGGTATCCTCACCGATTACCGCTTTAGCTATTGGAACCAGGGTTTCATTTCATACAAAGTTATTTTCTTAAAATTTCCCTTATTTTGAAATGAAGTTTATCACTGCAGGCTGTTGAGAAGGGGCTTGTTGACCGAGCGGTTTTACCTATTGAGAACTCTCTAGGGGGTAGCATCCATAGGAATTATGATCTTTTGCTGCGGCGTAAACTTCATATAGTTGGTGAACTAAAAATTGCTATTCGGCATTGTTTATTGGCTAATCATGGGGTGAAATTTGAAGACCTAAAACGAGTGTTAAGCCATCCGCAGGTTTTAAACTCTTGTACTCCAGAAACCCATGTTTTTCTTGATTATAATTTATGCATTAATTTGAATCAGAAAAGATGTATCCTTAGGCTCTTGCACAGTGTGAGGATACATTAGCCAGATTGGGATTAGATGCAGAAGTTGCTGATGACACTGCTGGTTCAGCTCAGGTAAGATTGTGTTTTGATTTGATTTATGCATTTATTATCTGGAAGTAGGCAGATATACTATTGCAGTATTTTGCGATGATCTATGTCACCTTTCCATAAATAGTTGTAGATGGATTCTCTCTTAAGATATTTTACTTGATTAATGTGGGATGTGTTAAAATGACCCAACTAGTATAGGGGGAAAGGGTTAGTAGTAAAACTATTTTAAAACATTAAATATCAGGGGTTGGATAATGCGGCTGTTATATGGACAGAGCCTTTTTAAATTCAAGAATTATTTAGTTCTTTTCCTTCTGTAAAGTTTGATAGAAAGCCACCTTTCCAAAGTCCCAACTCAGTGCTAGGCCCAAAGTCTAAACTTGTGATAGAGCGGGAGTGGGTAGGGGCTGAAGCTCACTTGTAATGTAGCTATGCTGACTTAAGCTCCCTTGATCTACGAGTCAAATATGGCACGCCACTTTGATAAAAGAGGGGGGGGGGCTTCCACTTAGGATGTGCCTGTCAAAGTCCAGTTCTTTGGCGAACAAGTTTGCTATAAGCATTGCTCCCTTTGAGGTTTCTATTCCTCTCTGCAATTGGATACAAGGAGGAAAATTGTAGTGGAAAAAAGGATACAAATTTGTATGCTTGCGTCAGTTGTTTGGAGAGTAAGTAATGACCTCAATAACTCATGATGAATCCTTGTTTGTAGTCATGTCGGATCAAAAAAATTCGTATCATTATTTGCTTTTATGAACTTAGAACCTAAAAATAAGCTCACTTACTTTCATACGTTAACATATCCGGCAACCCTCATCGGAACCAATTAAGTGTCATGGATGCTTGAACTACAACCTTTTTTATTCTAAAGAGTCGAAGTACCTCCCTTAATTCTGTGCAGCTTAATGACTATACTGCGAGTTCAAAATGATTATTTTGACTGCCACTTGATGTAGACATCCTTTCGGATCGTCTCTGAAGCGATATGTAATTGTTTTTTCTATAGCTGATTGCAAGCCACAAGCTCAAAGATGCAGGTGCACTTGCTAGTGCCACTGCTGCAAAAATATATGGACTAAATATACTAGCTGAAGACATTCAGGTGGATATGTTAAACATTTATATTGGGAGAAACCTTGATGAAAAATACTTAAAGTCACTTGAGACATTTTTATCCCTGCATTTCTTCTGCAGGATAATCCTTGTAATTTCACTCGATTCATGATTCTAGCAAGGAAGCCAATAGCTCCATCAACTGGTAGGCCTTTCAAGGTAATCCATATCAGAGATAATAAACAGTTAACAGATACTTTTATCTTTTGGGATGAATGTGTTTAATAACAAATATGGTTTTTTTTGTTTGTCTGTCAGACAAGCATTGTTTTTGCACTGGATGAGGGTCCTAGGGAACTTTTTAAAGCTCTGGCTATGTTTTCTTTGAGGCAAATCAACATCACAAAGGTTTGCTTTTCCATCTATTAGTGTATCGTTACTATTGTCTGTGGCAATAATTGAGCTAAGATCTTGGTGTTAACAGAAAGTAATTTTCTTTAATATGTCAACTAGATCGAAAGTCGTCCAAATCGAGATAACAAAAGTGGATCACTTCTGTAAGTTAAGAGATTAATTCCTTTTTAGCACGTGACCTCATACTATATTGCCTTCAGAACCACCGGGCTGGAGATTGTTGTTTTTGCTACCTGATGTTTTTTCATTTCCAAATATATTTAGGGGCTTCAACTATCTCTATTATTTGGATTTTGAAGCATCAATGGCAGATAAAGTTGCGCAAAATGCTGTCAAGAATCTTGAGGTGGTTCTTTTTTGTGAATATGGACGAAGAAACATTTTTACTCCTCAAACCCATGCATCTTTTTGGTGGTTTTGCTTCATTCCAATGGTTGCTATACTATTTTGACAGGAGTTTACTTCATTGCTGAGGATTTTTGGCAGTTATCCATCAGATGCTAGCAAGTTCTGAAGGAACTGACCATTGGTAACAATGCCCACAAATTTATCCTATCTGAGATAATTCAATTTAAGTGCTATCATTTAAATAAACTTGCATAGTTGCATATATTGGGGTTATTACATTACCTCTTCTATGGATTATTTACATCCTCAGGTATTGATATATGAATTTTACTAAGGCGAGGCACATATGAAATGCAAAGAGGCTATAAGGTTGGGCATTTTGTTACTGTAAAGTTGAGACTTTGTGTAGGGGTTCAAAAGTATTCACAGCTCCATTTTTTTGAGTCAATGTTGGTACATTATCGATGTGGGACGTATATAGACATTTAATGGTGGATAGAGTGCCCTTTGGAGGGTTAGAGTGGTGTTAGGTTTCCAAAGAAGCTCAAATCTACAGAGAACAAATTGAATATCTAGAATATGATTGAATTTTGAGATGATGAGGATATTAAAGAGATTGGTGGCACCATCCACTAATGATTCGTTTGATAGATGACAATAATGTTAATAAAATTCATTTGTGTTTTGGTGGATATGAATTAGAGTTTTGAATTTTGAAAGAATCGTAAAATTATTTATGAGATGGATTGATTGTAGTGGTTTCTAGATGGATATATGGCACTTTGAATCTTAAACTAATGAGAAACACAACTCAACTCTGAAATCAATTACTCCCTCCGTTTCCTAAAAATCGTTACACTTGCAAAAACACAAGAACTAAGGAAGTGGGTATAAAAGCATGACAATGATAGGAAAAAGTAACTTTAGGAGAGAGAATAAAGAATAAAAAATTAATTTTAAGAGAGTATAAAGAATACAAAATTGTGGGGCCATATATCCTAAAATGGTAAAAGTAAAGTGTAACAATTTTTGTGAAACGTATTAAAAAGGAAAGCGTAACAATTATTGAGAAACGGAGGGAGTACTTAATATGAAAGCCAACAAGCAAGCTAAAATCTTAACTAGTATTTAGGTCCAGACGATGCTTTGGGATTTATATGTATTATATTTTAGTACTTTTAAGACAACTAAAATTTGATGTAGAAAAATGTTAGTAAAAAATTATAAAGTAGTAGTTTTATTCATAAATGCACTCTTAATTCTTGTTTTTCATTAAAAACATAATATCATTATTAGTTTTGATAAAAGAAGCAACAATAATGTAGTGGCGCAATGGTTAGAACATTTTTCCACCATACTTGAGGTTGCGGGTTCCGATCTTTTCATGGACAATTTGCATTTTTTATTATGAGAATAACATTGATAAAATATTGTTAAAAGAAAATATTGTTGAACAAAAGGGAGAGTGACATGTGACGGATTGCAATATGTGCTTACGCTTTTTAACATATTATAGATAAACTTGGAAAACTAAAAAGCCTAAAAAATACTAAAGAATAAGTAAATAAAATTAAATTATCCCAGTAATTTACTGTCCTCACCACATGGAACTCATCTAAAGATCCAATATTATTAAACTGACATAAAATTAGTTACATGTAAAACCCTGAATTTTACAGGAAAGTAAAATCATATAAATACCTTGAAAGCAATAAAAGGATTGGTAGCATAACATCAACCATTATGTTGCAGGGGAAATGGGATTTGACTCACATCATTCCTCCCTTTGGGAAAGACCTTCCCCTCAAGTTGCATCAAGTAAGCATGGAAATAAATAAGTGCTTAAAAGTTGCACATATTCCTTATACAAAACGCACCTGAAAAATTTCATGAATTCTCCTCATGGACATCCTTTAGTTGTATTTTTTCCCCATGGAGTTGTGTTAGCTTTTGAGCCTTTAAAGAAAGCCACACAGACATGATCACTCAACCCACATCATGAAAACTTTCAT
Source organism: Patellifolia procumbens (assembly GCA_947645195.1). Lineage (NCBI taxonomy): Eukaryota > Viridiplantae > Streptophyta > Magnoliopsida > Caryophyllales > Amaranthaceae > Patellifolia > Patellifolia procumbens. The sequence continues at coordinate 11,692,365 of CANSGD010000787.1, forward strand.
GAAATAATATCCATGATCAAGATATTTGTAGAAGGTAAAAGAGATTTGAGAGAAAGAAAAGAAGGAGAATAGAGAGAGTTTATTATTATGAACATACTAAAAAGATTACAAGAGGATGACAGTATATATATACAAGCTAAGAGCTAGTAAACTAAGAGAGGAGAATCTAATAAACTCATAACAGAAATTAGTTACACAAGCTGACGTGGCAATGAGGTAATGATTTGCTGTGATGATAAAGAAATTACCTTCTCATTCTGTGCTTATATGTTCAACATCCCCCCTCAAGCTTGGCTGTGGAATGAACATGCTAAGCTTGGATAAAAGCTGTTGAAATTGTTGTGAAGGAAGCATCTTAGTAAAAACATCAACAATTTGTTGTGTAGTAGGCAAATAAGTTAGATCAAGTAAGCCTTCCATAACTTTCTCTCTTGTAAAATGACAAACAATGTCAATATGCGTAGTCCTTTAATGGAAAACAAGATTTCTAGCTATATGCAAAACTGATTGATTATCACAATGGAGGAGAACTGGGGTGAGATCAAAAACTTAAAGTCTTACTAGTCAAGTTACTTCTGCTGCACCACTGGCCATTGCCCTATATTCTGCTTCTAAAGTCTGCCGAATTTACCGAATTTTTACCGAAACCAAAATTTACTGAAGTTTGACATGGAGCTAGTAAGCTGATCCGCTTTCAATTAAGCTCTGCACAACTCTACAATAGACGTCACTTCAGAATAACCCTACAACAAATACACAAATTACCATCATTACAAGAACAAAGAAACCCAGAAATTAATTAGTTCTTTGGAAAAAATGTTGGCGTATTCTTTCAGATTATGAATGGCACAAGTAACATCCAAATTTATGATGAATTTTGATGTATAATAATCAAATTTTTTAAAAATATATGTAAATAAGTAATTACAAAACACCGAATAAATCTCTAAGGAAAATTATTCCTTACCTTTTTGTCTTCAAAGAATTCATCCATGAAAATTTAAAAATTAGTTGCACATTGATCAAAGAATTTCATGGGATTATTATGGGAAAAGAATTCTGAAGGGTTAGGAAGAGGGGAGAATCCTTTTGTCCATAAAAATGTAGTGATCTAGCATAGGAAAACTGAAGTGAGAGGTATGAGTTTTCGATAAAGTGCAATCATTTTTGGAAAGAGTAGTTATAGAAAAACAACTTTATTTACTTTTACTTTAATCATCATTTTCATCATTCTTAATAGTATGAGAGCATTCACCGTATACCCGGGTGTACGGTGCACCCTTTCACAGTTTCTCTCCTCATGTGCCCTGCACATGAGAATAAGGGGAGAGAATGTGAGAGGGTGTACGGTGCACCCTGGTGTATAAAAAAATTGTATAATAGTATAGGAGACTAGGATTAATGGACGGGAAAAAAATTACCCGAGATAATACCAAGTGGATAATTTAGGAGGGAAAACTGAAATAAATAATGTATACTCTTTTGGTAATACTCTCTTTGTCCTTTAAAAAATTTCCGATTTTTTCATTTTTGTTTGTCCCAGTTGCATTTCCCATTTCCTTATTTGGATATGGTACACCTATATATCATTTTCCTTACAAAAATTACTTGACCCCACACACTCTCTCTTAATAAACAATTTTAAAAGATACCCACTATCTTACTTTTCAATTATAAAATAAAACTTTAGGCCTCACATCAACCTCCTTTCTTAAACTTTATGCCCAAAGGAAATGTTTGAGGGATGGAGGGAGTAGTTAACTAGGTTAGTTTTACAAAAATAAATAAGAATAGTATGTGCCTGGCGATGCCCCGGGTTTGTGCATTGAGTAATTTTTTTATAATGCTTTTGAGAAAGTTTCAAATTCTTTTTTTTTGGTCCTTTTTCAATCCTTTGGATGGAGAGGATTCAAGGAAGCTATTAGAGAAAAGTTATATCCACCACACGTAAGGAAGGAGAGAGCGAACGAGTTTGCTAAGTTGGAGATGTTGGATATGACAGTAGAAAAATACCATAAGAAGTTCTTGGACTATCTGAAGTATTATCCCTAGGATGCACCTACCGAGTCAAAGAGGATGCAATGTTTCGAATTGGGTTTGACCCTAGAAGTACATAAATTGGTAGAGAGTAAATGGTATCCCACATGGATGCGTTATTTTATAGAGCTGTCCAAGTGGGAAAGTTAATAAGGAAAGAGAGAGAAAATCCAAGTCAATTTGGGAGTTTAGACAACTGTAGAACTGTTCCAGGGAAGGAACTAGTATTAGGAATATTATCCAAACTAGAGGAGTTGTTATGAGAATTTCTTGGTATTTGAGGAATAGAATAGAATTCTTTATACTTATAAAGTTCCTAACCAATCCATCTATGAGGGAGATTCATGTTAAATAGCTAAACACTTTTTAGGAGAGTATGATGCTAGGATTGAGTGTAAAGACCATGAATGATTGTAAAGTGCCGAAGGAACAACAAGTACGTTATAGGAAAGTGTCTCAAGGACCTCGAATGAAGATAGTTTCCGCCTTGAACATGAAGAAGTTCATGAAGCAAGGGTTGCCATGGTATTTCCGCAATATGAGGAAAGTGGAGGAAAAATAACCTTCGATAGTAGAGATACCTATAGTGAACGAGTATCCTAATGTTTATCCTGATGAGATTCCGAGTATGCCACCGCCTATGAGCATTGATTTTACCATAGGTCTGACACCTTGACCAGGAACAATATCCAAAGCACCTTATAGGATGGCACCTGCAGAGATGGAAGAGTTAAAGACTCAACTTGAGGATTTACTTGAGAAGGGATATATAAGGCCTTGTGTTTCTCGATGGGGGGCACCTGTATTATTTGTTAGGAAGAAGGACGGTAGTATGAGGTTGTGTATAGACTATCTTTTTTTTTTTGAATAAGATAAGAAAGCTTTATCCAACAAACCACAAAATACAACCTAAAAGAGGATCACACCTCCAACAACAACACTAAGTACAAACCATCAAAGCAACTCCAACCAAGCTAAATCATCTAATGAGCTTTATTTCTACAAACAATCACCATCTTAATCTGTCCAAACACACAAGCAGATCTAGTAACTTTTCCATCCCAGACAACTTCATTTCTCACTCTCCAAACTGAATACACCACATGACCACAACATTAACACAAGTAGCAACCACCTGCTTTCTGAATCTTGAGAGCTTTGATCTACGAATCCAAGTATACCAGTTGATTAAGCTTCTGTCCCTCCAATCCAATCCAAGCCAGACCAATATCAAACTAAGCAACTATGAGCTAAATACACACTGAAAAAATAAGTGGGAATAATTTCGGAGAAGTTGAAAGTTATAACATATCCCGACGTCAACGCGGGTTGTGGCCCACCGCTAACACGGTGCTCCTCTAATAGCTTCTTCAATGGCATCATAGTAGAGTCAAATTCCTTACCTGTTCTCGTTTTGGCTCTGCGTTCATGAAATTCCAAGACCAACAACACATTCTAGTTGTGTTGTACCCTTCTCCGCTCCCCCCGGTTGTGCCGTATCGGGGAACTAAACTCGAGTGAGAGGTTCGAAGATGCTCGTTAGAGGAACGATGTTGAATAATTGCGGTCTTAAGGCGCTTTTTACCCCGGTATGTCCTGCCAGCGGGAAATGCCAGAGTAGAGGTAAAAAGAAAGGAACAACCAGATGCACGAGCTTCTTAGCGCTTAGGCCACCTCCCTTATATTGAGGAGATGGTAAACGATCCTGACTGTCAGATGTGGACTCCGTACCACAGGAACTGGCAGAAAAAGAATCTTTCCCTTATCCGTATTCCTTTGGTATTATAAGAGTCTAGAAAACTCTAGGGAGCGAAGAAGAGGATGGCACTAGAAGGATCGGCCTTTTTGATATCGCTTTCCAACATTTATGAATGATGGTGATTTCCAACAAGTCTTTCTTCATTTTTTAGCCTGATCTCGTAAAGAAAGGAAGGCTCATGAATGATCAACGAGAACTTATAATCGGGGACCGCAATTGGTATCCGATTAAAACATAGAAACCAACCCCTAAAGGCAAAATTGGGGCGCCTCCGCCCTGAAAGACCTTTTCTCTTCCCCTCACTCTCCTTTCCCTAATATGAACCTTGAGCCATCACAACCTTTCTGACTTGGCCGAGATTAAGATGCACTACCACAGAGAGGACATACATCAGAAGTACTCACACAGTCCATGATAGGCTATAAGTGAGAGGAATTTTAATTTATCATAGTCATGTCTTAAGCAACCACTGTAAAGGTACCATATAGGCTGCTTCCTCTCACATTCACCTGCAAAAAGATCACTTGTTAATTTTAGGAACCCAAATTTGCTTGGGTCCCTTCTTCTTTCTTTGAGCTTCAAGTAGATCCTTTCTTACCCATATTTGATTTGCATACTTGGTTTTCTTTTCAATACACTTATTCTTAATCTTACAGTCATCCATAAGGTGTCCAATTCTTCCAGAATAGTAGCAAATATATTCAGGTAAATAGAAATATTTACTCTAAAGAAAGTCTCTTTCAAAATTTTTAGCTCTGTGCTGTACACTATGTTTCTAGTCCTTATATCCTAATGTTTGTTTGTTTTGGTTATTAACCAAATTTGTTAAACCTTTTAGGATTTTTGTTCCAGAGTTAACCTTGCAAGCTTCTTGAAGCTGCACTTTCAGAGAGTCAATTGTGATATTCAAATTTTCATTATTATCGTTTAACTTGATCAAACCCATTTTAGCCTTTTCAAAAAAATTTCAAATCCAAATCTTGAGGCGACTGAAGATAAGTAATTTTATACTCTTGTCGTTCATTCCTTAACTCATGATTTTGGGTTTTAATTTTATTTTTGAAGTCATATTTTTGGCCTATAGCATAGTATATGACACAATGTTATCAACAAGTTCTTTAACGAGAGATTTTTTTTGTAATTTAAGGCATTCACCTCACTATCTTTCTCCTAAACAACCTTTTCCAAATCTTCATTCTTTTTTATTAAAGCTTTATAGTCTTTCAACAAGTCCTTATATTCCAATTCCAATCCTACCTTTTTGTTTGGATTTGTTTTTCAACTCCTTTTTCTATGAAAATTCATCATTTATCTCTTGTCAATCATCAATAACATTTCCAAGTAAAGTGGCAAGTTATTTTTTTGATAAAAGCTTTATTAAAGGTTTTAAGGAGACGAGACTTACTTCACCATCTTCGTCCTCATCATGTGAGGTCGAATTCTTAGCCATGAGACACAAGTGAGAGTCATCTAGGAAATTTACCTTACTCTGAGCCGTATGGGTAACATTCAGGCAAAATTTTGCTTCATAACACTATGCATGTCAAGAGATGGTGAACTCTTTCCTTGGTTGCTCTTTTCTTTCTTTGGGTTTCTCATCATACCACAAGGGACATTCATTTATCCTATGACTATATTCATCACACTTGAAACAACCAGATTAGTAGCACTTTTCTTAGAACTAGGCTAGTGCCCTTAACTTTGACATTGTCATTCTTTCTAGGAATACTGTTTTTATTCTATAGGAAAAATTATTTTTAACAAGTCAACCATTATGCCATCTTCTAAAATTAAATTCACCTTTGGATTATTTTGGAATAAGTTAAGCTTGTATGAGTAATAACTTTCAATGAGTTCAAGTGATCGTTCACATTAACAATAGGTAAAAAATTTTCCCTCTTTTCTTTCCCTTTACCAACCCTCTACACCTATAATCACAATCACCACCACCACTCAATCCCAAACACCACCCCAAGACCTGATCTAACTCATTGAAAGTTAATATTCATACAAGGTTAACTTATTCTAGAATAATCCAATGGTGAACTTAATTTTAGAAGATCGCATAAAGGTTGACTTATTAAAAACAATATTCCCTATTCTTTATAAGAAAGTTTTTTAATATCTTAGAAATAAAAGTAACATCTTCATCACTATCACTATTATCACTTTCCAACCAAACCTTTACTCTTTGGTGTAGAATTCTTGGCATCTAAAACAAGTTCGTGAGTCATTAAAGAACCAATTAATTGTTCTAGGGGAAGTTATGTCAAATCCTTGGCTTCTTGAATAGCAGTTATTTTTGGGAGCCAACGACTTGTCAAACTTCTTAAAACTTTCCTAACCAATTCTTCTGAAGAATAAAGTTGCCAAGAGAACGCAATTCATTTGATGATAGTAAAGCGAGCAAACATTTCTTTTATTGATTCATCTTTATACATGGTAAACAATTCATATTGTTGAACTAATAAATCAATACGATTGTCTTACCTCATAAGTACCTTCATGGGCTAACTCGAGAGTATTCCATATCTCCTTTGCAGTAGTGCGTGCCGAGATCCTTGAATATTCTTCCGGTCCGATACCATATTGAAGAATACTCATGGCCTTGAATTTCTTTTCGGCCTTGCTATAGTGAAGAGAGTCATAGTCATCCTCATCCTTTCGATCGCTTTGCCTTCTTTGTCTTCCGTTTGAATGAGGATGGGACCCAACCTAATAATCTTCCAGCATTCATGGTCGGTTCCTTGGATGTAAATTCTCATTCTAGTCTTCCACCATCCATAGTCACGACCGTTGAAAATAGGGCATTTTGAGCGTATGTCACGAGAGTCTTCTTCAAGATTCATTCTTGTTGTTCTCAAGGTGTTAGCGTTATAAGAGTAGATGGCTCCGATACCACTTTTGGAACGCAAGGGAACACTCAAGAAGGGAAGGTTTGAATTGAGTGGCTAATTTAAAATCGAATTACCGTAAGAACAAACTTTATGGCATTGTGCCACTGTGCCACAACTACTAAACTTCGTTATCACTTTTAAACTCAATCAACAATAGTGACACAATTAAACAGCGGAAATAATAAATCAAGTACACAGTTCTGCCGTGGTCCGATCCCAAATCTAGATCTACGTCCACCCGACCTATTCTATTACTTCCTCCGTTCCAAATTAAATGTAACAGTCAATATTTTGCACTATTCATAGTATGTACTTTGACTAAAATTTGAGCTTTACAAATAATGAAAAACATAATCAAGTGGGATCTTGTTAGATTTGTCTCGTTAAATATTTTCGCAATATCAACTTTTTATAATTTTTACTTATATATTATAGTAGATATTAACCGTTAAAGTTATGTCTCGGCAAGCGTAAAAGGTGAATTGTTGCATTTAATTTGGAATGGAGGAAGTATTAGTTTTCAACTCAAATATTAATCATTTGAAACAAACTAGTTTCCCCCACTACTAAACCTAGTAGCTTAGCTAAGTTCATTGCATTCAAAATACCGAACCCTTTTTTTTCTTCAAAAAAACAGGTAAAAAACGCAAAAAGGTGTGCAACCCGAATAAAACGGTAAAAACCGCGTCCAGGCCGACTAAAACGTTTAATAAGTGTTATTTTGGGAAAAAAACTTTATTTTTAAAAACCAAACCCCAACCCTAAACTCATTCTAACCCTCGTAAAGAGAGAACAGAGAAGAAACTCACACCAACTGTTTCATTGCTTGAGTCCATCTACACCGGTCGACCACCGTCCCTCTGCTCACACCGGACGCCGCTGACACTCCATCACACCGGTAATTATCTCCTTAATTTTATTTACTTCAATATCACTATCTTTAAAATTTATTCACACCGGCAAAGTTAATTTTAGGGTTTAATTCAAGTGGCTATGTGCTTTTTTGGTGGAAGTAATTGATTGGTTTTGTTGGGTTATAGTGTTAATTGAAGTGGCTATTGATAGGTTTTAGTCGTATCACCTAAACAAAGATAAACCTACAGTCCTCTAACTATGCTAGTCAATAGAAGCAGGGTCGAATCCACAGGGAGACAGAGTTTCTAAATTAATATTCAATCAGTCAGCTACTCCAGATGAAATCAGGGAAGAATTAACTGAACTAAAGATTAAGCTAAGAAAGACAAATTAAATCGAGGATTTGTGCAAACATGGCTTTAATCACTAATTAAGAACAAACCACATCACAATCACCCTAATCAAGCCCTAGAATTGATAGAAATCTAAATCACAATCATGGTATAAACATGGCTTTCCTATCTAACACCCTAGAAAGAGAACTACTCACTCATAATCGAATTAACAACAACAAAACTAATATGAAACCCTAACAATTGCATCGTGAATAATTAAATACTTAAGCTAAGCAATTAAGAATAATAAAAGAGATTAGAGTAGAGAAGAATACCAATTGACAGAAAGCAAGAACTTTTATTGAAATCGAATAGGTTCAATCATCTTTAATCTAATCTAAAGTGTTTAAACTAAAAGGAAATTCTAAACTAAAAAAATAATGGAATGCTAAATTAATGATCCAAGTGTTTAATCTCCTAAAAACAATTTAACCTAATCTTCCTGAGTGGACAAAAATCAAAACGTCGGCTCCTAATAAAATGGCCTCACTAAAAACTAAAAAGAAGACCCCACTAAGAGTCAACCTTTTGCTATTTACTGGGAATCTGCAAAACATCTTAGCAGATGGAAATTAAATGACAGCTTGGGCCGCGTGAAACTTTGAGCCAGCAAATTACTCCTCCGCAACACGCAATGCAGCAGCAATTTGGTCCACCCGACTGGATCGGGCATAGGACACCCGATCGGGCCGCGTGCAAAAAGGGAGCCCAGTTCGCTTTTTCCTTGGACACGCGTAGCAGCATAGCAGCTCTATAAATGGATCTCGCCCGATCGGGTCGGGCATAAAACACCCGATCGGGTCTGGGGCATTAAAAGCCAACACGCACTTTTGGTTTTCGCCCGATCGGGTCGGGCAAAGCTTGCCCGATCGGGTACACAACTCACACCCGATCATTAATTCTTCGCCCGATCGGGCCATTTTTGCCCGATCAGAGTACGGAAAACTCCTTTTTGACTCTTTAGCTCTCAATTCTTCACGTTTAGAGGTCTTGGGACCTCCTAAACCACCCATAAAGCTCGTGAGCCATCCTACGTGCCTCGTAACATCTCGTAAAGCCGTGGTTGCTTCCAAATGGCTCGGGAATAAGGAGAAAACTCCTTAAAACCTGCAATTCAACACTAAAACACAAAACCACAACTATATACGATAGTTAGCATAAAATAGCTCCCAAGAGCTCCAATGACGCACAAATTAGCTTGTAAATAAGGGAGAAAAGTCTATATAAATACGTGATATCAGCTATCTGCTTATCGCTTTTCTTCTCAATTGGTTTAAGAAAATGAGTTTTCTTCTTTAGTGGCTATCCATAATGATGTAATTTATTTTATTTATCATTCTGCAAGTTTATGAAGTAATATTGATTGATGTAGTTTGTGTATAACTTTGGTTTAATGCAAGTTATAGCTCAATCGGTTCATTAAGTTGAATTTAAATTATTAGGGATGTTTGGTGTTTGATAATTGTTGCCTTGTGGCTTTATTAATAATGAATATTTCAATTTTGAATACTTTTAGGGGCTACCTACAATGGTGAGAAAGAAGGATCCATTTTGGGAGCATGGTGTGCAACTCGTTGGCAAACTTGAATGTAACTATTGCCACAATGAGTATGCTGGGAGTGTAACAAGATTGAAATATCCTCTTCCCGGATTGGTTGGACATGATATTAATATTTGTACTCAAGTTTCTAATGATGTCCAAGGAAAAACATTGTTGGTGGTCGGCAAGAGTACAAGTAAAAGAAGCAGGAGTGAGGCTAGTTTTACGTCAGTTTCTGAAAACTTTGATGGTTCAATGGGTATTGACTTGCAAATCTCTAGTATACATCAAACAACTATGTTTGAAATGCTTAAAAAGATGGATAAAAGTGGTGTGGATAAGTTGCTTGCTAACTTTTTCATCTTGAATAATATTTCATTTAATGTTTTTCAATCTTAGTCATTCATTGAACTTGTTAAAACTCTTGGTGAATTTGGACCTACTTCTAAAGTGCCTAGTTACTCAAACTTGAGAACAAAGCTCATTCTTGAAGCCAAAAAAGAAGTTGATGAATATGTGAAAAATGTAAAAATATCCCGCGTGAAAACTTGTTGTAGTATAACGTCTGACACTTGGAGTGATATGAAACAGAGATGTTTTATCAATTTTTTTTGCACATTCTCCTGGTGGTTCCGTCTTCTTGCCATCTGTTTAGATTTCAAAAGAAAGAAAAACTGCCCATTTGCAAAAGGATTTGAGTTCTACGGTCATTGATTTAGTTGGGCCACAAAATGTTGTTCAATTTGTGACTGATAATTCTTCGACCTTTGAGAATGTAGGGGATATGTTGATCGGAAAATATCCCACCATGTATAGATGTGCTCCACATGGAATTCAATTGCTTTTGAAAGATATTTACACTCAACTTCATTGGTTGAAAAATGTCGTGGATGATGCAAAATTTGTTCAGTCATTTATGTATAGGCACTAAATTGTTACCTCATTAATGAGAGAGGCTACAAATGGAAAAAAAATTGAAAAAACCATCACTCGTTTTGCTTCTACCTTTCTTGTTCTTCAGTCTATACTTGACGTTAAAAATCCATTGAGATTATTTGTTGCTTCCCCTTAATGGAGGGCATTGGAATATACTTGGTCATCAGAAGGAAAAAGACCACTAATATCATTCAAAACCATGAGTTTTAGTCACAAGGAAGAGAAGTGATTGAGCTTTTTAGAACCTTTTGTGAGGATTTTGCATTTGGTAGAATGGTGATAATGTACTTCTTGGTATTTATACCAAGCAATGGATATGGAAAAGGAATCCGTTGAGTTTAAGTGCTCTCAAATTACAAGAAAGTATGGTGTTATAAGGGGTATTTTGAAAAGAAAAGACGAGATGATAATATTATCCATCCTATTCATGTCGTTGCTACTTTCCTTGACCTTGTGCTTAGTTTCACTTTTAAGGAAACTTAAGAGATGAAGCAAGGAATTCATTACATGTTTGATAATCTTATTTGTGTGGGAAGAGAAAATTGCTTTTTTTGGAGCAAGTTCATCGTATGGTTTATGCTCCAATATTCTCCTCATCCGCAAGAGCTATGTTGAAAAGTTATCATCCTCGTGAGTCCTTATCTTTGTATGATTTTGAAGTTTTCATTTATACTTTGTTGGGTAATTTTATAGTGTACTAGTTGTTGGATCGCGCGCTAACGCGCACGGTGTAACACCCTAAAAATTTAAACTAATAATTTGATTAGAAAAACATCATTTGACTTTAAAAACCGTTCATTTAAACGTTAAGGGTGTTATCGCCGCATAAACATGCAAGGATAAAAAAAATAAAACTGGAAAAAATTAAGCATCTCATTATTAAAGAAACTCAAAGCTACCAAAGCCAAGTCATAATACTAAAGTTACCAAGACTGAAATAAAGAGTAATATTCAAAATAGCACTAATGTAGTCGAAAACTAGGTGACCCTAAGCTATATTTCTCTCAAATGCCAACGTAATCCCTTGTCAACAACCTGCAAAAATATCGGGAAAACAAAATAGAAACAAACAAACTAAAATTAGTAAAAACTAAGTAATTCCAACTCCATCCCGTAAAATAATAATAGTTTTGTTTTGAAAATAAATTTAATAATCAGAGTAGTGCAGCTATACGTAAAACATAATTTATAGATAAATAATTCACAAAAATTCACAATAATACACATAACTCGTTACTACCTCCGTCCCACATTAGTTGCAACAATAGGTTGGGCACAAGGTTTTAGGAAGTTCGTTGAGTAGAGCATAGATTGTATTAATTTATTATAAAGGTTGATGTGATAAAAAGTGAAAGAATAATTATTTATTGATAGGTGGGTGGATGTGTGAGTAGTTTAATGTTTTTAACATTAAACAATAAATGAGTGGGGTCATATGTAAGGTGACATATTAGTGGGTCCATGTCTAAAATAGAAGTGTTGCAACTAATATGGGACGACCGTATATGGAAAGTGTTGCAACTAATATGGGACGGAGGGAGTATTAATTTAGAAAGGGAAATGGAACGCCAGTAGGCCGGGACTAATCCCAGTAACCACCTACTTATCTTTGGATCGTCACCCAAAAGTCATATAACATGGCCAAAATATTTCACAGAGAGTCCCTAGTGTGCACACCCCTCACTAACAGCCTAATGATCTAACGCAAAAGCGTGCCAAAAGGTTCACTATTAGGAGGAAGACATAAACAACATTTTAATAACATAAAATCAAAAACCTGAATTAGCAGCCCAATGATCAAATGTTATTAGGTTCACTACTAAACATGGCAACCTGTCCATCACTTATGGAGGATCCAATTCCACAGGCTACATTCCCTTCTTAACATTCCACTTTAAGTGATTAATGGATTTAACAAAGTTACATACATAGCACGTAACAATTAATTCCATATTCATTAAAATTAGTCATTACTATAACCTCGTGGAATTCATTACGTCCATAATCGAATCACAAACACCAATTACTTAATAATTGATTACGTCAAGAGGTCAAATATCAATTCAAGTCATTGCTTGTTACCCACTTATTATCGTAATAGCGGTGCCAATAGTATTGAATGAAAAATAATAAAACAATAAGTTTGATAAATGATCATAATCATAGGTATATACGAGTATAGTTGTTAATAGTTAAATGACATTAACAACATAACGTGAACATCAAATTTTAGTTGATAATAGTACATATATAGTAGGTTGTACACAAAAATCACACTTACAACACATAGCACATAATATTCCTATACGGGAATACTATAGTAAATGGACATTGCGAATTACCTTGATAGTCGCACTCTCAAAAATTACCGGTTCTCTGTATAGTCCCCTACGAAGCCTTCGTCTAAAATAAAATAAAATAACTCTAGTCAGTTAAATTGCGTAACCCCTTAACTCGCAACTTAAACAATTATAAATACTACTTAAGTCAGATTAGTTAGAAATGAATAAAAGTAAAAGTAAAAATCGTAACTTTAAAATTTAAAATAATAATAGAAGATTTAAAGTGAGAATAAAAATAAGAGTAGAATTAACAAAAGTGACGAACAAAAGTTGTTCAACAATGAAGTAAAAATGTAAGAAAAGGGAAACATATAGCAAGTTTTACATAAAATAAACTAATAAATGAAGAAAATTAAAAGAAAAGAAAAAAAAAATAAAAAAAAGAAAAAGGACAAAACAAAAAGGGGAAAAGAAAAAAAACGTGAGGTAACAAAAAAAGGAACAAAGAAACAAATGAATAAGACAAAATGAAAAGAAAGGCAACAAGTCAGTAAAATATCAGCACGAAATAGAGAAAAGAAGAAGGAAAGAGAAAGAAAGGAAGAGAAGGGAAGAAGAAGAAAGAAGAAGGAAGAAGAAGGAGGGGACATCGGCGTTTTTCGACCGACGACAACCGCCGATCGAAGTCCGGTATCTCTAAAATCCTTTCTCTTTCTCTCTTTTTTTTTTTTACTAAGTTTCGAAAATCTGGAAAAAGAAAGAGTGAGTATTTGAGTTTTATTTTTTTTTTCTCACCTCTTCAATGGTGAAATGGAGTAAGGTTGAAGAAGAAGAGAATATTTGGAGAGATGAAAATTGATTTTCGAGGGGTTTGAGAGGGGGTTTATTTAGAAAAATTTTAGCGTTAGTAATTCTATCTTATTTTGAAATTTAAACTCAAACTGAAAATTTAAAAACTGATTTAAGCTAGATAATCTGATTTTTTTGATTTCAAGTTTGAAAATCCGAAAATCAGGTTTTCTCAAATATTTTTTTTAAATCTGAAAATCAGTTGGATTTTTATCCGAAATCAAATTTTTTTGTTTTATATATAAATTTTAATCCGAAAATTATTTAATCCGAAAATTAGATAAAGGTTTTAAAGATTTATCTGAAAATTAGTTTTCAGATTTTATCTTCCTTTTTGTTAAAATAATTCCGAAAATAAAAATAGAATTTTAGATTAATTTTTTTGTAAAATAATTTCGAAAATAAAATGGGTATAATATAAGACTTGTAAATAAAATATACTTGAAAAGTAGTAGAAATTTGGGGTATTACACACGGTCCCCCAATATGTGCATCTACATGGTAGACATTGTAGTTTGCCTAATAATTCATGTATAGTTAGTGCAATAGACTTATTTCCAAATTGGCAAAATAGTGGTGAGTCAAATATGAAATGAAAATGTATTCAAGAGCGTAACACAAAGGAAGTAGTTGCCAAGTTCATACAAAAGCTTATGAAGTATTGGTAGACAAAACAATGCTCTTAACAAATGAATCTTGCCCTTATTCATAACTTGTTCAAAGGATCAAGCCAACAAAAGAACAGCCCCCACCTTAAATGGTCTGTTAACATTATGTAATAGGGGAAAGTGCTTGTGATCTGTAAACATTATCTCGCGAACTTCCTATTCCCGTTCTCCATGCTTGACCACCTTAGTCTCCTCAGCCAAGAGGATGTTTCCAATCAGAACAAGGATCATCTTCATATGGCCGAGTACTTGGAAAGACACGACAGCTAATCTACATATCTGAGTGGCTCATGTTTGTCCCAATTGCAATTATGCATGAAAGAATTATTAATGCCTGCAAAATCAAGGAATGGCATTGTACAAGTGAATATTCAATACAAAATATATACACATTTATTAAGTCTCTGGAAGCTTTGAATGCTACATATCTGGAGCTACTTTACTCCAATAACTACATGGAGTTTCAGACTCATGCAAAGTGTTTGCAAATGAAAAACCGAGATTTTGGCTTTCCAATGACTTGCATTCAAGGAAGGAGAATTAGAAAAGGTAACACATTTTTAAAGTATAGATATTGCAAAGTGTGAAAATATGAGAAAAAGAAAGAATGTTTTCGACAAGAGTTTGGCTATTCTGCCAAGTTTTAGTTCACCAAAATTTTCTCCCACGAGTCTAAAGAGGGCATTTTATAAACATAATACGTGTGAAACCCACCTCAATTCTGTCTCAGGTAATAGCTAGCTATATTTTAGATGCCCAGAGTTTTTTTTTGACAAAATATTGAAAGCCACTTACTAGAGACGGTGTAATATAGCCGAATGCATCAATTCTCTTATTTGTCAGCCAGTAATCCAGGAAGGGACCCAGTAAAGCAAAGTTCCAGCTTGCGCCGGTGCAGTGTGGACCAAGAGATTGAATGAACTGAGTGAATACTTCTTTTGGAGGAAATGAATGTACTGCATATGGCAAACAAATTTAACACGTGCTGAAGAAATAGAGTTATGCCAAGTAAACACGTGTACATAGCTAAATCAATTGCATATGTTAAATTTATACTAAAAATTGGAGAAACATGAAAAGGGATAAGAAAGGAATCATGATTATTGAAGTCATAAGATCTAGAAATCAATCATCATCTTATTACATTATTTTATCACTAGTGACATTATACTTCCTGAAAGGTCTTAACTACAACAAATATTGAGGAACGTTATTGGTTTATTCGCAACATTTATGAGCATTATTTCCTCCATATCATCCGAACTAAGATTAATAATCACTTCATATCTTAATACTATATACTAGAAAATAAGAATACTCAAGAATTTGATAAATTAAGGAATTCCAAAGTAAAAGATTCATTTGCTGTTGCGATGCAACGAGTAGGATTTTGGGCAGGATCCTCTAGGATCCAGATCTGTTTTTAGACAAGGACTTGAACTCTACATGGATTCGATGGGTAATGAAGATGAAGACCTAGATTATGATCCATGCGGGTTCTACGGATCCGGGTCCTAAACGGATCCTGCCTATTTTCTTGAAAATCGTAAGTTTCACAAAAATTAACGATTTTAATCCATAAACAACATGTTTTCACATCTCCATTTGGTGGCATTCGAGCATCAAAATAACAATTTCAAACATAATATTAAAAGGTCAATAAAAATAAAAATTAGGGTTAGAAACTTGGAATGTCAGTTTAGAGTGGGAAGAGTGAACGACCATGGAGGAGTCAGGGAAGGACTTACATAAAAATTAGGGATAGATACTTAGAACGTCAGTTTAGAGTGATTGAATGAACATTTAAAAAAAACGGGTAAACGGATCCGAATCTGGACATTATTATAAGACTATGTCCATATCCGGTTTTTCAAACAAGGGATCCGGATCCTACCAGGATCTGATGGGTCCTAAATATGATCTGTACTAGGTCCGTTATCCATTGCCATCTAGCGTTAAATTAATACTAAAAGTTGGAGAAGCATTAAATTGGAAAAAACAGGATATCATGATTATTGAAGTCATCATATCTGGAAATAAATCATAATTTTATTATAATTATTTCGCAATCACTAGTGATATACCTGATATTATACTTCATGAAAAGCTCTTAATAAAGACAAATGAGGAATTTTATTGGTTTATTCACTCTATTTATGATCATTACTCACTTCACATCAATATGCGACCTATTATCACTCAATATCTTAAAACATATAATTTATTTTATATTTCCATGGAGTTCTGAATATATTTTGCGTAAATTTTTTTGGAGCTGGGCTACATTGCAAGTTTTCAACCATGATTTAAAAATATATACGACTCCCTCCTGATAAGTGGACTTTAGGTTCACGTATTTGCATTTAGTTTTAGGTCATTTAGATGCATTTTAGGCCATATGGTTTCCTTTTCTTTCCCTTTTTCCTCATTTCTCATAATCTCATACTTAGCATTTAGTTTTAGTTCATTTGCATATAGTTAGGTTACATATAGGTCATTTCATTTGCATATGCATCCCCCCTCCCCATCTAATATTTTATTGGAGTGTTTTGAAGATAGACAAGCAAGGAAGAGGCTCCAAACAGGGGAGCGGACGCTCCATAGGAAGAGGATCGGGCGCTCCATATGTGAAGAAACAAAGGCAAATGGCAGTAGCTTGGAGAGGCCCTGGAGCTTTCCAGGAGCGGGCGCTCCATTTTGCAAGGAGCGGGCGCTCCGTCGCCCAGATTTATCATTTCGGTTTCGGTTTTGTATCGGTCGATTTCGGTTTTGTATCGGTTTTTTAGACGGTTTCGGTTTTGTGTTTTATGGTTTTGCCCTTAGTACTTTGGGGTATAAAAACCCATTTTTGTAATAATAATAGGAGAGCTTTTAATTTCAGATTTTAATTAGCTTTAATTAGAGAGAGTTTTTAGAGAGAGAAGTAGAACCTAGTGAGAGAAAGTAGATCTAGAAGTTGAATATTGAAGTTTTGAAGCAATTTTAATGGAGTTTTGCATTTGATTTCCATCCATCTTTGAGTATTTCTTCTATCTCTTCCCTTTATTTACTTTTATACTTGTTTTACCTTGCTTTAGTATTGATTAGTAGTAATTAGTTGATGATTAGCTTATTAAATATGATTTTCACCATTGTTGCTTCACCATTGTTGCTTCAAGCTTTTTATTTATTCCTTTCTATGGCTAGTGAGTATATTAGTAGCTAGGGGAAGGGGATGACCTTGCTAATCATGTGTTGACCTTGAAGTCAAGCTTGGGGGTGTGATTTGGGTGAGATTGTGTTGTCTAGCTAATTTCATTGCCTTGTTTATTTGATTGATCACCATTTGAACTTGTTATGGAAATCTAAGGTGAAGGATTGAGAAATGAAATCTTAGATAAACCTTTAGCTTGATTTTAGGTTGAGTTCACCATGAGAATAGGTGATTGACTTCCTAGGATATCAATCGAATCACTATGAGTTATGGAAATACGTGGTTGATTAATTTTACCATGAGAATAGGTAAAATTGGTTGATTAGGTCCTCCTAATTAGCTCGAGAGAGTAATTAGGAAACATTTGAGTGACTTAGTCCCCTAATCGACCCCAATGAATCCCCTTGGCTTGGCAATTTGGTTAATTCAATGTTAGTTCGTGAATCCCCTACCCCTAGTGTCCTCTTAATATAGTTTAATTCGAATCATTTAGTCTATTTGCTAGTTACTTAGTTCTTATTTTCTTAGTTGATCATTAATCTCAAAATCCCTCAAAAAATAGGCTTAGCTCACTAAATCACATTCAAACCTTGATTAATCCTTGCTTTCTCGTGGATTCGACCCTTTCTTGCCCTATATTAGGCTAAGTTAGGTATTTAATTTGGCACGTGCAACGACCGTGTCACCTCCCTTTCTTTAAATTGTCATATTTTAATCAATTATATGACAACTTTTGGTCAATGTATGGACAAACAAAAACAAATAGAGGTAGTATTCACCGTTATAACTAATTTCCCCCCTCAATATATGAATACTAGCTTTATATGCACACGATGCGTGCCTCGTGCGAAAGATTAATATTTAAGTATTTGGGAGAATATGCATTGTAATTTCTCCCGGTGAAATGTGTACATATTTTTCATACTTTTAAAAATAATTGTTAAGTTGAGCTATTTTTTTAGAGGGTGTGATTGTAATCTCAATATAATTTAAATAGTGAATAATTTAAATATATAAAAAAAAGTAATAAATTTTAGAGAGTGATTATCAATAGTAATTTAAAAACAAAAAAAAACAAAAAAAACTTACAAAAAAAATTAATGGAAGATGTCATTAGCATCATCACTCATGAGTAAAAAAAAATACATCATCCCTCTCCCTGTACCACTTTCTCACCCATCCTAAAATACTTTATCATGTTTCATGATCAATTTGATCAAGTGCACCTTCACCCATGATCAATCAATTGCTCATGCATTTAAAAATAAAAAAATAAATGTATAGAAAAATATAACTAAGTGGATGTCTATTTATAGATCTCAAGAAAATATAACCATTGATGGCTTTTTAAATTTTTTTTACTATGTAGATTTTTAGATATTGTAGTTTGAAGTTTTAAACATTTTTTCAAAAAATCTGATTGCTAAGTTTGGAAATAAATTAATTACTTAATAATATCCTTAATTTATTTTATTTTATTTGTTTTTTCTTTTTCTTATTTTTGGTGTCCACCCCTCCCTTTTCCCTTATAGTATAGAGATAAGAATATTCCATGATCTCAAATAAAACCAATCATTTTCAATGTTGTAATAGCCATGTTTAATGGAGAGAGTTTTGGAAAAAAGTTAAAAATTCAGACAAAATTTAGAGGTATGATAGTCCATCAATACAAGACTCCAATAGGTTCACCTTGAGAGATTACATATGCAATTATAAAATCAGGGGTAGAGGATTAGAGCTAAGCTATGAATTCGTCTTGCCTAGTGAGCCCTTGAAATGCAAGTGAGTCCGCCACCACTTTAGTCTCCCGGCCTTTATAGACAATTTTAGCACCCGGCCCCTTCTTCATTGCACGAGCAGGCATGATCTGCTTGTAAGCCATCTCCGATTGCTATTGATACTAAACCCAAACTCAGTGCTAAGTCCGAGGTTGCTTATAATGATCCCTCATTATACAGGAGTCTTGCTGGTGCTTTGCGGTATCTTACTTTCTCCAAACCTGATATTTCTTTTGCAGTTCAACAGATTTGCCTCTTTATGCATCAGCTTATGGAGGATCAAATTTGCGCTCTTAAGCGCATTGTTCGTTATGTAAGGGGCACATTCGATCATGGTCTTCATCTTTATCCCTCATCAACTTGGACTCTCATTTCCTGTACAGATGTCGATTGGGGTGGGTGTCCTGACACTCGTCGATCAACTTCATGTTATTGTGTGTTCCTTGGTGAATATTTGCTCTACTGGTCTTTTTGACGACAGACCACTTTGTCCCATTAGAGGAGTAGCAAATGTGGTCTCTGAATCTTGTTGGTCGTGTAATCTACTTGTTGAGCCTCACTGTCTGGTTCAAAAGACTACTATGGTTTATTGTGACAATATGAGTCCCTTTGTACTTGTCTAGGAATCTGGTCCAGCATTAGCGTACAAACCTTATTAAGATGGATATTCATTTTGTGCGCAAATTAGGTTTCTCGAGGCGAATTTCTTCTGTTATATGTCTCCTCTCGCTATCATTGCAGATATCTTGACGAAGGGACTTACATTGATGCTTTTTGAAGACTTTAGAGATAGTCTCAACATTCGTCCTCCTCCCATTTCGATTGCGGGGGTGTGTTAGATAATATGAAAATATTCATTATTTTCATATTATACCTTTTTTATTTATGTAAATAAATTAGTTATCTTATTCCTAGTTTATAGCCTAGTAAATATCTAGTGTATCTTTATCGTATCTTTAGCTAGTATAAGTGATTAGGTTGTAACGACTTTACCATTAAGGAATAATCTTCTTTTAGGTAGAGCCATGGTACATTCCAAATAGTTAGTCATAGGTTCAAACCTTATATACATTTATTGAGACCTTTAAAAAGTTATTGTCAGGTCATATGCACAATAAGACTATGTCAACATGTGACATGTAGTCAAATGTGCGGCCCACAATGCATGCTCATGCATTTTGATATATGTATATATAGATTATGGGTAAAATTTTGACTTAGATACGGAACGAGACAATTGAAAATGGAACATAATCAATAATATAATAGTTGAAAATCAGCTCTCTGAAAAAAGAAATTTATTAAAGGTATAGTTACTCTATACCCTAAATTGTGTACAACGTAAATTGTAGTACTGAAAATGTTGGGATGACTCTAATTAAGAAAGGTACGTAGAATAAGTAGAACATCAAAAGATACAAATATCAGACCAACAATAATTAGACTCAATTTGAATTTGTAATGGGTAGCATTGGAGGAGCGTGAGGAATAAAAGATGGTGGTAAAACATTATTATTGTTAGTATCATGGAGTTCAAAGAAGTGTGGGTGAGTAGCACAACCAGGAAGGCAAGGTGCCCCTTCCAAAAAATAACACCTGCAGTAATCTTCAGTTTGGCCACTTCCCTTGGATAAACAAGCTCCAAGTACCCTCCCAACGCCTGTGAAACATCTCTTACATGTAATTCCACATGCATTTAAGTCTGGACATCCTCCTCCTTCCACTTCATCAAACTCACATGATGAATAATCTGTGTTTATGCAACCTGCAATATTTAACGTCATTTTTAAGGTAAATATATATAAATGTTTAATACTTTCCTAAAGTAGAAGAAGCAAATAATAATTAATACTGATTATTGACGATGATTTGCCAATAAATTTTTAATTTACTATTTTAGTTAAGATGGTTAATGCTTAAATATAGCCCTTAGAGCTATGAATATCATTTTTTTAATTCTAGTAATTTTGGGATTAGACAAAGTCCTTGGTTAAAACTACTACTATTTGAAATTGCTTTTTTAAAAAATGGATAGTTGATGGATTAGTCTATATATAATTCATAATGTTTGATGTTTCATATTATCTCCAATTTAAAAAATGACGTTTGAGAAGGTAATCTACTTTTATAAAAAAAATTAACAGAAAGTAATTGTAGTAGAAAATTATAGAGCACAAAATTCAAAAAGAAAAAAGATAACATAAATTATTTTAAAAGAGAAGCAAAATATGGTGTATTTTTTGTAGAGTATAAAGTAGATATAAATATATAAACAATCTGAAAATTGTAAAAATGAATAAGCCTCTAAAAAGTTGTAATCGTAATTTATTGAAAAAAAATACACATAAATAATGTGTAGTCAAATTAACGAGAAATAACCAGATAAATTGTAACATGACACCAAATGAATATATTATTTAACAAAACACCATAATAAAGAATAATGAAAAAAGTAAATAATTAGACAAACCTGATTTGTGGAAGACGAGGACTAACAGTAGAAAACAAAAGGCTAAATGTTTATGCATTTTGACTAGAAAATAACAATATTCTAAAACTTGTTAAGATAATATAACACCAAAGTAGAAGATTCATATGTCATAGGTTAAATTTATACTAAAAATTAGAGAAACATGAAAAGGGATAGGAAGGAAATCATGATTATTGAAGTCATAAAATCTGGAAATCAATGATCTTATTACATTATTTTATCACTAGTGATATTATACTTCCTAAGAAGGTCGTAACTACAACAAATATAGAGGAACGTTTTTGGTTTATTCGCTACATTTATGAGCATTATTCCCTCCATATCATCCGACGTAAGCATTAATAATCACTTCATATCTTAATACTATATACTAGAAAATAAGAATACTCTAGAACCTGATAAATTAAAGAAATTCCAAAGTAAAAGATTCATATGTTGTTGGAATGGCAACGGTTAGGATTCGGGTAGGATCCTCTTTGATCCAAATCCCTTTTTAGACAAGGAATCGAATTCTACAGGGATTGGACGGGTAATGAAAATAAGGACCTAGATCAAGATCCATGCGGGTTCTACATGTCCTAAAGGGATCCTTGCCTATTTTCTTGAAAAATCGTAAGTTTCACAATAATTAACGATTTTAAACCATAAACAACATCTTTTCACAGCTCCATTTGGTGGAATTCGAGCATTAATAACAATTTCAAAAATAATTTAAAAGGTCAATACATATAAAAATTAGGGTTAGAAACTTGGAATGTCAGTTTAGAGTGGGAAGAGTGAATGACCATGGAGGTGTCAGGGAAGGACTTTTATAAAAATTAGGGATAGATATTTGGAATGTCAGTTTAGAGTGATCGAATGAACTTTAAAAAATAACGGGTAAACGGTTCCGAATCCGAAGACTATGTCCATATCCGATTTTTCAAACAAGGGATCCCGATCCTACCAGGATCTGATGGGTCCTAAATATGATCCGTGCCAGATCTATTATCCATTGCCATCCAACTTTAATATAATACTAAAAGTTGGAGAAGCATTAAATTTGAAAAACAGGAAATCATGATTATTGAAGTCACAAAATCTGGAAATAAATCATAATTTTATTACAATTATTTTCGCAATCACTATACCTGATATTATACTTCATGAAAAGCTCTTAATAACGACAAATGAGGAATTTTGTTGGTTTATTCACTCTATTTATGTTCATTACTCACTTCCTATCAAAATGCAACCTAAGCATTACTCACTATATATCTTATAACATACAATTTATGTTATATTTCCATGGAGTTCTGAATATATTTTGTGTAATTTTTTTTGGAGTTGGGCTACATTGCAAGGTTGCAACCATGATTTAAAATTATATACGACTTCCTCCCTTTCTTTTATTTGTCATATTTTAATCAATTATATGAGAACTTTATGGTCAATGTATTGACAAACAAAAAGAAATAGAGGTAGTATTCACCATTATAAATAATTTTCCCCCTCAATATTTGAATACAAGAGTATTCCATGATCTCAAATAAAACCAATCCTTTTCTTTTTCAATGTTGTAACAACCTTGTTTAGTGGAGAGAGTTTTGGAAAAAAGTTAAAAATTTAGAGAAAATTTAGAGGTATGATAGTCCTCACCATTTTTTTTAATGTTGGGCAATTTTATTATCTCAAGTCTTGCAGGTATATAGTACCATCAATACAAGACTCTAATAGGTTCACCTTGAGAGATTATATGCAATTATAAAATCAGGGGTAGGGGATTAGAGCTAAGCTATGAATTCGTATTGCCTAGTGAGCCCTTGAAATGCAAGTGAGTCCGCCACCACGTTAGTCTCCCGGCCTTTATAGACTATTTCAACACCCAGCCCCTTCCTCATTGCACGAGCAGGCATGTCTGCTTGCAAGCCATCTCCTACTCCTGTTGATACTAAACTCAAGCTCAGTGCTAAGTCTGAGGTTGCTTGCAGTGATCCCTCATTATACAGGAGTCTTGCTGGTGCTTTGCGGTATCTTACTTTCTCCAAACCTGATATTTCTTGTGCAGTTCAACAGATTTGCCTCTTTATGCATCAGCTTATGGAGGATCAAATTTGCGCTCTTAAGCGCATTGTTCGTTATGTAAGGGGCACATTCGATCATGGTCTTCATCTTTATCCCTCATCGACTTCGACTCTCATTTCCTATACAAATGTCGATTGCGTGGGTATCCTAACACTCGTCGATCTACTTCATGTTATTGTGTGTTCCTTGGTGGATATTAGCTCTCCTGGTCTTTTAAACGACAGGTACTGTGTCCCGTTCAAGTGTTGAATCTGAATATAGAGGAGTAGAAAATGTAGTCTTTGATTCTTTTTGGTTGTGTAATCTACTTGTTGAGCCTTACTGTCCGGTTCAAAAGGATACGATGGTTTATTGTGACAATGTAAGTGACATTTACTTATCTGGGAATCTAGTCCAGCATTAACGTACAACATATTAAGATGGATATTCATTTTGCACGCAAAAAGATTTCTCGAGGTGAATTTCGTCTATTACATATCCCCGCTCGCTGTAAGATTGCAGATATCTTCTCGAAGGGACTTCCATTGATGCTTTTTGAAGACTTTAAGGATAGTCTCAACATTCGTCCTCCTCCCATTTTGATTGCGGGGGTGTGTTAGATAATATGAAAATATTCATTATTTTCATATTATATCATTTGTATTTATGTAAATAAATTAGTTATATTATTCCTAGTTTATAGCCTAGTAAATATCTAGTGTATCTTTATCGTATCTTTAGCTAGTATAAGTGATTAGGTTGTAACGACTTTACGATTAAGGAATAATCTTCTTTTAGGTAAAGCCATGGTACATTCCAAATAGTTAGTCATAGGTTCAAACCTTATATACATTTTTTGAGACCTTTAAAAAGTTAATGTCATGTCATATGTACAATAAGACCATGTCAACGTGTGACATGTAGTCAATTGTGCGGCCCACAATGTATGCTCATGCATTTTGATATATGTATATATAGATTATGGGTAAAAGTTTGATTTAAATGCGGAACGAGAAAATAAAAATGGAACATAATCAATAATATAATAGTTGAAAATCAGCTCTCTGAAAAAAGAAATTTATTAAAGGTATTGTTACTCTATACCCTAAATTGTGTACAACGTAAATTGTAGTACTGAAAATGTTGGGATGACTCTAATTAAGAGAGGTACGTAGAATAAGTAGAACATCAAAAGATACAAATGTCAGACCAATAATAATGAGACTCAATTTTAATTTGTAATGGGTTGCATTGGAGGAGCGTGAGGAATAAAAGATGCTGGTAAAACATCATTATTAATAGTATCAAGGAGTTCAAAGAACGGTGGGTGAGTAGCGCAACCAGGAATGCAAGGTGCCCCTTCCAAAAAATAACATCTGCAGTAATCTTCAGTTTGGCCACTTCCCTTGGATAGACAAGCACCAAGTACCCTCCCAACGCCTGTGAAACATCTCTTGCATGTAATTCCACATGCATTTAAGTCTGGACATCCTCCTCCTTCCACTTCATCAAACTCACATGATGAATAATCCGTGTTTATGCAATCTGCAATATTTAACGTCATTTTTTTAAGGTAAATATATATAAACGTTTAATACTTTCCTAAAGTAGAAGAAACAAATAATAATTAATACCGATTATTGACGCTGATTTGCTAATGAATTTTCAATTTACTATTTTAGTTAAGATAGTTAATGCTTAAATATATTAGGGCTATGATTATCATTTTTTTTAAATTCTAGTAATTTTGGGATTAGACAAAGTCATTGGTTAACAATACTACTATTTGAAATTGCTTTCTAAAAAAATGGATAGTTGATGGATTAGTCTAAATCTAATTCATAATGTTTGATGTTTCATATTATCTCCAGTTTGAAAAAAGACGTTTGAGAAGGTAATCTATTTTTCTAAAAATAAAAAATAAAAAAATTGTAGTAGCTAATTACACAGCACAAAATTTGCAATGAAAAAAAGAGAACATAAATTATTTTAAAAGAGAAGCAAATTATGGTGTACTTTTGTTAGAGTATAGAGTAGATATAAATATATAAGCAAACTGAAAATTGTAAAAATGTAAGCCTCTAAAAAGTTGTAAATGTAATTTATGAAAAAAAAAAGAACACATAAATAATGTGTAGTCAAATTAACGAGAAATAATCAGACAAATTTTAACATGACACCAAATGCATATGTTATTTAACAAAACACCATAATAAAGAATAAAGAATAATGAAAAAAGTAAATAATTATACAAACCTGATTTGTGGAAGACGAGGACTAACAGTAGAAAACAAAAGGCTAAATGTTTATGCATTTTGACTAGAAAATAACAATACTCTAAAACTTGTTAAGATAATATAACACCAAAGTAGAAGATTCATATGCCATAGGTTAAATTTATACTAATAATTGGAGAAACATGAAAAGGGATAAGGAGGAAATCATGATTATTGAAGTCACAAAATCTGGAAATCAATGATCTTATTACATAATTTTATCAATAGTGATATTATACTTCCTAAAAAGGTCTTAACTACAACAAATATAGAGGAATGTTATTGATTTATTCGCTACATTTATGAGCAGTATTCCCTCCATATCATCCGACCTAAGCATTTATAATCAATTCATATTTTAATACTATATACTAGAAAATAAGAATACTCTAGAACTTGATAAATTAATAAATTCCAAAGTAAAAGATTCATATGTTGTTGGAATGGCAACGGTTAGGATCAGGGTAGGATCCTCTTTGATCCAAATCTGTTTTTAGACAAGGACTCGAACTCTACAGGGATTCGACGGGTAATGAAAATAAGGACCTAGATCAAGATCCATGCGGGTTCTACAGATACGTGTCCTAAAGGGATCCTTGCCTATTTTCATGAAAAATCGTAAGTTTCAGAATAATTCACGATTTTACACCATAAACAACATCTTTTCACAGCTCCATTTGGTGGCATTCGAGCATTAATAACAATTTCAAAAATAATTTAAAAGGTCAATACATATAAAAATTAGGGTTAGAAACTTGGAATGTCAGTTTAGAGTGGGAAGAGTGAATGGCCATGGAGGTGTCAGGGAAGGACTTACATAAAAATTAGGGATAGATACTTGGAATGTCTATTTAGAGTGATTGAATGAACTTAAAAAAAACCGGGTAAACGGATCCGAATCCGGACATTATTATAAGACTCTGTCCATATCTGGTTTTTCAAACAAAGGATCCGGATCCTACCAGGATCTGATAGGTCCTAAAAATGATCCGTGCCAGGTCCATTACCCATTGTCATCCCTATAACCAAACGCTAAATTGATACTAAAAGTTGGAGAAGCATTAAATTGGATAAACAGGAAATCATGATTATTGAATTCATGATATATGGAAATAAATCGTAATTTTATTACAATTATTTTCACAATCACTAGTGATATAGCTGATATTATATTTCATGAAAAGCTCTTAATAACGACAAATGAGGAATTTTGTTGGTTTATTCACTCTATTTATGATCATTACTCACTTCATATCAAAATGCGACCTAAGCATCACTCACTCAATATCTTAAAACATATAATTTATTTTATATTTCCTTGGAGTTCCCAATATATTTTGCGTCATTTTTTAAAGTTGGGCTACATTGCAAGTTTTCAATCATGATTTAAAATCATATACGACTCCCTCCCTTTTTTTGTTTGTCATATTTTAATCAATTATATGAGAACTTTTTGGTCAATGTATGGACAAACAAAAAGAAATAGAGGTAGTATTCACCATTATAACTAATTTCCCCCCTCAATATTTAAGTACAAGAATATTCCATGATCTCAAATAAAATCAATTCTTTTCTTTTTCAATGTTGTAACAGCCTTGTTTAGTTGAGAGAGTTTTGGAAAAAGTTATAAATTTAGACAAAATTTAGAGGTATGATAGTCCTCACCATTTTTTTTTAAAGTTGGGCAATTTTATTATATCAGGACATACGGGTACATAGTACCATCAATACAAGACTCCAATAGGTTCACCTTGAGAGATTACATATGCAATTATAAAATCAGGAGTAGGAGATTAAAGCTAAGCTATGAATTCGTCTTGCCTACTGAGCCCTTGAAATGCAAGTGAGTCCTGTACCACGTTAGTCTCCCACCCTTTATAGACAATTTCAGCACCCCACCAGCAACAGTGCATCAGCAACAACATTGGCCTTCCCTTCATGGTATTGAATCTCCATGTCATAATCCTTAATTAGCTCTAACCACCTCCTTTGCCTCATATTCAACTCCTTTTGCATGGAAATGTACTTGGGACTCTTATAATCAGAAAATATTCAAAATGAAGTGCCAAGCAAATAATGATGGCAAATCTTCAGTGCAAAGAAAAGGGATGCCAATTCAAGATCATGAGTTGGACAGTTCATCTCATAATATTTTAATTGTCCCGAAGCATGAGCTACAACCTCTCGATTCTGTACAAGAACACATCCACGACCGTTTCTCGAAGCATTTGTATACACCTCATAGCCTTGATCCCCATCAGGTAAAGTTAAGACTAGAGCTCTAGTAAGACGCCCTTTTAACGTCTGAAAATCCTTCTCGACATTCATTATTGCACTCATACCTAGTGGACTTCTTCATCAAGCTGGTCAATGGACGAGCTACCATCGAAATCCTTCACAAATTTTCTACAATAGCCAACTAGACCAAGAAAACTACGTATTTCGGTCACATTCTTTAGGGTGGACCATTCAGAAACTGCTTGAATTTTGGACAGGTCAACTGAGACACCATCTTAGAAATGATATGTCCAAGAAAAGCAACTTTCTCGAGCCAAAATTCACACTTGGAAAATTTTGCATACATTGATTCTCTCTTAACATTTGCAACACATCACAGAGGTGCTCTTCATGTTCAATCGCATTCTTTGAGTAAATCAGTATATCATCGATAAAAACAACGACAATTTTTCCAAATAAACTCTGGATACTCTGTTCATCAAGTCCATGAACACCTCTAGAGCGTTAGCCAACCCAAAGGGCATAATTATAATCTCGTAGTGTCCATAACGGGTCCAAAAAGTTATCTTTGGGATATCTTTATCTGCAA
The DNA here is from genome assembly GCA_947645195.1 of Patellifolia procumbens. NCBI lineage: Eukaryota > Viridiplantae > Streptophyta > Magnoliopsida > Caryophyllales > Amaranthaceae > Patellifolia > Patellifolia procumbens. Next base: position 11,721,191 of record CANSGD010000787.1, read on the forward strand.
TTCGAAGTTAATGGTAACCCGATAGCAAACCAATCTTAGAAAACAGTCCTGCACCTGCCAGTTGGTCAAACAAGTCGTCTATCCTTGGCAATGGATACTTGTTTTTCACTGTGACATTATTGAGTTCTCTATAATTAATGCATAATTGTAGGGTACCATCCTTCCTTTCCACGAACACAACTGGTGATACGTAGGCCGAATATAGCCTTTATCCAATAATTCTTCTAACTGCATTTTCAACTCTCTCATCTCAGCAAGCGCCATTCGATGTGGTGGCTTAGATATAGGTCCCGTTCTAGGTACCAAATCAATGTCGAACTCAACATCACACTTCGAAAGCATGTTAAGAATCATCCAAAAACACATTTTAATACTCATTCACAACTGGAACATCTATGAGCTTTGGTCTTTCCTTGCTTGTATCATGGATATGACGAAGGTACATAGGGCATCCCTTTCTCAACTAAGACTTTAGAGTAAGGGCAGAAATGATCTTCACCAGACGACGACTATAAAGCACATGGACACCCTTATGACTCTCTATTGTGATTTCCTGTTTTGGACAATCTATCTTGGCTTTGTACTTCTCTAACCAATCCATCCCTAATATTACGTTACAATCTTTTAAAGGAAAGGCTATTAAATCAAGAAATAAAGTAGTTTCATTATAAGCTATAGGAACATCTAAGTACATCCTATTACACATCACACTTCGCCCAGAAGGAATAGAAATATCGGCCTTACAAGGTGTGACATTCTTCATGTTTAACCTTTATTAAAGTTTCTGATATAAATGAATGTGATGCACCTGAATAAAATAGCACGTAAGCACGTATGAAATGGATAGAGAAAGTACATTAACCTGGTTATTATCCACATCCTCTTATTCAGGTGATTAAGGTTGCCCAAATTCTTCTTCGCTGGGCCTCTTTTAACATAAGCAACATTAATTGTCCCAGCACTATGTCTTGGAGTTGTAGTGCTTGGGGTAGAAGTAAATGGCTGATTACTAGCCATACTAACTCATTATCTCGTTATTGCGACCCACGTTGCCTCTAGGTTGGAGAAGCACTCGTAAGCTCTGTGTCCCTCCTTCCCACAATAGTTGCATGTTACCTTATTGCCTTAACAATATCTTTCTGGATGGTTATTATCACATTTAATGCAGAAATAACGACGAAGGACTCCTAAGTTCTGAAACTGAGATTGGCCCTCAGCTTGGCTATGAGGCTGAAACGAACTCTCAGCACTCCTAAAGGCCTGTTGACTTGGGCCCCTTTACTGAAGTTTGCCTTAGGACCCAGATTATCATAATTTCTGCTCCTATTCTGGCTGAAATTTTTACCCTTGTCAGAGTGTTGGATATTTTCCTTTGCAGGAGCTTTTATCTTCTCTGCGGCTTTCCTTCTCCCCTCAATTCTCACAGCATTACTGGCACGAGCATAAACATCTTTCAAGGTTGAAAAGTCACATGCTGTCATGTTGCTAAGAAGCTTTATATCATGCTTTTCCTCAAACTTGTGAGCTCTTTCTTGATCATTCAGAACCAATTCTAGTACAAAACGAGACAACTCTAAGTATTTAGTGTAAAAGTCTTGAACCGACATATCTCCTTGCTCAAACTTCTCAAATTCTAATCTCTTCCTTTTCTTCATATGAGGTGGGAAGAACTCGACACGTAGTGTCTTCTTGAACTCCTTCCAGCCAAAAATTATTGTCTCCACCTCCTCATAACCATCCTCATCATAAGTGATTTGGTGGTCAAATTATCTTTGTGGTTGGTCCACCAAATATCAGCATCTTCAATGAGATGGTAAGTGGTAGAGTCAACTCTCATTTCTTCGATGACCTTTAGGGTGGCAAAGATCTTGTCAAACTCCCTGATCCAATTCTCCATCTTCACTAGATCACCCTTTTCATCATACTTGGGCGGCTTCTTCCCATCATTGCTTTATGGACAGTAGCAATTTGAATCATAGTTGCTTTGCTTGTACTAGTAGCAACTCATGCTTCAGAGAGCGACTGACAGCCTCGTTCATAGCTTTATTATACTCAACCATTGGACGCATCAAAGCGCTCATTCTTGATGGCTTAGTTCTTTGACGTCTATGCATCTTCTCAGCACTACACAAGGTAAGTGAACTTAGCTCGATATTGAGAGAATGTAACACTCAGATCGACTTTAATATAAATAAGCAAATAACACAACATATACACTTCTCGTGTATAGCCCATCATACTACCTCACTGTCGCTTGACAAGATTTTATTTATTTTCTTATAAACTTTACCATAACCCAATCATTTATAAACCTTAGCTCTGATACCAACTATAAAAACCTTGAATTTCATGTTGCTAATTAAATTTAAATAATATCACAATTTCTACAGAAAATTCGGCAGATCCATCTGAAATATGGACTACCTAAAATTTAATTTAGGACTCGCGTCCAAATTATAAACATGTATGAATCATCCAGCAAACTAAGTACTCCAAAATCCTTAGCCAGCTCAAAAGCCAATACATCGTCCATGCATAAGTACCCGAAATCCAAAGTGTTATTCCACGGTTATCGCGAGAATAACCGTTAAGGATAATTACCTAAATGAATCTATGTTAAGGTAACAACTAAATTAAACTATTACAGTCCAAACGTGTAAAGGTTTAAGCAAATTAATATTTACAACCTTAAGCTCCAGAATGATGATATGTATATAGTGCCGCAGAAAGAAAACTACTATACTTTAACCAAACTAGTGGAACATTGCTCTCAGCCCACACCCCACTTGCAAATCTTCATGTACGTGCATATATCAGGCATGTAGTATCAGCCTAACTGGCTGAGCATGATTTCATACTAAAAAGCCAAAAATATATGCAGGCAGGATATACGAAACATATCCTATAAATCATTTACTTTCAAAACATAATGCTAAATACAACTTTATAAAACCCCTTTTTTCCTTGTATTTCCTTTCAAAATCAAATACTTCCTCCGTTTTTTTAATGACTACACTTCTCTAAACACGGACTCCTAGGCAAAACTTTAGTGTGTGAGTAAAAGTGTGTAAGAAAAAGTGGTAGGAGAGAGATAGAGAGAAAAAGTTACTAAAAAGGGAATAAAGGAGAAGTGCAGTCATTAATTTAAAACTTCCTAGAATGAAAAGTGTAGTCATTAAAAAAACGGAGGAAGTATATTCTTTCTTTTTCTTTTCAAAATCAAATCCTTTCTTTCCTTTTTCTTTCACAAAATATATTACAAGTCTCAGTTATAAATCTAGATAATGGAACAAACTTCAATTTCCATTGGGCTAGCTAGGCCCTCCAGATAACAACTAAGACAAAGATCCCTAGTGTGCACACCCCAAAAATGGCCAAATCTTAGCAGAAGATCAAAGTCTGAGGTACTAATCAACGTACCCCCACAAACTATTCTGTAAAGTCGAGCCAAAACCGACAAAGTACCATTCTTTTAGATACCACATAGGCAATCCCCACAACTTAAAAAAAACACAAAACTATTTGAAATAATCTTTCTATAACTCTCCTTTAGCTTCTTGTATCTGTGGTTCGGAAACCAAAAATATTACCTTTGGAGGAACCTCCTCCCTTTCCAACCAACTTTCTATCAATGGATTCAAACCACTTTTCAACCAAAATGCGATACATACATTTTCAAAACTCTAGTTTAACTACAAAGTTTTAGTAAGAATTCTTACATTTTGAAATACAGCAAATCAACTATCTCAATCAGTCAATATGACTCTTCAATGAAATCGAAATCTACAATATAAACATATATGCACCATTAAGTAATAATAGACTTGGCTTAACTAGTTAATGAGCTTTGATTAACTCTAGTTTTATAAAATATGAACCTCTTATTTCAAATGACGTAACTAACTAATACTAACAATACTAAAAATCTCTTTTGGTTTATATGAAATCAACATTTAAGTTTCATAATATATATTTAGATACTCAAAAATCCATTAGGATAACATTCATATGAAAACATCAAACTTAGAACACTCAAAACTAGATTTATCAACTTCACCAGAAACTTAAAATGGGCATAACTTCCTCATTCGAACTTTAAATCAAGCGTTTCTTGAACCTAACTTGAGTAAAGTTCGATACGAACAACTTATGTGAAATCGTATTTTTGCTAAAAACGCCCGGAAATGTTGAAAAACATGAATTACGTAATTGTCATGTGATTTTTACGAATTACAACTCTTGTTGATATTCTCATTATTATCATGTAACAATCATTCAATCAAGCTACACCCAACATTAATAATAAAAAAACTCTCAATTCCATTTCAACTGTAAAAGCCCTAATTTCATAAAATTTTAGAAAACTAAAATTAAATTATGAACTTAACTTACCCAATACTATGGAAGATTATTGGTGAGGAAAGCTTGTGAAATCGCCCTCAAAACGCACCGAAAATCGGCCATCTTGCTGCCCCTCTTCCTCACGGTGTGGCACCATTGTTCGAGGTTGTTGTGTTGTGGTGTAGGCGCTGGAAAGATAGAGAGGTTGAAGGTAATATGGCGTTTTTGTGAGGATGAAGATTGTAAGAACTTGAGAGCATGAGATGGAGAGATGAAGAGGATTAACACTAGTGGAGTTGCTGCAGGCCTTAAAGTGGCTTGTTGCTGCGTACATGGGTCGTAGCTATTGAAGGAGCAACTAATCTGAAAAAACATTAGATGCGTACAAAGACGCAGCTAAAATTGAAGTTTAGCTGCGGGCCTCAAGCTAAAGCCCGCAGCAACAAGCATCTATAGCTGCGGGCATTAGCTTACAGCCCGCAGCAATTGTGTGTTTTCTTTTTTAAATAAAACGTTGTTGCTGTGGGCCTGCGCTTAAGGCCCGCAGCTAATGCCTTGTTACAAATTTTAAAAAAAAATTGCAGTGCTGTAGCTACAACACGCCTTTCACACTATGCTGCATATATCCCGCAGTACTGCTACACCTCTCACCCTCTCAAAGAACAATATAACAAAATGCCATGTATAAACCAAGTCAAACTATTAAGCTTACATTTCAACGAACATCATCCACGAAATATATCCAATACATTAAATAACTTATATACAACACACGTCAACCAACAAAACAACATATGCTAGAAAGGGAAACTGCATATCATAACTTCGTTCCATCAGATCCACATATATAGCCTTCCAGAAATAGTAGCCTACATGCATTTGTCTCATGTTTCTACTGCTGGGCGAAGTGGGAAGAGATCTATCCTCACCCCGCTCTCTCAAAAGACGATATGCTTCAATGTTTCATTCATTGCTCGTACAACCCTGAAAAATATGGGAAACTGTACATAAGTGCATGAATCAATGTCTAAAAAACTGGATAAATCATATCATTAATAAAGCAAGTATGCAATGACCTAATTTCTTCGTTTTTAATATCTCCACTTTACTCAAGTATTCCTTTGAAAAGAACTGTAAATAGATTTCAAAAAACCTTGATTTTATGTGACAGGCCAACATCTTTCAGCAACTTGTTTCCTGAAGCATCTTTCTCATTCCGGCTTTCTGATAGTAGCTCTTGCCCAGCTCCTTTAGCCATCACAATTACCATATGCCCGTTTTCCTTGAGTCTTTTTGCAATGTATTCGAAGAGCCCGCCCTTACCTTCAAGATAAAAGGGTGACTCTGGAATCAAGCAACAATCAACATCTCAGCTAGCTATTGCGTACATCGCAATAAATCCTGCAATAAGAACTTATATTAGAAAAATAAACAGTCAAACACATAAGTATGAGAGGAGCAACGAAAGATTACTTAGACCACTATCAATTAATGGTCTCATGTTAAAGCACATAAATGTTGCCGATTTGCTGCTAGTTAAGATGGATGATTAAGTTAGCATCCTCTGTATACTAGGGATACCGTCAAGAGTAATATTTGACAATCAGACAAGAATGATTTCTAAATCCATCCCTGATGGTGGAAAGTATGCAGAAGAAAGAAGACTGATAAGTGAACCGGTATCACTGTGAATATTACAAAGCGTTCACAGAAAAGTATTAGGGCCTGCAAAATCATGCTTTTACAACTATAAGAATTTTTCTTTGTTGTCTACTGTCTAGACTTCTAGTGGGTAGTGGCCACGTTTTAATAAATTGATCCTTGCTTTAGCCTACAATTTAGTCATCCTAAACAAGCGGACAAAACCTCTTAAAAATTCAAAAACAATTTCTTACCGATTTGGCAGGAATGAAATACTTTCCGACTAATCTAGGCTCTTGCTTCCCTCAGGAGGTGTTGGCCTTTGATCCACTTTTGATCCATCCATTACAGATTCCTGTGTAGCCCTTGCAACAACTAACTCCATCTCTAGATTTGATATTGTCTTATCTAAGGTTCTGTATTACATTATAAACAATGAATATCCTTAGTGTTAACATCTTACCAACGAAAGTTACAGTCAATAAGCCACCACAAACAAGGCAAATAACTTACTGTATATCATGATGCGTCTTCGAAACTTCACCAAATATACTTTTAGGCTCCACTTTCCCATCCTTCTGCAAAACGGAATTGAGGTTTGTACAAGTTAGGAAAAAAAGCATCAAAATTTTCAAAATTAACTAACAATGCAACTTACTAATAAAACTGCCAACACAAATTTTGAGGCAGAGAAAAAGTACGAAATCAACAAACCGACCGTTTATGAGGGTAATCCTCCTTGGTAAGATCATGTCTTCTGTTTTCCATTGTAGCTCGGCGAAACAATACCTTCTCTTCAGGTTTTGTCAACATCCTGTAGCAAAGCATCACTCAGAGAATCACTTATTTAGCATCAAAATAGGAAATCCATTTGCCTAAACTGCACGCTAAAAACTTCACAAATTTGGCAGTGATCAATTAACAAGCAACCAACTTACAACTTGCATAACTTAGATCCTTGTACTGCAAAAAGAGTTAAACCATCTACAATAGTTGCATCTAACACTGACAAGAAAAAAGAGAACCAGATTCAATGCCACATTCTAGTCTGTTAGCACAAGGAGCATCCTTTCCTTGAAAATAAAATAGCATAAATTAAATAAAGGGGAAAACGAGAAAGAAAAAACTCTGAATTTCAAAGCTACTATATATAACTAGGACTCTGATGCAAAAGATTCAGGGTCATCTAGATGACACAAATATAAGATGTAATCACACCAGAAACGATCAAATACGAAATTTGAATTCATTCAGCTCAATTATGAGTTATTAGCGAATTCATCATGTACAAACCAAAAGACAATATCTTTCAATTTTCTCACGGATTCAACCAGTTCAGCAAAGAAGTTTTCCTCTCGAAAGTCTATTCAAAAACTTAGCTAAATAAGCATAAACCAAGCATCACAATACCAAAGTAATTAAGTTTCCTCACCGATGAATTACAAATCTCACAACATCTACTTGAAGATGTTAAACTTAACTACTCTACAATTCCTATAATACAACACATAGATCGTCAATTGAAAGAGAAATGTAATACAACAGAAACTGTAACCACAAAACAACCAAAAATCACAATGATACACCAAAGATAACATCGAATAAGTATGAAAATTTTGAAAAGAAACAAACTTTTTCCAGGCTTCGCCGTTAGTTTTGGTGACTGCGGAATCTGGAACTTTCTCTTCTTCCATCATTCTACACACAAATGAGCACAAAATTAGGGTTTTCGGAAACCAGGTGAATCAAAAGCGAATAAATCATACAAGATCCAACCGTATAACATAGAGAACTGGAAATTAACGCAACGAAATGAAGGGATAGCCTTCAAGAGTCGAATCTGAGAATGAGCGAGGGTGTGTCTTGAAAGCAAACCGGCAAACTTCATTGGAAGAACTTCATCGAAGAAAACATAAGATCAGATAAGATCAGATAGAAGAAAACATCAACCCTAGAAATGAATTGATAACAGGATTGCAATTAGGGTTTGAGAAGAGAAGTGAAGATGATTACATCTTCATCGAAGAGATGACGACACGTAGACATACCTGGAGGTGTTTCTGAGCTGCTCTTCTCGCCAGAGACGACGCGTCGACATACCTGGATGTGGCACGGTAAGGGAGAAGAAAGGACACCGTTGGTTTCTGTAATCGTTTAAGGATGAAAGGATAGCGAATAAGGAGAAACCATAATTATGAGATTGAATGAATAACGAGAGGAAAGCAAACCAAACCTGAGATTGGGAGGGGCGAACTAAGAACTTCAATGAACGCCTGAGAATGGGGTGACTGAGATTGGAATGCAACTTCCATGGGAGAGAGAGGGAAAGAGAGGACAACGTTCGCGGCCCTTATGCTATCTAAAATTTAATTAAAATCTAAAATTTCCCCTTTTTTGGCCATTGTAGCTGCGGGCCTACACGAAGGGCCCGCATCAACCAATCTGTAGCTGCAGGCTTTTCTATGCGCACGTCGCAAAAGCAAGCTAGCTGCGGGCTTACTTATATGCCCGTAGCTACAAGGGAGCAGCAATAGCTATTTTTTCCACTAGTGGAAGTTTTGAAGGATAAATGTAAATGAATGTCTGATGTTTCGCTTCTTTTCTTTTCTTATTGTTTTATTTTTCCTTTTCCCCTTTAAACATGAAGACTACTACTTTCCTTTTTACAAATAACCATATATATATATATAATCTTTATTTATTTGGGTTGTGTGAATATCCTCAATGAGCAATGTGACTATAATGGTGAGTGTTGCCATATTGTCACTCGATGCAAGAAGATACATGACAGCTTGGAATGGGAATCATGCATTGCTACCGGGAAGCTAATCGGGCCGCAGACTGGCTTGCCAACGGAGGATTTGATCAAGACACTCCTCTCATTGTTTATCATAATATACCGTCTAATTTAGGTAGTGTGCTAGCTAGTGACATAAATTGGGATGGCTTGGCCACGTTTAGTCCCACATTAGTTTCTTAGTTTTTTGTTCGTTCGGGAGTGGCCCTCTTTTGCACCAAAAAAAAAATCTTTCTTTATTAGTACATTAACTCTTCACTAAATTTGACCCACTAGGTTCATACAAAATTAAAAAAAATAATTTCTATATAAAAATATTAAATATGAAATAAGATTAAAAGAAATAATTTATTTTCAATAATATGGATATTAATTATATCCCCAAACGCTGGGGTGTTACAACATATGTGCATTATCTAATTTTTTTTAATTGTTTTATGAACTTAATCACATGGACTTGTTGGTCACTTAATTTGCTTTATCTTTTAACTCTTAATATCCGTGCCATTTTTGTATATTACATTTTAAAAAACAATGAGCGTGAGTTTTATTATTTGAATCTTAATAGTATGTTGCCATAATTCCTATTTGTTCCTGCCAAGAAACTAGTCATGAGATGATTGATGATTTTGGGGAGATCACGTGTAGTCTGGCTCGGATAACGTGCTAGTTGAGAGAACCTGCAAAACAGATGAGAAAATTGGCCTCGGGTTTTTTTCGGGAGAAGCCTCTCTGATTCTTAAGTCATGGAAGTGGAGTTGTGATGGGAATGACGATGTAAAATAAATTTAGTGAATTAAGCAGAAATGGATTACCCCTTACTAATGTAATGATTGCTGCATTTATAGGCACGAATCCCTTGGATGAAAATTAGGTGATGTAGGATATCAGAGTTTAGAACACCATTTCTAGGTCACTAGATATAAATGACATTTTTATCTTTTACATAAACAATTAGGCTGATCACTAACAGTGTGTTTGATAGGGAGGAATTGGATGGAAAAGAAAGGAAGGGAAAGGAAAAAAGAGGTTTCCGTTATTTGACAAAATAAATTATAAAAGATTTGATAGGAAAATAAAGGAAATGGCTGGAAAGAAAACTTAAAAAATTTCTTCTTTCCTTTCCTCCAAAAATTGGGGGAATTTGGGAGGAAAGAGAAAAAACTCCTCTTTTCTTAAAATTGTTGTAGATTTTATTTTCCTTTCTTTTGCCTTCCTTCCTATCAACCAAACATTGAAAAGGTTAGTTCCCTCCTTTTCCCTTCCTTTCCCTTCCTTTCCCTTCTCTTCCTTTCTTTTCCTTTACTAAAAAATTACGAAAGACACTATAAATAGGCTGAAACACTATGTAACTTTCTTTAGAAAAGAAAAAAAAGATTCTTGTTACCTTATGACTAATTCAGAATAGCCAACTAATATAATAATAGCTTAATCAGTCCTAGTCTTATACTCATTAGTCATCATCATTACTATAAAGCTAAACTAAAAAAAAGAGAGAAAGAAGAAAGTCCAACCACCTAGCATTAGCAGACGTCTAAGAAAGAAGACCCTTCAAAAAGAAAGACAATACAAAAATAAAGAGGAACTGTGTCTGTGGGGGCAATAGATAAAGAGGCGGGCGTTATAATCTGAGGCATTGCCTTTAACTAAAATTAATTCCACCAAAAAGCGCGTTACTCTCTCTCTCTCTCTCTCTCTTATATTCATTCACTCTTGTAACTTGTAAGTCCATGTCTCCTTAATTGGTCCTTTCCTGGCACCTACTAGGCTACTATACTAATACTAACCCATTACTTACAAGTCAAATTGGGCGGACTTGGTCTTCTTCAACGCTATAAAATTACTTCTCCTCCACAATACCAATACCAATACCATCTTATTCTATTCTTGATTCTTCTTCCCCCCATTTTAATTTGAGTAATTTATCTGAACATCGCCGGAGCGGACGATGAGTGAGGTAGCTCAAAATCAGACGGCAGATTTTCCGACGTGTTTAACACATGATGGTCAGTTTATACAGTATAACATCTTCGGTAACTTGTTTGAGGTTACTGCTAAGTATCGCCCTCCAATCATGCCTATTGGTCGTGGTGCTTATGGCATCGTCTGGTAATCTATCACCTTTTTTTTCTTTCTCTTGTGTTTTTACAACTACTCCAATCCAATCCAATCCAATCCAATCCAATCATTGCTTTAATTAATGCGTTTGTCTGTCTAACTCGCAGTTCCGTGTTAAACTCGGAGACAAACGAGATGGTTGCGATGAAGAAGATAGCCAATGCATTTGACAATTACATGGATGCTAAGCGTACTCTTCGCGAGATCAAAATCCTCCGCCATTTTGATCACGAAAATGTCTGTTCTTCTTTCTTTTTATTTTTTATTTTTATTTAATCTGTTAATTATTGAAAGTTGACATACTGTTTATATTTATGTGGGGGCAGATAATAGGGTTAAGAGATGTTGTTCCTCCTCCACTAAGAAGAGAATTTTCAGACGTGTATGTTGCAACCGAGCTTATGGACACTGATGTTCATCAAATTATCAGGTCTCATCAATCTTTATCGGAGGAGCATTGTCAGGTTTTTTTTTTTTTTTTTATTCACATCCTTCTCTTCTATCTATTCAAATTTTCTAGATTAACTTTTTCTAGATTTTTGTTGGTCACTTCCAAATTCAACTTGAGTTCTAAGTAACTCTTGGTATAGACGATCTATAATCTTAGCGTTTATAGTGTGTTTAAAAATTTTAAAACTCAATTTTTATCTAATTTTTCTACAGTTCTATATAGAGGAACTCGACTATTGTCAAGAAAAGCGCTCCAATATAGGTTTTCACAATTTATATTACGGCATACATAGTTTTTGAAATCTCAAACGCCCGAAATGAAAGCTGGCAGTGATAACTGGTTTATTTTGATGCTTTATGTGAAGTCGACAGTAAGAAGTCCTTAAACCTACAACAAGACATGATATTAGGTGCTACTTTTGCTTCAATTTGGGTTCATCACAAAATTAACAAAATGCACTTTTACTGTAAGGATAATGTGATTCGGATTTGAATGTTACTATAAGGATGTAACCTCATCCATTAGTATACGTAAAACAACACTTAAGCTTATTAGTTGAACAATGATTTGGGGTTCGCTAATTTATCTGGTAGTCGAATGTGTCTTCAGTCAAATAGAGGAAACATTGTGCATATGCTATATTAATGACTTTGAAACTTCAATCACAATCTAGGTTTAATGAATTTTGATTGGTTGCATGACGAGTTCATTAGACTAATTTAGACTTTGATCTGTTTCACTCTGTTTTTTCTTTCAGAATCTATAAAGACTGCAAAAGCTCATTTTAGCTGATTTATACTTTATACATTTGCAGTACTTCTTGTACCAGATACTTCGTGGCCTTAAATACATACATTCAGCAAATGTCATCCATAGAGATTTGAAGCCAAGCAATCTTTTGATAAATGCAAATTGTGATCTCAAGATTTGTGATTTTGGTCTTGCAAGGCCAACCTCAGAAAATGAACACATGACTGAATATGTTGTCACTAGATGGTACAGAGCACCCGAGCTTTTGCTAAACTCTTCTGATTACACTGCTGCAATTGACTTATGGTCTGTCGGCTGCATATTCATGGAGCTCATGAACAGAAGGCCTTTGTTTCCTGGCAAGGACCACGTTCACCAAATGCGCTTGTTGACAGAGGTGAGATGCTTCGAGACAGACTAAGATCTAATTATAACAATGTCGAAACTGGAAGTTCTATTTTTTCAATAATTATTACTCCGAGAAACTAACATCTCTTTCTGTTGATTTATTTATCTTTCCCTCTGTCCACATTGCTTTTACCCTTTAAAATGTTGGGTATGACATTCTTGTAGAAGATAATCCTTCAATAAAGTTGGGTCGTTTCCACTCTCTTTCTGTCCATCAATAAAATTAGAGGCATGAAATACAAACATAAATCGTAACTAGTTTAGGAAAGATGAAATATAATTTCCAGACATCTTGATATACTCTTTTCCCATATTATTTTCCGGACATTTGCTTTTTTTGTGTTACAACTTTTCCTGTCCACACGGATAGAGAAGCACGGATTGTTTGGTGTGTTTATAGTAAGTGATCACACCCCATTAGTTGTCTAAGGCTAGATAGTGTAGAATTATCATGTTGAGGTTTGGTGCTGACCCATGCTTTAATCTTTCGTCAGCTACTTGGGACACCCACTGAAGCTGATTTAGGGTTTCTTCATAATGAAGATGCAAGAAGATACATCCGACAGCTGCCACCACAACCTCGTCAACCATTAAGACAAGTTTTTCCTCACGTTAATCCTTTGGCAATTGATCTGATTGAGAAAATGCTGACATTTGATCCCACACGCAGAATTACTGGTAAGTTCTGGTTACTATTGCCTATCTCTTATGCTTGATAATAGAGATTTTTTAATAAATATTGTACTAGGACATAACTCTGTGGTTGTAATTATTATTTGGTCTTGAAATGGAGAAACCTTAAGATGTGGTCTTTCTGTGCAGTTGAAGAAGCGCTATCACATCCTTATCTTGCTAGATTACATGATATAGCAGATGAACCAGTATGCCTAGAGCCATTCTCATTTGATTTTGAGCAACAAGCGTTGGGAGAAGAACAAATGAAGGACATGATCTATCAAGAAGCTTTAGCACTCAACCCGGGATATGCTTAGCATGTACCAACTGAGAAGTAATTCTTCCAGCGTTATAACTGCTGCTTATAAACAGATGTATGATGGCTAAAGTATAGCTGCTACAGAGTTTATTTTTTTTTCCCTTTTTGTACAAATGATTGTATTGTATGTTGTCTAATAATAAATCGTTACATGCTCATGTAATTCTTGAGATAAGTTTATATGTATTTTGGGAGTTGGCTTGAACCCTTCTGCTATACTCTTTATCAATTTATATAGTTCAGTTGCTATACTCCTATGAATTTATGAATGTGTAATTTACTTTCACAGGTAACATATACTATTCCACCCTAATTGACATACAATCTTAATAAAAGTAGCGAAATGGAGTGCAAAACTGAGTGCGAAATAGCCACAAGCAGTCAAATTGAAGACTTTTAGGAAATCTCAAAAGGTGCTTTCATGGAAGAATCAAATCAACTTCATAGATCTAACAAGTAGCCTAAGCGAAAGACAACACGTCTAAGCTTTAACAAGGATGCTCAAGAGGATGAAGAAATGGCAGAAGGCGATTCTCAAGGCAAATCCCATGAAATGCCCATTCACCACAAAGGGCCATCCTTCCGTGATTTAGTTAAAAGGGCAAATACAGAAGCATTAGCACCTGGAATGGGTGTTTTTGATGAAGAAGATGAGGAAGTTTCTGATGATGAACTCCCTCCTGAAGACATTTTACAAGACACAAGATGCCCTGTTATCCTTTCCATCTAAAGAGGAAAAACAGATAATTTGTCACTCATTAATTCATTATTTAGCTATGTGATGGACACACTGGGTACACGCAATTGATGAGAAGGCTAAAGAAAAAATGAAGTCCCAAAGGTGGATTTGCTTTAACTAATATTGGATGCAAGTAGGAGGATTACAATTTTGTTCTTAGAAATGGTCCTTGGTTGATCGATACTCCCTCCGTCCCACAATTATCTTCCCATTTCTCCTTTTTCACAAATAATAAGGTTGGGAACAAAGTACATACGAGTGATGATTGGAATTGAATGAATGAATAAAGTACAAACTGACTACAAAGGAGACAATGACAACTATGCTTAAAAAGCTCAAAGTACTATATGAGCATAATCCTTCTTCATTAATTTCAGCCAATGAGAAGGCTATGTTTTTTACACCAACCAATCAGAAATCAGCATTGAATGTACATGATTACAAAATTTAGGAGGGAAATTTTTCACCAACATTTCATTTCCATCCCTTAGAAACTGCTACACTATAAATACATTTACTTGTCATAAAATTTATTTGAAAACCAAATGCAAACTAAATTATCACTGTAAAGAACCAAAAAAAAATTCTTCAAACTGCTTCATTACGTTGAATTTTGGCTTCAGACTTTGATTTGAATCAAGCATGGACTCAAGATTTTGATGCTGAGGATGCAGATTTTGAGCAACAACCAAATGAAAATAACAATGTTGGGGACTTTAATCAAAGCTTCAAATTTGATCTCAATTTGGAACCATATGAACAACCAGAATTGGGATAACAAGAACTGCTGCACTAACCCTCAAGTAAACGTTTGACAGTGGTCATCATCAGCACCAACGGCTCAGCAGTGAGGATAAGTGGCAAAAAGTATGTTGGCTTCTCGACAGAACTAAGGGTGAGAACTTGCCGCCCGGTTTAATCAATGAAGCTGCCAAAAATTTCAAAAAGTCAAGACGAACAATCAGCAACATTTGGAACACAACAAAGAAGCAGAAGATGCTTCACAAAGGTATAATCTATGAACCAAGTATCATTTCAGTTGTAGGAAAAGAGTCCAAGTGCAATTAAATGACATAAGTAAACTGAAAATGGGAGTCGATCTTGTATAAGAGGCTTAGCTACGATGCTAAATCTAAGTAAGAGCACAACCCACTGAATGATTAAAAGGGGACTGCTTAAAACACATAGTAACCCACTTCATCCCGACTTGAAGAACTCAAACAAGTTATAAAGATTAAAGTGAATTTTGGGTTTGTTAATGGGGGAACACGAGAGACAAAGAAAGAATAATATTGTAATACTCCCCATGATTGCTTTAAAGGATTTAGTTGTACTATCCATACCAACAACGTGCATCTTTTTTTTCAGGGAGCTCATGATGCTAAAATATTCTCCGTTAAGCGTGCTTGACTGGGAGTAGTCTTGAGATGGGTGGCCTCCTGTGAAGTTTCTCGGGGGTGTGCACGAGTGAGGACAAAATGAACCGAAAGGACTTGTGTTGGTTTGTGGGGTCAGTTATTGGTCCGAGATGCTTATTTGGTGACTCCAATCGGCCCGTAGGGGTTGGGGTGTTACAAATGGTATCAGAGCCAAACGTTCCAAAAACTCTCATTGAGTTGCTGCATATTTCACGAGAAATGTGTAGTCTTGTAACTAGGATTACTAGTGTCTTAGGCTTCAAGTAAATTGTTTAGTGAGAGTTACTTGGGTAGGAAGAAAGCCATGGGAATAATGTTTATGGTGTGTGATAGGGTTTTAGTCGTGTCACCTAATCAAAAATAAACCTACAGTCCTCTAACTATGATAGTCAATGAAAGCAGGGTCGAATCCACAGGGAGACAGAGTTTCTAAATTAAAATTCAATCAATTAGCTACTTCAGATGAAATTAGAGAAGAATTAACTGAACTAATGATTAAACTAAAGAAGACGAAATAAATCAAGGATTTAACTATGGGCTAAAAGCCTAGGGTATTAGGTCGGTCCACCATGCTTATACCAATCAAATAGGGTCAACTACTACCAAAACCTAAGTCAAGAGTCGGGGGATTAGAGCACGAGTTAAGCGATGGTTAAGATCAACGCTCATAGTTCAACATACGCCGCATGGTCACTAACGTAATCAGAACTACTGATGTGTCCTAGGCCTCTAGTCGTAAGACGGATCTGTGCAAACAACTATTAACCACAAGCAACCAATGAAATTGTACACTGACATTAATTACTCAACAAGAACAAACCACATCACAATCACCCTAATCAAGCCTTAGAAATTAATAGAAATCTAAATCACAATCATGGTATAAACATGGTTTCCCTATCTAACACCCTAGAAAGAGAACTACTCACTCATAATCGAATTAACAACGACAAAACTAATATGAAACCCTAACAATTGCATCATGAACGATTAAATAAATAAACTAAGCAATCAAGAATAACAAAAGAGATTAGGGTAGGAAAGAGTACCAATTGACGGAAAGTAGGAACTTTTATTGAAATTGAATAGGTTCAATCACCTTTAATCTAATCTAAAGTGTTTTAAACTAGGCTAAACTATGAGAAATAAACTAGAGTCTAAAGCAGTAAAAAGATGTCTCTAAAATAATGAGGAAAATGTATTTATAATACCCCTCAAGTCTAGCTAAAAACGGAATTAAAAGGACGAAAATCGCGAAATTAAGCACAGGACCCGATCGGGCCAAAGTCCACCCGATCGGGCCCACACACAATTTCAGCCCCCTTTGTTTCCACGCAGCCAGCAGCACAAATGGCAAGAAAAATGGTCAACCAGATCCCAGACCCGATCGGGTCTGGGATCGGGTCCTCAACAAATTTTCCCAAAAGCGATTTCTTGGCGTGGTGAAGCAGCAGCAAAGTTTGGGTCAGCAACCCGATCGGGTCGGGCGGTCAGCACCCGATTGGGTCTGGGCACATGTGTGCTCGCCCGATCGGGTCCGCAACTCCTCTACCCGATCAATATTTCTTCGCCCGATCGGGCCATTTTTGCCCGATCAGAGGACGGAAAACTCTATTTTGATTCTTTGGCTCTCAATTCTTCACGTTTAGAGGTCTTGGGACCTCCTAAACTACCCATAAAGCTCGTGAGCCATCCTACGTGCCTCGTAACATCTCGTGAAGCCGTGGTTGCTTCCAAATGGCTCGGGAATAAGGAGAAAACTCCATAAAACCTACAATTCAACACTAAAACACAAAACCACAACTATATACGATAGTTAGCACAAAATAGCTCCCAAGAGCTCCAATGACGCACAAATTAGCTTGTAAATAAGGGAGAAAAGTCTATATAAATATGTGATATCAGTGTGCTCTCATGCTTATGGAGCATATATTTTATATGTAGTTACTTGTATCATTGGTGGAAGCTAGTCTACCAAGTTTGTTTATCTTATTTGCAGGGTTTCATGTACGATATTTATCAGAGTGCGCAGCGAAAGCGAAGTGATTTAGAGCCCCTAATTCTAGGTTGTATTACGCGTTTAACTTGTTTCATGTTTTGCAATTTAAAAATAAACTTATATTTTATTTTAATATAGTCAAGTGTGTTGCATTGCGTTTATTTTAATTGTTGGTTGCTTGGTAGTATATGTTGTTGAGTGAAATGCTATATATTTTCGGTTCTTTTTCAATTAAGCATTATTTTTATGTGAGTACCACTTATTTTTTATTTACAAAACATTCTGGTTTGCGTTTATATTCAAAATTTTATATTTTAGATATCTAATCTTAATAAATTTCATACCTATATTACAGTTATTCAATAACTTTCAAATTTTGCGATTGTTAATATTTTGAAACACTCTTTTGTAAACTATTTTGCTCAAATTATCATTTTACTATGGTTAGGAAAAAGGAATAGGTTGTGGAATTGTGTTTCAAGTGATTCTACAAGTTAATTTTACCATCATATATAGGGATGGATCTAGGGAAAACCACTCCCTAATTTGACAACTAAAAACAGTTAATCTATGTCGTTGGATCTGGACGCGCTAAATTGGACGATGAGATCTGGACGAGATCGCACTTTGCTATTTTGAATTGATTTCATTACTGCAAAGCAACTGACTCTTTCTCGCTAAATTAGGGTGTTTTTCGCTTTTGATGTGTTGAAATTGTTGAGTTACTTAAGATTTGAGCCATTTTTGTTGAAGTTACGGTGTTTTAAGTTAGGTTTTATTGTATATTAGACTGTTCTTCATGTTTCCTTCATTCTTTTGTTGTTATTTGTTTTGTTTTGCTGTAATCTCATCTACATATGAAGATTTTGTTACATCCTAGGGTTTTGTGTTCTTTTTCATTGTCTGATGTGATTGTTTTATTGTTTTTTTTGTTTTTTTTGCTGGATTTTGAACTATATTTGAAGAGGTTAGTTCGATAATATTAATTTGTTTTTGTTGATTTTGAGCTCGATATTAAGTATTTTTTACATCCTAGAGTTTCGAATTTTGTTGATGTCTGTTCTGATTACATTTTTAAGTTTTGAGTTTGATTAAGGTTATGATATGTTGAAATTCTTAACCTAATTACTTTTTCAATTAATTTTCAGCTATGTTTTATGTTTTGAAGTTCTATTTGGTTGATTCTGAGTTGAATATCAAATAGCTTAATGATGTTGTATATCTTGTTGCTTTTTTTAGTTGCTTCTCATGTCTGTAAACCACTTGTTAATGTACCTATTTTTGTAGTGGTATAGGTTATTTTAAGATATGACAAGGTTATATATGTTAATTATTAAGGGGTACATATAGATTTTGAAGGTGTTAATAATAAAATTATGGAAAAATTGACAAGAACAGGCCAAACTATTGGCCATCTTCTATAAACAGGCCAGACTATGGATAATCCATGAACAGTCCCAACTATCACCCCCATCTTCCATAAACAGGCCAAGTGACCTGTTAACCTGCTACAACAGGTAAAACTGATTTTTTTTTATTTCTCTTTTTCTTTTTAGTTTTAATAACCTTTTAAATTAACTTAAAAAAACAAAAACAAAATCCCTCCCCATCCCAGCCCAGCCCTGCCAGCCACCCCCCCTTCCCACACCCACACCGCGCCACCACCACTCACCCCCGTTTCTCCCTCAACCTTCGCCGGAATTGTAACCAACCGGCAGCACTGACGCAGAGATCCGCCAACACCCAATCCTGCAGCCCACCCACGCTGCTGCCACTCACCACCACTCTCCCCCACCCGCAACACTCACGCACAAACCCACCCCACCGACACTCTTTCAATCTCAAGCTCGCCACTAGTCGTCGGCGAAGATCCTCCGACTTGCCAATGGCGATTGGCTTGTCATTGATCTTACCGTCGTCGGCGAAGAACCTCCGCCTTGTCAGCCACCCTACTTGAACTTGAGTTGTTACTCAACAATGGCGATTCCTCTGCTTCTTCGTCTTCCTTCATCGTCTCCATCTCTCTCTCCGGCGATGACGACGTCAAAGAAACAGCGGCGAGAATTTATGCTCCGGTTGCGGCGTCGATGACAACGTCACCACCGGTGGGGGGTGAGAAGTGGTGGGGGGTGGCTGGCAGCTCAATAATGTTGCTTGAAACTGCAGGGAGTGGGGTGGAGGGGTGAGAAGTAGTGGGGGGTGGCTGGCAGTGAGTGGAGGTGGGGAAAGAAAACACCGGTTGGGTGTGGGGAATTGGGGGGGGCTGGCTGGGCTGGGCTGGGCTGGGGTGGGGAGGGATTTTTGTTTTTGTTTTTTAAGTTAATTTAAAAGGTTATTAAAACTAAAAAGAAAAAGAGAAATAAAAAAAATCAGTTTTACCTGTTGTAGCAGGTTAACAGGTCACTTGGCCTGTTTATGGAAGATGGGGGTGATAGTTGGGACTGTTCATGGATTATCCATAGTCTGGCCTGTTTATAGAAGATGGCCAATAGTTTAGCCTGTTCTTGTCAATTTTTCCTAAAATTATTGTTAAAAAGGTTTCTATTACTTGTCTTACATTTAATGTGAAATTTAAATTGAACTTGTGTTGTTCATTTTTGTTTATATCTTTTTGTTCTTCTTCTTGAATTGCTAAATGATGTGTTTCACCATTTATGTTGTTGAAGTCTTTACATCTAATAATTGGTGTTTCCACCAGCGACCTTCTTGTGATCAGTAGTGTTCTTGATGCAAACACCCAAAAGGAAACATCAAAGATATATGACACATAACATTGACTGTGACAATTCTACTATTTTAATTGTTAGGTTGAATGATAATACTTGTTTTATTTACCTGTTATAACTTATTTTGTTAAAGTAACCCTTAGTTCTGAAATGTATCCCTATCTTTCTTAAATGTAAACCATTTTTAAGTTGTTGTTGCTGTTTCAGTTGAACATATCTTCCATTTGTTTTTTCTTTTTGTTTTTGGTTTTCTGCATTATTTGTTATTGGCTGTTTTATTGTTTGGTTGGTTTTGCATGAACTCTATTGCTATGGTTCGTGTAAAGAAGAAAGCTAGTGTTTTGAAAGGGAGGAAGAAAGTTAGATTTGATGTCCCTGAAGAAAATGTAGACAAGAATAATGAGGTCTTGAAAAACATTGTGAAGAAAGTTGCTAAGAAGAAAATAATGAAAAAGAAGATTATATTGAAGATAAAAAAGAAGAGGATGATCGAGACTACTGTGAACAAGTTACATGTTAGGAAACTTGGTGTTAGGAAAACAAAGGGACAACAGTAATAGATGAAGTGAATGAGAAAGAGGAAATGAATGAGAAAAAAGAAGATGAGGCTGAAGATAGGGGGTTAGTAGATGGGAAAGAAGAGGATGAACAAGAGGAACAACAGGTTGAGGACAGGGAACAAGGAGACGGGAATGGAGATACCACTGTTTTAGAAGGGAATGAGACCGATTTGAAACGGGGTTCTAAGAGGAAAGGTTATGTAAAAAGGAAACAAGTACTGAAAAAAATTGTTAGTGTGAGTGGTATTGAGGAACAAAAAGATAATAATGATGAGGAGATGGATTTAGAAGTAAATGCATAAAAGAAAAAGAAATTACCTGCCAAAAAATCTCCACAGAAAAAGAAAGGTAATGAGTTTCTAATTTATGTAGTTACCTTGATATTCTAATATTCTCCCTTTTCTTTGTCTTAAATATAAATCTTTTGTGTCAAAGCAGGTAGCAGAAAGAAAATTGAAGAAACTGATCATGAGGAGAGTGATCATGAACACAGTGATTATGAGCCAAATCAAGAAGAATTGGATGAAAAGTTTCATGAAGATGAAGAATGCAAATCTCCTTCAAATAAAAGAAATAAAGGAAAAATGGTCATGGTTGTTAAAGATAAGAAGTCAAAAGCAATTACCGGTGCTACACCATTACGACTGATGGATTTTAATTCTGGAAATTTGCATGACATTGGAAGGCAAGTAACGTTATTAACATTATCTAGATATTTTTATTAATATGTATCTTTGTCAAGAAATTTTATTATTTGTATTTGAACAATTATGTAAGTCATTTAATAGTTTTATTGACATTTTTTTATGCTCTATTGATTTGTCCTTTTTGGATGATGCTTGTTTCTCAAATTACAATCCATTTATGTTTGTTTTGTTTTCAAAAGAGTACATTCTACTTTTAATCAAAGCAGGTACACATGTTATTACAATATGTATATATAGATTTTAAAGTGGTACATTTTAGAACTTTTTAAATTAGTTCAAAAGGTATAAATGTACCACTTTTAGTTTTATATGTATTATTTTATTGTTAGATGTTGTTTTTATCTTCTTAGTATAAATTTTGTATGCTTTACACTATTGATTTGTCCATGTTGGATGATGCTTGTTTCTCAAATTGCAATCTCCAAAAATTAAAGACTAAGTAGAAATTTTCCATTCTTTTTCTATTTTATTTCATATAGTTAAAAAGGGATACATTTAGTTAACAAGGGGATACAATTACTTAAGAAAGGGTTTCATTTAGACAGAAGAGTCCAACTATGAGCATAAGGAGTAAAAAAACTTGGGATCTTGTGTTAAAGTAATTTGATTTAGATGAATTAAGTTTGGCCTACTTTGGAGTTTGACTCCTACTCTAAACATTCAAAATAATTTCATGTAGACAATTCTATCATTTGTATTTGAACAATAATATAGGCCATTAATAGTTTTATTGACAATTTTTTATGCATTATTGATTTGTCCATTTTGGATGATGCTTGTTTCTCAAATTGCAATCCTTTTATGTTTTGTTTTGTTTTTAAGAGAGTAAATTTTACTTTTGGAATTAAAACAGGTACATATGACATTACAATAGGTATATATAGATTTTAAAGTGGTAAATTTTAGAACTTCTTAATGTATAGTTCAAAATGTATAAATGTATCACTTTTACTTTTATATGTATCATTTTTATTGTTAGATGTTGTACGTTTTATCTTCTTAGTATAAATTTGTATGCTTTTCACTTATAATATTCGATGTCTCATAAAAATTGAAGATTAAGTAGAAGTTTTCTATTTTATTTCACATATTTAAAAAGGGATACATTTAGTTTACAAGGCGATGCAATTACTTAAGAAAGAGTTTCATTTAAATAGAAGAGTACAACTATGAGCATAAGGTGTAAAAAAACTTGGGATCTTGTGTTAAAGTAATTTGATTTAGATGAATTAACTTTGGCTTACTTTGGAGTTTGACTCCTATTCTAAACATTCAAAGTACCCTTGCTTATAATTGATGTACACCTTTTTATTCCAAATGTACCCCTTTTTGAAATTGTTCCTTTGTGTTAGGGTTTTAATGTTATATGTACCCTTTTTCATTTTGCAGGAATATAGAAACTCATTGTAGGCCTAGTTCTGCTTATGGGCTGGTGCAAGTTTTTAGTCCTACACAGAAAAAAGAAGTGGAAGAAATTGGTTTCGGAGGTTTGCTTTTACTGAGGTTGGGGCATTTTTACCGTGACATGGTCCCAAGGTTGGTTAGTCATTTCAATGCTGATGGTCGTCTTTTCTTAACTGATTTTAGGAAAAGTTTTAATATAAAACGCTAAGATGTTTTCGATGTTTTTGAGCTTCCTATGGGTGATAAAAAGGTAGTTGAAATTAAAAAGATTAGGAAGGGATCTAATCCTGATCATCGTTTCTTGTTTGAATTAAGAAACTTTTTTGGTGCTAAGGAAAATGAATCTTTGCCTACCACTACATTGTATGAAGCTATTGTAGCTTTGAAAGATGGAGCATGTGATTTCAAAAGATTCTTTGTTCTCTATGTTTTTTCTGTTTTTTAAAATCCTACTGCGAATGGTACTATTAATTTGTATTTGGCAAAAACATTAGCTGATGTAGATTGTATTGTGAACTATGAGTTATCATTTGAACATGGTATGGCTGATGATAGATTTTGATGAGGATCCAGTTCCTCAAGCAACAGGATCTCAGGCTTTTGACTTCCCATTGCTGTCTACTGCTGGTCTTCGTGCACTATTAAAGGAGATGAAGGACTCTATTGATGTTCTAGGAACAAGGGTGCAGGCGTTGGAAGTCCGGATTGCTAATCAGGATGTGCAGCATGATCAACTCATCAAAGCCATCAATCAAGGAGCTTT
This sequence comes from Patellifolia procumbens, assembly GCA_947645195.1. NCBI lineage: Eukaryota > Viridiplantae > Streptophyta > Magnoliopsida > Caryophyllales > Amaranthaceae > Patellifolia > Patellifolia procumbens. Next base: position 11,745,007 of record CANSGD010000787.1, read on the forward strand.
TAACATACGAGCCAAGATAGATTTTGTTGCTGCCTCTTTTCCCATCCATGAACTCCCCTTATCTCTATCCTAACCCCCCTGAAGACAATTAAAATTTCATTTTTTTTGGGTTGTATAATTTGTTGAACAATTGCATCATTTTTTTTGCCTCTTCATGTGTCCTGCTGTGACATAGGAACTTATGCACCACTTTTCACTCTCTTGATCCTCCATATCTCTTCTATCTCTCTTTTGTTGAACTTTGTTCCTGTTTTGTGCTTTGTGAATGCTTGTTCCTGACGTATATACTCTTGGAATGTTAGGATGGCTAATATTATGAGTACAACATGTTAGAGCTACTGGACTGACTTAGATTGTTGACTCTACTAGTGTTGCAGGTGCATATACTTAGTTTTGATAATGACAAAAGGGGGAAGATATTGTCACAAATAAAAAATTAGTTTCTGGCCTAACTTAGTTCCTGTAACTTATCTGATCTCACTCTGTCTCTGGTCCTAATATTAGTTGATTGTTCCTAGTCATAGTTGAGAACTCAGAAACTTAGATTAATTCTTAGCTTTATTTTTATTTTTAGACTAATTCTTAGCTTTATTTTTATTTTTTGCCAAATTATTTGCCATCATCAAAAAGGGGAGTATTGTTGGTTTCACTATTTTGATGATGACAAATAATGTATCTTTTAGTATAGACTTTTATTGGTTTACTTAGGGTTTTTTTCATAGTTAATTAAATTTAACTTGTGGAGAAATGGTTATGAGTTTAACCTAATTAAGTTATTAAATTTAATTATTCTATGTACTTGATCTATATATCACTCGTTTTTTGATCAATGAGTTGCTTTGAGATAATCCTAATGTCGTGGAAATTTAATTTGAATAAAATCAATTTCCATGATATAAGTTGTGTTAGTTTGTTAGCATTGTGCAAATTTTGATCAAATGGATAATTACGGATCAACAAACGTGGAAATAAGATAAGCTCAGCAACCCTAGAATCTAGGAGGATCCGACGAGCTGCCAATCTGTTCCTAGATTTATAGAACCTCAATCAAGCTTCTATTAATCGGCTTCACAACAAACTGCATGGAGATAAGGCTAACTAGGGTTTGCAGATTCTGTTAGAGATCTTCTTGCGCACAAATATTAACTTAAAGAAGCGGATACTGCGCTGATCTTATGAACCCATAATCGTTTCTATGAAGCAGAAAAAGGTTGAGAAACCTCTATATATATGAAGAGAATACCTAATAAAAAAAGAAGAACTTTTCTGCTCTACACACATATTATATATTAAGTTCATTCGTTTTTTATTTTCAATAGCTTAAACCATTGTATTTATTTTCGAGTGATTGGGGAGAAAAGAAATTTTAGAGTTTAAAGTGTCTGTAATCAAGAGCGAAAGAGAGAAAGAGAAAGAGAAGAATTCGAGTGAAGTTAAGTGAGAAATTCACGAGTCCAGGGGGAACAAGGTGACTGGGGATAGGGTCAAGTTCCTAAAGGGGAACTGAGAGAGAAGAGTTATAATAGGTTGTAATTTCTATTATAAAGAAAAAGGGCAGGGTTTCTTCCTAGATTATTAAAGAAGTAATAAAATAACAATAAGTGAAACAATACAATGATCCATAATCCAAAAATAAGTATTAATAATCCCTCGTGTGAATTAATAAAAAAACTTCCCTTCCCAAACAAGGTTGAATCAAACATCCATTTAATCATGTAATAACATCATAGGCAATTGACATGCTCAACAACACGTAATTCCATAAAATAATAGCCACGTAGGAACCATAAAAAGGTTCCCTACACATGCTACTATATAAAAATCATAACCTTAAGACATGATACTAGTCTAACACATAACGACATGTATGTACCTTGTGTAGACAAAATGAGAGGTCACTTTAGGAACTCTAGAAATCACTCAAGGCAAATTCTCTGCCTACCAATTAAGAAAATAATAACGAATTAATACTCTAATTAATTCACAACAATTATAAATATTTCAAAACGCCTTAAAACTCATTTCAAAACCCTTTCAAAAGTATTAAAGTCTCAACTTTTAATAACCTTTGACATAATATTATCAAACTAAGCTTTAAAACCTCAAAAACCATTACTTTTATGTTTAAAACTCACTTTAAATATAAATCTATAAATCTGAAATCATAACTTAAATTTATAAATTATAAATTTTTTAATTTTAATTAACTAAACAATAAAGTTGCAAAATTTATTTGCAAAACATATAAAAATCATAACTTTGATTAATAAAACATTATATAAATATAAATAGAGGATAAAAGGATAACAATTAACCGAACGAAGCACGAAACTGGAAGAACAAGAGAAGAAAGACATGCAGTATCACGTGTAGTGGCGCGTGGCTGTCACGTGCCGCTGAAGAGTGTTGTGTGTGCTTGCGCACGAAGCGAGAAAGAGAGAGTGTGGGTGGTTGATGCTGTGGCAGCGCAACGCAAAGTGGGAGAGGGGGTGGCGACGTGTCCAACGGAGCAACGAAGAGAAGAGAGTGGTGTGACGGCGCGTTTGGCCGGAAAAGTTAACAAAGGGAAATGTGGGAGAGGGAGAGAGGGAGTGCCAGCGGGATCAAGGAAGAAAAAGAGAGTAAATAAGAGTGAGGAAAAATGGGGTTAAGTGGGGGTCTCATAGGTTTTCTTAGAAACCTAGTACAAGTAGGTTTAGTGTTTTAGTTTTGAACTTTAAGTTGATCATCAAGTTTAACAAAGGTTTTGGATTCCTCTATCCATATTTAAAAATTAATTTAAAACGCGACCAAAACCCAATTAAATAGTTAATAACTTAAAAGTCCAACCCAAATAAAATATTTATGATTATTTAAAACCTTTAAATTTTTCTTTCGAAATGGTCAACTCTTATATAATTAAATTAAATAACACGAAAACTAGTTATAAAAATATATTTTAAATATATTTATAGAACTCATAAGATTACGGGGGATTAAACTATAATCCAAAAGTCTAATTATCTTTTTAAAACTCAAACTTAAACTTTTATTTATCTAAAAGTCTAACAAAATTGTGATATATCTTATTTTTATATTCACAAAATCACTCGACATTTATTAATATTTATCTTTTTCGATACTTGATTGTTTTAAATACTTGTCATCCGCCAAATAGATTATCCATTAATGTGTACCCTACGTAATAGTAATAAGATAAGTATATGAAAATGGATATTATTTTGAAGTATATATTGATCTTAGTCGAAAGTTATAGAAATAATAATTTTTTGATTTGTATATGTAACTACAGTTATGATTATTTTATGAGTTATAATGATTTTTTTAGTTTATTGAGACTCAAATTTTATCTTTTTAGATATACAAAATTCTTATTATCTTTTTAAAGCTCAAACTCCTCTTTTACTATTCATCCAAATTTCTAATTATCTTTTTAAAAACTCAAATCCAACTGTCTAATTATTTATTTCAAAACTCAAATTTTATTTTTTATCTATTCAAAAGTCTAATTATCTTTTTTAAAATATAATATTAAGTATATTTTGTGACATGACAATCACATATGGAGCGCCGAATGCTCTTGAAAAAAGCTTAATGGGTACCCCTACTTAATAATAAGATAAGTATATGAAAGTAGATCTTATTTTAAAGTATATTTCGATCTGAGTCCAAAGGTATACAAATTATATTTTTTTGAGTTGTACAACTAAAGTTGATTAATTTATGAGTTATAATGATTCTTGTAATTTATTGAGACTCAAACTTTATCTTTTATTTATGCAAAATTGTAATTATCTTTTTAAAACTCCAACTTTATCTTTTCCTATTACCCAAAAGTGTAATTATCTTTTTAAAACTCAAACTTTATCTTTGATTAATCCAAAATGCTAATTATCTTTTTAAAAATATAATATTAAATAAAAGAAAAATTTCTCAAGAAAGGGCTCAACTATTACCCATTTACTTTTATAAGTCCCAACTATTGATTATTCTTTGCAGAACCCAACTTTACTATTTTGTGACTTGTATAGGTTCTTACAGGTTACTTTCTTAAATGGAAGCCATAATTGTTGGTATGAGTTGCCAGGAACCCCAAAAAAATATTAACCAAATTTTTTAAATGGAAGTAAAACCTATCTAACTAAATGCTTCAAAAAGTATAAACCCAACAAATTGATTCAAAGGTTCAAACCCAGTAAAAACCAAAAATCCAGATATCCAAAAAAGAGAAACTACCTTTGAAACATTGAAAAATTCAATCTCTATAAAATCCGAAGTCAAATATAGTAAGAAATTGATTTGCAAGAGGGGATGGGTTAGAGGGAGAGGGAGAGGGGTTAGAGGAAGGGGGAGGGAGACAGAGGTTGATGAGAGATAGTAAGATAAAACGTTAATGAGCTTTGGCGAGAGTAATAATTTTATCCTTTTACTACACTTTTGAACTCCGAAGTCCCAAGTGAAATAGAAAAGCATATTATGCCATTACACTTTTATGTTTTCGAATTCTCCATTTATGGATATATTACCAAAAGATTCACAAACTGTATACATAAAATTGTAGGAGTACATATTTAATACTTCCTCCATTCCATTTTAATTGCAACATTGAGAACTTTCACGCTCCAAGTGCACAATTTTAAACGTATATATCTTTAATTGTGTTTAAAAAAAATAACAAAAAGTGAATATTAATTAAGTATTTATCAAGACGAAACTAACAAGATCCCACATAACTATATTTATCGTTATAGATAAATCATAATAGAACGTCAAAGGACGCTTTGTGAATAGTGCAAAAGTTTCCAGTATTGCAATTATAATGGAACGGAGGTAGTAATAATCAAACACTCAATTTACCTGTTCTCCCTACGTATTGAATCCCGTCTATATTTTCTCGATAACTTTGATCTTCCTAATAACTTTCACATTTCCTTCTCTCGGTATAACTTTTGATCGGTTAGTAATATATGGTTTGACTAATTTCTCTTTTAAATAAATTGTTCTTCTACTTTTCTTGTTCCTCATTTCACTTGTCACTTTTTTATATCTCTAAATTATTCAAGATTGGAAAATAAATATAACAATCCATCACTTTATTACCCTTCTAACAATTGAGTTGTAATTACCAATTATATCTTTTGAGCATTATTCTAATTTTCTAATATTCTAAATACCCGTGCATTAGAGCATGAACAACCATGGGCTCTAACCTCCTCATTTCACTCCCTCTCCTATGAAATGGGGAACCCATGGTTGTTGGATTCTTCCCATAATATGGGGAATTGGTTCCCACTTCTGATGTGAACCGGATTCTGACAAGTGGCATGGACCACTTTTTGCAATTGAATCTCAGCCATCCATGTTGCAAAAAGCTGATTCTTCTATTATTTTTTTTAAAAAATAAATATGCTTGCCCTGCCAAATTGTGACATGTGTCACATGACTTTTACCATTTCTACTGACTTCTACGCATGCATTGAAAGTGGAGTAAATTTTGTTTGTGCATTTATTTTACAACGTTAATATTGTTGTTTTGTTTTTTTGAAAATATTTTTTTTAAAACAATCACACCAACGTTAATATATTTTTATGCTCTATAAATAGAGACCTATATCGGGTTATTTCTCACACTTTGAAAATGCTCAATTCTCATTTAGATATCTATTTATCATTGTATTAATCTTTTTGTTCATAATTATGGATCCTAATCATCCTAATTATGTAAATAGATATGAAAGAAGCCCAAATTCACAACAAAATCCAAATTCCCAAAGAAATCCAAATTTCCAACAAAATACTAATTTCCAACAAAATCCAAATTACACTAATCATTTTGATCCAAACATGCTCAATAATCCTCAACTTCAATCTATGTTCCAAGCTTTGTACTCCAAAATGCCCAAAATCCTAACCTCATATTCCCGCAAAATCATAATAATATTTCCAATTATCACCCCTATGAAAATACTCCACAAAATTCATCCTCACCCCGGCTAAGACATTCAACGTCTCAACACATCGATCCATATCCTACAACCCCGTGTAGTGATAGGAGTAGCAATAGAATGTCGTTTGAAGATTATTACCCAAAGCAATCACTCGGTGAAGATGGTGGTGTTAATGAAGATGGTGGTGTTAATGAAGTGGTAGAAGGAGGGAAATGCAAAACTAAGGTAACAAAGGAGAGGTGGGTTCACGAAGAAGATATAACTTTAGTGCCCGGTTATCTCAATTGTATAGGTGATCCAGAGGAAGTAACGGATCAGTTTAAAGCAAAGCTTTGGAAAGAAATTAAACGCATTTACGATCAAGAAGCGGTAAGTAGACCCAATGTCATCCACCAAAGAACCTTAAAGTCTTTGAAAAGGCGTTGGAGTCTCATCAACAAAGACGCTACTTTCTGGGCATCACAACTTGGTGAAGCCGAGCGTATGCGCACTAGTGGAATGGCTATTGGAGATGTAGAAGGCTAAAGCGCATGAACTCTATAGTCAAAAAAAGAAAGGTAGACCTTTCCCTTTTTACCATTGTTGGGTAGGAATGCAACACCTTTTGAGACGGATGCGGGGTAAAGATTCAACAATTGTGAGTCAAGGGAGTTCTAAGAGATCAAGTGATGAAGCCGGAACAGGACGTCCCGATGGTGTGAAGAAAGTTAAAGCCCAAAACAAAATGAAAGGTGTATCTACTAGTTTGGATGACTTTAACACCACTTTGATCGGGATACAAAATGATCGAAGTTTAATGAGGAATAACATATCTGAAATGCTCGACTACCAAAAACAACGAGATGAGTACAAAATGAGGTTCAAGATGTTTCAATTGTTGATGATGAAACCATCTTTTGAACCACATGAGGAAGAGTATCTTGCGAAGCTCAAAGAAGAGTTTATGAAGTAAATGGATTTCATTATTTAATGTTTATTTCCAAGTTATAAGTTTTTAATTTCATGTTATTTTAGGAAATGTGTTATATTTAGTATTTGGTTGTTTCAATTAATACTCATATTTTAGTATGGTTGTGTGTAGTTTCTTTGTTTTTATTAGTACATATTATCCCAATCTTTTTCAAGTAAGTAAAATTTTATTATATACTAAATAATGGTAATCAAAAATTTAAATTTAATAATATTGAAGAATATTTAATGTTTAATAATCTATGAAGAAAATTTTACGTAATTGATTAACAAATCAACATATAATGCAAAATGATTTGATATGACAATTTTATCTAGTCACTTATAGATTGTAACAATATCTTCTAAGGATAGATTGCAATCTTATCTTCTATGGATAGTTTGCAATCTTATCTTATCTTGAAAATATATTGCAATCTTATCCTGAGTTATAATAGATTACAATCTTATCTGCAGAGAAGATTACAATCTTATCCCTAGAGGAGTATATAAAGGAAGTTAGGTTGCATTTATTTTTACATCAACATCCTTCTTACCTGAAACATTAAACCTTTTTCTCCCAACGTGAAAATTTACATCCTCTTTAAATTCATCCAAACATGAACCCAAATAATCTTTCTTCTAGTTCAAGTGATGATTTTTATGATGATTATATGAGAAACATTATCACTATGAATTATTATCTAGAAGAAGAAGAAAATTACATGATTGAGCATGTTGCTCAAACGTTTGTTGCTCCACTTGTTGGAGAATCTAGCCAACGGAAAAAAAAAACTTACAAAAAAGGATAAGTACATTGTGAGAGATTGAGAAGATGAAATAGAAGGTTGATGAACGATTACTTTGTTGATTGTCCATTATATCTAGAAGCTATGTTTCAAAGTAGATTTGGCATGCACAAGTCTGTCTTCCTTCGAATTGTTGAGGCGGTTACTACACACCAGCCATTCTTTTAACAACGTCCTGACGCCACTGGTAAACTCGGAGCCACTCCTATTCAGAAATGCACGGCGGCATTGAGGATGCTAGCCTACGGGACTGCCGCTGACTTAGTTGATGACTTGATGAGTACATCAAGATAGCTGGATCAACTGCAAAATCATGCCTTTATGACTTTGTGAAAGGGATAAGACAAGCGTTTACGGTAGAGTACCTAAGGAGACCTATTGTCACATATTTACAACGTCTCCTACATGATGAGGAGAGACGAGGTTTTCCAGGTATGATGGGCAATATAGAATGCATGCATTGGCAATGGAAAAATTATCCGCGTGCTTGGAAAGGCTTGTACCAAGGAAGGAGTAAATCCGCAACGGTTATCTTAGAAGTTGTTGCCTCTGGTGATTTATGGATATGACATGCCTTTTTCGGAACACCAAGAACCTGCAATGACATCAACGTCTTGCAACGATCTCCAGTATTTGATGATTTATATCAAGGAAAAGCTCCGGAGGTTACCTATACTGTCAATGGATACTCATATAACAAAGGGTATTATCTAACTGATGGGATAATACCCTAAATGGGCAATGTTCATCCCAGCAATTCGACTACCGCTATCTCCAGTAGATGAGTTGTTCATCAACTGTCAAGAATCGCTACGTAAAGATGTTGAACGTGCCTTTGGCGTTCTTCAATCACGGTTTGCAATAATACAAAGACCAGTTCTCGTATGGGATAAACACTTACTTTGGGAGATTATGCTGGCTTGTATCATCCTTCATAATATGATTGTTGTTGAAGATGAACGAGATACATACCAGAATTATCATGACATGTTAGACTTCGAGCTAGAAAACAATGCAGTTGTTGATAGCTCAACTCGTCGAGTAACGCTTCAGATATATTCAAAGCAGCCGGGGCGATTTCATGATATTGGACAGGAGCAGTATATGAAAAGGAGAGCAGATGCATGGGATAGAGATGTTCATAACGCGTTACAAAAAGACTTGGCTCAACATATTTGGTAGAATTTTCGCTCATTGGCTGATGAAGAGTAAAATGGCTATATAGCCATATGATTATTAAAGACAAATTGCGATCTAGTTTCTTTTGTGCTTTATCGTTTTATTGTATATTTAATTTCATCCATGCTTTATGAATTTTATGAATTTCTATTTCAATTTATGTCTTTGATGTAGTAACGATTGATATATCAGAGTTTAACGATTTGCGTAGTTAGAAAATATTGATTTAATAACATAAATAGTAATTACTCCTTCCGTTCCCAGTTGACGTTCCCATTTTCCTTTTTGGGATGTTTCTAAAAGTTCTTCCCACTTTGAATCTTTTTCATTTTAAGAACTTTTGTTTCCCATCTTACCCTTCAACAACCAAATATTTACTATATTTTTTTACTTTTTGTCTTACACATGGGCGCACTTTAGAATCTTTTATTTCTCAATTGCCTACTTTTCTTTCTCTCTCTTACTTCTTCAAAAACAAAAATTAGCAAAGTACACTTTATATAATATAAAATGAATAAGATTCTTATCCACTTCACTTTGCATTGGCTTTCCCCCATATTCCAAATGGGAACGGAGGGAGCATCATTTAAGTGTATCAGTAAAAAAAAACGATTTTTTAATGAAATTAATACCAAATTAATTCTAATAATTATAATGAAAATCAATTGACGAAATTATCATTTTTTAATTAGGTAACATTCTCCAAAATTAATTTATAGAATAACATTATTTAATTGACATGGATGAAAAGGAAGAGAGAGAAAATATAATGGGGTATGGAAAAGTAGGAGAGAGAATATAAATGGGGAACCCATAAATGTGGGTATTAAATTTTAATATGGGAAGGGTAAATGAAAAAGTGATGTGGAAGAATAATATGAGGAGAGAGAAAATAAAGAAAACCCATAATTGTGCATGCTCTTAGCACAGGAGAAGACTAGTTTTAAGTTATTTATGTTGTGAGTCAAAGTTTGCAGCGCAAACTATGCAAAAGGGTGAATGCCCCATTTAATGATATTGTTGTATATGCTTACTGATTGGTATTGTACAGTAAATTATACGCCTATATATATCAACGCTTGGTGAATGTAAAATTTCGCACCGAGTAAAAACCTTCTCTCAGTATTTCTCTCTTCTATCTAGTTTATTTCTTACTTCTGTCTTCATCTTTTCACAACACGTTATCAGCACGAGTTTGCTTACAAAAATCAAAAGGTATTTTTAACCTTCAATCTTTCAAACTCCGGTATCCAATTTTTTTTGTAGTCTCAACCTTTTCACTATCCTAACATGGATCAACAAAGTAATGAGATCAATTTTGTTTTCCATAATGTTTCTCTCTATTGTATACATTAATTGGAGAACGTAACACCATCCCTTTCGCTACCAACCCAGCAAGGGGGACTGTAAGTCATCCTTTTCGCACCGACCTCAACAACAAGACTAATGTCCGTACCGGTGAAAATCCACAAACCCCTGTTCCTAACACCAATAATAATCCTCCAGCACCACCAACTGAAAATCCACCATCACCAAATAATAAAAGAAATAGGGACGAACAGGAAGGAACTAGTAGCAAACTTCACCATGCCACTAGCCCGTAAATTAAATAATAATTTGACAATAATGCCACCTTTATGGAGGGTAAGGACACTTTAATTTATGTTATTTTATTTTGTTGTACCACCTGTATGGCAGGTTATTTTCATTTACCGCCTATATGGCAGGTTGTTTTTTTAAAATTTACCGCCTGTATGGCTGGCCGACAGTAGTAATTTTTTTTGCTCTTTTATTGTCAATATATACAGGAGTAGCTAACCTAGAACCCTATTACGTATTTATTTCTTTTACTAGGTGCTAAATCCTTTATATGACATTTGTGGTTATATTAATTATCATTTTTACAATTACCGACATGCATAATAGTGAACAAATTAAATAGTACCCATAAATACTCCAACTAAAATTTTGATTGCATTATATTCTTTGAATAACTGTAGATAAATATAGGAAAAATTATATCTTACCACCTTTTACTTACCAGTTTTTGTAAATTACCACCTTTTACTTTTTTTTTAAAATTACCACCTTTTACTCTCCTTTTTTTTATTTTCCCACCATTTAACATTTTCTGTCAAAGAAACGTTAGTGTGGGCCCCATTTATTTCCCACTTAACTAGTTTTTAGAATTCCCTTATTTATTTATAACCAACATTTTGATTGGAAGACCATAAATCAACCTGATGAATTGAGTTCTGTAAGAGTTGATTGCGGGAAACCAAGAATTACCTGGAGACATTGAAGATTTCAGAAGTATTTGAAAAAGGTAAGTGCAAATGTTGAACATTGGAGTATAAAAAAAATTAGGGTTTATAGAGTGTCGAAAATTTGGGGTTTTTGGGAATTGTTAGTTAAAATTGGTAATGTTTGTGCAAATTGTGAATGTTGTTCGATTAAATTGGGGTTTTTTTACTAGAATTGAATTAAGGTTGATGGCTGGGTCAATTATAATAGGTTATATGAATGTTCAATTGAATTAGGGTTGTTTTTGGAGCATCAATTGAATTGGGGTTTTTTCTGAGCATCAATTGATTGATTGATTGGATTAGGGTTATTGTTTGTGTACCTTAATTATCCCTTATCAATTCATTTGTAAGTGTTTCTGATTAAAATTTACAGGAAAACAATGGCTCAACCAATACAGGGGAAATTCAAGAAGTGTCATTGTGGAATGCCAATTGCTATGAGACAGTCATGGACTGAAAAAAAACCCAGGTAGGAGATTCATAGCATGCAAATTTTATGAGCCTGAAACAGAAAAGAGGGGGTGCAAGTATTTTAGGTGGGTGGATGACAACATGGAGCAATGGCAAAGGGAAGTTATAAATCATTTGATAATGCAGAAGAAGATTTTGGAGGTTGAAAATGAGACATTGAAGACTCAAATCACTAGTCTGCAAGCTCACAGAAAGAATGGCTACTACAAACAGAAGGTTGTGAAGAGCAACAACAAGCTATCTGACAAAGAGAAGAAAAATGCAATTGGAAGGACTTGTATAGGCTTTACTATTGCAATAGGATTGTGTTTCATAGCATTAGTGATCATGTACTAGGTTATGTAATTTGGTGGTATTTTAACACCTATTTTAAGACATGTATGAACATCTATGAAGTAAGTATAGTACAAGGGCTGTGGAATCCACATTTTGATGCTTGTACCTCATTGTAACCCTTCCAATATCAATGACATTTAAAAATTTGTCCAAATACTCATTGCAAATGGAAATTGTCATACAAAGCTGGTAGAAATTGTCTAGTCATAACAGATTTTGCTTCAAGTTATAATACAAAAAGTTTGTAAACATCAAAACACAAATTCAGTCCAATACTTAAAGCTATAACCTAATCTAGGGCTTCCAGTTGACAAATTCAGTTAGGCTTTGCTTCTTTGTGGGCTTGACTGGCAACTTCAGTCTTGGAGTTGGTGCTTGTTTTGGATTTGGTGCTTGTTTTGGAGGTGGTGCCTGTTTTGCCTTCTGCTTTCCTTTAGCTTGAGTAACTGAGGAAGATGCTTGACTGCAAGAGGCTTTTGTGGAAGGTTGACATGCTACTGTGCTTGCTTCTCCCTAAGACATATATAAGGAAAACAGATTAGGTCACAAAACACATTGCAAATAGGAAAACAGTAGGCTAAAAAATTACCTTTTTTGTTATTCTTGCAGCTTTCTTCAACCTCTGATCAACCACCCAAGTATCTTGCTTTGGAGGCCTTCCACCCTTTCCCTTTGAAGCTTTAGTCACAGGATCATTGTTGCATTTGGTCTTATTTTGCCCAGCTTGACCACATTTTCCACAGTTGATTGTTTTTTTGAACCTCTTAGGCTTTTGTGTTTCATCTTCACCCTTTTCTTTCTTTCTCTTATGTGTTTTTGGCCTTCCTGGCATTTTCCTATCAACTAGAGGCAGTGGGTGAGGGAGATCAGTCTTTTCCCAATGCTTAACTCCAGGCATGGGTTGAATAGCTGGCTCATATGCCCTACAGTATGCTGCTCTAAAGTACACTTGGTGTACATATGCATTAGGGTCAGCCCTTTGCTCAAGTATACTCCTATATGCATGAAGGCAAGGAATTCCTGTGAGGTCCCACTGATAACAAGAACATGTATGCTCTAACAGGTTTACAACACACTGATCTCCCCTATGTTCAACCTCATAAATATCTTTTCTACTAATCCTCACCATACAATTCCTTGCCTCAGTTTCATAACCTTCAAACACCTTCTTAATGTAAGGCATGACCCTACCTTCATATTTTTGCACACCCTCCTACTTTTCATAATTTCTCTGCATTATGTATCTCCTCATCCATTACATTTGTGTTAGTATTGGCTTATCTCTGGCATCCTTAATAACTGCATTGAAAGTCTCACATAAGTTGTTCAACAACATATTTGACTTGCAAGCAGTTGTAAAGGCATGCCTAGACCAATGTTGAGTTGGAATTTGGTCTAAGTAATCATATGCTTCCTCCTTCAAAAACTTTATACTTTCCATAGCAACCTCATAATCATGCTATTCAAAATACACAAATGGACAGATTGCAAAGTATAAGTATAATGCAATAACAGATCTGAAAATGGACATAAACTAAACCTAAACCTAAAATGGACAGAATCTGAACCTAAAATGGAACTTGCAAGTGTACTAGCCCTTGCAGCAGCCCAAAACAGATCCTTGAAGGTACTGCCATGGAAATAAAGCTTAAAATTTGCCCAGATGTGCCTTGCACAGTACCTTGTTTCTGCTTTTGGAACAATAGTCTTGAATGCATCAAGAAGACCCTGAAAAAAAATAAAAATAAAAAAACACAATCAACATTTGAAACTGAAAAGCAATTATGTATGAGATTTGTAAGTGTTTAAGTTGAAAAAATACCTTTTGTCTATCTGACATAAAGGTCAGACCCACCCCCTGTTGATCTCCACCAAGATCTCTCATCAGAAGCTCCAAAAACCAGCACCAAGTCTCAGTGTTTTCAACTTCAACCACAGCCCAGGCAAATGGAAAGATATTGTTGTTCCCATCCTTTCTAACTGCCACCAGACACTGCCCAGGGTATGCACCCTTTAAATGACAACCATCAACCCCAATTAAAGGCCTACAACCCCTTTTGAAACCTTCTTTGCAAGCCTCCAAACAGATATACATCCTCAAGAATCTGGGGGGTTCAGGATTGCCTAATCCACTAACATTTACAACTGCTATAGAGCCCCTATTATACTTCTTAACTGCAGCTACATAATCCCATACCCTAGCATATTGCTCTGCTAGATTCCCATAGATGATGAGCTTAACCCTAGCCCTAGCTAACCATGCCCTAGTGTAGGAAATCTCAACCCCTAAATCTAAAAAAACCTTTCTTATGAAAGCCTTCAATGACCAAGATGGATTTGCCCTCCACTCTTCTATGTATTTTTCACTCAAATACTATCTGGTGACTTTTGAATTAACCACCATCCTGACACACCTATGCTCAAGATTCAAAGACCTAATCTGCCAATGCTCACAGTTAGGCAGTTTCCTAGCATGCAACCTAAATGAACACTTCAAACTTCCAAGTTTCACACATGTGCAACCAACAATTCTACATTTATTTTTATCCCAACTACAATCACATTTATACCTACAATAAACACTAACTCTACTCTTGTCATTATGTAGGTAATAATAGTTATACCTATGCTCAATTGCATGCCTTTGTAAAGCCTTCCTCAATGTGTCAACTGAAGAGAATTTCAGTCCAATAACAAGCTTGATTGAATGTTGGAAGTCCTCATTAGGGTTGAACAAGGTGCAGTTATCAATGTCTTCATCTGAGCTTGCCAAACTTCTTAGATCATCTGAATCCCCCTCAGTCTCTTCTTGCTTGTTGATACTTTGAATAGCCAAGTCTTTCTCCAACTGACTCCCACTATCCTCCTGTTGTGCCTGTTGCTTCTGCTTATCTGCCAAACTACCTTCAACCTCCCTCAGCAAACTTGCAGACCTATCTTTTACCTTTAATCCTAGAAACAACTCCTCCTCATTATCTTGCTTTCTCACTTCAACATCCTCCTCCCCTGGCTCCCAATTAATGTCAAGGTCAGAGACTGAGTCTGAGCTGCAAGAGTGCTCATCATCTTCACCATCCAACTGTAGGTGTTTTCTAGCCCTTATTTTCTGCCCCAACTTTGCCTTCCCTTTTTTCCCCTTCACACCTTTTCTAGCCTCTTGTTTAACCCTAGGTGTGCTTCTTGGTGTAATTACAGTTACTTTAGGAGGAGGACTAATTTGAGAGGCTTGTGTTGCTATAGGCTCAGTTGATGCATCATTATGAGCAGTATTCAATAACTCACTACACTCCTTTTCCCACACTTCCTTGGTTAATAAGATGGTTTCAGGATCATGTGTTTGTGTAGACAATGTATGAGATGAAGAGGCAGCAGTGTTGTATTTAGGGTTGTTTTTCAGCTCAAGCTTAACCTTATACAGAGGATGAATTGGTGCTGGGGTGGGAGGATGCTTAGACCTAGTCTTTCTTTGTGGTACAGTGCAATAAAGATCCAAATGGCCAGACTTATCTTTAGTTAACAACCACTTATTAATTGCTTCCACATTCAATAATTCAACCCTCCCCGGTAGCAAAGTTTTCCCTTTTTCTTTGAACCATATTTTAAAGTTTGATGGGGGTCTTTGGTTGTCATCCTTAAAAGCTTCTTGAACTACATTCCTAATTTTTTTCACAGTAAGACCATCAACCTCAAAATTATATTTGAAATAAATAATACCCCCTTCATACACAGCCATTCTCCTCCCTTTATGGGGTTTTTCAATAAAATCCCCTCCCACATACAACCTCATGTCCACTGTTTCCCCAACCATACTGAAATTAACAAAAGAAATTATAAACAACCAATCAACATTACCAATTAAATACGAAAATCAAGATGCAATAGTTACCAAAACATATAGCTTAAACAATTCCTAATCCCTAATCTCAAAACCTTAAGCTTAATTAACAAAAACATTAAAAAGATTCCCAATTTAGGGTTTACCTGTATTGCCCTTCAATTAGCCGAGAATATATCCCAAAACAAGGAGATTTTCGTCCTTCTTCTTCGACAATGAAGGTTCTTTGTGGCCCACTGATTTGCTGTGAAAGATTCACCAGAAAAGACAGAGGAGAGAGTAAAAGGTGGTAAAAATTTGAAGGGAGATTGAAGGGAGATTGAATACAGATTGAAGAGAAGAAAGTGAATGATGTAATTCACTGTAAATTTGGGGATTTAGGGCTAAATGGTGGTTATTCTTTTAGGGAATTCTAAAAAGTAGTTAAGTGGGGCCCACACTAACGTTTCTTTGACAGAAAATGTTAAATGTCGGGAAAATAAAAATAAGGGGAGTAAAAGGTGGTAATTTCAAAAAAAAAAAGTAAAAGGTGGTAATTTACAAAAACTGGTAAGTAAAAGGTGGTAAGATACAATTTTTCCATAAATATATAACAAACTGCACAGTTAAGGATAACCCTCTATAAAAGTTGATTACCCATCCCCAATTCCACCACATATCCCTTATCTTCTTCCATCTTTTACTCAAAGCCACAAATTTTTTTTCCTTCCTCCATTTTTCCCGGCCACCATGTTCAACGCCGAAAACAACCGCCCTCCACCCTCCTCTTCTTCTTTTGAGGAGGATTTTAGAAAAATAAAACTCTACTTGTTCCTTATAGCCGGTTTAGTTGTCCTTCTCATCACATTCATGATATTTCTCCTCATACACAATTAGGAACCGTAATATCACCCACTTTCTCCCCGGTGAAATGGTGTTAATGCATGTGTTTTTTGTCTTCATATGCATTTCTAGGAAGTATTTTTGTTATATTAGCTTATTTATGTACTTTATATGTTTTTATTGTTAGTTATATTTTTGTTTGCTTGTAATATTTTAATGTTATGTCTTGATTTTTTTTATTTTGTAATATTTATAATTATAAATGATATAAATCAGGGGAGATATTATATGTGATTTGTTATCATTTACTAATTTCATACTATTATCTACCTTATTGTAGCTATAATGGGAGATTTAATGAAAAGACAATTCAATGTCCTAGATTTGTCCGCAGATAAATTTCTGGAATGGACGATAGATGCCCAGATGAATTTAAAGGCTCAAGAACTAGAGCATACTATTAAAGAACAAACCGTCAATATAGGCTTAAGTACGGCCCAACAAATTAAACTGGCCACTGAACAAGAAAATGCAAGGGCCTTGGTGCTTTTGAGACACCACCTGCACGAGAGCCTAGAAACTGAATACTTATTGGTGGAAGATCCAAAAGAACTATGGAATAGCCTCAAAGAAAGATATGGCCACCACAAAAATATTCTCCTCCCCAAGGCATTATTCGAATGGACTAATCTAAGGTTCCAAGATTTTAAATGCATCAGTGACTACAATTCAACACTGTTTAGAATTGTATCGCTGCTAAAATATTGTGATCATCCGATCACTGAGGAACAAATGCTAGCGAAAACTCTCTCTACATTCTATGCCTCAAATATTATATTACAGCAACAATACAGAGAAAAGGGCTTTAAAAATTACTTTGAGCTAATCTCTGTATTGTTGGTGGCTGAGCAAAATAATGATTTTCTACTAAAGAATCATAATCTTAGACCAACTGGGTCTTTGGCATTCCAAGAGGCGAATGCAGTAGAAATCTCAGACCCACCTGATCAAATGCTGTAAATAGAAGTGGGCGTGGAAATGGCCATGGGAAAGGACGTGGAAACAATCGTGGTCGAGGTCGAGGCCGAGGCCTAGGTAAAGGGTATTCCCCCAAAAATAATAATAACTTCACATGTCGTACAACCAAGCATTTGGTAGATCTCTACCAAGCTTCTAGGAAAAATAAAGGAAAAGATGCAGAAGCCAATTTTGTGAATGAGGCAAATACCTCACTGCCTAGCCTTGATGTCTCCGATTTTTTTATGGATGGAGTTGAAGCTGAAAATGATTTTAATTTAGGGGAAAATTGATTGTTTAGCTATGAAAGTATTTATTTCCTTGTTGATCAAGTATTAATTTAATGTTTGTTCGATTTAAGAATTGTACTACCATCTAATTATCAATGAAATATGCATGTTCTCATTAAGTTTGTTTCTTACTATGAAGATATGGATCAACCTAAAAATGGATCTGGATACCAATGCCTCCTGGATAGTGGAACAATGCACACTATATTGAAAAATAAAGAGTATCTTTCAAAACTAACAATGTTTCAAGGTGATGTCAACACCATATTCGGGACAACAAAACTTATCAAAGGATCCGGAAAAGCTTGTGTAATACTCCCAAAAGGGACAAAATTAACTATTGATGATGCACTATACTCAAGTAAATCTCGAAGAAACCTTATAAGCTTTCGAGATGTGCGTAAAAATGGTTATCATTTGGAAATAACGATGAATGATGAAACGGAATATCTATGTCTCACAGAAAATAGAAATGGCAAGAAATATATCTGTGAGAAATTGCCAACATATTCTTCAGGACTCTACAGTGTTAATATAAGTCCGTTTAAAGTAAACATGATATCTAACCAGAAGTTAGATAATAAGATATTGATTAATCTATGGCACGACCGTTTCGGTCATCCTGGCACAAGAATGATGCACAAGATCATTGAGAACTCAATCGGGCATTCAATAAAGAATGTGATTATCCCAAAGACAGATGAGTTAGCATGTGCAATTGTGCAGCATGCTCACTTGGGAAAATGATAACAAGGCCCTCTATAAATAAAATTGCTATTGAATCTCTAACATTTCTTGAAAGAATTCAAGGAGATATTTGTGGGCCAATTAATCCCCCATGTGGACCATTTCGATACTTTATATGGTGTTGATTGATGCTTCAACACGATGGTCACATGTAAGCCTTTTATCAAGTAGGAATAGTGAATTTGCAAAACTTCTTGCTCAAATCATTCGATTGAGAACTTAATTTCCGGATTATACAATTAGAAGAATAAGACTCGACAATGCTGGGGAATTTAAATCCCAAACATTTAATGATTATTGTATATCCATTGGGATTGATGTGGAGCATCCAGCGGCTCATGTTCATACACAAAATGGTCTTGCTGAATCATTAATAAAAAGATTGCAATTGATTGCAAGACCACTATTGATGAAATCAAAGTTGCCCTCATCTGATTGGGATCATGCCATAATACATGCAGCGTCGTTGATCAGATTTAGACCAACTGCTTATCATAAATTCTCACCATTGCAATTAGTCTCTGGTCAAGAACCAAATGTCTCACATTTGAAAATATTTGAAAATATTTGGATGTGGTGTATATGTCCTTATTGCTCCACCACAACGCACAAAGATGGGTCCACAGCGAAGGCTGAGAATATATGTTGGTTTTGAATTCCCATCAACTATAAAATATCTTAAACCAATGACAAGTGATTTATTCCCGGGCATTTTGCCGATTGTCATTTTAATGAAAGCTTATTCCCAGCCTTAGGGGGAGAGAAAGTGGACCCAAACAAGAAAGATATAGAAATTACATGGAATGCAACACAATTATCTTTTCTTGATCCACGAACGAACTCTTGTAAACAAGAAGTTAAGAAAATTGTTCATTTACAAGGTGTTGCAAATCAATTGCCTGATGCATTCGTTGATAGGAAAAAATTGACAAAGTCACATATACCAGCAGAGAATGCTCCCCCACGAATTGAAATTCCCATAGATAATAAGGCAATTGAAAGTCTATGGCACACCGTAAGCGTGGAAGGCCACCTGGTTCGAAAGATTCGAAACCAAGAAAAAATAAAAGGCGAGATGAAATAGAAAAGGAACAAATGATTGTTCCTTCAATTGAAAATCATGAAATTCAAAATGGAGAAAAAGATAAAGACAAAGATAAAGAAGAAGATGTTCCAAATAACGAGGAACACGAAAGTATCGACACTAATGAAATTTCGATTAATTATGCTTGTACAATGAGACAGTGGAATCGAAAAAATATTGTCATAAATAAAGTCTTTACTTACTCCATGGCGGTTGAAATGGTATTTGATGCGAATGATATAGAACCAAAAACCGTAGACGAATGTCGCCGCAGACAAGATTGGCCAAAATGGAAAGAAGCAATCCAAGCAGAACTAAAATCCCTTGAAAAGCGAGAAGTTTTCTGACAAATAACTCAGACACCAAGAGGTATAAAACCAGTGAGATACAAGTGGGTATTTGTCAGAAAACGAAACGAGAAAAATGAAATCGTTAGATACAAAGCAAGGCTTGTTTCCCAAGGCTTCTCCCAAATCCCAGGGATTGATTATTATGATACGTATTCTCCAGTAGTTGATGCAACTACACTAAGATTTCCGGTGATTTTATCCGTCTTTGAAAAACTTCAAATGCGGTTGATGGATGTCGTGACTGCATACTTATATGGGTCACTTGACACTGACATCTACTTGAAAGTCCCTGATGGACTAAAACTACCAGAAAAGTACACATCCAGAGACATGATCTCTATAAAGCTAAAACGATTGCTTTATGGACTTAAACAATCCGGAAGAATGTGGTACAATCATCTCAATGAATACCTTAAGAAAGAAGGATTAAAAAATAATCAAATCAGTCCTTGTGTTTTCATTAAACGATTCAAATCAGGATTTGCTATAATTGCAGTTTATGTTGATGATCTGAACATCATCGGAACTTATAAAGAACTTGAAATAACTGCAAGATACTTGATGAAAGAATTTGAAATGAAAGACCTTGGGAGAACAAAATTTTTGCCTTGGCTTACAAATGGAACATTTGAAAGATGGGATATTTGTTCACCAATCAAATTATACAGAAAAGGTCTTAAAACGTTTTTACATGGATAAAGCACATCCATTAAATTCTCCAATGGTTGTGCGGTCTTTGAATGTGAAAGACGACCCATTCCGACCTCGAGAAGAAAATGAAGAAATTCTCGGTCCTGAAGTACCATACTTAAGTGCAATTGGCGCTTTAATGTACCTAGCTAATAATACTTGGCCTGACATAGCTTTTTCAGTGAACCTCTTAGCTAGATATAGTAATGCGCCAACAAAGATTGGAATGGAATTAAGCACCTATTCCGTTATCTCAGAGGAACACATGACCTTGGATTATTTTATCAATCGAAGCAAAGTGCTTCACTTATTGGTTATGCAGATTCTGGATACTTATCCGACCCTCAAAAGGCCAAGTCACAGTCTGGGTATCTATTCACTTATGAAGGTAAAACAATATCATGGAGATCAACGAAGCAGACATTAACTGCCACATCATCAAATCATGCCGAATTGATTGCTCTCTATGAAGCTGGAAGAGAATGCGTTTGGCTCAGAACAATGATTAGCCATATTCAAGAAGAATGCGGGATGAATTCAGTTACTGATAATCCAACACTGATATATGAAGATAATACTGCTTGCATCACCCAAGTCAATGAAGGATATATCAAAGGAGATAGAACCAAACATTTATCACCGAAACTCTTCTTCACGCATGATCTCCAGAAAGAAGGAAAGATAGACATTCAACAAATTCTATCAAGTGAAACCTTGCGGACTTGTTTACCAAGTCCCTTCCTTCAAAGAGACTCGAACAATTGGTGCACAAGATCGGAATGCGTCACCTCAATGACCTACATTAGACTCAGGGGGAGGGTTATATGCACTGCAACTTTTTCCCTTCGACCAGGTTTTTATCCCACTGGGTTTTTCCTGACAAGGTTTTTAACGATGCAGTAAATATCAGCATATAATAAAGTTGCACCATATCTTTGATGTAAATAAGGCAATGGGTATTCCAGGGGGAGTATTATAGTTCTTATATGCACTGCACTCTTTTTCCCTTTCGATCAGATTTTTATCCCACCGGGTTTTTCCTGATAAGGTTTTTAATGAGGCAGTTTATTTAAGCATGTAAAGAAATAAGTCTATATGAATCATCATCGAAAAGATTGACATTCAAGGGGGAGTGTTATGAGTCAAAGTTTGCAGCGCAAACTATGCAAAAGGGTGAATGCCATTAAATGCTATTGTTGTATAAACTTACTGATTGCTATTGTACAGTAATTTATATGCCTATATATATCAACGCTTGGTGAATATAAAATTTCGCACCGAGTAAAATCCTTCTCTCATTATTTCTCTGTTCTATCTATTTTATTTCTTACTTCTGTCTTCATCTTTTCACAACAATTTAACAATTTATATTATATATTTCAAAATTTTAAATACCACAAAGAGGGAACTGACCGTGAATAATTTTCTCCTTTTCCCTACTTTTCTCTTCCCTTTCCTTTCTTTTCCTTTTCTTTATTTTTACTAAAACAATTACCAAATGTCCAAACACACTGTTAATCTCCCGGGAACAAATGAATTTTCCAAATTCCCAATTCAATTGCATCGATCCACTTACTTGATTTCTAAAACCCTAAATTCTAATGGAGGAAGGAAGGAGTGTTGATGCTTAATCCATTTGCAAAGCTTCAAGCTTCAATTTCTATGGCTTCTGATCATCCTTTGAAGCAACACCAACAATTAAAGGTATTACCTGATGCTATTAAAGTTAATAATAAAGTTAATACTAACACTACTTCTATGATGATTGTATTAGCACTGAGTGCATCATCTAATTATGTCATGGGAAGAACAAGTAAAAGAAATAATTATAGAAATTCAGCACAATTTACTAGTAGTAATTATGATAGTGTTATGAAAGGGGAGAAGAAGAAGAAGAATTGCATTAACATTGAAAATGGTGGTGATCATGTACTTGTGAGGGAGAATGGTAGGAATTGTTGTTGTGGGAGGGAGAAAATTGAGCAATATGTTGAGGATTTACAAAGCGGGGTGTTGGTGGGTGTCGAACGAAAAGACAAGGAGAAGAGAAGGGGAAGTGGGTTTCCTGTTTCTATGAATGATGGAAATGGGAAGAGAGTTGTTTCTGCTTATTTTGTCAAGAGTGGCAGCAAGGAAAAGGAAATTGAGCAATATTTTGAGGAGATGAGCTTACAAAGCGGGGCGTTGGTTGGTATGGAACGAAAAGCTGAAGTTGTTGGTACGACCGGTGAATACAAGGAGATGGATGGAGACCTAGAGGAGAAGAAAAGGGGAAGTGGAATTCCTGTTTCTAGGATGAAGGGAAATGGGAAGAGAGTTGTGTCTCCTTATTTTGTGAAGAGTGGCAGCGAGGAAAAGGAGGGTAAAAGGAAAAAGAAGAAGAAATACCGAAATGATCAATTGTTTGGTGATATTTGTAATGTGGAGAAACCTAGGGTGGGATGGAAGGAGAATTGTGGGGATTGTGATTGGAGGGAGATAAGCAGACGGCATTCTGAGGAGAGGAATTCATCAAGAGGGCTGTCGCTGGGTGTACAGCGAAAAGATGATGTTCCTGACGTGGTGGTTAAACATGAGGAGAAGCGTGGAGATCTCGAGGGGAAGAGAGTTGAAAGGGAAGTACCTGTTAGTGCGACGAATGAAGATGAGAACACAGTTGATTTCTTCTGTTCCAAGAAGAGTGGGGGCAAGGAGAGAAAGGAAAAAAGGAAAAGGAAGAAACCAGCACAATTCAGTCAATTGTGTGGCAATATTGAGAGTGAGGAGACTCGTATGCTGGTAAAGAGGGAAAATGTTGGGAATGGTTACGAGAGGGAGGCACACGAGCAACATGTCGAGGAGAACTATTCACCAAGAGAAGTGTCACTGGATTTTCAACATAATGCTGCTGTTTTTGACACGGTAGTTAAACATGAGGAGAAGACGGAAGACTTGGAGGAGAAAAAAGTTGAGAGGGGATTGTCTCTCGGTTTAATGAATGATAATGAGAAGAGAGTTGTTTCTCCATATTTTGTGAAGTGCAACAGTCCTGAGAAGGAGAAGAAAATGAAAAGGAAAAGAAAATCACGAAGTGATCCATCGCATGTTGAAATGGGGATTGTGGAGAAATATGTGCTGGAAAAGAGTGAAAGTGATGGCAACGTTTACGCAAGGAAGAAAAATGAGCAACATGCTGAGGACATGATTTCACCAAGAGGAGCGTCATTGGATCTTCAACAGAAAGCCAATAGTCCTGAAATAATGGTGAACTATGAGAAGCATGAAGACCTTGAGGAGCAGGAAAGGGAAAAGAAACTCCCTGTTAGTGTGATGAATGACGATGAGCAGAGTATTGTTTCTCTGTATGTTGTGAAGAGTGATAGCAACGAGAAAAAATGGAAAAGGAAGAAAAAAGTTCAAAATGGTAATTTATATGGCAATAAGGAGACAGATGCTGTTGATGTCACGTTACCAAAAATTGTTTCACCATATTTCACAGCAGAGAGAGCTCATGGTCATAAAAGTTCTAAAATTCAATGCATAAAGGAAACGAAGAAGAAGGTAAGGAAGCAGAACAAAAGTAAGACAAGAACCCGAGAGGAAGATGAGGAATTGGAAACAGAGAAGGAAGTTAGGAAGCTGAGAAAGAGTAAGAAGAAAGGAACAAAAATTGATATAATTTGCACGGAGCAGAATGATGAAAACGAGACTTTAATTGTAGGATTCCAAGAAGCTGCTTCTACTAGTAAGGTGGAACCTGAGGCAGTGCATGAAAAGGGTTTGAAGAATGTTATTGTTACATTAGAGTGTGCTAGTCATCAAGATTTGATTAATAGCGTACACTACACAGCTGAGGTAAAATACGAGGATGGAAGGGGAGAAAATGTCATTGAAAATGTCTGTGCTGATTATGGAGAAGCTCATAAGGGTATCTCTGCATGCGTTAGAACTGTGAAGAGAAAACGTGTAAGATCCTCACACCACTTGAAGATTGACAAGATTCAGGACGATCCAACTTTACTTGGTGATCAAGAAGAGTGCAACTTGGGGGTTAGCATCAATAGGAAGGCCAGAGTGAAGAAGAAAAAGAAGAATGCGTCTGCAAAAAGCGATGCAACAGCTGGTCAAGAGGATGACCTTGATCCCTTATCACTGGGATCCAAAAGAGAAACTTCATCACATGACAACAAAGATTGTCCACAAGCTTCGGCAACGAAGATGGCCTCTCCGTACTTTCAGAAGTTATTGGAGGTAAATGAGTGTGATGACGAAAGAGATGAGACTGATTGTAAAATTCAAAAAAAGAAAAGAGTTCATAGGACTATGCTAATTGAGTTTGAGGAGTTACTTTCAGAATATGCTTACAAGGGTGGCAGCAACATGAATAGGGAAGCGGAAAATGGGGCCAAGAAAGAAGATGGTAGTTCTGGAAAAGGTAAGAAAAAAGGTAGGAAGCAGCGAACTGCAAGCAGAAATTTTGGTGCTGCTGAGAAGCTAGCTGAGGCTTACCAAAGAAAAGCACCAGACTGTACCTGGAGGCCACCCCCCTCTCCTTACAATCTTTTGCAAGAGAATCATGCACATGACCCCTGGAGAGTCTTGGTGACATGTATGCTTCTAAATATCACTACTGGACCTCAGGTATGTGTTTACTATGTGTGTTTAGTACATTGTCATCTCTTGGTATTATGTGCTTTGCTTTTGTCAACCCTGAACATTTCCATTTCTTTTTCAAATTGCAAATGTGATTTTGCTGGTATCGTGCTTAAGATAATATTTCAATGAGTTACATTGGTGTTGATCATGGAAGTACGACACTGTCTATTGCCCTAGAATTGAACTCATATTACTTAAGGGCTTCTGGATGTAGTGATATTTCTGGTTTCTGAAGTGTACTGTTATGGCTTGGTTCCCTGAAACTCACAATAACAGCAGCAGCAAGCAGAAGCAGCAGTAAGCAAAAGCAGAAATAAAGTTTGTAACTTTAGACGAGAGCAGGAATGAATAACGGCTACACAGAAATATGAGGAAGGCAGGAGATTTTCATTGAATGATTGTAAAAGCACGTAGTACAACCTAGGGATTGCCACTAATACTAAAATACGATACAACATAACTAATCTCAACTTTTTTCTGGATACCCTCTACAAAGACATCACACTCTATTTATAGCTTTAGTACCCTAATTTCTTCCTCCTTGATTGGACCAGCTGTCCTCTATTTCGCATTGTCTGAAATACCCTTCTTCTGGCGAGGGTAGTACATTTTCAGTAGTGGGGGCTTGGGTGGGTGCATGAAATTACCCCCTTCCCAAACAACCATCTTGTCCTCAAGATGGAAGTGCGGAAAGCGTTGCAATCACCTCAGCATCTTCCCAAGTGGCCTCGAATTCAGCTAAGTTCTTCGACTTAATTAACACTTCTTTCATGTCACCCTGAGGATGCCGTATGGTTCTCACATTAAGTATTTCCTCTGGTTGCACGAGCATTTCCAATCCAGCACTGAGAGTGGGGGGCAGGTTTGGGTTTGCAGGAACATTACCAACAGCAGGTTTAAGTTGTGAGACATGAAATACCGGGTGTAGCTTGCTGTGGTCCGGGAGTTTGAGTTTGTAGGCCACTTCACCAACGCGTTGCAGCACCTCAAAGGGCCAGTAGTATCTAGGAGCCAATTTCTCATAATGCCTCTTGGCAAGAGATCGTTGTCGGTACGGTTGGAGCTTGAGGTAAACCAATGCCCCCACTTCAATTTGTAGTTCTCGACGCTTCTTATCGGCATTCTTTTTCATATGCTGCTGGGCACGTAGTTGCACCAGTAGGTTGGCATCCCGCTCTTGTAGGATATCATCTAACGAGCCCACATTAGTTTCACCACGGTTGACACGAACCAAAGGAGGAGGGTCACACCCGTAAAGTGCCTTAAAGGGAGTTATTTTAGTGGACGAGTGCACGGAAGTATTGTACCAGAATTCTGCCCATGAGAGCCATTTCACCCACTGTTTCGGCTAAGCACTAGAGAAGCAACGAAGATAGGCTTCTGATGCTTTGTTCACGATTTCCGATTGGCCATCCGTTTGGGGATGATATGCCGTGCTTTTCTTTAGTGTAGTGCCCTCAAGACGGAAGCATTCCTTCCAAAATGTACACATAAACACCTTATCTCGATCGGAGACTATTGACCCCGGAAACCTATGCAACCGCACCACTTTGTGAATGAAGTGGGCAGCAACTGTTATGGCAGTCTTAGTTAAAAACGGGACGGGAATTAAACGGAGTTCAATTCGCCGAGTTTAAAACGGCAAAAATTTGAAAAATACGGTCAACTATTCGACAAAAAGAACGTTAACTTTTTATAGTACGGAATACGGATGTATACGCGTTTAAAACGGCTCCATCCTAAAAGTTCGGCTGAAAAATCGGACACTATTTTCTTGCGTTTTACTCATGTTATGCACTAATTCAAAAGATATCAACTTATATACCTATTCATAATAAGTAGGTCTCAATATTTTCAAAGAACATATGCTATAAAAGACTCAAAACAATAATTACGCTAAAACTCAAAAATGTCGCGCATAGTCGCAGAGGTATGAGAATTTGAGACACGTGGTTTCTTTTTTTCTTTAAAGGAGTTTTTTTTAAAAAAACGCATTCGGCGCGTTTTAAACGCGTTTTGTACGGGAGGTGGAGTTTTTTGTGTTTAAAACGGCGGGGGCTAAAAAAACGTTTTTTTTGGCGTTTTTTTCAAAAAGACGGAGACGGAGTTTTAAGCGCGTTTTAAACACGTTTTAACTAACTAAGATGGCAGTTAAGGATGTTTGAGCCCAACAAAATGAGCATATCTCGTAAGGCGATCCACTACCACAAGTATGGTATCCTCCAACCCCCCAAAGACATCACACTCTATTTATAGCACTAGTACCCTTATTTCTTCCTCCTTGATTGGACCATCTGTCCTCTATTTCTCATTGTCTGAAATACCCTTCTTCTGGCGACGGTAGTACATTTTCAGTAGTGGGGGCTTGGGTGGGTGCATGACATGTACTTTCCTCCTTCCATGAATAATTTGAAACCCTTGTTTTTGACATGTTCCTTGGGTAAGGAATTCTATCTGCACTTGATTTCTTAAGGTTTCTTTCTTTGTTCAGGAGTACATCCTGTTGGGTTATACAGAGCTTGATGGATATTAGAAAATGGTTCTGGGATTCAGGAGTTTGTATGGATCGCTAACAACATACATGAATTAATTTTGTGCGCTCTATTAGTGCAGAATAAAGTCCATTTTGCCAACATGTTTGATGGCTGCTGCTTACCTGTAATTCAATCATTCCACCTTGTGATTATTTAGTCGGCTTCATTATTGGGTAATAAGAAAGGATGGGTGCTTGCTTCTACTGGTTGGGAAGAATTGCGCTGAGGCCTAAATCTACATAGATGAAAGAGCACTTATAGACTACCTTAGAGTTCCATGATTTTGGTGTCCATAGTCTCCTTTGTTCTTCTCATTCCTAAATCTTACACAATATTAGTACCTCACCACCAATCCACCATGTCCGTTTCGCAACTGAAAATCCTTCACTGCCTTGTAATGTATTTTGAGTGCTATAGTCTAAGGGGCTATGCTCCATAGATGATCTGACTGATAATTGTAAACAAACATAAATCTAAGTATAGAGTTTGGCATTATTCTAACTTTCAACTAGTTGTTTGTTTCTTTTCTTTCTGTGCTGCTAGTCTCTATATTGTTGGCCTTATTTTACTTTCTGTTCTTCCGCTCACGCTATTGTGTGTGCAGTATTTTTTTCACCTATGGATAATCTCTTATTGGCCTCTCATTTTCCCAGCCTTTGGAGGCTTTTCTAAACTGAAAGACAGCATAAAACTTTGCCAAGGAGATTGACACTTATGTAGCTCTATTCGACTATATTTAGAAGATCCCATCCAGTTCATTAGTTTTCCTTCTATTAAACCAATGGGCAAGGTGGTTAGCTTCCCCCAAGCCACGTGTACCCATATATATCTCCTCCATGTGTACCTTTAATTGTGTCCTTGGCCCATACAACTTCTCTGAATGGCGTTCACTGAATCACTGTTTGGCCTTTAAATTATCATCCTGTAGATCTATAGTGGTGTGTAATTTGTACCTATGGTATAAGCTTTATGAATAGTCTCATGTTGAGTATACGAGACCGAATTTGTTAAACATATATGTGGGATTTGTTGCAGGTCAAGAAAGTATTGTCGCTCTTTTTTGACGTGTGCCCGAATGCAGAAGTCGCCATTGGTACTGACAGCATCAGAATCGCAAGTGTGATACAAACTTTAGGGTTGCAAAGAAAGAGGGCAGCGATGATTCAGCGATTTTCTAGGGAGTACTTATCTGATGATTGGACACATGTGACTCAGCTGCATGGGATTGGAAAGTGAGTGAAACTTGTGCTTCTTGGTGCTTTTAAGAATAGATCTGCAAAGTTGCAGACTTGTAGTCTAAGGCATTAAAGTTGTTGTGCATTTCATTTACCTCCAATACATAATTGGTTTGCCTTTTACTGCACAGGTATGCTGCTGATGCATATGCAATCTTTTGTACTGGTAAGTGGCGCCAGGTGACCCCTGATGACCACATGCTAAATCATTACTGGAAATTTCTCCAAAATCGTGGCCTTAAGGAGATTGCTTTCTAAGTTATCAAATGTAAAGTGACAAGAGAAGTTATCAAATATAAATTTGCAGAAACTACGATCAAGTTTCTGATTGCCAGCAAGTCCATTTTTCTGGAGAACATATGTTATTGTACTCTAGGGAAGGAGTGGCAAATTTTTTTGGGGGTGTATATAGTGTAATAGTTACTGCTAAAATAGAATATCAGATTGGTAGAACAGAGTTTGCAACTCCCAGAATCTGGGTTGAATGGGATTTTTCCAGTGAAGGGTAGCGGAGGCGTTCTTCTAGGATGAAAGAAGACCTCGGAATGATAATTGTGAAATGTATAGCGCCTCCTCTTCAGTTGTATCTCTATCAGTGCTTAATTTAACAAATAGTAGCTAATTTGCTATGCAATTCACATAATCATTTATGTGGCCCTGTTTTGCAAAGGCCCCAAATGCTGGGCAGCGATCGAACGCTACACACATTAATATTGCGGTAAAATGCATTGAAGGTTGAAAAGCCTCGGTTCTTGTTCTCTTCAATGTTGATCTCGCCGGCAGAATTTATTTTGTACTAATCTTTAGTAGTCTGTTGCCCGAGCCGTGCTCGGAATACAATAGGATCACGTTCAGGATTTCAAACTCCCTTTGAAAAATTGTGTAACTTTTTCAATATACTACTTTGGAGTTTGGAATTTTCCACAAATCTTGTACTTCAGAGGAAGAGATCAAATGATAACCTATAATTTTACTTTATCTTTTCTCTAAGAAACCCTGCCTTTTCTTTTGACCATTCACAATCATGGGTTCCTCTTATTTTCTCTCTCCTCACCTTATTTTTCCACATCACTTTCCACTAATTTTTTCATTTACCATTCCCATATTAAAGTAAAATTTAATGAGAAGGTATTGTGTCAGACGCGTCTGACCATAACATTTGGTCAGACGACTTTAGTTTGTTTCAGTAGGATGTATTTTGATTTTAGTTGTTCAGTGGATTCTTCTATTCTTTCAATTGCATGTGTTTTCAGTTCAGTTGGACCTTCTATTCATTCAATTGGATGCTTTTTTTATATGTTTGAGTTTCAATTAGATGTATTTTAGTTTTATTTAGATAATTTGAGTGTCAGTTATATAAGTTGGAACCAATTGAAAGAATAAAGTATCCAACTGAAAGAATAAAGTGACCAACTGAAAGGATAAACCAACCAATTGAAAGAATAGACCAATGAACTGAAACAATAAATCAATAAACTGAAAAAATAAACAACAACTAAAACGGAGCACATACCAGATACAAATATTGATGACCTTAATGAACCAGAACAACAATGACAGACAACAAAGGAGGAGGTTGAGTGAAGAAGAAGCAGACCGGTTAAGTTTACTTCCAGACGCCATGATCACACATATACTCTCTTTCCTCCCAATCAACTCCGCCGCAGCCACCTCCGTCTTATCCAACCGTTGGCGCCACCTCTGGACCGGTGTCACCCGCCTCAATTTCATCATTTGTAAAGCACCCAAATTCACTGTTCGTCGGTGCCGATTTTCGTTGCCGCCATGCCAATTGCAAGAGACGGGAAGGGGGAACGAGAAAGAAGAGTGACTATGGGCTCAACCCGTCAGACCATAATCATTGGGTCAGACGGTCTGACCCAACAGTTTCACTAAATAGATATTTAAATGAGAATTGAGAATTTTTCAAAGTGTGAGAAATAGCCCAATATTGGTCTCTATTTATACAGCATAAAAGATATTAACGTTGTTGTGATTTTTTTTTTAAAAATATTTTCAAAAAACAAAACGGTAATATTATCGTTGTAAAATAAATTCACAAACAAAATTTACCCCACTCATTCAATTCAATGCCAGCGCATAGTGAGTTGAAATGGTGAATGTCACGTGACACATGTCACAATTTGGCTGGGCAAGTATATTTAATTTTTTTTTTTAAAAAAAATAGAAGAATCAAGTTTTTGCAATATGGAAGGTTGAGATTCATTTGCAAAATGTGGTCCATGCCACTTGTCACAATCCGGTTCACATCAGAAGTGGGAACCAACCCTTGGCAAAGGGCTTCCCCATAATATGAAAAGAGTCCAACAACCATGGGTTCCCCATCTCATGGTTGTTCATAATCTAAAGACTACTACCACACTTGTGACTGATGGCGAACCCAATTTTGATTATTTTCTCTCCTTTCCTCCTCATTTATGATATACTTACTCTGTTTTTAAATAAGTGAAACACTTTTTCTTTTCACATTTGTCAATGCATTATTTTAACCATTAATATCTACAATTATTAATAAGCAAAAATTATAAAAAGTTGATATTGAATAAATTCCCGTTAACACGAATCTAACAAGATCCCACATGACTATGTTTTTTTTTCTTCTAAAATGTAAATCACCAAAGCTAATTAAAGTCTAAACTGTAAATAGTAAACAATATGCAAATGTGTCACTTATTTAGAAATGGAGGAAGTACTTTTCATTTTCATATGGTATTTGAACCTAATGGATAATCTTGAATTCGTGATCTTGAATATAGAATTGTTGGATCAAATGTATTTCCATCCCTTAGATTCTAACACACATCAGGCATGGGTCCCACAAAACAAAAGCC
Organism: Patellifolia procumbens; assembly: GCA_947645195.1. Taxonomy (NCBI): domain Eukaryota; kingdom Viridiplantae; phylum Streptophyta; class Magnoliopsida; order Caryophyllales; family Amaranthaceae; genus Patellifolia; species Patellifolia procumbens. The sequence continues at coordinate 11,777,095 of CANSGD010000787.1, forward strand.
CAACCAATATTGCAAGCCCCCTTCCCTTCTGTCTATTTGTGGCGCATCAAAAAGAAGAACCGGTTCTTCATCAAGTAGTTGTTCTTCACTTTCTCTCTTCCCCTTTTTTCTCTTTCATATCTTAATAGGAAATATTGCAAAAAACTACTACAACCGTCTCATATTAGTTACAACACTTTTCATATATGATTGTCTCATACTAATTGAAACAAAAATATTTTAAGTATGGACCCACTAATATTTTGTTATATATCACCCAACTAATATACTCCACTCATTGATTAATTTATGTGAAAAACATTAAAATATTACTTACCTACTTTATTAACTTGTACCATATCACTTTATCTCACATCAACTTTTACAATAAATTAATATAACTTACACCCTACTCTATTAACTTCCTAAAACTATGTGCACAACCTATTGTTTCTTTTAATCTGAGGGAGTACCTTTTATAGCAATTTTTTTTTTCTTTGTGAAAAACTACCTTTAATTTTTTTGTGTATAGATTTTCCTTTGAGAGACACTATCACTTAACATTTTCCGTCGGTTGACCAACAAGCATGATAACTTATATGCTGTTCTATATATCCATGAATCTAGGAACTTTTGCTTGCATTGTTTTCTTTGGTCTACGTACCGGAACTGATAACATTCGAGATTATGCAGGATTATACAAGAAAGATCCTTTTTTGGCTCTCTCTTTAGCCCTGTGCCTCTTATCCCTAGGGGGTCTTCCTCCACTAGCAGGTTTTTTCGGAAAACTCTATTTATTCTGGTGTGGATGGCAGGCAGGCCAATATTTCTTGGTTTTAAGAACAAAGTCAGGAAAAACCTCTGAAATTATTTCAATATTGGACCTTGGACATATAATAGTTCCGAATCGAATCTCTTTAGAAAGAAGATCTTTTGTCTCATGGTAGCCTGCTCCAGTCCCCTTACGAAACTTTCGTTATTGGGTTAGCCATACACTTTACATGTTTCTAGCGATTCACATGGCATCATCAAATGATACAAGTCTTGGATAAGAATCTAGAACGCCCTTGTTGATGATCCTTTACTCCGACAGCATCTAGGGTTCCTCGAAGAATGTGATATCTCACGCCGGGTAAATCCTTAACCCTTCCCCCTCTCACCAAGACTACATAATGAAATTTTTGTTAGTTGACTTTCTCATTGACTCATTTAATCCATTGACTTTCATGACATGTTTTTCGAGATGGCCAAATATTTTTTTTTTATTTTGAAATTAACTTTTTTTTTTGTGAAAATGGACTGCACCGATTAACTCGTGAAGGACATATATAACAAGATTCCGGTCGAAACCTGTACTAATATGCTACCATTCGCGACATGCTTTCTGTTATCCTTTATAAGTTTGGTCGGTACAATTTCGCAAAAATGTTGTTTGAAGGCCAAAAAAACCTTTTTATCTGTTTCAAAAAACATATCGTGAAAGCCAACTTACATAAAATATGGTCAACTAACGAAAAGTGTTAAGTGGTAGTATCTCGCAGAAAAACACCATAAAAGATGTATCATTCAACAATTGATCTCTCATGCTATTGCGCAATTTGCTTTTGATTTGAATCATTCCAGAAAATGCTCTTTCCACATTTGTCGTTGCTACGTGGAGAAGTAACACTAACTGCAAAAGCAAATAAACTTTTGAATGAGTTTCATGCTTTTTTGTCTCAACAAGTTTCATACTTCCTCCGTAACGAGATAACCGCAACAATTTGCTTAGGTACGCATGCCAATACAAAACTTTAAAAATTAATATCTCTGATTATATATTTGCAAAAAATATAAACATGAGATCATAAAAAGCTGTAAGTTGAGACGAAACCAATGAGACCCCACATGACTATATTTTTTTTTATGTGTAAGTCACAAATTACGGTTAAAGTTGAAATTGTGAATAGTATCAAAAGTACAATTGTTACATTTACTTCGTTGCGGAGAAGGTAGAAAGCTCATTGAGATTCTTCACATCCAAAAACCTTACACCATTTCGAGCAACATCAATGAAATTATGAAGTGGTCATTCAAAACATAACATTTCACATCCTTCTCGGCCTGTACGTTTGAGTTTTGGCAATCTCTCCCTGGCTAAAAACTTTGTGAGCAATATATTCCTTTAGGTTGTCGTATAGTTGACAAATCCTGGGAAAGTCCTAATTCCTATCTGATCGAAAGTACTACTCCCTCTGTTTGTTTTAATTGTTACAATTTGCTTTAGGGGATAACCAAAGAAATTTATGAAATCTAGGTAATGCTTGTTTAATTTGGGGAATAGATAAAGTATGAGAGATAAAGTTGAAGTAAAAAGTGTGAGTGATTGGGTATTTAATAGGAAAAGAAAAGGACAAGTGGGTCCCAAAAGTATGGGAAATTGGAATATAAAGATGTGCAAGTTTACCAAATATAGTAAAAGTGAAAGTGTAACAATTAAAAAGAAACGTTCAAAAAAGGAAAGTGTAACAATTAAAAAACAAACGGAGGTAGTATATTTCTAAAATAATAAGTAGGATTTTTTAGTATACTACATTTTTCAGAAACTATATTACTTTAAGCTGTATATGAATATACTACATTATTCGAAATATATACTACCTGAATCTATAAGTATAATACTTTTCTATAATGCACAAGTTCTTTTTATAAAAAATGAGTTTGATATATGCCCACATTGCCCAGCCCCTATCTATCAGATAGGAACTGGGCCGCCCACTCTCTAAAAAAACTGCAGTGCTTTTTCATGCTCAATGTTTCCGTGATATGTGATAAAAGATGGAAAGTTTGATATCATCGAGACAGGTTTGGGCATGGAGGATGTTCAGCGGAAGTACATTCGTTATGTATTTAATGATAAACCATACAATGGAGATACAATTGCAGACTTAATACAAATAAGAAAAGCCTCAATGTTGACTAATTCTCAAGTTGCTGAAATTCTAAATGAAATATTGAGACGAATTGTGAAGGACAAAGGTATTTTCTGTGTAAAATTTGCAGAGCCTACATTCCTTGCAATCTTAAATGTTCTGTAATAGACTTGATTAATGTGCAATATGCAGTTAAATGTGCTACATTTTTTAATAAAACCCTTCCTTAATCGTTAACTTTGAAGTTGTCAATTGCACACATTGTTGTATGTGTCGGTTCCAGCTTCTGTCTCGTAGCCTAATTTGTCTAGATTGAATTTCTGAGTACTTGATGTTGTATGGTGTAATGGCTGATAATGATGTCCTTTTGTGATATTGTTTAGGAGTGTAAAAATCAACATAAATCATGCTGATTCATGGAAGCTCTCAAACTGTTGGGTTCTTATATTTGTAGAAATTTGGGAAGCATTTATTGCTAGAGGAACAAATGTATCTTTTGTATTGTTGTAATAGTGTGGAGATTAAGAGATTTAGGGGAAGAAACTACATGCACTCATAGTTTAGGGTTTCTGGGTTGTGAGTCTCACCAACAAGGCGGGAACCAATACTAAAGAATGTGGGAGATGTAAAACTATTAAAGTGTATGGGACACCAGCTACCCATGTGAGGAACTAGGATTCTCTCTAGAGGGGTTGAGACCAATGAGCTTAAACAAACTATCAGAGGCTTTATAATTTGTTTGGTGTTTGTGGAGGGCATTATGAGTCGTATGCGAGACAAGTTTTTCAACGTTGCTGTCCAAAAGTTGCATTGTTGGGACACTTAAGTAGATAAAGTTTGGTAGTCGGACGGGGTCGAGTTCTAAAAACTTGGACGTGGAAATGATTTATGTTTGCCGCTGTATACAGAATCAACAGTGTGTGCTCCAGTGTTCTTTCCAGTGATTATGAGAAGGGCTTGTTCGTGTAAAATTGTGGTATCCTTTTCTATAGGTGTATTTATGTCTTAAATCACATTACCATTTAAAACAATTAGATGTAAAGTGTTTCGTGAGACTTTTAAATGTACCCCCTTATTATCCAAAGTTAGTGAAATGAAAATAGTGACCTTCAATTTTGTTGTTGTTGATGTCCGTGCTTGAAATGCACGTATATTGTACGTCTTCCCGTTGTGTTACTTGGAACCAGGGTGCAAAAAATAAGGCCGTTCAGGAACGGTTCGCCGTTTTGTAACAGTTTTGAAGTTTGCCGAACCGTTTGTTCGGTTCAGGATGCTGGTTTTAAAAACTCCGTATTTTTGGCCGTATCGGCCATATTGACCCGTGACAACACTGTTCGCTCGCATTTTCCGCATCAAAACGTGACCTTGCATACTTTTTTCCAGATTTTGCACTCCGATAATGAAAACGTAATAAATCTGGAAGTAAAAAAGATTGAAAAATTGCATACTTTTTTTCCAGATATTCCTTCTTGCTCTTGTTCCATAATTAGAGATTTTGAATTTGTACAAATTGAAAAATGGCAGAGAAAACAAATGGAGAAGATGAAGTGAAACTTGAAAGAAAGAGAGAGAAAAGAGGAAGGAGGTGTTTACTGATGTGAGGAGAAAAAAAACAACTGGATACAGCTGTAGACTTATAGTGAAGAGGAAGAGAGAGGGAAAATGTAACACCCAGACAATTCTCTCTTTATAAAACAATATTTTTCCCAACTAAAACAGAGAATTATTAAGGCATTATCGCCCGTGTGAAAACGTATCGACTTACTCAGAGTATTGCAGCAGAATAACATTAAATATACTTTATTAAATACTTAGGACATACACAATTGTCAAATCATAATCCAAACCTCGAAATATAATTCAAACCCAATTTAAAGCATTTAAAATAAATAATCTATAAAACAACTTGATTAAAGTAACGTAGAGGTAAGAAGCAATAAAAGTAATAAAATGATCTCTCAACAACGCTTCCCAAGTCCCAAATGAGTAATTGAGAAGATGCATCATGCCTTCCAAACCTTTAGGCAGATACTCAATTGAAAACTGCTCGCCAATAAAGGGTCATCACAGGATCAATAGACACAGCCATGATCGACACACAGAAAAGCACGTAATCAGCAAAGTTGTGTACATACATAAATAAAATAAAACACGAATCCTAATCATGATACTAATGGACAACCAAAATAATATCAATAAATATACCTCAAGACTTCAACTTGTAGAATAAGACTTAAATTCCACAAACATACAACATGATAATCATTAGTAAATTGAATAGACAATGGATCGAGTTGTCCAACCAAAACCAGTCTTCAAAATGAAAGATCGGGTTAAGGGCGCGACTCCGTAACCCCCTTGACCAACGATATCGAGGAACTTTCAAAAAATAAAAATAGGGTACGGTGATCAATCTGACCCCAAGAAAAGCCATGGGCTACCACCATGTACTCCAACTCATACTAGTCCAGAACTTCAGACGTGCACAACTCTAAAGCTATTGCTATTCACTTCCATTTTAAGTATTAGTAAGTTATTCGATGTTGGACTCTAAACAGACAACCAACACATAATCTGAATACAATAAATATTCCTTTTTTATCTTAGGATTAAATAAGTTATCAAACAATTCTAATTGACCAAGAATTAATGCTCCAAATTTATTTGTTGACTTAAATCAACAAACGAATGTCCAATGACAATAAATATACATACCCTACAAAGCCCTCGGTCTTTGCAAAATAGTAAAATAACCATAACCAATAATAATCCAACTTACTCACAAAGTCCTCGGGCTTTGAAAAGTAATAAAATATTCACTAAAGGAAACAATACCAAAATTCACAATTCAATAATAAAATATGATTAATCCCTCATGTGAATTAATAAATAAACTTCCTTTCCCAAACATGCTTGAATCAAACATCCATTCAATCATGTAATAAAACATGAAGGCAATTGACATGCTCAACAACACGTAATTCCAAATATTCCTTCTTGCTCTTGTTCCATGATTAGCGATTTCGAATTTGTACAAATTGAAAAATGGCAGAGAAAACAAATGGAGAGGATGAAGTGAAACTTGAAAGAAAGAGAGAGAAAAGAGGAAGGAGGTGTTTACTGACGTGAGGAGAAAAAAACAACTGGATACAATTGTAGACTTATAGTGAGGAGGAAGAAAGAGGTGAAATGTAACACCCCAACAATTCTCTCTTTATAAAACATATATTTTTCCCAACTAAAACAGAGAATTATTAAGGCATTATCGCCCGTGTGAAAACATATCGGCTTACTCAGAGTATTGTAGCGGAAAAACATTAAATATACTTTATCAAATACTTAGGACATAAACAATTGTCAAACCATAATCCAAACCTCAAAAGATAATTCAAAACCAATTTAAAGCATTTAAAATAAATAATCCATAAAACAACTTGATTAAAGTAACGTAGAGGTAAGAAGCAATAAAAGTAATAAAATGATCTCTCAACAACGCTTTCCAAGTCCCAAATGAGTAATTGAGACGATGCATCATGCCTTCCAAACCTGTAGGCAAATACTCAATTGAAAGCTGCTCGCAAATAAATGGTCATCACAGGATCAATAGGCACAGCCATGATCGACACACAAAAAAGCACGTAATCAACAAAGCTGAGTACATACATAAATAAAATAAAGCACGAATCCTAATCATGATACTAATGGACAACCAAAATAAAATCAATAAATATACCTCAAGACTTCAACTTGTACAATAAGACTTAAATTCCACAAAACATACAACATGATAATAATTAGTAAATTGAATAGACAATGGATCGACTTATCCAACCAAAACTAGTCTTCAAAATGAAAGATCGAGTTACGAGCGCGACTCCGTAACCCCCTTGACCAACGATATCGAGGAACCTTTAAAAAATAAAAATAGGGTACGATGATTAATCCGACCCCAAGAAAAGCCATGGGCTACCACCATGTACTCCAACTCATACTAGTCCAGAACTTCAGACGTGCACAACTCTAAAGCTATTGCTATTCACTTCCACTTTAAGTATTAGTAAGTTGTTCGATGTTGGACTCTAAACAGACAACCAACATATAACATGAATACAACAAATATTCCTCTTTTATCTTAGGATTAAATAAGTGATCAAACAATTCTAATTGACCAAGAATTAATCCTCCATATTTCTTTGTTGACTTAAATCAACAATCGAATGTCCAATGACAATAAATATACATACCCTACAAAGCTCTCGGTCTTTGCAAAGTAGTAAAATAACCATAACCAATAATAATCCAACTTACTCACAAAATCCTCGGCCTTTGAAAAGTAATAAAATATCCATTAAGGGAAACAATACCAAAATTCACAATCCAATAATAAAATATTATTAATCCCTCGTGTGAATTAATAGATAACCTCCCCTTTCCAAACATGCTTGAATAAAAAATCCATTCAATCATGTAATAAAACATAAAGGCAATTAACATACTCGACAAACAACACGTAATTCCAATTCAATAGCCACGTATGAACCACAAAAGGGTTCCCTATACATGATACTATAAATAATCTTAATCCTTAGGACATGATACTAGTCTAACACATAAGGACATGTACGTACCTTGTGTAGACAAAGTGAGATGTCACTTTAGAAATCTAGAAGTCGGTTAAAGTAAATTCTCCGCCTACCTAGTGAGATGCCACAACAATGAGTTAATATACTAAGTAATTCACAGCAATATAATTTATTTTAAAACGCTTCAAAACCCATTTTAAAACACTTTAAAAACATTAAAGTTCCATCCTTTAACAACCTTTAATATAATTCTTATAAATCTATGCTTTAAAACTCAAAAACTATTACTTTTCATACTTAAAATTCACTTTCAAAAATACAATAATAAATCTGAAATTATACTTTATATTCACAATAAATAAAAATCAGATTTTTAATAATTCGAATAATAAAGTTTTCAACTTTATTTATAAAACATATAAAAACTCATAAAAACCACAACTTTATATTAAAACTTTAGTTAAACATTAAATAGAGGATAAAGGTTAAGAAATAACCAAAGAAACCACAAAAACCAGAAAAACAGAAGAAGGAGAGCACGCGAGTGGAGGCGCGTGGGAGTCACGCGTTGCGAGGCTACTGCTGCTGCGACGGACGAGAGGCGGGGAGAAAGCGGTGGCGCAACTACTGCCGCAAGTATGAAGAGAAAAGGAGGGGCGAGTGGTGGTGGTCTTGCCGGAAGAGTAAACGGTAAAGGGTGTGTGGTGGTGGTGGTGGTCCGGCGCCGGAAAACCGAAGGGAAGAGAACAAGGGAGAGGGGCGCCAGTTTGTGAGGGAGAGAGGAGAGAATAAAAGTGTACAACTTTGGGGTTAATATTTATAGGTTTTGCCTAAAACCTATGATAACTAGGGTAGGCTTAGGTTTGGGTTCAAGTTGTTCATCAAACTTAAACAAATGGTTTGGGCTCCTCAACCCAACATTAAAAATTATTTTAACCACGACCCAAAACCTTTAATAAAATAATCAATGCTTAAAATCCAACCCAATAAATATTAATGACTATTTAAAACGTTTAAAGAATCATTTGACTTTCAAAATAGTCAATACTTAAATAGTTAAATGGAAAAAATATGAAAATGATTATAAATATACTTTAAATATATTTCTAAAATTCATAAAATTACGGGGGATTACAGGAAAAGTAGTAATTTATGTCAAAAAGTAGTAATTTATGTCAAAAAGAAGAGCATGTGAAGTAAAAGCTGACGTGTGGACTGAGGAGTGTTTTAATTTTTAAATAGTAATTTACTAGTATGTGAAAAGAAGAGCATGTGAATGAAAAAGCTGACGTGAGGAGTGTTTTAATTTTTTAGTAGTAATTTTTTTTGTAATTTTAATTTTAATTTTAATTTTTAAGTTTTGTAACTATGTTGACTATGTTTAATAAAATGTTTAATGTAATGAGTCCAATGTTTAACTATATTGACTATGTTAACTTTGTATAATTTTTGAATTCAATTAAAGAGTATGTTGATTATGCTTACTTAATTTGGACGTTTAATATAAAGAGTAAGTCAATTTCATGTCATATTATCATATGAATTTTGGGGGAAAGTCAATAAAAACATCAAAAAATGCTTTGAAACTTAATTCCTGCCGCAACAACCGTATTGCGGTCCGCGATAAACGTATTCGTTCCGTTACACCGAAACCCGAACCGTTCCCATATTTTCGAACCATACTTGGAACACTACTCCTTTATGGCCAATGCATAAAAACTACCACTTTATGAATCTTCAGAACCGTGCCTTTAAATAATCTGATAATACATACGTTTCTTTCAGGTCCTGTTGTCATGGATGCTTCAGGTTATACTGAAAGGGGTTTCAAGAGAAAACTTGCAGTTCAGGCTCTTTTTGGAAAGGTTTTCTATCTGTTTGAGGTGAGCTCCTTTCTAGTAAATTAATAAGCTTCGGTTCTCTCTCTGTTGTAATTGATTTTCAGCTTTTATAATGACAGTTGACACAGCTTTGTGTGAGTAGTTGCCAAAAACCCACCCACCCTCCAAGAGAGAAAAGGTCTTTAGAAAAATAATATTTGTGTTGGGAAGCAACACCTTATTATGAAATTTCACAGTGGTAAAAAAGAATTCTGACATACAAGTATATAGACAGATCTCTCTTATCAAATTTACTTTTTATGCCTTCTGGATATAATTTCGAGTTCTTTGGACACAATAGAGGTGATAAAAAGGCATGCTGGGCAAAAATGGTCTAAAATCATGTCTAGGGCTCGCTTTTTGCCCAAAACTAGGGCGAGCCCGAAGAGGGGGTTGAAGTCTTGTCCGAAGCCCACAATATTTCTTTGCGGCTTGGGCGGGGCAAGCCAAGTTAGATCAGCTTTGTAGTTGCTAAAAAGAGCACGACTCAAATTGCAGTTAATAATATATCTTTGGAGTTTCCATTGCATCAGTCAACTAAATTCCCAAAAGTGTACAATGGTAATGAGGGAGGATCACATAATTTATATAAATTATGTGTCTTCCCTTAGATATCCTCAACTAGCTTAGTAGTGTTTTATGAGAATTCCGAAGGCAGTTTGACTTAGAATTCATAACTTAACTCGGTGTCGTAAATGGTGATTAACAATGGCTGGTTTGCGTTATAGGATTTAAATAAGATAGGATGAAGGGGATGGTTTTAAATGCACTTGGTAGAAGGGAATGGAAAAAACTGTCTGCTTGGATTGGATTGGAAATGTATAAACCTTGGACCCATGCCTTTAGACCCAGGGGCATTTGTATTGGGGTCTTAAGTCAAGTGTAAGAAAATCAAGTAACTTGATTTCCTTATATGTTTTGTTATGTCAATTTAATCATTCTTTTATCCTCTCCATTCCCTAAGTCCTCTACTCTCATTCTCCGCCTCCGTCCACTTTCAAAGAGGGTAAAGGGAAACCATTGTAATTAACCACCTCCACAACCACAGCCACCAAGCTTATTCCACATCCATAACCATCAGCCTACCCACTCACCGTCATTACACCAGCCTCGACCCATCCACTGTCACAACCCCCACCTCATAGTAACAGTCCACGCGAAAACCACCCTAATATCCCGTAAACGTACCCCCTCGTACTCGAAAACAACACCACCAACCAAAAAATCCACCAAGCATAGGAAAATTCCTCTGGTCAGAACTTTAGATGGTCAAATTAGACAATGAAATATTTTCCTTTTAGGGTGTGAGGTAGACACGAGAAAAAATAGAGTGAAGAGGAAGGGCAGTGGCAGAATCGACATGGAGGGGGTGGTAGAGATACAGTAAAAGATAGGAAGAATATGGCGGAGCAATGAGAGGAGAAATAAGTGGAGTTACCCAATACACCCAAACAACACTATATACTAAAAAATTTTACTTTCCTTCTCCCTTCTACCCTTTTTTCATTCCTTTCCCTTTACCCCATGAAAACCAAATGCCCCCTAGTATCTTAATGATTCCAACTCAGAACAATGTCAAAATTAATACCCTTTCTTATTGAAACACCAGTATGTAATTGTCACTTCAACTTATTATCTGCGTAGTTGTGCTTAATGCACCACCCTAATCTCAGCGGTTTCCACATATAAACTCTTGTAAGCTTCCTGTTATCACAAATCAACTTTTTGCTTTTCCAAGTATCCTTCATTTAGCCCTATGTCCTCAGATATGATCCTTGTATTGATTCTCAACTTGATAAACAATGTAGTATAGAATGTTGGGATCATAGGTTTTGCACATGGGTTATTAGGGGTTTTTCTGCCCAACTATGTTACTCAGACTCAGCTAATGTGCATTAGGATACTAGTGTCGGGGTATCAGACATGTCCATTTCATAGAAAAATGTCAATCTTTGGTTTAAAATGAAGTATCAAGGTATGACAATGCGACGCAACGTAACGTGTACATAGAGAAATTAGTAGAGTCATGGTAACATAGCCGGCCAATGGCCATGTTCTGGTCATGCCTAGAGAGACTTCCACAAGAATTCCTGCTGATGATATTACCATCAGCTGGATTTGCGACATGATAATTTAACTAGCTGACAGCTTGTTAAAAGCCCATGTGAAAATTTGCTTAAGGTCAAAGTATCGTACATATAACTGTCGAGTGTAAACTGTAAAGTTGCTTCGATTTGCTCATTTCAGAGTTTGCAACTACCCGACTGCTTGTTATAGCCCACATAGTGAATGAAAATTGTAACTTTCTAAAATAACAAGATGGTTGGAAGTTAAAATCTACTGATATGCTGATATTTTCAACATATCCTGGTATTTTGGCCATAACAAATATATTTTCTAGCCGTGAGAGGACCACCAGTCGTATGGAAATTGACTTCTTCATGCCTCGTACTCTAGAGTAATTATGCTTTGACATTGATGCAGCTGCCAGAGTTCTGTTCAAGGGAGAACTCTTTAATCGTGAAGGAAACTTTTGGGGTTTCCGAGTAAGTCTCATGCTTTGACTTTAAGACTGATTCCAATAGGTCTTTTTGATCCCGTTTCTTGATATGCCAGTTGTTGGTTGTTGCAGTGAAGACATAGACGAGCTACGGATACACACCCATTCAATTTCCTGAGACATAGAAGCCCTTGAAAAGATGATTGAAGTTGGGTCTGATTCAGTTGATAATGGTGAAATCTGAGTATATAAGTTGATACAATCAAATTAAAGGTGCATCTTACTGTGGAGGAAGAGCTTTTTATTTCGTTAAGAGCAGCCTTCTCTAAAAGTTTGAGTAATTCCAAGAAGTTTTCTGTAAAATTTAGATTAACCCCTCGTCTTGAAATGATTCTCCCTGCAACTTACACACTTTTTATTTTTATAAACACAATTTTTGCTATATTGATTAGAAGTGTTTTACCTCTTGAAACTGAAATTAACCGAATTTGTTGTCGGAACTGAATTGAAATTATTTAGGATAAGTATCTTTCTTGCTGAGGATACTGAAATGATCATCGTGTCCTATTTCTTTAGGATTATTCTTACCTCGATATCGTATGGTTATGTGGAGCACGGTGTCACTCTAGTTGCTTCGTCTTCTTATTGAAGGTTGTTTGATTTGGACAGCGCGTTTCATTGCTTATTCACTAATAAATTAATCTAATGTTCAGTAAAGTCAAGTTATTACTTGTGAGTCTATTGTCTTAGTGGAGTAATATTTGTTATGCTATTTCGGTTCTTAGATAGATGAACTATCCTTTAAGTTCTGTTTGATGGTTTAAAGTATTTTATTTATTATTTTTGTTGCAAAATTGTGAGTAAGCCGATGATAACGCTCGAATGATTCTCTATGCTTTCGTTGGAAAAATGGGTTTTATGAAGGAGAGAAATGATCGCGGTGTTACAATATACTTCATCCGTTATTTTTTGCACAAAATATTTCTCATTTTACAATATTCACACACAACCCATTGATTTTCTATTATGATTTATCCATAAAAATAAACATAGTCATGTTGAATTTTGTTGGATTCGTCTCAAATTCTCTAAAATCCAAGACTATGAACACCAAATAGAGCATAATTATCAAATAGTAAAATAGATGGTCTTCAACACAATAAAAAATTCTTGATCCCCTTTTCTCTCTCCTCAACACTAAACCCAAGACCAAATAACACTAATATTACTTTATCAAACACCAAAAATATCATACCATCCCTCCTAGTGGCGGATGGATAGGTCAATATGGATGTCGTGATATAGAGAGAAAAAATAAGAGTTTTTTTAATACTCTGAAATGGGTCAATATGGATGTCGTTATATAGAGAAAAAATAAAGTTGTTAATATTTTTTATTTATTTTTGTACTTTATAAATTTTATTTATAACCATTGTATAATTTTAAAAAAACCAACATAAAGTGCGGGAGCAATATGAACCGTTAACTATAAGGGCTTGACAAGTGGTGCAATCTCCTTAACCACTTTTGGACAAGTGGTTGCACGCCATTCCTCCTCCAATTTTTCACACGAGTTCATCAACTCATTTTTGCTTCAAGGTTTCGCTCTATCATCTTTTCTCTCTCCTCTCTCCTCTAATTTATCATACTAACTACTAATAGAAAATCTATTGTTGACATATCGTCATCGCCTTAATTTAAGGGTCACGTGTAACATTGGTTTTTTTTATTAGTGCCACATGTCATCAAGCTATCATATCTACTCTCCTACAAATTAATAATCTCCCCCAGAATTCTCATTCTCATTTTGCCCTAAAAATTTAATCCAACCTATTTCATTCTAATCTATTTCTATCTCGAATTCTTTTCTACGTCATGCATTCATTTTGAACAAAATATCTGCCTTACGCTAGCTTTGGAGTCATTTGGTTCATGTTAAATGGACTAATGGGTGTAGTTATGTCAACTTTGTAAGCGCTGACGTGTGAAATTTGTTCAGGTTGAGAAAATTTTCTTGGCACAGAAGATGATGATTTACAAGTGTAATCTTGCTGGCAAACCAGTGGTAATTGTGACACAGATGCTTGAATCCATGATTAAATCTGCAAGGCCCACTCGAGTCGAAGGCACCGATTTGCCAATGCTGTCCTTGATGATAACTGATTGTGTGATGCGTAGTGGTGAGAGTGCAGCTGGGAACTTACCAAGAGCTTGCTGTCAAGATTATGGCTCGTAAATGTATCGAGGCTGAATTGTCCCTTGATTATGGTGCCATGTTCAAAGAGATGATAAGGGCTACTCCTCTGCCAATGAGGCCCACTGGAGAGTCTTGCATAGTCAGCTGTCGGAACTGCTAATAAAGCCCAGGCAAAGCTCATTGTTGTGATGACACGGGGTGGGACAAACGGCCAAATTGGTTGCCAACTTGCCAAGTATAGGCCAGGTGTACCGATTCTCTCAGTAGCTGCTCTAATGAAAGAAACATAAAGTCAGAAAGTGGCTTGTACCAGACTGCCAGCCTTGTGATGCTATTGTGGCACTTCATCATTTCGTATCGGAGCTGCTTCTGTTATCAAGATTTGCATTTTGAAGTGATGTGATTTGTTATGACAGACACACAGTCTCCGAAACTAGTCCATTGGGAATTGGGAGCAATGGGCTTAATTTAATGGTGGTTTATCAATCACCTTCTTTTGAAAATGCTTTACTCTAGTGTAATATCTTGGCCATATCGTTTTTGGAGTACTCTTTAATTGTTCTTATCTTTATGATCTTATGGATCAGTGTTTTGCATCTATAAATCTAGAAATAAAACTAAGGACAAATTTCAGCCACTTCTGTTTTTCTTTCTTTTTCTAAAAAAATCTTATCAGGTTAATTTATGCAGACTTCTGCAATAAGATTGCTCCTTCTATGTGTGGTCGATGTTCCCTTCCAAGTTTGCAGGTTAGTCGATGTTATGTCTGGATGATTAATTATTCAGTGTGTTCGAGCTGTGTCTGCACTGTGCAAGGAAATATGTAAACCTTATGTATTCTAGCGTCTGTCTTCCACACAAATTTGCTCAGCAGTTTCGTGTCGTGCAAATTAAAAGTTACTTGTTTGGTAAATAAAAGCAGCCAAATGACTGGGAAGTGAATTTGTTTTGGTGGTTGTGCACTCTTTTTGTGCTTTTGTGTTGTGCTAAGGTTTGGGAGGATTTAAGGGATATTGGATGTTTGGTAGATAATAATTAAGTGTGTATGTATGCGTTGGGGACCCTGTAAAATAATTTAGCTGGTGTAATTGAATTAAATGAGTAATGTGGTCCTGTGATCAACATACATCTTCCATATTTTTCTCTATTTAGCTTTATTTGCTGTCATCCATGATCCATCCATCTAGAGAGTCCAACTGAGGTCTTTCTTTGCCTTCTCTTTTTGTTTGGTTCTCACTCTTGACGCATAATAAATAAACAAGCCAAACATATCACGTTAAGATTAGGTTGCAATTAATTGTACCTGCTTTGGCTACTTTCACTCTGACCTCTAAAATGTCGTCATACACATACGAAATTGAATATTCCCTCTGATTAATGAATCTTTGTCAGTAATCCCTTCCAATATAATTAAATAAGTTAATACTTTAATAAGTACTAGTTATTACAACAATGTTGGTCCAATACAATATTCTTGTATAACATCTGTTCCATCCAGCTTTTTTTGAGTTATGGTTCATTCAATTATATACCTATTTTATGACTTACACAATATATGTATAGCAAGTGAATCTTTTTATTTGATAGTAATGTGATTTTCTAAATTACTTATTGTTTTTATAATCTCTATTATTACACATTGAAAGATATTTATGATTAAATGTTTGGTTTGAAATTCGTGAAGCCGCAAATAATTTAAGATGTAGAAAAAAATAACATTGTTAGAAACTAATTTTCAACTTTTATAATGGTTAAACCTCGTTTCCATACTTTTCAACCATTCAATATAAATAGCATCATTTTAAGAAATTTAATATTTGCTCTTCAAGTTCAAAAAAGAGCTATCGTTTTCGACATTTTGAATTATTTTTATCTAGGTAGCTTTCAAATTATTTGAACAATATGGGTGAAGGACAAGAGAATGCAAGAGCAAATTCTATCATACACGAGTCTATCTAAAACCCATCTTTCTTTGGGGTAGTATATAAGTAGCTAGGTGCAATCAAATGCCATGTATTGGCATATGTACGTCACATCTTCTAAATATACGTATGTTGAGATATACACCGGAGTAAATAGGATGTACGTAAAGTTATGTTTGATTTATGTAATTAGTAAAAAAAGTTATGCTATATAAACTTTGATCCTCCCTAATGCCAAGGCCATGAAAGTGACCAATTGGATAAGTTAGAAATTCGAGAGCCTAATAAGACACTAGTCCAAAGGATAACTTGTGACCAATAGAGAGTAGAGACTATAAAGAAACAAGCTATAAATGAGATTAAAAGGTGTCACACTCTCTCTGCCCCTTTTCTTCTTCCTCTCCTACCTTTGTCTTAGAGTGGCAATAGCCAAGTATATACTACTCAGTAGTCAGTAGTGGTTGTTTGGTCCATGGAGTGGGGAAATGGTAATATGATAATCACCAGATGGATAATATTATTGTCAATGCTTGTACTGATTAATCATGGAAGATGCAGCAGCAGCAGCTCCAACATTAGGAACAACAGTAACAAGTTACATAAAGTTGATAATGTGAATGTCAGCCATAGTTCATACAGGAGATTCTTGCTCTCCAATGGCCTTGCCATCACTCCTCCCATGGGGTAACCTTTTTCACTCTTCACTTTCTTTTTCCCCTTGCCTATTTCCTCTTCATATTGGTTTTTATTAAGTAATGTGTTTATGGTAGTAATGCTGTTTCTGAATCTTCATTAACCTTTTTTCTTCATCTATCTGCATGCGAATCATCGAAAAACTTTTACTATGTTACGCTTTTCTAAATGGAATATGTCACAATACTTGATACATACCACTTTTGGATACTTTTTTACAGTTTAAGTACAAGTATATCTTTATTTAATGTTAAAGTACAAAGGGCACCATGGTTTTTAGTTTAAAGGGGATCTTACCATCTTCATTTTTTTTAATCTGTATTGTGAACAAACGAAGTATCAAAGGTGTACTATACAATGCAGGACTGTAGGTAGGTAACTTTTTTCTTTCTGTATGTGGGGTTGAATTTATGAGGACCATTTTACATGAGATAAATGGAGCAATCTTGTAGGAAACACTTAAAAGTCTTGAACTTGTACTTACTCAAAGGGCATGAGTGGTTTCGTGAACTTGTTACTCTCATGGTTCGAACATATCTTAAGACTTACCAACTCTTTTTTTTTTCCAAAAAATGTTATCATTCAGATGGAACAGTTGGAATCATTTCGGCTGCAACGTTACAGAAAAGATTGTCAAACAAACCGGTGAGATTTGTAATTTGGAATTATTCCAATGTATTCTACACTCCCCTTATCTACACAAAAAATATTCGTCATCCACATTTGTGACTCATAATCTTGTACGTGCGTCACGAAAAACAAGACAATTGTATGATGACGGGGAAGCAATACTAAACTCTTGTAGGTCTTGTTGGATAATTTAGAGTATTTGGTTGATTGGTTTCATGTAACGTTTAACTTAAGCTACTTGGTTATGGTGACGTTGCTTAAGCTACGTTTAGAATGCACGATTAATGGTTTACGGTTAAGTAAACAATACAACAATCATAAGTCATGTGATGGGGGAAGCAAGCAAACAACGAAGAAGGTGGCTAGGCAAGGAGGGGTCGCGGCCCGCGAGCCAGGTCGCCCCCCGCGACCGGTGCTCGCGACTCGCGACCTGCCACTGATCCTTTGTTGCGTATGTTTGCGGTTTTGCCTTTTGAGCGGTTACTAGCCGTTTTGGTGTTTTGACGTGCATATATGTGATACTTATCACAGATGAATGAACATAAGAAATATCTCTCTCTCTCTCAAAAGCACTGTAAGTTTCTTTCATTGTTCATCAAACAAAATCACAATTACATTTGCTCTCATTTGGTGATTCTCATACGAGCGTGATAATCACTGTTCTCTTCTTTGTATCTCGGAGGTGGATTCCGTGCAACCCGTGCTTCGTATAGGGTCGGAATATCGCTTTTGGGAAAGTGTTCCCATACACGCCTAGAAGATCGTTGTTGTTGTCAATTGTGTGTGTTCATCTTATTCCCGGTTACTAGCACTAACAATCCAAAATCGATATTTTCTTTAAGATGGCTACACTTCGTGAGATGACAGCGAATTTCCACAAACTTGATAAGTTTGAAGGCGTGGGTTTCCGTAGATGGCAAAAGAAGATGCACTTTCTTCTTACCTCTTTGGCGGTGGTGTACGTTCTCACATCCCCGAAGCCTATTGAAGTGGATGATGAGACGATTGAGGCTACTAGGAAGAGGAAGAAGTGGGAGAACGATGACTACATATGCCGTGGTCACATTCTTAATGGTATGTCCGATGATCTCTTTGATGTTTATCAATACTATGAATCCGCTAAAGTTCTTTGGGATGATTTAGAGTCTAAATATATGGCCGAAGACGCTTCTAGTAAGAAATTTCTAGTGAGCAATTTTAATAACTTTAAAATGGTTGAGTCTAGGCCAATTATGGAACAATTCCATGAAATCCAAAGAATTTTAGGAAGCTTTAAACAACATGATATTAGTATTGATGAAACATTTGCCGTTTCTTCAATAATCGATAAATTACCCTCCTCTTGGAAAGATGTTCGAAATAGTTTGAAACATATAAAAGATGAAATGACTATTGAACAATTGGGTGCTCATCTTCGGATTGAAGAGGGCATTCGGGTTCAAGATGGTCAAAAGGAGGTAAATCCTAGTTCATCCACTATTAACATGGTGGAGGATGGAAAATCTCATGACTCTAATCCTAAGAAGAGGGCACATAACTTCACCAAGGGAAACTATGGTAAGAAACCAAAGTTTGGTGGAGGAGGACAACAACGAGCTTGTTGGGAATGTGGAAAGCCCGGTCACTTCAAGAAGGATTGCACCATTTGGAAGAAAAAGATGAACAAGAATGGGCATGGTGGTGGGAAAGGCGAGTCAAGCCATACCCAACCCAAGCAAGGTACTTGTGCACAAGTTTCACTTAATTCGGTTTTGAATTATGTGTGTACGATTTCTGAAATCTTTTGTGTACAGGATGATTGTTCATGGTACATCGATTTGGGAGCTTCAAGACATGTATGCAAGGAACGATCTCTCTTCAAGACCTTCAAGGAGGCGGATGAAGGAGAAGTTCTTTACATGGGGAACGATTTTACTGCTAAAGTCTTAGGAGTAGGTCAAGTTGAGCTAGTTTTTAGTTCCGGAAAGTCTCTTGTTTTAAGAGATGTTGTATTTGCTCCGGACCTTAGAAAGAATCTAGTCTCGGGAGCTATCTTAAATCGAATAGGTTTTAAAATGGTATTTGAGTCACAAGTTTATTTTATCTAAGGGAGGGTCTTTTGTTGGATTGGGTTATTTATGTAATGGTATGTTCAAGTTAAGTATTTCGAATACTTTGTTAAACAATATTTGTGTTGTTAATGATAGTTCTTCTCTATGGCATTACCGGCTTGGTCATGTTAATTATAGAAAGCTTTATTCTATGTCAAAGGATGATTTGATTCCTAGTTTTGATCCAAGTATAGAGAAGTGTAGAACATGCATGCTTACAAAGATAACCAGAAATTCTTTCCCAAATAATGTGGAAAGTGATACTAATTTGCTTGATTTGGTGCATAGTGACCTATGTGATTTTCATAGCACTCCTTCTTTAGGTAATAAGAAGTATATCATAACATTTATAGATGATCATTCTAGGTATTGTTATGTTTATCTTCTATTAACTAAAGATGAAGCTCTTGATAAGTTTAAGATCTATAAAAACGAGGTTGAATTGCAACTAAATGACAAAATAAAACGGCTTAGAACCGATAGGGGTGGTGAATACCATGATCCTAGTTATTTCCAATCATTAGGAATTATACATGAAAGAACCGCGGGTTATACACCACAACAAAATGGTATAGCGGAAAGAAAGAATAGAACTTTACAAGAAATGGTAAATTCTATGTTATCCTATTCGGGTTTAAGTGATGGATTTTGGGGTGAAGCTGTTTTAACGGCTTGTTATTTATTAAACCGCGTTCCTATGAAAAAGAACAAAGTTACACCCTATGAATTATGGTACAAAAGAAAACCAAATCTAAGTTATCTTAGAGTTTGGGGTTGTAGGGCAATTGTAAAAGTGCCGGAACTTAAACGTAAAAAGTTAGGTGAAAGGGGAGTTGAATGCATCTTTATAGGGTATGCTATTCATAGCAAGGCCTATAGGTTCTATGTTATAGAACAAAATGACGTTTGGTCAATTCACACTATTGTGGAGTCAAGAGATGCAATCTTTGATGAAAATCGATATTCATCAATTCCTAAACCAAAGGATGTAACTCCAAGTACCAATATTCAAGAAGATGATCGGTCTTTAAATGATCATGAAGTAGATGAACAAACTCTAGAAGAGAATGTAGCATCGACTTCATCACAACCTAGGAGAAGTAAAAGGGCAAGAAAGGAGAAATCCTTTGGCCCGGATTTTCATGTATATTTGGTTGAAGGGTCTAGAAGTTCTATATTGAATAAATTTCCATATGTGTTTAATGTGGAAGGTGATCCTTTGAGTTATGGTGAGGCCATGAAATCTCAAGATGCTCCTTTTTGGAAGGAAGCTATTGATGATGAGATGGATTCCATCATGGGGAATAACACATGGGTTTTGGCGGATTTGCCTCCCAAGTGTAAACCTATTGGGTGTAAATGGATTTTCAAGAAGAAAATGAAAATCGATGGAACTATTGATAAGTTCAAAGCCCGGTTAGTGGCTCAAGGCTTTTCCCAAAAGCCGGGTATCGATTATTTCGATACATATACACCCGTTGCTAGAATCTCTACTATAAGGTTGTTGATTGCTCTTGCGGCTATACACAACCTTGTGATCCATCAAATAGATGTTAAGACAACGTTCTTAAATGGAGAGCTAGATGAGGAGGTTTACATGAAACAACCCGAAGGGTTTGTTGTAAAAGGTCAAGAAGGTAAAGTTTGCAAACTCGTTAGATCTTTGTATGGGCTAAAACAAGCACCTAAGCAATGACATCAAAAGTTTGATGAGGTTGTGTTGTCTAACGGATTTAAATTGAATAATTCGGACAAGTGCGTATATAGCAAATTTGATGAATTAGGTCATGGTGCTATGATTTGTCTATATGTAGATGACATGTTGATTTTTGGGACTGATTTGTCACAAGTTGAGTGGGCAAAGGCTTTCCTATCATCAATGTTCTCCATGAAAGATTTAGGAGAAGCAGATGTCATTCTAGGCATAAGAATTAAAAGAAGCAATGG
The DNA here is from genome assembly GCA_947645195.1 of Patellifolia procumbens. Taxonomy (NCBI): domain Eukaryota; kingdom Viridiplantae; phylum Streptophyta; class Magnoliopsida; order Caryophyllales; family Amaranthaceae; genus Patellifolia; species Patellifolia procumbens. Next base: position 11,798,428 of record CANSGD010000787.1, read on the forward strand.
TAAATTGAGTTTATCTCAAACACACTACATTGAAAAAGTGCTTAAGAAGTTCCATGTTAGTGATTGCTCTTTTGTATCAACTCCTATGGATCCAAGTGAAAAACTAATGCCAAATGATGGTAGTGCGGTATCTCAACTTGAGTATGCACGGGTCATAGGATGTTTGATGTATGCTATGACGAGTACTAGGCCGGATATCGCATTTGCGGTAGGAAAGCTTAGTAGGTATACTAGTAACCCTAGTATGAAGCATTGGCATGCTATTCGTCGTGTCTTAAGGTATTTGGGGAAAACCAAAGATTATGGTTTATCCTACAGTGGATATCCTTCGGTTTTAGAAGGTTATTCGGATGCAAGTTGGATCTCAAATAGAGAGGATCACTCTTCTACATGTGGGTTTGTTTTCCTACTTGGGGGAGGTGCTATCTCTTGGATTTCTAAGAAGCAAACTTGCATTGCGGACTCCTCCATGACTTCGGAGTTCATTGCTTTGTCCTCGGCTAGTAAGGAGGCGGAGTGGTTAAAGAATCTCATGATTGAGATTCCTTTGTTGCCAAAACCAATATCGCCCATAGCGATACATTGTGATAACAATGCAGCTTTGGCAAGGGCATATAGTCAAGTTTATAATGGTAAGTCAAGGCACATTGGTGTGTGGCATTCCTATATTCAAGGACTTATCAAGGATAGTGTTATCACTGTTGACTATGTGCGGACTACGTATAATCTAGCGGATTGTTTCACTAAGGCCTTGGCTAGAGATACAGTGAAGAGGATGGCAATCGGTCTTGGATTGGAGCCCTTAGTTAATCACGAGTGAGGGAATCTTAACTTAACGCCCAATAAGACGTTGGGTCTTAAGTTTAATAAGATTAATTCCTTCATTTGATGATTGAAGAACATTTGTAAATATCCTCTAAGTATTGTTCTTATATTGACTATGATGTTGATAAGAGGTTGTAAATCTTAATAGTTCTCTTGTTATGCCTTGTCATATTGGCATGTTTATTAAGAGTTCTACCTATGTAAGTGTGAAGTTTAGCCGCTTCAAGTAGCTATAGGGGCATAGCTATGATACACTTATGAATGATACGGACACATGGCTTTAAGTGTCAAGTTTAATGAGTTCAAATAGTTAATCTTGTGTATAGTATCTTCAAGCTTTCCACTATGTATTGAGATTGGTTCAATCGCTTGCGACACCTTTCGGATACGGATTCTTGGAATGTATATTATATACTAGGTGGAAGTTCAAGTCTTTGTACACTTTCATTATGCATGAGATTGTTTGTTTTGATGATATTTAGTGCTTATTATCTTTTAGAATACTCTAAATGGGGGAGGATTGTTGGATAATTTAGGGTATTTGGTTGATTGATTTCATGTAACGTTTAACTTAAGCTACTTGGTTATGGTGTCGTTGCTTAAGCTACGTTTAGAATGCACGATTAATGGTTTACGGTTAAGTAAACAATACAACAATCATAAGTCATGTGATTGGGGAAGCAAGCAAACAACGAAGAAGGTGGCTAGGCAAGGAGGGGTCGCGGCCCGCGAGCCAGGTCGCCCCCCGCGACCGGTGCTCGCGACTCGCGACGCCTGTCGCGGCTCGCGACCAGCCACTGATCCTTTGTTGCGTATGTTTGCGGTTTTGCCTTTTGAGCGGTTACTAGCCATTTTGGTGTTTTGACGTGCATATATGTGATGCTTATCACAGATGAATGAACATAAGAAATATCTCTCTCTCTCTCAAAAGCACTCTAAGTTTCTTTCATTGTTCATCAAACAAAATCACAATTACATTTGCTCTCATTTGGTGATTCTCATACGAGCGTGATAATCATTGTTCTCTTCTTTGTATCTCGGAGGTGGATTCCGTGCAACCCGTGCTTCGTATAGGGTCGGAATATCGCTTTTGGGAAAGTGTTCCCATACACGCCTAGAAGATCGTTGTTGTTGTCAATTGTGTGTGTTCATCTTATTCCCGGTTACTAGCACTAACAGGTCTGTTTGGCAAATTGCAATAAATGATAATAATGGTAATAAGTTCATATGTAATTTTGTATGCTTTTTAACTTCCGAACTTGTGATTTTCTGCATAAAAGAACATTATCGTTCATTACTGCTTAGATATGGTAGGAGTGGAGATAGAAATTAACGAAGAAAATCACGTTTTGGAGATGATATTCTCTTATCGTGGTAATGAGTAGGGGATTTTCCTTGCAAACTACATGTAATTTTACTACCATCACCAACGTATAATACAGCTATCCAACAAGACGTAAGTGAATGAATCAAAAGTATTGATGATAGTATTTCATGAGATGATACTAAAAGTGTTTCTGATGAAATTTGATTTCACTGTGGCAGCTGATGCATTGGTTTCAACTGGTCTCTCTAAGCTTGGTTACAAGTATGTGAACATTGGTATGTCATGTTTCTCAAGGTTCGTGCTATATTTTATTCGATACCATGTGGCTCACTGCTGAATCCCAGATCTCTTTGCTTCATCAGATGATTGCTGGGCAGAGTTTAAACGTGATAACAAGGTCTGTCGATTTGTCTTCTCATGATCGAAGCTCATCTCCCTGTTGAAATTAAGGCAAGAAAGTCATCATCTGATGGTTAATCCTTTTCCTTGATATATCAGGGTAACTTTGTTCCAAAAAGATCAACATTTCCATCTGGAATAAAAGCTCTTGCAGACTATGTACACAGCAAGGGTTTAAAGATTGGAATCTACTCAGATGCAGGGTATTATTTTCAGAGCAATTTGTTCACTACTTGGTTCCCCTGAATCTAGATTGAGTTTGAGATACACCAACACTGTCATCTTTGTACAGGTACCTCACTTGCAGCAAAAAGATGCCCGGATCACTTGGATATGAGGAGAAGGATGCGAAAACGTTTGCTGCTTGGGTACCACACTTTGAACTCTTCTCAATCAAGATAACTTCTGAATCATAGTTCATAACACTGTCACATAATTCTCTAAACTCCTTGCGAATTGCGAATTCAAATAAGCGAATTATGGTCGGTTTTAGGATATTTTCGTCCCTTTAAAGTCGAATTGCGAATTTAAAAGGCGAATTAGATAGCGAATTATGTGACTATGGTTCATATGTCAACAATTTCTGTCATAATAACTAATTTCGTATAATTTCTACAGGGCATTGATTACTTGAAGTATGATAACTGCAACAATGATGGCTCAAAACCTACTGTTAGGTACTTTTTACATCTTAGTTATGAGTTGGTTTAGATTAAAATGGCTTTGAGCTTCTCTCTGACAAGAATACTCTGCTGTGCTGTGATTTTTGGTGTAGATATCCTGTAATGACTCGAGCTCTGATGAAAGCTAATCGCCCAATTTTCTTTTCACTATGTGAATGGTATTGATAATAATGACAATAATATCTTGAACTAAACATAGATCATTTCACCTATTAAAGTGTTGACAATTCCAGGATTCTGCTTATTTAATTTGGTTTATGAATAGGGGTGACATGCACCCTGCACTCTAGGGTTATCAGGTGGGAAATAGCTGGAGAACTACCAACGACATTTCTGATAACTGGGCAAGGTAGAGTCATTGTATTATTAGTAATATACGGCCACGCCTTTACTCCATTAGGTATATAAAGACCAACTCATTGATCTGTTGTCAATAATAAAAATGATGGGTGTTCTTGCAGCATGGTGTCCAGAGCTGACATGAATGAGTTTTATGCTGATCTTGCAAGGCCTGGTGGCTGGAATGGTATGAGAGAGTCATTTTATAGAAGCCAACTATTAGCTGAAATTCATTCATCTATGTATTTACGGATTGGTATGATCTTTGTAAGATAATTGATATTCCTTCTTTGCCTGAGCTGCAGATCCAGACATGCTTGAGGTGGGGAATGGAGGGATGTCAAAAGATGAATACATAGTCCACTTTAGCATTTGGGCAATTTCTAAGGTAAAGTTCTCTACTTTCTTATTTAATGTAGTGAGTTGAACCACTTGGCTCTAACCTGCATAGGAAAGCGGGTAATGCAGGCACCGTTGCTTATTGGGTGTGATGTAAGAAATATGAAGGCCGAAACAATGGAAATTATTGGGAATGAGGAAGTGATAGCAATAAACCAAGGTAATTGTGGATTTGAAAACTTACATAAGTTGCACAATTAGCTCACAAGATTTGGTGACTAGTGTACTTTTCATATACAGATCCTCTTGGTATTCAAGCAAAAAAGGTTAGGATGGAAGGTGATTGGGAGGTAATATCTTCTGACTACTCATGGCTAAGATAGTAGCGTCGTAGGTAGGTTTTGTTAGTTACATTGTACGAACTCTATCTTCGTGTCACAGGTATGGTCAGGGCCTCTTACAAACTACAGGGTTGCACTACTACTGGTGAATAGAGGTGAATTTCGTACTCCTATAACAGCTCACTGGGATGATATTGGCATTCCCATGAACAGCATTGTAGAAGCCAGAGATCTTTGGGAGGTATAACATTTATCCCCCCACCTCCTATTTCATTAAGTTTTTATTTACATTGCTCGTCTGGCTCTTTTGATACACCTCAAGTAGACAAGTACCAGAGTCAGATTAATACTCCAACATGAATATGAACACTTTAACACTACATTTTGGACTGAAATCATAACAAAAATTCATAAGATAACTGAGTCAGATGCTTGAACACTCACTGTATCTGACCAAAGTACCCCGACAACATAGGTTATCTACAGCATTTGTTTTCTGTCAGGTAGCTCTTGTTTCTGTTAGTATTGACCCAAATGTTTTGTAATTTCTGATGCAGCACAAAACTCTGAAACGAAAGTTTGTGCAAAACCTGACAGCAACTATAGACTCTCATGCAAGCAAGATGTATGTATTGAAACCAATTGCGTGAGTGCCCGAAATTCGTCTATCAACCAGGAGGCACTAGCAAAGCTTTTCTACTCTTGCTATCACCAACTTCAACTTAACTTGAGTTGTTAATGCACTAGCAAAGCTTTTCTACTCTTGCTATCACCTACTTCAACTTAATTTAAGTTGTTAATTTGTGTACATTCATCAACAGTGAAATTGTGTTGAAATAAATTGGAAGTAAACTCATGAGCAAAAGTTGTCAATCTAACTGTATGAAGACATGACGAAGAGTAGACACTACTCAATAACACCCATTATTGTTGATATGAATGCAACTCCAATGAGAAGTAACATCCAAAAACTCCAAAGCAAAGGATCTTAATCTAAAGAACAAGTCCGAAAATTTCTATGTGTTTATGGATATGATAATTAAATCAAGCATTCCTAAAAGATTTCATTAACTCTTAATCTCCCTTAAACCATTACCTGGAATTAAGTAGATTAACACTCAATAATAATCACTCCTGAAAATTATATGAATGGTCGAAAATTAATTGAAGAACACAATTAATTCACTCGAAAATATTACTCAAAATTAATGTCTACCTTTATAATGAAAACAGGCGCCTATATATACTAGACTACTTCTAGTATGATTAGGAAACCAAAACTCTATCTAGAAAGCATATAAATCTTAATCCCTAGAATTTAGAAGATAAAGATAAACATAAGGAAGATAATCTAATAAGAATGATAGGATTTCGGCCCTTTCAATCTTATTCACACGCCTATCCTTCCTTATCCCTTAGCTAGATCAATTCTTATCTATAAGGAATTACAACTCAACTAGGACTCTTCATATAACCGAAATTCCAACCATATTTTAGGTCATATGGACATAAAATAAAAGCTTAATTAAATGTTTAAAATAACTTGACAAAAGACTCTTAAAAGACTCCAAATAACTAATCATGGACGCCCCATATTAGTCTTCACAACTAGGATCATCATCCCAGGCAATCATGGTCACTAAGGAAGCATTGGAATTGAGCTTGAATCAAAAGGCTTCAAGAACCAAGCAAATAAGTAAATAGGTTCATCTCCAAGGGTTGACTTTGCCTCTTGACTTGTATCATTCTCCCCCTCTTCAAAAGAATTTGTCCTCAAATTTGCATCATCATAGTAAGGACTAAGATCTCCAACATTGAATGTAGCACTTACACCTCCATACTCACTTGGAAGGTCGATCTTGTAGGCACTATCACCAACCACCTTAAGAACCTCAAATGGACCATCAGACCTAGGCATGAGCTTATTCTTCCTCTTGCTTGGAAACCTCTCTTTCCTCAAATGGATCTAAACTACATCGCCACTGTTGAACTTAGGTTGCCTCCTATGCTTGTTTGCTCTCTCCTTGTATTGAGTATTCATCTTCTCAATTCTAGATTTGACTTGCTCACATGTCTTCTTGAAAGCTTCGAACCTTTTCTTTGCATCCACATGAATTTCAGATTTGGTTAGCACGATAAAATCAATAGGAAGAAAAGGATTGATACCATAGACCACTTCAAATGGATATTGAGAAGTAGTGGTTGCGTGAGCTCGATTGTAAGCAAATTCAGCATGTGATAGCTTCATATCCCAATCCTTTTGTGTCTTGCTCACCAAGCCACGCAATAGAGCTCCAAGAGTTCGATTAGTTACTTCAGTTTGGCATCTGTTTGAGGATGATGACTAGTACTAAAGAGTAACTTAGTTCCCACCATCTTCCACAAGCTCCTCCAAAAGTGACTAAGGAACTTTGAATCACGATCACTAACAATACTTCTAGGGATACCATGCAAACGAATGATCTCCCTAAAGTATAAATCCTCCACATGCAAAGCATCATCAGTTTTATGCATAGGAACAAAGTGAGCCATCTTAGAGAAACGATCTACCACAACTATGATAACATCCTTTCCTCTTTGAGTTCGAGGCAATCCTACAATGAAATCCATACTCACACTATCCTAAGGAGAATTAGGGACTGGCAATGGAGTATATAGGCCTTTATGTAAGGTACTCTTAGCCTTTTGACAAGTAGCACACCTACTAACCACCATATGAACATCTTTCACCATGCTAGGCCAATAAAAACTCTCACTCAAAGTGTCTAGGTCTTTTAAATGCCAAAATGACCAGCCACCCCACCACTATGGACTTCTCTCACAAGTGACTCCCTCACGCCACTTTTAGGAATACATAGCTTATTAAACATAAATCCATCTTGAACTACATACAAGCTATTAGGGTTGTTAAAAGAACTACTAAAGTCATTATCATTTACATACAATTCTCTTAAGTGATCAAACCCTAAAATTCGAGCATCAACCATGGTTAAGTGGTAGGATCGCCTAGAAAGAGCATCAGCAACAAGATTGCTTTTTCCTTCTTTATACTTAGAAGAAAAAGTAAAAGATTGTAGGAATTCAACCCACTTGGCGTGCCTATGATTGAGTTTTTGTTGTCCATGGTTGTGTTTGAGTGCTTCATGATCTGAATGGAGTATGAAAGGCTTGGGCCTCAAGAAATGGGACCAATGATCTAAGGCCCTCACAATAGCATAGAATTCTCGATCATAATTGGAGTAATTGAGTTTAGCACCACTCAATTTCTCACTAAAATAAGCAATAGGCCTCTTCTCTTGAATCAAAACTGCTCCAACTCCATTTCCACTTGCATCACACTCTACCTCGAATAATTTGTTGAAATCTCGCAAGGCAAGAGTAGGAGCATGGCAAAGTAGCTTCTTCACTTCATCAAACGCCCTTTGAGCATGAGAGTTCCAAGAAAACTCTCTCTTCTTCATCAATTCAGTGATTGGAGCCATAACTGTTGAGAAATTTCAAATGAACCTCCTATAAAAGGAAGCTAAGCCGTGGAAGCTTCGACATTCATGAGCATTAGTTGGCGCCAACCATGAGGAAATAACTCTTACTTTCTCTGGAAGATAATCTAATAAGAATGATAGGATTTCAGCCCTTTCAATCTTATTCACACTCCTGTCCTTCCTTATCCCTTAGCTAGATCAATTCTTATCTAAAAGGAATTCCAACTCAACTAGGACTCTTCATATAACCGAAATTCCAACCATATTTTCGGCCATATGGACGTAAAATAAAAGCTTAATTAAATGTTTAAAATAACATGACAAAAGACTCTTAAAGACTCCAAATAACTAAATATGGATGCCCCATATTAGTCTTCACAACTAGGATCATCATCCCAAGAAATCATGGTCACAAAGAAAGCATTGGAATTGAGCTCGAATCCAAAGGCTTCAAGAACCAAGCAAATAAGCAAATAGGTTCATCTTGTTGACTTTACCTCTTGACTTGTATCAATTGTTTTGCACGATATCACCTAAAGCAATACAAAATCATTCATGTAATAACGGTAGAAAAGTCTAATGTTCGGAACTAATCCAAATTTAGCATAGCTCTTATAACTTCTTTATCTGCCTGGAGGCTGAAGTCGTGTAAACAAAAAATAGCAAAATATGAAGCAAGATCTACTCCCTTCTATCCCAACATCCCGACCGAATCTTACATATAAACTCCGGACAGTTGTTTATTGTTGTAATAGGCTCATGGAAATTTTTCCTCTGCAGTCTGTTTCAATGTGAAGAATATTATTTTCCAGAAGCCATATTCATGACACACTTTTTTTCTCTGTACTTGGTTGTTACGCTTCATCAATACATGCTGCAGAAAATTAGAGCCACTCTGTACTATTTCATAATTTTAGTTATACTAGGTTTTATTGGTTTAGGAAAGTTATCGTTTAGTTTACTATTTTAGTTTTGTTTTGTATTTCTATTTGGAGTATTTCTCCTATTGTATTTTGAAAGATTGGTATTACAAATACCAATAACATATTGAATAATCAAGCTTTCCATATTCTTAACATGGTATGATCAGTTGATATTGCTGAAACTGCTTGTAGAACAATTCAAGTCAAATTTATTCCCATATTCTTTTTTTTTCGCCAATCCCGAATTCAGTTCCCAGAAATAGAAATTTGCGGGAAAATTTCTCGAGATTCAAAGAATTAACGAATTACCCAATAATAATGGGGATTTCATCAGTGGCATTTAAGTGGAGGGAAGATAATAGGAAGCGGGTAGAATTAGGGGAAGTATCAAAGGAAAGCTGGGGTTGAGTCAGCTGAGGCTGATGAAGATGAAAAGAAATGAACCCTCATATTCCAATTCCACAGTATATGGCTTCTGCTCTTTGGTATCGGTATCTCAATTCAAAGAATACCTAGTTGAAAGCATCAAAGGAAATGGAAATCCGACCTGAATTAGATGAAATCGTGGTTAATAGAGGTGAAAAGGGTTGGTTACTTGCTAAATATATGTTGAATCTTGATGTTAATTTGGTCTACTATGATCCTAAAACTCGGTTCATGCTTGAAGATCTAATGATAGATGCTGATCTGAATGACAAGTTTTACGCTAACCGGCTTTAGTGGTCAAGCTTTGGAATTCAAGCAAATTAATCTGCATGCATTTGAGGTTTTTTTAACAAGGGACAAGATATTCACATGCACATGCAAGCATCTCCTTTCCAAGTTGAATTTCTTTACAAGAACTTCAAGGTTAATAACAGGAGACTGCACTGCCCAAAAGTAGATATCATAATGGACACCATAATGGACAAGTTGTATATGATCATGCTGGTCGTATAATTAAGGGGCATGAGACTGCACTGCCCAAGAGTAGATATCAAGAAGATGTGTACGTTAATGATCACACCAAGTGTTTGGGGATCATGGTAGAATAATTTCCAATGGGGCTACAATCATATGCTGCAAGCAGACAATTCGGAACAGCTATTGTACCAGTGCTGCAGGAATTGGGGCTGAGAAAGCATCAGGAGAGCTAGCCGATGAAAGTTAACATTACCCGCAAAGAAGCTTTTAAAGAAACCGTGGGATACATAGGAGAAAAAACTCGCTTGGCTGCTTGGGATACAGAGGGAGGTGCCAAACGATTTGGTTCTAGACAAGAAGAAAGTCGTTGAAGCCCTTAAAAAGGCGAATAAAAAGAAGCTAAGCGAGAAGAGAAGGATGAAAGGAAAAGGAAGTACAATGTTAAATATGATGACAATGTGACACAGGGAGAGGTGGAAGCCTACAGAATGAATGGAAGAGTTTCACCATGATGACCCTATGAAAGATTTCTTATAAGGTTGCTCTCATAGACACCTTATTCTCGAAAAAGCTAGCTTAGCTTCCTCATATGTTAAACAAGCTTTTAGCTAATCTGCAGTTTGCTTGTATCTTGTCTACATTGCATATTAGACATGTGGTGTGTTGATGAAGTAGCAAAGCACATTTCATCACTCTCCTCTGTGTTTTTAGAACTTAGTGCCAGAAATAGTAAGATGGTTTTAGCACTCACAGTAAGTTTCATATTCGTCTATGAGAGGAGCACCGGTAACCATGCCTTCGCAAAGAGTAGTGTGTACATCAAAGAGATGATACAAAATCAGTTCCCCAATATGATTGGACATATAGATGTAGATACAAGATGAGAGAAACGTGATAGATCACAAGAGCACAAAGAGAACTAAACCAACCATGCTCGACCTGTATACAACTAATACATGTTGTGAATACAGTTGTTGGAACATGGAAATTGGGCCATTCAACAGAATGATAATTTCTTTTACCTTCGTAAAACCTTTTGATATTAATGTTACTAGGATGATTGCAGTGTAATAATGGTTCAATGTAGTTGAGGGGATATATGATCACATATTAGGAACATGCTTTGTATGATTATGGTAATATTGATATAAAGGACTTCTTGAAACATTTCTCTAATGTCAGGCTTCTTGTATGTATTTTAAATGTCTCCACTAAAAGTATTATAGGTAATCTCTCAATTTGATTTCTATAATGGTAGAACCTAAGAATAGTGCACGCAAAACTGTTTTTGGATCCCAATGCTTCCATTCATCTAGGGCTTAAGTGTCTATTAACCATGTCTCCCCTTTCCTGATGGTCCTTTCTTTTTAGAATTTATTTTTAAGCACGAACATTTGCGACCTTAGGCTCTTGCATTAAATCTTTGATCATGATTAGCTATCTAGGTATTTCACTGGATATGGTGAGAAAGCTTGATAGTACTCTGTTGTAACATATTGAGTGGACAAACAAGAATTGAAGAATGAAGACCGATAAAGAACACCCAGATTTAACGTGGTTCACTAACATGTTAACCATGTCAAAAGGAGAAATTGTTTATTGATGTGGGGGAGAATACAGAATTGTGAATACCGAAACAATGACTATTAGAGGGTTTATAGTACCCTCCTAAGAACCTAAACAGACTAGGGCTAACCAGGCCCAAAATAGAAACATTTTACTTAACTTTATACACCAGCAACGAGCCCCCCGTCTAGGTTTTTTCTAGCGCTAGATAATTCAAGGCATATTTCAACATACTCGATTCAATAATTTATTCAGCCATCTGCCATGGGTGTAGATAGGGGGTACATGTGTGTCGTTGTTTCATCTGCCTCACCTTCTTGTCTATGCTTCATGTATCTTAATAATTGTAGTAAGGATGCGTTCTCCTCACCTAAATTTTGCTATACCTATTTGAACTTATTGGAACTTATCTAAACTTATTGGAACTTATTACTTATTTATTCCGGAGTTTATTTTGTAAGAGAAGAGAACACATCCTTAAAGCATAATTTCTTCCTGTAATTCAGTAATCTCATGCTTTCTTCTGACTTACAGCCTTGTCCATGCTGAATGCGGATGCTTACATTTTGAAACTTTGTATTACTCCCTTCATGTATCTTAATAATTGAAGCCAAACTAATTAGAAAGAAACTTACTTATCTTCTACACGTGAAATGAGTATGGCTAAGACGGTGTGGACATGTGGAATAAATACTACTGTTATAGTAGCATTTGATTGAAATGGAGGAATTGATAAGGGTCATTTTCTATCATAAGATTACATTGCTTTTGACAAGACCTTTAGGTTGGAGGTTGCATGTTGCAACCTTTAGTGTTGCTTGCTGGTGTTTATGAGGTTAGACTTCATTATAAGTGTGTTTTTACTCTTCTTTTTGGAGTTTCTTTTTTCAAGGCTGGGTTGCAAAATCATCAGAGGAGCTGAATGTAGCATTAAATACCGCAGGTGATTGACGACAGATTCTGTTTTTTATTTCTGAACGTCCAACCTGTATAACAGTATTTAATCGATGAGATTGCTGCACATGTCCGAACATGTACAAGTAAAACACAGTTATGCAGCATTCAGCTAGTCACTGTGATGGGCATGACAAGCCGCCTGAAGATGGAAGGTTAACTGAACCTAATTGTCTAGCTCAACTCAGTTTTCTTAAGTGGTTTTCATAAACACATAAAAACACAAGTTCTTTAGGATTCACTTCTAAGATCATAAGAAGTGAATTGTTACTCCATTGTATCTCATTAGTTATTTCGTGTAACCCGGTGATCATAGAGGGGCGAAATTAAACTAATAGGTTAGCTTAGTTTTCGTGCCTTGGAGTGGTGATTTATCCGGTTCCCTCTTGTTACATTGCCTTTTGATCTAACAATCTATTAGTTTAAGTTTCTTTTACGGATATAGCTTAATCACTCAAGGACCTAACTTTGAACTTCCAAAAGTTGGATAAGTTTGAAGGGGTCGTTTTCTTCTTTGGCAAAAGAAGATTCATTTCCTTTTAACGACTCTCAATGTGGTGTATGTTCTTATAACACCCATTCCGGCTTACCCCGATGAAGGGGTTGAAGAGGCCTTGGATACTATGAGGAGGCGAGCAAAGTGGGAGAATGATGACTACATTTGTCGTGGTCATATTCTCAATGCACTTTCGGATGCCTTATTTGATCTTTACCAAAATGTGGAGAGTGCGAAGGAGCTTTGGGATTCTCTAGAGGCCAAGTACATCTCGGAAGATGCTTCAAGTAAGAAGTTTCTTGTTAGTAATTTTAATATGTTTAAAATGACTAATGAAAGGCCTATAATGGAGCAATTTCACAAAGTTCATCATATTTTAAATCAAATAAGGTCACATGGTATGTATGGTAATGGATGAAGCAATTGTCGTTGCTTTCATTATTTATAAATTACCAACTTCTTGGAAAGACATTATACATACTTTGAAACATAAGAAGGAGGATCTTACCATGGAGCAATTAGGAACTCATCTTCGTATTGAAGAGGAGTTCCTGGCTCAACATGGGGTTAAGGATACTATTTCTAGTGCTCCTAAGTCTACCGTTAATATGGTAGAGGTTGGTGGGTCTAATAGGACCAAGAAATCAAATGCTCAATCTAAAACCAATGTTGCAAACAAGAAGAGGAAAACCCTCACTTGTTGGGTGTGCAATGGTCCTCATTTGAAGAGGGATTACTTTTGAATTTTCGGACCATGAGAGCGGATTCCTCTTCGTCAGTTTCCGAGTCATCACTTTCATCGGCTTTTAAGGCGATCGATTTCTGTTTGGACATATCTCCATTTTCATTGTCCAAGTGTAGCTCGTGAGTCATAAGGGAACCAACAAGTTGTTCCAGATTGAACTTTGTAAAGTCCTTAGTTTCTTGTAAGGCCGTAACCTTTGCCATCCAACGATCCCTAGGCTCCTTAGGACCTTACGTACCTGTTCCTCAGAGGTAATCACTTTTTCAAGAGAGATTAGCTCATTAATAATATTTGTGAAACGTGTAAACATCTCTTGAATAGATTCTTTTGATTTCATTTGAAAAAGTTCATATTGGTTCATCAAAATATCTATTTTTGATCTCTTAACTTCACTCGTTCCTTCATGAGTCACTTCAAGAAGATCCCAAATTTGTTTTGCGGTTTTGCATCCCATGACACGATTGTGTTCTTGGGGTCCAAGACCACAATGAAGCAGTTTAATGGCAAGAGCATTAATTTCCATCTTTTCGAAATCATCTTTGTCGAAATCAGAAATGGATTTAGGAATTACCTCGTTCTTGTCATTAGCGGTAGTGACTTCAAAGTCGCCTACCTCTATGACTCGCCATACCTGGTAATTGTCAACTTTGATGAAGATCTCCATTCTGTTCTTCCAGTATATAGAACTTGTTGTCGAACATTGGTGGCCTCTATGTAGAGTAACCTTATTCTAGCTTCTCTCTAGTATTCATATTTTCCAAGATCTCGAACTCAACAGGGTTTCCAATGTTTTTAGAGTTCCCGCTCTGATACCAATTATTATATAATATGAGCACTATAAGAGGGGGGGTGAATTATAATGAGAGAATATGCTATACTTTTTGTGGAAATAAAAGCTAGCTAGGGAACACAAAAAGAGAACACGAGAGATTTTAGCGAGGAAAAACTTCCTAGACCCAATAGGAAGAAACGACCTCGACCACAAGGAATTTTGACTCTAAACTTTCCACTATAATAGGCCAAATGACTCTGTTTACAAACCTGTTACTTTTTCTCTCGGGCCACAACTTGAGTTCCTAAACTCAAGTTCCCAACAACAGTTCCCAGAACTATTGTTCCTGTCAAACTTCCCTCGAAGTTTCTCTCTTTCTCTTTCTCTTGCTTCACTCAAAGTTTCTCACGCTTACAAGAGTTTACTCAAACCCTTACCTAAAAATACAAAGTGTAAAACAATGGAAGAGTATAAACTCAAATAAAGTAAGTATGAATTCTCCTAGCAATGACACTAACTCTTTAAGACAACTAAGAAAATTTGGCTAAGTCAGACACACTTTGTTCCAAGGTTTAGGCACCTATTTATAATGTACATAGGCGAGACCACTACTTATGTCCACTAATCCATGATGTCCATTACTTTAATTTATTTATTCGTTTTATTAAGCTTTTCTTGAGAAATAAATAACCACTAACCCACTACTTAACTTAATAAAGTGAAGCATTAATGTTGAACGTGGTTTTGAAAACTTGGAGCTTAATTCAACTAATGAAAATAATTTAAAGCTTAAGAAAGAAAATAATCAAGCCCACTAGCCACTCCACTGTAAACGTGTAACAGTAAATAGAACGTGATATTAGTTTGCTTGGGGAGTAATTAAATCATTTTCTTTAATTAGTTTTTAGGAAAATATATTTTTATAAATATCTTGAACATAATCGAAAATCATAATTAAGTTTTAAAAAGAAAATCCTTTAAAAACCGATAATCAGATTAAGTTTTATAAATAAAATCTTTTGATGTAAATAAAATATAAAAGATAAGATTTAAAGATTTTGATATTATCCTAATTAAAACAGAAAATCATTTTAAATAAATTCCTAACAAACTAACAACTAACTCCCTAAAGTCATGGATCAAGTCAAGACTAGCTTAGGACTCTCTAACAAACTTACTTGGGCGCACGGCTATGTTAGGCGCACAACTTGGGAATTGTTAGCTATTCCTAAAGTCATTTCTAGGTTTGTTCCTAATAGTGCTAGTGTTTGTTCCTGTCATGGGAACAAAAATAATTTCCGTTTGAGAATTCAATACAAACTAAATTAAGTATTTACTCGACCTTAACAAGAAGATATTAAATACATCCTAATGTATTCTAATCTTCACTCTAAGCTTGATACTTCATCTTCCGAACATCATCACTTCGATCTTTGATTAGTTCTCCAATTTAATCTTCGATCAAGTATTCTCTTTGCTCGAGAAATTACCTAGAAATATCATAAATAAAACACAAAATGTCTTTTGTTGGTTAAGTCATTTTAAAAACTCAAGGGTCAACATAAATTTAGTAGACATACTTATAATTTTGCTAAACAAATAATAATCTAGTAAAACAAATATCCAATTTTATATTACAATAATACCAATATAGAGAAATATAAATATAATAGTTATGTCTAATTTATAAAAACAAAATTGGATCCAACTATATCATTTGATCTATCATGCTAGTCTAGTGTCATAATTCATGTTTGTCCGACTTCATACGACTAAGTCATAGTATAATTTTTAAACAATCTAATAAATCATTCTCTAGAATCAAATCGGGTTGGGCTTGTAATTTTGTCATATCAAGAATAGGTAAGGGGATGAAGGTCCATCTAGCTCCATTGATTCCAAGACCAAGAACATGGTTGCTTGTGTGTTAAGGGATGTTCTGAATTCCATTAAGTCCTTTGAGTCCTTTAAGTCCTTTGAAAGTGTCCTTAGATTGGTTAATTAATTATTAACTAAGTTACTATCTTTTATTGCTTTATTAGGGAGTCTAGATAATAAAATGTACTCTTAGTTAATTTAATGTCATATTAGATTAAGGAAAATTTGCACAAAACCACCTTAAGTTTTCACTCATTTATAAACTCCCACCTTTATGTTTGCTTTTTACAAATTACCACCTTAAATTTACCAAACCTTTATAAACTCCCACCTTTTGACGAAATTTGCCTAACGCCGTTAACTATGTGCCACACAGCAGTCCAATCTTTTGATTTTCCTTGCAAACTCCTCATTTCCCTCCAAACTCATCTTCCCCCCTCATTATTTCCATCTCTAAACTTTAATGGAAGCGGGAAGAAAAGAGAGAGAGCACAGGAGGCCGAGCAGGGAGGCGGGATGGCGTCTTTTAACGGCGGTGGTGGTGTCGTCGGCCTGCGGTGTCGCGACTGGTGGTCTGAAACAAAAAGGAGTTGGGGACGGAGGTGGTTTTCGGCAAGTGGTTTGCAACAACTAGGAGAAAAAGAGTGGAGGAGGGAGGGGGTGTGTTGTGTGAGCAGATGAGGGAAAGAGAGAAGAAAGAAAGGAAGCAAATGAACTGATGTAGGGCACATAGTTAACTGCGTTAGGCAAATTCCGTCAAAAGGTGGGAGTGTATAAAGGTTTGGTAAACTTAAGGTGGTAATTTATAAAAAACAAACATAAAGGTGGGAGTTTCTAAATAAGTGAAAACTTAAGGTGGTTTCGTGCAAATTTTCCTTAGATTAACTAGGAAAGTATTAGTTGAGTTGTAATTTCATTTATGTTAATTAGAGAGTCCATTAGGGTTGTATGATTAAATGTTGGACGAGTGAAGACTTAAAATGCAGCAAAATGGCGACTAACTCAAGGAAGCTTCCAAGAAGATCATCTAGGAGCAAAGATAGGAAAGGAATCTCTATCCTTTCCATAAAATGGGCGCCCAAGCTAAGAAGATCAAGCAAAAGGAATCATTTTCCCTCCAAAGTCTATCTTAGGCGCCTAACTCTATCATCTTAGGGTTTGGTTTCCTACTTTGAAGGGATAAGTGAGAACATCAAGGGAAATGGTATGGAGAGCCGTCCAAAATGATAAGCAAGCAACAAGGATCGACTTTCAACCCTAATTAGATAGAATTTAGCTTAGTTTTTAATTATTTTAATTTCAGTATTTCTTTTCCTAGAGAGTCAAGGACATGTATTTAAAGGGCACAATTCATTTTAATAAAGGCATTAGACGTTTAAACACTTAAAACTTTGAGTTTTATTTTGCTTTGATTAATTCCTAATTAATCTAGGCGCCTATGCTAGCTTGATTTTGAGCTTGAATCAAGTGGTGATCTTAGGAACCTTAACTTGACTTAGTGGTGCATCTGTATCTAAGTTGAATTAAGTAAAGCTTAACTATCATTCCTTAAACATAATTAAACCTATTCTGCCTAGCATATAGCCAGAATATAACATCTTGGTATCAGAGCCAACACATATCCTAGCCTAAAATCGCCCATACACAAACCCTAAACACAATGTCTAGAACTAGCCAAACCAATGAACAGTTACAAGAAAGAATCATAATGATGGAGGAAGAGAAGCGTGATAGTGAGGCTAGAATGGCCTTGCTTCAAGATCAAGTGACGAGAATGTCCTTAAGATTGAGAAAACAAAGAGGAGATGAATCCTATGGGGATTCTGAGGGAGACAGTGACGATTCATCTAGGGTTCCATCCATCCAAAATGGTCAACGAAACTTCAATGACTTTAAGGTGGATCTTCCTGAGTATGATGGTAGATTAGATGCAGATGAATTTGTAGAATGGTTAAGGACTGTGGAAAGAGTCTTTGACTACAAGCAAATTCCGGAGGATAGGATGGTCAAGCTTGTTGCTCTCAAGCTTAGGAAATATGCATCAACATGGTGGGCTAGTAAGTGCCGCAAAAGAGAACGAGAAGGGAAGGAAAAGCTTAGAGATTGGACTAAGATGAAGAGACTACTCAAGAAAAAGTTTCTTCCTACCTACTATGTCCAAGAGAACTTTTCCAAGTTCCATCATCTACAACAAGGTTCGAATTCAGTGAAGACTTATGCAAGGGAATTGATAGGCTAAAGTCATATCACCTATTCAAAGATAATTTCTACAGTCCTCTAACAATGGCAGTCAATGGAAGCAGGGTCGAATCCACAAGGAGACAGAGTTTCTAAATTAATATTCAATCAATTAGCTACTTCAGGTGAAATCAGAGAAGAATTAACTGAACTAATGATTAAGCTAAAAAAAGACGGATTAAACTGAGGATTTAACTATGGACTAAAAACCTAGGGTATGAGGTCGGTCCACCATGCTTATACCAATCAAACAAGGTCAACTACTATCAAAACCTAAGTCAAGAGTCGAGAGATTAGAGCATGTGTTAAGCTATGGTTAAGACTCAACGCTTATAGTTCAACATACGCCGCATGTTCACTAACGTAATCAGAACTACTGACATGTCCTAGGCCTCTAGTCGTAAGACGGATCTGTGCAAACAACTATTAACCACAAGCAATCAATGAAATTGTACACTGACATTAATCACTAATTAAGAATAAACCACATCACAATCACCCTAATCAAGCCCTAGAAATTGATAGAAATCTAAATAACAATCATGGTATAAACATGGCTTCCCTATCTAACACCCTAGAAAGAGAACTACTCACTCATAATTAAATTGACAACAACGAAACTAATATGAAACCCTAATAATTGCATCATGAATAATTAAATAATTAGGCTAAGCAATTAAGAATAATAAAAGAGATTAGAGTAGTGAAGAATACCAATTGACAGAAAGCAGGAACTTTTATTGAAATCGAATAGGTTCAATCACCTTTAATCTAATCTAGAGTGTTTAAACTAAGCTAAGAACTATGAGAAATAAAACTAGAGTAAAAGATGATAAAAGATGTCTCTAAAATAATGAGGAAAAGGTATTTATTACACCCCTCTAATTCTAACTAAATGCGGAATAAAATAAAGAAAACCGCGTCGAATTGCACGGAACCCGATCGGGCACAGGGCCACCCGATCGGGCCCATAGTAAACTTTTCAGCATTCGTTTTCTTGGGCTCAGCGTAGCAACAGCGCTGCATGGGTGAAAATTGGGTCCACCCGATCCAGCACCCGATCGGGTCTGGGATCGGGTCCTCAGCAAAATGGCCCAACAGCGTTGATTAGAAGTGGCGCAGCAGCAATCTGAAGATGGTGCCCCACCCGATCGGGTCGTGTGGCGGGTGCCCGATCGGGTCTGGGCACATAGTGTCTCGCCCGATCGGATCGGGCAAGCCTTGCCCGATCGTGTCCGCAACTTCTCTACCCGAACATAATATTTTCGCCCGATCGGGCCATTTTTGCCCGATCAGAGTACGGAAAACTCCTTTTTAACTCTTTGGCTCTCAATTCTTCACGTTCAGAGGTCTTGGGACCTCCTAAATTACCCATAAAGCTCGTGAGCCATCCTTCGTGCCTCGTAACATCTCGTAAAGCCGTGGTTGCTTGCATATAGCTCGGAAATAAGGAGAAAACTCCCTGAAACCTGCAATTCAACACGAAAACACAAAACCACAACTATATACGATAGTTAGCATAAAATAGCTCCCAAGAGCTCTAATGACGCACAAATTAGCTTGTAAATAAGGGAGAAAAGTCTATATAAATACGTGATATCAAACTCCCCCAAGCTAAACCTTTGCTTGTCCTCAAGCAAACAGAACATGAACATGGAATAGATTGCCTCACCCCACAGATAAAAACAAATCAAAGCTCAAAACATTTTCAAGACTAAGAATCTTTCAAGCAGGCATAATTCAAGTTTGGCTAATCAAATCCATCCAACCACCAATCATCCAAGCAATTTATCAAATTCAAGCATCCACAAGGCATACAAGTCCTGAAAAGGCTCTCACAAGGGTGTCACTCCTCTCTATTTTGTGGCAGGCAAAGAATATGCCTGAACACTCACCAACCCGACCATAAATACCCTTCCCACTCACACTCTCATGTGTTTAGGGAGGTTAAATGACGCTCATCCTAGTCAAGTCGACTCAATTAGAAGACATACTCTTTAACTTTGACAAACTGACTCGAAATCATTCAAATGAACAATGCAGACACGAGCTCAAGAGGACTTAATAGGGTTGTAATGGGGCTTAGGTGAGAGGTAGGGAATAATTTTGGGTAATGTGGTGGAAAAACCAAGAAAGGGGGAGCATGATTCATCCAAATAAGGCCTAAGATGGCCTACACAACTCCCAACAACACCATAAGACCACGTAAAGTAACTCTACTCTCATAAATAAATGACAAACTCATAACAAACCCAATTTTCAAGCAATGAAGTGAATATTTCTTTAAGAACGTACGTGAATGGAAGAACTTCGAATTCTTTTGAACTTTTATTTCATTTTTTTCTTTCATTTTTCTGAACTTCATTCACGCAACTCTAATTTTGCTTTTTCTTTTTCTCACCCTCAAACCACAACAACTACACTTTTAATTCCTCAACAACCAAACCAAACCAAGGAACTAATCTCAAACTCAACCCATACAAAAGCTCCCCCAAGCTAGGCTTGGAAATAATATGAAATGAAGGCCATGGGCTGATAATAAGGGTTTAAGTAACATGAAACAAGTCATTAGGCTCAGCGGCGCTAAGGAAGATAAAAGTATATCAAAAATTCACTCTGAAGCTCAAGAATAAGACAAAAGAACGCCTCTATCACAGCAAATGCTACAAGTCATCGAAAATCAGACAAGTACGAAGTCAAAGTCAAGATCAATCCACTAAAGAGGAACTAACACACAAGAATAGACTGGATAATAATATGAATCCAAAAGGCTACAAAGGGGCCTCACAGTCTAACCAATTCAGGTATGCAGCACAAAGTGGTGTAATATAATCAAATTTTGCTCGAAATCATAGCAATCAAACATCAAATCATAGCCTCAAGATCACAAATGCCCAGCTATCCAGAAAACAAAGTCAATTCATTTTCAAATAGAGCACAACAAGGGGCACAGGGAGGCAACTAAACCAGTCATGAGAACCATATTTTTTGATTTTTTTTCAGTATTTTTCGAAAGCAGTAAATCTATCCTAGAAAGCAGTAAAAGAGATAGGGAATACAAACAAAACTCCTCCCCCAAGCTGAACTTGGCAATGTCCTCAATGCCAAAAGGTGACAAGGACGATGCTAAGAGGAAAAACAATGTTAGTACCCTCAATCTCGCTTACAAAAAACGAAGAAAAATAAAAAGAAAAGGAAAAAGGGAAAGAAAGATACGAGTTGCCTCTCGCACAGCGCTGGTTTATAAAGGTCCCGCACGACCATAATCCTCCATCTCTCAAATAGGAGGGGCTTGGCAATGAGTGCCACCCTCATCAAACATCTTTCACCTCCAAATGTTCTTGATAATGCCTCCAAACGGCGAGGCAACCTTAGGTGTAGTTGCAACCTTCTCCACACCTACTTCATCCAAAACCTCATCCCTGCAACAAGATTGTTCAAGCATAGGTGCCTTAACAGCATTGGTTAGTTTAAAAATCACTTTATCATCACCAACACTCAGAGTTAAAGAACCAGACTTGACATCAATGACAGCACCAGCAGTACACAAAAATGGCCTACCTAGAATAATGGGAATCTGGGCATCCTCATCCATATCTAACACCACAAAATCAAAAGGAATATAGAATTTCCCAACCCTCACAGGAACGTCCTCTAAAACACCTAGGGGGTATTTTATAGAACGATCAGCCATCTGTAAAGTGATTTGTGTGCATTTAAGTGCTCCCATATTCAGTTTCTTATAAACAGATAATGGCATAACAGAAACAGAAGCACCTAAATCACACAAAGCTTTATCAATAAAAATAGGTCCAAGATGGCAGGGTATGGAAAAACTACCAGGTTCTTTTAACTTTGATGGGGTTTTATTTTGAATAAAAGCACTACACTCTTCAGTAAGAGCGACACGTTCTACCCCACCAAAGTCTCTTTTCTTTGTTATCATGTCTTTCAGAAATTTGGCATAAACAGGCACTTGGGTAATTAAATCTGTGAATGGAATTGTTACCTCAAGGTTCTTGACCATAGCCAAGAACTTACCAAACTGTTGATCGACCTTTGATTGTTGCATCCTATGAGGAAAAGGTAGCCTTGGTGTAAAAGGCGTTTTAGAAACCGTCTCCTTTTTCTTCCCTGTCTGTTCAGCTTCTGCAGATAAATCGACTTCAGACGTCGAATTCTTCCTTTTTCCTTCCTCTACCTCCCTCTTCTTCCCCGCAGTTGGGGTAACCTCATCAACGGGCAACAGAGGGGCATCATATGCAATGCCACTACGAAGAGTAATGGCATTCACATGTTCTCTCTGAACGGGTTGCCCTGGCAATTCCCCCTGCCGCCTTTGAGCATTAGTGCTTGCTAATTGTGCAACTTGAACCTCGAGAAGTTTGATGTGCTTCTCTTGGGCCCTCTGTACTTCCTCATTTGCCTTTTGCATAGACAATATTAGTTTCATCAGTTCAGAATTGCTAGGCTCTTGTGGGTTATTGTTTTGTGGAGGTGGAGTGTGGAAATTTTGTGGAGTTTGAAAGTTATTGGGATGATGGAAGTTTTGTGGTGGTGGTCTTTGGAAATTTTGTGGGGTTTGATGGTATGGGGGTTTAGGATAGTTTTATGGAGGTGGATGTTGATGGTTTTGTGGATTTTGGTAATTGTGTGGAGGGGGGAAATTTGGTTGTCTCTGTTGGAAGGCGTTTGCCTGCTCCATCTGAAGTTGATTGAACTGACAGTCATGCCCAAAGTGACCCTGAACACCACATACCTCGCAGTAAGATGAGGTAATGGGTGCTACGGCAGACATAGCATTGATACTCAAAGGAGGTGCTGCTGAGGAAGAGAAACTGAAGGTGTTAATCTGCTGACTCAGCTTCGCTATCTGCGAAGTCAATAATGCAATGGCATCTACCTCCAGTACCTTCCTCGTGAGGCTTCGGGAAGTGGAATGATCATTGGCTGCGAGGTTTGATAGAAACTCATAGCCTACATCCACTTCCTTATCCAGAAAAACTCCTCCTGCAGACGAATCAACAATACTCTTTGTCTGAGGTTGCAGACCATTGTAGAATGTCTGCGTCAAGAACCATTTGTCCATGTTATGGTGTGGACACTCTCTCTGTAAATCTCTAACCGTAATGTTTCATCAGGCTCTTGGGAAAACGTGGCTAGTTTGTTTCTGATTTCTGCTGTTTTAGTAGGTGGATAATATTCTCTCAGAAACGCAGCAGTAATCTCACTCCATTCTGTTTCTTTCACGTCGTTCAGCCATTTCTGAGCTCTATCTCTCAATTAAAACTCGAACAACATGACTTTGAGTTGATCTGGAGTGACACCGGCATGTTTAACGGTTCGACAAAGCTATTGAAACCGCTGCAGGTGATTTGCCGGGTCTTCAGTAGGATGCCCACCAAACTGATTTTGCTGAACCATGCTGATGTGTCCAGGCTTAATTTCAAATTTTTCCGCGGCAATGGTGGGCATAGTAGGTCTAGTGGAGAGACCATCTGGGTCGGACAACCCATATGACTTCAGTGATTTTGACATAACTGAACTTAAGGTGTCTCTTCCAGAGGTGTTCAGCTGAACAGACTGCTTTTCTTTCTGATTTTTCTTTCAGATCCGCCTGATTGTCCTAGTGAGTTCGGGATCCGCTGGAATGGGGGAACCATTTCTTTGAGACCTGGGCATACAAAAGAAACAAAAAGAAGCAGTAAAACGTACCTCAATTGGAACAATGAAGTTCCAATGAGGTACAGAGAAGTAGACCAAATAACCAAATAAAAACTTAGAAAACTAGCCCTCTCCCCGGCAACGGCGCCAAAATTTGATAGGTTTTAGTCGTATCACCTATTCAAAGATAATTCCTACAGTCCTCTAACAATGGTAGTCAATGGAAGCAGGGTCGAATCCACAGGGAGACAGAGTTTCTATATTAATATTCAATCAATCAGCTACTTCAGGTGAAATCAGAGAAGAATTAACTGAACTAATGATTAAGCTAAAAAAAGACGGATTAAACTGAGGATTTAACTATGGACTAAAAACCTAGGGTATTAGGTCGGTCCACCATGCTTATACCAATCAAACAAGGTCAACTACTATCAAAACCTAAGTCAAGAGTCGAGAGATTAGAGCATGTGTTGAGCTATGGTTAAGACTCAACGCTCATAGTTCAACATAAGCCGCATGTTCACTAACGTAATCAGAACTACTGACATGTCCTAAGCCTCTAGTCATAAGATGGATCTGTGCAAACAACTATTAACCACAAGCAATCAATGAAATTGTACACTGACATTAATCACTAATTAAGAACAAACCACATCACAATCACCCTAATCAAGCCCTAGAAATTGATAGAAATCTAAATAACAATCATGGTATAAACATGGCTTCCCTATCTAACACCCTAGAAAGAGAACTACTCACTCATAATTGAATTGACAACAACGAAACTAATATGAAACCCTAATAATTGCATCATGAATAATTAAATAATTAGGCTAAGCAATTAAGAATAATAAAAGAGATTAGAGTAGAGAAGAATACCAATTGACAGAAAGCAGGAACTTTTATTGAAATCGAATAGGTTCAATCACCTTTAATCTAATCTAGAGTGTTTAAACTAAGCTAAGAACTATGAGAAATAAAACTAGAGTAAAAGATGATAAAAGATGGCTCTAAAATAATGAGGAAAAGGTATTTATTATACCCCTCCAATTCTAACTAAATGCGGAATAAAATAAAGAAAACTGCGTCGAATTGCACGGGACCCGATCGGGCACAAGGCCACCCGATCGGGCCCATAGTAAACTTTTCAGCATTCGTTTTCTTAGGCTCAGCGTAACAGCAGCGCAGCATGGGTGAAAATTGGGTCCACCCAATCCAACACCCGATCGGGTCTGGGATCGGGTCCTCAGCAAAATGGCCCAACAGTGTTGATTAGAAGTGGCGCAGCAGCAATCTGAAGATGGTGCCCCACCCGATCGGGTCGTGTGGTGGGTGCCCGATCGGGTCTGGGCACATAGTGTCTCGCCCGATCGGATCGGGCAAGCCTTGCCCGATCGTGTCCGCAACTTCTCTACCCGAACATAATATTTTCGCCCGATCGGGCCATTTTTGCCCGATAAGAGTACGAAAAACTCCTTTTTAACTCTTTGGCTCTCAATTCTTCACGTTCCGAGGTCTTGGGACCTCCTAAATTACCCATAAAGCTCATGAGCCATCCTACGTGCCTCAACATCTCGTAAAGCTGTGGTTGCTTCCATATAGCTCGGAAATAAGGAGAAAACTACCTAAAACCTGCAATTCAACACTAAAACACAAAACCACAACTATATACGATAGTTAGCATAAAATAGCTCCCAAGAACTCCAATGACGCACAAATTAGCTTGTAAATAAGGGAGAAAAGTCTATATAAATACGTAATATCAGGAATTCGAGTCATATCTCATGAAGTGTTAAGTACAAGAGGATGAACCTCAAACTCTGGTATGATTTCTTGGCGGTTTGGATGTTAAGATTGCTAACATAGTTGAATTGCATCCTTTTTTTACTTTAGAGGAGTTGATTATCTTGGCTCACAAGGTGGAAAAGCAACAAAAGAGCAAAGGAAAGGCTGAAGTAGCTCATTCTTACCCCAAACCTAACACCTACTCTAAACCAAACACAACCTTTTCTAAACCTACCCCAAATTCGATCCAAAAATCCCCAAACACCCCTAATACTTTCACCCCAAATAGATCTACTAGGAAGTGTTTTAGGTGCCAAGGTGGAGGACATATTGCTTCTGAGTGTCCTAACAAAAGATAGAATATGAGGCCCTAGATGAGGCAGATGATGTAGTCATGGAGGCGTGTGAAGAGGAGGAAGATGGAGAAGAGATTGTTGGTCCTGATGAGGGTGAATGCTTGGTTGTTAGGAGAGCCTTGAGTGGAGTGGTAGATGAAGAAAAGTCACAACAAAGAGAGGCCATATTCCATACTAGATGTATTGTTGAGAAAAAGGTGTGCACCTTGATTATTGATGGAGGGAGTTGTACCAATGTGGCGTCTCAAACTATGGTGGACAAGTTGAAACTTTCAACTACTCCTCACCCTAAGCCATATGTGATTCAATGGCTTAATCAAGGTAAAGGTATCCAAGTTACTAATCGTTTACTATTATCTTTTAGTATTGGTAGTAACTATAAAGAGGAGATTTGGTGTGATATTATTCCTATGGATGCTTGTCATGTGTTGTTAGGGCGTCCATGGTTGTTTGATAGGAGAGTCACTCATGATGGTTACAAGAACACATATTCATTCACTAAAAATGGAAAGAAAGTAACCCTAACCCCTATCATGTCTATCCCTACCTCTAAACAACATTCCACAAAAGAAAAATATCATTCACTCACCACTTTATTAAAATCTGATTATCATGAACTTAGTCCTTTTCGTGGATTATTGTTAAATATAGATCAAAAGGAACAGGTTGATAGTAATCTAGATCACCCTTTGATTGTCCCATTACTTGAAAACTACAAAGATGTCTTCCCCCATGAGATATCTCACGGCCTACCCCCTAAAAGAGACATCCAACACAAAATTGACCTAATTCCTGGAGCTATGTTGCCTAATGAGCCTGCCTATAGAACCAACACTAAAGAAACTGAAGAGGTAAGGAGGCAAGTGAATGAATTGTTGTTTAAAGGCATGATTAGAGAGTCTTTGAGTCCTTGTGTAGTTCCAACTCTCTTAGTTCCAAAGAAGAATGGTGAATGGCGCATGTGTGTGGATAGTAGAGCTATTAATAAGATCACTATTAAATACAAATTTCTAATTCCAAGACTGAATGATTTATTAGATGATCTTAATGGTTCCAAAGTGTTTTCCAAGATTAATTTGAGAAGTGGATACCATCAGATTCGAATTTGTGAAGGGGATGAATGGAAGACTGCCTTTAAGACAAAGGAGGGATTGTATGAGTGGCTTGTTATGCCCTTTGGTTTGTCCAATGCGCCAAGTACTTTCATGCGCCTAATGAATCAAACTATGAAGCCTTTTCTTAGCAGATTTGTAGTTGTTTACTTTGATGATATATTAGTCTATAGTATGAATGAATTTGAGCATGCAAAACACTTAGAGCAAGTGTTTAGTGTGTTGAGGGACGAATGCTTGTATGGTAATTTGGAAAAATGTCACTTCTTTTCTAGTCAAGTTGTGTTTCTAGGTTTCATTGTCTCTAAAGAAGGAATCAAGGCTGATGAGAAGAAGGTCCAAGCAATCAAGGAGTGTCCTACTCCTACCTCAATACAACAAGTTCGAAGCTTTCATGGACTAGCTTCCTTCTATAGGAGGTTTGTTCGAAATTTCAGTGCTATTATGACTCCAATTACAGAAATCACAAAGTTAAAGAAGTTTAAGTGGAGTGAACAAGCCAACAAGGCGTTTGAGGAGGTAAAATCTCAATTAATTAGTGCTCCTCTTTTAGCTTTACCTAACTTTAATGAAGTTTTTGAAGTTGAATGTGATGCATCTGGCGTGGGAATTGGAGCTGTTTTATCTCAAAATGGAAGGCCTTTGGCCTACTTTAGTGAGAAGTTTAATGAGGCAAAGAGGAAATATTCGACCTATGACAAAGAATTCTATGCTTTGGTGCGTGCTTTGGACCGTTGGAGACATTACCTCATTGCTAAGGAGTTCATTCTCCATTCTGATCATGAGGCTCTTAAGTACCTTCAAAGCCAACAGAAATTGCAACCTAGACATGCTAAGTGAGCGGAATTCCTTCAAACATTCCACTTTACTATCAAGCATAAGGCAGGGAAGATGAATAAAGGTGCAGATGCCCTATCTAGGAGGTACTTATTGCTTTCTACCCTAAGTCCTAAGGTGATGGGACTTGAATTGTTGAAAGAATGCTATGTAGAGGACAAAGATTTTGGTGTGTTGTTTGAGAAGTGCCATAATCGTCCAAGTGGGGAGTACTATCTCCTAAAGGGATTTCTTTTTAAGGGAAATCGCCTATGTATCCCAAGGCACAGTATGAGAGTGTCCTTAGTCAATGAGTTTCATGAAGGCAGACTTGCTGGCCACTTTGGGATCGAAAAGACTGTTATGCTTGTGAGTGAGTACTTCTTTTGGCCTAGATTGGCAAGAGATGTGGAGTTTCTGATTAAGAGGTGCTTGATTTGTCAAAAGGCTAAGGGTCATCTACTACCTCAAGGGTTGTTTATGCCTCTTCCTATTCCTCAAGCACCATGGGAAGATGTGAGCTTGGATTTCATTACAGGATTACCTAGAACCCAACGCCAAAAGGATTCAATCATGGTGGTGGTTGATAGGTTTTCCAAGATGGCACACTTTGTGGCATGCCACACTACTAATGATTTTGTTTCTTATGCTAACTTGTATTTCAAGGAAATTGTTAGATTGCATGGAGTGCCAAAGACGATGGTTAGTGATCGAGATCCCAAGTTCCTAAGTCACTTCTAGCTTACACTATGGAAGAAGATGGGGACAAAGCTCAAGTTCAGTACCTCTAGCCATCCTCAAACTGACGGCCAAACAGAGGTCACCAATAGTACCCTAGGAACCCTAATTCGAGCCCTAGCTACAAAAATCCCTAAACAATGGGAGGAGATGCTACCTCATGCTGAATTTGCCTACAATCGAGTTCCTAGCAAGACTACTGGCCTTAGTCCATTGACCTAGCCCCTTTCCCTACCACCATAAAATACAGCCATGAAGCCGAAAATAGAGTGAAGGAGATCCAAAAGCTACATGAGTATGTGAGAGGCAAGATTGAGAAAGCTAATGAGAGAACCAAGAAGAGGATTGACAAGAAAAAGAGAGATGTCCAATTCAAAGAGGGTGAAATGGTTTGGATTCATCTAAGGAAGGAACGTTTCCCTTCTAAACGAAAGTCCAAACTTAGCCCTAGAGTTGATGGTCCATTCAGAGTGATTGAGAAGGTCAACAACAATGCCTACAAGATCGAGTTGCCAGAGGATTATGGAGTTTCAGCCACATTCAATGTTGCTGACTTGAGTCCTTTCTATGATGATGATGAAGAGCTACCAAGTTTGAGGTCAAACTCCTCCAAAGAAGGAGAGGATGATGGAGGTCCATCTAGCTCCATTGATTCCAAGACCATGAACATGGTTGCTTGTGTGTTAAGGGATGTTCTGAATTCCCTTAAGTCCTTTAAGTCCTTTAAGTACTTTAAGTCCTTTGAAAGTGTCCTTAGCTTAGTTAATTAATTATTAACTAAGTTACTATCTTTTATTGCTTTATTAGGGAGTCTAGATAATAAAATGTACTCTTAGTTAATTTAATGTCATATTAGATTAACTAGGAAAGTATTAGTTGAGTTGTAATTTCATTTATGTTAATTAGAGAATCCATTAGGGTTGTATGATTAAATGTTGGACGAGTGAAGACTTAAAATGCAGCAAAATGACGCCTAACTCAAGGAAGCTTCCAAGAAGATCATCTACGAGCAAAGATAGAAAAGGAATCTCTATCCTTTCCATAAAATGGGCGCCCAAGCTAAGAAGATCAAGCAAAAAAATCATTTTCCCTCCAAAGTCTATCTTAGGCGCCTAACTCTATCATCTTAGGGTTTGGTTTCCTACTTTGAAGGGATAAGTGAGAACATCAAGGGAAATGGTATGGAGAGCCGTCCAAAATGATAAGCAAGCAACAAGGATCGACTTTCAACCCTAATTAGATAGAATTTAGCTTAATTAGTTTTTAATTATTTTAATTTCAGTATTTCTTTTCCTAGAGAGTCAAGGACATGTATTTAAAGGTCACGATTCATTTTAATAAAGGCATTGGACGTTTAAACACTTACAACTTTGAGTTTTATTTTGCTTTGATTAATTCCTAATTAATCTAGGCGCCTATGCTAGCTTGATTTTGAGCTTAAATCAAGTGGTGATCTTAGGAACCTTGACTTAGTGGTGCATCTGTATCTAAGTTTAATTAAGTAAAGCTTAACTATCATTCCTTAAACATAATCAAACCTATTCTGCCAAGCATATAGCTAGAATATAACATAAGGTATTAATAATAGATCAATATCAATTTACCAACCATTAGAACTAAGACAGAGTGAGGGAAACCTAAGTTGGTTAGAATATTCCTCCCAATTTCAAGCAATTTTAAGAGGCCTAAGATCGATTCTTATCCCGATTTTGTGTCTTCTCATGTACTAATAAACTATAACATCTCGATATTTTATAACTCTGAAAATTAGATGTTAGAAATTTTCAAAAAAGGAAACTAGAGTTTATATTTTGGAAACCATAATGATAATGATGCACATGATTTTCATGATAAAAATATAGAATTAGGTTAGTTGGGGAAAAATAAGAGGAGCATAATAATTTGAAAGGGTAAAAATGAATGACTACCATACATATGACACAAGGAAAGGAAATAAAGAATTGGCGAACAAACAAAAAGTAAAAGGAGGTTTGTCAAATGTGTTGAACTCGAAGGGGGAAAAACAAAAATTAAGTGACTTGCTTTGGGGTTCGAACCCCAGCTACTCATGTAGTTTAAAAAGAGTTTAGTGTCAACGCATGCGTGCCAGTAGGCTGAGATTAGATTAAAATGAAGAAAGATACCAGGGATATTACTTAGGCGGAGGCAAATAAATTGGGAAAACATTTTCTTCATTGGGCCCTGGGCAGCCTCGTCTGCCCCGCCCTGCCCCAAAACCGGGCCTGATTTCATGTAATCAAATAAGAAGTGATATTTACCTTCAATAAAAGTAAGATTAAGATGGGTCATATCAACTCTTATAGTTCTATTCAAGCACTCAACAAAATAGTTGGGATTTTCATCATTTCGTAAAGATGGAACAAACAGGGATTTAGCCCAAGTCTCCATTGGACCAATTTCCTTAAATCATTTCACACTCCAAGGCAAGCATACTATTGGATTTTTTGTAAGGAGTTTTTACAGGATTATACATAATAGAGATTTGTAACTCCCTAAGAGTAAACTCATTGGTTGGCCAAATTTTTTTGGTCATCAATTATTCAATTAGTTTCTCTTCCTTCCACCTCATTGATGACAGTTTCACAATCTAACTATTATCGATAAGACCCAGTGGTTGATCTTGTTTTTTTGGCCATCGCTTGCTCTCTCCTAACTTTTTTCATACCCCACCATATTTTCTCTCTTCTTATTATACCCCCACAATTAATTACTTATACTTTGGTAATTAATATAATAGATTTTTTTTAGTAATTTATTAATATGGTAACTTTATCATTTATCGTATGTTATTAAATTTTATTTCGATTATCGGGATAAAAGAATTTCATATGTAAAGATGTCAAAACGTCTAATTTGCGAGATATTAAAGACTTAAAATATATGTTCCTAAGCGTATCTAATTACTTGTTAATTGCAACTTAATTTAGAACCTTCCAATATTACGTTTGGAAAATATAAATCTGGGAGTAATTAATCCAAAGCTTGACGAAGGAATACATCATTTAAACGTAGTAAATACGCATACTTAAAGACAGATACAAGAAAATATATTAAAAACAACATAACACCTTAACTAATGGCCATTGGGACCGAGTTTCAACCAAATATTTTCTACTAGGTCAGATTTCAAATTATTATACATAGCTTGGTCACAAACTCGAACCCTATTATCCATGTATGTTTGTAAATTAGCTATGTGATTCTCACTAGTTTGATAAGTAAGGGGTTCTTCGATTCTCTGTCCACGTCGTCTAAAACCAGCAGGGCGTGGAGCCTGGTCATACTCACCAGGATCAAAACGGAGAGAATATGAATCTCGTCCATCTTCAACGATCATGTTGTGGATAATGATGCAAGCTATCATGATTTTTCCTAAAATATTTGTGTCACAAGCTAGAGCTGGTTGTCGAATAATAACGAAATGAGCTTGTAGTGCACGTTTCACATCTTTTCGTACACTCTCCTAAGTCTTGGCGAAAACACTCTCCTTCTCGTTTCTTGGGAGGTTTATCATCGGAATAAATGCCGCCCATCGGGGATATATCTCATATATGAGATAATATCCCATATAGTTTTGTCGATCGTTGACAACATAGTTAACAGGAGGTGCACGCCCTTCAAATACTTCGTTAAATAATGGAGATCTATTAAGAACATTTATATCATTACACCTACCAGGTTTCTCCAAAAAAGCATGCCAAATCCATAGGTCATATGAGGCCACGACTTCCAAAGTCAATGTCGCAGGCCTTCCAGAGTAGAATCCTTTAAATTGTAGTGGGCAATTCTTCCATCGTCAGTGCATGCAATCAATACAACCTAACATGCCCGGGAATCCCATTGTTCACCTTCATGTAGCAGTCGTGCTAAGTCGGCTTCAGTTGGCCTCCTCAAGTATTCATCACTAAAGTGAGAGACCACTCCTTCCACAACATGTTGTAGTGAATCTCTTATTAGAGATGCACTAATCCGTACATATTCTTCAGCGAAATAAGCTTAAGTTCCATACGCTAACAACCTCATTGCCACAGTGCATTTTTGTAATGGTACGGTGATGCACCTAGTCCGCCTATAGCATCAGGTCGTTGTTGGAAAAATTCATTGCGAGCAGTTAACACTTCGATTATACGAAGAAAGACATGTTTTTGCATGCGAAATCTTCGATGAAAGAGATGTGGAGGGAACACAGGATTTTCAGCAAAATAGTCGTTCCAAAGGCTAGTGTGTCTATCTGCTCAATCTCTTTCTACGGCTACCCTTGGAGACTTGGAACTTGGTTTATAGTTTGATAAAATTCAAAAGGATTGGAAGTCATTATATTTTCCATCGTTTGATCCATCAGATGATTAGCTTCCTCTGCCTTTCGTAACGTTGTCTATAATCAGAGTTATGAGGTTGAATATCCTTCTCTGTCGGTTATAATCGATAACATCATCATAATTGGAAGAGTTAGAAGATGAATTAGAAGTATTTGGATTTGAAGCAGATGACATTCATGAAGAATAATTAGTTAAGGGAAATGTTGTGCAAAGGTGAAGATAGATGTGGTTGAAAGGTGCAGTTTATTGAAGTTTAATAATAGTACATAGATATAGGGAAGAATACCCTTAAGTGAATTAAATAATTACTTCATATTTACTTTGGTAACTTTTGCAATGATAGACTGAGATATTGAATGGTCATTTCACAATTACTTTTGCAGAGGAATAATACAATAGATTGAAAAAACATTGAAAGGTCACATTGTCATTGTTTTTTTGCAAATTGAAAGGTCAAATCATCACATGTGTTTTTTTGCTTAGCTACTAGAGTTATGATGGACTGAAAAAAGCAATGAGTGATCATTTCACCTATAATAGTAGACTGCAATAACATTGAAACACAATTTGATATTCATAAAATTAAAGCTTATTAAATGGGATATTTGGATAATATTGTGGATATGCACGAGATTGGGGAAAAGAGGGTCGATTGGAGAAATTGACATTTTGTTGTAGATACGGTTAAGAGAATTGAGAGAAACTACCTAAATTAGGTGTTCTATAATTATAATACTGTGAAAAACCTTGGGAATTTGGATCCACTTTTGAGTTAAGATCAATTTGGGAATTAGAATATGTTGGTTGAACATTTGGTTAGCTTGGGGGTTGTAAAGATTTTTTGGATTTTGGGTGAGTTTTTTTCCTAGAGGAGTTTGAATCTATAATAAACAACTTTTCTTCCCTATTTTTTTTTCTTTGTAGAAAATTTATGAATGAAGATAAGTTGTAGGAGTAGGTATTTTTGAAGGTTGAAAGAAATATAGCTTAGTATCGAAGGTGGATGATAATTGTGAGACAAATCTTACCCAGGTTACAAGGAGTGAAAATAACTCAAATAAAAAGTGTGTTGAAATACCTTAAATTTGGACTCTCTTTATAGAGAATAAAAAGTTAAGAACGTTGGTATAATTTTTATTTTCTTTACTTTGTAATTTAAAAGTTATAGTCGTTTGAATTTTTTGCAACACAATTAATTACTTAGAGGATTGTAGTTGTTGGATATATATGCAGAATTGTAGCTGTTGAGTTGCTCAGCATGGCAGACATTAACAGGTTGTTTGGATAGCTAGAATAGGAGGGAAGGGGATGAGAAGGGAAATGGAAAAAATCCATTGTTTGGATACCAAGTGAGGGAGTGAGGGTTTGAAGGGGAGGGAAATGAAAGGATCAATTTGTAAGAATTGCTCCCTCCAACATTGGAGAGATTTAGAGGGAAAACTCATTCTTCTTTCCTCTCCTCCCTTTCTCTTCCCTCCCCTTCCTTTCCCTTCCCTCCCATTCTTTTATTTCCCCTTTTTTATCCAAACACACTGTAATTGTCCACATTAACGCGTGGCAGCAAGTTTCCGCTTGGCCAAATTTGGCGACAGATTGCCATGGCCATGGGCTTATCTCCTTATTTTAACCACGTTTATTAATATTTTAATGCATAAAGTACACACTCTCTCCTTATGACCCATTTTTGGCTAACCAATGAGTGTTCTCCAAAACAACTTGTGCATTAAAACTATAAGATATTCTCCCTTAAAGTTTTTGCAAAACTTCCTAACTATACCTTCTGAGCACTTTAATGAAAGGTTAGAGCCCTATGAAAAATCAAATAAAAAAGCTTGATTCATACTCATGAAAAAAATACTTAGTACAGGTGATCGAGCAAGGGGAAAAGAATATATCTTTTATCATACTTCTAATTTCAATTAGCAGCATCTTCAATTGCCGGAAAAAACAAATTGGATAGACTTGGTATGTAACACCCGAATTTTTCTGAAATTTTCGCGCGTTAATTAGTAATATATCAGAAGATAATTTATTTTCTAATATATTTTCGTTAAATTTATATATATGTTTTACACCTACATTGTTATTTCGAGAGTATTCATATATTTATATATATTTATAATGTGAATTTAAGTGTAGCGTTGTTTAGTAAGCGTGCAATGCTCGTACTTGCGTCAACTATTTTAAACGGGTAATTTAGCACCCGTGTTTGTGCAAAATGTATAATGCGATGGATTTGTGAATACGTATTTATATTACGTTAACAATTATAATTTTTATTTATTAAAATACTTGCTTATATATATATTTATTTTGAACGATTTATATTATTCTCGAAACGTTCATTGTGCTAGTGTTTATGCACATTTGTTACTTGACTTAGAGGGTCCGAAATTTCTGATTTACCATGGGTTTACGAAGAGTTTTGGACAGCCTTTAACTTCCCTTTGTAACGTTAATAATATCATGAGTCACACCTCTTCACTCACCCTCATTATACCTCCTATTGATGGTCATCAAACCACCATTAAACCCCCGTTAATCACCCTCTCTTCACTCACCCGTTTTGCTGGAAATAAAATCAGAAAAACACCCCTCTCCCTCACCTCTATTCACATGCCTACCATAAAAAAAGGGAGGAAAAGTTTCTTTGCTTCCTTCACATTATTCTCACACAAAATCAGTTTTACTAGTTGGTTTCAAGCTATTTTGCACCGGTTTTCAAGCACTTGTTGAGTTCGTTGTGGTTGTGTTCGTAGGAGACAAAGGTGGTGATAATTCACAAGGTGTTTAGACTACAATCGAAGCATTCTACTACTTTTCTCTCGAAGAATAAGGTAATTAGCGTTATTCTAGTACGATAAGGAATAAATTTTTAACTTACGTTGTTAGAATCGTGTTAGAGAACTTAGAATCATGTTAGGTGGAACTTAAGTGATTGTATTCTTGTAGTTTAACGTAGTATCATGATAAGCCCCCCCCCCCCCACCCCCTGGCTCCACCCCTGTTTATGGTACTTTTCATGTATTGGGCATGTGGTTACGATCATGTCTTTGGTTCTTGCTTGTTGGTTTGTCAAGTTTGATGTTTGGTTGTTGAAATGAAATGGTGTAACATGATTATTGTTATGGAATTTGGAGTATTTGGTTGTTGATGATATTTAGCCTCATGCTAGGGTGTTTAGTTGGTTGGGTTTGATGTGAATTTGAGTTGGTTTGGATGCTTGAGACTTAACGTTTGCTTTTTGGATGAGGCAAGGGCGTACGAGCACAGCCCGCAAGCCACGAGCAGTAGCTGCTCGCGACCCGCGACGGCCACAAGTCGCACCTCGCGACGAGGGTGTGCCCTCCTTGTTGCGTATTTTTTATTTAGTTTCTTAGTTGGCTTACAACATTTTTATTTGTTGGTTGTTGGTCTTATGCATGTATGTTAAGCATGTTAAAGTATGTTTGGGTCGGTTTTGAGTTATTTCATTAAGGGTATGTGCCCTACTTTGTTGGATAGCTTGTGATTATTTTGTTTGGAGTGTGTTGAGGGCTTATACTTTGAGTTTTCGATGTCGAAATGCTCGGGGGAGGATAAGACTTCCCTTATCATCTCTTCACCAAGAGTTATGTACGAGGAATATTGTGACTTAGTCATAATTGACTTCGTACCCAAACTCAGATGACGTTTTTGTGTTATATGCCTTAAAATGTACGTTCTAGTGTTTTATGGATTTGAATTGCATGTATACCTTGACGTGTGTACACATGATTTGGTTAGTTGGATTTTGTGTATACCTTTTCATGTATAGCCATGTTTGTTGTTGTTTTGATTCCTATGTATACCTTAGCGTGTATATGTATGTTGGTTTTTTGAGTTGCTTGGTGTGCCTTGTCGTGTATACATTACTTCTTTGTGTTTGATTGATCCTATGGACGGCATGGTCCTAAGAATTTGGTTTGATTATCCTATGGGCGGTATGGTCCTAGGATTTGGTAACTTAACCTTGGGCGGTATGGTCCAATGGTTCACTCACGGGTGGTATGATCCGTTGAGTTTTGCTACTCGAAAAGGGCGGCATGGTCCTCGGATATGCAACGTAGGCCTTGGGCGGCATGGTCCAATGAGTCTACTCATAGACGGCATGGTATGTTGTCTTTGATCTTGATGGTGTGATTGATATGCTTGTTTTATGGTTGACTTGGTTATTACCTTAGAGCTTTCTTATTATGCATGTTTGTTGCTTATGGCTTGTTGTATCACGTTTTGCACGTTATGAGCATGTTATCTTGGTGATGTATGTCTTTGGAGTTGCTTCTAACTTTCTTTAAGTTTATTATTTGTTTCTATTTGGGCTGGGAGAACTCCTAGTTACTCCCTAATGATTGTGGAAGTTGTTGATTTATTATGCAGATGATGATGCTGTTTAGGATCTATACAGTTTGGACCGGGATTGTGCGGTTTAACCTTGTGAGCAAGGAGGTTGTGCTAATTATAGTGGACGAGCACTTTGAGACAGGGATTAGGACTAGTTACTTAGTAGGACTTATGTAGTTTTTCTTTATGTATTGTCGTATGTTTTGAACCACGGATTTTGGTTTTGTCCTTTGGATTTGGATTACTCTATTTTGAGTTCTTTTGGAGTTTTCCTAGTTGTTTGGAACTTTGGTCGGAATGAGGGTAGGGGACCTCATTTCCCTTTATATATGATTTTCGGAAGTTAATTACTAATTTGAAGGATTATTTCTCTTTTATAGTTTAAATTCTACTCCTTAGAGTAGCATCTCCGTCTTAGTGTTATTTTCGCTACCACTAGTTGTATTTAATACATTACTATTGTCTCTTTTCTTTATTGTATTGGACGGGATGTTACAGTTGGTATCAGAGCCAAACGTTCCAAAAACTCTTTTTGAGTTGCTACTTATTTCACGAGAAATATGTAGACTTGTAACAAGGATTACTAGTGTCTTAGGCTTCAAGTTTAGGGCTTATTGAGAGTTACTTGGATAGGAAAGAAACCATGGGAACCACTTTTGTTTGCGTTATTTGTCGATTAAACGTTTAGTTTTGTGAATTTAGTCGACTAATTTAAAGCCGCTCGTTGTCGCCGTTAAAACCTCGAAAATGCATTCATAACCTTAGCTAACTGAGCTACTACTCCCGCTGTTGGGCAGTCTGCTTTTGACTAATTTGACCGTCATAGGCCACCTACTTATGATTGTGCAGCTGATCTAGTGGCTCTGGAAGATTGGTTAAGGGAAATGGAGAAGCTCTTTACGACAACTAATTGCCCTGTTGCTGAAATGGTACCTATTGGGACGTACTACTTGAAGAAAGAGGCTGATAACTGGTGGGGTACGGTAATGACTTCATGTATGGCTATTGCTGGATTTGGGTGGACTCAGTTTTCCGCCAAGCTTAACGAGAGGTTTTACCCTGATGAGTTACGTTGGCAGAAACAGGAAGAGTTCTTATCTTTGACTCAAGGAAGCATCAATATCTAAGAGTATACGGACCGCTTCACTGAGTTGTCTAAGTTTGCCACTACTGTCATTACCACTGAAGCCAAGAAAGTTAAGAGGTACATAAAGAAGATGGATCCTAGGGTAAGGACCCTTGTGCTGTGTTCGGGAGCTACTATTTTCCAGGGTGCTTATGAAATGGCCCTGAGTGTCCGCGCTTCAATAAAAGAAGAAGAAACTGCTAAGGCTGCATCTGTAAGGAAGCTTGTCCCTTATTTTACTCCTGGTCCGGCTAAGAAGCCGAGATTTGAACCGAATTTTCGTGGTGGATATCAAGGTTCCAGTTTTAGACCGAGTTTTTATCCTTCTAAGTGTCAGAAGTGTGAGAATCCTAGTCATCCGGGGAAAGACTGTGATAGATCTACCATTATTTTCTTCTACTATAGGGAGGTGGGTCACAAGACTTATGAGTGCCCTAAGAATCCGAGAGCTACTGCTAGGCCTTCTGCTCCTCCTAGTTCTTCTACTCCACCGAAGAATCGAAT
Source organism: Patellifolia procumbens (assembly GCA_947645195.1). NCBI lineage: Eukaryota > Viridiplantae > Streptophyta > Magnoliopsida > Caryophyllales > Amaranthaceae > Patellifolia > Patellifolia procumbens. Next base: position 11,837,441 of record CANSGD010000787.1, read on the forward strand.
TTACAGCATGACTCATTCTGACGCAGATGTTCATCCCGACGTTATCACTAGTACCTTTCTTGTTAATTATGTCCCTGCTTTCGTGTTGTTTGATTCTGGTGCTACAGTGTCATTTGTCTCGAATTCTTTTGTCAAGAAAGCTAACCTGTCTTCGAGTTCTCCTCTTCGAACTCTTATATCTCTTCCTTCTGGTGAGAACTACCCTTGTCATGCCGAGTACCGTGATGTGACTATTTCCTTGTTGGGTACTAATCTTCCTGCTGATCTTAAGGAATTTTCCATGACTGAGTTTGATGTCATTCTGGGCATGGATTGGTTGTCTAAGTATCGTTCCCACATTCATTGTCGTGATCAAAAAGTGACACTTCGTAGTCCGTGTGGCAAGCGTATCTCTATAGTGGAGTGGTGCTGAAGAAAAGGATAAAGATCGTGTTTGCTCTCAAGATGCAGAAACTTCGTCAGAAAGGGGAACAAGTGTTCCTTTATATGGTCAAAGATTTAACCCAAGAAGTGAAGTTAGAGGATATCCCCGTTGTCCGTGAGTATCCGGACGTTTTTCCTGATGAGTTACCAGGTATCCCTCCTGAAAGAGACGTCGAGTTTAGCATTGACCTCACTCCTGGTACTGCTCCTGTATCTAAGGCCCCATATAGAATGACGCATGCTGAATTGGAAGAGTTGAAGACTCAGTTGCAAGAACTGATCGATAAGGGTTTCATTAGACTAAGTGTCTCACCGTGAGGTGCTCCTGATTTGTTTGTCAAGAAGAAAGATAGGAGTATGCGGCTTTGTATCGATTTCCGTGAACTAAACAAGGTGATTATCAAGAATAGATATCCCTTGCCCCTCATTAAGGATCTGTTTGATCAGCTGAAGGGTGCTAGAGTTTTCTCTAAGATAGACTTGAGGTTGGGTGATCATCAGATTCCAGTTAAGAAGGAAGATATCCCTAAGACCGCTTTCTGTACAAGATATGGGCATTATGAGTTCATTGTTTTGCCATTTGGTCTTACAAATGTTCCTCCTGTATTCATGGACCAGATGAACCGCTTTTTCCATGAGTTCTTGGATATGTGTGTGGTTGTCTTCATTGATGATATCCGTGTGTACTCTAAGAATGAAGAAGAGCATGAGAAGCATCTAAGGTTGATCTTGGATATTTTGAGGAAACAGAAGTGGTTCGCAAAGTTCTCCAAGTGTGAGTCCTGGCTTAAGGAGGTGTCGTTTTTAGGCCATGTCATCAACAAAGATGGTGTTATAGTGGACCCTTCCAAGATTAAAGCTATTGTGGAATGGGAAAATCCTAAGAATGTTTCTGAGATCCGAACTTTCCTAGGTTTTTGGTTACTATCGGAGGTTTGTTAAGGATTTCTCTAAGATAGCTCAGCCGTTGACCAAATTGATGAGAAAGGAGAGCAATTTTCTGTGGTCCAAAGAGTGCAAAAAGGCATTCCAAGGGTTGAAGAAGTGCCTCACTACTGCTCCAGTTCTGACTTTACCTACTGAAGGGGTTGAGTTTAAAGTTTATTGTGACGCATCGAAGCACGGTTTGGGTTGTGTCCTTATGCAACAAAGGAAGGTTGTGGCCCACGCCTCTAGACATTTGAAGGTGCATGAAAGGAATTACCCTACTCATGATCTAGAGTTGGTTGTTGTGGTGTTTGCCCTCAAAATTTGGTGACACTATTTGTATGGAGTCCCATGCAAAGTGTTTACCGACCAAAAGAGTCTTAAATATATCTTCACTCAGCGTGATTTGAATCTGAGACAAAGAAGGTGGTTTGAATTGATCAAATATTACGATCTACAGCTTGATTATCATGAGGGTAAAACTAATGTGGTTGCTGATGCTCTTAGTCGTAAGTCAAAGCATTCTCTTAGTGCGGCTAGAACCTTGCCGAGGGATTGTGTGACGAGTTTCGAAAGCTTGAAATCGAGGTTGTACCTCAAGGTTCTGTAGAAACTCTTTGTGCTATGAGTGTTGAACCTCTTTTATTCCAAGAATTGCGAGAGAAGCAAAGGAATGATCCTAAGCTAGAGAAGATCCGTGAAGCTAAGGCTCAGGGACGAGCCAAGAATTTCAAAGCTGATTATGAGGGAAGTCTGAATTTTATGAATCGTCGGTGTGTTCCTAATGACTTAGAGCTTAAGAAGAAGATTCTCGAAGAAGCTCATTGTACTGCCTATTCTGTTCATCCTGGGGGTGATAAGCTTTATAAGGCTCTCAAGGCTAATTTATGGTGGCCTTGTATGAAAAGAGAAGTAGCTGAATTTGTGGCTAGATGTTTGGTGTGTCAAAAGGTCAAGATCGAGCACCAAAGGCTAGGTGGATTGCTACAACCATTGCCTATTCTCGCATGGAAGTTCGATTCTATCTCGATGGACTTTGTTATGGGTCTTCCAAGAGCTGCCGGTGGTAAGAATGTCGTATGGGTGATTGTAGACCGTTTGACTAAAGTAGCACGGTTTATTCCGATGAAGAATACTTGGTCTATAGAAGAGTTAGTTGAAGCTTATGCTAATGAAATCATCCGATTGCATAGTATCCTGAAGGATATAGTTTCTGACCGTGATCCTAGAGTTTTGTCTCATTTTTGGGTTGCTCTACAAGAGGCTTTTGGTACTAAGTTGAAGTTGAGTACCGTTTTTATGCCGCTAATGATGGGCAAACTGAGATGTTATTCAGACTTTGGAGGATATGCTCCGTGCTTGTGCCTTGAAATTTCAAGAGCCCTGGTTGAAGTCGTTTAATTTGGTAGAGTTCTCTTATAATAACAGTTACCATGCTAGTATCCAGATGGCTCCCTATGAAGCCTTATATGGGCGAAAGTGTCGTAGTCCTACTTTTTGGAGCGACATTAGTGACTCTTTGGTGTTGGGGCTAGAGTTGATTCAGGATACCGTTGAGCAAGTGAAGGTTATCCAGGCTAAAATGAAGGCTGCTCAGGATAGGCAAAAGTCTTATGCAGACCTACGTCGGAAGCCTATTTCTTACGCCGTTGGGGATAAGGTATTGTTGAAGGTGTCTCCAATGAAGGGTGTGATGAGATTCTGGCAGAAAGGCAAGTTAAGCCCGAAATATGTGGGTCCTTATGAAATCCTCGAGAGAATTGGGGAGGTGGCTTACATATTGGCTATGCCACCCGATTTGTCAAGAGTGCACGATGTGTTTCATGTATCGCAGTTGCGGAGATATTGCAGCGATCCTTCTCATATCATTCCTATAGAATCGGTCGCTATTGAACCGAATTTGACTTTCGAAGAGCGACATGTCCAAATCTTGGACCGTCAAAATCGTGCCTTGAGAAGAAAGGTGATACCTTTGGTTAAAGTACTTTGGAGAAGCCAAAAGTACGAGGAAGCTACTTGGGAAACGGAAGAGTCAATGAGGCTTAAGTATCCCGAGCTATTTGTCTCGAGTATTTCCTTTGTTATTTTAAGTTTCGAGGACGAAACTTTTCTTAAGGAGGGGAGATTGTAACACCCTGAATTTCTCTGAAATTTTCGCCCGCTAATTATTAATATATTAGACTCTAATTTATAATTTGCCATGGCCCCCACCAGCCCCCTAGCGCCCCCCTGTTTGCGGTACTTTTCATGTATTGGGCATGTGGTTACGATCATGTCTTTGGTTCTTGCTTGTTGGTTTGTCAAGTTTGATGTTTGGTTGTTGAAATGAAATGGTGTAACATGATTATTGTTATGGAACTTTGAGTATTTGGTTGTTGATGATGTTTAGCCTCATGCTAGGGTGTTTAGTTGGTTGTGTTTGATGTGAATTTGGGTTGGTTTGGATGCTTGAGACTGAACGTATGCTTTTTGGACGATGCAAGGGCGTACGAGCACAGCCCGCAAGCCACGAGCAGTAGCTGCTTGCTACCCGCAACGGCCACAGGTCTCACCTCGTGACAAGGGTCTGCCCTCCTTGTTACGTATTTTTTATTTAATTTCTTAATTGGCTTACATGTTAATTTGTTGGTTGTTGGGATTATGCATGTATGTTAAGCATATTGACGTATGTTTGGGTCGGTTTTGAGTTATTTCATTAAGGGTATGTGCCCTACTTTGTTGGGTAGCTTGTGATTGTTTTGTTTGGAGTGTGTTGAGGGCTTATACTTTGAGATTTCGATGTCGAAATGCTCGGGGGAGGATAACACTTCCCTTATCATCTCTTCGCCAAGAGTTATATACGGGGAATATTGTGACTTAGTCATAATTGACTTCGTACCCAAACTCAGATGACGTTTTTGTGTTATATGCCTTAAAATGTACGTTCTAGTGTTTTATGGATTTGATTTGCATGTATACCTTGACGCTTGTACACATGATTTGGTTAGTTGGATTTTGTGTATACCTTTTCATGTATAGCCATGTTTGTTGTTGTTTGGATTCCTATGTATACCTTAGCGTGTATACGTATGTTGGTTTTTTGAGTTGCTTGGTGTGCCTTGTCGTGTATACATTACTTCTTTGTGTTTGATTGATCCTATGGACGGCATGGTCCTAAGAATTTGGTTTGATTATCCTATGGGCGGTATGGTCCTAGGATTTGGTAACTTAACCTTGGGCGGTATGGTCCAATGGTTCACTCACGGGTGGTATGATCTGTTGAGTTTTGCTATTCGAAAAGGGGGCATGGTCCTCGGATATTCAACGTACGCCTTGGGCGACATGGTCTAATGAGTCTACTCACATAAGACATGGTCTGTTGTCTTTGATCTTGATGATGTGATTGATATGCTTGTTTTATGGTGGACTTGGTTATTAGCTTAGAGCTTTTTTATTATGCATGTTTGTTGCTTATGACTTGTTGTATCACATTTTTCACGTTGTGAGCATGTTATCTTGGTGATGTATGTCTTTGGAGTTGCTTCTAACTTTCTTTAAGTTTATTATTTGTTACTATTTGGGCTGGGAGAACTGCTAGTTACTCCCCACTAATTGTGGAAGTTGTTGATTTATTATGCAGATGATGATGCTGTTTAGGATCGTTACAGTTTGGACCGGGATTGTGCGGTTTGACCTTGTGAGCAAGGAGGTTGTGCTAGTCATAGTGGACGAGTACTTTGAGACAGGGATTAGGACTAGTTACTTAGTAGGATTTAAGTAGTTTTTCTTTATGTATTGTCGTATGTTTTGAACCATGAATTTCGGTTTTGTCCTTTGGATTTGGATCTCTATTTTGAGGTCTTTTGGAGTTTTCAATAGTTGTTTGGAACTTTGGTTGGAATGAGGGTATGGGACCTCATTTCCCTTTATATATGATTTTCGGAAGTTAATTACTAATTTGAAGGATTATTGCTCTTTGATAGTTTAAATTCTACTCCTTAGAGTAGCATCTCCGTCTTAGTGTTATTTCCGCTACCACTAGTTGTCTTTATTTCATTACTATTGTCTCTTTTCTTTATTGTATCGGACGGGATGTTACATGGTAGGCTCTTGATTCTTTAAACATTGTTTTCATAGGAGGAAATAGAAGGAAAGAAAGAGAAGAGAAAGGGAGTGGAACAATTTCACTTATTTGGATAAATGATTAGGGGGAGGGAAAGGAGAAGGGGATCCATTTTCTCCTTCTTTAATAAGCTTAATCTCTCCAAAATTAGAAATATTTGGAGGGAAAGTGGATCATACCTTTCCCCTCCCTTTCTCTTCCCTCCCCTTCCCCTTCTCTCCCTCCCCTCCCTTTCCCTCCTTCGTTGATATTCAAATAATTTGTTAGTCAATTGTTTTAGTCAACTCCTAAAAAGGGGGGAAGGAATGGGGAGGGGAGAAGGATGAGTTTTCCTTCCAAATCTCTCCATTGTTGGAGGGAGATATTTCTTTCAAATTAATCCTTTCATTTCTCTCCCCCTCCAAATCCCTTATTCACTCACTTGGTATCCAAGCAATGGACTTTTGGCCATCTCCCTTCCCCTCCCTCCTATATGGTCTATCCAAACTAGTTGTAAGTAAACTTTTACACCCACTGATTAAACCTATGAATCTCGACCTAAATCGTAGGGGTCTCTCTGGATCTTGCAGCCTAGCATAAGTTCAGGTTCCAACAAATATAGGATTGTGTTGCTTAAGAATCTCATGATACTTATACAAGTTGGTGTATGACTCATATGCCTTTCCTATATGATCTTTATTGTCTTATCCTTCCCTCTTATACAAGGTTGATGTCGCCATGGTTAATAAAATCACGATTCAAGTCTTAAATCTTACGATTTTATGATCTTAATTTACAAAATGATTTAAATCGCAACTAGAATCTTAATAAGTTTAAATCTTAATTAGAATCTTAATAAATCATTAGAATCTTAAAATCGACATTAAAATCTTAAGATTTTAACGATTTTATACGATTTATCAAAACTTCAAGATTCCATTAAAATAATGGGCCAAGCCTATTGTTATAGTGTATCTCTCTTGTAGATGAGTAACACTCACATATTCAACGAACATTTTATTAATTTTACTCAATTAACTTACATAATTCACTCAAACTTGTCTTTTTCATCAGCAATGATACTAGTAGTAGTTCTTTAGTACACGATTGGTGGTCTTGCACTTCTAATCTTAACTATATTTTAATTATTTATCGTATAATAAAAAGGACCAAATAGCTACATAATATTTTATGAAGTCATGTAACGATAAAAACGGCTAAATAAGTTATACAGTTTATCATAAAACTCTGTTTTCGCATAATTTGTAGAATCTTACGATTACGATTCAATTCTACGATCCGATTTTAACATGCCTTTCCGATTTAAGTTAGAATCTCGATTTTAACAACCTTGGATGTGGCCATTTTGAGTCCAAACCATTCCCACAATAGAGCATTCATGGACTTGCCCTTTATGTCTCATTTACCCTAAATTCCACTATTAACTTCATAGCTGCATCAACTACATTTGCAAATTAGATTATTATAAGGTCCAAACCACAACATTAGGCCTCACTCAGTTTCTTAATAGCCAAGGTATGACCATTAGCAAGTTGTCTAGCATGTATCCTCCACTCACATCTTATATAAACACATTTAGTTGTATATCTCTCATAATTCGCTTTTCTAACAGCCAATGCAAATCCTTCCTATATATATTAGTTTGTTAGGGAATTCTTAGACCATACTGGGAATGAGGGTAATGCATTAAGGGAATAATAAAAGTCAAAAATAGAAAATTTAAGGCGTTTAGAGATGATGATAAAGGGGATAATGTGGCAGTGGAGAGGACAAGGTAGTTTTGGTAGGAACAAAATTGGAAGAAAGAGGAAAACTATTAGCGTCATTATGGAGGTAATAATTACCCATATAGGTAATTACTACCCTCATTTTTAATAAACCTATCACTAATTTTAATTAACTTTAAAATATTTTTATCTATATCGTTATTAGTATCATTACACCTATTAGACATTATCATATTCATTATTATTACTTTTAGTCTTATTATTATTATTATTATTATTATTATTATTATTACTATTATTATTATTATTATAATATTATTATTATAAAAAGGACAAAAATCATACAACCTATAAGAAATTAGTGGGCAACCGAGATACAATCTGGGCACCCACTCCTCTAGCTATAGCAAACCCTATCCTAGTGAAAATATGGGCAGCAGCACGTGCCCCTATATCCTGAGTCTTCAAGAAATTCTGAACCCGCTTCAGCAAAACAATAGACACCTTATCCAATTCCCCAAGAGAAGAAAAGGAAAAGGGAAGGAAGCCATATCCAATCGCACGATAACGAGCTTCAACCTACAAAAAACATAAGACCCTATGTCCGGACACCACTCCTCTAGTTATAGAAAACCCTATCTTAGTGAAAATATGGGCAGCAGCACGTGCCCCTATGTCCTGAGTCTTCGAGAAGTTCTGAACCATTATGATTATATTTATTATTATAAAAAACGGCCAAAAATCATACAACCTACAAGAAATTAGTGGCTAACCGAGATACAATCTGGGCACCTACTCCTCTAGCTACAGTAAAGCCTATCCTAGTGAAAATATGGGCAGCAGCACGTGCCCCTATGTCCTAAGTCTTTAAGAAGTTATGAACCCGTTTCAGCAACGCAACCGCTACCTTATCCAATTCCCCAAGAGAAGAAAAGGAAAAGGGAAGGAAGTCATACTACAATTGCTCGACAACGAGTTCCGATGAGCCGCATCAACAACAACACGTCCAGGAACAAAGTCAGACAACCCAGACTGGGTCAAGGGAGAAGACCCTGTCAAGTCGACACACACATCACTACCACGATCCCAAGAATAAAGAAGCAGTTTAACGTGCAACATGACAACATCCAGTTTCGCATATCTTCAAATTATCTTAGTTAATTTTTTCTTCATTCAAACACAAAAGTCTTTTGATCGTCATCAAATATGTCAAATATCAACACATTATTCAACATTTGTTTCAATTGGTATTCCATGCTTGTGTATTTTTATGAAATTATGAAGTGTGCAAGCTTCGACAATAATAGACATTTGATACTTTATGGACATATGTGGCTCCACCTTTTCTTTAACAAACCAATTTTTTTTAAAAAAACACTTAGTGTAAATATTAAAGTCATTACTATCTTATAAATTATTAATAATTAGTAATAAAAATAATATAATAATCATTGTTATTATTAATGTTAATATTTTAAGTTTTATTATTATTATTATCATCACCATTATTAATTATATTAATCTACTTACTATTATTATTCTCAAGATCACTCAATTTGTAAAACATAAGTACAGTTAAGTTCAACTTAGTTATATTTCAGTTCAGTCTAGTTCAATTCAGGTCCTTTAAGTCAAAAACAGCAAAGCCTTAGTCCGAATTTCATAAACTTCAATACTCAATTTAATTAACGATAAAAGCTTGATTAAATTACAAAATATCTCTAACGGACGAAAAATGGCATAACAATATTTAGGACAATGATCACTAGATTCTAGCCACAAAGTAAGGCAAGATGGAATAAGGAAATATATGCAAATATTCCTTAATTCCCTTGATTCACATATTTCCTTAGGATGGAGTAATCCTTTCCTTGATGTCCAATCTTCATCAATTTAGGAAAGAGCATGCTCGATTTCCTTCCTTATTACAACAACTACTTAGAGTACAAGGAAACTTAAACAAGGAAACTACAAATGTCCGAAATTGTTAAGGAAAATTTCGGTCTTTAAATTATTATTGCAAGTAAAAATCAACAAATTAACTATTACTACTTTGACTCTTGGATCATATAAAAACTCCCAAATTTAAGAGTTAAGGATAAAATCATGACCTTATCTACTACTCCCTCCGTCCCATATTACTCCTTCCGTCCCATATTACTTGATACAGTTTGACCGGCACAGAGTTTTAGTAGTGTTATTTGACTTGTTTATTTTATTGTGTGTAGTTAGTTGTTGGAAAATTTTAAATCCACAAAGTACAATGTGTGACAAAAGTGGGCCATGGAGGTATTGGAAAAGTAAGATAAAAAGCAAAAAAAAAGAGAATGCAAAAGTGGGATCATGCCATTTTTAGAAGTGTATCAAGTAATATGGGACGGAGGGGGTACATAATACAGTAGTTTTAGTAGTATTATTTGACTAACTTATTTTAATGAAAGTAGTTGATTATTGACATTTGTTTTAAAACATAAAGTACATGTAGGTGGTATTGTAACATCACAATAGAGGACACGTGGCCCAGTTGGAAAGTGCCACGTGGCCCAATAGATTTGTGACATATGGGTCATTCTCCAAATGACACATGGTGCCATTAGGAAGAGTGATTGGTGACCTCACCAACTTGAATAAAGAGGCCCATTTATTCCCTAAAAGAGGGAATAGTCAGCCCAAACTCCCATAAAAGGCAGAGAATGATTGGTTAAGAGGCTCAAAGCAATGAAACTGTGACAAGTGTCGTCTTTTCATTGCTCAACCAATCCCATCATTCTATTTTAGGGTGCCCCTTTTCATTCACAAACACTATTAATAGTTCCTCAAAATCAGGAAAAAGGTAGAATCTCACCTACTCCCTAAACTTACTCTGTTAAAATACAATCAGAATCCTTATTGTTCAAATACTGACTTAGGCATCGGAGGGGGAATCAACTTCAAAACCTCTGGGGTTGGTTTCCTTATTTTCAGGTTTGGACCCGAAGCAACGATCATCTCTGCACAAGTCTCAGAAAGAACTCAGCAACAAGAGTTACAAGAAGAGCTTAGCCAATTCAGAGCTAACAACATTCGGCACCGTCTGTGGGGAGACGCAGAGATGACAGACTGCCAATCATCAAACAAAGTCCTACGTCAGGGTCAGCAAGCTGTAATAGAGGAAACAGTAGATGACGAACGACCAGCGAGAGGTAGAGATGGACCTCGTCTGGAGAGAGTGGATGTGGTGCTAGAAGAAAACTTGGATCGTCCAGTGACAACAGCTCATCTGGAGAATGTTCTGAATGACTTTCAATCAAAAGTCACGGTATTGGTTCAGGAACAGATTAAGAGCAATATGCTGTTTTTTCAGCATTATGGGGCTACGGTTGCTCAGAATAGGCCACTCCGTGGTCATTCACAAGTGGATGTGGCAGGACCCAGTCGTCCTGACCGTCCAGCAAGTAAGGGAAAACGCCTAGCCCGGAGTGAGCAGGCAAGAAGGTTGGGATGGAACTTAGTAGTAAGGTCTCAAGAAGATCGTCCAATAGATGAACGTCGCATGGCTACGGATGTCAGAGATTACTTGCAAGCAAAAAGAGCGGCTGCTCTCCAGAGGTCAGTCACAGGATCTACATCCTATTTGAGGGATCCCCCGTTGAAGGTCTTTTCCCAGACGGAGGTTGGAGGTTCCACTCCCACACTCCGTCGCCATCAGGAAAAGACAGTGAGTCAACCAAATGTGTACCGACGAGAGACTCTAGTACACACATCATCAAACCCGGTTATCAGAGAATACCGTCAAGAAAATATACCTGTTATAAGGAGGTTGAGGGCCTTAAGTATTGATTGGCCGACTCCATTCTCAGCCAGGATCATGGAAGCCCCACCATACCCTAAAGTTAAGCTGCTAACCATAGAACCCTTTGATGGTACCACAAATCCTGATGATCAACTGTTAGCTTATAAACATCAAATGTATGTCCAGGCAGTAGATGACGCTACCTGGTGTTAGAATTTCCCGGCTAGTTTGAAGGGGGTAGCCCAGAAGTGGTTTAACAATCTCCCAGCCAACTCGGTGAACAATTTCACTGAACTCAGTATGTTGTTTACCAGCCACTTTGTGGCCAATCGTCAGGAGCAACAGACCAGCATGCACTTGGGTAAAGTCATCCAAGGACCAAAGAAGGCCTTGCGTAGCTTTGTCAAGAGGCTTAACCTTGAAGCCCTTCAGATACAAGATATAAATGCAGGGGTCGCCTTTGATGCCTTCATCAGGGGATTGCACCCTGGAAGCTTTAAGTTTGATAACCACCTTGACTGAAGCCATGAGAGAGGCTGAAGCTTTTATTCACGCAACAGAGGTTTGTGCTGAAGCCAAACATCCTGAGTCATAGAAGCCTGAGGAGTCTGTTCCCATAAAAAAGAACAACCCTAAGAAGGCTGAGACCTGGACGGTGGCCTCAACCACGACCTCAGTTAAGAAGGGGAAACGAAGAGAAAGAGAAACCACGGAATCAGCCGACCCTATAGAGTTCAATAAGTACCAATACTCCATACTCATGGAGATAAAGGACCAACATGATCTCAAGGCCCCAGCTGAAATGAAGACGCCCTATCGGAATAGGGATAGGAGCAAGTATTGCCATTTCCACAAAGATTGTGGTCATGAGACGAATGAATGTAAGCATTTGAAAAGAGCACTAGAAGAACTAGCTCGTCAAGGTAAGATGAATACCTATCTTCCTCAATCAGGAAAGAAGTATCAGAAAAGAAATGACAGATTGGAAAAAAAAAAGAGAATGATAGTACAGATGAAGATCTGGTACTAGTAATCTCTGGAGGATTTGCGGCAGGAGGGCCTACAAACAGAGGCCACAAGAGTTATCTCAGGGAACTCAGCCAAGTTTTACTGACGGATGACACTAAGGTTGAGCCTTTTCCCAACGTAGTTGTCAGTGAGAATGATAGAGGAAAGTTGAGAACTCCTCACGACGATCCGTTGGTGATAGAAATGAAGATTGCCAATTTGAGAGTACGGAGAATTTCGATAGACACGGGAAGCTCAACTGATATAATCACTGCTGATTGTCTTTCCCGGCTGAAGTTCGACGAGAATCACTTGCTTCCCGTTCACCAACCAATCATTGGGTTTGGGCGAGGAGTCATTCATCCAATGGGAACCGTGTCCTTGCCTGTTCGAGTTGGGGAAAAAGAAAAGTCAAGAACCCTCTTTGTTAAGTTTTTAGTAGTAAGGGATCTCACGGCCTACAATGTCATCGTGGGCCGGCCAACACTTAATCATATCAAGGCGGTGGTAGTTACACACTTGATGCTGATGAAGTTTGAGTGTGACGATGGCCAAGTTGGGTCACTCTATGGTGACCAACGAACAGCCAGAGAGTGTTATTTGACTATGTTAAGGCCTTCGTCCTGGAGATCAGAGGGGAAGGATGAAGGACTAGAGGACCTAGCAGACAAAACCAAGGTTGCTTCCTCAAGGAAAGCGTCTGGAGAACTGACAAGTAAAAAGAGGAAATTAACTTTGGTGAAAGAGGAGCCTGCCCCTTCAGCAGAGGTAATGGCCATCATGGGAGCGGCGACTGAACGTCCAGAGCCTGCAGATGAGCCCATTACCATTTGTCTGGACGAAACCCATCCAGAATGGACTCTTCAGCTAGGTTCCTCTCTTGGTCCAGAATTAAAGGAAATGTTAGTAAATTTGCTTAGAGAATTCCAAGATGTTTTTGCTTACAGCATAGAAGAAATGCCTGGGATTGATCCCGAGGTTGCAGTACATCGGCTGAATGTCGACCCTTCAAAAAAGCCCATTCGTCAGAAGAAGAGACACCTGGGGCCGGCTAGAAATCAAGCTGTGGATGAGGAGGTTAAGAGATTGATGGATGCAGGCTTCATCAGGGAAACCCACTACCCAGACTGGATAGCAAATGTGGTAATGGTGCCAAATCCCAATGGGACTTAGAGGATGTGTGTAGACTACACCGATTTGAACAAGGCTTGTCCAAAGGATAGTTTTCCTTTGCCAAAGTTAGATCGGCTGGTTGACTCAACGGCCCGACACGCACTGTTAAGCTTTATGGATACCTATTCCGGTTTTCATCAAATACCTATGTGGCCAGATGACCAGGATAAGACATCTTTTTTCACTGAAAAGGGGCTATATGGCTGGTTGATGATGCCATTCGGCCTAAGGAATGCCCCAGCTACCTTTTAGAGACTCATCAACAGTGTTTTCTCAACCTCAGTTGGGGAGGAATATGGAAACATACATAGATGATATGATTGTCAAACGCCCTGCTGAGGATGATCATATCAGTGACTTGAAAGAGACTTTTGAAACTCTCAAAAAGTATAAGTTGAAGTAAAACCCTAAGAAGTGTGATTTTAGGGTGTCAGCAGGAAAGTTTTTGGGATTCTTGGTAGATCAGAGGGGTATTCAAGCTAACCCTGAGAAGATATAAGCAATACTCGACATGAAATCCCCATCAAAGGTAAAGGAAGTACAACGCTTGACGGGCTGCTTAGCTGCACTTGGACGTTTCCTGTCTAAGTCGGGAGACAAGTGCCATCATTTCTTTGCCACCTTCAAGAAAAAGGCTAGATTTGAATGGACGGCGGAAGCAGAGGAAGCACTACAAAAGGTAAAAGACCATTTACGTTAGCTCCCACGCCTTGTCAGCCCAGTTGAGGGAGAAAAGCTTTTTGTATACCTAGCTGTCTCACCAGATGTTCTCAGTGCTGTTCTCCTGGCTGAAAGGGAAAATGTGCAAGTCCCAGTGTATTTTGTCAGTCATGTGTTGAAGGAAGCAGAAACTAGATACAGTATGGGGGAGAAATTTGGCTTAGCATTGGTCATGGCTAGCCGGAAACTACGCCCCTACTTCTTAGCACAAAGTATAGTGGTCTACACTGACCAACCTCTCAAGCAAGTATAACAGAAAATGGAAACAGCGGGAAGAATGCTGAAATGGGCCGTGGAATTGAAGATATTTGATATTACGGTCGAACCTCGGAAAGATATTAAAGGAAAATAAAGTTCGTCCAGCTAAGTCGATTAATGATCCCCGCGGAAGGAAGAAAACACTGGACGTTGATGGTAGATGGTTCGTCCGCCTTAAACGGGAGTGGGGCAGGAATTACATGCCAGTCTCCCGAAGGAGATAAGTTTGAATACGCCATGCGCTTCGAGTTCCAGGCTTCCAATAATGAAGCCGAGTACGAAGCACTTTTAGCTGGAATCAAGATGTGCAAGGCAGCGGGGGCACAAGAAATCGAAGCTAAGTCAGACTCTCTTCTAGTGGTCAGCCAAGTAAATGGAGAATACGAATGAAAAGAAAGTTCCATGGCTCAGTATGTGAAGCTGATAAAAGCTGAAGTAGGACAACTGAGGAGGTTCGTCTTAACACAAGTGCCCAGATCAGAGAACAACCAAGTCGATGCTCTTTCAAAGCTTGCAAGCTCAACTACCTGTGATACGTCTAGAACGGTTTTTTGGGAAATCAAAGAAAGGAAGAGTATAGATGAAGAAGAAGTTATGTTTCTCAGCAGAGGAAATACATGGATGGATCCTATCATCCATTTCAAGAAGACTGGTCAGTTACCTGACGACCCGTGGAGTCAATATATATCAGGGAAGGGACAATTGGTTTCTGTTATGGGATGAAACCTTGTACAAGAAGTCATTCAACCGACCACTTCTGAAGTGCATAACCAAGGATGATGGTATCGAAGTCTTTAAAGAATTGCATGAAGGCTCCTGTGCCTCCCACATAGGTGGGCATGCGTTGGCTGGAAAGGCCTTCAGGACAGGTGGGCATGCATTGGCCAACCCTTCGGCATGATACCATGGAGTACGTCAGGAAATGTGCCAACTGTCAAAAACATGGTAACCTTTATCAAAGACCTTCAAACTTGCTAACCACAGTCCTTTTTCCTTTACCCTTTTCAAAATAGGGCATGGATATACTCAGGCCGTTCCCAGTAGCCGCAGGACAGAAAAAATTTGTGATAGTTGATGTGGATTACTTTAGCAAGTGGGTTGAGGCTGAGGCCGTCAGGGGTATCACCACAAAAGATGTGAAGAGATTTATATGGAAGAACATCATCACCAGGTTTGGCATGCCTCAATCCATAGTCTTTGATAATGGTCCACAATTTGAGACACCCAAGCTTAGGGAATGGTTAGACGAACGAGATATCAGAGGACACTTTGCAGTTGTAGCACATCCTCACGAAAATGGACAGGTTGAGTCATTCACAAGATACTATCAAATGGCATCAAGAAGAAACTTGATAATGCGAAGGGCTTATGGGTTGAGGAGCTACAGCTGGTCTTATGGTCAGTAAGGATAACTGCAAAGAACTTTACTAGAGAAACCCCATTCATGCTGGTGTATGGCACTGAGGCTGTTTTACCTATTGAAGTAGAAGAACCTACTTTGAGGGTTATGCTTTACTCCGAAGAGGCAAACTGGACAGCCATGAGAACGGCCTTAGATCAATGCTCTCTTAAGGATGTAGCTCTACAAGCTCCGAATGGCTCGAGAATTTAACAAACGAGTCACCCGCCGTCCACTGAAAGTTGGAGATCTTGTATTAAGGAAGATGGAGGCAATGGGACGAGCCAAGGAGCAGGGCAAGCTGACGCCTAACAGGGAGGGGCCATATCTCATTGTGGAAGATATCAGAAGTGGTACCTATCGTCTGCATGACATGGAAGGCCGTCCAATTTTCAGGACGTGGAACTCAGACAATCTCAAGAAATTTCATATTTAATTTTATTGACAATGTAGTAATCAAGTGCCACGGCACATAATTGTATACATGTACTCTCAGCCTTTTGGCTGAGCAAAATTCATCAATACAATTCCTATCCTTTTGGTAACTACCATAAGTAAATTGTTTTTTGTATTGTATTTGTTTAAAGTCATCTTGGACTACCCAATTGACTTCAGACAAAGATATGGATTAGAATAGCAAAAACCTTAGTAAAGGATCAGCTATCATGAACATGTTCGTCCTAAAAGATGACAAATCAATTAAGGAAAAGTCATTTTAAAACGAACATTGCTTCCTAAAGGAAGCCGGCTGGAATGCTTCAGGCTTAGTAAAGTCTGACACAGGTGGCGTCCAATATTTTTGATATTAAGACGAACACTGCTTCCTCAAGGAAGCCGGCCAAATATCAGACCAAAGCTCCATAATAAGTTTGGCACATATGTTCGTCTGAAAGGCTATTATAGCCATAAAACGAGCATTGCTTCCTCAAGGAAGCCGTCCAGAAATTAGACCGCAGCTTCATAATAAGTTTGGCACCTATGTTCGTTCGAGAAGCTGTTATTGCCATAAAATGAACATTGCTTCCTCAAGGAAGCCGTCAAAAGATGTTCATAAATTGAAAAAACCTTGAAGGTTGTCTTGAAACAACAAAGAACAGACTCGTCCAGCGGTTTGCGTAATGGCCGCCTTCCTTCATGGGGCAACGATCACTCATAAAAATTGACAAGAGAAGGTAGGACGAGTATAAATCACATTCAGACTAGTAGAGAAAAGACACGTCCACGGTTTGTGTTTTGTCCGCCTTCCTTCGTGGGGCAACTGTCGTTTACAAAAATTACCAAGGCAGGATGACTATAAATAATATTCAGACGAGTAACTCTGAATTAGATAAACCCTCCATCTCCTCCGTCTGGAAGATATGGCGCTGGCCGCTTTCATCCGGGACGTTCTCCTTCTTGAGCAACCAGTTTGGTCAAACGGTTGGTCGCCCAAGAAGGGGGGCCGATACCCAGGTAATTATAGACGAGTAAGGAAGACATAGTAAATAATGCCGGAATAAAAATGTGTTTCAAAACGAGTGACGTTGATTCTTAATCCATTTTTAGATGGGGAAAGAGGATACTTAGCAGATATTGCATGTTTGGGGCATTCTCGTCCAATGAGTATGTTATCCGTCCATTAGATGTGACTCAAGATGAGTAAAGCTGATCATTGATTCCTTTTAGACGAGAAAGGAGGTCACTTAGCAAAAATTGCATGTTGGAGCTTCCCCGTCCAATGAGTATGTTATCCGTCCATTGGATGTGACTCAAGACGAGTAAAGCTGGTCATTGATTCCTTTTAGACGGGAAAGTTGATTACTTAGCAAAAAATTGCATGTTTGGAGCTTTCTCGTCCAATTAGTATGTTAGCCGTCCAAAGGATCTGATTAAAGACGACTTAGGTTGATCTTTGATCCCTTCTTAGACGGAGAAAGAGTATACTTAGGAAAAATTCTTTGCATGTTTGTCTAGAATATTTTCGTCCAAAAGGTGTTTCAAGATGAGTAAGGTGGAAACAGGCAATCACATGGAACAACTTTAAGATAAATTACTGGAATAAACATTGGACAAGCAAAATGAAGGGAAGCTACTCATTCAAATGGACGAAAGTTGGTTGCCAAAATCCACAAAAATACAGCACAACTGAGTTTCCATGCTACTACAACAAAACCAAACGACAAAATATCTCCTAATGTGATTACAAAGCATTGGGATTTAATCAAAATATCCATGAAGTACAACAAAAATACTTAGCCAAAATTACAGCAAGAGGAGCGTCCTGATCTGGTTGTGGGCCAAGACTCTAATAACAGTTGCGTACTTCTTCAACTTGTCAAGCTGAGCCTGAATATCTTTCCTGCCCTCTTCGCTGTCATACTTCTTGGAGTACTTGGTGCAAGCCTTTCTTAGACTTGCACCAGTTCTTATAGAACCGCCTCCTGATTTCCTCACTCAAATGAGTAGCCCAAATGAGAAGTGAAGAAAGTAGGAGGACGGTTGATTTAGACATTAGGAGGAGGAATAGGAATATCCTCCACCATGGTGGCATCATCTTGAGGCTCTTCGTCCCCCAACTCCTCTTCCTCGTCTGACTCCTCGAAAACAGGAGGGTCTTCGTTTCGAATTCCGGCCTTGTGAAACTCCTCCTGGAATTCAAGCCGGCGTTGAAACCGGCTCCCTTGGTCAGGATCAACCATCATCTCCATGGCTTTAATCCCCCAACCTTTGGTCGTTTCAAGGAGTCAGCAAAGGCTTTGAGGGCCTCCTGGAAGTCCTGCTGAGCTTGATCCTTCAGCTGAGCAACTTCTGTTGTGAGTTCAGAAATTTTGGCCCTAAGCTCAGCCGAGGTAGCAGCAGCAGCATCCTTCTCCTTTGCCAGGTCGTCCAAGAGAACATCCCGAGCTAGGAGCCACTCTTCCTTCCCCTTCAGCAGGTCAGTGATCTTCAGTAGATGGAGCTTGTTGGCTGACTCCAGATCAGCCGATCGCTTCTCTAAGGCCTCCAAACTTTGCCTATGGTGGACC
The DNA here is from genome assembly GCA_947645195.1 of Patellifolia procumbens. Lineage (NCBI taxonomy): Eukaryota > Viridiplantae > Streptophyta > Magnoliopsida > Caryophyllales > Amaranthaceae > Patellifolia > Patellifolia procumbens. The sequence goes on from CANSGD010000787.1 coordinate 11,855,955, forward strand.
CTCAGCTCTTCACAAGTCACTATGGCCTTATCTCCAGCCGTAGTCGCCTTTTGAACATAGGCAAAGTTCTCCTTACGGAGACCACTCACAAACCCCTCCAAGGCCATGCTCCGGGCGAACGCCTGAATGAAAGGGAAAATTTTACCAGTCAGAAGACCATGTTATAAGAAGTTAAGATAATAATAATGAAGATATGAATCTAAGAGAGGGAGATACCTCGACAAGGAGTTGAGACAAGTAGCCCACGTGTCCAGCCGTGGCTCCCCTTAGACTGTCGACGTACTCCTGAGGGAAGGCGTCATAGACGTCCTTCTTTATTTTCTTCCTCTCGACCGAGGAGTACTTGGCAAATGATGGGATGGCCTCGTCAGGCTCCGAAGCCGACCCATCCACGGCTGGAGCCTTTCCATTATCTGAAAAAGATGAAGCATCAGTTCGGCGAACATAGATGACCACTGCAAGCTTGTTGGACGGACTCATCGATCGTCCACCAACCCGCAGCGTTCTGACCCAGTTGTAATAGTATAACTCACCATACGAGGCCGACTTTGTCCTGAAGGGATGAGGCATTTGCTCCACTAGCTGAGCTACTGCCCCTGAATAGGCAGAGGTCCCAGGATTGACCGCGTCCGGATTAGACAGTTCTTCAAAATTCAAACCAGCTGCGTCCAGCTGGCTTTCCAGATCGATGGGAATGGACGAATCTCCAGCTCCCATTGTGGTGGCCGGTGGCGGCAAGACCACCGGATCAGAAGGCTTTCTCCCCTTCTCGCCAGAGGGGATAGGTGCCTTACGGACAGACGAACTCGTCTGCCCAACTCTCTTTGCCGGAGCAAAGGACTTTGATTTTTTGGGGGGAAAAGCTTTTCCCCCCGAGGTAGCTGGCCTTTTCTTGGATAAAGTCGGCTTGGCAGCAGTCGCCCTTGCCGACGGTGAATTTTTCTGCACAACAACAATAATCAACTCAGGCCTCCTTATTCAAATCACCATCCAAAAACGAAGATGGTTCCAAGAAGGAAACTGGCTAGAAAAAGCTGACCCCCCTTGGAAAGCCTTCGTCTATGGTGACAAGCTAGGATTACCTAAAGGCTGTTCGGTGAAGGAAACCGTCTGGTGCCTGACGTTTTCCTTCAAGGAATCACCTTCGGTCAGAAATAAGACAAGGACGAAGATATAAACAGACCAAAAGGTTGGTCAGTGAAGGAAACCGTCCGTGGCCTGACGTTTTCCTTCAAGGAACCGACTTCGGTCAGAAATGTAACAAGGACCAAAGTGAGCACAAACCCAAGGCTCCTCCCATAGGGAATCCCTCTTGATCAGGACGTTTTCCTTCTTTGGCCAACCTTCGTTCAGAAAAAGAACTGAAAGACGATTGGTTGAAAAGGTAAAACGCCTAGAAAAAGGGACATTCGTCTTCTGTCCAGACGTCTTCCTTCATGAAGAAGTCATGGTTTAAAGGACTTAAGGACGAAGATAATTTAGAAAGGAGTTTGTCAAAAAATATATATATATATATGTATTTTACCAGCGTATCCTCTCGCTTCTTAAGTTCCCGCCGAACTAACTCATGTCCACTTCTCCTTTCCAAGATGCGGGGATTCTTCTTCTTGCCGGTTCTGCACACAGAAATTGTTTGGTTAGTTCAGATCTAAGACAATTGGGGCAAGACCAGGACATTACCTGGATCTTCGCCCTCCTTCAGTCCAGCGGCAACCAAAAATCTTTCATTGAAAAACATCTCTTTGAAGGGAACCCAACAAGCCGGTCCCTTCAAAGCTATCTTTGTTAGCTTTGGGCGTCCTGCCTCCCCAAGCCCAGGGTGAATGTACTCCGTGGCCGAAAAATGAGCCACCACGGCATCATCATACTTATTCTCTAGTTCTAGTATAGGGGCACTTCGTCCTATGTTTGTTACCGCTCGGTTGTGGTACTTATAAGGTCTGGTTGTCTCTACATCTGGTGCCTTGACAAACACAAACTCTGACTTCCAGTTGTGCATCTTTGATGGCTTCCCAAAAACAGTCAAGAATCCAGCCCTATTACATACGTTGTACCAGGTCCCCTCTATTGTCTTTTGAAGTTGAGAGACATAGTTTATGTGTGTAAAGGCGTTAAGGGACAAGACTAAGCCACACAACTCACAAGTGGCAATGAAAGTTAAAATGTTCAGCCAAGCATTGGGAGCCAGCTGATTGTGACCTATGCTATAATGTCTAAGAATTTCATGAATGAAGGGGTGGAAGGGAAATCTAAGTCCATCATCTAAGGCCAGCTTATATACAGCAAATTGGTTGGGTGCCGCATGAAAGATTGTGTCCTTCTTTTTAGGGAGGACAAATTTGAAGTCAATCATAGGCATCTCCCTATCTAAACGACTCCCGTCCGGCCCATATCTTTCCAGCCAGTCAACATCCACACAAACATATGCTGGGTCCGAAAGAGGACCCAGACGGTCCCGAAGTTCAGCAAAGTTGGTAGAAGGCTCAGACTCTTCCCCCTCATTCTCATCATCCTCCTCGTCTGAGGCCCTTCCAGACGGTCCGGCTTTATCTTGGTAATCAGAAGCCTCAAAGTCATACTCCGCCAAAGGGTCAACTTCTAATGGCTGGATCTACCATATCACTTTCCTCTCTCTCAGGAACTCTCCCAGTCGACTCTTCCATCTCATAACTAGAGGAAGGGAGAATTAGTGAGCGTCTCAGACGCGTCGTTTGCTTGACGCGCGCCTGATTACCCTACACAGGCAGAGACTGGGTCGTCGGAAACGAGTTGTGCATTCTTATTAAATAAAAGAAGTATTCAACCGAGATGGGCCCAACTCTAGAGACAGCTGAGGATGAAAAAGAATCCGCTCTAGGATTAGCATCCTCCATGGGTTGGCCGGGGCTATTAGATGAGGTACAAGATACCATTTTATTTTAAAAAGAATAAAAGAATAAAAGAAGAAAAGTAAAAGGAGAAGAGGGAAATACCTGACTAAAGATCTGGACGGAGATGAGAAAGACTCTCTTTGCCTTTTCTACAAGTCACGCCGCTCTCAACAAAGGTCAAGGTCAAATTTCCCCAATCCACTTTCTCTTCACCAAATAAAGAAAAGAATATTCTCCCTTTTTAGACAGAGTTTCTCTCTCTAAAACTTTATCTCTCTAGAATCTCCACAAAACGAAAAGTGGAAAATGAAGTGAGGGGAGGGGTATTTATAGGGGGGTAAAAACCTTCCCTCTCCCTAAACAGTGCCTTTACACGTGTCAGCACCGTATGGTGCACACGTCACTTCACATTCTTCTGATTGGAGGAAAAGTCAGTACTCCTAAACAGTATGATAAATGTCAAAAGTTACTCTCAGTAAAAGGGCATTAATCAGGCAAGACCCAGATCAAATCTCTTTTAGGGGCAAATATTGTAACATGGCAAAAGAGGACACGTGGCCCAGTTGGAAAGTGCCACGTGGCCCAATAGATTTGTGACATATGGGTCATTCTCCAAATGACACATGGTGCCATTAGGAAGAGTGATTGGTGACCTCACCAACTTGAATAAAGAGGCCCATTTATTCCCTAAAAGAGGGAATAGTCAGCCCAAACTCCCATAAAAGGCAGAGAGTGATTGGTTAAGAGGCTCAAAGCAATGAAACTGTGACAAGTATCGTCTTTTCATTGCTCAACCAATCACATCCTTCTATTTTAGGGTGCCCCTTTTCATTCACAAACACTATAAATAGTTCCTCAAAATCAGGAAAAAGGTAGAATCTCACCTACTCCCTAAACTTACTCTGTCAAAATACAATCAGAATCCTTACTGTTCAAATACTGACTTAGACATCGGAGGGGGAATCAACTTCCAAATCTTTGGGGTTGGTTTCCTTATTTTCAGGTTTGGACCCGAAGCAACGATCATCTCTGCACAAGTCTCGGAAAGAACTCAGCAACAAGAGTTACAAGAAGAGCTTAGCCAATTCAGAGCTAACAACAGGTGGGGCATATCATAGGGGATTGGGGTGGGTAGGTTATTAAATTAATTACATGGGAGACCCATTAATATTAAAAACAATATTTCTATTTTACTCTCATGCCATTTATAGAAGTGAATCAACTAATGTGGAACAGACAAATAAAGGAAGTGTATCATCTAATATGAGGAGGATGAAGTATAAAGTAAAGATAGATAGGAGGGTATTGATGCATGACTCAATCCACATCAGATTGTTCTGAGAGGAGATGGAAAATGTTTTAGTTTACCTTTTTATTCACCCATTCAACCTATTTATCTTCGATTATTTAAAATAAAAATTATCTTAACTAATGAAAATTTAAAATAAACTAAAATACATTTCACCATAAATGAAGACATTTTGTTTTTTTTTCCTTAAAAGTATGATAATTATGATCCATCTTTAGACTTTCCTAGATTAATTGACCAATTTAATAGTCCCTCTATTCCTAAGTAACTGTTACAGTTTACCTTTTGACGCTTGTCAATACTAACGTTTGAGAAATAATGTTTCCAGTTGTGGATTTGTAAAATTCTAAAAAATATATATGTCGAAAGTACATATCGAGACGAATAAATAAGATCTCACATGTATATATTTTTCTTTAAGGGGATAAAGGGTAAGGATAAGGATTTCTTGTCCCTCCTTGCCGCTATTCCCATGTTTGTTTAGGGAGATTTGTAACTTTAGGTGGTAGGGATAGGGATAAAAACCCAATTATCCCACCAAAATTATACCTAAGGGGGGTGGTATACGGGATGTGGATAAGAATGAGGGATTAAAAGACAAACATACCCTTAATTAAAAGGGAGGAAAGAATGAGAAGATTGGTAAGGCTATTTAAGTAACTTCATTATTTATCCTGAATCTTATCCCAATCCATACCAAACATAGAATTATTCTGATTTTATCCTTATCTCATCTACCAATTCGTTATCCCTATCCCAACCCTTATCTCTATCCCTATCCCATGACATACGAAACGCCCCCATACATCACAAATGGTATTTAAAGTGAAATTTGTAAATAGTGTCAAATGTCAAAAAGTAACTATTAAAAAGAAACGGAGGGTTATTTGTCAAAATTAGTTTTTAGGATTTTTATACTCCCCCATTCCCATATGATGTTTCCATTTTGCTTTTTGGGATGTTTCTAAAAGTTATTCTCACTTAAAATCTTTTTCATTTTTAGAATACTTATTTTCCCATCTTACCCTTTAGCAACCAAATATTTACTATATTTTTTACAATTGTCTTACACATGACCCACTTTAGAATTATTTATTTCCCAATCACTTACTTTTCTTTCTCTCTTACTTTTTTCAAAAGCAAAAAGGTATCAAACTGCACTTTATTCAAGATAAAATCAAAAAGATTTTAATCCACCTCAATTTGCATTGGTTTTTCCCTATATTCCAAATAGGAACATTAAATATGAACGGAACAAGTATATAAGTGGTTCAAATCATATTACGAGCAGATTGTAAATTTTAACTTTAACGGATCAGATTGGCTCAACTCTTTCAAGTAATTGGATTGAAAATTTAATCCATATCCGTTTATTTTAAATCAGGTTCGAATCATGTTAGTAGGCTTCATCAACTTTTATTGGCCCTACTTTTAGCATTTTTGTTACACATGTAAGTTGTAACTAGATAGAATATGTTGCTACTTTTCTATCAACGACTAATCCACTACAAGATTGTCTCGCGGGACCCAAGTTTGGGCTGGTTTGGCTATATTTTAATTTGAACTCTACCTTTCCACAATGAAGATGGAATCTTGGTATTCAAGATGTGTTCACATTGCCGATTGTGATATTTTTCATGCCAAATGAGCCCATTACTTTTTGTTCCTTTGAAAATGACACCAACATACCTAGTTACCTACAACAGCATTCTCACTCATGCTTCATGCAAGTATGGAACAATGGAATCTATTTTGAGCACATTGATATTTTTTAATATGTTTTCATTTTTATAGAAGCTTTGTAAAACTAATTTTTAATAAGTTTTATAAATTTAGTTGAAATCCAATAAAATTTCAAAAATAAATTGAAAAGAACACTTTAAGTGCGAATATTTTCTTATTCACACATAGAGGTTGGTTACACTGGAAATGACGTTTAAACTGAAAACTAAGCACATTTAAGTAAATTATCTTTAGGGGTTGTTTGGTAGACAGGAAGAAACACAGGCAATAGAAAATCCAATGAATTTATAAAGTAGCCAGTTGTTTGGTTAGGAGGAAGTAACAAAAATGGGGGAACTCAAAATTCCTAGGAATTTCAACTTCCCACAAATGTAGAAATTTAATTACCTAGGGTCCGAGGTAAGTTGAAATTCTCATGAGAATTTACTTCCCCTATTGTCAACCAAACACTTAAGCCAAATTTCCATGAATTTGATTAGTGAAATAATTTCCTATGAATTAGAATTTCATGGGAATTTTGACTTACACGTAAACCAAACGACCTATTTTGTATTATTAAGAATAATATTTTGTATTATTAACATTTGCCTAATATTCATGTATTTGTAATTTATATTTGGACCGTTTTTAATTTTAGTGTAGTATATGTGCTTTTTATCCAATTAATATAAGACCAACCGTCTTCTTTAAACTTTTAAATTGTTCAATTTTGAGAGTAATTAATTTTTAATGTCATTAAAAAGAAAGTAACCTTATTGCTGTTCATTATTTATGGGCGGTTAATTGTGCATTTTCTTCTTGCTAGTTTAATTGCAAAGGTAATTGAGTGACTCCCAAAAGAAGTAATAATTGAATTTTTTAATTAATGAGCTAATCACATCATCCCCAACAAAAGTCATGTCGCTCATTGAAGACGACCGGTAAGAACGGAAACACATCAGGGGACGGGGCAATGAGTGAGGACGGACAACGTTACGAATATTCTTTTCCCATTTTCCAAATTATAAAATGATAAAATCAAATAAGGTTTAACTTAGGCCACGTTTAATTCAACTTATTTTTAATGAACTGAATTTATTTTTACTGAATTGAACTTATTTTTGCTGAACTGAACTTATTTTTACTGAATAGAACTTATTTTTGCTGAACTGAACTTATTTTTACTGATTCATGTTGTTTTTTCTTCATTGCACCTCTGATTTTTACTGAACTGAACTTATTTTTACTGAACTGAAATTATTTTTGCTGAACTGAACTTATTTTTACTAAATTGAACTTATTTTTACTGAACTGAACTTATTTTTACTGAATAATTTTTTTTAAGGTGAACTGAACAGGGCCTTAATAGTGAGACACTTGTTCCTGTAACTTTAAGATTATGGGATCAAATCCTCATAAAGGCTATTAGGAGGTAAAGTATGTAGGGCTGTGCACAGGTCCAAAATCGGACCGGACCGGATCGAAACCGGTTGGACCTGTGGACCGGAATTTACGATTTTGGTGGACCGGGGACCGTACCGGAAAATTCAGGTCCGGTCCAGGTCTTGACCTATTTGGACCTATTTTGTGACTTTTAATATTTTTTTTCTTTAAAATCTTTTATTTGCTTTTCAGAAGTTTTCGACATGTTTCATGAAGATGATCAAATTACTCATATCTATCTAATATCATAGACTCCAATGTAGACACAAAAAGACTATCCATATTCCATCTTGCAGATTTGTACTAAAGTTTTTATATTTAACGAATTCTCGTATGATTTTTTAGATACTCCCTCCGTCCCCCAAAGGATTTCCCATTTGCTTTTTGCACGGCCTCCAATGCACATCTTTGACCGCTTATATCTCCTATTATTTATTAATAAAAATGATAAAATGTTGATATTTTGAATGTACCTATTAATACAAATCTAACAAGATCACCTATGACAATTATTTATATTATATATTAGTTATAATTTATGGTCAAAGTTTACAAAGTTTGACTTCAAGAAAAGCAAATAGGAAATCCTTTGGGGGACGGAGGGGGTATATATGTATGATTCCTTTAAACGAAAACTTATCTTAAATTTATTAATGCAATTTAACATGGCAACCAAAAGTTCATTATAAAAATTTTAAAAATAAATAAATAGATTATTTCAGGTCTTCACTGACCCGGTTTTTTCAGGTCTTAGACCAGACCTAAAACCCGGAATCTCAATATTTTGCGGACCAAAGACCGGACCGAAATTTTCAGACCGGTCTGGTCCAAAAACAGGTCCGAACCGGTCTAAAATCAGGTCTGGACCGAATTTTGCACACCCCTACACGTATGTGAGGATTTTTCTTATCTTTTCCTCTTTTTAAGTGTATCGCTCGCAAACACAATACCAAGAAATTGAGTTAGTTGCGGTCGGGTCAAGGTCATCCCTCTTACCAGTTCAAATTATATTAATAAACTAATAAAAGCTAACAAACATTTCCTATGACGTTAGATAAGCTAGTTAAATGTCAAAATAATAAATTACAACAACAATTATTATATTGATTGACTCATGATTTTGACATGAATCCCAAATTTTAAACTATTTTGGAAAATATAATAAATTCTTAGCTAACGCCTAGGAGTAGAGATGGCAATGGGGCGGATCTGGACCGGATCCGTTTTCCCAGAGACAGATCCAGACCCGACTCGAATCCGTCGGTTCTTGAAAACAAGGACCCAGATTCAGATCCGCGGATCCAACGGGTCCACGGATCTTGAACGGATCCTCTTTTTTATTATTTTAAAAAAGTTAAGGTATACTTTTTAGATAATTTTTTGTACTTTTTACACGAAAAATTCATATACATAATTTTAGCTGGGTAAAGCAAAACATTTACCATATTTTTAATCGTTATATGAATGTTTGGGAGTAACGACTTTATTATAATTGTTAGCTATTTATTGTGTAGTGGTTCACTTAATATTTATTCTCAAAGTTATATACTTCCTCCATTTCTAAATAAGTGACACACTTCTTGTTTTCACGTTTGCCAATGCTTTATTTTAAACGTTTATATCTACAATTATCAATAGCTAAAAATTATAAAAAGTTGATATTAAAAAAATTCACATTGAAACGAATCTAACAAGATCCCACGTGACTATGTTTTTCCTAAAATATAAATCACCAAAGCTAATTAAAGTCTATACTATGAATAGTAAACACTATTTAAATGTGTCACTTATTTAGAAACGGAGGAAGTATTGCATAATAAGATTATTACATTATTATCTTATTTACATACTATTTATCGTTATATTTTTTAAAAAAGAATTTTAAAATGGATCTGCGGGCCGGATCTGGATCTCAAGTGCAAGATCCAAATCCAAACCCGTTTGCAAAACAAGAACTCGGATTCAAATCCAGATCCGCCGGATCCAAAAGATGAAGATCCAGATCCTATTAAACGGATCTGGATCCACAGATCTGGACCGGGTCCAAGATCCATTGCCATCCCTATCAGGAGCGCTTGTTAGCAAGATCGAAAATAGAAAAAATTCTTTTATGTGTTGATCTTGGGTTCAAAACTATATAAGTACATTTTGAATTTCTTATCAGATGATAATGACAAGTTTAAAGTACACTTGAAGAAGGGGAGTGCTATGATATGGCGGCTTGTAAATCTTGTTCACTTTTTAAATACACATTAGTATTAGGCCCCGTCGATGTTTCGGGATTTTTTTACTCTATAATTTAGTAGTAGTTAAAAATTAGGAAAAATTGTCAAGAACCACCTAATAAAGACATTTTTTTAAAAACCACATAATAAACGTTTTATTATAAAAAACCACCTAATAAAGTACTTTTTCTTTCAAAACACCGCCATTTGACACCAAATAAGTAACTTATTTTAACCTTGTAATCAGTTTCCTTCATTTGCATTCAACCCCAAGTGACTCTTCTGGAGTTACTAATATGTCGATAAGTGGATACAGGGCTAATGGAGTTAATAATTTGGTCTCAAGTGGTGGTGTTTTGAAAGAAAAAATGTTTTATTAGGTGGTTTTTCATAATAAAACGTTTATTAGGTGGTTTTCTCAAATTGACACTTTATTAGGTGGTTTCTGACAATTTTTCCTAAAAATTACTAATATCATTTAGGGGTAGAAAAAGCTCATCAAAAAAGTCTTTTTTAAATACGGATTTCAGAGTTAATTCGTACAACTTAACCCTTAAATTTCATTCATATATGACCATAAGTTTTGATTTAAGAAGCAAAAATACAGGAAGAATGGTTGGAGCTCTTTTGTTTGATACCTGAGGTCGTGGGTTCAAATTTTCGCATTGACATTTTTTAATAATTGAGAATGACGTAGATTGAAAACTATTAAAAGAGGGATAGTGACATGTGGAAGATTGTAACTCTTGAATATGCTTTCTAATATATATAGATATATATAGACTAGCTTTTCCGTGTCGATACTCTACGCACGAGTTTTTTTAAAGATATAATGGTTAAGTTGTGACTTACAAAGTGCTAGGTCATGGGTCTTACTCCTCATACTTGGTCTATTTTGAAACCCCCTAATGAGAATTGATATGTCACAAGAATAACATAATCACCTATTTCACGACGAGCAACCGTGTGACTTAAAGTTTTTTAACATAGATATAGGATGCGCTCTTTCACTTTAAAACAATAAGTTCTAGTTTAATTAAGTTCAAATAAATTCTAATAAAATTTTATAAATTTTAACAAGGTTGCGTTTGACAACACAAATAAGGTGACTTAAACGACAAGCAATAAGCTAAGTTTTAACAAGGTTGTGTTTCACACTTACACCTTATTAGTTTAAGCACCTTATGAATTTTAGTGTATATTTTTTTTAAATTTTCAGTTAACTTATCAGATTCAACTCCATTTTAGCTAATTTTGATTTTATCATATAAAAATAGGAAAATGATAAATTAATGACTCCGATTGACGCGTGATTTGATGATAATCGAACCGAAACACTAATAACACCAATTGACGCGTGATTTGGTAATAAATTTCCAATCTAATGCCATTTTTAATTAATGTAAGGAAATTTTGTGAAAAACACCTTATATGTTACAAATTTTGTGAAAAAACACCTTCTAAAATATTTTTTGTGAGAAAACACTTTATATGTTATTATTTATCAAATTAAACACCTTATTATCATTCTTAGGCCAAAAAGTCAACATTTGTGTATATTTTTTGTCACTTTTTGTATGTAGAAGTCACCATATCAACCCAAATTTTCATAAAAAATTCAATGCACAAAAAGGGAGGGAAAATAAAAGAGTCAATGACCCAAAAGTTCACTTTTTTTTTATACCAAAATATGATAACAAGGTGTGTAATTTGATAGATAATATCTTATAGGATAAATTGTTAACTAGTACCTTTTATATAGGTGAATTTGTGAGCTAGTACCATTTTTTTGTGAAATAGTAGCTTAAGTTGTACAAAACACTTAGAGACAGTACCTTAATTCCAAAACTTCGACTACTTTAGTCAATATTCCGGTTGTTGACCATTGTTTTCCCTCGTTTTTTGAGAGTGAAAGTTCACCTCTCTTCTATAAGTTTGAATAGACGCTCCAAAAAAGAGGGAAATCAATGATCAACAACCGAAATTTGACTAAATGACCTAAATTTTGGACCAAGGTACTGTTTTAAAAAGAATTATACAACTTAAGGTAGTATTTCATAAATAAATAAACTTAAAAGGTACTAGTTCACAATTTTTCCTATCTTATAAGATGTTTTCCTGCAAATAAATTATAAAAGACGTTTTTTCACAAAATTTACAATTTATAAGGTGTTTTTTTGATAAAATTTCCTAATGTAATAAATGCTTTTACTTATCATAAAATGAAGTAAATTAAATTCTAACAAATGTAGATGAGGCTTAGATAACTAACAGAAAAATGGGGCAAAGAGAAGCACACGTATAAGTTAAAAACCGCAATCAATTGAAAAACTTTTAAAAACCCCACCTACTACCAACAATCTATTTTTAGCCTTATTAAAAAAAATAAAATAAAATAAAGTCAAGCTCCTCGGATAGTGCTCAACCAATTACAAGCCTTGATTTCTTACAGCAATTGTAACCGCACGTTAAGTCTTCATCCAACGGCTGTGATCAATCTACAAGAACCTTCTTGAATCACATCCCCCCCCTCCCTTCTTATATCTTCTCCATTTTCAGCCAAGAAAAAATTGACTGAACTTGTGTTCTCCTCGTGCTCGCTTTCGAATTTCTAGGGTTCTTCATTCTTCATCTCATTTTTTCCAGGTTCGTTCATTTTATCCCCCTTTTGTTGCTTATCTGATTCAGATCGTGCCTATTATGTTTTGATTTTGTAAAATGCGCATTTTATTGCTTGAGATCTTAGCTATTCCGTTTATTGGCTTAATACTTGGTTTTGATCATCTTTAATGTTACTTTAGCTAAGCGATCATTGCATTTCTTGCGATTTGACAGCGTTGATTTCCTGTTGTGGAATGAATGTCGATCTAATAAATAATAATCACTTGCTGTTGTGATTTGTGAATGAATTGAAAGCGTCTTTACTGACGTTTGTTTTATGATCGGCATTCATATTGCTTTTTTGGCTGGATTAATAGATACTATGCTTAGCTGCTCAAATTGCATTTTGACTTGAAACTATTACTTACATTTTGTTTCACTATTTCGATCTGTTTTTGCTGTTTGAAATTATTGGGCGAGTCTTGAAGGTCTGTTTTGTTTGTTGATTTGGTTAATTGAGTCCGTAATAATAGAATTGTTGAGTGCTATGTTACTTCGACACCCTCCTTTGCCTCAAAAGTTGAGTGTCGTGTCAAACTTGACTTTTTTCTACAAAATGGCCGAGTCGGATACTTCGACACTCGTGTCCGAGTAGACACTTTAATCCGTGTCTGAGTAACATAGACTGAGAGTCTTTAATTCTTTTATTTAAGTTGACAAAATGCCTACTAGGAAAATAACATAGAAAATGTTGAGTGATTTTTTTGATGTCTATAATTTGATAAAGAAAGTGGCTGGTTATTTGTTTTTTTTGTTTGCTGAAATAATAAGCTGTATGTTATGATCCTTTATGCCAGAATTTAAATCCATGGGAAAGAGCTACCCAACTGTTAGTGAGGATTACCAGAAGTCTATTGAGAAGGCCAAGAGAAAGCTCAGGGGTTTCATTGCTGAGAAGCAATGTGCTCCACTTATGCTTCGTCTTGCGTAAGTTGAGACTATTTGTTTTAGTTGCTCGAAATTCATGTTTTGATTTGCATTAACAGATATTTGAATGAATTCTTGTGATTGCTGTACAGATGGCACTCTGCTGGTACCTTTGACGTGCAGTCGAAAACTGGAGGACCCTTCGGTACAATGAGGCACAAAGGAGAGTTGGCTCATGGGGCTAACAATGGCCTTGATATTGCTGTTAGGTTGTTAGAGCCCATCAAGGAACAGTTTCCCGAACTATCTTATGCTGACTTTTACCAGGTTTGATTCCCTGATTTCTCTTGGATCAGTTGCACTGTGTTCTTTTATGTACTGTAATTTAGTGCTGAAATTTTATCTGCTCAATTTCTTGTAGTTGGCAGGAATTGTGGCTGTAGAAGTTACTGGAGGTCCTGAAGTTCCCTTCCACCCAGGCAGAGAGGTTTTTGATTGTTCCATATCTCTCATGTTAACCTAGTTTATACGTACTTGTGGCTGCTGCTATGAAATGATTAATATCCCTGTTCAACAAATTGTTACCATTTTGTTTTCCGCTGCTGCCACGACTTAATGTTGGATTTACTAACATGAAGTACATTTTCAATGTTCCCGGCAATTTTAATATTAGACAGAATCGCCCATGAGTGATTTATTTTGTTTTTCAGGACAAGCCAGAGCCACCCCAAGAAGGCCGTCTCCCTGATGCGACAAAGGGTATGCATCATTATACCGAACTCTCGTGCCATGTGGAGTTGCTTTCCGATCCCAAACCCTTTTTTGTGGCGGCTTATTGACTTTTATATAGTAGGTTGAGGTTCTAAATCAGCTGTGTGACTACCACAGGTTGTGACCACTTGAGAGATGTCTTCATTAAGCAAATGGGTCTTACTGATCAAGACATCGTAGCTCTATCTGGAGGCCACACTTTGGTATGCTTACACGAACTATTGGTTGCTGTTTTTAGCTTCTTCCTATTTTGGCTCTGTGCTAATGTTTCTCAATCCTTCAAATTTTGACAGGGGAGATGCCACAAGGAGCGCTCTGGTTTTGAGGGTCCTTGGACCTCCAACCCCCTGATCTTTGACAACTCCTACTTTAAGTAAGTGTTCCTTATATACCACCTGTCTGGATCTTTTTTGGAGGCAATACACTCTGCAGACATGCCAATACGTTTTCTTATTCATGATAGGGAACTCCTGAGTGGTGAGAAGGAAGGTCTCTTGCAGTTGCCTTCTGACAAGGCTCTTCTGTCTGATCCTGTCTTCCGTCCACTAGTTGAGAAATATGCTGCTGTATGTATTCTAATATCACCGTTATTTTTATACAGTTTTGCAGAATAATTAGATTCTAGAACAGAACCACATAATTTACGTAATTTTGTTTACCCGTCGTTGAGTAGAAATGTAGAATCATGCCAATTCAAGATGTTTGTTTTCCTCATGATTGTAGTGGAGAATTTTGCCAATTACATGCTCTGCGCTCTTCTCAAACAAAATGGTTAATTCAGATAACTTGTTTTGTATAATTTGCTCGGATCAATCTCAAATAACTTGTTTTCCCAAATAACCTGTTTCCCCCAACAAATATCACTTCAACATAACCAAGTTATTCAGGAATAAGTCGAATAATCGTCAAATATGATAATTGCTTTCTACTGCTCACTCGGATCTCCGTATTCCTTTCATATCAGGATGAGGATGCATTCTTTGCTGACTATGCTGAGGCCCACCTGAAACTTTCTGAACTTGGGTAAATCTCTTACATTATGTGCGTCCCTAAAAGATTCTAGTGTTGTGGTAGTGTGTGTTCTAAGGCAGTATTTGGTATCCTTTGTAGGTTTGCTGATGCTTAAGCAGCGGGAGTGAAGACCATCATTGGAGGGTCCAAGAATTTAGCACTACCGGATCTTTTGGTTTTCTGCATTTAGAATGATATTGGCTTCTCTTAGCGTAGTGCTCAGATATTTGTCTCTTTTTGCTCCAAGTGTGATGGATTGCAATGCGTAGGACTTCCATTTTGTGGATTAGTGATGTTGGTCATGTTGCTTTGGTAATAAAAGATGTGTTATCCTGACCTGAATGTGCTTAATGAATTTTGGCTTTTGTTACTTCTACCGGAAATTACTGTTATTTATTAGTTATTAAAGTGATGATTATTATCGATGTTCAAGATATTGCACTTTTCCGTAGGGAAAGCTTGGTCAGTCTATTTACTTTCATTCGATGGATTGGAATTTATAGAAGTCCCAGTTTGTGACATGTTTTGCTTGTGCAGTGAAAGATGTTCTACCCGTACAAAAATATACCCACCTATATAATATTTTATTCCTTGAACCTACTCACCACCCTCGGCGTACTTCCAGCATCTACTCGGTAGTCGTAACTAGAGGTGTCAATCTGGATAATTGAGTCGGTTTCGGATTGACCCGCAACAAATCAGATATGGTCGGGTCGTGACAAGTCATTCTGATCGGTCACGGATAAATTACTGTTAAGTCAGTCGGTTTCTAGTCGAACTTAGAGGTGATAACGAGTCGGATCGAGTTTTTACATAACTCAATTCGTCTCGTTAAGATCTCAAATTGAGCTTAGACCTAGTTTTGACCAATTTGAACGAGCTTGACTTGCCTCAATCTTTAGCTATTTTGCGACATTTTCGGTTGCCTCTACACTGATAGATACATTGTATAAAAATAAATATTTAATAATATAATATATCATTTGAGTTTCTCGCGAGTATTCGATTGAAGTTATGTGAATATTGGCTCGGCTTAGTGTCTCGAGTTGACCTCAAGTAGTTTACAAGTTGTCTCACTCGATTATCATTCCTCGTCGAACGCATTCATGGCATATTCGATTTTGATTATCTTTATATTAAGGGTTGCAGGGTCAGTTAGTTATTGCGTGTTTAATATATTATCATCGTTTTGCATTGAATCAATGCATTAGATTAAATTAGAAAAAGATGTTACTACCTCCATTGTTTTTATTATATATGTTTGCTTTTGCGTGTAGACCAAAAACAAAGTGCAAAAGTGAGAGAGAATGTAGTAAAAGTAAGGAAAAAGTGAAAAAGGTAGAGAGAAGGAAAGAAAAAGTATGAAAAAAGTGTAATAATTAGGTGGGCCAACCTTCTATTTACGGGAAAAGGTAGATTGATACATATTAAAAATAAACATCCCAAAATGGCAAACCAAGAATATATACATATTTTAAAAAAAAACAGAGGGAGTATAATACATCTAGTAAACCAAGAATTATTAAGTGATTTGATGGTTGTTGTGTTTGTTATAATAATAACAATAATAAGGAAAAATTGCCTAGAATAATGCAACCTTTTGGCGATTCGCAAATAATAATGCAACCTAAAGATTATTCTGGAATAATGCAACCTTTATACCCCATTTATTTTAAACAAGACAAAACCGGTTATGACTTAAAGAATAGGTAAAATGGACACGTATCGCATAATAATTGGGCAGAAATAAATAATTTTAAAAGGAAAAAAAACAAAAAAAAAAAAATTCAAATCCCACCCCTCCCCCACCGTCAGCCCCAACACCCCCCACCCCAGCCCCAAACCCCGCCGCCAACCTCACCTAACCCAGCCCATTTTTTCCGGCGACGATCTGAGCACAAAGAGGGGAGGGGGTTTCTTGCGGGGAAGCGAAGAGAAAAGAAAGAGAATGCCGGGGGGGGGTCGTCCGCTGGTGGTTCACCGGAGTGGGCGTGGCGTTTCGAAGAGCATGGTTCGTCCGGCGTGGGCGTTTCGGAGAGGGGCTTCGTCCGGCGTGGGCGTTTCGGAGAGGGGGCTGGGGGCGGGAGAGGTGGGTGGGGGAGGTGCGAAACTGCAAACTGGGCAGATTTCGTGGGTTGGGGGCTAGGGTGGGGGGCTAGGTGGATTGGGGCTGGGGTGGGGGCCTGGGTGGGTTGGGGCTGGGGTGGGGGGCTGCTAGGGTGGGGCTGGGGTGGGGGGCTGGGGTGGGGGGCTGTTAGGGTGGGGCTGGGGTGGGGGGCTGCTAGGGTGGGGCTGGGGTGGGGGGTGTTTTTTTATAATTTTTATTTTTTATATTAACATATTAATTAAATCTAAAGTTTTAAATAAAAAATTACCAATAGTTCAGGTTACCGGTCATTTGTCTTGTTTAAAATAAATGGGGTATAAAGGTTGCATTATTCCAGAATAATCTTTAGGTTGCATTATTATTTGCGAATCGCCAAAAAGTTGCATTATTCTAGGCAATTTTTCCTAATAATAATAATAATAGTAATAATAACTTCCTTCGCTTTTTATTAGTTGTGGCACTTTCCATTTGTAGAAGTTTTAAATTAGTTGTGACACTTTTTCTTTGGCATTTCTTTCTCTCCATCTCTCTCCTATCGCATGTGTCATCTTTTTTGTTTCTTTCTATATCTCTCTGACAGGATTTAGTCGTATCACCTATTCAAAGATAAACCTACAGTCCTCTAACTATGGTTGTCAATGGAAGCAGGGTCGAATCCACAGGGAGACAGAGTTTCTAAATTAATATTAAATCAATCAGCTACTTCAGATGAAATCAGAGAAGAATTAACCGAACTAATGATTAAACTAAAGAAGACAAATTAAACCGAGGAATTAACTATGGAATAAAAGCCTAGGGTATTAGGTCGGTCCACCATGCTTATACCAATCAAAGGAGCAAACATCTATCAGAACCTAGGTCGAGAATCGATAGATTAGAGCAATGTCAAGCTATGGTTAAGTCTCAACGCCCATAATTCAACATATGCAGCACGTTCACAAACATAATCAGAATTACTGGTGTGTACTAGACCTCTAAAAGTAAGACGGATCTGTGCAAACAATTATTAACCTCAAGTAATCAAAGAAACTGCGCAATAACGTTAATTACTCAATAAGAACAAATCACACCATAACCTATCTCATCAAACCCAAGAAAC
Source organism: Patellifolia procumbens (assembly GCA_947645195.1). Taxonomy (NCBI): domain Eukaryota; kingdom Viridiplantae; phylum Streptophyta; class Magnoliopsida; order Caryophyllales; family Amaranthaceae; genus Patellifolia; species Patellifolia procumbens. The sequence continues at coordinate 11,874,040 of CANSGD010000787.1, forward strand.
TAATAGCAATTCAAATAATCATGGTATAAACATGGCTTCCTTCTCTAAATCCCTAGAAATTAAACTACTCACTCATAATTAAATCAACAATAATAAATCTAATATGAAACCCTAATAATTGCATCATGAATGAATAAATAATTAAGCTAAGCAATTAAGAATAATAAAAGAGATTAGAGTAGAGAAAAATACCAATTGACAGAAAGCAAGAACTTTTATTGAAATCGAATCCGAGGTTCAATGACCTTTAATCTAATCTAAAGTGTTTAATCTAAAATAAAGCTAAGAACTATGGAAAAACTAGAATGAAAAGATGTCTCTAAAAAATAATGAAGGATAGCTATTTATAATAGCCCAAAGTCTCATTAAAAAAAGATAAAATTTCGGAAAAGAGCTGTCCGTGCTTCAGGCCCGATCGGGTCAACTCCCGCCCGATCGGGTGGGTAAACTGCAATTCTGCATCAACTTGCGAAGGCCGTATCTCTCAAACCAGGCGTCTGATTGGGGCGTGTGACCTATCATTGGAAATCTCTTGAAGTCTAAAATCCAATACAATTGCAATTTTTGGATTATCAATTTTCTATCAAAAGTTATAATAAAAATAGTGAAGGTGTGTCAGTTTTAGCACTTCTTTCACTAGCTCTTTGCTTCATTCCAACTCAAAATTGTCCCAAACGGATGAATTGTGATCATTGCGCAAGATACCTTCATCTTCAATGATTAATAGGCTACATCCTTGGTACTCATGATCACTTTGCATCAAAATAACCTGGAAATCAACGAAACACACAAACGGGGAGTAGTAGAGCACAACTTGTTTAATTCATGCCATTATGCACCTAAGTGCTCAAAAAGGAGTTCTAAATGCAATCTAAATGCATCTAGAAACTATATATAAATGTGATACATCACTCTCCTCTCCAAAAATTGCCTAGGAGTCCGTGAAAAAAAAGTGTCACAACTAAATAAAAACAGAGGAAGTAATAATAATAATAACAACAATAATAATAATTAACTAAATAAAAACGGAGGAAGTAATAATAATAATAATAACAATAATAATAACAATAATACTAATTAGGGCGATTAGGTTGGGGGTCGGGGCTTCCTTCACGTCTCCGGCACGTCTGTGCAGCCTTTTCCGGCAGTATTTGGGTGCAGCGTTTGGTGGGGCGGTTTGTGTTTCAGCGCTTGCTGCTTTGGGTTCAGCGTGGTTGCAGCGTTTGGTGGGTTCTGCGTGGTTTCAGTGGTGTTTACGATCGTGGTTTGGTATTTTGATCGGTTCAGCGTTTGGTGGTTTGATACTTTTGTCGACTCGGTACAGCGGTGCAGCGTGTCTGCAGCGTCGCTTCTTGATCTTGGTCGTCTGCAGCGTGGGTTGAACGTATTTGGGTGGCGTGGTTTTTGATCATCAGCCATGATCAGGTTTTGCCCTTCATCAATGGAATAGTGATTTTTGTTTTTTTTTTGTTTGGTGTTTGGTTACTTGTGGATGTCATCAGCCTAGTCATCCTTGGTTTTGTTTGATTAGTGTTTTTGGGTTGATTTTTGGTGTTTTATTTTTGGTGATCCTTTGGTTGTGAAACGGTTACATTAATCTGTGATGGCTGCTGTTGTGCGGTTTCATTGTCCTTTTGTTGGTCTTAGTGGGTGCCTGAATGGTGGTGGGAATGGACTCACTAAGACTTCACTGATCACACATCTTCGTGATCGTCATTGTTGTTTTGGTGCGCGTGATACTACACGACTTGCTCTTTCTACTACTTTGTCACTTTTTACCGCGGCAGAGGTTACTTTTGCTCGTATGGGGATTTGGTTATGTGGGGTTTGTTTCAAAACTCATAGTCTTCGTACTAGGTGTCGTCATGGCCGGGGTGCAGATTTTGTGTCGCCTCCTGATGAGGGTGATGGTATTGTTCGGTTTCTGCATTTTGACATTCCCAAGCCACATGTTCCTTCTTCACTTGTGAAGCATGGACATGATGATGGCTCGTTGCATGTTCTTGATTGTGGTTTTGATGTGCCTCTTCTTGATCGTTTGTTCTCTAAGGGGTTTCGCACTGTGAAGTCTATCCCTCCCAAGTGTCGTTTGGGGTTCTCTCGGGTTCTGAAAGGTGCTCTTGATAAGGTTATTTCTAAACCTGATGACATTTCCTGTTGGGTCTCTTTGTTGGTGTTGCCTCTTTGCACTCTTAAAACTTTTCGTCCGCGGAGTAATCTTGAGTGTAAGTCATCTATTAAGCGCCAGTGTCAGGAAGAGAGTTGTAATACCCGAGAAACTTAAGCAAAATTAATTAAACGATAAATATAATCAATAACAAAATCATTTCTTTATATATATAAATGTATAATATGAGTTAATAAATTCTTTTAAAATAAATTGAGTTTATATAAAATTATTTAAGTATTTCTATATTTTATCAACTAATTAGTTTATTAACTTGATTATGATTATTTTAAAGTTATTCAATGAGGTTTACTCATAATATTTTCATGTGACATGAATTAGTATGAAAGCTTTTGGATCCACAACAACCCAATACCCAAAAACTTACCCAACCTAAAACTACCCAAGTAGCCCAAAATAGAAATCAGAAATTAAAAGAGAAAGAAAGGAGGGAAAAGAAAATCAGAATAAGAAAAACCCATCTTCTTCCATAAGCTACCAAGTCAACAAAACCACCATTTTCTTCCCTTGTTTCTTCTTATGTGAGACATCTATGGAAAACCATGGATTACTTCTACTGATTTCAAAACCCAGCAAATTAACCCCATAGATTTAAGCTCTCAAAACCATGGAATTTGGCAAAACCATGAACCATTGCCACTAGATTTTCAGAAATTCAACCTCCTTCTTAAGCTATAAATAGATGAAGAACTCAGCTCAAGAACCATGGAAATCCACAAGCAAAACAACAACCACAAAAATCAGAAAAGTTTTCTCCTTCTACAACTCTAAAATTTCCTCTGTTTTAGCAAATTAAAAACCACCTCCTTGCCACTAAGAGACCACCACCACCGTGCCTGACCGCCGGAAAGCACCCAGAACCGCCGCTCCACTCTGCAACCACCCTCATTAGCGACCCAGACCGCAACCCCCTCTCCTTTCTCTTTCTCGTCCTCCCGCGCACACACCCCGCCCCTGCTCGCTGCTCACCGTGCATACACCACTCGCACCCCCTCTTCGCTGACCTCCGCCGCAACGAACCTCCGCCCAGCACGCTGATAGGCTAAAGTCGTATCACCTAATCAAAGATAAACCTAAGTCCTCTAACAATGGTAGTCAAGGGAAGTAGGGTCGAATCCACAGAGAGACGGAGTTCTAAGTTAATATTTAGCCAAACAGCTACTTCAGACAAAAATTAGATGGAATTCAGCTGAACTAATAATTAACTACTAGAAAGCAATATAAAGATCGGAATTTAACTATGAATTAAAGGTCTAGGGAATTAGTTCGGTCCACCATGCTTATACCAATCAAAGGATCAAACAACTATCAGAACCTAGGTCGAGAATCGATAGATTAGAATACGTGTCAAGCTATGGTTAAGTCTCAACGTCCATAATTCAACATATGCAGCATGTTCACAAACATAATCAGAATTACTGGTGTGTACTAGGCCTCTAAAAGTAAGACGGATCTGTGCAAACGATTATTAACCTCAAGTAATCAAAGAAACTGCGCAATAACGTTAATTACTCAATAAGAACAAATCACACCATAACCTATCTCATCAAACCCTAGAAACTAATAGCAATTCAAGTAATCATGGTATAAATATGGTTTCCCTCTCTAAATCCCTAGAAATTGAACTACTCACTCATAATTGAGTTAACAATAAACAATCTAATATGAAACCCTAATAATTGCATCATGAATGAATAAATAATTAAGCTAAGAAATTAGGAATAATAAAAGAGATTAGAGTAGAGAAGAATACCAATTGACGGAAAGCAAGAACTTTTATTGAAATTGAATAGGTTCAATCACCTTTAATCTAATCTAAGTGTTTAAACTAAGCTAAGAACAATGAGGAATAAAACTAGAGTCTAAAGCAGTTAAAAGATGAATCATAATAGATGAATAAAAAGATGTCTCTAAATAATGAGGAAAAGGTATTTATAATACCCCCTCAAGTTAACTGAAAACGGAAACAAAAAGTGAAAAAGCGCGATTAAAGCACCAGACCCGATCGGGCCCGAGCACAGTACCCGATCGGGTCAAATACAAAACTCGCCCTTCTTGATCTTGTGGCCAGCGCAGCAGCCCAGCAATGAGGAGGTGAGGAGTGCGGCCCACCCGATCGGGCCCGAGCACAGTACCCGATCGGGCCTGGAGGCAAATGAGCCCAGCTGAATCTCCTAGTCCGGAGCATCATAGTGAGTTAGTAGCATCCGACCCGATCGGGTCGGGCAGAGGTTGCCCGATCGGGTCTGGGCACATGTGAGCTCGCCCGATTGGATCGGGCAACGCTTGCCCGATCGGGTCCGCAACATCTATACCCGATCAATATTTCTTCGCCCGATCGGGCCATTTTTGCCCGATCAGAGTACGGAAACCTCCTTTTTGACTTCTTTGGCTCTCTAAACTTCATGTTTAGGGGTCTTGGGACCTCCTAAACTATCCATAGAGCTCGTGAGCCGTCCTACGTGCCCCGTAACATCTCGTAAAGCCGTGGTTGCTTCCAAATGGCTCGGGAATAAGGAGAGAACTCCCTAAAACCTGTAATTCAACACTAAAACACAAAACCACAACTATATACGATATTTAGCACAAAATAGCTCCCAAGAGCTCCAATGGCGCACAAATTAGCTTGTAAATAAGGGAGAAAAGACTATATAAATACGTGATATCACACGCCGCCACCCAGCTCCGGCAGCAGCTCCACCGCAGTCGCCTCACAGACCCGCACGCAGATCCTGTCCTCTGCTTTGCTTTGTTTCAATTGAAACAGTAAGGTATGAAACATACCTTTGTGTGGGTTTAATTAGGATGTTAATTAATTTCATTGGCTTAATTAACTTGTTTACTAATGTGGGCCTAATTAGTTTAATAATAGGGGTTGACTTGCTTTAATATAAACAAGGTTAAGCTTATTAAAATAGTTAGCTGATTGATAATAGTTATTTAGTCATTATTTTTCCATTCACAAAATTCTTTTATTAATGCTAGAATATTATTTATCCTAAGAATTAATATTAGTTTGTTAATCTTTTTATATGTCTACATTTAATCGAATTAAGTTCAACTATTTTAGTAAATATATTATTTTGAGACTAAATTATTGATTATATAATATTGATTTCACTTTATTATTCGTTTAAGTTTTGATAATTGAATAATTGGTTTTCAAATACTATATGAGCTAAGCTAATAATATTCCGTTTAATTAAGCATCTAATCTTTAGTTATTATTATGTCCGCGTTACTTTAATAACATAAAACGATAACAATTTTATTCCTCATATAAATTTATACTAATATGTATATATATTTGCAAAGTAAAAACTGGAAAGTATTAAGTAATTAATAAATAGAAAGTGTAATGATTAATAATATAGTTATAATGGATTCACATGACGGAAATGAATGGTGAATCTATAATGAGTTATTAATAAGTCTTTTACTTGTGACTAGATTAAAAGGAAAAGATATTACAGCCTCCCCCGGTTATCAAGGATATTAAGCAGGAAACGAGGTAACGTCTACTGCTAACACCCGCATTTCCCCTTGTACTATTTTATACGATGTTTTGAATGAAGTTTATAGCAATATTGTTTTTGATATGGATTGCGGGATATAAAATGCTTCTTATTGAAATAACGTTTATGAAATGAAAGAACTTATGAAAAGTATGATTATGACGATGATTATGAAAGTCACTTAAAACTATGAAACATGATAAATAAAAGTGAAAGACGATCCTTGGCGGTATTCAGTTATGATTGGGTCGTGCACGTACCTTCGGCGGGTTCGCCACCTTCGGATTGTGGGAGCTTAGGCTCTCGGGTGGCACCGCATTTGGGCAAAAACAACACCACCTTCGGTTTGGGGGCACATTAGTGCTCGGGTGGTTGCCTTCGGAATATATATATATTACAATATGTTTGGGGAGACGTCCCTTCGGATTGTACTAGCCAGGATACCAGAATGAATACATGATAAGATAATACCACTTACTACTTTGAATGACTTGATTTCAATGCAAGTATTGTGTTTTTGAAAGATTTTACTATATTCTCTCCTCTCTGTTTGCAAATAAAATGAATTGAAATGAATTTACGATATTAGAGTAGTATGTTACTGAGCCTCGGCTCATGACGTTTTGTTTTTCTGTTTTAGGTACTGATGGGGATGAAAACGCCGCATAGAAGCGAGGAATATGTTTAGTTTTTAAATTTCGCAACTATTATGGTTATGTTATCTAACTACTAAACAGTCAAACTACTAGTTCCCAGTTAAACAATTTTATGTATTAAGCACGTTATTTTAATATTACTAATGTTTATGTTTTATGTCGCCTTGTATTTTCCAACTGGAGAATACGGCAGTAACGCACCGACTATCTAAGACTTCCGCTGTTAATACCAGGTTAATTAACTTAATAATTATGATTAGAAGTCGGGGCGTTAAAATTTCCCGTGCTATTTCTTCTTGGGGTACGCAGGGTGGTAGTTTGCACCTTGTCAGTGAAACTTTGGCTGAGGATTCTCCTACTTTGTCAGAGGCTGATGAGAAGGACCTTGATTTGGATGAGCGTAATATCAAGCAGTGTAAGAGGAAGATTTGTGATGGTCATTATACAGCTGCGGTCCGGGTTCTTTCTTCTTCCGGCATTGCTCCTTATTCCGATGCCACTCTTGCGGATTTACAGTCCAAACACCCTTCTTAACCGGCTCCTTCCTTGCCGGATATACCTATAGACCACCATCATCTCATTACTTCTTCTGCTGTTGTTTTGGATCGGATTTCGAGTTTTCCGCGTGGTACGTCTTGTGGTAGAGACGGTTTTCGAGCTCAACACCTTATGGATTGTTTGAGTGGGGCAGCGGTGGCTATTTCAGATGAGTTAGTTGACTCTATTTCGCAGGTGGTTAATCTCTTTCTAGCTGGGAAATGTCATGCGGTCTTGGGCGAGTACATTGCCAGTGCTCCTCTCACCCCTCTCATCAAACAAGGGGGTGGTATTCGTCCTATAGCCGTTGGTACTATTTGGCGGCGTCTGGTTTCGAAGGTTGGAGCTGTTTTGGTAGGGCCATGTTTAGGTGGTTACTTTGATGGTCTTCAGTTTGGTGTTGGGGTTCCTTCAGGTGGTGAGGCAGTACTTCATGCTGTTAACAGGTTGATTGAGGATCGCGGAAATGATGTCGGTCTTTCTATGTTGTTGGTGGATTTCCAAAATGCTTTTAACTTAGTTGATCATGAGATCATGTTACGTGAAGTTCGTCTTCGCTGTCCGGGCATTTCGCGTTGGGTTGAATTATGCTACACTCATCCAACCAGATTGTATTATGGAGAGCATACCTTATGGTCACCTCAGGGGGTGCAGCAGGGTGATCCCCTTGGTCCCTTGCTTTTTGCTTTGGTTTTACATCCCTTGGTGTGTAAAATCAAAGACTCTTTTGATGTCAGTCTTCAGGCGTGGTATTTGGATGATGGCACTATTATTGGTGATACCTTGGTGGTGGGGAAGATTTTAGAGTTGATTATGGAGGATGGGCCTAGTTCAGGGTTACATCTCAATGTGGGAAAAACTGAAGTTTTTTGGCCAGTCGAATACCCTCGTAGTAGGCTTGTTGGTGTCTTTCCCCCTGATATTGCACGGCCTTTGCATGGTGTAAAATTGCTTGGTGGTCCCGCTAGTTCTGACTCTGTTTTCAGCGGGGAGCTTGCGATGCAGCGAGTGTCCAAGACCATTACGCTTATGGATAAGGTTGCTAAGCTTGATGATCCGCAGTGTGAGTTGTTACTACTTAGGGCGTGTACGGGCATTTCAAAACTCTATTTTGCCTTGCGTACTTGTCATCCTTGTGTCTTTGATGAGGCTTATCGTTCTTTCGATGGGGCTCTTCGGTCTTCTTTGGAGCGTATTGTTACTGCTTCGGGGCCTGGTTTTGGCGATTGGCAGTGGCGTCTTGCTACCCTACCTTTTGCCTTCGGTGGACTTGGTGTTTATTGCGCGAGTGATGTTCGACATTATGCTTATCTCGCGTCTCGTTTGCAGTCTGCTGGTTTACAAGATAAGCTTCTACGTCCTGCAGGTATTGTTAGTTGTGGTCGTGCCTTTGAGGATGCGTTGAGTCTTTTTAATAGAACTGTGGAGACTGACATTTTAAGTAATCCTAGTGTAGTCGCTGCCCCTCAACATATGAAGAAATTGGCAGATATATACTTCACAAAGGTTACTGCATCTGCAGAATCTACATTTTCTTTATCTTCTCGACAGTTTGCTTTGTCGCAGTCACAGCAGGGGGATCACACCTCAGATTGGCTTCGGGCAGTTCCTATTTCAGGGTTGGGTTAGACAATGAACCCTAATACTTATCGGAGTGTGCTGTGTTACCGGTTGGATGTTCCTTTGTTTTCTACTCCGATGCCGTGCTCTGCTTGCTCCCGGGTTTTTGTTGGAGATGTTTTTGGTGATCATGCTGTGTCGTGTGCTGGTATTGTGGGTATTAAACATCGGCATAATGTTGTTCGGGATACTCTTGTTGATATTTGCTATCGGTCTGGGATTTCGGCAAGAAAGGAGGTTGACATTGACTTGTTTAGGGGGAACGACGGCTCCCTCAGGCCAGCAGATGTGCTACTTTATTCTTGGGATCGAGGTGGTGATGTGTGTGTCGACTTGACAGGGTCCTCTCCCTTGACCCTTTCTGGGTTGTCTGGCTTTGTTCCTAGACGTGTTGTTGCTGATGCGGCTCATCGGAAGCGGGTCAAGTATGAAGCTTGTTGTCGAGCAATTGGATATGGCTTCCTTCCCTTTTCCTTTTCTTCTCTTGGGGAATTGGATAAGGTGGCTATTGCGTTGCTGAAGCGGGTCCAGAACTTCTCGAAGACACAGGACATAGGGGCACGTGCTGCTGCCCATATTTTCACTAGGATAGGGTTTGCTATAGCTAGAGGAGTGGGTGCCCAGATTGTTTCTCGGTTGCCCACTAATTTCTTGTAGGTTGTATGATTTTTTGTAGGTTGTATGATTTTATATATTATAATAATAATAATAATAATATAATAATAATAATAATAATAATAATAATAATAATACAAATATCACTTTTAATAGTATTTGTAGTAATAAAATTAATACTAATACATTATATCAACGTTTCAGATAAGTAAGATTAGTGTATTAGCTCAATCATCTATATATTAGATCAATATACTTTCTCTGTTTCGTAATACTCGCAAGGTTTCTTGTTTGCACACTATCCAATGCAATACTTTGAACCTTATTATCTCTAATTATTGATAAATATAAATTACAAAAAGATATTATGATAGTTTGCATTAAGACGAATCAAATAAGACCCCACTTGACTATATTTTTTCTTATACATTTGTGAAAAAATATAACATAAGATTAGTAGATGAATAGTAGTTACTATGCTAATGTTACGAGTATTGCGAAATTGAGGAATTATAAGATAGTTAATATCAATGTATTAGATCAATCAATACTTTAGAACATTGTGTAACTTATAAGATGCTTAAGATCAATGTATTAGACCAATCATCAATATATTGGATCAAAATATAAGATACTTAAGATCAATGTACTATATTAATTCATATGTGTTTTAAATAAAGCAAATAGTTAAGATCTATATGTATTAGTTCAATCAGCGAAATATTAGTGTATTAAATCAATCATCGACATACTAGGTCAATATATATGAGTTAAGATCCATGTGTCGGATCAATTATCAATATATTAAATCAATGTATAAGGTAGTTAATACCAACATATTACATCAATCAATACATTAAATCAATGTATAAGATAGATCAATGTATTAGATCAATCATCAATATATTAGATCAAGAATTAAAATAGTTAAAAAATCAATGTATTATATCATTTTACATATATTTTAGGTCAAGCAAATAATTAAGATTTATGTATTAGTTCAATCCTCGATAAATTAATATATTAAATGAATGATCGATATACTAGGTCAATATATATAATAGTTAAGATCCATGTATTAGATCAATCATCAATATATTAAATCAATGTATAAGATAGTTATTATTACCAATGTATTAGATCAATCAATACATTAGATCAATGTATAAGTTTCTTAAGATCAGTGTATTAGATTAATCATCCATTTATAACCAATGAATAAGATAGGTAAGATTAATGTTTTATATAAATTTACATATGTTTTGGATCAAGCAAATAGTTTAGGTCTATATATTAGTTCAATCATCAACATATTAGTGTATTAATTAAATCAATCATCTGTATACTAGATCAATATATGATATGTAAGATCAATGTATAAGATCATTCATACTATTATATTAGTAAAAACATTATCATATAAAATGATTAAAAGTGACTGGTTAGAGACAGAGAGTGTAACACCCCGTAATTTCACTAGAAATTTCGCGCTTTAATTTAATTAATTATTACGTCATATTTATCTATATATATGTGTGTGTTGTGTTGATGTGTACAATTATATACTCCCTCCTTTTTTTAAATATGTACATTTGATTTTGCGCGCGGACCAAGGAAAAATTGCAAAAGTAAGAGAGAATGATAATAAAAGTAAGTAAAAAGAGAAAAAGGTAGAGAGAGGAAAAAAAAAGTAGGAGATGAGTGTAATAATTAGGTGGGCCAACCTTCCATTTATGGAAAAGGTAGAAGTATACCAATTTAAAAAAACACCCCAAAATGGACAAATGTGCATATCAAAAATACGGAGGGAGTATGTTTATGTTTTGGAAACTAAATTTATATAACTTACTTTTATTTTTCGAAGGTGTTAGGTTGTATATGCTTAATTGTTGTTATTGTGTGATTGTGATTATGTTGTGTAATTATTTTGAGTTATATTTTTTAATAGGGTAGCATTATTATGTATAGAGCTAGTACTTTGTATTTTATTTTAGTTTGAGTCTTGTTATTTTATTTTTGGGCAAGCTTGTAGGATTCTTCTTTTACCGCTTAAGTGGGCCAACCCACTTGTTGTGTGGAATTAGTGGTGGCCGGCCATGGGGAAGAATTAGGGGGGTTTTTTATTTGAATTTTGAAGCTAGCATCTCTTATTTCTGGTAGCTGAATCCCTTCCCCTTTTACAAGCCAATCAACCCCTATTTTCTCACTCTATTTTTGCACTTTATATCCTAACCTAATTACACCATTATTGTTGTCCTAACATAAGAATTAAAGCAATTAAACACTCCCTTCTCACCCTAATATCACAAGCCTATTACACAAAAAGAAGGAAAAAAGTTTTCCACTTGTTCTTCACAAAATTCCTACTTCCTAGTGGCTTTTTAATTCATTTTCAAGGGGTAATCAAGACTCAAGTTCAGATTTAATCTCTTCTTGGTATTTCTCTCAAGTGGTGATTTTTCTCAAGTGGTGATTTTTATTACATTCTACCAGTAGATCGAGGTAACTAACATCCCTTCTATTACTTTAGTAGCTAATTAATTATTTAATTATGTTAGAATCGTGTCAGGATGTGTTTTAGTTATTAGCTCTATGATTATACTGTTATAGTTATTAGAATTCATGTTAGGGTTGGTTTTATTATTTTTAATTTATATTTTAGAGTACTTAAAAATCATTATTACTGAGGTTATTATTATTAATATTGATTAGAATCATGTTAAGGTTGTAACTCTTTATTTATTTCATTAATTCATATGTTTAAACCATGTTTTTATTAATTTAATTAATGCTGGAATTATTCTTATTAAATAAAATTATCATGGTTGATGTTTTATATGAACTATGAAATTTGATTGGTTTATTGTAGTAATTGGAATGTGTTTTTAGTATGAATTTTAATGGTTTGTTGGCTATTGTAATTCATTAATATTGTTGGAATTATTTTCCATGAAGTTAGGTAATCCTTTTGTGTTGTTTTTAATTCTCAAACATGCCCTAATTATTATAAGATGTTAAGTACGCTTTTGGGAATGTTCTTTAATGTTTTTAAGTGTACATCATAAGTAATTAGTGTTGGGATTTTTGTTGGTTTAATTGGAATTAACATTCATGTTTTAACATGTTTTAAAAGCATTAGTTTTTCATGATTTAAGGACTTGTATATTTGTTCCTTTAGTTCTTTGAAGTATTATTAATTCGAGCATGCCTATCTAATGTTGTTAACTTTTATATATAATCTTTCATGGAATTATTTAAGCATGCTTTGATGTGAATTTAATTGGGTACATAAAGTACAAAATGGGCGAAGGAGAGGCAGTGGTGCTCTCGACCTGCGAGCAGCGTCGCACCTCATGACGGCCAAACGTGGGCTGCGGCCTAGTGCTGCTCCCCTCCCTTTTTCTATTGGCTTGCTGTCTCGTTTTGTTAAGTACGTAGTAGTACTATTTAACTTATTTTAATGATTTTATTCATGCAATTTTAACTTTGTTAATTATGGAAGCATGTTTTGGTTGTTAAGTTTTGAATTATTGAGTAATTATTATGATGTATGAAATTGTGTTTTTGTGAATCCTTTATGAGAGTATTTTTTAATGTAGTTTGAGTTAGCGACGTCGTAATGCTCGAGGGAGAATAATATTGCCCTTAGCATCACTTCGCCAAGAGTTATGTACGGGGAAAATTTATAATTTAATTAATTGACTTCGTACCCAAACTCATATAACGACTTTAAGGAATTAGTATTTGATTTGAAATTTTGAAGGAATTTTAATTATATTTTTAAATCTTGAATTTGAAGAGTATTTTATTTAGTTATTTTATTTGAATTATTTTGAAGTATTGTTTTGAAGTATTTCTTTTGAAGAATTATGATTTTTATATTAAAGTCATAATTATTTGAGGTTTGATGAATATTTGACGATTTGATGATTGGAGGAACATTTGATTATTGATATCACGTATTTATATAGAGTTTTCTCCCTTATTTACAAGCTAATTTGTGCGTCATTGGAGCTCTTGGGAGCTATTTTGTGCTAACTATCGTATGTAGTTGTGGTTTCGTGTTTTATATTGAATTGCAGGTTTTATGGAGTTTTCTCCTTATTCCCGAGCCTTTTGGAAGCAACCACGGCTTTACGAGATGTTACGAGGCACGTAGGATGGCTCACGAGCTTTATGGATAGTTTAGGAGGTCCCAAGACCCCTAAACGTGAAGATTAGAGAGCCAAAGAGTCAAATGAGTTTCCGTGCACTGATCGGGCAGAAATGGCCCGATCGGGCGAAATATTATGATCGGGTACGAAATTTGCGGACCCGATCGGGCAAGGCGTGCCCGATCAGATCGGGCGAGGACCATGTGCCCAGACCCGATCGGGCACCTACCGCCCGATCCAATCGGGTCTAGTGCTGCTAGGTCTTATTGGGACGCTGCGGAGGAGGCGAGCTTGCTGGCACTTTTTGTCGCCAGACCCGATCGGGTGACTACCGCCCGACCCGATCGGGTGGGCCGTTTTCTCGCCTTATTGCTGCACTGCTGCTGCCAGAGCCCAGGAGTGAAGTTGGGAGAATTTGTATGTGGACCCGATCGGGTACTGTGCTCGGGCCCGATCGGGTCAGGTGCTTTAATCGCGCTTTTTCACTTTTTGTTTCCGTTTTTAGTGAACTTGAGGGGTATTATAAATACCTTTTCCTCATTATCTTTCAGGGATCTTTTATTCATCTTTCATTAGGTTTTAGACTAGTTTTATTCTTCATTGTCATTAGTATAATTCAAACACTTTAGATTAATTTAGAGGTGATCAAACCTAATTCGATTTCAATAAAAGTTCCTGCTTTCCGTCAATTGGTACTCTACTCTACTCTTTATCTCTTTAATTACTTTGATTGCTTAGTTTATTTATTCAATTATTCATGATGCAATTGTTAGGGTTTCATATTAGTCTTATTGTTGTCAATTCAATTATGAGTGAGTAGTTCTCTATCTAGGGTGTTAGATAGGAAAGCCATGTTTATACCATGATTGTGATTTAGATTTCTATCAATTTCTAGGGCTTGATTAGGGTGATTGTGATGTGGTTTGTTCTTATTGAGTAATTAATGTCAGTGTACAATTTCATTGATTGCTTGTGGTTAATAGTTGTTTGCACAGATCCGTCTTACTACTAGAGGCCTAGGACACATCAGTAGTTCTGATTACGTTAGTGAACATGCGGCGTATGTTGAACTATGAGCGTTGAGTCTTAACCATAGCTCAACATGGGCTCTAATCCCCCGACTCTTGACTTAGGTTTTAATAGTAGTTAACCCTATTTGATTGGTATAAGCATGGTGGACCGACCTAATACCCTAGACTTTTATTCCATAGTTTAATCCTCGATTTATTCAGTCTTCCGTAGTCTATTCCTTAGTTAAATTAATTCCTTCCTGATTTCATCTGGAGTAGCTGAATTGGTTGAATATTGATTTAGAAACTCTGTCTCCCTGTGGATTCGACCCTGCTTCCACTGACTACCTAGTTAGAGGTCCGTAGGTTTATTTTTGATTAGGTGACACGACTAAAACCAATCAATTATTTGATGACTATTTGATGTTTGAAGAATTTTTATTGTGTTTAATTGTTTTATTTTGAGTTGAGTAATCTAAGGGATTATATGATCCCAAGGATATTTGAATATGCACTTCGAGAGGTCAGGGGGCACTGAGCAGTTTTGGGGCAAGTTAAGGTTCCAAAGGGTCTCATACGGCCTAAGGAGGCCCTAAAAAAATTTAGGGCAAGTTTCGATTCCGGCCCTCGGGACGTGGCCGGGGCATGAGTAGTAGTCTACGGAAACGGGTAAATCGGACAATTTCGAGCATGGTGATTTTTTTTGGAGGGGGTCTTCCCTGGGGTCCCAATAGGGATACTGCAAATTTTGGGGGGCTTCTGGCCCCTGCATTGCCTCGAAATGGCCTCTTTAGTCGTTTATCGGTATTGGTCGGAATTACAGAGATGGGATTGGAAGGCATCTGATACCCTAAATAGGGGCAAGTTAAGGTTCCGAAGGGCCTCATACAGCCCAAAGAGGCCCTAATAAAATTTAGGGCAAGTTTTGATTCCCGCCTCGGGACGTGGCCGGGGCGTGATGTCCACGAAAACGGGTAAATCGGACAATTTTGAGCAGGGTGATTTTTTTGGACGGGGGCCTTCCCAGGGGTCCCAATAGGGATAATGCAAATTTTGGGGGGCTTTTGGCCCCCGCATTGCCTCGAAATGGCCTCTCTAGTCGTTTATCTTGATTGGTTAGAATTACGGAGATGAGATTGGATGGCATCCGGTGCCCAGTTTTGGGGCAAGTTAAGGTTACGAAGGGCCTTATACGGCCCAAGGAGGCCCTAAAAATTTATAGGGCAAGTTTCGGTTCCGGCCCCCGGGACATTGCCGAGGCGTGAGTAATAGTCCACGAAAACGGGTAAATCGGACAATTTTGAGGAGGTTGATTTTTTTGAGGGGGGTCTTCCCTGGGGGTCCCAATAGGGATACTGCAAATTTTCGAGGGCTTCTGGCCCCTACATTACCTCAAAATGGCCTCTTTATTCGTTTATCGGTATTGGTCGGAATTACGGAGATGGGATTGGAAGGCATCCGGTACCCAGTTTAGGGGCAAGTTAAGGTTCCGAAGGGCCTCATACAGCCTAAGGAGGCCCTAAAAAAATTTACGGCAAGTTTTGATTCCGGCCGCCGAGACGTGGCCGGGGGGTGAGTAACAGTCCACGAAAACGGGTAAATCGGACAATTTCGAGAAGGGTTATTTTTTTGACGGGGGCCTTCCTAGGGTTCCAATAGGGATACTTCAAATTTTGGGGGGCTTCTTGCCCCTGCATTACATCGAAATGGCCTCTTTAGTCGTTTATCGGTATTTGTCGGAATTACAGGGATGGGATTGGAAGGCATCTGGTGCCCAGATTTGGGCAAGTTAAGGTTATGAAGCGCCTCATACGGCCCAAGGAGGCCTTAAAAAAATTAGGGCAAGTTTCGGTTCCAGGCCCCGGGACGTGGCCGAGGCGTGAGTAATACTCCACGAAAACCGGTAAATCAAACAATTTCGAGCAGGGTAATTTTTTTTGACAGGGGCCTTCCCGGGGGTCCCAATAGGGATACTGCAAAATTTTGGGGGCTTCTCGCCCCTGCATTGCCTCGAAATAGCCTCTTAAGTCCTTTAACGGAATTTGTCGGAATTACGGAGATGGGATTGGAAGGCATCCGGTGCCCAGTTTAGGGGCAAGTTAAGGTTCCGAAGGGCCTCATACGGCCCAAGAAGGCCCTAAAAAAATTTAGGGCAAGTTTTGATTCCGGCCCTGGGACGTGAGTAATAGTCCACGAAAACGGGTAAATCGAACAATTTCGAGGAGGGTGATTTTTATGGACGGGGGCCTTCCCAGGGGTCCGAATAGGGATACTTCAAATTTTGGGGGGCTTCTTGCCCCTGTATTGCCTCGAAATAGCCTCTTTAGTCGTTTAACGGTATTGGTCGGAATTACGGAGATGGGATTGGAAGGCATCCGGTGCCCAGTTTATGGCAAGTTAAGGTTCCTAAGGGCCTCATACGGCCCAAGGAGGCCCTAGAAAATTTAGGGCAAGTTTCGGTTCCTGGCCTCGGGACGTGGCCGAGGCGTGAGTAATAGTCCGCGAAAACCGGTAAATCAGACAATTTCGAGCAGGGTGATTTTTTTTGACGGGGGCCTTCCCGGGGTTCCCAATAGGGATACTGCAAATTTTGGGGGGCTTCTCGCCCCCACATTGCCTCGAAATGGCCTCTTTAGTCGTTTATCGGTATTGGTCGGAATTACGGAGATGGGATTGGAAGGCATCTGGTGCCCAGTTTTGGGGCAAGTTAAGGTTCTGAAGGGCCTCATACGGCCCAAGGAGGCCCTAAAAAAATTTAGGGAAAGTTTAGATTCCGGCCCCCGGACATGGCCGGGGCGTTTGTAATAGTCCACGAAAACGGGTAAATAGGACAATTTCGAGCAGGGTGATTTTTTTTGACAGGGGCTTTCCCGGGAGTCCCAATAGGGATAATGCAAATTTTGGGGTCTTTTGGCCCCCACATTGCCTCGAAATGGCCTCTCTAGTCGTTTATCGGTATAGGTCGGAATTACGGAGATGGGATTGTTTGGCATCCGGTGCCCAGTTTTGGGGAAAGTTAAGGTTCCGAAGGGCCTCATATGGACTAAGGAGGCCCTAAAAAATTTAGGGCAAGTTTCGATTCCGGCCCCCGACACGTTGCCGGGGCGTGAGTAATAGTCCACGAAAATGGGTAAATTGTACAATTTGAGCAGGGTGATTTTTTTTGAGGGGGGTCTTCCCTGGGGTCCCATAGGGATACTGCAAATTTTGCCTGCATTGCCTCGAAATGGCCTATTTAGTCGTTTATTGGTATTGGTCGGAATTATAGAGACGGGATTGGAAGGCATCCGGTGCCCAGTTTTGGGCAAGTTAAGGTTCCGAAGGACTTCATACGGCCCAAGGAGGCCCTAAAACAATTTAGGGAATGTTTCGCTTCCGGGCCGATGCTATCATGCATTGGAGAAACTTAGGATAGGTTGTCGTCTAAGAGGTCGGGAAATACTGCAAGTATTGTCCCGCATTGGGGGTTTGGCCATTCTTAGACACAGACAGTAGGGAACGTAACCCATAGGCTGTTATGGAGGTTGCGATGTGACATAATCTTCGAAAGTGGGCTGCAGCCTGCGGGTCACTGGCGTTCAACTCACTCATTTAATTATTTATTTATTTATTTCATTTACTAAATTTTGAAGTCTCTTTTCTCTTTTGACGATCTATTTATGGAGAGTTGTAGTCATTGTAACTAAGATTACTAGTGTAGTCATTGTAACTAAGATTACTATTGTCTTAGGCTTCAAGTAAAGTACTTAGTGAGAGTTACTTGGATAGGAAGAAAGCTTTGGGAATCATTTTGACTTATCTATTTTTTCACTTGAGTTACTAACGTCTGCTTTATTATCTAACTTGATTCCTTTTTTGCAGAACGCATTCGTGACAACATAACCGATGCGTCCGAAAGGAAGCTGCACGTCGTCGTCGCCGAGCCCTAGAGGGTGCTTTCATTTCCTTGGCCAACAAGTCTTCTGGTTCCTCTTCTGGACAATCGACTTTTGATCACTTTGATCGTCCTAGACCCCCCATCTTACGAGGGTACCGCTGACCCTGTGGTTCTAGAAAACTGGTTGAGGGAGATGGAAAAGTTTTTCATTGCTACTAACTGCCCTACTGCTGAATGGGTATCTATCGGTTCCTATTATCTGGAAGAAGGAAGACGATAATTGGTGGAGCACGGTCAGAGACGCTTGCTCTGGTCTTGAGTGGTCTCAGTTCTCTGCTGAATTGAAAGAGAGGTTCTATCCTGATGAATTTCGCTGGCAGAAACAAGAGGAATTTTTGTCCTTAACTCAGGAAAGCTTGGGTATCTAGGAGTATGCGGACCGTTACACTAAGTTGTTTAGGTTTTCTACTTCCATTATACCTACTGAGGCTGAAAGGGTTAAGAGGTACATTAAGAAGATGGATCCGAGGGTGAGGACCCATGTACTGTGCTCTGGAGCTGCTTCATTTCAGGAAGCTGATAGGTTTCCCTTAGTATCTATGCCTCGATCAAAGAGGAGGAAGCTTCTAAGGCTAATGCTGTGAGAAAACCTGGTACTTTCTATGCTCTGGTTTTTGCAAAGAAGCTGAGGTTTGAACCCAATGCTCGAGGTGGGTTTCAGAATTCTGGTGCTAGACCGAGCTATGATCTTCTAAATGCATGAGGTGTGAGAAACCGATTCATCCGGGGTAGAATTGTGATGGTTCTAAGATTAAGTGGCGATTTTGTTAGCCCTTATCATAATAATAGTTTAATATATATATATATATATATATATATAGATAAATTTGAGTGCCGATGATCTTATAAATATTCCAATTCAGTTATACTTTGATCGATCATTAACTAATATAAAGAGACTATTAGTTAAGTCTTGCATCAATAACGACAATTAAACATTGTCTTCATTATATATTTATATCTTATGTAAAGGTAATTTGTATATAAAAATTGCATATTTAATCCTATATTAGATCATTCGAGTTTATTACGAATTTCCAGTCTAGTTTTGTGAATATAGATTTGGCTTCATTAGTGTCTCGATTCGAGCTTTTATAATATGTTTAAGGTTATTTTTTAAGAGTGATATTTGTTCGAGCTCTGTTCACAAACATGCTCATTGAATTTTTAAATTTGAGTTCGATCTTAAACAAGCTTTAAAGATTGAGCTTGATTTTAAATGTGTTAGTAATTCATATAAATATGCTTACTTTACTATAAACATGTCATTCAAAATTATTAAACTATATATAAAAGCTTAAGTACAATGTGAAATAGTAAAGAAAGAAAAAATGGAGCGACCCATAACTGAGCTTATCTCCTCATCTAATCCCCCACTATAAATAAAGAAACCCTAATCTAATCTCTACTCTCATCAAACATTTACAATGATACTCTTTATTCTCTCTCACTCAGTCACTCTCTATTCTCTCCCACTCCTCACACTCACTCTTTGAACAATAAAAACCACAAACCCTAATCTATAATTATCAGATTTCTCACTCTCTGATCTATTATTATCTCGACTATTTCTTACTCTTTCACTCTCAATCTTTCCGTGAAAAACAACATCACAATCAATGGTGGATCTTGAATTTTTTTGTTTAGGAAGTCGAATTTTTTAGAATATATGATTTAAATGATTTGAATAAAAATGTATACGTGACAAAAAAATCTATTTCGCTTTAAAAACTAACTCGATCCAAGACTGACCCAATATCCAGATAACTCAATAGCCATTAACTCAAACCAATTCTCACCCGAAATTAAATAAGGTCAAACCGAAATCAAATCCAAATATAATGGACATAAACTCTATTTGAATAAGATTTCTATGACCAAATTATTACCCATTGGCCTGTTGGGTTTCTAATTTCATTTGAAATGCTGGATTTGGCCAATTATAGTGTCTATGTAACGCAAACATTAGTCTATGTATATAATATCTTTGTTGCTCTTTCGTCTTTCTCTTCGTGGTTCTCTCCTCAAGTTTTCTCTCTCCTTCTCTCTTCTAAGCTAAGGCTTAGTGCAAATCATCTATAAGTTTCTACATTCTTAACTTTTATACTATGTATTTGTTGTGTTATACTCGATAATTTATACATATATATTGTTTTAGGGTTTTGATTTTTCTTATGCTTTTCTCTAAGCTTGAATCTATGGATTGAATGCTCGAATATTTCTTGCTTGATAGTAGTTATGACGAAAGAATGATATGCTCTTTTTGTCAAATTTTTCTTGATTTTCCTTTGATGTTTGATTTTATGATGAATTTCTTATACTTTGATGTTTGATTTCATGATGAATTTCTTATACTTTGATGTTTGATTTCATGATGAATTTTTATGAAATTTGCTAATCTTTTTTGTGAAGTGTTCAATTGTATGTGAATATTCAGGAGAGAGATTTCTCTAATTGGTTAAATTTATGAAGTACGCAATGTAGGATAAATGCAATGATATTGTGAGAGTATTTGACTAACTATGGGTTTTATTTTAGAATTGTTGCTTGTTGCAATATACTACCTGAATTACAAGTTTTTGATTTGAATTTTCTTGTAGATGACTTAGAAATTCGTTGCAATCAAAATGAGTAAAATTCGCCAGAGGATGAAATGTGCAACAAACCTTGGAAAAATTGTGAATCTAAATCATGCTTGGGAGTTAAACAAGAAAGAGCTATTGAGTTCTTCGATTTTTAAGAATTTGATAACTGTCACGCACGATCGAGAGTCTGTTGGGCCTCTTGCGCTGGAAGTATGTGAGGCTTTTGATGGTACAAGCTTTGTTTTCAATCCTAACACAATAATGCACTTTTGCAGCCACGCGGTGGCTACGGTCCTCAGTACCAAAGATACTGGGATCGTGATTGATAGGTCTACCCTGCATATTCCTTCCTCTTGTCCTACCTATGCCTCCCCTCTTTAAAAAAAACAAGTGTTGGTATCTGAACTTAGGGAGCATATTATAAAATTAAAGTGGAAAAAAAGGAGGATGAATTGATTTTTCAAAAACTGTACACCCTCCTTATAATCGATCAGTTCCTACTTCTTAGTACACACTACCAAGTGTTTCAATCAAGATTTTTGAGCTAGCCGATGATTTGGAGAAAGTAAATTCTATCAATTGGTCTCAACTTGTAGTTAATCATCTACACAAGACTTTGACTAACTCCAAATCCTTTTTGAGGGAGAGTGGTAAAAAAACAGTGTGTCGTCAATGGTTGTCCCCCCATTTTGGACGTGGTTGTTTTTGAGAGGATTCCGAGCATTCTTCATACTGAACATCGTCCATACAATATTCCCCTTGAGAAGTACTCTAGTAAAAGGACCGATGTTTGGAATCTGAAACATTTGACTCCTGATAAAGTAAGTTGGAATTGAATATTTTGAGGTATTAATTGACTACTTATGAGCTCTCTTCTTTTTTTCAGATATTATCCTGCGACGTATGTCAACCTCCGGTGGTGAATCAACCTCCTCTCGCTCTTCCTTGGACGTCAACTCCGGCGGTGATGCCATCTCAGGTGGAGATGCCACTTTCGGTGGTGATAGCAGCTCAGGTGGAGATGCCACCTCTGGTGGAGAATGAGGTATTGCTGTTAGTCTAACGTATTACTATGGTGAACTTTTTTTATCGCATTCTCTAATACCATTGAGTTTTTGATATTGTTTGATTGACTTCCTTTAATCCATGAGGCATTATGTAACTATTTTCATTAAGGATAGCCACGTGCGAAGTACTCTTGATTTGGCACCCTTTGTTGCTTATGGGCATTTCTGTTGGTTGCTCTTCAGGACCATATCTTCTGGTCTCTGTTAATTGAAATGAGCATAAGTCATAGACATTGTGATTTCAATCACCTTATATGTTACATGCTCCAATAGATTTGATTGGTCAGTAACCCTCTTGCAAAGTTTCTTTGTGGGCATGACGAGCTAAACTTGTGTAAATTGTGTCATGCAGTCATAACCTTAACATTTGCTGAATGGCCTATGGCTAATAACTCTTCTACGTACTTAGCATGTCTGTGTATATCATGGTATTAACTGTTTGCTTATTGTAAATTTGGCTAACAAAAGAAGCCGTCTCATTATCTTTGTACAACTTTTTTCTTCCTATTTTTACTTTATTATCTTATGTTTTGAATAATTCTCGTTGTTTGTTGGATTCCACATGATCAAATAGAAATAACATATTTGATCAGTGAAATTTGTAGATTGAAGAAGAAAAGGATGTGTTTGCCATTTCTTTCATCTTTGAAGCAATTACTCATTGATAACTAATTTTTAACGAAGACACTTTAGTGTAAGGCATCACTAGGCATGCAAGTTTAAAGACACAATGATGTCATAAAGAGACTGCCTCATGAACCTTTAGGATATTGTCTCATGAAATAATTAATAACTGATATATGCTTCTACGGATAGTTCAACAACGAATTTCTTCCTTTTTTTCGTTTTCCTGGCAGCAAGTTCAATTTCTAGTGCTCTTCGATATTTATTTGGCACATTAGTAATTCCCCCATATTCATCTCAGGTGAGTAAAAATTCATTAGTTTCATTGACTTTTTGATTACAAAAGATATGATTAAATTGACCCAAGACTCCGTGGAATTCGTATATACTATGAAGTTTTTAGTTAATGTAATACTTTTTATGTGTTTGAGGAGGTCATTTAAATACAATAACCTGTTTCCTGACTAAAGCCATCCATTGCATACAAACCCCTTTCCAACCTGCCCTTGGCAACTTTTTTCTTGAACCAAGTGAGTTGTTGACTTAAAATATTATGTCTCCTCTTCTTACCAAAATGAAAATAGATACTGAAGAGGAAAAGGAGAATTTTAAAAAATTGTTGTCTTTTTACTAAACCTGGCAAAGCTGACCCGACCCGACCTAAAACACGAAATCGATGACCAGAAATCAGCCCGAGACCCGAAATGACCCGACCCGACCCATACCCGCCCGAAACATGCTGACCCGAGAATGATCTGACCCGAGATTGTCCCGACCCAAAAATTGACCCGTCCCGAGATTGACCCGAATAATATTTATCCATAATTTTAAATGTCAAGTAAATCCTCGACATAATTTCAAGTACAGCTAATATAAAGGTGGTGCTCTGATACCAATTCTCCCCTTAAGCCTAATACGGCCAATTCCTCGATCAACGATCAATAACTTTTTATCGTTGTTGGGGGCCTGGGGCAACGACCTGGAAATTGACCCGAACCGACCCGAAAATTGACCTGACCCGAAACTGAAAGCGACACACCCGAAACCCGACCTGAAACTGACATACCCAAAACACGACTCGACCCGAATTGACCCGACCAAGATCCGACCCGGATGACCTGATTGCCACCTATACTTTTTACTTGATTAGTTTTTTGTTAATGCTCCGGCAGATGATCAAGGGGCTACACATCACTTTCTCGTTGTAGCTGATCTTGAAATTTTGAAAAGATTTGTTGGGTGAAAGTGATGCTAAACAATATAGTTGATTGCGCAAAAAAGACTATTTCTATAAATCAAAACTCGATCACTTGCTGTTCACCAGTTGTCGAGGTACTTTTTGGTTCCTTGTCTCAATTTTGTTTTTTTTTCCTTTTTTAGTGCTGCATTCATTTATTTTATTTATTTTGATTGTGTAGGCACTGATATAAGACAAGCTCCCTATACCTTTCTCCCCTCTAATAATGAGCGACTGGAAGGAAGGGGTGATTGAGCTAAACAAATACAAAGGAAAAAAATGGACTGACAAAGCTGTCAAAGAATTATTTTTGGTGATAACGTAAGTTGATCGAGCTAATTAGATTTTATCATCATCACTGACTTTATTTCCTATTAACAGTTTTATCCTTTTTTTGGTAAGTAAGAAATTGTATAACACCAAAAAGACAATTTACAACCTAGGGCTCCAAAGGAACCCAAATACCCTTTTAGACAGCAGCCTAAGAGAAAAGAAAACAGGCCAAACAACCATCAACAATCTATACAATTAAGCTATACAGCCATATCCTATATGTATGTTTCAACTTAGTCTAGTTTTTACATTAGATTTTGTGCTATTAACTATAGTATCAGTATTAGGAGTAGCTTTTGTCCAGTAACAGTTATTCCTTCCGCTCTAGTAATTATTCCTTTCCCTCCATATGAAATATCATATATGTATGTTTTAACTTCTTAATATGTATACCAACAGCGTTCTCTTATTCCTAGCCGTCCTGATAACATGCTTAATCGAGCTGATGCCAGCTCCAATGCCCAACCAATTAGCAACATCTTGCCAGCATTGTTGACTGAAATGACATCTTAAAAAAAGATGATTCAATTGAAGCATCACATAGCAGACACTTCTCATCATCAGCAATTCCCAACTTATGCATTCTATCCTTTGTTTTCAACCTCGCTTGTACAGTCAACCAAGCAATAAACCCATGCTTAGGGATAGCCAACCTTTGGCATCAACTTTTCATAAGCTTTATTGATAGAGTATTTGCTCAATTGTGCCAGGCTGCCAGCTGAATAGGGTGTATGCTATTGGCTTAGTAGATGTGGCTACTGAAACCCAGGCCACCACACTTCCTCCTTTTGCACAAAACATCCCAGGCTACAACTCTTGGTTTTGAGGTATCACAATTTCCATTCCACAAGTATGCTCTGCAAATGGAGTTCAGTTTGTTATTGTTCAGATTTCACCTCACCCTTACAACATAAAATGATATCATCTTCAAAACAGAGATGATTCAAATGTATAGGCTGACATCAAAATCCTTGATAGTTCCCACCCCATCAATGATTCAAGACCGGTACTCAACATATAAAACAAACAAACAAGGGGGACAAAGGATCCCCCTGCCTGAGTCCTCTTTTGGATTTGAAAAACCTTTAGACATTCCATTTATCATCACAGAGAAGCAAGAGAAGTTACACATGTCATCACCAGATTCTTAAAATGCACAGGGAAACCTAAACTTCCATCATTTCATCCAAAAAGGCCCATTCAATGGTTTGATATCATAAAATATCTAAAGCTTGAAATTGCAAGATGTACTTAGTTAATGGGTTATTCTTGGTAATTTATATTCAAATTTTTGTTTCATTATAGAATAAGCAGCTAGTTCATCCCCAACACCCCAAAGTGCAGTCTAATGAAGTGCTTGTTACGAGGGAGAGGAACCTTAGAATGTCATTTGATGAGCATGCACAAGAGTCACTGGTTGCATCAGTGGCTGATACACTCGAGGAAGCAGAGGCAACTGCCTTTCTTAATGACTGTATTGAGACTGTATTAAAACAACATTCAAAGGTCCCTTTATCAGATCTTGTAGCAAAAATTAATGCACACTACTTCGTAAGTTTTTTTTATCTATTTATTTGCTAAATTTATTAGAGCATGTATTGCACTATTAACTACTGCATTTATTTGCTAAATTATTAATTTAGGATGATTGTTGATGCTCAGGTAGGTGAAGCATCAAATCTTGATTTGGTGTTGAAGCTGCATGAAGGTAAATTTACTTCTTCATCCCTTGAGGTGGTGAATTTAGATGTTTTGACCATTCAATCGACTACGTCTTCCTCACCGATGCAAGTGGACCATTTTTCCTCACTGATGCTAGTGGACCAGCAACAAGAAAAAGAAAAAGGATGTATTAAGAAAAAGGTGGTGAATTTAGATGTTTCTCACCGGAGCGGGTGGTGGACCAGTACCGACAACAGCTATCTGAACCTCAGCACACTGGCCAGAAAAAGAAAAAGAAAAGGGATGTATTAAGAATTCTTTCCACATTAAATAAAGATGATGAGCCAAGAAAAAGGTTAAGAAGACCACCAGATCTTTTTATGGACCAAATATCGGGAAATAAAACCTCCAAGCCACTAACCTCCAAGAAGAAAACCTCCAAGCCATCAACCTCCAAGAAGAAAACCTCCAAGCCATCAACCTCTAAGGAGATTGTTTATGAAAGGAAGAAAATGTCGTGACTGTTGACACGAGCAGACGATTTTCTAAAGTATTTCCTCATTTTAATGTCTATTGGAAAGATGGTGTGAAAATGTCTACTTGTAAGTATTGTAACATTGCCACATATTTTGCCAAAGGTGACAAGGGTACTACTAATCATACAAAACATTTGGCTAAATACAAGCCTTATTTAGAGAGTCAAGCAAATGCTAATACTTTGTTTGACCAAAAAACTTACCGTTTAATGTTTGCTGAATCAATCATGGCTCACAGGGATCCTCTTTTAATGGCTGAGCATGTTAAGACTAGGGCATTGCATTCATATCTGAACCCTAATGTACAACATATTTGTAGAAACACTATGCTTAAGTACTGCATTAGTGAGTATGATAGGTTGAAGTCTAATTTACTTTCTTTGTTGGCTGAGCTGCCCGGTAGGATGTGTTCTACTACTGATTTGTGGACTGCAACAATTACTAAGCATAGTTATCTAGTACTTACTGCTCATTATATTGACTTGTCTTGGACTTTACGTTCAAAATTTTAGCATTTCGAATTTATACTGGACCTCATTTAGGAAAGGAGATTAATGCTTTTCTATTGATCTTGATTGATGAATGGGGCCTCAGACATAAAATATTTTCCGTGACTTGCGATAATGCAACTTCAATGGATGCGATTAAAACTGAGATGAAAAAGGACTTGAACAAAGTCTCACCATTGCCATGTAATGACAAATATTTTCATAAGCCATTTTCGACACATGTTCTTAATCTTATTGTGCGAAGTGGTTTTACTTTGATGAAGAAACCCGTTAATAAGATTCATGATATTGTTGTTTACATTACGCATAATGATAGTAGAATCAATAGATACAATGATTCTGTTAAAATTGTTGGTGGTTCTTGTTCTGGTAAGTTGCGAAATGATGTTCGCACTTGTTGGAATTCCACTTATGATATGCTTCAGCGTTGTTTGAAAGAAAAAGAAGCCATTGATAGTTTTGCTATTATGAAAATGGTCTGAAAATTTCTTTAGATTGGAAATTGTTCAACATGTTAGTGATTTTTTGGAGCCATTTTGTGATTGTACCATGCTGTTTTCTGGTTTTGGTTATCCTACTTCAAATCTTTATTTTGCAAACTTGGTTCAAATAGAAATATTGCTTGTGAATGCTCATGCCGACCCAACTGATTCTATTAGGGAAATAGCTGCCCTATGTTGGAAAAGCTCAACAGATATTGGGAGAGTTAGTCTCCTATTCTTTTTGCTTGTGTGATGCTTGATCCACGATACAAAAAAAAGTTTGTATACGACCGTTATTCTGATTTATATGAGGATGAGGAACGTGATAAGAAGGTTAATGAGGCCATTAGGTCATTTGTAGAATTGTACATTTATTATCATTGTACTTATGGTTCATCCTCTCCTCTATCTTCACTTGAGCAACTTCCTGCTCAATCCCTTGATAAGAATTCCGATGATGAAAATCGCCCATTTAAAGTTGCAAACAAAGCAAAGGTAGGAATCTCAAATGATAATTATTTATTTAATTTATAGTTTTGTATATTTTATTAATTTTGTTTTTAATTTTTGGTGGACATTTGGTGTCTCCACTGCTGCAAGTAGGGGATTAAAGTATGAAGTTAATTCTTACTTGAATGATCCTCTCGTGGCTAATATTGATAAGTTTGATATTCTTCGTTATTGGAAAAGAAAGAAAGAGTATTTTCCTATTTTGACTTGTAAGGACAAGGACCTTTTAGCCATTCCTATTACATCGGTTGCTTCCGAGTCTGCCTTTAGTATGGGAGGCAGAATTTTAACAAAGTTTTTGGTCACGTTTGTTGGCCCAAAATTGGAAAAATTGTATCAAACAACACAAACTATACGTTTGTTGCACAAAACAGCACCAACAAAAAAGGTGCACAAAGCAACACAAACTTTTCTAATTGGTGTAGAAAACGACATAAGTGAGATTTTTCACCAAAGATTCCCTATTTCCGGTGAATCTTTAGTATTTTAGCTTTTTGATTTCTATTACCCATACATTGTAGACATTCCTTTTGATTTCTTCCTTGAACAATTGCCACTCATTCTCCAATTATAGTGTTTGATAGACAAAATCAATTTGGGGGAAATTTTAGGGTCTTAAAGAAGAAATAAGGTGTTCTTAAGATCTAGTAGTTTATTTGAAGTGGAGGAGAAAATAAGCAAAATAAAAATAAAGCTAAAATATTAAATATTCACCGAAAATTGGGAATCTCAGGCAAAAAAATCAACTTATGTTGTTTTCTGCACCGATTAGAAAAAGTTCGTGTTATTTTGTGCACCTTTTTTTGTTGGTGCTGTTTTGCGCAACAAACGTATAGTTTGTGCTGTTTGATCCAATTTCCCCCCCAAAATTTAGAAGTTTTAGTTACTTGTCAAAATTGGATGTGTGGTTATGATCCTCTTGAGGAGGAAGAGGGCAAAGAGTCTCCATTAATGGACTCAAATTCTGGTTGTTAATTAGACTTTGATTCTAATCACTATTTTGTATGTGCTTGTGCATAATTTGTTGTGCTGAATCACTGTTTTTTGGCAAAATTATTGGATCAAACAACACAAACTATATGTTTGTTGCACAAAACAACACCAACAAAAGAAAGTACACAAAAACACGAACTTTTTCTAAACAGTGCATAAAACGACATGAGTGGTTTTTTTGCCTGAGATCCCCTATTTCTGATGAATCTTTAGTATTTTAGCTTTTTTTATTTAAATTTTGCTATCTTTTTCCCTCCACTATAAATAAACTACTAGATCTAAAAATCACATTATTTCCTCTTTCAAACCCTAAAATATCCCCCAAATTGATTTTGTCCATCAAACCCTAGAATTGGAGGATGAGTGGCAAATGTTCAAGGAATAAATCAAAAGGAATTTCTACAGTGTATAGGTAATAGAAATCAAAAAGCTAAATACTAAAGATTCACCAGAAATAGGGAATCTCAGGCGAAAAAAACCACTTATGTCGTACTCTGCACCAATTAGAAAAAGTTTTTGTTGTTTTGTACACCTTTTTTTGGTGGTGTTGTTTTGTGCAACAAACGTATATTTTGTGCTGTTTGATCCAATTTTTCCCTGTTTTTTTGGTGTCGATTTACTGTTTTGGTTGTGCTATTGCACTCTTTTGTATCTGCTTATGCACTGTGTTGTCTGTGCTGTTGCACCTTTTGATAGTGCTGGACAATTGCTGCACTGTTTTGCTAGTGTTGGGCTGCTGCTGCATTGTTTTGTTTTGATGCTGATGCTGGTATGTTGTTGATGTTCGTGGTGCAATGTTGAAGATCCTTCTGCCTTATGTTGGGATTCGATGTGGGGAGTCCAACTTCCTCGTTCTTAGGGCAATGACCCAGTGTATGACCTAACAATATCCAATAATCAAGATGTTGCAACCCGTTTGCTTTATGTTGGGAACTCTTATTTGGCAAGTCTTTAGATACTTCACTTGGTTGCATTTTGTGCAAATAGTCCAAAAAGAGATGCCCATGTTGCAATTAGTTGGCCGCGCATTTTGATTATTTGGTTGTTGGATCATATAGCTCGATGATGACTTTTCTGAAAACAAGTATTGGCTTTGCTAACTTGTTTAAGGATCTGAGAGCCTTATTAATTTTCCCCCTTTTTTATGTTTCTTATCTTATTGAAATCAATGTAATTAAGTACTTTGTATTTTATAATGTAATGAAGTTATAAGATTTGATTCAATGTCTAATTTTAATTTTCTTCTTTTGCAATCATTTGTTTTTGAATCATTAATGAATAATACTCCCTCCATTTTTTTAATATGTATATTTTTCCATTTTTGGGTGTTTTTTAATTGGTACACTTCTACCTTTTTCCATAAATGAAAGGTTGGCCCACCTAATTATTACACTTCCCTTCTACTTTTTCTTTCCTTCTCTCTACCCTTTTCACTTTTTCCTTACTTTTACTAACCTTCTCTCTTACTTTTGCACTTTTTCCTTGGTCTGCGCGCAAAAGCAAATGTACATATTAAAAAAATGGAGGGAGTATTTGGTACCTAATCAATTTACTGAATAATGGTTTTAGTAAAAAGAATTGTAAATGTTATAAGTATCAGTTAATTCATTTAATATGATTAGATAATCAATCAAAACGTTCATTGTCACATGTAGTCAGCAATTAATATTCATTATTGTATATTTGTATGAAATGAATTCATTTAAAATATTTCACCTTTTTAAATGTTTAAGTATTTTAAAATGGAGGAATTATACTTAAATATTGTATAGTCATCTTTAATAGTTACTTAATGAAATAAGAGTTTGAAAAAAATAAGTCGTTAAAAAGATTGAATGTTTAATGCAAATAACTAAGTTAAGGTTTACTCATTTTGTTGTATATTGAAGTTGATGAATAATAGTAATTTTGATGATAAGATTTTATTACAAAGAACTAAAGATAGTTATTGGAATTATAAGTTTAAGATTTTAATTAATTTATTAAATAAGTAAATTAAGGATGACTCGATGAGTATTTTAATGACAAAAATTAATATAAATTTTAATAATGTTATTTAATAAATAAATTAAATAAGTATCATATTCATAAATATTCTAATATTATTAAAAAAAATGAGTATTATGCAAATATTATTTTTCACAACTTATCTTCTCGAGTCAATATCAGAGAGAATCAGGTCGATTCAATATCGGATAAAACCAGGTCGGGTCAAGATCAGATCGGATAGAATCAGGTCGGGTCAAGATCGGATTGGATAAAATCAGGTGGGATCAACTCGGTTAAATTTCGGGTTCAACCGTGTAACAGATAGATTTCGAATCGGGTACGAATCTTAGAATTCTGGGTATAGTCGGTTTCGGAAAGACTTTGTATCGGTTTCGGTCGGGTTTGAGTCAGATCAAAGCGGGTCAAGCCAATATCAGATTACTTCGGGTCGGATAATGGTCGGATTTTGGATACGATCCAACCCAGATCAAACCAGATCGGGTTATTGTCGAACCAAATGGGATTATCAGATCGGATTAGTTTTTGACACCTCTAGTCGGTACCCACCACTTGTCACTGGCCCATGTGGGTAGAGAGCTAATTGCGCTTTCTCTCTTCTACTTTTATCCTATTAGCTATGTACGATATTCCTTTACCCGCCTCGCATCTTGATGTATCACATTTATATATAGTTTTAGGTGCATTTAGATAGCATTTAGAACTCCTTTTAGAGCATTTAGGTGCATAATGGCATGAATTTACATAAGTTGTACTCTACTACTCCCCGTTTGTGTGTTTCGATGATTTTCAGGTTATTTTGATGCAAATTAATTATGATTATATAATATCAAGCGTATTAATCATTGAGGATGAAGGTAGCTTGCAAAAGGATCATTATGCATCCGTTTGGGACAATTTTGAGTTGGAACAAAGTAAAGAGTTAGTAAAAGAAGTGCCAAAACTGACACACACTCACTATTTTTATCATAACTCTTGATATAAAATTGATAATCAAGAAATTAAAATTGGGTTGGATTTTATACTTCAAGAGCTTTCCAATGATAGGTCACATGCCCCAATCAGACTCATGGTTTAAGAGATATGACCTTTGCAAGTTGATACAAAATCGCAGGATTTTGTCGGGCCGTTTAGCCCGATCGGGCAGGGCAAGCAGATCTTTCCTTTTTCTAATTAGTTTAGGATTTATTATAAATAGCCAAGATTTATTATTTTGAAGACACTTTATTTTTCATTGTTTTCATTAGTTTAGTTTTAGAACCTCTCTTCATTAAACACTTTAGAGTAGATTCAAAGGGGATCGAACCTTTGATTATTTTCAATAAAAGTTTATGTTTTCCGTCAATTGGTATTATTCTTACTCTTAATTCCTTCTTTTAATTTCTTGTTTACTTGGTTTTGATTATTTAATTAATTCATGATGCAAAGATTAGGGTTTCACATTAGTTTTGTTATCTTTGATTCAATCATGTCTGAGTAGTTTAATTTCTAGGGTTTTAGGGAGGAAAACCATGTTTATACCATGATTCACATTTGAATTTCTATTAGTTCTAGATTTTGATTAGTTCTATTGTAGTATAATTCGTTCTTTATTTCATGGTTTATGTCAGTGTACAATTTCATTAACTATGTTTGGGAACTTGAGTATGACCCGATTGTAGACTTACTTTTAGAGATCAGAACACACTATTGATTTTGATTATGTGAGCGATCTTACTTCATATGTTGAATTGATAGCGTTATGACCCGATCATAGGCTTAACATTGGCTCCAATTGTTCGAACCTAAACCTAGATTTTATTAGTTATTCGACCCTTTTGATTGGTATAAGCATGGTGGATCAAACTAATGCCCTAGACCTTTAATCCATAGTTTAATCTCATTATTTATATTGCTTTTATTAGTTTGATTAGTAGTTCAGCTAATTCTTGTCTGATCTTGTCTGAAGTAGCTGTTTGGCTGAATATTGACTTAGATTCTCTGTCTCCCTGTGGATTCGACCCTACTTCCCTTAACTATTGTTGTTGGAGGACTTTAGCATTTATTTTTGATTAGGTGATACGACTTTAGCCTGTCACATCTATATTCTACTTTTTGTGTTCTATATTAGTTGTAAGACTTTTATATTTTCTTATTTAGAAGTTTTAAATTAGTTGTAGTATTCCATTATTTATTAACCGGTTCTCTCATTTAGTAACTAGTTCTCTCTTATTTCTCTCGATCTTATGTGTAAATTTTATGGTTGACTATCACAAGTCTTTTATATCTTTATCTATCTGGTTATGTCCTTTAACATTATAGGATATTACCATCAAAAACATGTAACAAAAATTAATAACGGTATTTTTTTTTAAAATTTAAGATCATAACCAATTAAGAAAGGTAATGTCATATAATTTTGATGGACAAACTAGTTAGAGGCTTATGGTAGTTGTTTTTCAAAATGATCACCAAGAAATCATCCTTATGGGTTAGTTCTTTTATTTCTCTCAACTTTCTTCCTCACACACTCTCTTAAAACTCGTGCCTCTCTCCCATGTTGCAATTGAATCAAATCAAGAGTATTTGTTAAAACTAACAAGCACATGCTATAAGGGAGGAGAAGGAGATTGACACCAAAAAAGTAAATAAATAAACAAAATGAAAAAGAAAATCTTAATCGCTTCACTAAATTAGATTAATAATCACTTTACTAAGTTTTGCAAGCACCCGCATACATATGATACTAGTACAAAACAATTAGAGGAGCTGACACATTATTCAATTTCGTTGCGACTTCACAAATTTGGTAGGATTATTTCAAATTTTATTTCCTTCTTTCCACAGGGAAGCTGCAGTTATTAATGAATGATGATTTGAGTTTTTTATTTTATTTTCGATATTTAACGGACTGTCTTCCATCTGTATTTAAGCTTGAGATTACTATAAGAAATTTATCTATATCTAGGATTTAGAGGTCGGATGGCACATGTTGCATGTCCTTTCAAAGAACAAGTTCTAGTTCTACGAGGTCCTTTTATGGAGATCGGGTTGAAGAGAATTAAAACGTACCTAAGCGGGGAGAAACCACTTGGGCTTTTTTCGAGTACGCACGGAGTAGAAAAGTCATCAATGGATCTTATTAATGGAATTGATTCATAAATCAAGTCTATTTAAATATGTATTATCCGCTAGAAATAGATCAAAACTTCTGCCTTACAACCTAAGGCGATGTCAAACTGGTTTAGCACCACAATTGGATTTGGAAGCAAGGAACCTTTCTGACAGAGTGCTCCATAAGAGTTCTAAGATGGTCTTTACTTCAATGAGTTCCTCAAGTTAAGTGCATGTTTAGTTTAAATAATTAGATAACAGCTACAGATAATAACTAAAAACAGGTTGTTCAAGCATATATTGTTTTTAGGCCAAGTGATCAATTAATTCAATTTCATGAGCATCATGATCAATATACTGCTTAAATAATATTATCCTTTTAGTTACTCCCTCTGCCCCTGAAAGCTCCATACACTTTTCTTTTTCATCCATTTCAAAAAGCTCTGTATTCTTCTATTTTTGGAGATGACCTACTACTACTTTATTCTTTTGACTTTTCAACCGTGACCCACTACTTTCTCACATCCAAATAAAATAGTACCCCACTAACTCCTATCACATCTACCTTTTTAGTAAAATACAATTGATAATTAAAGAACTAATTCTCTAAATTTACGTGTCAGATCAAGTGTATGAAACTTTATGCGATGGAGGGAGTATAAACTTATGTAACTATAAATATACACTTGCCCGATAATCATCTAAACTTATCTGTTTAGGACTATTGTAATTCTGCTATGTAACTCGAATAATTAAAGCAATACATCGGCCTGACCGACATGTTTTACACAATTGATTATTAAATTTTAAGTGTTAGAGAACATCATGAATGTTAGCCGAGATATCGAACAACAAACAACAAGTATCAAATGGCAATCAAAGACAGAAAGAAGAAAAACTTCATCGCAAACACAAACTCATTCATTGCAACCACAAACTTGATTAAAATTGCATTCTACTAAAGAGCTTGAAAACTACTCCCTTCCTCCCATATTAGTTGCAACACTTTCCATATATGGTTGTTCCATATTAATTGCAACACTTCTATTTTAGGCATAGACCTACCAATATATTATTATATACCGCCCCACTCATTCATTGATTTATGTTAAAAACATTAAATATTACTCCCCAATCCTATTAACTTACTAAAAGTACCACATCACTTTCTATCACACCAACTTTCACAATTAATTTATATAACCTACACCCTACTTGTAATACCACGATTTTTAATCTTATTTTATTATTAAATAATTAAGATTATTAACTTAAATATGAGCTTATTATTTTTAATAAATAGGTATTTAGAATTTTTTTTAATAAAATATATTTACTGAAAATTTCAAAGTTATTTTAAGTATGTCTTTATGATAATAATTGATAATTGATTTGGGAGAAAAATAAATAAATTAACTTTGTATATGTAATTTCTTGTGGGTCATTAGTAATGTTAAACACCAAAGTCCATATTTCAAGCCCAATCCAAAATTTGCCATCAAACCCAAATAAAAGATAATGGGAAAAAGAAAAGAAAGAAAAGGAAAATCAGAAAATAAAGTTGCCATCTTCTTCCTCCTTCTTCCACCTCGTACTTCTTTTCTCACCACCATTGGAGCATCCATGAGGCAAACTGATAGGAAGAGAAGGCTGCACCTGCAATCAGATAAGGATAAATATGGCTTTTTAGATAAGAATGACAAAATCAGACAAGCTTTATCATCAACCTCACCTCTTCATTTATGCTTATCCATTAGAGGTAAAACCCAACTTGAACTTAAACACTATCCACTCTAATTTCCTCTATAAATAGGGCATTTTTCAATCCAATTCACTCTAAAATCAGATTGTCAACTCTCTAAAGAAACCCTAACATTCTTCTTCTTGAATTCCTTCATTTTCATCTTTCACCATTGAAGAGGTAAAACTAAAAAAACAACCACCCAAAATCACCACATCATCACGTCTGACCGCCCATAAATCGCCAGAAAACTCCATTGGAATCCGCCACCAACATACGCCATCAACGAAACCTCCCTTTGCCCCTTCGTCCTCCCTGCTGCCGTGTTCTTTTCTCCTTTGCAGAACCACCGCGGTGCAAAACCCGCGACCCTCACCACCACGCAGCAACGCCTGCCGCCACTGAACACCACATCAGGCCGCCTGACAGCTTCCCGAACCGCCGGCACCACCTTGCGCTGTTGCGCACCCCTGCTCTGTTCTTCGTTCCCCTTTGATGCGTGGGTAGCAGACCAATTTTGGTCTGATTTTAGAATATTTTGGTTTTTGGTTATTTTGGGAAGTCAACCACCTCTTATATTTGACTCTTATTTACCCAAAACAAGTAAGCTCAATCTTCCTGATTAATATTTCTAATGATTTTATTTAGCCCATTCAAACTCATGAATATATGTTTTAAATCTTTTATTATCAACACTATTATTCTTATTCATATTTATATCATTATTCATATTTATATTAATAATGATATTGTTATTGTACTATTATTTTTATTATTTTTATTTTTATTATTATTATTATTTTCTAAAACAAGCACGAGTTATTAAATATCTTACTCATTTATATTTCATAAAATGTATTTAACGATTTAATATGAACCTTTTTAATGAAAAATGATTTCGTAAGTTTATTACTTTAGGATTTAACACCCTATCATATGCATTTTAAATATCCAAACGTTTTTGAATTAATAATATAATTTCGGGTTATTAAAGACAAAACTGTCATCGGAGCTCAGGAAGAACGGATATCAGCAAGTAAGGAAGAAAACTATTATTCTGCAAGCTTAGGTAACAACTACTGCTAGTACTCGCAATTCCCTTGAATTACGGGGTTATCAAAAGCATGATTTATGTTTCATGAATACTGAAATACTGAGAAGTATAATTTGAATGACTGAAATTTGAGATATTATACCTAATGAGGTACAGCTGAATGACTGAGAATACTGTATACTGCCTGTATATACTAAAAGAGGTGAAACATGATAAATTCAAGTGAAAGTACTGGTTTGTTGGCTGTATATATCCTGACTGACTGATGGTCGTGCACGTACCGAGCTATTTACTGTTACTAGGGCACTGGCCCGCTACTGTTAATACTGATGAGCAACGGCTCTTTTACTGGGGCACTGGCCCGTTGTGGGAGACGTCCCACCAGCTGAAATACTGCCTAACAACCAGAATGAATCTGATAAAAGGGGATACTGGAATGACTGGGTTACTATAATTATGAATGTTTGAAAGACTCTCTCTCTCCCTCTGTTTCATAAATAAACAAAATGAATTGACATGAATTTACATTGCTAGAGTAGTCTGTTACTGAGTCTCTCGTCTCATCCGTTTTTGTATTTATGTTTTAGGTACAACCGGGGAAGACGGAAAACGAATAGAGGCGAGGATCTTAGTATTTACATCACTGTTGTTCTTTTATAAATTATAGAACAATGTTAGTTAAGGTAATAAAAGGTATTATAGTTTATCACCTAAATGATTTATCGTTATAGTTTAATATCTGACTGTGCCTTGTATTTTCCTAACGGATGGTACGGCAATAATGCCTCGACCTAATACAGTTTTCCGCTGCTATTAGTATCCTAATCAGGGATTTAAAGGTCGGGGCGTTACACTACTCTATTAACTTCCTATAATTATGTGCACAAGTTATTATTGCGATTAATATGGGACAGACGTAGTAAAACAACAGAAGAAAAATACAAACTAGGCCTCTATATCGACCTCATTCTCCTCAACTTCAACCTCTTTGTCCTCTGTCGGTAGCAACATCGGATAAAGAAGAGTTATCAAAGCTAGAGCCACCACCACCAGACCCCTCGACTTCGACCTCAACGATGGACTCAGCCTGCTCTGTCTTCTCAGCTTGGCGACCGGTCACAGCTTGAGCCCCACTAGATTCCTCAACTTCGGTCTCCCCAGGCGCCTTTGCCACCTTGGCCTCCTTGTCCTTGGAATCCTCCTCAGCCAAGGCCTTGATCATCTTTTCACGCATTTCGGCCCTCTCGACATCATAGATCTCTTTATACTTGCGATGAACAACATCCCAATTGAAACCGGGGTTCAGGATCGACAAGGCCTGCTCAAACTTGGCCAGAGTGTCCTTAGTAGCCACCTCAGCAGCTTCAAGACTGTAGTCATTGACGAAGTCTTCGCCCGCCTGGGAGTCTATCCACTCCCAAATGACCACATCCTTAGCAACATCAATAGCCTTTTAGCTTTTTAGCGTCCTTTCGATAAGCCTCGAAACACTTGACGGTGGACTCTTTTTGGCTCTCAACTGTGTGGATGCTCTCGTTCAGACTGTCCCTCTCTGCAGCAAAAGCCTTTTATTTGTCCCAGATCGCCTTTTTTTTAAGATTGAGTTCGGTTTCATATCATCGAGCCACCTTGGCAGCATAATAGACGGCTTGCTCAGCCTTCGTCAACTACTACTTCAGGTCAGTAATCTCCTCCCCGACCTTATCAAGGTTGCCCTATGCCTCGACCCTTCGCTTTCAAGTGTAGCAGGCTAGCCAAATCGACAACTGGAAAAATAAGGGAAATGCTCTAGTAAGAGGAAATTAAACAAAGCAACACTTAAACAAATCAAGTTGATGATGCATACCTAGAGCCAAGCCTCATGAAATAACCCGACATCCTTTTCAGGACCATATTGAGCGCATAGGTCCATGTCTGCCGGCTCGACCAATGCAGTTACCGCTCGACGGTTACGCTCCCTGAGTTGCCTCTTCCCTAATTGCGGAAAGTTTGGGGCAACAAGCTTAATTGGCTCGACCTGCTCCTCGGAGGCAACCTCCGGTTCTTTCCTCTTCCTCGACTTCTTTAGCAAAGGCTCAGGGTCAACATCTTGCTCGGTAAGTGTGAAGTCGATCAACTCGTGTCCATCTTGGGCACCAAACTAGACGACATAGTCTTCCTATTAGAGTGACTTCTAGACCTCTCGGGATGAGAAATGTTATCCAAAGCCTTTGGAGACCGCTGCTTCGGCTTGGGAGGATGTCTTGGATTCTGTTCAGAGAAAACATGTTAGAAAAAGAGAAACTGGACTCAAAATGGAAAGAATAAGCACATGTGCGTCAAATTTACTGGGGGAGGTTGATGGATCTTAACTTTGTAAGCCTTCATATCCTGATGCTACTCAGTCACCACCAAGGATTTAGTGATAATACAACCTTATATCTCTTCGTCGACATGGTTGAATGCAATCACTTAAACAAGCAAAGAAGAGTTAAATGGATGAAAAGTACTTAAGCAAAACCTAGCATAAAATAGATGATAGCCCTCGGCCCTACCCTTAAGAAGGCTGGCGAGAGACCACAAGCCGATAGAAATCCTCATTACTCAGGTCGACTAGAGAGGGGGAGCCAGTTGTGGGGGACGAACTTCTTATCATTGTACACCTCATCGATCTTGCAGTGAATGGCCACCAAGGCCTCCTCCTGGTCCATCTTTGGCACATTAAGGTTCAATCTGCATGCCGGCGGATCAGAAGGAGGAACCAAGGGGATACCTCAGTCGTCCCCATGAAACATAAAAGTAAACTTCCCAGAAAACCCCTTTGGTTTGTAGGGAGTAGCTCGGTCACCCTGTAATGCACCTGTAGGTGATGTCGATGCTGGAAGGAGACCTTACCTAGTCAGAATCGAGTGGGAGATACCTCGAACAGCTTGAACATGTTCCTTCCTCCCCCACTTAAGCTGTCGACGACCTCGTCGACTTACAAGAATTACAATGTCAAAATGAAAGCTCCCTTATGCTGAACTTGATTGTCTCTGGCACGTCGTTGATTGCGGGAAATGTTGGAGTCTTCTTGTTTCTGATGGATTCTCTGTCGATGTTGGACGAGCATTCTGGGAAGGCTTGTTGAAAGTTGCTTCCTTGAGGTTGTGGTCTGGGGCACTCGACTAGGGTTGATGCTTCTTTAGAGTCCAACTTTGCGGAGCTCGCTTGGGCATCTTCTTTTTCTAAGGCTTCACCTTGTTTCTATCCTGGCTGACTCCATTCAGGAGATGTCTCTTTGGGGGTAACTCTTGGATTCTTACCTGGCAGAACCTGCGTTGAGCAAGACCCTTGTATCTGGTTTCAGCTGCAAGAGGGTTTTTGATGGTGCACGCCATTGTGGATTCATCCCTTGCAAAGTGTTGTCGATGCAAGCTTGTCGCTTTGATGACGCCTTTCCCTGAGGTTCCATGACTCGCATTGCAGAAAACTGTCAAACTTCCTTCCTGGGGCACATATCTCATTGCACCCATTCTATAGTAGGCCCCCATCTGTCTAGGTGGCTCATCATCACTGTCGGACTCAACCATCTCATAGGGTGCTTCTTCGACATGCATAGCGGCTACTCTATGCTGAATCTTGTCGAGCTCCCCTTTGTGTTCGCACTCCCACCATCAATGTGGGCCTCGACATAATATGAAACTCAAGATATTTACCGAGGGTGTGTTGGCTTTGGATTCTCTTGTATTCACCGAGGCTTCCTGGGTGAGTAATTGATTCCTTGATATGATCCAAGTTCACCTAATTCACAATGACTTTAACTCTTTTCACCTGTCGGTAGCTAGCTTGGTTATGACAACAGTGTAGATACAGACTTCTTATCGGTCGTTGATCTTCTTTTTTTCCCCAAATATGTTTGAAATAGGGTGTAGATTACATGAAATATGATAATTGTGAAAACAAGGGGATTTGACCAAAGGTAAGGTATGTACCTGCTACTTCTATGGATCTCGAGTAATACAAAGGTCGTTGAAGTATTTGTTCATTGGTATTACGATTCTTACAGATAGCTTTGAGTGTCTTATAATAATTTATTTGAAGTGCGCCTCACCTAAGACTTTTATTTCACCCCATTTTTATGTTTCATTACCACCATCAATCCCCTTCCCCATCCCAAGCTCTCTTTCTGGTTAGAAATGCGTTTATCGATTGTGGATAGGTACCCTAAGATGAGTAAGGCCCTGCTAAACAGTGGAAGACAGATATTTTTCTCACTATGTGAATGGTAAGTCACTCATTCTAACCAACTTAAAGGAGACTTAAATTATAGGCCCAGTAAATTATGAGAAGACTTCCCATAGTAAATAGCTTTCCTTACATAGAGAGGATCAGTATACTATAGCTTGATTTCCCCCACACAGATTTGGAGGAGAAGTATTCATAGAAATTTGTTGGTAAGCAGGGGGCAAGAAGATCCAGCAACTTGGGCCCCGAGTCTTGGAAACAGTTGTAGAACAACTGGTGATATTGAAGATAAATGGAATAGGTGAGGAGAAAATCTCAATATATTCTCTCTATAAAAATAGTCCTTACTCCTTAGAATCCATTTGATTGACAGCTATGTAATCTAGACATCTAGTTTCAGTAGTTCAAACTTCAAATATAAGAGAACACTAGTTTACGAAGAAGCGCAGAACTTCGCCTATCTGATATAGACATCAGTTTCAGAAGTTAGAATGAACTAGTCTGATTAGTTCAAGAATAAGAGCAGAACTTTTCCTAAGCTTCACTGAGCTCTTATAACTTAAAACTACTGTTATTTTTCAGTATGACAGCTAACGCAGACGAAAATGACAAATGGGCAATATATGCTGGTCCTGGAGCATGGAATAGTAACACGAAACTGTATTCATTTTCTTTTTTAAGTTCCAGTGCTGTTTCAAAAAGGTAATATATAACACGTGAAAGGGAATAACATCCTCCGCAGATCCAAACATGCTTGAAGTGGGTAATGGAGGGATGACTAAAGAGGAATATCGTTTCTCATTTTAGCATATGGGCATTAGTAAAAGTACCAACCTAACTTCATAACTTTCCTGACTCCTATTATGCAACTTAGATTACGATATGTTTCCAGGCTCTAGCTGACTTGCTTCCTAGACCAGTAATAGAGATCCTGGGTTTCTGCAGCCTCCTTTGTTGACTTGATGTGATGTGCGATCAATGGATCAGGAAACTATCGAACTGTTAAGCAACAAGGAGGTCATTGCTTTCAATCAAGGTTAAAAACAAAAAGGAAGGTTGTTTACTTAATTTATGCACAGAACTATCTGACATTCTTATTGTTACAGATGAGCTAGGCATTCAGGGGAGAAAGGTTAAGGAAGATGGTGATCTTGAGGTATGATATACTATATTACTATAACTCCAAATAACCATTTTTGGTATGACAAGCCTCAAAATTTTAGGTATGGGCCGGTTTATTAACTCATTCGAGGGTTGCTGTTATCCTATGGTACAAAGGATCTTGATCATCAATTATCACTGCTTATTGGTCTGATATAGGAATCAAGACATCAACTATAGTGGATGCAAGAGATTTATGGAGGGTAAGTTGTTACCTTATTGCTACAATAAGCTGATAAATTGTACAGGGAGAATAATTGTATTCCTGATGTTCATAATACATGGTCAATCCTCATCCGAAACTGTTTGAAATATGCAGCATTCAACTCAGTCTGAAGTCAAAGAAAAACTTTCTGCTCAAGTCAAATCATGCTGTTAAGATGTACATTTTATCAACTCACTCATGACTCATGAGATCTCTTCCACCTGTGGACCAAGCAAACAGCTCAGCACAAATGGTGGAAAATCTTCTTATATGATCAAGAAAAGAGACAAAAAGATAAATTTAATACTCAAGAGAACAAAACACATGCCAAATCTGGTACAATTTCCCACGTCAGACACTATCGAGTGATGTTTTTGTACACTACTTTCAGATAACAAAATGTGGGATTCGAGCCATTCGACTATCATTCCTGCTGATGGAGGTCCATCTAGTTCCATTGATCCTACGACTAAGAACATGGTTGCTTTTATTTTAAGGGATGTTTTGAATTCCTTGAAGTCCATTGAGTCCTTTGAGAGTGTCCTTAGCTTAGTTAATTAATTATTAACTAAGTTACTATCATTATTTGCTTTATTAGGAGTCTAGTATAATAAAATGTACTCTTGGTTAATTTAATGTCATATTAGATTAACTAGGATATTATTAGTTGAGTTGTAATTTCATTTGTGTTAATTAGAAAGTCAATTAGGGTTGTATATACATATATGGACGAGTGAACAAGAGAAATGCAGCAATAAGAGGCGCCTACAATCAAGGAAGTCGAGTAACATCAAGGAAAATCCAAGAAGATCAACCAAGAGCAAAGATAGGAAGGAATCTCTATCCTTTCCTAAAAATGGGGCGTGCAAGCTAAGAAGATCAAGGAAATCATATCATTTTCCCTTTAAAGCTCATCTTAGGCGCCTAAACCATATCATTTTGGTTTGGCTTCCTACTTTGAAGGGATAAGTGAGTAAATTAAGGAGAAGATAGAAGGAAGTCCGTCCAAGATAACCTCAAGCCACAAGATCGACTTTCCAACCCTAATTAGGATAGATTTTAGTTTTAATCATTTTAAATTCAATAATTATTTTCCTCGCGAGTCAACGACATGAATTTAAAGGACAAAATCATAATAAGAACGACATTAGATTTTGATTAATTAAAAACCTTTGTGTTTTATTTGCTTTGATTAATTCTCTATTAATCTAGGCGCCTACGCTAGCTTGGTTTTAAGCTTGAACCAAGTGGTGTTCTTAGGATCCTTATTTTGACTTAGTGGTGAATCTGTATCTAAGTTAATTTAAGCTAAGCTAACTATCATACTTGAACCTATTCGACTAATATATAGCCTGAATATAACATCTTGGTATCAGAGCCAACATATATCCTAGTCGAAATTCCCAAACACAAACCCTAAACACAATGTCTGGACCTAGCCAAACACATGAACATTTACAAGAAATAATCTTAAGGATGGAGGAAGAGAAGTGTGAGAATGATGCTAGAATGGCTTTGCTTCAAGATCAATTGAGGCAAATGACCTTAAGATTGAGGAAACAAAGTGGAGATGAATCCTATGAGGATTCTGATGGAGAGAGTGACGAAACCTATAGAGTTCCACCTAACCCTGATGTTCAACGAAACTTCAATGACATTAAGGTGGATATTCCTGATTATGATGGTAGATTAGATGCAGATGAGTTTGTAGAATGGTTGAGAACTGTGGAGAGGGTCTTTGACTATAAACAAATTCCCGAGGAGAAAAGAGTTAAGCTTGTTGCTCTCAAGCTTAGGAAGTATGCATCAACATGGTGGGCTAGTGTGTGCAACAAAAGAGAAAGGCAAGGGAAGGAAAAGGTTCGAAATTAGACTAAGATGAAGAAGCTTCTCAAGCAAAAGTTTCTTCCTACCTACTATGTCCAAGAGAACTTTTCCAAGCTCCATCATCTACAACAAGGATCGAATTCAGTGGAGGACTATGCATGGGAGTTCGAATCCTATCTCATGAAGTGTGAAGTACAAGAGGATGAACCTCAAACTCTGGTAAGATTTCTTGGTGGTTTGGATGTTAAGATTGCTAACATTTTTGAATTGCATCCTTTTTCTACTTTAGAGGAGTTGATCATCTTGGCTCACAAGATTGAAAAGCAACAAAAGATCAAATGAAAGACTGAAGTGTCTCATTCTTACCCCAAATCTACTCCCTATTCTAAGCCAAACACAACCTTTTCTAAGCCTACCCCCAACCCTACTCAAAAACCCCCAAACACCCTTAATACTTTAACCCCAAATCGATCCCCTAGAAGGTGTTTTAGGTGCCAAGGGTTAGGACATATTGCTTCTGAATGTCCTAACAAGAAAGTTGTGAGTTTTATGGAGTATGAGGCCCTAAATGAGGAGGATGACGTAGTTATGGAGGCGTGTGAAGAGGAGGAATATGGAGATGAGATTATTGGTCCTGAAGAGGGTGAATGCTTGGTGGTTAGGAGAGCTTTGAGTGGAGTAATAGATGAGGAGAAGTCACAACAAAGGGAGGCCATCTTCCCTACTAGATGTAGTATTGAGAACAAGGTGTGCACCTTGATCATTGATGGAGGAAGTTATACCAATGTGGCGTCTCAAACCATGGTAGACAAGTTGAAGCTATCAACTACACCTCATCCTAAGCCATATGTGATTCAATGGCTTAATCAAGGCAAAGGTATCCAAGTTACTAATCGTTTACTATTATCTTTTAGTATTGGTAGTAACTA
This sequence comes from Patellifolia procumbens, assembly GCA_947645195.1. Classification (NCBI taxonomy): domain Eukaryota; kingdom Viridiplantae; phylum Streptophyta; class Magnoliopsida; order Caryophyllales; family Amaranthaceae; genus Patellifolia; species Patellifolia procumbens. The sequence goes on from CANSGD010000787.1 coordinate 11,919,033, forward strand.
TAAAGAGGATATTTAGTGTGATATTATTCCTATGGATGCTTGTCAAGTGTTGTTAGGACGTCCATGGTTGTTTGATAGGAGAGTCATTCATGATGGTTACAAGAACACTTATTCATTCACTAAAGATGGCAAGAAAGTAACCCTTACCCCTATCATGTCTATCCCTAACTCTAAACAACATTCCACAAAAGAAAAATATCATTCACGCACTACCCTTTTGAAATCTGATTATCATGAACTTAGTCCTTTTCGTGAATTATTGTTAAATATAGATCAATAGGAACAAGTTGATAGTAATCTAGATCACACTTTGCTTGTCCCATTGCTTGAAACCTACAAAGATGTCTTCCCCCTTGAAATACCTCACGGCCTACCCCCTAAAAGAGATATCCAACACAAAATTGACCTAATTCCGGGAGCTATGTTGCCTAATAAGCCTGCCTATAGAACAAATTCTAAAGAAACCGAAGAGATAAGGAGGCAAGTGAATGATTTTTTGTCTAAAGGCATGATTAGAGAGTCTTTTAGTCCTTGTGCAGTTCCAACTCTCTTAGTTCCAAAGAAGAATGGTGAGTGTCTCATGTGTGTTGATAGTAGAGCTATTAACAAGATCACTATTAAATATCGTTTTCCTATTCCAAGATTGAATGATTTATTAGATGATATTAATGGTTCTAAAGTGTGTTCCAAGATTGATTTGAGGAGTGGATACCATCAGATTCGAATTTGTGAAGGGGATAAATGGAAGACTGCCTTCAAGACAAACGAGGGATTGTATGAGTGCCTTGTTATGCCCTTTGGTTTGTCAAATGCTCCGAGTACTTTCATGCGCCTAATGAATCAAACTATGAAGCCTTTTCTTGGCAGATTTGTAGTTGTTTACTTTGATGATATATTGGTCTATAGTATTAATGAATTCGAACATGTAAAACACTTAGAGCAAGTGTTTAGTGTATTGAGAAACGAATGCTTGTATGGTAACTTGGAAAAATGTCACTTCTTTTCTAGTCAAGTTGTGTTTCTAGGTTTCATTGTCTCTAGTGAAGGGATTAAAGCTGATGAGAAGAAGGTCCAAGCAATCAAGGAGTGTCCTACTCCTACCTCAATGCAACAAGTTCGAAGCTTTCATGGATGGGCTTCCTTTGATAGGAGGTTTGTTCGAAATTTCAGTGCTATCATGACCCCTATTACAGAAATCACAAAGTTGAAGAAGTTTGAATGGAGTAATCAAGCAAACAAGGCATTTGAGGAGGTAAAAGCTCAATTAACTAGTGCTCCTATTTTAGCTTTGCCTAAATTTAATGAAGTTTTTGAAGTAGAGTGTGATGCATATAGCGTGGGCATTGGAGCAGTTTTATCTCAAAATGGAAGGCCTTTGGCTTACTTCAGTGAGAAGTTGAATGAAGCAAAGAGAAAGTATTCAACATATGACATAGAGTTCTATGCTTTGGTTCGTGCTTTGGACCATTGGAGGCATTACCTTATTGCTAAGGAGTTCATTCTCCATTCTGACCATGAAGCTCTTAAGTACCTTCAAAGCCAACAAAAGTTTCAACCTAGACATGCTAAGTGGGTGGAATACCTTCAAACATTCCACTATACTATCAAGCATAAGGCAGGAAAGATGAATAAAGGTGCAGATGCTCTATCTAGGAGGTACTTATTGTTTGCTACCCTAAGTCCTAAGGTGATGGGGCTTGAATTGTTGAAGGAGTGCTATGTAGAGGACAAAGATTTTGGTGTGTTGTTTGAGAAGTGCCATATTCGTCCAAGTGGGGAGTACTATCTCCTAAAGGGGTTTCTTTTTAAGGGAAATCGCCTATGTATTCCAAGGCATAGTATGAGAGTGTCCTTAATCAAGGAGTTTCATGAAGGTGGACTTGGCCAATTTGGGATCGAAAAGACATTGATGTTAGTGAGTGAGTACTTCTTTTGGCCTAGATTGGCAAGAGATGTAGAGTTCTTGATCAAGAGGTGTTTGATTTGCCAGAAAGCTAAGAGTCATTTACTACCTCAAGGGTTGTTTATGCCTCTTCCTTTTCCTCAAGCACCATGGGAGGATGTGAGCTTGAATTTCATTACAGGATTACCTAGAACCCAACGCCAAAAGGATTCAATCATGGTGGTGGTTGATAGGTTTTCCAAGATGGCACACTTTGTGGCGTGCCACACTACTAACGATGCTGTTTCTTGTGCTAACTTGTATTTCAGGGACATTGTTAGATTGCATGGAGTTCCAAAGTCGATGGTGAGTGATCGAGATTCCAGGTTTTTAAGTCATTTTTGGCTTACACTATGGAAGAAGATGGGGACAAAGCTCAAGTTCAGTACCTCTAGCCACCCTCAAACTGACGGCCAAACAGAGGTCACCAATAGAACCCTAGGAACCCTAATTCGAGCCCTAGCCACAAAAAGCCCTAAACAATGGGATGAGATGCTACTACATGCTGAGTTTGCCTATAATCAAGTTCCTAGCAAGACTACTGGCCTTAGTCTATTCTTTGTGGTCTATGGTCAAAACCCTTGCACACCTATTGACTTAGCCCCTTTCCCTACCACCACAAAATACATCCATGAAGCCGAAACTAGAGTGAAAGAGATCCAAAAGCTACATGAGTATGTGAGAGAAAAGATTAAGAAAACCAAAGAGAGGATTGACAAGAAGAAGAGAGATGTCCAATTCAAAGAGGGTGACATGTTTTGGATTCATCTTAGGAAGGAACGTTTCCCTTCTAAAAGAAAGTATAAACTTAGCCCTAGAGCCGATAGTCCATTCAAAGTGATTGAGAAGGTCAACAACAATGCTTACAAGATCAAATTGCCAGGAGATTATGGAGTTTCAGCCACCTTCAATGTTGCTGATTTGAATCCATTCTATGATGATGAAGAAGAGCTACCAAGTTTGAGGTCAAACTCCTCCAAAGAAGGAGAGGATGATGGAGGTCCATCTAGTTCCATTGATCCTAAGACTAAGAACATGGTTGCTTCTATTTTAAGGGATGTTCTGAATTTCCTTAAGTCCATTGAGTCCTTTGAGAGTGTCCTTAGCTTAGTTAATTAATTATTAACTAAGTTATATCTTTATTTGCTTTATTAGGAGTCTAGTATTTAATGTCATATTAGATTAACTAGGATAGTATTAGTTGAGTTGTAATTTCATTTATGTTAATTAGAGAGTCTATTAGGGTTGTATATACATATATGGACGAGTGAACAAGAGAAATGCAGCAATAAGAGGCGCCTACAATCAAGGAAGTCGAGCAACATCAAGTAAACTTCCAAGAAGATCAACCAAGAGCAAAGATAGGAAGGAATCTCTATTCTTTCCTAAAAATGGGGCGTGCAAGCTAAGAAGATCAAGGAAATCATAAAATTTTCCCTTCAAAGCTCATCTTAGGCGCCTAAACCATATCATTTTGGTTTTTCTTCCTACTTTGAAGGGATAAGTGAGTAAATCAAGGAGAAGATAGAAGGAAGTCCGTCCAAGATAACCTCAAGCCACAAGATTGACTTTCCAACCCTAATTATTTTCCTAGTGAGTCAAGGACATGTATTTAAAGGACACAATCATAATAAGAACGACATTAGATTTTGATTAATTAAAAACCTTTGTGTTTTATTTGCTTTGATTAATTCTCTATTAATCTAGTCGCCTATGCTAGCTTGGTTTTAAGCTTGAACCAAGTGGTGTTCTTAGGATCCTTATTTTGACTTAGTGGTGAATCTGTATCTAAGTTAATTTAAGCTAAGCTAACTATCATACTTGAACCTATTCGACTAATATATAGCCAGAATATAACATCTGCTAATTGTTGAAAATCAAGAACCTCATCTTCATTGCCCGTGCTCTGGAAAAATCATTCTGTGTTCACATTATAATGTACGTAATCAATGTGAAGTAGAAAAGAATATGATGTGTTAGATCAAAAGGCAATGTAACAAGAGGGAACCGAATAAATCACCACTCTGAGGCACAGAAACTACGCTTTTTTATTAGTTTAATTTCGCCCCTTTAGGATCACCGGGTTACACGAAATAACTAATGAGATATAATGGAGTAACAATTCACTTCTTATGATCTTAGAAGTGAATCAAAAAGAACTTGTGTTTTTATGTGTTTATGAAAACCACTTAAGAAAACTGATCAGAATTTTCCTTAAGCAAGCAATTCTTGGTTGTGTCTTAGGATGGAGTGAACCTCCTCCTTTTATAGTCACACATGCAAGGGCCCTCATTAAGGACCTTTAATAGGCTCCTTAATAAGACCCTTAAATCAGAGAATAAAGCCAGTCAATAACCATGCAAAACCGAGCAAAACGCTTCAACGGACATAAACGGTCATATCGCAAAATGAAGCGTCACCAGGCAGTGCCCAGTCGCGACTCGCGACCACAGCTCGCAGCCTCTGCCTTCACCTCTATTTAATTCCCCATATGTGAACTAACTAAACCCATTACCCTTACAAATGTTCCAACAATCCTCATCTCATTTGTTGGGTAATGTTAAATGGTTTATGTTATATAATACGAGCACTATAAGAGGGAGGGAGGGGGGGGAATTATAGTGAGGGAATATGCTATACTTTTTGCGGAATTAAAAGTTAGTTGGGGAACACAAAGAGGGAACACAATGTATTTTAGCAAGGAAAAACTTCCTAGGCCCAATAGGAAGAAACGACCTCGACCACAAGGGATTTTCACTCAATACTTTCCACTATAATAGGCCAAACGACTCTGTTTAGAAACCTATTACTTTTCTCTCTCGCCACAACTTTAGTTCCTAAACTCAAGTTCCCAACAACAGTTCCCACAACTGTTGTTTCTCTCGAACTTCCCTCGAAGTTCCTTTCTCTTTCTCTTTCTCACGCTTCACTCAAAGCTTCTCACACTTACAAGAGTTCACTCAAACCCTTACCCAAAATTACAATATGTAAAACAATGGAAGAGTATAAACCGAATATAGTAAGTATGAATTCTCTTGGGAACGACATTGACTCTTTAAGACACTAAGAATATTTGGCTAAGTCAGACACTCTAATCTCAATGTATTAGGCGCCTATTTATATTATGCTAAGGTAAGACCATGACTTAAGTCCACTAATCCATGATGTCAATTATCTCAATTTATTTAATATTTATTTAACTTTACTTGAGAATTAAATAACCACTAATCCACTACTTAGCTTAATAAGAGAAGCAGTAACTTATAACGTGGTTTATAAAACTTGAAGCATAATTAAACTAATTAAATAAATTAAGGCTTTAAGAAAATAATTAAACCCATTACTCCACACCCAGTAAACGTGTAGAAGTAAGCCTTAAAGGTGGTTTTAGTTTGCTTGGGGAGTAATCAAGTTATTTTCTTGTAAATAGTTTTTAGGAAGATATCTTTTATAGATAATTTAATCATAAACGAAAATCATAATTAAGTTTTAAAAGAAAAACCTTTCAAAACCGAAAATCAATTTAAGTTTAATAAAATATAAAAGATAATATTTTAAAAAAAATTTGGCCTTATCCTAATTAAATCAGAAAATCATTTTTAAATAAATTCCTAACAAACTAACAACTAACTCCAAAACTCATGGACTTAGTCAAAACTAACTAAAGACTCTCTAACAACCTTACTTGGGCGCAAAACAATATTAGGCGCACAACATGGGATATGTTAGCTTTTCCTAAAGTCTTTTATAGGTCTGTTCCCTAACCTTGTTCCTAAGCGTGCCAGTGTATGTTTCTGTCATGGGAACAAAACCAAGTTCCGTTTTGAGAATTCAACACAAACCAAATCAAGTATTTACTCAACCTTAACAAGAAGAGATTAAATACATCCACTATTCCAATCTTCACTCCATGCTTGATACTTCATCTTTCGAACATCTTCACTTCGATCTTTGATTAATTATTCGATTTAATCTTCGATCAAGTATTCTCTTTGCTCGAGAATGAATTACCTAGCAATATCATAAGTGAAACACAATATGTCTTTTGTTGGTAAAGTCATCTTCAAAACTCAAGGGACAACAGTTTCCCCCTTTTTGAAGATGGCAACAAAAGACATATACTAAATAACAATATTTAACTTTAAACAAGTCATATTAAACTATTTAACAAAGTAATGCAACTAAGTTAAAACAAGTTAATAGACTATTAACTATTTTTAACTTAATCGAGAAAAAAATTCGAAACTAGAGAACATGAATCAAGGCTAGAAAAATTTACTCTCTTTGCCTTTCTCTTTCCCCCTTTGGCATCTTCAAAAAAACATTATTCCTTTATTTCAAAAAGATGAATGTTATCTATCAAAACACATCACACCACCAAACTTAGTTAGAAGTAAGTTGGTTAGTATAAGTAAAGTAAGCATTCAACTCTCAAAACCGCAATCCAAGAATATTAGCCATTCAAAAAGAAGCACACATGCAAAAGATTCAACTTAAGATTAGCAAATTAATTTAGTTCCATTGTAGCATGCATAAGAAGGAAAGAAATTAAAACATTGTTCCCATAGTGAACGAAAAGAAAGAAAGATTAAACGAAGAGTAGTGTTTAGGCTTGAGGAGAGGGGGGTTGTTCTACTTCTTCCACCACATCATTGAGTTTATCCATCACTTCATTGTGGTTGCGTTCCACGGTTTGAGAGAGCTTCATGATCAAGGACTCCAAATGCATCATGTTGTCGTTCACCTTTTGGAGAGCCCGAAGATTTGTTTTTAGTTGATCCATGAGAACTTCTTGAACCATAAATGCCTTATCCACTTTTTCCGACAACCCTTTGACAATTTTGTTCACACCTTGAGCTTCTTGAGCAAATTCCATCATTGTCTCCGATTGACCCATAACCAAAGTAAACAAATGATCCAACCTTTGAGCATGTGCAAAGGTATAAGTAGCACCAATGGAGGGGTTTGGAGAAGTAGAGGAAGGCTTTTGTGGTGTGGTTGCGGCAGTGGGTTCCTTAGAGTCAGGAACAGCTAGTTGTTCCTTAGAGATGGGAACAGCAGTTGGTTCCTTTTCCTTGGGAACAACAATGTTAGATTGTTTGGAAGGAGGAGGGATTGGTGAGTTTTGTGGCTTGTGGTGTTTGGGAGAGGCAGTTTTTGGTGGTGAAGTTTCCATAGGAGTAGGGGATTGTTCCCTTGATGAAGGAACACAAGCTTCATAGCTTCTTTAGCGATTAATTGAACTTCATCATCATCAACCACATCATCAAGCACAAAGGAAAGAGAGCTCAATACCTTCAAGTTTCGAATGCGCTTACTTGATCTAGGAGCATGTAAAACCGGAGTCTCCTTCTTCAATTCATCCTTATCAACAACCTTCTTTCCTTTAGACTTTTCTTTTTCTTCTTTTTCTTTTTCTATTTTTTCATTTTTCTTTTCTTTTTCAATTTTGTCTTTTTCTTCTTCTTTTTCCATTTCTACCTCATTATAAGTTTCCTCATGTTCTTCTTCACCATCTAACTCATCATCATCCAAGTTTGAACGCCCTTGCACAACTTCCCCATCAACAATCGAGACATTCAAATTATTGAGTGCCTTAGTGTTGAACAAATTCCCCGTTGTAACACTAACTTGATGAACCCCATTAAGCTTCACATTGAATTTCTTTAGTAGAACCATAACAAGGGCTCCATATCCCACAACAACTCCATTTTCAATGCAATGATGCAAATGTTGAATCATAAGGGAGGGAAAGTTTATTTGTTTATGAGATGCAAGGCAATGGATGTAAATCAAATCTAACATGTCAACCAAAGCACGTTTGCAAAGACGAGGTAAAAGTGCCTTTTTGAGTAAGTGAAAGAGAATTTTGTGGAATGGGGACAACATATTATGATCAATAGAGGTAGCACCTCTTTTACCACCATATTTCACCACTAGATCCGTAAAGGAAATGTCCGAAAAAGGATATACCCCTCGCTGTTTCTTAACATACACATATGTTTCCTTCACGGGAACACCAAACAGTTTCCCTAAAAAATCACAATTAAAATCGATTTGTGTTCCTCTAACTAGGGTAGAACAGTTTTTCTCCTCATCCATTGAGAAATTTTTACAGAATTCTTTCATCAATTTGGGAACGAGACATTGACCATAGCAATTTTCAAATAGTAGTTCCCAACCCTGAAATTTGAGAATCTCTAGCAATTCATGGAAATTAACTCTTCTACACCATGCAAGATCAATATATAAACCCGAAACATACCTAGATGGGGTCGATTTCCTTCTCGCCATTTTTGTTGTTCCTTTTCTGGGAACAGCGGGTTCCCCCTCAGATTTTGCATGTGACCCTTCGATTTCCATTTCCACAGCTTCTTCACTTTGTTTCCTCTTTCTCAAAGCTCATGTGGGTGGATTGGGAGAGATATCCATGGGAGTTGGAGAGTCTTTGTGAGTAGAAGAGGGAGAGGGTTTTTCGACTTTAGTTAGAGTATGAAGGAATTGATTTTTTGTGAGATACATTTTTTGGGGAAAAGGGACGCCTTTTTATTTGGGTGAATGGGTGCAATTTGGTTTAGTCGGAAAGCTTAAGATTAGTTTAATGGAAGTAATTAATGAGGAGTTTAACGAAGAAGATGAAGAGTTTAATCATAATTTGATTAATCCATGTAAGGCACACGGTTTGGAAAAAGAATAAGGAAAATTAATGAAAAGAATATAAGATAATATTCCCAACTAATTTGAGAGATATTAGGAGAAAATAAAGGGAATATAATCAGATTTTCAGGAGAAAAAATCTGAGCAAAATATTTTTGGATTTTATTTATATTTCAAAAATTTAAAAAGAAATCCTAAGACTAATACGCTGGGAACAGCGTTTTGGGAACAACGGATGGGAACAGAGAAACTTGCTACGTTGGAACGCAATTAACCTTTTAATCCCTTGATAATTCTTAAGGCATATAATTGTCTAAAGAACACTAAGGATAATATTATTGGACATTAGTGTGTAGTTTGCGGACAAATTCACTCATACATATGAAATAATCATATCAAAGTTGTGATGCATTTAAATAAGGCCAATTTGCACAGAACCACCTTAAGTTTGCCAATATTTGTAAACTCCCACCTTTATGTTTTTTTTTTATAAGTTACCACCTTAAGTTTACAAAACGTTTATAAACTCCCACCATTTCAAGGAAGTTGCCTAACACCGTTTGCTTGTGGGCCCCACTTCAGTTATAACCTTTGATTTTCCCTCCCATTTCACTTTCCTTCCCCTTCTTATATATGTTTTGTTTCCCTCCATCCCAACTCATCTTCCCCCCTCATTTTTTTCCATCTCTGCCACCATTGAAGATCTCCAAAGGTTTGAAAGCTTCAAATTTTTCTAAAAATTTCAGGTAATTCTCCTCTTTACCTCCCTAAAATTCAGTATATGGGTGGCATGCTATATAGAAATGAGTATGACCCATGCTTAAACTAGCCAAAAGAGCAGAAAATTCACAGAGACATTTCATTGAACACATTGTGGGCATGACCATAAACCAGACCCACCATAAGTTCCTCCAAATTGATGAAATTAAGTAAGAAAATTACTGAGATTGTTGAAGAAACAAGTTAAAGCATTGAAATGTTAAAAATACCAATGCATAAATATAAATAGATTCTGCTGGATTTCTCTAAAATGTGTTAGATAGATAGATACTGATCTACTCCTATATTCGATATAGAAAGAACACCACTATTCAGTATTCACTGCTTCTATGGGGAAGCATTCACCATCTTCATCAAAGCTCTTTTTCTTGGCATTTTTGTTTCTGTTTCCATCAAGTAACAGTTAACACTCAATTTTATAGGAGTTGCGTTCAACAAGCATTGTTTTTTGGCCTTTTTTTTAATAAACTCAACAAATACCTTAGCAATTTAAAGCATACATATTCTAATCGAGGGTTTAGGGCTAAGATATTTTTTTAGAGGATAGATATGAATTTTGGGTTAGATGTGTGCATAACTTAAGCTTAAAAGTAAGTCATCAATGGTGGAAAGAGGAAGAGATAAAGAGATGAATGGGAAAATGAGGATTTTGGAGGGAAAAGCAAAACATTGGACTGATGTGGGGTCCAAAGTTAACGGAGTTAGGCAACTTCCGTGAAATAGTGAGAGTTTATAAACGTTTTGTAAACTTAAGGTGGTAACTTATAAAAAAAAAATCATAAAGGTGGGAGTTTACAAATATTGGCAAACTTAAGGTGGTTCTGTGCAAATTTTCCTTTAAATAAATAAATTCACCAAAATTTATTCACATGTAAATAATGCCAAAGAATCAAATCAATAGGGAGAAAGATTATAGCAACTATTTCAACTTAATCAAGCCAAGTTCAAGCCTTAGTTTTTCAAATGGATCTCTATTTAAGGGCTTAGTCAGAATATCAGCAATCTGACGTTCAATTTCACAAAATTTCCATTTTAATTAGGCCCTTTTCAACGTTGTCCTTAAGAAAATGATGCCTAATGTGAATATGCTTAACTCTAGAATGATGCACAGGATCTTTTGAAATACTAATAGCACTAGTATTATCACAATCAATAGGAACACAATCAAAGTAGATTCCATATTCACGGAGTTGTTGTTTTATCCAAAGCATTTGGGAACAACATGCTGCTGCTGCAACATATTCAACATCAGCTGTAGATAAAGCAATTGTGTTTTGCTTCTAGGTACTCCAAGAAACTAAACTATGACTAAGGAATTGAACCATACCTGATGTACTCTTTGTATTGACTAGATCACTCGCATAGTCAGCATCTGCAAATCCTTTCAATTCAAAGGTATCACTTCTCGAATAGAACAGGCTTAAATCGTCTATTCCTTTGAGGTATCTAAGGCTTCACCGCTGTGAGATGAAATTCCTTTGGATTGGCTTGAAATCTAGCACATAGACCTACACTAAAATCAATATCTGGACGACTTGTAGTTAGATATAATAATGAGCCAATCATACCTCGATACTTGGTTTGATCCACACTTGTTCCTATAGCATCCTCGTCCAACCTAGTTGAAGTTCCCATAGGTGTATGGTTTATTTTGAAGCTTCCAAATCATACTTTTTCAGCAGTTCCTTGATATACTTTTGTTGATGGATGTAGATTCCTTCTTCTCTTTGTTTAATTTGTAGCCCCAAGAAGAAATTGAGCTCACCCATCATACTCATTTCGAACTCTTTACTCATGAGATTAGCAAAGTCCTTGCACAAAGATTCATTAGTGGCACCAAATATAATATCATAACCATATATTTGAACTACTAATAAATGTTTCCCTTTCGATTTCAAAAACAAGGTCCTATCTAATTTTTCTCTTTTAAACTCATTTTCAAGAAGGAACTTTGAAAGTCTTTCATACCATGCTCTTGGAGCTTGCTTTAACCCATAAAGAGCTTTGTCAAGCTTGAAGACATGATTTGGAAAAGTTTTATTTTTAAAACCGGGAGGTTGTTCCACAAAAACCTCTTCATTAAGATAACCATTTAAAAATGCACATTTCACATCCATTTGATATAATTTAAAACCCATGAAAGCTGCAAATGCAATAAATATTCTAATTGCTTCCAATCTAGCAACAGGAGCAAAAGTTTCCTCTTAATCAATACCTTCCTGTTGATTGTATCCTTTCACAACCAATCGAGCCTTGTTCCTTACAACGGTTCCGAACTCATCTAACTTGTTCCTAAACACCCATTTCAAACCAATGACCTTATTGTGTTTAGGTTTAGGTTCAAGGTGCCAAACCTTGTTCCTTTCAAATTTATGGAGTTCATCTTGCATAGCCACAATCCAATGAGCATCAGTGAGAGCTTCTTCATGGTTCCTGGGTTCCATCATAGAAAGTAAAGCATGAAAAGCACAAAAATTCTTAATTTAAGATCTCGTTTGAGTTCCCTTGTTGATGTCACTGATTATGAGTTCCACTGGATGGGAACGCTGATGTCTCCAAGGCTTTGGTTGGAAATCCTTGATGGGAACTTGATATCCTTGTGCAGATTCTTGATCATCTTCATGTTCTTGGGAACCTGCTTCAACAATAGTGGATTCATTCACTAGTGTTTCCTCATGTAGTTCTTCTTCATTGTTGGGAACAGGAACAGGAGGTTGTTCCTTTGGCTTTGTTCCCATGACTTATTCTTCTCCCAAAATCTCATCAGTGAGAATTTGATCTTTTGTTAAACCTATCTCGAAGTCATCTTCAACCTGTGTGCTTGGAACAAATTTATTTGTTTCATCAAAAATAATATGTACACATTCTTCTACACACATGGTCCTCTTATTATAAACTCTATAAGCCTTGCTACTTGAAGCGTAACCTAGAAATAACGCTTCGTCACTCCTAGCATCTAATTTCCCAAGACTTTGTTTCCCATTATTATGAACGAAACATTTATATCCAAAAATCCTGAAATAGTTAACATTGGGCTTTTTACCATAATAAAGCTCATAAGGGGTTTTGTTCACTAAAGGTCTCACCATGGCGCGGTTTATAATATGACAAGCAGTGTTCACAACTTTGGCCCAAAAGTTCCTAGGAAGTCCACTAGCTATCAACATAGTTCTAGCCATTTCCTCTAAGGTTCTATTCTTCCTTTCAACAACACCATTTTGTTGAGGTGTCCTAGGGGCGGAAAAATTGTGGTCCAAGCCATGTTCCCTACTATAGTCGTCAATCTTAAAGTTCTCAAATTCCTTGCCATGATCGGATCTAATGTGCAACAGTTTTTGACCACTCAAATTTTGAACTTTCTTTGCAAACACTAAGAACTCATCATAGGTTTCATCCTTGCTTGAAAGAAATACAACCCAAGTAAATCTAGAGTAGTCATCCACAATAACTAGCACATACTTCTTGCCACTCCTACTTTGTATCCTCATTGGTCCACACAAGTCCATATGAATTAGCTCTAACGGTCTTGTGGTACTCACCACATTTTTGGAATTAAAGGAGGACCTTACATGCTTTTGTCTCGCACACGCATCACAAACTCGATCTATGTGAAACTTAATAGAAGGTAAACCTAAAACTAGTTCTTTCAATCGAAGTTTGTCAAGCAAAGAAAAACTAGCATGTCCAAGACGCATATGCCATAATAATTGATCATCATCAATAACACTAAGCCATGTAAATTGATTTTTGGGAACAAGGTTAAGATCCACAATATATGTGTTCCCTTTTCTTGTTCCTTCTAAAATGACATCCTTAGTGCTTTTGTTGACGATTAAACACTTTTCGCTATTAAACTTCACATTGTTCCCCTTATCACAGAATTGAGAAATACTCAACAAGTTATGCTTTAAACCATCAACTAGAAAAACATTATCTGTGAAATGTGACTATGACTTAGCAACTTTGCCCATGGCAATTATGTTGCCTTTCATATTGTCACCAAAAGTCACACTTCCACCATCATAGGCAGAGAGTGAGAGAAATTTTGATTTATCTCCAGTCATATGCTTAGAATAACCACTGTCTAGATACCATGTGTTGTTCCCCCTCACTCTAGCCTGTAAGAAAATTAATTGTTAGAGTTAGGAACCCAATCTTTCTTGGGTTCCTTTCCTTCATTAACATTAGATTTCTATTTCCAAGTTAATTTGCTTGTTTCCACGTTTTTGTCTAATCGACCAAGTCCAATAAGACATGAGTTCCTATAATGACCAGTTTTCCCACAAAACAAACAAACTTTATCACTTGGTAAATCAACTCTCTTTTTAGGTTTTTCAAAATTATTTTTGTAATTGAAGCCAAGATCTTCAGTTCGTTTGTTTTGAGGGTTTTTAATCCAATTAGGAATAGGAAGGAACTTCTTCTTGTTCCTACTTAAGTTCAGCTCCCCTTCAAGTTCCTTGTTTTCTTTTTCCAAAAACGAAACATGATTTTTCAATTCTCTTATTTCGGTTTTGAAACTTTATAAGGGAACTGACTTAATGTCAAAAGAACTCACTTCAGGAACAAACTCTTTCAATTGAGATAACTCAAGGCTTAATAAGTAGTTCTCATTTTTAACAATTTCGAAATTCTCTTTTAAACTTAGATTTTTATCAAACAATTCGAAAAATCTTTTTTCAATATCAATTCGAATACTTTTAAGCCATGAGGTATGTTCCTTTGCAACATTTAAAGCATGTTGACATTGTTTCATTTTAATGGACTCATCTTTGCAATTATTTACAGCACCAACAATAAATTCAAATAATTTCTCTTTGCTTAAAGAATTAAGACGAGTTTTAATAGTGTCTAAACTTGCCTCAAGAGATTCGATCTCATCATCAGATTTGGAATTGTCGAGTGCCATGAGACAAAAGTTTGCTGTTTCCTCATTAGGTTGAGGATCATCTTCTTCCTCAAAATCAGATTCTCCCCATGCAGCAACCATTGCTTTCTTCAAGTCGGATCTGGTATAGGAACTCTTGTACTCCTTGTTCCTATCTTTGCTTCGTTCCCTTCCTTTGCATTTGTCTTGTTCCCATTGGGGACACTCTTTAATAAAGTGATCGGAACTGCCACATTTATGACAAACAGGTTTGTTAGAAAATTTCCTGTTTTTACCTTTGTAGTCTTCATTCTTCATGTTCTTAAAAATCCTTTTGAATTTTCGGACCATGAGAGCGGATTCCTCTTCGTCAATTTCCGAGTCATCACTTTCTCGGCTTTTAAGGCAATCGACTTCTGTTTGGACATGTCATCATTTTCATTGTCCAAGTGTAGCTCGTGAGTCATAAGGGAACCAACAAGTTGTTCCAGATTGAACTTTGTAAAGTCCTTAGTTTCCTGTAACGCCGTAACCTTAGCCATCCATCGATCCCTAGGAAGGATTAGGACCTTACGTACCTGTTCCTCAGAGGTTATCACTTGTCAAGAGAGGTTAGCTCATTAATAATATTTGTAAAGCGAGTAAACATCTCTTGTATAGACTATTTTGATTTCATTTGAAAAAGTTCATATCGGTTCATCAAAAGGTCTATTTATGATCTCTTAACTTCACTCGTACCTTCATGAGTGACTTTAAGTAGGTCTGTTTTGCGGTTTTGCGGTTTTGCATCCCATGACACGATTATGTTCGTGGGGTCCAAAACAACAGTGAAGCAGTTTAATGGCAAGAGCATTAAGTCAGAGATGGATTTAGGAATTGCCTCATTCTTGTCATTAGAGGTAGTGACCTTAAAAGGTCTTTTGAATAAGTTTGGTTTTAAGGTTGTTTTTGAATCCGATAAGTTTATTGTGTCTAAGAGTGGTATTTATGTTGGTCAAGGTTAATTTTGTAATGGAATGTTTAAGTTTAGCATTGATAATAAAATTTCTAGTTCTATTTACATGCTTGATGTTTCTTCTCTATGGCACAATCGGTTATGTCATGTGAACTTTCGTAGATTATATGACATGTCTAAGTTAGGTTTAATATCTTCCTTTGATTTGAATTTAGAGAAGTGCAAGACATGTATGTTAAACAAAATTACAAAGAATCCTTTTCATAGTGTGACAAGACAATCGGTATTGCTAGAATTGGTGCATAGTGATTTGTGTGACTTTCATAGTTCACCATCTTTGGGAAATAAAAAATATGTTGTAACTTTTATTGATGATTTTTCAAGGTATTGTTACACTTATTTATTATTCTCAAAAGATGAAGCACTTGAAAAGTTTAAGATCTATAAGACCGAAGTTGAACTTCAACTTAATGAAAAAGTTAAAAGACTTCGGATGGATAGGGGTGGCGAATACTATAATCCTAGTTATTTTAATTCTATTGGAATGATTCATGAAACAACCGTACCATACTCACCTCAAAGTAATGGTGTGGCAGAAAAGGAAAAATAGGACTTTAAAAGAAATGGTTAATATCATGCTTTCTAATTCGGGTCTAAGTGACAGTTTTTGGGGGTGATGCTATTTTAACGTCATGCTTTATTTTGAATAGGGTTCCTAATAAAAGGAACAAGACTACCCCATATGAACTTTGGTCAAAGAAAAAGCCTAATCTAAATTACCTTAAGGTATGGGGATGTAGGGCTATTGTCAAATTGACGGAACCTAAACGTAAAACTTTAGGTGAAAGAGGAATTAATTGTATTTTTATAGGCTATGCGGAAAATAGCAAAGCCTATAGGTTTTATGTCATTGAACATAATGATTTTGTCTCTATTCACACTGTGATAAAGTCAAGGGATGCAATACTTGATGAGACTCATTTCTCTTCAATTCCTAGACCAAAGGACATGATAGTACTAGTTCCAAGGTTGTGGGTGACATCAATGATGATCATGAAACCACAACACCGGAAATTAGGAAAAGTAATAGATTAGAAAAGAGAAATCTTTTGGACCGGATTTTCAACTTTATTTAGTTGAAGGGTCAAGGGAGTCAATTATGACTCAATTTTCATATTGTTACAATGTGGAGGAGGATCCTAGGACTTTTGATGAGGCTATTAAGTCTCATGATTCCGCCTTTTGGAAAGAGGCCGTGAATGATGAAATGGATTCAATAATGGGAAATAATACATAGGTTTTAGCTAGTTTACCCCCCGGTTGCAAACCTTTAGTTTGTAAATGGATTTTCGTAAGAAAACGGAAAATCGATGGAACCATATTAATACATAAGGCCCGATTAATGGTCCAAGGTTTTAGGCAAAAATATGGTATCGATTACTTTGACACTTATGCTCCGATAGCTAGAATTGCTACCATTAGACTATTGATAGCTTTATCGGCGATTCATGGTCATGTAATTCACCAAATGGATGTTAAAACGACATTCCTTAATGGGGAATTGGAGGAGGAAGTATACATGAATCACCTAAAGGATTTGTGGTCAAAGGTCAAGAGTCTAAGGTTTGCAAGTTAGTTAGATCTTTGTATGGACTTATAAAGCACCAAAGCAATGGCATCAAAAATTTGATGATGTAGTCTTGGCTAATGGGTTTAAAATAAATCAGTCTGATAAGTGTGTATATAGCAAATTTGATAATAACGGTAAAGGAGTCATAATTTGCTTATATGTAGATGATATGCTCATCTTCGGGACTGATTTGGAACAAGTGAAAAACACTAAAGCTTTTCTCTCAAGTAGCTGATCAATGAAAGATTTGGGTCAAGCGGATGTTATTCTTGGTATTATAATAATGAGAGGTAAAGGGACTATTTCTTTATCACAAGCTCATTACATTGAGAAAGTGGTAAGGAGGTATAATGAGTCAAACTCGTTTCATTTTGCTACTCCGATGGATCCCAGTATTCACTTCGTTCCGAGTTGTGGTACTCCTATTTCTCAATTGGAGTATGAAAGCTTGGTTGGAAGCTTAATGTATGCTATGACTAGCACTCGGCTGGATATAGCATTTTCTATTGGCAAGCTTAGCCGGTATACTAGTAAACCTAGTATAATCCATTGGCAAGCTTTGAGAAGAGTACTAATGTATTTGAACAAAACCAAAGATTATGGTTTAACTTATACGGGAGAACTTCAATCATAGAAGGGTACTCAGATGCTAGTTGGATATCCAATAAGGAAGATTATTCTTCCACAAGTGGATGGGTGTTTCTTCTTGGAGGAGGTGCCTTCTCATGGGCATCTAAGAAGCAAACATGTATTACCGATTCAACTATGGCATCGGAATTCATTGCATTAGCTTCTTGTTGTCAAGAAGCGGAATGGCTAAGGAATGTATTGAGTGAGGTTGACTTATGGGTCAAAACCAATGTCTCCTCTAGCTATCCATTGCGATAGTGCATCAACAATAGCCAAAGCTTATAGTGAAGTCTACAATGGCAAGTCAAGGCACATTGGGGGTTAGACATAGTTATGTACGTGAGATGATAAAGAATGGTTGTATAACCATTGATTTTGTTCGGTCTAGTGTGAACTTGGAGGATACATTTACAAAATCGTTGTCAAGGGAACTAGTGAACAAAATGAATATAGGAATGGGTCTTAAGCCTATTGATCAACCTTTAACTAAGGAAAACTCAATTTGATGTCTAATACAACGTTAGATCTTAAATTTAATGAGGATAGTACTTTTCCTTAAAAGTTGGAAGCACTTGTGTAAAGTACATCCCAAGGTTAGTGCTTGGAACTGCAATGTAAAAAGAGGTTGAATTTAAAATCTTAATAAATCTTTGATAAAGTGCTCAATTGCAGGAGCATGTATGAAAAGATTTACCTATATGAGCTAGGGGTTTGGCCGTTTCAACAAGTCTAGGCTTGACTTGGAACGCTCATGAATGGATATGGACACCATGGCTACTAAGGTGTCGGAGGTTTTAAGAACATTATTTTTTGTGCTTGTGTGTATTTGTAACTTCAATAATTTGTAGTGGTTGAATGATTCAAAGCTTAGTCTATCATTTCAATTGTAATTATTGTTAAGTTTACTTATACTAGTGAAAATTCAATCGTTAGATATTTCTATGATGCACAAGCATGTTTGTTTATGATTTTGCATGAGGTAAATTGTTGACCCTTGAGTTTTTAAGATAACTTAACCAACAAAAGACATATTGTGTTTCACTTATGATATTGCTAGGTAATTCATTCTCGAGCAAATAGAATACTTGATCGATGATTAAATCGGAGAATTAATCAAAGATCGAAGTGAAGATGTTCGAAAGATGAAGTAGTCATAGTTTAGTTTCTTGGAGTACCAAGAAGCAAAAGACAATTGATTTATCTACAGCTGATGTTGCAGCAGCAACATGTTGTTCTCAAATGCTTTGGATAAAACAACAACTATGTGACTATGGAATTTACTTTGAATGTGTTCCCATTTATTGTGATAATACTAGTGGTATTAGTATTTCTAAAGATCCCGTGCATCATTCTAGAGTTAAGCATATTCATATTAGGCATCATTTTCTTAAGGACAACGTTGAAAATGGCCTATGGAATTCTGTGAAACTGAACGTCAGATTGCTAATATTGTGACAAAACCCTTAAATAGAGATCGATTTTGAAAAACTGAGACTTGAACTTGGCTTGATTAGCTTGAAATAATTGATATAATCTTCCCCCCTATTGGTTTGACTCTTTGGCATTATATATGTGTGAATATTTGGTGACTTTATTTATTTAAATGCATCACAACTTTTATATGATTATTTCATATGTATAAGTGAATTTGTCTGCAAAATGCTCGCCAATGTCCAATAATATTATCCTTTTTGTTCTTTAGAAAATTTTATTCCTTAAGAGTTAACAAGGGATGAAAAAGTTAATTGCGTTCTAAAGTAGCAAGTTTCTCTATTCCCATCCGCTATTCCCAAACGTTGTTCTCAACATATTAGATTTAGGATTTCTTTTCAAATTTAGAAATCTAATTAAATTACAAAAATATTCTTTTCAGATTTTTCTCTTGAAAATCGGATATTATTTTTTTTCTCTTTCCTAAAATCTCTCAAATTAGTTGGGAAATATTATCTTAAATTCTTTTCCTTAATCTTTCTATATTTTCCCCTCCAAAACCGTGTGCCTTACACCGATTAATTGAATTTTGTTTAAACTCTCCATCTTCTTCATCAATCTCCTCATTAATTACCTCCATTAAATTTATCTTAAGCTTTCCCACTAAACCAAATTGCATCCATTCACCCAGCGCCCCTTTCCCTCAAATATGAATCTCACAAAAAACATTTCCTCCACACTCAATCTAAAACCGAGAAACCCTTTCCCTCTTCTACTCACAACGACTCACCAACTCCCATGGATATCTCTCCCAATCCACCCACACGAATTTTGAGAAAAAGGAAACAAAGTGAAGACGCGGTGGAAATGGAAGTCGAAGGGTCACATGTAAAATCTGAGGGGGAACCTGTTGTTCCTAGAAAAGGAACATCGAAGATGGAGAGAAGGAAATCGACTCCATCTAGGTATGTTTTGGGCTTACGTATCGATTATACTTGGTGTAGAAGAGTAAATTTTCATCAATTGCTATAAGTTCTAAAGTTGTAGGGTTGGGAACTACTGTTTGAGAACTGCTACGGTCAAAGTCTCGTTCCCAAATTAATGGACGAATTCTGTGAGAACTTTTCTATGGATGAGGAGAGAAATTGTTTTAGTCTTGTGAGAGGAACACAAATTGATTTTAATTGTGATTCCTTGGGAAAACTATTTGGTGTTCCTGTGAAGGGAACTGATGTTTACTTTAAGAAAAAGCACGGGGAATACCCTTTTTCTGATATTTCTTTTACTGATATAGTAGTGAAGTATGGTGGTAAAAGAGGTGCTATCTCTATAGATCATAATCTGCTATCCCCTTTCCACTAAATACTCTTTCACCTACTTAAAAAAGCTCTTTTGCCTCGTCTGTGTAAACGTGCTTTGGTTGGCATGTTGGATTTGATTTATATTCATTGCCTTGCATCATATAAACCAATTAATTTTCCTTCCCTTATGATTCAACACTTGAATCATTGCATTGAGAATGGAGTTGTTGTAGGATATGGAGCCCTAGTTACGGTTCTCTTGAAGAAGTTTATGTGAAGCTTGATGTAGTTCCTCAAGTTGGTGTTACAACGGGAAATCTGTTGAACACCAAGGCACTCAATAACTTGAATGTCTCGGTGGTTGATGGGGAAAGTCATGCAAGAGATATCCAACTTGGATGATGATGATGTAGAGAATGACGGTGAAGGAGAAGAGAATGAGGAAACTGACATTGAGGTGGAAATCGAAAAAGAAGAAGAAAAAGAAAAAATAGAAAAAGCAAAGAAAAATGAAAAATAGAAAAATAAAAGGCCAAAGGGAAGAAAGTTGTTGACAAGGAAGATTTGGATAAGGAGACACCGGTTTTACAAGATCCTAGATCAAGTAGGCGCATTCGCAACTTGAAGGCATTGAGCTCTCCTTCTTTTGTGCTTGATGATGTTGTTGATGATGATGAAGTACAATTGATTTCTAAAGAAGCTTATGAGGCTTGTGTTCTTTCATCAAGGAACAATCCCCTTCTCCTATGGAAACTTCACCACCAAAAACTGCATTCCCCAAACACAACAAGCCAGAAAACTCACCAACTCCTCCCCCTTTTAAACAACCTGTCGCTGCTGTTCCAATCACTAAGGAACAACCTTCTGTTCTTGATCCTAAGGAACCCACTACCGCAACCAATCCATGAAAACCTTCATCATCTACATCTCCAAACCCCTTCATTGGTGCTACTTAAACTTCTGCACATGCTCAAAGGTTGGATCATTTGTTTATTTTGGTTATGGGTCAATCGGAGCCAATGATGGAATTTTCTCAAGAAGCTCAAGATGTGAAAAATATTTTAAAAGGGTTGTCGGAAAAGGTTGATAAGGCGTTCACGGCTCAAGAGGTTATCATGGAACAACTTAAGACGAATCTTATGGCGCTCAAAAAGGTGAACAACAACATGATTCTATTGGAGTCCATGATGTTCAAGGTTTCTGAAAACGTGGAACGCAACCACAAAGAAGTGATGGACAAACTCAATGATGTGGTGGAAGAAGTTGAACAACCCCCCTCTCCTCAAGCCTAAACACTATTCTTAGTTTAATTTTTATTATGTGAACAATGTTTAATTTTCTTTTCTTCTTATGCATGCTATAATGGAACAACGTTAATTCGCTAATCTTAAGTTGAATCTTTTTGCATGTGTGCGTCTTTTGAATGGCTAATATTCTTGGATTACAGTTTTGAGAGTTGAATGCTTTATTTGCCTATACAAACCAACTTGTTTTTAACTAAGTTTGGTGGTGTGATGTGTCTTGATAGATAAAATTCATCTTTTCGAAATCGTGGAATAATGTTTTTGAAGATGCCAAAAGGGGAAAGAGAAAGGAAATAAGAGTAAAAACTTTTTAGCCTTGTTTCATGTTCCCTAGTTTAAAATCGTTTTTTTTTCTCTTAAGTTAAATATTAAATAAAAGGTCTATTAGAATTTAATTTAACTTAGTTGCATTACTTTGTTAAATAGTTTTATATGACTTGTTTAAATATTATTATATTATATTATATATGCCTTTTGTTGCCATCTTCAAAAAGGGGGAAATTGTTGACCCTTGAGTTTTGAAGATGACTTAACCAACAAACGACATATTGTGTTTTATTTATGATATTACAAGGTAATTCATTCTCGAGCAAAGAGAATACTTGATCGAAGATTAAATTGAAGAATTAATCAAAGATCAAAGTGAAGATGTTCGAAAGATGAAGTATCAAGCTTGGAGTGAAGATTAGAATACATTAGGATGTATTTAATATCTTCTCGTTAGATTGAGTAAATACTTAATCTAGTTGTGTTGAATTCTCAAACGGAACTTAGTTTTGTTCCCATGGCAGGAATAGACACTGACACTATTAGGAACAAGGTTAGGGAACAGACCTAGAAATGACTTTAGGAACAGCTAACAATTCCCAAGTTGTGTGCCTAACATAGTTGTGCGCCCAAGTAAGTTTGTTAGAGAGTCATAAGCTAGTCTTGACTTGATCCATGACTTTAGGGAGTTAGTTGTTAGTTTGTTAGGAATTTATTTAAAATGATTTTCTGTTTTAATAAGGATAATATCAAAATCTTTTAAATCTTATCTTTTATATTTTATCTAAAAGATTTTATTTATAAAACTTAATCTGATTTTCGGTTTTAAAAGGATTTTCTTTTAAAACTTAATTATGATTTTCGGTTATGTTCAAGATATTTATAAAATATATTTTCCTAAAAACTAATTAAAGAAAATGATTTAATTACTCCCCAAGCAAACTAATATCACGTTCTATTTACTGCTACACTTGTACAGTGAAGCGATTGGTGGGCTTGATTATCTTCTTTCTTAAGCTTTAAATTATTTTAATTAGTTGAATTAAGCTCCAAGTTTTCAAAACCACGTTCAACATTAATGCTTCACTTCATTAAGTTAAGTAGTGGGTTAGTGGTTATTTATTTCTCAAGAAAAGCTTAATAAAAACTAATAAATAAATTAAAATAATGGACATCATGGATTAGTGGACATAAGTAGTGGTCTTGCCTAAGTACATAATAAATAGGCGCCTAAACCTTGGAACAAAGTGTGTCTGACTTAGCCAAATATTCTTAGTTGTCTTAAAGAGTCAGCGTCGTTCCTAGGAGAATGCATACTTACTTTATTTGAGTTTATACTCTTCCATTGTTTTACACATTGTATTTTTGGATAAGGGTTTGAGTGAACTCTTGTAAGTGTGAGAAGCTTTGAGTGAAGCAAGAGAAAGAGAGGAACTTCGAGGGAAGTTTGAGAGACTGTTGTTGGGAACTTGAGTTTAGGAACTCAAGTTGTGGCCCGAGAGAAAAAGTAATAGGTTTGTAAACAGAGTCGTTTGACCTATTATAGTGGAAAGTTTAGAGTCAAAATCCCTTGTGGTCGAGGTCGTTTCTTCCTATTGGGCCTAGGAAGTTTTTCCTCGCTAAAATCTCTCGTGTTCCCTTTTCGTGTTCCCTAGCTAGCTTTTATTTCCACAAAAAGTATAGCATATTCTCTTACTATAATTCACTCTCTTATAGTGCTCATACTATATAACAATTTATTTTTAAGATATATATTGTTAAACTTATAGAGCCCTTAATTGTTTATCTCGCCCTGGGCCTCTGAAATCTCAGGAACGGCCCTGCATGGAATTATGAGTTTTAATGAACAAACCTAAGCTAATTTGTGCTCTTGAGGTGGCTATGCCAGGCATGTAAAAAGGCAACAATTAAGTGAGTAGTGGCATCATGATGGAATTTACATTGATATTAGAGAGAAATTAAGACCATTGACTATCCGACTTGGAAGGGTGAGTATGAGTATCATCAACAGAGGGCTATGTTGCTTGTCTCCCTAATAAAGAGGGAGAGCACCTCTTGTAGGTGGTAGATAGTGGGATCCCCTTTAAAGCATACAATTAAGGATATTTTTCATGCATAAAAAATATCCATTGGAGTTTGTGACTGAATGTCACTCACTCTATAAGCCGTTACAGTTAAAAAAAGATACATTACAGTTAATGGAAACATTTTTCTTGTGCCTGATGCAGACCCTTGTTCTGATGTGGACGTGCCAACATTAATCCTTCATATATGAAAATGGGCATTATTAATCCAATGCGTTTAAATCAAGAATTGTTGATATAACTAGAATATTCCGTTTTATTGATTCTCAAATAATCCAACAAACAAATATCCTTTTTTTTTTGGCAATTTAAAGTTATTATTGAAAACAAAAAAAAACAAAGTTACAGAACATCATACATCATCAACCAAGCTAGAGAGCAAGGAACCTCCCTTTTCCAACATGGAAAGGGCCCAAACCAAGCCAACAATCCTGAACATGCTCAGGCTACACAAACTCAAAGAACAAGTAAGAACCTCAAAGATTCTGAGTTTCTACAAGCAATTATAAACATAATTTGCTTACAACTAGCCAACACATATAAAGCAGGCCTATTAAACATTAAAACATTCCTATTCATCCATATTTGATATACAGTTTCAAAAAAGAACAGGCAATACAATTGTGATTGTGGAGATTTACTTCTACTTCTATGAATGACATGCTTGACTTCATCTTAGAAACTCCTTGGCATAACATGAATCCCAAACTGCTGCTGACATATAGTCCACACTCTCATACTAATATAAAAAACAGATGATTTACAGTTTCACAATCAGCTTCACAAAAGAAGCAAGAAGTGTCAGTTTGCAACCCCAAGTAGAAAAACTATCCTTGGTAGCTAGCCTTCTATGTAGAGCAAGCCAAATGATGAAAATTGCCTTGGGACTAGCTGGAATGTTGCAAATTAATAATCCTCTTCCAACCCACCTTAGGATGTTCTCCTTGAATAGACTTGTACAATCTTTTAATAGAAAATGATGGGCAATAAGCAAATTCCCAGGAGCTTGATTCTCACCAAACAAGTGCCTACTTTTAAGAATTTTCTTCATAGGCTAAGAAAGTCTATTAGGAATAGGCATAGAAAGAACTTCTTGATGTTTGATGTAGTAGACATGCAACCCTTTGATCCAAAGCTTATCTTGCTTCATAGAAATAGCCCAAATATGCTTAGCAATAGCAGCTCTGTTCCAAGAAGCAAGATCTATAATATTCCAACCACCACAAACCTTGGGAAGACAAACAATATCCAAGGCTACAGGAGCTTTCTTGGACCTCTCACCTTGGCCAGTCGATAAGTAAATCCTACAAATGCTTTGGATTTCCTTAAAGACTTTTTTAGGAAAAATAAATATCTGACACCAAATAAAGCTGAAACCCATGAAGTATAGAAGTAACCAACTGAAGTCTGGAAGCATAAGAAAGCTGTTTCATAGACCAAAGTCTAACTCTAGCCACAGTTTTATCAATCAAAGGCTTGCATTCATGATAGAATAACCTCCTTGTACTCAAAGGCACGCCCAAGTATCTGAAGGGAAAATACCCTAAGGGAATACTCACAATCTACTGTAACACAACCTTTTGATCCCCATCAACACCAGCAATATAAAGATTACTCTTATCTAAGTTAGCTTCTAGTCAGCATGAGAAAACTTAGTAAAAGCATAAAAAAAAAAGCTGTAAAGAGCTTTGATCACCCTAGAAAACATTAATAGATCATCTGCAAACATAAGATGGGTGATACTAAGCTTGACACATCTTGGGTGAAAGGTGAAATCAGAATTCACCTTAAGCTGCAGATTTGGACAGATACTCCATACCCAAAGCAATCAGAAAGGGGGGCATTGGATCACCTTGCCTCGACCCCTTTTTAGCAGAGAAAGGCTTATAAGGCACTCCATTAATAAGGATGGAGAAAGAAACATAAGTCAACAAGCCATCATCCAACTCACAAACTTGGTAGGAAATCCAAGCTCACACATTACAACTTCAAGAAAAGTCCACCCAAGAGAATCATAGGCCTTCTTGAGATCAACTTTAAGCATACACATGGGTGATATATTTTTGGTAGTGTATCCTTTCATAAGCTCAAAATCTACCAGGCATAAAACCATACTGAGCTAAGTCAATCAAACTATTAAACATACTTTGCATTCTACTAGTCAAAATCTTAGCAATAATTTTGTACAAGACAGAACAACAAGCAATAGGTCTATAGACCTTAACCAAAGTAGGATTAACAATTTTAGGGACCAAGGTGATCAAAGTGCAATTAACAGCATGCAACATCACACCCAACTCAAAGAAATGGCCAACATCACCATACACATCAATTTTAATAAAGGCCAATCTTTTTTGTTAAGGAGACTATTAAACCCATCAATACCTGGAGCCTTATCTTCATCAATAGACCAAAGAGCACACCAATCTCTTGATGAGAAACAGACTGAATTAAAGCCATAGCATCAGCAGAGGTTACTTGAGCACCAGCTCTAAGCATAGCAATATCAACAGAGGGAAGCTGGGTAGAAGAAGAACCAAGCAAGCCTGTATAAAACCTCAAAACTTCTTGTTGGATATCAGGAGCAGAAATGAGCTTACACCCAGCTTCAGTATACAAAATATCATTATTATTCTGCAAGTATCTTTCTTTTATACCATGAAAGAAGAAATGAGAATTAGAATCCCCTAGCTGTAACCACTGCACCCTAGATTCCTGCTTCAAAATAGATTCCTCAACCTGTAGCAGCTTATTAAGCTGAATAAGACATGCTTTTTCAGCCTGATGTAAATCATGACAGTTCTGATTATTTGCAAGCTGAGACTGCACATCCTGTAACTCCTCTCTAGCACTATCAATCTGCACACTCAGATTTCCAAACTCTCTCTTATGTAGGAGCTTAAGATCTCTTTTCACTCTTTTAAGACAATGCCAAATATCTTGCATTTTATACTCACCATTCCTAATATAATTCCTATAAGCTGTAACAACAGTCAAGAACTGCTCATGTGCAACCATGTAGCTAAAAACATAAAGGGTCTACCTCTACCCAGAGTGTTATTAGACCACTTAAGCATAAGAGGAGAATGCTCAGACACTTCTGGATTCAAATACTCCACCACCAAGCTAGGGTACTTAGTAAGCCAATAAGAATCCACTATAAGCACCTATCAATTCTACTACAAATTCTAGCATCCCCTAACCCTTTATTAGACCAAGAAAAGAAATGGCCACAAGTTTTATACTCACTCAAGTCAGTATCTCTCAAAAGCTCAGAGAAATCTTGAGTTTCATAATGAGAAACAGGAGCACCATTCACCCTATCATATGAAGATAACACATCATTAAAATCACCAATAATACACAAAGGTTCCACCTTAGAACTATCCCTAGCTCTGAGATCCAGCCACAAATTTTTCATGTCTTCAACAGTATGTAACCCATAAATCAAAAAAACCACCAAGAAATGCCAGATGTCACTCACCAAGCAATGCACCATTTGAGAGGAAGCATACTGTATATGAACATTAATCAAAGATGAATTCCAAGCTAGCCAAATTCTCCCTCTGTCGGAGTGTTCATAATTGTGAGACCACTTCCAATGCCTTCCAAACTTACTCATAATTCTATCTTTATTATGCTCTTTGACCTTAGTCTCAAGCAAAGAAAAAAGAGAGAGCTTATGTTTATGCACAAAGTGCTTTATTTCACCTACTTTAGAAGGGTTGTTCAACCCTCTCACATTCCAAGTACACAATATCGTCAACCTGGTGAGACTGTGAATGAGATTGTCCCAACCTCATCCACTATATGAGTCACTACCCCAGGCCCTCCAACATAAAGAACTTCTTTTCCTTTTCGTCCCCTAGTAACAATATTCCAAATAGGCTCAGCTATAGGTTTAACAGAAACAGCACCAGAAGCTTTACCACTCACAACAGTAGACACAACAGCAACATTTATGCCAGCAGTATCACCAGTAGCCAGTGGCAAAATAGATTGCATATCCAACCCCTCACTAACACCCTGCTGCACAATATGCCCACCCACCACAATCTCAGCAGCATTGCTACACACAGGAGCCTCTTGAACAACAGGTTTAGGCATCCATTTTTGAACAGGTTTAATAGGCTTGTTCTTAGGACAATCATGATCTATAATAGAGCATTTAATACAATAAGAAGGTGCCCATTCAAAATGAACTCTCTGCTCAATAATCCTACCATTACTATTCTCAATAGTAATTGACTAAGGTAGGGGTTTAGTTACATCATCTTCAACCAACAACCTAGCAAAAGTAATCCTCTATTGTTGTGTAGTACACTCATCTGCAAAAAGAGGTTTACCAAGCATACTACCAATCCTGCTCAAAGATTCAGTAGTTCAGAGGAAGATTATACAATATCACCCACAATGGAATCACCCTAAGAATCTTAGCTTGGAAGTCAAAGTCTGATGTCCAAGCTTTTAGCATGATAGGTCTATTGTTAAGCATATGTGGTCCAACATAAATCATTTCATTTCGATCTTCAACAAAAGCAAATTTAACAAAAAAATACCCTTTATCATGTAGAAAATTTTTAGGTTGAGCAACATGATTCCAAATTTGCTCAATATATCTAGTAATAGCTCCTATAGATGGTGTTTGCCCCACAACATATAGAACAACAGTTGTAGACCAAATCTCTGTCATAGCATCTACCTCAGGTTGAGAAAGTTGAGCTATTTGCTTACCTTCCTTCACTAATGGAGGAATATATGTAAGAGAAGCTCCTTTTGAGGTAAGAGCCTTCCCAACAACAACATATGCCTATTTAGCTCCAGTAGAAAGATTCAAATGCCTAGAAACTCCCCTCCTCCTTGATTTTGCTCTGAGCGAACATTCTGTTCAATCATAGGGGTTGTGGGCGTCAGACTCACCCTATTCTTAGCCACCTGGTTACTCGAACTCATATGAGAAGAGTGTTGAGCTTGAAATATCACTTTCATCTCTTCAATCGCATTCTTAGGTGTTTCTTGCACTCGAGTTACTTTTCCATTGGATGGGGTTCTTTGTGTGGGTTGATAAACACTCTTCACTCCCTCTTTGGCTTGTACTGATTGAGGTGATACTTGCGATTTTTTCCGGCGACCCATGGTGGATTACAACGGCTAGAAATCACCTTAGCTGTCGCTGGTCACCATGGAGAGAAATCACATTACTAACGAATATCCTTATATGTTCTTATATATACATTCCAAATAAACGTACTTGCATCTCTATTCTATAAGCCAAGAGGTGGGGATACCAAAAATAGAAAAATAAAATAAAAATGCTAACGGTTACAAATAGATCTGACTAAAAATTTAATTCAAAATAAAATCGAAACAAATAACTGGCGACCCTTTCCCTCAAACGCAAACGCAATCGCAACCTCAAATGAATAACTGCTACTAACTTCTCTCTCTTTCTTCTTTCCTCCTCCCTCTTCCTCTAATTCCCTAATTTCATAAGATTTTATGACAAGAAGACTCAACCAACGCAAAAATCCTTCTCTTTCCTCAAATTTCCATTTCAACTGCTTACATCTCTACCTCCATTTCCGCTGCAATTTGTTAGAAACTAAGATAGGTTTGTGATGAACTAGGCCCCTTCCACCTGTCCCTGATTTGGAAATATCGAAGAATTTCATTGAGCGGGCGGCTGATGTAATTCATGTTTGGGTCAATCGAGCATTGGATGTTGCTCATGAGATTGCTGTTTGTGGGAATTTGAGGGTTCTTCACGTTTTTTGACTTCATTTGCCCAATTTTGACTGTTTGTTAAAAAATTTAGTCATGATTTCTAAATTTTGTGTTCAGGTTGCAGCATTGTTGTAATGAGATGTATATTCATCAAGAAAAAAAGGAGTGGGATTGGATTAAGCTTTAAAATAATTGATACTAAATTCTTGAAATAATTGGAAATCGTTTCTATGGTAAAAAATTGAAATCGAGAGCAAGAGGGCAGATCAGTAGCTCGATATTGGTGCCGATGAAGGAAAAGATGTGGTGTTATTTTCTCTGTTTTTTTAATTGAAATATATTTTTGGAATTTGGATGGACGAAATTTAATGGGTTCTTCTACAATTTATAGATTTGGTCATTCAAATTCAGGAGGTTGTGGAAGTTTGTTTGTGGTTGTGTCCTGTCAATTTTTTTTTTGGATTAGGAAATAATGATTGTATTTTTTAGAATGTGAATTGATGAAATTAAATTGCTTCTGAAAAGGTCTAATTTCACATCAAGTTATATCTACTAGAGTAATTTGCATTGTTTATCCATGTTAATTTGTTAGGTGAGTGCCATAATTCCCTCCTTTTGGCTTTTGATTTGGCGGAGTGTCTCATAGCATAATAGATTATTCGCAGAACAATAGTTTTCGCACGATTTAAAGGGTTATGATAATTATAAGTGTTTTTAATTTATTACTCATCCAAAAAAACTGATTTCATATGTTAGTGCTCACACGTTTTTATTCAACTCAAATACAAGAACTTTATTTGAACACTTTATGATTTTAATTTAATACAATGTCAACGTGTAATGTCCTTAAATTACTCTACTAGAGTTAATTTATGTAGGGAAAATTATCAGGAATAATCCGAACTATTGCCCGTCTTCCATAATTAATCCCACATTTAATAATTCCCAAAATAATCTCAAGTATTTACGGTATCTTTTAGTCCTAGGTAAAATGGTAACCTGATAAACAGGTTAATATTGCCACGTGGAACACTATGACTAGTCAGTTTTTATTAAAAAAAAACCACAAAATCCACCCCTCCCAACCCCCACCTTTCAGGTGGTGGAGGTTGTTTTAGGGTGGTTTCAGGTGGTGGCCGGTTGTTTTAGGGTGGTTTCAGGTGGTGGTCGGTTGTTTTAGGGTGGTTTTGGGTGGTGGGGGGTTATTTTAGGGTGGTTTTGGGTGGTGGCCTGCTGTTATAGTGTGGTTTTGGGCGGCGGTCGACTGTTTTAGGGTGGTTTCTGGTAGTGGGTGGTTGTTTTAGGGTGGTTTCGGCTGGTGAAGGTGGTGTTAGGGTGGTTTTGTGTGGTGGGGGGTTGTTTTAGGGTGGCGGCCGGCTGTTTTAGGGTGGTTTCGAGCGGTGGCCAACTGTTTTAGGGTTGTTCACGGTGGTGGATGGTGGTTTTGTGGGGGTAGTGGTGGCTGGGAAGGGGTGGGCAACTTGGTGGTGGCTGAGGAGGGGAGGGGAAGGGGTGGTGGCTGGGAAGGGGAGGGTTTTTATTTTGGCCAATGTCGTTGTCACACGTGGCCTTGTCAACCTGTTTAACAGGTTCCAAGTCAAGCGGGACTATTTTGGGAAGGGAGGATGATAGTTGGGATTATTTTGTGAATTACTAAAGGTGGGATTAATTATGGAAGACGGGCAATAGTTCGGATTATTCCTGTTAATTTTCCCATTTATGTTTCTAGGTCATTCTTTCAAAATACGATTTTAACTTTAACTGAATAAGAGGAAATGGATGATTTAATTCTTTCAAACAATAGTTTTTCTTTTAATAGGTGTCATAATAGTATTAGCAGAATTTTATATGATGCGTGCATATAAAACTAGTATCTATATCTATCTATATAAATATATAAAACAAAATCGCTTTCGCCGCATATCACACCTAAAATCATTTGGCTGACTAGGATACCACATGACAAAGCCGTATTCATTTCGCCTACGTGTTGTCACCATCTTCAATGCGATTTTTTTTTTGAAAAATATAATACCCCAAACACTCAATTGCCTCCATTGTCACGTCCATTATCCTACAAGTTTCCATAAATGAGATAATTGTTATATTATATTAGACAATATTTATCTTATAAATGAGAACTCAGCATATAGTATATATCAAATATACGTGTAACCTTCTACTTCCCTAATTTATCTTCTAAAATCAAATCTTCTATGCGAATTCCATACTACACGTATATTTGTAGTATCATGTATCAGAGATTGCCACTGCCACTGCAATGATTTTTCATTTCATTGTTATGGTATTATTTTAGACATTAATTGTTAAGACTTAAAAGTATCATCCCTGATGAGAATCTCTTTTACTTTGGCTAACAATTTGTTATTTTCAACTTATTTTTCAATCCTTATAAGTTAAGATAAGTTAAGATAAGTTCAAATAAGATCGAATAAGGTATAATAAGATTTTGTCTAATAAGTTTTCATCTAATAAGATCGAATAAGGTATAATAAAGAAGAATAAGATCTAATAAGGTCTAATAAGGTCGAATAAGGTCTAATAAGGTCGAATAAGATCTAATAAGTTTCAATAAGTTCAAATAAGTTAATTTAAGTTCAGATAAGTTCATATAAGCAAAAATAAGTTGAAAAGAACAGAGCCTAAATTTTGTTATATTATTTACTTTGGAATAGAAGCAAACTGCCTAAGGGCCTATTTTCTTCTTCGTAGTTTAGTCCAGTCCTATTTAGCTCCAATCAGTTGAATTTAGTTTAGTTTAGTTAAATTCCAATTAGTTCAGTTTAGCTCCAATCAGTTCAATTTAGTTCAGCTAGATTTAGTTGAAGAGAACAAGCCCTTATTATTATGTTAGAAAATAAGTTCTGTTCATTTCACCTTAAATACTCCCTCCGTTCTCTTTTGTTCTTTCTATTTGGAATCTCTTTAAGAGAGGAAAAAAGTCAAAGTAGGAAGAACAAAAGATAACGGAGGGTGTAATATTTAGTAAAAATAAGTTAATCTCAGTACAAATAAGTTCAATTCAATAAAAATAATTTCATATTACTAGAAATAGGTTCAGTAAAACGTAGGCTCTCTTCAATTCACCTTAAAAAAATAATATTCGTAATAAGTTCAGTTTAGTAAATGTAAGTTCATTTTAGTAAAAATAAGTTCAGTTTAGTGAAAATAAGTTCAGTTCAGCAAACATAAGTTCAGTTTAGTAAAAAGCAATAGTGCAAAGAAGAAAAAGTAATATGAATCACATCTATAACATAGTCTTTCCCAAATTATATTTAGAGTTTAAAGTGAGTCTGAGATAAGCGTCGAGCATTACAAAGTTAGTTAAAATTAATTCATTACCCACATGTTTTTTGTTTTTTTAGTTGTTCTAATTTGTATGGATAAGTTATAGGAGTAATTCATGATTGTGCAACGCACGGGTTGTAACGGGTTTAACTAACTCTCAATGCAAGAAACTAATATTTTTCATTACTACCTAAAATTATTCTCAAAAAATTCCTATAGTTTGAAAGTGTGACAGTAGAATTTTTTAAAAAATCAAAAAATTAGTTGTCGAAACATAATCATATCATATACTTATATATAGGATAATATATATCTTGCCCAAAAAGAAAGTATTAGTATTCATATTTTTAGGGAAATCAGATTCTTTCTAAACACACTATATTAAATGAAAACTCAATAAAGGATATAGGATAATACTAATATAATATCCTATACGAAATTAAATTTATCAAGAAAGTTTACCGTAAGTAGAATATCTTAAAATTTATGCAAAACTCTAATAATATATATTTATGTAAATGGAAAAAGATTCCATGTAAAATTTCGAAAAAAAAGAATATGGGAAGATACTAATAGAATATATGATATAAATAATTTTTTAAGTAAATTTTGGAAAATAATATTTTAAAA
The DNA here is from genome assembly GCA_947645195.1 of Patellifolia procumbens. Taxonomy (NCBI): domain Eukaryota; kingdom Viridiplantae; phylum Streptophyta; class Magnoliopsida; order Caryophyllales; family Amaranthaceae; genus Patellifolia; species Patellifolia procumbens. The sequence goes on from CANSGD010000787.1 coordinate 11,952,544, forward strand.
AAAATATGGGATAATACTAAAACACATATAACATGAAATCCAAAATTTATTGGACCCTATTTTCCGTGCAAGAGATTCATACAAAATTAATTAGTTACTAATAGATCTATTGAAAGTGGGGTCAGAAGGAAATTGATTAGTGAAATTAGCTCACTAATATCTTTTTTATCTTTTTTGAAAATAAAATATTATATTCTAATATTGATTAAACTTGTGAATAAGTACATAAAATAATATTATTCACTTTTTTATTCATTTTCTCTGGGAAGAGGTCAGGGATTTACCTGAAAAATAATTTCTAAAAGTATCAGAATTAGGGATATAATATATAAGAAATAAGATCTACATAAAAGGAGATAGTATAGTATTTTTTCCCATGCATCAATTGAAATCTGGAATGATTTGAATTTCTGTAAAAGTCTGATAGAACGAATCCAAGATGTCTTTTTTTATATTTTATTATGGTGACATTTGCTTTTTCACGTAGACCAAGGAAAAAGGTAAAAAGGTACACAGAAAGGTGGGTAAAGTAAGGAAAGATGAAAAAGATATTAAAAGATACCGCCTAATTTTAATTTGAAATTAGGCAACAACCCCAGCCCAATAGAAATAGGAGAATGAAATACCTTTTTAAATAAAGTGATGGGTTTTTGAATAAAGTGATGGATAAGTTAGTATAATTTTAATATAAAGTTAGACCGTCTCTTTTAATAACTTTTGCAACACGAGATGTACAATAGTTAATTGCGCGAATCTATCTGATATCACGTATTTATATAGACTTTTCTCCCTTATTTACAAGCTAATTTGTGCGTCATTGGAGCTCTTGGGAGCTATTTTGTGCTAACTATCGTATATAGCTGTGGTTTTGTGTTTTAGTGTTGAATTGCAGGTTTTAGGGAGTTTTCTCCTTATTCCCGAGCCATTTGGAAGCAACCACGGCTTTACGAGATGTTACGAGGCACGTAGGATGGCTCACGAGCTTTATGGGTAGTTTAAGAGGTCCCAAAACCTCTAAACGAGAAGAATTGAGAGCCAAAGAGTCAAAAGGAGTTTTCCGTATTCTGATCGGGCAAATATGGCCCGATCGGGAGAAGATATTATGATCGGGTATAGAAGTTGCGGACTCGATCGGGCAAGGCTTGCCCGATCCGATCGGGCGAGCAACCATGCACCAGACCCGATCGGGCATAATGTGCCCGACCCGATCGGGTCTCCTCCATTTAAGCTACTGCTGCTGTGCGTATCAAAATTGAAGCGCTGGGCCATTTTGCTGAGGACCCGATCCCAGACCCGATCGGGTCCTGGATCGGGTTGACCCAAATTTCACGCATCTTGTGTGTGCTGCTACGCTGAACGAGAAACGAAGGGGATGAAAATGTGTGTGGGCCAGATCGGGTGGCCTTTGTTCCGATCGGGTCCCGTGCCCACGTACGCGATTTTTCCACTTTGGTTTCCGTGTTTAGTTAGACTGGAGGGGGTATTATAAATACCTTTTTCCTGATTATTTTAGAGACATCTTTTTATCATCTTAGACTCTAGTTTATTTCTCATTGTTCTTAGCTTAGTTTAAACACTTTAGATTAGATTAAAGGTGATTAAACCTATTCGATTTCAATAAAAGTTCATGCTTTCTGTCAATTGGTATTCTTCTTTACCCTAATTCCTTTTATTATTCTTAATTGCTTAGTTTAAGTATTTAATTATTCATGATGCAATTATTAGGGTTTCCAATTAGTTTTGTTGTTGTTAATTCGATTATGAGTGAGTAATTCTCTTTCTAGGGTGTTAGATAGGGAAGCCCTGTTTATACCATGATTGTTATTTAGATTTCTATCAATTTCTAGGGCTTGATTAGGGTGATTGTGATGTGGTTTGTTCTTAATTAGTGATTGATGTCAGTGTACAATTTCATTGATTGTTTGTGGTTAATAGTTGTCTGCACAGATCCGTCTTACGACTAGAGGCCTAGGACACATCAATAGTTCTGATTACGTTAGTGAACATGCGGCATATGTTGAACTATGAGCGTTGAGTCTTAACCATAGCTCAACACATGCTCTAATCCCTCGACTCTTGACTTAGTTTTTGATAGTAGTTGACCTTATTTGATTGGTATAAGCATGGTGGACCGACCTAATACCCTAGGCTTTTATTCCATAGTTAATTCCTCGATTTAATTTGTCTTTTTTAGCTTAATCTTTAGTTCAGTTAATTCTTCCCTGATTTCATCTAGAGTAGCTGATTGATTGAATATTAATTTAGAAACTCTGTCTCCCTGTGGATTCGACCCTGCTTCAATTGACTACCATAGTTAGAGGACTGTAGGTTTATCTTTGATTAGGTGATACGACTAAAGCCTATCAAATTTTGGCGCCGTTGCCAGGGAGACGGCTAGTTTTCTAAGTTTTTATTTGATTGTTTGGTCTACTTCTCTGTACCTCATTGGAACTTCATTGTTCCAATTGAGGTACGTTTTACTGCTTCTTTTTGTTTTTTGTATGCCCAGGTCTCAAAGAAACGGTTCCCCCATTCCAGCGGATCCCGATCTTACTAGGACAATCAGGCGGATTCGAAAGAAAAATTAGAAAGAAAAGCAGTCTGTTCTGCTGAACACCTCTGGAACAGACACCTTGAGTTCAGTTATGTCTAAATCACTGAAGTCATATGGGGTGCCCAACCCAGATGGTCTCTCCACTGGACCTACTATACCCACCATTGCCGCGGAAAATTTCAAAATTAAGCCTGGACTCATCAGCATGGTTCAGCAAAACCAGTTTGGTGGGCATCCTACTGAAGACCCGCCAAATCATCTGCAGCGGTTTCAACAGCTTTGTCGAACCGTCAAACATGCCGGCGTCACTCCAGATCAACTAAAAGTCAAGTAGTTCGAGTTTTCATTGAGAGATAGAGCCCAGAAATGGTTGAACGACGTGAAAGAAATAGAATGGAGTGAGATTTCTGCTGCGTTTCTGAGAGAGTATTATCCACCTACTTAAACAACAGAAATCAGAAACAAACTAGCCACGTTTTCCCAAGAGCCTGATGAAACATTACGGTAAGCGTGGGCTAGGTTTAGAGATTTACAGAGAGAGTGTCCACACCACAACATGGACAAATGGTTCTTAACGCAGACATTCTACAATGGTCTGCAGCCTCAGACGAAGAGTATTGTTGATTCGTCTGCAGGAGGAGTTTTTCTGGATAAGGAAGTGGATGTAGGCTATGAGTTTCTATTAAACCTCGCAGCCAATGATCATTCCACTTCCGGAAGCCTCACGAGGAAGGTACTGGAGGTAGATGCCATTGCATTATTGACTTCGCAGATAGCGAAGCAGAGTCAGCAGATTAACACCTTCAGTTCCTCTTCCTCAGCAGCACCTCCTTTGAGTATCAATGCTATGTCTGCCGTAGCACCCATTACCTCATCTTACTGCGAAGTATGTGGTGTTCAGGGTCACTTTGGGCATGACTGTCAGTTCAGTCAACTTCAGATGGAGTAGGCAAACGCATTTCAACAAAGACCACAAACCTTCCCCCCTCCACATAACTACCAAAACCCACAAAACCATCATCCTCCACCTCCAAAAAACCATCCCAAACCCTCTTACTATCAAACCCCACAAAACTTTCAGAGACCCCCATCACAATACTTCCATAACCACAATAATTTCCAAACTCCACAAAATTTTCCCACCCCACCTCCACAAAACAATAACCCACAAGAGCCTCCCATATCTGAAGTGATGAAACTAATGTTGAGCATGCAAAAGACTAATGAGGAGGCGCAAAGAGCTCAAGAGCGACAAATGCTTGCTATGCAAAGAGCTAATAAGGAAGCACAAAGAGCCCAAGAGAAGCACATCAAACTTCTCGAGACTCAAATTGCACAGTTAGCAAGCACTAATGCTCAGAGGCGTCAAGGGGAATTTCCAGGGCAACCCATTCAGAGAGAACATGTGAATGCCATCACTCTTCGTAGTGGCATTGCATATGATGCCCCTCCGTTTCCCGTTGATGAAGTTACCCCAACTGCGGGGAAGAAAAGGGTGGTAGAGGAAGGAAAAAGGAAGAATTCGACGTCTGAAGTCGACTTGTCTGCAGAAGCTGAACAGACAGGGAAGAAAAAGGAGAAGGTTTCTGAAACGCCTTTTACACCAAGGCTACCTTTTCCTCACAGGATGCAAAATTCAAAGGTCGATCAGCAGTTTGGCAAGTTCTTAGCTATGGTCAAGAACCTTGAGGTAACGATTCCATTCACAGATTTAATTACCCAAGTGCCTGTTTATGCCAAATTTCTGAAAGACATGATAACAAAGAAAAGAGACTTTGGTGGGGTAGAACGTGTCGCTCTTACTGAAGAGTGCAGTGCTTTTATTCAAAATAAAACCCCACCAAAGTTAAAAGATCCTGGTAGTTTTTCTATACCTTGCCATCTTGGACCTATTTTTATTGATAAGGCTTTGTGTGATTTAGGTGCTTCTGTTTCTGTTATGCCATTATCTGTTTATAAGAAACTGAATATGGGAGCACTTAAATGCACACAAATCACTTTACAGATGGCTGATCGTTCTATAAAATACCCTCTAGGTGTTTTAGAGGACGTTCCTGTGAGGGTTGGGAAATTCTATATTCCTGTTGATTTTGTGGTGTTAGATATGGATGAGGATGCTCAGATTCCTATTATTCTGGGTAGGTCGTTTTTGTTTACTGCTGGTGCTGTCATTGATGTCAAGTCTGGGTCTTTAACTCTGAGTGTTGGTGATGATTAAGTGATTTTAAACTAACCAATGCTGTTAAGGCACCTATGCTTGAACAATCTTGTTGCAGGGATGAGGTTTTGGATGAAGTAGGTGTGGAGAAGGTTCCAATTCCACGTAAGGTTGCCTCACCGTCTGGAGGCATTATCAAGAACATTTGGAGGCGAAAGATGTTTGATGAGGGTGGCTCTCACTGCTTAGCCCCTCCTATTTGAGAGACGGAGGATTATGGTCGTGCGGGACCTTTATAAACCAGCGCTGTTTCTTTCCCTTTTTCCTTTTCTTTTTATTTTTCTTCTTTTTTGTGAGCGAGAGTGAGGGTACTAACATTTTTTTTCCTCTTAGCATCGTCCTTGTCACCTTTTGGCATTGAGGACACTGCCAAGTTCAGCTTGGGGGAAAAGTTATGTTTGTATTCTCTATCTTTTTTACGGCTTCCTAGGATAGATTTACTGCTTTTGAAAAATTCTGAAAAAAATCAAAAAAATATGGTTCCCATGACTGGTTTAGTTGCCTCCCTGTGCCCCTTGTTGTGCTCTATTTGAAAATGATTTGACCCTGTTTTCTGGATAGCTGGGCATTTATGATCTTGAGGCCATGATTTGATGTTTGATTGCTATGATTTCGAGCATTTTTGGATTATATTAGACCACTTTGTGCTACATACCTGAATTGGTTAGACTGTGAGGCCTCTTTGTAGCCTATTGGATTCATATTATTATCCAGTCTATTCTTGTGTGTTAGTTCCTCTTTAGTGGATTGATCTTGACTTTGACTTCGTACCTGTCTGATTTTCGATGACTTGTAGCATTTGCTGTGATAGAGGCTTTCTTTTGTCTTATTCTTGAGCCTCAGAGTGAATTTTTGATATATTTTTATCCTCCTTAGCCCCGCTGAGCCTAATGACTTATTTTGTGTTACTTAAACCCCTATTATGAGCCAAGGCCTTCACTTGATATTATTCCAAGCCTAGCTTGGGGGAGCTTTTGTATGGGTTGAGTTTGAGATTGGTTTCTTGGTTTAGTTTGGTTGTTGAGGAAGTTAAAAGTGTATTTGTTGCGGTTTTAGAGTGAGGTAAAGAAAAGAAAAAGCAAATTTGGAGTTGCTTGAATGAAGTTCAGAAAAATGAAAGAAAAATGAAATAAAAGTTCAAAAGAATTCGAAGTTCTTTCATTCACGTACATTCTTAAAGAAATATTCGCTTCATTCCTTGAAAATTGGGTTTGTTATGAGTTTGTCATTGATTTATGAGAATTGGGTTACTTTACGTGGTTTTATGGTGTTGTTGGGAGTTGTGCAGGCCATCTTAGGCCTTGTTTGAATGATTCATGCTCCCCCTTTCTTGGTTTTTCCACCACATTGCCCAAAAGTATCCCCTACCTCTTACCTAAGCCCCATTACAATCCTCAAAAGTCCTCTTGAGCTCGTGTCTGCAGTGCTTATTTGATTGATCTCGAGTCAGATTGTCAAAGTTAAAGAGTATGTCTGCTAATTGAGTCGACTTGACTAGGATGAGCGTCATTGAACCTTTTTAAACACATGAGAGTGTGAGTGGGAAGGGTATTTATGGTCGGGTTGGCGAGTGTTCGGGCATATTCTTTGCCTGCCACAAGATAGAGAGGAGTGCCACCCTTGTGAGAGCCTTTTCAGGACTTGTATGCCTTGTGGATGCTTGAGTTTGATAAATTGCTTGGATGATTGGTGGTTGGATGGATTTGATTAGCCAAACTTGAATTATGCCTGCTTGAACGATTCTTAGTCTTGAAAAGGTTTTGAGCTTTGATTTGTTTTTATCTATGGGGTGAGGCAATCTATTCCATGTTCATGTTCTGTTTGCTTGAGGACAAGCAAAGGTTTAGCTTGGGGGAGTTTGATATCACGTATTTATATAGACTTTTCTCCCTTATTTACAAGCTAATTTGTGCGTCATTGGAGCTCTTAGGAGCTATTTTGTGCTAACTATCGTATATAGCTGTGGTTTTGTGTTTTAGTGTTGAATTGCAGGTTTTAGGGAGCTTTCTCCTTATTCCCGAGCCATTTGGAAGCAACCACGGCTTTACGAAATGTTACGAGGCACGTAGGATGGCTCAGGAGCTTTATGGGTAGTTTAGGAGGTCCCAAGACCTCTAAACGAGAAGAATTGAGAGCCAAAGAGTCAAAAAGGAGTTTTCCGTACTCTGATCGGGCAAAAATATTTTTGCCCGATCGGGCGAAGATATTATGATCGGGTATAGAAGTTGCAGACCCGATCGGGCAAGGCTTGCCCGATCCGATCGGGCGAGCAATCATGCACCAGACCCGATCGGGCATAATGTGCCCGACCCGATCGGGTCTCCTCCATTTAAGCTACTGCTGCTGTGTGTATCAAAATTGAAGCGCTGGGCCATTTTGCTGAGGACCCGATCCCAGACCCGATCGGGTCCTGGATCGGGTTGACCCAAATTTCACGCATCTTGTGTGTGCTGCTACGCTGAACGAGAAACGAAGGGGCTGAAAATGTGTGTGGGCCAGATCGGGTGGCCTTTGGCCCAATCGGGTCCCGTGCCCGCGTAAGCGATTTTTCCACTTTGGTTTCCGTGTTTAGTTAGACTGGAGGGGGTATTATAAATACCTTTTTCCTGATTATTTTAGAGACATCTTTTTATCATCTTAGACTCTAGTTTATTTCTCATTGTTCTTAGCTTAGTTTAAACACTTTAGATTAGATTAAAGGTGATTGAACCTATTCGATTTCAATAAAAGTTCATGCTTTCTGTCAATTGGTATTCTTCTTTACCCTAATTCCTTTTATTATTCTTAATTGCTTAGCTTAAGTATTTAATTATTCATGATGCAATTATTAGGGTTTCCAATTAGTTTTGTTGTTGTTAATTCGATTATGAGTGAGTAATTCTCTTTCTAGGGTGTTAGATAGGGAAGCCATGTTTATACCATGATTTTTATTTAGATTTCTATCAATTTCTAGGGCTTGATTAGGGTGATTGTGATGTGGGTTGTTCTTAATTAGTGATTGATGTCAGTGTACAATTTCATTGATTGCTTGTGGTTAATAGTTGTCTGCACAGATCCGTCTTACGAGGACACATCAGTAAATCTGATTACGTTAGTGAACATGCAGCGTATGTTGAACTATGAGCGTTGAGTCTTAACCATAGCTCAACACATGCTCTAATCCCTCAACTCTTGACTTAGGTTTTCATAGTAGTTTACCTTATTTGATTGGTATAAGCATGGTGGACCGACCTAATACCCTAGGCTTTTATTCCATAGTTAATTCCTCGATTTAATTTGTCTTCTTTAGCTTAATCTTTTGTTCAGTTAATTCTTCCCTGATTTCATCTGGAGTAGCTGATTGATTGAATATTAATTTAGAAACTCTGTCTCTCTGTGGATTCGACCCTGCTTCCTGACTAATATAGTTAGAGGATTGTAGGTTTATCTTTGATTAGGTGATACGACTAAAACCTATCACTATCATATAAGGAAAAATGGAGAAGTGTCCCTATTTATTAAAAAAAAAAACTCAAAATTGACAAATATCCCTATTAAAAATCATAAATATAAATTACATACTATTCTATATCAATGGTAAAAAATAAAAATCTTTTGACCACCTTATTCATTGTGATCATGAATTATGGAGTTAAAGCTTACAAATTTGGTTAGTGAGTCGGTGAAAAGTTGAGCAATAAAAATTAGTTAAAGTAAATAAACTTACCCTAAGCAATCTATGTGATTTTATTTTATTGTGAATTCTATATAAAAAAAATATATACAAACTACTCCCTCTATCCTAGAAAGTTTTATACACTTGATCATACACGTAGTTGTAGATGATAAGTCGTTGTTGTTTAGTTATCAATTGTATTTTATTAAAAAGATAGATGTGATAGGAGTTAGTGGGGTATTATTGTATTTGAATGTAAAAGAGTAGTGGGTCATGGTTGTAAAGTCAAAAGAATAAAGTAGTAGTGGGTCATGTCCAAAATAGAAGTGTATAGAGCTTTATGTCTAATCTTTGTCATCAGTTTTTTAGCAAAAATGTTCAAAACTTCAAACTTAAATATCTGAAAATCTACAAAGTAAAAACAACTAAAAAAATACCAATAGTTATATTTTATCAAAATTTATATATAGACCTCCACTTTGCTATATTTCTTTTATATTTTTTATTTTTTTCAAATACATGAGTAATTGGTTGCTCATGAATGGGGTGCATTTGATCATGAAGTATGATAAAGTATTTTAGGATGAGTGAGAAAGTGGAAGAAAGAGAGGGATAACGTATCTTTTTATTCATGAGTGATGATGCACTATATGAAATCTTCCATTAATCTTTGGTAAGATTTTTTTGTCTTTTTGGCATCCTCTTTTATAAACACTATTGCTAATCTACTCTCTAATATTTGTTACTCTGTGTTTTTTTATGCATTTATAATGTTTCACTATTTAAACTCTTTTGAGATTACGTTACACCCCCTAAAAAGACAAAATAACCGAAACTTAACGATTATTTATAAAAGTATAAAAATATGTAGAAACTTCATTGGAGAAATTACTTCTCCGAAATCCTTACATATTACTCTTTCGCACGAGGCATGCATCGCGTGCATATAAGGCTACTAATATATATTTAGTGAAAGGACTAAGCCGCTTTTAAAAACTTAAATATAGACTCACAAAACTCATACTTACAAAAAGTCATTAAAGGATTCTCATATATTTTCCAAAAGATAACTCAACTATATATATTAATTTGCAAACATGACCTGATTCAGCAACCTATACACAATCGTATATCTCAAGTCTCTTTTAACAAAGATTTAACAAAATGGGGAAGAAAACACGAAATAGAGAGGGGCTACACCACTTCCTCTATACACTTGGAGGTCGTCACTCCCTCTTTTGTGTACTGCTTGCAAGACATTCAGGAGATACCCATACAATTCCCACAAAGAGAATACTCACATATACATGTATTACATACATAATGTTGTTCATCACTACTCTCTTTTTCCCCTTGGAATTTCAAAAACATAGTACTTACAAATTTTCAAAATCCGAAATCAAAACTCTTAATAGATTTCGTAGTTCAAATCATAATACTTAATAAACTTCATATTCCAAAGTTATATTACTTTAACATAATAAAAAAAATAGTACTCAATAAGTTTCGTAATCAAAATTATAATACTAAATAAATTCCATAATCCAAAATTGTAATACTCCGCAGTCATAATCCGGGATCATAATACTTAATAAGTTCATAATATGATGATTTATTCAAAAATTGTATATTATAATTTTAGTTAACGCTTCTATCAAATTATCATTTTAATGATCTCATATAGGAACCTTTGAGCCTAACTTCCTATCAACTTAGATATAGGCTTCAAACCTCCTACAATATAAATTCTAACTGAATTCATCTCTGAGTTATCACTTTCGCATTCCTAGCATGACGCCCTTCACAAATTTACTCCATTTATACTTCATAACTTTATCATATCCTTTGCAACTATTGTAACCCAATGATACCTTAATTGTTTATCGTCTTATAAAATCATTGTATACTTATTGTTTCGATTGGTTGCTTGTGCGTGTTGTTCCAATTACCTAACCTTCAGATTCAGCCTCAATTCATGTTTTACACAAATCATCATAACGCTCTCGCATCTTCTTTAACTTAAAATTTCAAAACCATAATACTTATAAATTCACAAATCCGAAATCAAAACACTTAATAAATTTTGTAGTCCAAATCATGATACTTAATAGACTTCATATTCCAAAGTTATGTTTACCCGATAAGTTTCAAAATTATAATATTTAATAAATTCCATAATCCAAAATCGTAATACACCATAGATTTCATAACCTGGAGTCATAATAGTTAATAAATTCTATAATTAGTTGACGTTTCTATTAACCGTATTAGTAGTGCATATCTTCTACTTTTACTAATCTCATATAGGAACCTTGGATACTAACTTCCTTGCAACCCATATATAAGCTCCAAAGCTCCTAAAATATAAATTCTCAGTCCTAACTGAATTCATTCCTTGAGTTATCACTTCCGTGTTCCTAGCATGATGCCCGTATTCGCAACTTTAATCCATTTATACTTCACAACTTTGTCATAATATATGTTTTGTAACTATCATAACCCAATGATACCTTAATTATATATATCGTCTTATGAAATCAATGTATACTTATTGTTTCGATTGGTTGTGTGTGCCTTGTTGTTTCAATTACCTAACCTTTAGATTTCATGTCTTCCTCATGTCTTCCTTATAGACATGACCACTAACTTGCCAAGTATTCCACCCATATAATACCTATTCTTCCCCAACTTCCCATTATTTACCCTTACTATTCCGATATGTCTAATTTATTTTATTTATTATATTTTGATTTTCACCTTAAAGTACTCCCATTACAGTAATAGGGTTCCTTCAACTTAAGTGTTCCCATTTGATTATGTTGTTGTGCTACTCCTTTGATCCATCACTCGTTTCTTGACCCCTTATATGACTAACGTAATCCCCACATATCTTACCTCTCAAAGTTTCATCATTCACAATTTAAAATTACCTTATTTTGCTTGCTTAGAGAACTCATATAGCTTTCATAACAAGTTGTATCACTCTACTAAGTGCATGTTTTGTATAACTGAATGAGAGACACAAAAACAAAATCAGAAGGATATAGAAGGCCATTTTGTTGAGATTAAATAATGATAATATTAGAGTTAATATTATCATATCTTTAGAGATGATTATTGGTTAAGATTATAGAGTTAGTTCTATCTTTTTTTTTGGCAAGTAAGAAAGTTATATTGACCTCAAAATTTTCCATTTACAGCCTATATCACAATTAGAGGACAAACCCTCTAACTAGATCAAAACCAACTATGCCAATCTGACTTTACAAGTTCCCCATCCAACACCTATCAACATTACTATATTTTTTATGATAAAAAAACTACTTCTAGCTTTTACCATTCTCTTAATCTCCCTAATTACATTAGAACTGTGCAACACCTTGTCTTCCCAAAAAATAGTATTCCTAACCTGCCAAATCATATATACTACTGCACTAAGAGCAGCTCTGACAGACTGTTTTCTCACTTTAGACCCCTTGTAGCTTCTCCTTGTCCACACAAACCACTGAGTAATAGTTTGCTCCTTCCATCTCAAACCCAACCACTCCATCACAACAGCCATAATAGCTTGTTGTACATACACCTAAAGAAAAGGTTTTTCTGATCCTCTGCTACAGCCTCATAGGCATAAGTCATCTGAGCAGACTCCAAACCTGTTGAGTTTATCTTTGGTCTATAACCTGTCTTTAACAACAAGCCATGTTATAAATCTGTGTTTTGGTATGATAAATTTGTCCCAGGCAGCCTTACACTAGCTAACTTTAGGAGTGTCAGCACTGCTTATAGCTGATTTATACACTTTATGAATAGAGAAAGCAGCTCCACTCCTCCAGTGCCATATTTAGATCCTCTAGCTGCTTTTAACTTTGCATTTGACAGTCCAGCTAGCATAATTGGGAGCTTGAAACTCCCACCAATTCCAGTCTTTAATATAAACACCATGCATCCATTTGACCCATAAATCATCTTTCATGCTACCAATATGCCAAATGATTTTACCTACAACAATCTTATTCCAGATCCTCAAATTTCTAACACCCAAACCCCCATGCTTCTTTGGTGTACACACTCATCCCATTTTCATATCCACCTCTGCATCTATTTCTCTTCCCATGCCAAAGATAGTTTCGCATATATCATTTATTTTATTTACTACTGATTGTGGTATAATGAATATCTGAGCCCAGTAGCTACAGATACTCAACAGGACATAATTTACCAGCTGAGCTCTTCCTGCAAAGGAGAGGTGTCTAGAACTCCATGTATGTCTAGTTGTCATTTTCTCAATGAGAATTTCACAATCTGTTGCTGAAATCTTCTTATCATTGATTGGCACCCCTAAGTATCTGAAAGGGAAGTCCCCAACACAGAAGCCAGAATGATCCCTCAGTCTCTGATCCTCAGCATCTATCATTCCAGTTGTGTTGAGAGCATATTTGTTATTGTTTGCAGCCAATCCTGAGGGGTCTGAAAATAGTTTCAACCCCTGAAGCATTAAATATGCCGACTTTACCTCACCTTTACATAAAATCATTAGGTCATCTGCAAAGCATAGGTGATTAAGCTGCATACTAGCACATCTTGGGTGAAAATTGAACTCCTCTAACTCTCCCACATACTTAAAGATTCTGGTTAGGTAATCCATGCATAAAACAAAGATGAGGGGAGACATTGGATCTCCTAGTCTCAATCCTTGTTTTGCTGGGAAATAGCCCTCATTTCCTCCATTAATAATGAGGGTAATGTGAGGGGTAGTGATGCAAGCCGTAATAGCTTTCACCACTTGGTCTGGAACAAAAGTGCTCTCAATAAATCCTCAATGATCTCTAATCAACAGAATCATATGCCTTCTTTAAATCTATTTTCATAAGTACATATGCCTTTTGTTGCTTCCTTCTATAGTGTCTCAACAAATCTTTACATATGAGTACATTGTTAATGATTTGCCTACCAGTTACAAAAGCACCTTGATTTGGTGCAATAAGTTATGGTAAAAACACTATTCAGTTTACAACAAATAAGCTTAGTGATGATTTTATATACAACAGAGCAACAAGCAATAGGTCTATAATCTCCTACTAAAACAGGATTTTTAACATTGGGAACTGAAGTAATGGCAGTGGTGTTTATTTCTAGTATCTTACCAGATCTAAAGAAATCCATCACTGCATCCAGTATATCCTCCCTAACAATGTTCCATGTTTGCTTGAAAAAATAGCTATTGTATTCGTCCAGCCTTGGAGCTTTGTTATCTGGTATTGAGAAGAAAGGTTTCTTAATATCAACAGTTATGAAAGACCAATTCAATCTTCTTTGTTGCTCAGCAGAAAGAACCTCTCCCTTTGCTATTATTTTGGGATCAACTCTGTAGTTATAAGTAGTACTCGTCCCTAGAAGTTTTTTGTAAAATCTAATGAATTCCTCTGTAACTTCTCTAGGTGATTGAGTCCACTCTCCCCTCTGATTTTTAACCACATTAATTATATTCTTTATTCTTATCATCTTGATTCTTTGATGAAAAAATCTAGTGTTATCATCACCCTCATTCAACCAAGTCAACTTAGCTTTCAGAGCTAGGAAGCTAGACTGAGTACTACGTGCTTCTCTGTACTCTTTCCTAGCTGATATTTCTATGTCAGCCATCTCTGGATTCATAGGGTCATTATGTAGGGCTTGTTGAGCTGCTTTCATTCCTGCCAGGGCCTGTGCATAAGCCATTTCAACAATTCCCACCCTGTCCTTATTAAGCACCTTCAAATCTGCTTTCAGCCATTTCAGTTTCTGCACTACTTTGAACATTTTAGTACCCTGCACAGATCTCTGCCAAGCTTGTCTCACTATCTCCATAAACCCTTCATACTTACACCATATATTGTGGAACTTGAATGGTTTCCTCCTCTAACACTATGGAAAAGAGTTTAAAATCAAAGGACAATGGTCAAACATCCCCTCATCTGGTATCACCACTTCTGTTTGAGGCCAGCAATCCGACCATTTGTCATTTCCAAGCATCTTGTCCAACTTGGAAAACACCCTGTGGATTCCACCTTGTTTATTTGTCCAAGTGTAGAAGTGCCCAATAGATTTCACCTCCTCCACACAGGAATAAATCATACAATCTTCATGTCTTGTATGTCTCTAATTCTTACAGGTTCTCCAATCCTCTCATTAATAGCCATTAAAGCATTAAAATCACCTAGAATAATCCAGGGGTCATTCACCACTTTAAGTAGCTTCAAATCTTCCCATATTACCAGTCTAGCAGTTGGCTCATTAAACCCATACACAAATGTGCAGAAAAACTTTGATCACTAGTAGTATGTATCTCACAATGTATAAGTTGTCTAGTACTTTTCAAAATGTTAATCTGAAAAGCACAAGGATGCCAACCTACTATAATTCTACCTTTCTCATGCCATTGATTATTAGATGTAAAACACCAACCTAGACAAATATTAAGATACAAATTTTTCCAAGTTTTGGAGATTTGGTCTTTGTTTCAAGAAGACCAAACAATCTCCTCTCTCTGTTTTTTTAGACTGTTTAATCCTCTCACATTCCAACAGAGGATGCTATCCATTTACATCAGGAGGCTTCCCCTCCTTGTCTATTACAACAACTGGTTCTTGCTCAACATTCTCAGAATCTTCCCTCTCTATATTAGCCAGAATCTTAAAAGCATTATCAGTGATCAGAGGCTGTTGATCATGTTTTGGGGGGTGCTTCAGTTGTGCAGATTGCACATATTTCTCCTTCTGAACCTCCTGAAAGCCCTCCTCATTCATAACAGAAGCGCTATTAACCACCCAAACCTTAGCTTGCTTAGCCTTAGGTTTTCTACAATGGTTAGTAGCATTTCCATACCTCCACATGCCCCACATTTAGTAGGTTTCGATTCATAGATAACCTGCTGAGTCATAATTTCACCCAACTCATTCTCAAATTCAATCTCATCAGCCAGATTATCATCTGTTCCCACCTCAATCATCACTCTAGCATATTGTAGCTTCTCTTTAAGGAGAGTGGCTTGACCCATTTTAACAGGGATGCAAATTAACTCAACCAATTAGAGCAAAGTTTTCTGGCCCCAGTACTTAAATTCCAATTTGTGAAATTGTATTCAGATTAGAAATTTGCTTTATGTCCTCCTTTTGCAAATTCATTTCAGAGCTCAATTGTTTTACTACCAGTGGTTTGCCATCAAAAAAATGATAACCACTAGCTAAAATGTCATCCCTACATTCAATAGATTTTGCTCTAACCAAACATACCTCTACCGACAGATGCTACTTTATCAATCTCATATTTCCCCCAAATTCGTTTAATAAACCCTTCCATTATATGAAATGGAGGGTTAGCTCCAATAACATAACATACAATAGAAGGTTTCCAAAACTCTACTTCCTCTTGAATATCATCAACAACAATTTTAGCACGTGTGATTGAACTAGAGGCAACATGTTCAAAATCAGAATCTAGGTTTCAAAAAGTACCTTTATTATTTGTTATTAGTCTCGTCTGAGTTTTCTTCATAATCGAGAACCATTCAGGGAGATTGCTCTTGCTTTGGTTTTTCAATTGAAGTTCCTCAATGGATGCTTCTGGAATGACGTCTTCTTGAGGTGTGCTGATTAGCAAGACAGAAACTCCTTGTAGTTCAGCAACTGATTTCATCTTCTTTGCCTGAGATGTATTTGTCCCAGTGTTTTCTCCTGATTTATGAGTTGATTTCGAAGCTCTTGCCATGGCGATGTTTTACATGAGAGAAAATCGAGAGAGCTCTTGACCAGGTTCTATCTTTATCTTATGTGATTATGTATCCTAGTAGTAATAATAGGATACTTATGTGTATATATATATGTGGTGAACATTAATGAGAAGATTAAGAATTTGTGATCAATGTAACATGGTATCAAGAGCTAGGTTATACATTGAGAGATAAAAATATCATAATTTCTGGAAAAAAAGTGTGAGAGTTCACATGTCACTTTGAGAGATCAAAGTAGAGAGTTTTTATTCCTGGATACTAACTCCACTAAGGCACTACTTGCCAACAATCTTGAGAGATCAAGAACCTTCTTCTATCTCTGATCCTTTGAAGACATGAAAGGATTATTTCATCAAAATACAAAGTTTTAATCCAAGAATTACAATTGTGAAAACCAACATAGTTGGTGAGAGTTCATCAAAAACGACTACCATTTTTGAGAAGTCAAAAATAAGGTTTTTTTGAGAGATTATAAAACACATATCTTTGACAAAATTACTTTGAGAGACCAAGAAGGACATAATTCTTCCTTTTATTTCCTTTCTCAAACACAGTGAGTGCCACACCCAGATTTTCTTAAAAAAATTTCTCCATGACAAAGACACGTCTCACCTGTTTGAGAGTTCACATGAGAAACAAAACAATTTTTTTTGTCACGGTTACACAAGACCAAAGCAGAGTTGTATTTGTTGTGATTTGTGGTGCGTGATGCACGGTGTTCGTGGAATTGGATGTCGTGGTAAAGCAGACGGTCATGGTGGTAGAACTTGCGGTGCTGGACGAGGTCGTGGTTGGACTTCTCATGTCAACTACGTTGTGGTATCCTCTGCCATTGCAACTGGTAGGAGCAGTGGTGTACCTCATGGTGCGACGGCAGAGGCAACCGGTCTTTCGGGACTCACGAGAGATTAGTGGCAAACCTTACTGGATTTGTTGAAACAACCAAAGATGAGTAATTGACTTCATGGCAAAGGTGGTGAATTTGAGTGGATTGTTGATACTGGAGCGACAAATTACGTGACAGGATCCTTTTCGCGTATGGTGAACGTGAAAAAGATATCTCCTTGTCCATTCGGACTTCCTGGATGGGAAAAGTGCGGAGGAAGCTTGTGAAGGGAGCGTGAAGCTAGAAGGGGGTTTAATTTTATAACATGTCCTCTATGTTCCATAACTAAATTGCAATTTAATTTTTGTCATTCAACTAATTGATGAGTCTAAATGTACTGTTTAATGTTCTAAAACTTTATGTGTTATACAGGACTGACGAACGAGGAGGCTGATTGGAGCGGGTGAACTCAAAGATGGATCATACTTCTTCCATGGGGTCAGTCAAGTCAACGCGTTGCACGTAGCTAGTGAAGGGTTGTGGGATTTGTGGCATAAGAGGTTAGGACACCCGTCTGAAGGAGCAGTAGCTTTAATTCCCCATATTAGTAGACTATGTAGGAAGAATAATAAAGCATGTGACATTTATATGCGTGCTAAACAATTTCAATGCAGTTTTCCCAAAAGTATTAACAAAGAAAATGACAGGTTTGATTTAAACCATTGTGATCTATGGGGTCCCTATCGTACCAAATCATCTTGTGGTGCTGCCTACTTCTTAAATATTGTTGACAGTTTTTCACGAGGTGTGTGGGTCTATTTAATACGTAACAAAACTGAAGTGGAAGAGATGTTTATGAGTTTTGTTGCCATGATCGATCGTCAATTTAATAAGAAAATAAAAATCGTAAGAGTGACAATGGGACTGAATTCAATTCCCGGCAAGCATATTTTGATGAAAAAGGAACTTTGTTTGAATCCTCATGTACTGGGACACCTGAACAAAATAGGAGAGTTGAGAGAAAACATCGCCATATATTGAATGTAGCTCGGCTTTGAGATTTGAAGGACATTTACCTATTAAATTCTAGGGTGAATGGATTCTTGCTGCTTGTTATTTGATAAACTGAACCCCATTTTCTTACTTAAAGGGAAAACAACGTACGAAATGTTGTTCAATAAAGCCCCTTCGTATGATGCAATGAAAATCTTTGGTCGTTTGTGCTATGCCCATAACCAAAAACATAGAGGTGACAAATTCACGAGTCGTAATCGAAAATGTGTTTTCCTTGGTTACCCTTTTGGAAAAAAGGTTGGCAAGTTTATGATTTAGAGACAAAAGAGTTTTTTGTTTCGAGGAACGTGAAATTTTTCGAAAACGAATTTCCTTTACGTGATCTATTGGAAGGTGAAAAAAAGGCTCCCCTAGCCATTGTCACTAAGGGTATTCATGACTTTGATATTGAGATAGATAATGATAATGGGGATGATGGAGTAGTCCACAGGGAGGTTCATGATAGGCGAGTTGACGAGGGGGAGCATGTGGTGGAAATTGCGCCAGCCGACCTTGTAGTTGCTAATGAGAGTGACGAGGCTGGCGAGAGCATTGTGCATGATGAAGGGACAACACATGACGAGGTAGTGTGCGAGGAGCGAGGGAGGAACATGGAGGCTAGTGAGGAGCTCATGGGGAAAGGAATGAGAGAAAATTTTCATTAACCATGGCTTCACAATTTTATCAGACACACAGTTAGAAGGTTGAGTGACTTGAGTCCATTGCGACGATCGCCTGCCACACAGTGTTCCTCAGGTACTCCCTATCCTATAACACATTTTGTTAATTGTGAACGTTTTTCCAGTAGACACATAAAATTCCATGCATCTATAGCTGCAGGACATGAACCAAGGAATTTCAAAGAAGCTATGACAGATATGCGTTGGCATGGCCATGAAAAAAAAATACAAGCCTTGGAGAATAATGGCACATGGACACTTGAAAAATTGCATGTCGGAAACAAAGCACTCGGCATCAAATGGGTGTACAAAATAAAATACAATGCTGATGGAAGTGTTGAGCGGTTTAAAGCTCGACTAGTTATTCTTGGAAATCAACATGGGGAAGGAGTAGACTACAACGAGACTTTTGCACCTATGGCTAAAATGGTGACTATTAGAACTTTTCTGTCAATTGCAGCGGTGAAAAATTGGGAAGTTCATCAGATGGACGTGCACAATGCATTCCTACATGGCGACTTGGATGAAGAAGTTTTTATGCGTGTCCCACGTGGATTTCACAATGAAAATGTTGTCTGCAGACTGAAGAAGTCGTTGTATGGGGAAAAACCAGCCCCGAGGTGTTGGTTTTCAAAATTGTCACTAGCCTTACAAAATTATGGTTTTATTCAGTCATATGCAAACTACTCATTGTTTATTCTGGCGAAAGGGAATATTCAAATTAACATTCTAGTGTATGTTGACGATTTAATTGTTGCAGGCAATGATGTAGTTGAACTGAACAATTTCAAGGCTCACTTAGGAAAATGTTTTCATATGAAAGATTTGGGCAAACTCAAGTATTTTTAATTTTAGGTATAGAGGTGGCCCGTAGTTCAGAAGGAATATTCTTATGTCAACGGAAATATGCATTAGAAATTATTGCAGAGACAGGAATGCTGGGAAGCAAGCCAGTGGATTTTCTATTGGAGCAACATCAACGCCTGAGCCTTGCACAAGGGAAGTATCTTGAGAATCCTGAGCAATATAGGCGACTGATTGGTTGTTTAATTTATTTGGTCGTAACTCGGCCTGACTTAGCATATTGTGTTCATATTTTATCTCAATATATGCCTGATATGAATGCACCTCCAAGGTAGAGAATCATCTAAGAAAGAATCCAAGCTAAGGATCCTAATGTCACTAAGTCCGAAAATAACCAAATGAATCAATCAAGAACTCCAAGAAACCGTTCAAGATCCAATCTTTAAATCAAGAAACGTTTTAAGAAACAATCTTTGTATGTCTTTATGTGTTTAGGATATGGAAATTAAATCAAACATTCCTGAAAGATTTAATTAACTATAATCTCCCTTAAACCATTACCTGGAATAAGTAGATTAGCACTCAATAATAGTCAATCCTGAATATTATTAAATGGATCGACTATTAATTGAATCAACAATTAAATGCTCGAAAATATGATGTATATCAAACTCTGAATTGAATTAAAGACTACTTAGGCGCATATTTATACTAGTACATATTCTAGTATGATTAGGAAACCCAAACTCTAGAAAGCTTAAACTCTATCTAGAAAGCAAAATAAATCTTAATCCCTAAAATCTAGGGAAAGATAAAGATAAACATAAGAAAAGATAGCTAAATAAGAATGATAGGATTTCAGCCATATCAATCTTATTTCACACGCCTAAGACTCTTATCATTTACCAAAATCTATCCTAATCTTAATAGAAATTAGAACTCAACTAGGACTCCTCATAAAAACCGAATTTCAACCATAATTTCGGCCCTTATGGAATGTTTTATTACATGAATGAAATGAGTCAACAAAAGCAAATTAAAGACTCCAAATGACTACATATGGACGCCCCATATTAGTCTTCACAAGCTAGATCATCTTCCCAAGCAATCATAGTCACAAAAGAACCATTAGACTTGAGCTTGAATCCAAAGGTCTCAAGAACCAAGCAAATAGGTTCATCTCCAATGGTTGACTTTGACCCTTGACTCATGTCAATGCCAGCAGCCCAGAGAGGAACATTGGGAAGCAGCACTGCGTGTAGTGAGGTACTTGAAAGGAAAGTCGGGGCAAGGCATTTTGCTTCGTAGTGATAGTGAGTTGCGCTTAGAAGGTTGGTGCGATAGTGATTGGGCAAGTTGTCCTCTTACTCGTCGTTCTTTGACAAGATGGTTTGTTCTTCTTGGCCATTCACCAGTTTCGTGGAAGACCAAAAAGCAACAAACATTTGCGAGATCATCTCCCGAAGCCGAATACAGGGCAATGACAACTATTACATGTGAATTGAAGTGACTCAAAGTGCTTCTTGAAGAATTGGGCGTGAGTCAAAAGGAAGGGATACGTTTGCTATGTGACAGTAAGTCTGCGTTGCACATTGTAAATAATCCCGTGTTCCATGAGCGTACAAAGCATATCAAAGTCGATTGTCACTTTGTGCGTGGTGCGATCAAAGAGGGTCTTATTTGCCCTTCTTATGTTTCTACAAAAGTTCAGTTGGCAGACATCTTCAACAAAACTTTGGGAAAGGCTCAATTTGAAGTTTTATTAAGCAAGTTGGGCGTGTGAGATTTACACGCTCCAACTTGAGGGGGTGTTGAGATTAGATAATAATAATATTAGAATTAATATTATCATATCTTTAGAGATGATTATGGGTTAAAATTATAGAGTTAGTTATATCTTTATCTTATGTGATTATGTATCCTAGTACGAATAGGATATTTATGTATATATATATTTGTGGTGAACATTAATGAGAAGATTAAGAATTTATGATTAATTTAACGCATTTCCATTTGCAAGTGTTGGCTAATGGCCAATCCCTTACCTGACGGAAATAGAATCCGGCGAGTTGTTACCGCTTCTTAGCCTCCAGTAACAAACTATGTTTGTTGGCGGTAATGAGACAACCCTTCTCTGTCTCCCTCATACCAATGACAATGGCATATATAGCTTGGTACCTGCCCTTAATTTTTAGCATTTTCTCCAAATCTCTACAAAACCTTCATTTTGGATGTCTTTCTTTGCTTTTGCTTCCTTGCTTTCTATATTCTTTCAGGTACCCATTTCCGCTCTATCCATCTCAAAACCTATGTTCATTTTCCGTTTTAATCGGCTTTTTTAACTTTATTTCGAGCCATTTTATTATCGGGTGCCTCAATTTGTATTAAAATTCTAATCTTTATAGAAAATGAATTATATAAGGTATAAATTTCTCACGCAATTCTCCGATACTTGATAAATCCCATTAGATATAAACCACATGGTTTTCCATAAGTTATATTGTAGATACTAAATACATCTTCCAAAATACATAATACATGTTAAACCTTTCAGTGGTGCATAACATTAAATAAGGAGAAGTGCAATAGTCCAAAGTAGTTGACGCTCTAAACATGGCCTACAAAAAACCTTAATTAACGACTATATGCATACACGAAACCAAACATACATAGCCCTTTTTTTTACACTCTTATATGAATCACATGGTCTAAGAAGGTGCAAAACCTTGTGCTTTTTAAAGGATGTAAATCAAAGATGTGCAAAACCTTATTTAGGGGCTATGGCTATTTCCTTACCTAAAGCATAGTGTGGTTTCATAAGCCTATTCGAGGACAATGGAATGGACACTCCACTTCAACATTTGAGTTGTTGATAGTCCAACAGTGAAACTGGTCTGTAACAACACTTCTTTGGTCTGCAGTTTGTGCCCCTCTTCCAATAAGTGCTCTTATTGTTCCTATTATTGAAAGAAGAGAAACTATTAGGAAAATATGTTAGACACTTTGAAGTGCGAAACCTTAAGATTTTCGCATTTCATTCCAAAGAGTGTCTCTACATATTAAGTGAAGATCGTGAACCTCATTATGTCAGTGTCAGACCTGTCAGTAGCATCAAATGCAAAATTAACCTCTATTTCGTCGAGTTAGAATGGAACAAGTGAATAAGGAATCACAAGCATTGATTTGGAAAACAGAGCTAGAAAGTAGGAAGGCGAAAAGACTGTAAAGGTTGAACTTGTACTTGTTCAACTACTACAGGCGCACAATAGCCAGGAGACAAGGTTGTTCACCATCCATCTCCCATCAAAATTGGACCACATACAGCAACCAAAACCCAAAAAAAAAATTTAAAAGGACATTAATATCAACATTGTTGGCTAAATAAAGCTAAATGTAATGTAAAAACCAAACACCTAAATCACCATGTAATAAGCATTAAACACCAATAAAAATCAACTAAATATTAGTGAAATTGAAACTGATCAAATTCAACAATTCAAGTATCTGGGGAAACTGAAAGTTAGGAGGAAGGAACTAAAACCCCCAGCAATTGGTGATAAATTAGTAAAATTGGAACCACCGTCAATTAGTAATAAATTTATAAATTAATAAAATGATCGATATACAAGTAAAACTGAAAGTTGGGATGAAGGAGTTGGAAGTTGGGATAAAACGGGTAGCATTCACGACAACAATGAACACTCGTGGCAAAACCAGACAAAAGATTGATGATCTATCATATTCTCAAACCTAGCAACAGATTGAGAACGAACAAATTAAGAACAAACAATTACGAGAGGTGAAAAAGGGTTAGGGAAGGGGGGAGAAAGAAATGAATCAAACCTAGCAATAGAAAATAATTAGTACGAAATATGCTAAAGGAACAAACTATAAATTATATTGGATTTCTAGCTAGTTTAAATATTAAATAAGCTCATAGAAATGAGAAGCAATTCAAGAGAGCTTTATTGATAAGAACTCATCTCTTGAAATAACTAAAAGCCACTTAAACAGATAAGAGGTTTAAGACATCCAGAAACTCTTTGCACTAAAAAAAGACATCCAGAAACTCTAAAACACAGGAGATAAATCAACACTTAACATAAATAAATAAATAGAACACTTACATAATCGTTCCACAATGTCTTTGCTCATGGCTTTTCAAGCGTACCAAAGCGAATGTAAGGATATACTTGATATTGTCCTTTCATATACTCTTCCAAACTTTCTATTGCATAGAGTTTTCTAATCACTTCGCAAGTCAAAAGATCATAAGCAACAGTTGTCTTAGGTGTCCCAATGAAAATAATATCACAGGTTGGATGCAAAGCGTTGGGCATGAAGAATTCACTATCCCAATATCAACAATTCGATGCGGATTTTATGAATTAAATACCACTTTGCAGCATCTAAACAGCCTACAAACCTCCAAATAAACATAATAGGAGTCACGATTGGTATAGCAAAGAAGATTTCTTGATGCCCCTTTAAATACCATAACGTTATCTCTGATGTTGAAAGGGAGATTTATGGCACAAAAATTCAGATTACCAACATCAAAACAGAGAAGAAATTGTTCAGATAAACAGTAAAGAGTACCATTCACAAACAGAATCCTTTTCACCCGCCTATGCTCAATATCATAATCGCCAAATGGAATGAGTGCCTGTCTCGATGAGTATATGTGAAACTTGAAAAAACGGTTTATTGTAGTAAAGCAAACGAGCTTGAAATGAGGTGACCTAGACAGATCAAAAGCCGATGACACATAGCAATGCGTGCAATCTTCACTACAGATAGGAATTCACAAACACAATCCTTTTCTACATTGTCTAGTTGGAGGATTAAACTTAGTACAACTCATTAGAATCCTGGAGTAATAGGAATAAAACATTGTAGCATCCAAGAAATGCCAACTCCTTTGGCTGAGAAGGAGGTATATGAGGTATCCCATCAGAACTGCTCGTAATACTTCCATCACGGGAAAATGGTTCAGGTAATTTACTGTTCCGATTCAAAATTGATGATCTTGCATATAAGTCCACCAAGGGGTGCTGAAGCGAAAATTTCAGGAATGCAAACATTAATGATAATCTGAAGCCATGATTTGCATATTATATTAAATCTGACCAGCTCATTGTCGGATATGGATAAAGGATATCTACCCACAAATCACTGGGCAGTGTAGACCAATCACGCCCGCAACAATAATATTTCCTTTGTGTGACTTTTGCCGAAACATGTAAGTACAAGCACCCGTTAACTCCTATCTCTCAGTTGCCATTCTGTAAAGGGGAAGAAAATTACTTAAGCATCAATATACATTAGATCCCAACTAACCAAAGAGCATAAAACCATGAAGTTGAAGCACAAGCTTAGAAGATAGAGTTGCCCAAAAGGGGGGAAAATTGAGAGAAGCCGTGACAGAGGACAACATGAGGTATACAATGTCTCCACTCGTAACCTAATTTCAGGTAAGTTTAGGTCATTGATCATAAATTTCAGGTAAGTTTAGCTCTCATTTGACTTAGAAGAGAAATCCACCACATCACTGCTAGTGATGGTGATGGAATGCAGGCCAATCGACGCGTCCGAAAAAACTCATCTAATCGCTATTTCAGCGAGCTTTGGCTTCTGGTAGGAAGCAATTCTCGCAAATACACAGAAACAATGTTCTAATCACACATCTTTCATCCGATGCCTGCAGAAAACTGCAACATATCCACCCAGCTTATACACCCACCAAATCCTAATACCTAATTCATTTTAAGAAACTTGCCCATCAAAACACAATAATCAAACATATTCTCCCCAAAAAACAGATTGCGAATCTCACACATACAAATTAAACTTCGTTTTTAGAACTGGGCAATTACAGTTTACAAATTAAAATGCAATTACAGAACCGTGCAATTACAATTTCTCAATGAGGGTCAATAACTTGCTAGATTAAACATAAAGTGGGCATCTCATGACCACAATTTAAAACCTTAATTACTCGGGCTCTTCATTTTCCCTCGAGTACCTTTGCTAGATCCTAGACACTATGTTATGGGTAATTGGGTATGAATACATGAACCCTTACTTTAGAAATTTTCGCAAAATAGATTAGTTGGGCACGTATTTGTGTGGGAGAAAGGGTAGAACTACCTGGTCAAAGAAGGAATGATGGGCAAGTTTGTAATCCTTGTAAAGGATGTAAAGACCATCAGTTGAAGCCACTGCTGCACCTGCAAAGAATGATGGACATTGATGACAAAGGTGGTGCATCATTGAAAAACATAAAATGAGGAGTTTCTGAGCGTCGTCGAGAGTTAGTGTTGAGTGTCAGTGTGAGAGAACACTTGGGGCCTGGGGGGGAGATGAGAGAGTTGGAACGTGTAAGGGATGTGGAGCACGTGGAAGGCAGCAAAGCAAAATCATGGAATCACAAGGGCAAAATGGTTAGTAGTTTAGTACACTATTCCTAAGCTACAGTAATTTCAATTCTCACTTTTTAAAGAGTAGAGATAGTACTCTTATTTTAATTTTTGAAAAGAAAAAATAAAAATAAAGGATGGTTTCAAAAAGCAAAAAACTGCGATTAGAATATTATATCATTGGATTATGTATAACCATAAGAATCAATGGATGATTCTCAGTAGAGATGGCAATATTCAATGGATCCATCACCCGATCCACCCGGAAAACAAAAAAGGGTGAACAAACCAGTTAAATGGGTGATGGACGGGTGGCGGATGAACGAGTGAGGGGTGATGGATGGATTAGGGTGAGTAAGTTTCATCCATCACCCGACCCATCACGCGCTTATCACCCGCTTCATCACCTATTTGTTATATTTTCTTAAATGTCTATCATTTTATTTACATCAGTATAATATTTTTCCCTTTTGATTATTATCGACATGTCTCCATAAACTTAACTTATCTTAATTTGAAATGAAGTTTATATATAAATTTAATTTTGCAAGTTTGATCTAACTTTTCTCGTTTGATTATATTAAATTGATAATCACGCTGTTCACCCGACTCACCCATGGGTGGTGGATGGATGGAATACGGGTGATGGTCCTACTGGGTGACGGGTGGATGGATGAGAGTTGGTCTAAGCGGGTGACGGCTCACCCGACCCAAATCCCACCCGTTGCCATCCCTAATTCTCAGCATAATCGTACGTAATCTCAAAAATAATTGTTAAATTAAAAATTAGGAAAAATTGACAAGAACAGTCCAAACTATTGGCCATCTTCTATAAACAGTCCAAACTATTGATAATCCATGAACAGTCCAAACTATCACCACCATCTTCTATAAACAGGCCAAGTGACTTGTTAACCTGCTACAACAGTTTAATGAAATCACGTGAGTTGCACGTGACTTTTTAATACACCAGATTTTTTTTTTTAATAAGCTTTTTTAGTTAACTTAAAAAAAATAAAAACAAATACCCTTTCCCAACCCCACTCCCTGCGATCCACCCCCCACCCCTTCCCACACACACACCACCACCACCACTCAACCCATATCTCAATCCTTCTTCAACCAAACTCAGATCCTCAAATTCAACCCTCAACATCAACTCACCAAATTCTTCTTCTTCTACTTGACTGCACCATAGCAGCGCCCAACCATCCTCGTTTGAGATCAGTGCCTTCAAAAATGAGATTGTGCCTAAAATCATTTTCATTTTCATGAATGAGGTCAATGCCTTCAACCGATTTCTCTTTTGAGATCAGTGCCTTCAATCAATAAGCTCAGAAAACCATTAGATGAGCTTATTAAATGAAGTCACTGATCTCAAAAGTGAAACATTTCGAAACCCAAATCTGGTAAAACGAGAGAGTAGCGGGTGGTAAAGGTTTGAAATGAAGAATTGAAGGAATGGGGGTTGGATTTTCGTTGGTTATCAAGGGTGGGGGTTGGGTTTTCGGTGGTTATCAAAGGTGGGGGTTGGGTTTCGGTTTGGTTTTCTGGGCAGGGATTGTGGTGGTGGCGGTGTGAGAGATTCACGAAGGAGGGTTGTAGTGAGGGTGTTTTTCTGGGAAAGGGTTTGCGATGGAGTGAGGGTGTTTTTGTGGGTGGTTGTGGTGGTGTTTTGGGTGATTGCGGTGATGTTTAAGGTGGTTTAGCTGGTGTCTGGGTGGTTCCAATGGTGTTCTGGGTGGTTTCGGTGGTGTTCTGGAAGGTTTCGGT
Source organism: Patellifolia procumbens (assembly GCA_947645195.1). Classification (NCBI taxonomy): domain Eukaryota; kingdom Viridiplantae; phylum Streptophyta; class Magnoliopsida; order Caryophyllales; family Amaranthaceae; genus Patellifolia; species Patellifolia procumbens. The sequence continues at coordinate 11,980,294 of CANSGD010000787.1, forward strand.
GGTGTTTAGGGTGGTTTCAGTGGTGTTTAGGGTGGTTTTGCTGGTGTCTGGGTGGTTCCAGTAGTGTTCTGGGTGGCTTCGATGGTAATCTGGATGGTTGTAGTGGTGTTCAGGGCGTGGAGGTGTGTGGTGGTTATGGAGGTGGGTGGGTGTGGGTGGGAGTGGGGGTGGCTGGTAAGGAGTGGTTTGGTTTTTTTTGTTTTTTTTAAGTTAATCAAAAAGTTATTAAAATCGAAAAAAAATAAAAAATTAAGTTTTACCTTAACAGGTAAACAGGTCAACGAGACTATTTTCAGAAGATAGAGGTGATAGTTTGGACTGTTCATGGATTATCAATAGTTTGGCCTGTTTATAGAAGATGGTCAATAGTTTGGACTATTCTTGTCAATTTTTCCTAAAAAATATTTTAAAAAACTTTGATTTCCTATTTTTTCTCCTTAGATTAAGTAGTTACTTTTTTCCTCTATCCTCTCATACTCACGTGATAACTTTTTTTTTCTTTTTTTTTTTTATAGCAAAACTACATTGGTGAGATAGGGTTGAGGTTACTGCGTTTTGGTTTTGGAGAGTTTTGAGTAAATAAAAGGAAAAATTATCAGAAAATATCAAGATTTTTAAATTACTTTCACAATAAATATTAACTAGTCAAATTAAAAAAAAAATAGCTAGTTGTAATTTTTTGATTTCAATACTAACTAACAGAAACGTCAATTTTTTCGTTTGTGGTACATGTTAGTTAGCATGGAAATTTGACGGAAAATTTGACCTTTTTGTTAGCTGGTATGGGAATAGAAAAAAAATTAAAATTAGTTGGTATTTTATTTTTAATTTCGCAACTTGTTGGTATTTATTTTTGGAAAAATTGTCAAGAATAAGTCAACCTTTGCGTTGACCGCTTTTAACAAGTCAACCTTCGTTTATTCCAGTAGCAAGTAAATCTTGTAACCACTTTTCTTTTAACAAGTTTTTTTACCGGTTACTTATTAGTAACTTGTTAATTTAAGTTACATGCCCACGTGTCTCTTTTTAATTCACCTATCTCCCTCTCTTCTGTCCCTTATTTTCTTTTTCTCTCTCCTCCCCCTTCCCCTCCATGACCACCAACACTGCCACTACTAAATCCACAACCTAGCTCCCAACCACCACCACAAAATCAACCACCACCCTCACCCCATCTTTAATCCACCACCACTATATCCCAATCACCACCTTAAATCACCTACGTCAACAACAAAAAAGACACCCTGAAAAACCACCACTACCGACGAAATCCATCCCCGCTCGCCGGAGAACCACCAACAAAACAGAGCCCCAACCCTCAAAATAATTGCATATTTCAAGTATAGGATCTGGTGCAGGTATCCAATATATCACATTCCCATGGGCTGAACCATAAAGGATTTGTTTACATGTTTCTTGACTTACCACACCCTTTCATCCTCATTTCAAGGTACTTTGTCTTAATCAGTTATCTTGATTTCTGGTCAATCTGATCTTCGTCATCATTAATTATCATGTTTGAAAATAATGGGTAGTTTTGCCATCTTGAATTTACTACAACGTGAATCTTATTGAAAATGTTGTTGTCATGAAATTAGATATGGACCATGATGACAACATGGAGGCCCCAGAGTGGATAAAGAAGAGAAAGGAAGGTGAAGGTATCCCTCTACGCACTTTCGGGCTTGCCACCTATAAAATGCAAGGAAGCGTGTGGGTCTCCGGTAACTGTGGCCGGGACCAGGAGAGGGTTGTATCACTTTGCAGTGTTGCTGACTCATGGCTAAAGCAACTCAGAGTACAACACCATGACTTTAATTACTTCACTGGGATTCGGCGTGGCTAGCTGATCAAAGTCATCTACAATATAATCTCTAACACGAAATTGACCAAAGATCAATTGAAGAGAGAAAGAGAGGGAGGTAGAGGCGAGGTATAGAGATTAGAGGGCCAAAGAGTGGAAACAGAGGTGAAGGAGCAGGGGGATATATTTTTATATGTATTATTTTTTAAAATCTAAGTTTTATATTTCAAATGATGAGAGAGAAAGGTTGGAGGGCGGTGATGCGGGGGGGTGGTTTCTGATATAGGGGAGGAGGGATAGTTGTTTTTTTGTTATTAAATATAAATTAATTTTTTTAAATGTCCAATAAAAGAGTGACACATGTCACTTTAACCTGTTAAATAGGTTAATAAAAGATAATAGCCGGTTTTGACTTGTTAAAAGAAAAGTGTTTACAAGGTTTACTTGCTACTGGAATAAACGAAGGTTGACTTGTTAAAAGCGGTCAACGCAAAGGTTGACTTATTCTTGACAATTTTTCCTTTATTTTTAAAGTGATCTAAAACCTAGGTATTTTCTAACAATTTCCCCTAAATAAATCAATGAGTTTCTGTAGGCTTCTTAGGATGATATAGAGATTGATTTTCTTTAACAAAACTTGATCAAGGAATTTAATTTAGAAAACCCCATATTAAAATTTCATACACCTAAAAAAATCAATTTAGCAGATATATGCTTTCATACTAACAACACTAGTATGCAAAATCATAAAATCCCTTCTTGATATTAAATTCATATTTTTTATAATCAATTCGAAAAACTTATAATCACATAATTAAATTTATGAAATAGTTTTTATTATCAGTTAACTAAAGATGCTTAAAAATTCAGGTTATTATAATAATTGACTTCCATTCTTGAATTCATACCTTCGTAGCATTCTTGACTCAACAAGACCCTTAGGTTCCTTCACATAAACTTTCTCTTCAGGAATCCGATTTAGGAAGGTCGTTGGACATCCATTTGTCGGATTTCATAGTCATGACACGAACTAATAGCCAATACTCCATCCGTTACATATTAGTTGCAACACTTTTCATATATGGTTGTCCCATATTAATTGCAACAATTCTATTTTAGGCATGGACCCACCAATATTTTATTATATATCACTCAACTAATATACCCACTCATTCCTTGATTTATGTGAAAAACATTAAAATAGTACTCCCCTACTTTATTAACTTTCTAAAAGTACCACATTACTTTCTATCACATCAACTTTTACAATAAATCAATATAACATATACCCTAATCTATTAACTTTCTAAAACTATGTATACAAGTTATTGTTGCAATTAATATGGGACGGAGGGAGTATGATTCTAACTTACTTTATCATGGCTACGCATGATACATGATACCGTCTTATAATAGTAAATACTATGATTCTGTCTCTAACCTTTAGCATCTTGTCCTACCTTATAAAAGGAAACCTTTACTTGGATATCCCTCTTCTTTTTGAAAATCCACTTGTATCCAATGGTTTTGACATCTTTAGCTAATTCTACCAAGTCCATACTTAGTCGTGGTCCATGAAATCTCTTTCTAACTACACGGTCTCTAGCCATTTGTTGGAATTTGGTCTCGTCATTGCCTCTTTGTAGGTTGTAGGTTTCCATCCTCTATGAGTTTGATGTTGTGTCATTAGTTATGAGAAATCAATATCTCTCAAGCTGATTTCCTAAAATAAAGTATGCAAAAATTAGTAATAAATATATAAATAAGCTTAATATTACATTATTAATTGTTTCTAGGTAATTTGATGTTTTTATAGAAATCAATAACAATTTGTTTAATTATTTTACATAAATGAATTTCATAAAATTAATTAAACCTAAACTGTCACACCCTTAACACTTTGAGCAGCTTATTCAAGACTTACTCGAACTATTTCTCAATAGAAAATAAGATCGCCTCGGGATGGGAATGGATCTTGGACCCGGTCCAGATCCGTGGATCCATATCCATTTAATAGGATATGCATCTTCATCTTTTGGATCTGGGTCCTTGTTTTGCAAATGGATCTGGATCAGGATCTTGCACTTGAGATCCAGATTCGGTCCGCAGATCCGTTTTAAAATTCCTGTAAAAAAAATATAACGATAAATAGTATGTAAATAAGATAATAATGTAATAATCTTATTATGTAATATATAACTTTGAGAATAAATATTAAGTGAACCAATACACAATAAATAGCTAACAATTATAATAAATTCGTTACTACCAAACATTCATATAACGATTAAAAATATGGTAAATGTTTTGCTTTACCCCCGCTAAAATTATGTATATGTATTTTTCGTGTAAAAAGTACAAATTTATTAATTTAAGAAGTATACATTAACTTTTTTTAAATAATAAAATAGAGGATCCATTCAAGACTGTCAAAGATCCGTGGACCCGTTGGATTCCCGGATCTGGATCTAGGTCCTTATTTTCGAGAATCAATAGATCCGGTTCAGATTTGGATCTGCCTATGGGAAAACGGATCTGGATCCGATCCGGATCCGCCCTATTGCTATCTCTAAGATTGACTAGTATATATTAAGGTGGATGAGTAATTGGGCTAGGATATGATGAAATAATTATTAATATTTAAAGTTAATATTTATAATCATTAAAGCCTTAGAAATTTGATTTTTGCCTATTGAACTTAGATTTTTGCCTATAGTTTTTTTCTCCCTATTTTAGGCTTAGTTTAATTAGTTTCTTTATTTTATTAATTTAGTTAATGTAATTTTATTAAAATTCTTTATGTCAGGCGTGTGATTAGTTGAGATTAGGTTTGTGATGTTGATAAGATTAGGTTGTCATTAGGTTGTTTTAAAAGATAAGATTATGATCCTTTAAACATAGAGTTAGAGGATTGTCCTAACCGTATTAGGTTTTCTTATCTTTATCTTGTTAGACTAGGATTAATTTTTATCTTAATTGCTTTGGGATTAGGCTAAGACGGGGCTGATTAGGGCCGTTAGGCACTATCAATTTTCTTTATTTATAAGTTTGTTTTACATCAATAAAAATCAGATGTTAATTATTAAAAGGAAAATTTGTGAATAACCACCTGTCAGATACACTTATTTCAGAATAACCACCTCAAATTCATTTGCTTTTAAATAACCACCTCTACTTAGGTTCACGTTTTTAAATACCCACCTCTTAACGGAAAAACGTAACTCTAATAAATGTGGGGCCTATTTTTTTTACTGACCTATTCTCCCTCCAATAAACAACGCATTTCAAACCTTTCTTTCCATTCTCTCTTTCCTCTCTCCTCTTTCTTCTTCAAACTTCAATTACTCTTTCTCTTCTCAATCCATCTCCTCTTCAATTACGTTTTCTCTTCAAACTTATAAATAGATGTTGATGTTCAAACAACTCAAGCCATCTCCTCTTCTCATCCTTTCTCTCCTCTTCTTTCCTCCATTAACACCAAGAGAGCTTCACTTTTTTCTTCTTCAAACTCCATTAGAGCCACCTCAAACCACCAACACCAGTGCCCAAACGCCAGCCTTCAGGCTGTTTTCGGCGCTAATGCGCCACCTTTAACCACCATACCACCTTCCCTTCACTCTCCTCTCTCGCTACTCCTCTGCCCTCTGTTCTCCCCTTCCTAATTGCTGCTTGCTGCTACACTGCAGCACCACGGTGGCTACCCACGCATCCCTGAGAACCCGCCACCTCCTTGCAGCCCTAGAAATTAAAGAAAAGGTGGAATTTGTAGAATTGATAAAAATTAAAGAAAAAGCCCTAATTTTTCCCACACATAAACATTTAAACCCTAGAAATTGCTTTTAACATATCTGAATGTTGTGCTTCAAAAGTCTTAAAAGTAGAATTGAATAAATATTTGCCAAATTTGTTTAGATTAGGTTCCCAAAATGTTAGGGTTATATTAAGGTCAAAATCGAGAAAAAATGGCGGGAAATAGACATAAAGCATGCCAAAGACCTCACAATTGACGGCGTTACATTTTTCTATTAAGAGGTGGGTATTTCAAAATGTGAAGATAAGTTAAGGTGGTTATTTAAACGCAAATGAATTTGGGGTGGTTATTTTGAAATAATTGTATCTGGCAGGTGGTTATTCACAAATTTTCCTTATTAAAATTTCAGAGAAAGACTGAGATATATCTTCTACCCCTTTGGACCGAGATTCAAAGGTTATTATCCCTGATCATGTTCAATTTCGTTTTTCTCCATCAAACTACTTGCCAAACATATTTCCTTTCTTTAAAATTTACACAAGAACTTTAACTTAAAACCCTAAAACACTCAATCACTGTCAAAGAATCCTAAAACTACAACCTTGGGATCGAAATCCAAATCAGAATTAGAAACAAAGAGCTAAAATAAGAACAATCCGAGGAGCCCAAACACAGTTACAATAATTATATACAATCATTCAACTATAAATCAACTTAGGATTAAAACTCATAACTAACAATTAATCCAATATGCTCAAGAATTTCAAAATAACATTTGAACTCATTATAACTATAATAATCTAAAGTGTATTTGAACTAATAACTCAATATAAGAAACTAATCATCAATCTAATATAAAAAAAATTCATAGTAATTTCAAAAGTATTAATGTTTTTGCAATCTAAACTCGAAAACATGATAATCAACTTGAATTAAACATCATACATGAATCAGTTTACACCCATGTCAAACACTAAAATTTTCCTCAAATCAATTTTCTCAAGAACCCTAATTTAACAAAATATCAACTAGAAATTCAACCCAAAACCGAAATTAAAATATGGGAATAAAACTTCATTGATAAATTGGATTAATTGTAATATAGAAGAGTGTAAAAAGACCCGAAATTGACCTCCTTTGATCCGAAATTCGACCCAGAAAACGCCCCTAAAATCCTTTCTCTCTCCGTAACTTCGAACCAAGTCTTTAGAAATTTGATGGATGAAGATGATGTCTTTGAGCATAGATAGTCGAGCAAGATTTGCAATGCTAATTGTGTTGGGTGATTAAGCCAAAGGTAGAAGAAAGGGAAGGAGGGACGCAGGGGAGAAATAAGGCTTGATAGTTTTTTTGGAAGGTAATGTGGTGGACCCCTTACTAGATCTCAACTAGCACAGTTTCTTGAAAGGCTTGATAGTTACTGCCAATATTCTTATACTACGTTTGCCAAGTAGTCTAGGTTTGTTCAATTGTTTTGTTTTCCCCTTTTTTTTCTTTCTTTTATCTGATCGTTTCCTTTGAACTTATATTTTCTATTTTCTTTGTTTACTAATTAATGGGTTTCTAACCTAATGAGTCTAAGAAATGGTTTTTGACTACTTCTAAGATAGATTCAAAGTATGGAAGAAAAATAATTTAATAAAAGACTAATTTAAATTATTTTTATAAAATAATTTAATATAAATATTTACCAACGATATATAAAAATACTAGGTGTTACAATATACCCTCCTTAAATAAGTTTTGGGAATAAATCACACAATCAAATATTCAAACTTAGACTCTTGTTTGTCAAAATAGCTCATTAACTTTGTAGGTTACAGCTACTAGACACTTGAAATATAAAACTTCAACTTGCATCTTACCCTTATACTATAACAAGTACGGAATTAAACACATAACAAAATTATCGACCAAACTTGTATTATAATAACTTTCAACACTAAAGGCGCGAAATAAGTACGCTTTCTACCCACCTTAAAAAGGGAGTTATGTCCTCGTAACTAAAAGGTTACCTCGGTGAAGAGATGAGGATACTTAAGATGCATGGCATCGTCGACTTCCCAAGTATATTCTTCCGAATTGTGATTTGACCACACCACCTTCACGATTTTTGTCTCCCCTTTGCGCGTTTTCCAAACTTTGTGATCTAGAATATGAATTGAAAACTCCTCGTAAGTCATGTTATCATCTATCTATAGAGACTCTGGTTGTAGCACATGTAAACAGTCACTAATGTATCGACGTAACTGTGACACATGGAATACTTTATGCGCACAATCAACGCTTGGTGGCAACGCCAATCTATAACCAACCTCTTCTATCCTCTCCAAAATCTCATAAGGGCCAATGAACTTAGGGCTCAACTTTCCCTTCTTCCCAAATTGCATAACTCCCTTCATAGGAGGAGAAACTCTAAGCAATACCTTCGCTCCTACCTCAAACTCCTCATGACGGCGATGCTTATAGCCATAGCTCTTCTGTCTATCTTTTGCCTCCTTCATTTTTTGTTGGACGAGCTTTACTTGCTCAACAGTCTCCTGAATCATCTCTGGTCCAACCACAACAGATTCACCAATATCACTCCAACACAAAGGAGTACGACATCGACGACCATACAAAGCTTCATATGGAGCCTTTTGAATGGTAGAATGGTAACTATTATGGTACAAAAACTTAATCAAATCAAGCTTATTCTCCCAAGATCCCTGAGACTCTAAGGCACAAGTAATCAACATATCCTTATTTTTGAATAGTGCGCTCTATCTAATCATCTGTAGCAGGGTGAAAAGTTGTACTCATCTTCAACTTAGTCCCTAGAGCTTCCTGAAGCTTCTGCCAAAATTTGGACAAGAATCTACGATCAATATCTGAACGATATTACTCGAAACACCATGAAGTCTAATAACTTGCTCCCTATAAGTAGTAGCCAATCGCTCATGCTTTCAAGTATCCTTCACAGGAACAAAATGAGCAGACTTGGTAAGACGATCCACAATCACCGAAATCATATTATTCCCCTTCGGTGTCCTCGGAAGTCCACAAACGAAATCCATAAAGATGGAATCCACTATGGAACCTCTAAAGGATGAATCATTAACGGAGGCCTCTTATGCTCAGTATTGACCTTATGACAAGTCAAGCATCTCCAGATGTACTAGCGGCATCTGTCTTCATATGAGGCCTCAAAAAAGTCCGCTTGAGATCCTTGTACATCTTATCCCCTCCAGTTGTACAGACTATTGTGCTGTATGAGCTTTCTCCAAAATCTTCTCCTTTAACTCAGGAACATTAGGAACACACCATCTCCCTTTGAACCTCGCACTACCATCATTAGCCACTATGAAATTGACTGGTTCATTGGCTTCCGTGTCCTTCAAAAACTGATCATTTACTTGTGCTTCCTTGATCTCGTCAAACAAAGTGGACTGAATGGTAAGGGCATTAAGCTGAGCTCCTATTTTCACTATCTCGACATCGAGACTCTGAAACTCCTCTCTAAGACGATTTCTAGAACGCACCGTATGCAAATAATGAGAAGATTCCTACTAAGTGCATCTGCAACAACCTTGGCCTTACCCTCGTGGTATTAAACCTTCATATCATAATCTTTTATTAGTTCCAACCACCTCCTTTGCCTCAAGTTAAACTCTCTTTGAGTGAAGATGTACTTCAAACTCTTGTGGTCCAAAAATACCTTAAATGATGTGCCAAGCAGATAATGAAGCCAAATCTCTTGTGCAAAAACAACAACTGCCAACTCTAGATCATGCGTCAGATAATTCACCTCGTGGTTCTTCAACTGCCTAGAAGCGTAGGCAACAACCTTTCTATCCTGCATAAGCAAACAACCAAGACCATTCTTTGAAGCATCTGTGAACACTTCGTACTCTAAATATTCATCAAGCAGCGTCAACAGAGGAGATGTAGTGAGACGTACCTTCAGAATCTGGAATACCTTCTCACAATCATCATCCTAATGATACTTAGTATCCTTCCTCATTAGTGCAGTCAAAGGCCGGGCTATCTTTGAGATGTCTTTCACGAACCTCCTATAAAACCCGCCAAACCAAGAAAACTGTGAATCTCAGTCACACTTTTCTGAGTAGGCCACTTTGAAACAATTTGGATCTTTGATGGATCAATTTAAACTCCCTCTATAGAAATGATATGGCCAAGAAAAGCAACTTTCTCTAGCCAGAATTCGCAATTTGAGAACTTAGCATACAACTTATTCCCCCTTAGAACTTGCAAAATATAGTGCGAAGATGCTCTTCATGCTCACTAGCATCCTTAGAATAAATAAGAATATCATCAATGAACACAACTACGAACTTCTCAAGATACGACCTGAAAACCCGATTCATCAAGTCCATGAACATTGCTGGAGCACTAGTCAACCCAAAGGGCATAATTTTAAACTCATAGTTCCCATAACGAGTTCGGAAAGCCGTCTTAGGAATATCATTCTCTGCAATACGAAGATGATGGTAGCCAGATCTCAGATCAATCTTAGAAAAAACTCCAACTCCCATCAATTGACCGAACATGTCATCTATTCTTGGCAAAGGATACTTATTCTTCACCATGACATTGTTAAGCTCCCTATAATCTATGCACAGTCGAAGACTCCCATTCTTCTTCTTTACAAACTGAACAGGACACTACATGGGGATACACTAAGACGATTGTAGCCCTTATAAAGCAGCTCCTCTAACTAAGTCTTGAGATCTTTCATCTCATCAGGAGCCATTCTATAAAGAGGTTTAGAAATAGGTTCAGTTCCAAGCTTCAATTCAACGCTGAACTCAACATCACGCCTAAGAGGCATGCCCGGAATATCATCAAGAAAGATATCTAAGAACTGATTAGTAACTCGACGTCCTCAACTCGTAACTCCTCTTTGCTAATATCAGGAACATGGCACAAATATATAGGACATCCCTTCCTCATGTAGGATTTCAAAGTCAAGGCAGAAATAATTTTCAAAGAAAATCCTCTACCAAACTCATAGACTCCACTAGGACCAGCTATAAACAATTTTTGTTTCTCACAATCTATCTTGGCTTTATGCTTACTAAGCCAATCTATCCCTAGAATTACATGAAAATCGTAAAGGAAAATCTATCAAATCAACTACTAGGGTGGTATTACTACACATAATACGGACATCTACATACAAACTATGACAAGATATAACCACACCAGAAGGCGTAGAGATATTGGCCTCACAAGTTTTACAATTCTGTAGGCTAATTTTTTTTATAAGAGATTCAGATATGAAATAATGAGAAACACCTTAATCAAATAGAATATAAGCAGGCATCGAATAGATAGAAAAAGTATTAGCCACTACGTTTCCCTTAGTGTTTGCCTTGGTCTGGTTCATGACATGAACTTGGCCAGTATTTCTCCTTGCATCACCTTTGTGTGCCTCAGCAGCATTATCAGTCCCTCCATTCGATAATGTGGCGCGTTCCCTGAAGTAGATTGTGTAGGACGAGCGTTGTTTGCATTCTCAGGTCTCCTATCTGGCTGTGGCCCATTTCTCAAACTCATCTCAGGCCTGAAGTTCCTAGACTTTGGGTTTATGAAGCATTCGTAAGCACGATGCCCCTTCTTACCACAATGGTTATACTCCACCAAGTTATCATCACAATCCTTCCCAGGGTGGTTTGCACTACAACATTTGCAATAGTAAACCCGATTAGTCCTCTAGATCTGTTTGGAAGATGACTACAACTATTAGTGGAACTCTAATTCTCCTTAGAATACTGTTGACTAGAATCACGATTCCCAAAGTTCTTGTTTCTGATAAAAACCCTTTGCCCTTGTTGTCACTCTTATCCGTCACTGAGTCGACCCAATTGAGGTGGCTTTCAGCTTCTTTGCTGCCTGTTTCTTCTCCTAAATCCTCTCAGCATTACAAGCACGGGAGTCCACCTCCTTCACTGTAGCGTAATCCCCAACTCCCAGCTTAGAATGAAGTTAGGGGTCAATTTCTCTTCAAATTTCTTTGCCCTGTCCTGCTCATCAAGAACTAGCCCCTTAGCAAAGTGAGTCAACTCCTGAAACTTCACATAAAACTCATGGACACTCATATCTCCCTGGTGGAGATCATTGAACTCTTCTCTCTTTCTCTTCCTCATATGGACTGGGAAGAACTCCTCAAGAATCGCCTTTTTGAACTCAGTCCTGCTAAACTCTCTCCTCTCCTTATACTCTTCTCTCTCCTCATCTACAATCAGCTTAGTAATCAGTCAAACTTATTATAGGTCCACCAAATATCATCATCCTCAATCAGGTAGTATGCAGCAGAATCAACTCTCATCAGGGACTTGGAAAGTAGTAAATATCTTGTCAAACTCTCGAATCGAGTTCTCCATGTTGGTGGGATCACCTTTACCACCAAATGTAGACGGTTTCTTCTGGTCAATCCCTTTCGAAATCACGGCATGAGAACTACCATTACCAGAAACAACAGAAAGAGGAGTAGCAAGAGGAACAGTCTGGGCTGCAACAAGTTTCTCCATAGCTTTAGTCAAGGCTTGGTTAGATTGAGACATCTCGCGTATCATATTGTTGACCCTTGAGTTTTGAAGATGACTTAACCAACAAAAGACACATTGTGTTTCACTTATGATATTTCTAGGTAATTCGTTCTCGAGCAAAGAGAATATTGGATCGAAGAGTAAATTGGAGAATTAATCAAAGATCGAAGTGAAGATGTTCGAAAGATGATATCAAGCTTGGAGTGAAGATTAGAATACATTAGGATGTATTTGATGTCTTCTTGTTAAGGTTGAGTAAATACTTAGCTTAGTTTGTGTTGAATTCTCAAACGGAACTTAATTCTGTTCCCATGATAGGAACAAACACTGGCACTCTTAGGAACAAGGTTAGGGAACAGACCTAGAAAAGACTTTAGGAACAGCTAACATATCCCAAGTTGCGCGCCTAACATTGTTGTGCGCCCAAGTAAGGTTGTTAGAGAGTCTTTAGTTAGTTTTGACTTAGTCCATGACTTTAGGAGTTAGTTGTTAGTTTGTTAGGAATTTATTTAAAATGATTTTTTGATTTAATTAGGATAAGGTCAAAATCTTTTTAAATATTATCTTTTATATTTTATTAGTCAAATGATTTTATTTATTAAACTTAAACTGATTTTCGTTTTTAAAAGGTTTTTCTTTTAAATTTTAATTATGATTTTTCGGTTATGTTTAATTATTTATAAAAGATATTTTCCTAAAAACTATTTAAAGAAAATAATTTAATTACTCCCCAAGCAAACTAGTATCACGTTTAAACTTACTGCTACACGTTTAATGTTTGTGGAGTAATGGGCTTGATTGTTTTATTAAAGCCTTAATTTATTTTAATTAGTTTAATTAGGCTTCAAGTTTTATAAACCACGTTATACTTTACTGCTTCTCCTATTAAGCTAAGTAGTGGGTTAGTGGTTATTTAATTGTCAAGTAAAGTTAAATAAAAAAATAAATTAATTGTAGTAATGGACATCATGGGTTAGTGGACCTAAGTTATGGTCTTGCCTTAGTATAATATAAATAGGCGCCTAATACCTTGAAATTAGTGTGTCTGACTTAGCCAAATATTCTTAGTGTCTTAAAGAGTCAGTACCGTTCCCAAGAGAATTCATACTTACTTTATTCGAGTTTATACTCTTTCATTGTTTTACATATTGTCTTTTTGGGTAAGGGTTTGAGTGAACTCTTGTAAGTGTGAGAAGCTTTGAATGAAGCGTGAGAAAGAGAAAGAAAGGAAGTTCGAGGGAAGTTCGAGAGGAACAACAGTGGTGGGAACTGTTGTTGGGAACTTGAGTTTAGGAACTCAAGTTGTAGCCCGAGAGAAAAGTAATAGGTTTGTAAACAGAGTCGTTTGGCTTATTATAGTGGAAAGTTTAGAGTCAAAATCCCTTGTGGTCGAGGTTGTATCTTCCTATTGGGCCTAGGAAGTTTTTCCTCGCTAAAATATCTCGTGTTCCCTCTTCGTGTTCCCTAGCTACCTTTTATTTCCTCAAAAAGTATAGCATATTCTCTCACTATAATTCACCCCCACTCTTATAGTGCTCATATTATATAACAATTGGTATCAGAGCGGGAACTCCAAAAACACAGGAAACCCTGTTGAGTTCGAGATCTTGGATAATATGAATACTAGAGAGAAACTGGAAGAAGGGTACTCTACACAGAGGCCACCAATGTTCAATGGCAAGTTCTATACCAACTGGAAGAACAGAATGGAGATCTTCATCAAAGCCGACAATTACTAGGTATGGCGAGTCATAGAGGTAGGCGACTTTGAAGTCACTACCACTAATGACAAGAACGAGGTAATTCCTAAATCCTTCTCTGACTTCGACAAAGCTGATTTCGAAAAAATGGAAATTAATGCTCTTGCCATTAACTGCTTCACTATGGTCTTGGACCCCACGAACACAATCGTGTCATGGGAGGCAAAACCGCAAAACAAATTTGGGATCTACTTGAAGTCACTCATGAAGGTACGAGTGAAGTTAAGAGATCAAAAATAAACCTCTTGATGAACCAATATGAACTTTTTCAAATGAAATCAAAAGAGTCTGTACAAGAGATGTTTACTCGCTTTACAAATATTATTAATGAGCTAACCTCTCTTGGAAAAGTGATAACCTTTGAGGAACAGGTGCGTAAGGTCCTAAGGAGCCTTCCTATGGATCGTTGGATGGCTAAGGTTACGGCCTTACAGGAAACTAAGGACTTTACAAAGTTCAATCTGGAACAACTTGTTGGTTCCCTTATGACTCACGAGCTACACTTGGACAATGAAAATGGTGATATGTCCAAACATAAGTCGATTGCCTTAAAAGCCGATGAAAGTGATGACTCGGAAACTAACGAAAAGGAATCCGCTCTCATGGTCCGAAAATTCGAAAGGATTTTTAGGAACATGAAGAATGGAGACTACAAAGGTAAAAACAAGAAATTTTCTAACAAACCTGTTTGTCATAAATGTGGCAGTTCCGATCACTTTATTAAAGAGTGTCCCCAATGGGAACAAGACAAAGGCAAAGAAAGGGAACGAAGCAAAGATAGGAACAAGGAGTACAAGAGTTCCTATACCAGATCCGACTTGAAGAAAGCAATGGTTGCAGCATAGGGAGAATTTGATTCCGAGGAAGAAGATGATCCTCAACCTAATGAGGAAACAACAAACTTTTGCCTCATAGCACTCGACAATTCCAAATCAGATGATGAGATCGAATCTCTTGAGGCAAGTTTAGACACTATTAAAACTCATCTTAATTCTTTAAGCAAAGAGCAATTATTTGAATTTATTGTTGATGCAGTAAATGATTACAAAGATGAGTCCATTAAGTTGAAACAAAGTCAACATGCTTTAAATGTTGCAAAGGAACATACCTCATGGCTTAAAAGTATTCGAACCGATATTGAAAAAAGATTTTTCGAATTGTTTGACAAAAATCTAAGTTTAAAAGAGAATTTTGAAGTTGTTAAAAATGAGAACTACTTATTAAGCCTTGAATTATCTCAATTGAAAGAGTTTGTTCCTGAAGTGAGTTCCTTTGACATTAAGTCAGTTCCCTTACAAAGGTTCAAAACTGAAATAAGAGAATTGAAAAATCATGTTTCGTTTTTGGAAAAAGTTAACAAGGAACTTGAAGGGGAACTGAACTTAAGTAGGAACAAGAAGAAGTTCATTCCTATTCCTAATTGGATTAAAAACCCTCAAATCAAACGAACTAAAGGTCTTGGCTTCAATCACAAAAAGAAGTTTGAAAAACCTAAAAAGAGAGTTGATTTACCAAGTGATAAAGTATGTATGTTTTGTGGGAAAACTGGTCATTATAGGAACTCATGTCTTATTAGACTTGGTTGATTAGACAAAAACTTGGAAACAAACAAATTAACTTGGAAAAGAAAAATCTAATGTTAATGAAGGAAAGGAGAGGAACCCAAGAAAGATTGGGTTCCTAACTCTAACAATTAGTTTTCTTGCAAGCTAGAGTGAGGGGGAACAACACATGGAACCTAGACAGTGGTTGTTCAAAGCATATGACAGGAGATAAATCAAGATTCCTCTTACTCTCTGCCTATGATTGTGGAAGTGTGATTTTTGGTGACAACATGAAAGGCAACATAATTGCCATGGGCAAAGTTGGTAAGTTATCGTTACATTTCATAGATAATGTTTTTTTAGTTGATGGTTTAAAGCATAACTTGTTGAGTATTTCCCAATTCTCTGATAAGGGGAATAATGTGAAGTTTAATAGCGAAAAGTGTTTTATCGTCATCAAAAAGCACTAAGGATGTCTTTTTAGAAGGAACAAGGAAAGGGAACACATATATTGTGGATCTTAACCTTGTTCCTAAAAATTAATTTTCATGCCTTAGTGTTATTGATGATGATCCGTTATTATGGCATATGCGTCTTAGACATGCTAGTTTTTCTTTGCTTGACAAACTTCGATCGAAAGAACTAGTTTTAGGTTTACCTTCAATTAGTTTTCACATAGATCGAGTTTGTGATGCGTGTGCTAGAGGAAAGCATGTAAGGTCCTCCTTTAAGTCCAAAAACGTGGTTGGTACCACAAGACCATTAGAGCTAATTCATATGGATTTGTGTGGACCAATGAGGATACAAAGTAGGAGTGGCAAGAAGTATGTGCTAGTAATTGTTGATGACTATTCTAGATTTACTTGGGTTATATTTCTTTCAAGCAAGGATGAGACTTATATGAGGTCTTAGTATTTGCAAAGAAAGTTCAAAATTTGAGTGGTCAAAAACTATTGCACATTAGATCCGATCATGGCAAGGAATTTGAGAACTTTAAGTTTGACGACTATAGTAGGGAACATGGCTTGGACCACAATTTTTCCGCCCCTAGGACACCTCAACAAAATGGTGTTATTGAAAGGAAGAATAGAACCTTAGAGGAAATGGCTACAACTATGTTGATAGCTAGTGGACTTCCTAGGAACTTTTGGGCCGAAGCTGTGAATACTGCTTGTCACATTATAAACCGTGCCATGGTGAGACCTTTAGTGAACAAAACCCCTTATGAGCTTTATTTTGGTAAAAAGTTCAATATTACCTATTTCAGGACATTTGGATGTAAATGTTTCGTTCATAATAATGGGAAACAAAGTCTTGGAAATTTGATGCTAGGAGTGACGAAGCGGTATTTCTAGGTTACGCTTCAAGTAGCAAGGCTTATAAAGTTTATAATAAGAGGACCATGTGTGTAGAAGAAAGTGTACATATTATTTTTGAAGAAACAGATAAATTTGTTTCAAGCACACATGTTGAAGATGACTTTGAGATAGGTTTAACAAAAGATCAAATTCTCACTAATGAGAATAAGAAGAAGTCATGGGAACAAAGCCAAAGAAACAACATCTTGTTCATGTTCCCAACAACGAAGAAGAACTAGGTGAGGAAACACTAGTGAATGAATCCACTATTGTTGAACCTGGTTCCCAAGAACATGAAGATGATCAAGAATCTGCATAAGGAAATCAAGTTCCCATCCAGGATTTCTAACCAAAACCTCGGAGACATCAGCATTCCCATCCTGTGGAACTCATAATCAGTGACAATAACAAGGAAACTCAAACGAGATCTCAAATTAAAAATTTGTGCTTTTCATGCTTTCCTTTCTATGATGGAACCCAGGAACCATGAAGAAGCTCTCACTGATGCTAATTGGATTGTAGCTATGCAAGATGAACTCCATCAATTTGAAAGGAACAAGGTTTGGCACCTTGGAATTAAACCTAAACACAACAAGGTTATTGGTTTGAAATGGGTGTTTAGGAACAAGTTAGATGAGTTCGGAACCATTGTAAGAAACAAGGCTCGTTTGGTTGTGAAAGGATACAATCAATAGGAAGGTATTTATTACGAGGAAACTTTTGCTCCTGTTGCTAAATTAGAAGCAATTAGAATATTTATTGCATTTGCAGCTTTCATGGGTTTTAAATTATGTCAAAGGATGTGAAATGTGCATTTTTAAATGGCTTTCTTAATGAAGAGGTTTTTGTGGAACAACCTCCCGGTTTTGAAAATAAAGATTTTCCAAATCATGTCTTTAAGCTTGACAAAGCTCTTTATGGGTTAAAGCAATCTTCAAGAGCATGGTATGAAAGACTTTCAAAGTTCCTTCTTGAAAATGAGTTTAAAAGAGGAAAATTAGACAGGACCTTGTTTTTAAAATCAAAAGGGAAACATTTATTAGCAGTTCAGATATATGTTGATGATATTATATTTGGTGCCACTAATGAATCTTTGTGCAAGGACTTTGCTAATCTCATGAGTAAAGAGTTCGAAATGAGTATGATGGGTGAGCTCAATTTCTTCCTGGGGCTACAAATTAAACAAATAGAAGAAGGAATCTACATCCATCATCAAAAGTATATCAAGGAACTAATGAAAAAGTATGGTTTGGAAGCTTCAAAAATAAACCATACACCTATGGGAACTTCAAAAAGGTTGGACGAAGATGGTATAGGAACAAGTGTGGATCAAACTAAGTATCAAGGTATGATTGGCTTCTTATTATATCTAACTGCAAGTCATCCCAATATTGCTTTTAGTGTAGGTCTATGTGCTAGATTTCAAGCCAACCCAAAGGAATCTCATCTCACCGCAGTGAAGAGAATCCTTAGATACCTCAAAGGAACAGACGATTTAATCTTGTTCTATTCGAAAAGTGATACTTTTGAATTAAAAGGATTTGCAGATGCTGACTATGCAGGTGATCTAGTCAATAGAAAGAGTACATCAGGTATGGTTCAATTCCTTAGTCATAGTTTAGTTTCTTGGAGTACCAAGAAGCAAAACACAGTTGCTTTATCTACAGCCGAAGCTCAGTATGTTGCAGCAGCAGCATGTTGTTCCCAAATGCTTGGGATAAAACAACAACTTCGTGACCATGGAATCTACTTTGATTGTGTTCCTATCTATTGTGATAGTACTAGTGCTCTTAGTATTTCAAAAGATCCCGTGCATCATTCTAGAGTTAAGCATATTCATATTAGGCATCATTTTCTTAAAGACAATGTTGAAAAGGGCCTAATTAAAATGGAATTTTGTAAAACTGAACGTCAGATTGTTGATATTCTGACAAAGCCCTTAAATAGAGATCGGTTGAAAAACTAAGACTTGAACTTAGCTTGATTAAGTTGAAATAGTTTCTATAATCTTTCTCCCTATTGGTTTGATTATTTGGCATTATTTCCATGTGAATAAATTTTCGTGAATTTATTTATTTAAATACATCACAACTTTTATATGATTATTTCATATGTATGAGTGAAATTGTCTGAAAACTACTCACTAATGTCAAATATAATATCCATAGTGTTATTTAGACAATTCTATGCCTTAAGAATTAACAAGAGATTAAAAGGTTAATTGCGTTCCAAAGTAGCAAGTTTCTCTGTTCCCATCCGCTGTTCCCAGCGTATTAGTCTTAGGATTTCTTTTCAAATTTTCGCAATACAAATAAAATCCAAAAATATTTTGCTCATATTTTTTCTCCTGAAAATCTGATTATATTCCCTTTATTTCCTCCTAATATCTCTCAATTTAGTTGGGAAATATTATCATATATTCTTTTCATTAATTTTCTTTATTTTTTTTCTCCGAACCGTGTGCCTTACACGGATTAATCAAATTTTGATTAAACTCTTCATCTTCTTCATTACACTCCTCCTTAATTACCTCCATTAAACTAATCTTAAGCTTTCCAACTAAACCAAATTGCACCCATTCACCCAAATAAAAAGGCGCCCCTTTTCCCACAAAAATGTATCTCACAAAAAATCAATTCCTCCACACTCAAACTAAAATCGAAAAACCCTTTCCCTCTTCTACTCACAAAGACTCACCAACTACCATGGATATCTCTCCCAATCAACCCACACGAGCTTTGAGAAAGAGGAAACAGAGTGAAGAAGCCGTGGAGATGGAAATCGAAGGGTCACATGCAAAATCTGAGAGGGACCCTGCTGTTCCCAGAAGAGGAACAACAAAATTGGCGAGAAGGAAATTGACCCCATCTAGGTATGTTTCGGGTTTATATACTGATCTTGCATGGTGTAGAAGGGTTAATTTCCATCAATTGCTAGAGATTCTAAAATTTCAGGGTTGGGAACTACTGTTTGAAAATTGCTATGGTCAATTTCTCGTTCCCAAGTTAATGGATGAATTCTGTGAGAATTTTTCGATGGATGAGGAGAAAATTTGCTCTACCCTAGTTAGAGGAACACAAATCGATTTTAATTGTGATTCTTTAGGGAAACTGTTTGGTGTTCTTGTGAAGGGCACAGATGTGTATTTTAAGAAACAGCAAGGGGTTTATCCTTTTTCTGACATTTCCTTTACTGATCTAGTGGTGAAATATGGTGGTAAAAGAGGTGCCACCTCTATAGATCATAATCTGTTGTCCCTATTCCACAAAATTCTCTTTCACCTACTCAAAAAGGCATTTTTACCTCGTCTTAATAAACGTGCTTTGGTTAGCATGTTAGATTTGATTTACATCCATTGCCTTGCATCTCATAAACCAATAAACTTTCCCTCCCTTATGATTCAACACTTGAATCATTGCATTGAAAATGGAGTTGTTGTAGGATATGGAGCCCTTGTTACGGCTCTAGTAAAGAAATTCAATGTGAAGCTTTATGGGGTTTATCAAGTTAGTGTTACAACGGGGAATTTGTTGAACACTAAGGCACTCAAAAATTTGAACGTCTCCATTATTGATGGGGGAAGTTGTGCAAAGGCGTTAAAACTTGGATGATGATGAGATAGACGGTGAATAAGAAAATGAGGAAACTGATATTGAGGTAGAAAACGAAAAAGAAGAAGAAAAAGAAAAGAAAATTGAAAAAATTGAAAAAATAGAAAAAGAAAAAGAAAAGGCTAAAGGGAAGAAGGTTGTTGATAAGGATGAATTGGAGAATGAGACTCCGGTTTTACATGCTCCTAGATAAAGTAGGCGCATTCGAAATTTGAAGGCATTGAGCTCTCCTTCCTTTGTGCTTGATGATGATGTCGTTGATGATGATGAAGTTCAATTATTCGCCAAAGAAGCTTTTGAAGCTTGTGTTCCTTCATCAAGGGAACAATCCCCTTCTCCTATGGAAACTTCACCACCAAAAACTGCATCACCCAAAAACAACAAGCCATAAAACACACCAATCCCTCCTCCTCCCAAACAATCTGCCCCTGTTGTTCCCAAGGGCAAGGAACCAGCTGCTGTTCCCATCTCTAAGGAACAAATAGTTGTTCCTGACCCTAAGAAACCCAATGCCGCAACCACACCACAAACGCCTTCCTCATCTACATCTCCAAACCCCACCATTGATGCTACTTATACCTTTGCACATGCTCAAAGGTTAGATCATTTATTTACTTTGGTTATGGGTCAATCGGAGGCTATGATGGAATTTACTCAAGAAGCTCAAGGTGTGAACAAAATTGTCAAAGGGTTGTCGGAAAAGGTGGATAAGGCGGTTATGGTTCAAGAGGTTCTCATGGATCATCTAAAGACGAATCTTGTGGCGCTCCAAAAGGTGAACGACAACATGATGCTATTGAAGTCCATGATATTCAAGCTTTCGCTAACCGTGGAACGCAACCACAAGGAAGTGATGGAGAAACTCAATGATGTGGTGGAAGAAGTCGAACAAACCCCCTTCTTATGCATGCTACAATGGAACTAAATTAATTCGCTAATCTTAAGTTGAATATTTTGCATGTGTGCTTCTTTTGAATGGCTAATATTCTTGGATTGCGGTTTTGAGAGTTGAATGCTTACTTTACTTATACTAACCAACATACTTCTAACTAAGTTTGGTGGTATGATGTGTTTTGATAGATAACATTCATCTTTTCGAAATCATGGAATAATGTTATTGAAGATGCCAAAGGGGGAAAGAGAAAGGCAAAGATTAAATTTTTTTCTCGCCTTGATTCATGTTCTCTAGTTTCGAGAATCTTTTTTTCTAAAGTTAAAAATGAAATAAATAGTCTATTAGAACTTGTTTTAACTTAGTTGCATTACTTTGTTAAAAAAGTTTAATATGACTTGTTTAAAATTAAATATTATTATTTAGTATATGCCTTTTGTTGCCATCTTCAAAAAGGGGGAAATTGTTGACTCTTGATTTTTGAAGATGACTTAACCAACAAAAGACATATTGTGTTTCACTTATGATATTGCTAGGTAATTCGTTCTCGAGCAAAGAGAATACTGGATCGAAGATTAAATTGGAGAATTAATCAAAGATCGAAGTGAAGATGTTCGAAAGATGATATCAAGCTTGGAGTGAAGATTAGAATACATTAGGATGTATTTGATATATTCTTGTTAAGGTTGAGTAAATACTTAGCTTAGTTTGTGTTGAATTCTCAAACGGAACTTAGTTCTGTTCCCATGATAGGAACAGACACTGGCACTCTTAGGAACAAGGTTAGGGAACAGACCTAGAAAAGACTTTAGGAACAGCTAACATATCCCAAGTTGCGCGTCTAACATTGTTGTGCGCCCAAGTAAAGTTCTTAGAGAGTCTTTAGTTAGTTTTGACTTAGTCCATGACTTTAGGAGTTGGTTGTTAGTTTGTTAGGAATTTATTTAAAATGATTTTCTGATTTAATTAGGATAAGGTCAAAATCTTTTTAAATATTATCTTTTATATTTTATTAGTCAAATGATTTTATTTATTAAACTTAAACTGATTTTCGATTTTAAAAGGTTTTTCTTTTAAAAATTAATTATGATTTTTCTGTTATGTTTAATTATTTATAAAAGATATTTTCCTAAAAATTATTTAAATAAAATAATTTAATTACTCCCCAAACAAACTAATATCACGTTTAAACTTACTGCTACACGTTTACTGTTTGTGGAGTAACGGGCTTGATTATTTTATTAAAGCCTTAATTTATTTTAATTAGTTTAATTAGGCTTCAAGTTTTATAAACCACGTTATACTTTACTGCTTCTCCTATTAAGCTAAGTAGTGAGTTAGTGGTTATTTAATTCTCAAGTAAAGTTAAATAAAAAAATAAATTAATTGTAGTGATGGACATCAAGGGTTAGTGGACTTAAGTTATGTTCTTGCCTTATTATAATATAAATAGGCGTCTAATACCTTGAAATTAGTGTGTCTGACTTAGCCAAATATTCTTAGTGTATTAAAGAGTCAATACCATTCCCAAGAGAATTCATACTTACTTTATTCGAGTTTATACTCTTCCATTGTTTTACATATTGTCTTTTTGGGTAAGGGTTTGAGTGAACTCTTGTAAGTGTGAGAAGCTTTGAATGAAGCGTGAGAAAGAGAAAGAAAGGAAGTTCGAGGGAAGTTCGAGAGGAACAACAGTTGTGGGAACTGTTGTTGGGAACTTGAGTTTAGGAACGCAAGTTGTGACCCGAGAGAAAAGTAATAGGTTTATAAACAGAGTCGTTTAGCCTATTATAGTAGAAAGTTTAGAGTCAAAATCCCTTGTGGTCGAGTTGTTTCTTCCTATTGGGCCTAGGAAGTTTTTCCTCGCTAAAATATCTCGTGTTCCCTCTTCATGTTCCCTAGCTAGCTTTTATTTCCGCAAAAAGTATAGCATATTCTCTCACTATAATCCACCCCACCTCTCTTATATAGTGCTCATATTATATAACACATATGACTCGAACTTAAGCTTGAACTGCGCACACGTCAATTCATAGTTCTAAAATCGCAATATAAACAAAGATGAACCAATGTTGATTCACCCTTACTAATCAATAATTAACAAAACAAACTCAAATAATTCACATTTATAATATGTTTACACTTCTATCAAATCAAACAATAGAATAAAAAGAGAAGCATAAACGTTAGCACATAAATAAAAATTCCTTGCCTCCCAATATCTCATCCTTGTAGCGGCTTTTCAATTTTAAACAAATTTATTATCCTACTGTTATTTAAGGTTATTCTAGGAGTCTTAACAGCCTAAGGCTCTGATACCAACTGTAACACCCCTGAAATTCAGCTACTTCTAAAATTTAAAATAATAAATAATTTAAGGAAATTCCAAAGGGCTACTCCGCGATAATTAATAATAATCACCGCAAGGCTAAAGGTTCCAACTGAAATGAATAATCAACAAGGTTTAATTTTAATTAAAATAACTAGAATATAAATAATTATCATCTATCCTAGGCAAAGCATACTTGTTCTTAATAGTCACATTATTCAACTCACGATAGTCAATACACACCTTCATGCTACCATCCTTCTTTTTCACAAATAAAACTTGTGCTCCCCAAGGTGACGCACTAGGTCCAATATAACCTTTCTCCAACAATTCTTGCAATTGAGTCTTTAATTCACTCATCTCAGGAGGTGCCATTATGCAAGGTGCTTTCGGAATAGGTGCATAACCAGGAACTAAGTCTATGGTAAACTCAACAGCTCTCTTAGGCGATATTCCAGAGATCTCACTTGGAATCACATCTAAGAACTCATTCACGATAGGTACTTCCTTAATTCTCGACTCACCTTCCTTGCTGACATCTCGCACACTACATAACAATAACTCACAACCTTTCCTTATCAATTTCTCAGCTTGCATGGCAGAAATGATCCCAAAACTCTTAGGTTTCCCAAAACGTCGGTACGAAATCGACTTCCCTAAAGGACTCTTTAAAACTACCTTCGAAGATTCACAATCAATCTTAGCTTTATAAGAACCTATCCAGTCCATTTCTAGAATAACATCTAGGTCTCCCAAATTGAATTCTATGATATTAGAGGGAAAAGTAAAACCTCCTATCTTCAAACGTAAGTCTCTAAACATCTTAGGACACTTCACAACTTCTCCAGTAGGAATACTAATGGGAAAATCAACGACTTTAAAGTCTACTAGACCTAAACTCTTAACAAGAGACAATGAAATAAAACAATTGGTCGTTCCAGAATCAAATAACGCTTTAACTACAATGAAATTGAAAGAGAAAGTACCAGAAACTATAGCGGACTTTTCACCTTTAGTTGGACTCATCACGAACAACTTCCCCAGAGCCTTACTCTGGCTGTTGTTATTGCTTCCATTCACAGGCTTAGTGTAGCTTCCTTGACCATTCTGTGACCCCGGAGGTTTCAGTCCTTGGTTGCTAAGCTTGGTTATAACCAGATCTTGTCTGACCATTGCCTCCATTGGCATTATGCTCACGTTACTGCTTTGTAAAGCATTCAAAATCTCTATGTCCTTTCTTCTGGCAGTAATTTCACGTAACCAGATCTTCCTTACCGTCTCTACTAGGGTGGTTCTTGTTACATCTTTTACAATGGTAAGTCCTCTCAGGCTTGGCCCCATCACTAGACCCTTGGCTATTCCTGTTCTGAAATTTTCCATTGCCATTCTTGTTCCTCTTATAACTACCTTGACTTCCACCAGCATGGAAATCTTTCCTCTTGTCTCCTAGGGCAACATTCTTCTTGTCACGCCTAGTCTGCAATCCATAAATGAGCAGCTCGCCCATACACAACATCTAGCAATGTAAAGGTCTCACCTCCTAACCCCAATTGAATTTCCTCAGTCAAACCTTGCTCAAATCTCTGAGCCTTCAACTCCTCAATGGCAACTACTTCAGGTGCAAATCTAGACAAAGCTATGAACTTGTTGTAGTACTCAGAAATAGACATACTCCCCATTCTATGGTTAATGAACTCTTGAGCCTTTTGCTTCCTCATGAAAGCGGGGTAAAATTTCCCTCTAAGAGCAGTGGTAAAGGAATCCCGATTGAAATCAGCCTCGGCACTCATCGCAGTCCCATTTTCCTTCCACCAATGATCAGCCTCATCCTTCAGATACATCACGGCCTGATCTACCTTCATTGTCTCACGGCAATTAACGGCTCCAAAAATCTTATCGAATTCTCTAATCCAACTCTCCAAGAATGTAGGGTCAATATGTCCCTTAATATAAGGCGGCTTAACTTTAGCCAGCTTCTCAAACATCTCGCCTGTAGTGTTAGGACGTTCAGTTCTCTCTTGGGTCAGTCTCTCTGCCAAAAGACGAATGGAAGAGGCTAGGGCGACATCGTTGTTGGCCATCCTACTGCGTAACCTATGAAAAACACATGCGTCCAATTTCAGGTCACATTTCATATCTAATTGCCATTCTACGAAGGCATAGAAAAGAAAGATTGATTATACAAGATCGACTAGAGAAAATAGGTTCATCGGAGTTTTACTTGGAATAAATCCAAAGAACAGACAGTTTATTTGGAACAAGTCCAAGCACAAATAATTTATTTGTAACACGTCCAAGCATAGACGATAGCGAAGCCAAGCCGTATAAAGGCGAGCAGCCCTTATGGCAATAGAAAACGGCCTACTTATAGCCTTCTTTTTCCCTTGATAATATACCGGTTGTCCAAATTTCTTTAGTATCTTCAGTTGGTGCTTTGGAGTTTGCTAAGCGGTTCTTCGTACGCGGAGTGACTAAGGACTTGGGAAAGGAGAGTAAGGGGAAGAGGCGACGAGAGTCAGCCCGATCATCCAATTCGCTCCAACAGAAAGGCATCGTCTCCCCGCAAGCACCCCCCCAATTTAGGGCGCCTTTCGAGGGCTCCCTCACTTGTTGGAAAAGCGGTAGCTGCGCTGACTTCGTTTCCTCGTTGAGGGTTATTGACCCAATGATAAACCACTAGCACCTTCCTCGTTGAGGCTCCGTGCGTCTTCCCCTACCTTTTTGGAGTCCGGGGAAGCGGCAGGGGCAGAAATAAAGCAACCGGAATCATTTTGGGACACGTCCAAGCTCAAACAATTCACCACTACTTGCACAATCATACACGCTTGACAATCATCCAAGAATTAAATAATCGACCATGATAAATAAAATAAAATAATTCTCATTCGCGTACTAAATGAATATTGCTCAACTCATATGACCAAAAGAATATTTTATTTCTCCCAAAACAAAAACAATGAATGTTTCCTTAATCCATAACAAGAATTCACTATCTAATTCCTCAAATGAAAAAGTACCAAAAAAAATAACTAGTGTAGCGTAGCTACCTTATTCGACAAAATGCTAAAATAAATAGAGAAAATAGCATCAAAATAAATCTCAATGACTAACATCATGATTCCTATCCATATTCTCGTTGTACTTCTCAAGAGTGAATACTTCATCTTCAAAGTCTTCCATATCCTCAATGACACATTTATAATTTGGCTCTTCGGCTCTAGTCATCCTCTTAATTCGTTTGGGTGAAGGTTCATCAAAGTCTTCAATCTCATCTTCATTATTAGTGACATCATCAAACAAGTCGGCCATAAAAGCAGCATAGATATCCTTACGAGTTCGACCTCTAGCTCGGTCGAATTCTTGTAAAACTTCATCATCATTCTAAGTATCTACTCTCAGAATACGTCGTAACCCAACATCTAAACTAGTGTAAATCGCAAGTACAAACTCAGTGTCAGACTCATCATCACTAAGTACGATAGGATTGTAATAACTTCCTATTCGGTCGGCTTCACTATTAGTCATGCCTAATGGTCCATCTACTTTTGAGCAAGACATCTACAACGAACAATGTCCACTCTTAGCGTACATTCCCAACAACAAATAAATAGAAGAAATTTAAAGCCACAAAATAAATAAATCAACAACCAATCATGTAAGAAACATGTACTCAACACGTAAACATGATTCAGAACTCCAGACAATCATACACAACCAGGCATTTAGACTGAAAGGACAGAATAAGTGTGCAGATTAAAAATAGCTGAATGGACTAAAAGTAGGTGAACAGGCAAAAATAGTTAAACAGACAAAAATAGTTGAACAAACTAACAACACTGAACTAACTGAACAGACTCGCAGACATAAAGCAGATGAACAGATTAGTAGATAGGAAATAAACTAAACACAACAATTAAATGCACACATATGATATTTCTATCTTATATGCACATCCTAAACTACTCATCTCACTCAAAAAAAAAAATTGAAATCTCTTAAAATTTTTGAAAAATGCTCAATAATACCAAAATAATAAAAGAAATTAATATTAAAATATTCGGAAATCTTTATAGAAAGTAAAAAAAATAAAAATAAAATGAAATCGAAAATCAAGAAAAAAATCGAAAATGAAAATTTCCAATCAGAATAAGATTGGAACCTTTTCAAAAACAAACCTCGAATTCTTCAAAGTAAATTTAAGAAATAAATAAGTAGGAGCTTATTTTCATAAAAATAACTTTAGAAATAGCTAGACGCCTAAAAATAAATATTTTTGGCACGAAAAGCAAATAAAACCTTAAGCTCTGATACCACTTTGTAACATCCCGACAATTCTCTCTTTATAAAACATATATTTTTCCCAACTAAAATAGAGAATTAGCAAGGCATTGTCGCCCGTGTGATAACTTATCGGCTTACTCAGGGTTTTGCTGCGGAAAAACATTAAATAAAACTTTATTAAATAGTTAAACCATAAATACTTTCAATCATAAATCAAACCTCGAAAGTAATTTAAAACCAACTTAAAGAACTTAAAATAAATAATCCATAAAGTAACTTAATGAAATTAACATAAATATATGAAATGATAAAAGTGAGAAAGCGATCTCTCATCAATGCTTCCCAAATCCTAAATGAGTAAATGTAGGCAAATACTCAATCGAAAACTGCTCGCCAATAAAGGGTCATCATAGGATCAATAGGCACAGCCATGATCAACAGATAGAAAAGCACGTAATCAGCAAAGTTGGGTACATACATAACAATATAAAAACACAAACCTAACATGATACTACTAAACAACAAAACCTGATCAATAATAATACTTTGAAACTTAACTCAATAGATAAGACTTGACTTCACAATACATAAAACATGATAACTCATTAATAAATTGATAGTCTATGGATCGAGTTGTCCAACTAAAACCAGCCTTCAATATTGAAGGCGAATTACGGGTGCGACTCCATAATCCCTTGACCTACGATATCGGTGAACCTTTTAAAATAAAATCGGGCACAGTGATCAATCCGGCCCCAATGGCCACCACCATGTACTCCAACTCATACTATTCCAGAACTTCAGACGTGCACAAGTCTAAAGCTAATGATATTCTCTTTCACTTTAAGTATTAATATGTTATTCAATGTTGGACTATAAACAGACAACTAACACATAACATGGATACAATAAATATTCCACTTTTATCTTAGGATTAAATAATGTGATCAAACAATTCCAATTGACCATGAATTTATCCTCCAATTTATTTGTTGACTTAAATCAACAATCGATGTCCAAAGACAATAAATATACATACCCTACAAAGCCCTCGATCTTTGCAAAGTAATAAAATAATAATAACCAATAATAATCCAACTTACTAAACAAAGTCCTTGGCCTTTGAGAAAGTAATAAAATAATAAGGGAAATGATACCAAAATCCATAATCCAATAATAAATATTATTAATCCCTCATGTGAATTAATAAATAAATTTCTCTTCCCAAACATGTTTGAATCAAACATCCATTCAATCATGTAATAAACATATAAGAAATTCACATGCTCAACAACACGAAATTCCAAATCAATAGCCACGTATGAACCAAGGGTTCCCTATACATGATACTATAAATAATCCTATCCTAGGATATGATACTAGTCTAACACATATAAGAGGTTTTTAGTATGTCGTTAAGGCACTAAGAACCGCTTAGCAAACACAATTTATAAACCTAACGAGCAACTACTAAGTACGTAGTAATAGCAAGTCAAGGGTCGAACCACAAGGAAATTGGGATTGAGTTTAGTCCACTAAGTCCAAAACTACCTCAGTGAAGGGTTTTTGGGGTTGAGATTGAATAGGTTACCAACTAATTACTAGCTAATGAATACCGACTAATAATTAAATAGGAGAATTAATATGATAAAGAAAACACTAGAGCTTGGTTACTCGGATGAACTCGGGCAAGACACGACATAAATGCAACTACGAAGCTACAGAGAATAACGTGCGAGGTTAAGTTTCCCTCTAAAGTCCTTGAGTCCTCTCTCGAATGGTCCTCAAGAGTAATCAATTAATCAATCGACTAAATCCTCTCTCGAATGATCTTTATCCAATTGATTAATGGATTCAATTTGATTGGAAAACCCCTAAATAGGATCCTCTTAATTTCTACCTAATCTCTTGGTCTAGAAATTAAGTTGATTCATGGGAATGACTAGACAACAACAATCAGTTAAGAGTAATTGAAATCTAAGCCCTACCATAAACTTGATCAAGGTCTACCCTAAGGTGTCAAAACACCAAGAACAATGCATATTAGACATGAATAAACCAATTACAAGAATATCTACATTAAGCCCCTAATTCATGCTTTCACCCAAACCCTAGATTAGGAACTACTCACTAACCATGGATTCTAAGCCATTAAGATTCAATAAATTAAACATCATAAACAAAGCAATAGAATTAAAGGAAAGAGATTGAAGAAAAATTACTTCACTTGATTAACGAATTCGATCTTCAAATATGAAACAATTAAGAAACCAAGTGTTTTGAGAGAGTTTAGGGCTAAGAGAGAGTAATTAGAAACTAAGAGTATGAGATAATGTCGAGTCTAAGCTAAAAAAAACTAATTAAAAGAGTCATTAAACTAAGACGGAGAAAACGGGTCAACACCCGAAGTCAGGTCACCACGGTCGTGGTGAAATCACCACGGTCGTGGTGCCTTAAAATCGTCCAGGCAGTAACTAATTTCCAAACGAACTGACTCGACGAAGTCAGGTCACCACGGCCGTGGTGATTTTGCCACGACCGTGGCCCTTGACTTTCATAGGATAAGTTCCAAATCTTCAACAGTCTGTCTTGCTTGCTACAGGTCCCCACGACCGTGGTGACCTACTGGTTAGCGGACAGCTCATCTCCGAACGATCATATCTCTCTCGTCTCATATCGGAATTGGGCTCATGACCACTCGTTGAAAAGCTATCGAAACGAGCTAACACCTCCCGCTGGAATTACCTTAATCTGATTTATAGATCAAACATTATAGCAATTTGAAGTTCAATAGTCCACAACTAGTCTTCCAATGATCATATGACTTCAAAGACCTGCTAGTTAGCCTGGAAATCATCCAAAAACAACTAAACAGATAATGAAGCAACAATATAACTCAAAGGTGACAAAAACCATGCAATGCTAGGCTTAAATGCTCTAAAATACATGCAAGGACACTAAAATTGACCTACAATTAAGCACAATAAAGTGCTTATCAGACATGTACATACCTTGTGTAGAAAAAGTGAGAGGCCACTTTAAAACTCTAGAAGTCGCCTAAAGTAAATTCTCCGCCTACCAAAATAATAACATAACAATGAATTAATATCCTAATTAATTCACATCAATATAAATTATTTTAAAAAGCTTCAAAACTCATTTTAAAATACTTTAAAAACATTAAAGTTTCAACCTTTAACAACCTTTAATATAATTCCTATAAGTCTATGCTTTAAAAACCTCAAAAACTCTTACTTTCATACTTTAAACTCAATTTAAATATAAAATAATAAATCTGAAAGTAACTCGAATTCATAAATAATAAAAATCATATTTTTAAATTACTTAAAATAAAGTTTCCAACTTTATTCATAAAACGTATTAAAACTCATAAAAATCACAACTTTAATATTAAAACTTTAGTTAAACATTGAATAGAGGATAAGAGTTGAGAAATAACCAAAATAAACCACGAAAAATCGGAACCAAACGAAGCAAACACGCGCAAGAGGGCGGCGCATGGTTGTGGGGTGACGGCGCGTGTGCAGGACCTGCCTGCTGCTGTTGCTGCTTGCATGGCGAGCGAAGAGAGAAGGGGGAGAGTGAGGGTGGTGCGGTGGAAGCACGCAACACGAGAGGGAGGGCGAGTGATGGGCTCGCCGGAAAAGTGAACGGAGAAGAGTGTGTGGGTGGTGGCCGGACGGCACGCAAAACGAGGGAGAGAAAAAGAAAGAGGGGGCGCCGGTTGGGAGAGAGGGAGCAAAGAGAAATAAGTTGCAAATTTTGATGTTTAGGAAGGTATTTATAGGTTTGCCTAAAACCTATGGCAATTAGGTTTGGCTTAGGTTTGGGCTTTTGGTTGATCATCCAACCCTAATTAAATGATTTGGGCTCCTCAACCCAATAATAAAAACCATTTAAACACAACCCAAAACATTAAATAAAATATTCAACACTTAAAAGTCCATACCCATAAAATAAATGATTATTTAAAACGTTTAAACAATCTTTTGACTTTCAAAATAATCAACACTTAAATAATTAAATGAAATAAATATGAAAATGATTATAAATATAATATAAATATATTTATAAAATTCATAAAATTACGGGGGATTATAGATGGTGGTTGTTGCCGCTGATGACGCTCATACACGAAGCCTAGTAAAAGCCAAAAACCCACACGTTGTTGATTTTCCCCTGCCGCTGTTGTACGCTGATGCTTCTTGTCTTTTTTTTGTCTTTGTTAATGTTGTTTAATAATTCCTCAAAGCCCAATTAGAAGAGGTGTACTGGGTTTCTCTGGAATTGAGTCAAATGCCACTTTGTTGCTAAAATCACCTACCTATAAACAAAATAATAAAATAGCAGTAACTCGTGTCTCGGAATGAAAATCACTTAAAGCACTCTTTTAAATATAGTATCCCATATAATATGAATACTTTGAGATAATAAAATATAAATATATATGAGCATGTCAGTGCTTTTGTCAGATTTCTATTCCAAAGACCTGAAAAACTCGAATAACGAAAAATTAAAATGAAGATAGCATTTGTTCACATATGCAGGTTGGGAAGTTTCAACGAATGCTCAACAATGAACTCGAATGACATTTTTCTAGTGAGCTTTTTTCGAGTGATCCCATTCGAAGCTATTTTGATATTGAGGGTTATTTAATATAATTCGACGTAGCATCATATCTCTTTTGAATGATTTTTCGACTGATATTGATCGAAGGTGGGTTCTTCGAGTGACCTTATTCGAAGAACTAACTATTCTGACATTGGGGTTACTTCACAATAATTCGATGTACCATCATCTCTCATTCGAGTGAGACTTCGACAGATGTTGATCGAAGATGGGTTCTTTGAGTGACCTCACTGGAAGGATGCTCAGATTAGGGGCTCCTCATTCATTTCGAGGTACAACCAGATATTTGCCAGGCATTGTTTGCTCGAGTGAGATAGTTCAACTTGAGCCCCTTGGAAAATGATGCTTGGATGTGTTGCATAGGGGGCCTCCTCGTGAATTTAAGGTGATATAATTTTGGACTGAATTCACTCGAATAATAATGCTCGAATGACTTTGTTCTAAATAATTAGACTAGGGCTAATGACCCCTAGGACAAATCGAGGTAGGTGCCTTGTAAGAAGAGCTTCATTTTCTCGAGGAAGCCTGGTGATGACTAATGAGTGTCATACTCACTTTTGCTCGAGGAAGTTGCCTTGTGTGAAGGGCTTTAGTACTTAAAAAATATTTCACAGTTATTTAATCGAAGAATGTCCTTCAGATTCCACCCCTTTAGAATTTTCAAGATAACATTTTACTTGTGCAAATTCGAGGTAGTCCATGTTAGGGAAATGGTGATGTATCCATCAAATTCGACGTATCCCCTATTAAGGAAATGGAGATTTGTCAATTAAATTTGTCTTAGCCTCTTTTAGAAAATTGGAGATGTGTCAATTAAATTCGAAGTAGCCCCCGTTAGGGTTGAAGGTTGTAATAAATTTGAGGGTGCTTCAATGAGTCAATTCTCCACTTGACGGACAGCTTCAATGAGTCAACTCTGCACTTTGACTGGCAGCTTCAAAAGAGTCAACCATATTTCGTAAACCAGTATTTTATACGATGCATTAAAATTCCTTGTATGCAATAAATGTATTGGCACGAATTCCCAAAACATCTTATAATTCACATTAGAGTCGATACGACGTTTCACTATTGTAGAGGGTAGGTGAGTTATAAATAACTTCATTGTTACTTCCTTTACTCAAGTGCAATTTCTCTCTCCACTTTCTCTCTCTAAAAGCTCTTGCTTCCTTGTTCTTTGTTGTTCTTGCTTCATCGTGCGTTTCGAGGAACCTTCAACCAGCTTTTCGACCAAGGTACGATTTTTCGATCCTTATTCTTCTTCCTTTCTTTAATAAGTTCGAGGTAGGTTTTATAGTTCTTGTAAATCAAATAATGAATACTTTGGCCGAGTAGAGCAACCTCGTCTCACCCCTTCCTTATAAGTCATGGATTGAGACGTGGAATAATGGGGCCCTATGTTGTATCAATTGAGTATTGGATTCCCAATCCCCATGTCGTCCTCAACGCGCTACCCCCTGAAAATGAGGGTAGTGAGGAGGTTTTCGAGGGACTAGAGTACTTTGTAGATCACCCAGATAAGGTTACTTTAGCATTCCCTCCTACTTCGAGGAGTTACTTAGATCTTTTCTTTCACTTGGTGTAGTTGAAATAATGTAGTCAACGACGATGAAGCCCCTTCGACTTCGTAGCCTTCCGAATTCGAGTCATGCCCTTCCCCTGATAAGGTAAAGGGGATAGTGGGGCACAGATTGACTGGGAAATGAAGAAAAGACTTGAAAACAAGACTCGATTATTTAAGGAGTCATTACTTTGTTAGGATTCCATTTGTCTTGTATCCCCCTTAGTTGGAGGACTTAGTTGTATTACCGGCTCCTGGTTGCATTGGCATATACAAAACTTATTTTGAGTTAGGGCTCCATTTCCCTTTACATACCTTCTATAAAATTTTGCTCGATGCGTACAATATAGCCCTCCGCCAACTTATGCCTAATTCGATTGGTTACATTGTGGGTTTCTTGTGTAATTGTGATATGTTAGGGGTGAAGCCAACGCCGCGCTTGTGGTATTAAAACCCATAACATCTCCAAAGATTGTGTAGTCCGCAAGCATCATAAAGTTTCTCCAAAACAAGAAGCAAACCTTTCCTTCATCAATCAATCTTACTCTAAAGAAGAAGTACTATTTGTTTGCATCTGCTCATAAAGATTATCAACAACATTTTGTGAATCCTTTCCCTTAATTGGTTTTATTTTGAGTTTATAGCAGCAGGCGAAGTCGTCCTTCATGAAATGCCCCAATACATCTTCACCACCAGCTTTAGTACTCGTGTATCTGAATGAATCTATTGGTCTCGGTCCACACTCGTGCATAACGTTTATGGTTTGTTGTTTTGGATCACTCATTGGATGCTCAGATTTGTGAAGGTAATTTAGTGGTTTTCTTGTAAGTGGATGATTGTTGTTTTATAACATGCTGCATTATCTCATATTGTCCTTCAAGGTTCATCCTTGCTCTAATTAGAGCAGGACCATTCAGTTCTTATGATCATAACTCTTCTTGTCCTCTGATTCTTTAATGTGTTCCCTTGTTTTGAATTGATGTCTTGTATCATTATGTCTGTATTATTCTCTCCCTGTTTTTCTTTGTTTTTAGTACTCCTTTTCCCTTGAGCAGAGAAGATAAAGTAGGTCCCTTCTTTTTTTTCTTTTTTTTTTTGGATTTCCTAGCACTGAACCCTACTATAGCAACGTTGACAATATAGCTCATGTAATCATCCAAAGTTAGTCTTCCTTGACCAAGTAAAACTCCTCCAATTTCATGTTTATTCAATGATTATTCAGTTGAATCTGTTATTAAATATTAAGATATTTATGATAGTGTATCTATCTGTGATAAAGTGTATTTATGTGTGATATAGTGTACCTATGTCTGATATAGTCTAT
This sequence comes from Patellifolia procumbens, assembly GCA_947645195.1. Classification (NCBI taxonomy): domain Eukaryota; kingdom Viridiplantae; phylum Streptophyta; class Magnoliopsida; order Caryophyllales; family Amaranthaceae; genus Patellifolia; species Patellifolia procumbens. The sequence continues at coordinate 12,015,710 of CANSGD010000787.1, forward strand.
CTATGTGTGCTATAGTGTATCCATGTGTAATATAGTATATGTATTTTGTGTACTTTAATACTTTTTCGTACGTAATATTTTCTATATATGCAAGTGTGTTATTGTTTGATATAGTGTATCTATTTTATGATATAGTGTATGAATTTTTTAGTGTATTTGTGTACTATAGTCCATTTGCATTTCTTAGTGTACGTAATAATGTTTTAATCTATAGTGTCTTTTTGTGTGATATAGTGTATCTTTTATGATATAGTGTATGTAGTATATTGTGGTTTCGTACGTAATATCTACTATATATGTTATAGTGTGTTTCGGTCGGATGTAGTGTATCTATTTCATAATAGATTTGTGATAAAGTGTATTTTGTGTATTATACTGCGTTATTGTGTTTCATAGTGTACGTAATATTTTTTATATATCGTAGTGTCTTTGTGTTTGATTCCATAGTGTCTTTCTGTGTGATATAGTGTATCTATTTATGATATATTTAGTATATGAGTGATATAGTGTGTTTTATTAAACATACCTGGAATGGCAGCTGAATTAGATTCATTAGTTGATATTATAATATATTGCTTAACTTGTTTTTCGAGCTCATCATAAAGCAGCTCCACATTTTCTACAGACAAATTTACTGATACTGCTTTGCTTAATCAAACGAATGAAATTATTGAGTTTGATGTTATTACCTTCAAAACTTGGTGTAAAATTGAGATCTATTACGATTGGATCTTAATGTTCATTTGGATTGAATTCTGATGATGTTAGCTGTAGAATCCTTCAATACTCTGGTTGAGATCTATTTGCTCAATCAAACTCAAATTTCCCATGAATTTCTCGTAGTTGCTCAATTGAATAGGAAATTGTTAAGAATCAGTTTCGAACAATATAGTGTTATAATTATTGAATCAAATAAGAATAATAATTTGATTCTGGAAGAGATGTACGTAAATTAGGTTTTGTGTGAAATTGAGAAATAATTTGAGTGAAGAGAGAGAATCTTTAGTTTTGGAACTATTAATGAGAGAAGGAAACACAAATTTTGGAAATATTATTTAGTTTTGTCGTGGGTCACGTGTCTAGGCTGGTGCACAGTATTTTTAATGTGAACCGAGTCCATGCAAGTTAGATTGCTCATTAATAGAGAATTATATTCATATTTACTAATATTTTGGTTTCTCCCTTGATTCCAAATAGGAATAACAAAAAGGAACATAGAAAGGTAATACTGTTGTGAAAAGATGAAGACAGAAGTAAGAGAGAAACTAGACAGAAGAGAGAAATACTGAGGGAAGATTTTTACTCGGTGCAGTTTGCATTCATCCTTGCATCATATATATATACTACAACCATGCTATACCTTTGCCTATATGCTATAGCATAGGAGGGTAATTTTTCTACATGCATTTATGACATGCATGGTACATGTTCTAGATGGCCATTCATCTTTGACATTTAACACTCCCCCTTGAATGTCCATCTTTTCTAATGATGCTCCTTACAACTATATCTCTTTATATGCTTAAATATACTGCCTCGTTAAATACCTTATCAGGAAAAACCCAGTGGGATAAAAACCTGATCGAAGGGAAAAAGAGTGCAGTGCATATAAGAACTATAATACTCCCCTCGAATGCCCATTGCCATATTTACAACAAAACATGGTGCAACTTTGTTGTGTTATATGCTGATATTTACTGCCTCGTTAAAAACCTTGTCAAGAAAAACCCAGTGGGATAAAAACCTGATCGAAGGGAAAAAGAGTGCAGTGTATATAACCCTCCCCCTGAGTCTAACGTAGGTTACTGAGGTGACGCATTCCAATCTTGTGCACCAATTGTTCGAGTCTCCTTGAAGGAAGGGACTTGGTAAACAAGTCCGCAAGGTTTTCACTTGATTGAATTTGTTGAATGTCTATCTTTCCTTCTTTCTGGAGATCATGCGTGAAGAAGAGTTTCGGTGATAAATGTTTGGTTCTATCTCCTTTGATATATCCTTCACTGACTTGGGTGATGCAAGCAGTATTATCTTCATATATCAGTGTTGGATTATCAGTAACTAAATTCATACCGCATTCTTTTTCGATATGGCTGATCATTGTTCTGAGCCAAACGCATTCTCTTCCAGCTTCATAGAGAGCAATCAATTCGGCATGATTTGATGATGTGGCAGTTAATGTCTGCTTCGTTGATCTCCATGATATTGCTGTATCTCCATAAGTGAATAGATACCCAGACTGTGATTTGGCCTTTTGAGGGTCGGATAAGTATCCAGCATCTGCATAACCAATGAGTGAAGCACTTTGCTTCGATTGATAAAATAATCCAAGGTCATGTGTTCCTCTGAGATAACGGAATAGGTGCTTAATTCCATTCCAATGTCTCTTTGTTGGCGCATTACTGTATCTGGCTAAGAGGTTCACTGAAAAAGCTATGTCAGGCCGAGTATTATTAGCTAGGTACATTAAAGCGCCAATTGCACTCAAGTACGGTACTTCAGGACCAAGATTTTCTTCATTTTCTTCTCGAGGTCGGAATAGGTCGTCTTTCACATTCAAAGACCGCACAACCATTGGAGAATTTAATGGATGTGCTTTATCCATGTAAAAACATTTTAAGACCTTTTCTGTATAATTTGATTGGTGAACTAATATCCCATCTTTCAAATGTTCCATTTGTAAGCCAAGGCAAAATTTTGTTCTCCCAAGGTCTTTCATTTCAAATTCTTTCATCAAGTACCTTGCAGTTATTTCAAGTTCTTTATAAGTTCCAATGATGTTCAGATCATCAACATAAACTGCAATTATAGCAAATCCTGATTTGAATCGTTTAATGAAGACACAAGGATTGATTTGATTATTTTTGAATCCCTCTTTCGTTAGGTATTCACTGAGACAATTGTACCACATTCTTCCAGATTGTTTAAGTCCATAAAGCGATCGTTTTAGCTTTATAGAGGTCATGTCTCTGGATGTGTACTTTTCTGGTAGTTTTAGTCCATCAGGGACTTTCATGTAGATGTCAGTGTCAAGTGACCCATATAAGTATGCAGTCACGACATCCATCAACCGCATTTGAAGTTTTTCGAAGACGGATAAACTTACCAGAATCTAAATGTAGTTGCGTCAACTACTGGAGAATACGTATCATAATAATCAATCCCTGGCATTTTGGAGAAGCCTTGGGCAACAAGCCTTGCTTTGTATCTAACGATTTCATTTTTCTCGTTTCGTTTTCTGACAAATACCTACTTGTATCCTACTGGTTTTACCCCTCTTGGTGTCTGAGTTATTTGTCCGAAAACTTCTCGCTTTTCAAGGGATTTTAGTTCTGCTTGGATTGCTTCTTTCCATTTTGGCCAATCTTGTCTGCGGCGACATTCGTCTATGGTTTTTGGTTCTACACCATTCTCGTCAGATACCATTTCAACCGCTATGGAGTAAGTAAAGACATCATCTATGACAACATTTTTTCGATTCCACTGTCTCTTTGTACAAGCATAATTAATCGAAATTTCAATGTTGTCGATACTTTCGTGTCCCTCGTTATTTGGAACATCTTCTTCTTTGTCTTTGTCTTTGTCTTTATCTCTTTCTCCATTTTGAATTTCATGATTTTCAATTGGAGGAACAATCATTTGTTCCTTTTCTATTTCATCTCGCCTTTTATTTTTTCTTGGTTTCGAATCTTTCGAACCAGGTGGCCTTCCAAGCTTACGGCGTGCCATAGACTCTTTTTCAATTGCCTTATTATCTATGGGAATTTCAATTCGTGGGGGAGCATTTTCTGCTGGTATATGTGACTTCGTCACTTTTTTACTGTCAACGAATGCATCAGGCAATTGATTTGCAACACCTTGTAAATGAACAATTTTCTTAACTTCTTGTTCACAAGAGTTTGTTCGTGGATCAAGAAAAGATAATTGTGTTGCATTCCATGTAATTTTATATCCTTTTTGTTTGGGTCCACTTTCTCTCCCCCTAAGGCTGGGAATAAGCTTTCATTAAAATGACAATCGGCAAAACGAGCCGTGAATAAATCACCTGTCATTGGTTCAAGATATTTTATAATTGATGGGGATTCAAAACCAACATATATTCCCAGCCTTCGCTGTGGACCCATCTTTGTGCGTTTTGGTGGAGCATTAGGGACATATACACCACATCCAAATACTTTCAAATGTGAGACATTTGGTTTTCGACCATATACTAATTGTAGTGGTGAGAATTTATGATAAGCTGTTGGTCTCAATCGAATCAATGATGCTGCATGTATTATGGCATGACCCCAAGCAGATGAGGGCAACTTTGATTTCATCAATAATGGTCTTGCAATCAATTGCAATCTTTTTATTAATGATTCAGCAAGACCATTTTGTGTATGAACATGAGCCACTGGATGTTCCACATCAATCCCAATGGATATACAATAATCATTAAATGTTTAGGATGTAAATTCCCCAGCATTGTCGAGTCTTATTTTTTTAATTGTATAATCCGGGAATTGAGTTCTTAATCGAATGATTTGAGCAAGGAGTTTTGCAAATGCACTATTTCTGCTTGATAAAAGGCTTACATGTGACCATCGTGTTGAAGCATCAATCAACACCATAAAGTATCGAAATGGTCTACATGGGGGATTAATTGGCCCACAAATATCTCCTTGTATTCTTTCAAGAAATGTTGGAGATTCGGTAGCAATTTTATTTATAGAGGGCCTTGTTATCATTTTCCCAAGTGAGCATGCTGCACATGCTAACTCATTTGTCTTTGGGATTTTTACATTCTTTATTGAATGCCCTATTGAGTTCTCAATGATCCTGTGCATCATTCCTGTGCCAGGATGACCTAAACGGTCATGCCATAGATTAATTAATATCTTATTATCTAACTTCTGGTTAGATATCATGTTTACTTCAAACGGACTTATATTAACACTGTATAGTCCTGAGGAATATGCTGGCAATTTCTCACAGATATATTTCTTGCCATTTCTATTTTCTGTGAGACATATATATTCCGTTTCATCATTTATCATTGTTTCCAAATGATAACCATTTTTACGCACATCTCGAAAGCTTATAAGATTTCTTCGAGATTTACTTGAGTATAGTGCATCATCAATAGTCAATTTTGTCCCTTTGGGGAGTATTACACAAGCTGTTCCGGATCCTTCGATAAGTTTTGCTGTCCCGGATATGGTGTTGACATCACCTTGAAACATTGTTAGTTTTGAAAAATACTCTTTATTTTTCAGTATGGTGTGCGTTGTTCCACTATCCAGGAGGCATTGGTATCCAGATCCATTTTTAGGTTGATCCATATCTTCATAATAAGAAACAAAATTAAATAAGAACATGCATATTTCATTGATAATAAGATGGTAGTACAATTCTTAAATAAAACAAACATTAAATAAATACTTGATCAACAAGGAAATAAATATTTTCATAGCTAAACAATCAATTTTCTCTTAAATTAAAATCATTTTCAGCTCCAACTCCATCCATAAAAAAATCGGAGACATCAAGGCTAGGCGGTGAGGTATTTGCCTCATTCACAAAATTGGCTTCTGCATCTTTTCCTTTATTTTTCTTAGAAGCCTGGTAGAGATCTACCAAATGCTTGGCTGTTCGACATGTACGCCCCCAGTGCCCAGATATACCACATCTAAAGCATATATCTTTTGCCTTCTGATTATCATGCTTGTGGTATTGTTGCCCCCTCTCATTGTTTTTGAAGTTATTATTATTTTTGGGGAAATATCCTTTACCTCGGCCTCGGCCTCGACCACGATTGTTTCCACGTCCTTTCCCACGGCCATTTCCACGCCCACCTCTGTTTACAGCATTTGATTCAGGTAGGTCTGAGATTTCTACTGCATTCGCCTCTTGGAATGCCAAAGACCCAGTTGGTCTAAGATTATGATTCTTTAGTAAAAGATCATTATTTTGCTCAGCCACCAACAATACAGAGATTAGCTCAGAATATTTTTTAAAGCCCCTTTCTCTGTATTGTTGCTGTAATATAATATTTGAGGCGTGGAATGTAGAGAGAGTTTTCTCTAGCACTTGTTCCTCAGTGACCGGATGATCACAATATTTCAGCAGCGATACAATTCTAAACAGTGTTGAATTGTAGTCACTGATGCATTTAAAATCTTGGAACCTTAGATTAGTCCATTCGAATAATGCCTTGGGGAGGAGAATATTTTTATGGTGGCCATATCTTTCTTTGAGGTTGTTCCATAGTTCTTTTGGATCTTCCACCAATAAGTATTCAGTTTTTAGGCTTTCATGCAGGTGGTGTCTCAAAAGAACCAAGGCCCTGGCCTTTTTCTTGTTCAGTGGCCAATTTAATTTGTTGGGCCGTACTTGAGCCTATATTGACAGTTTGATCTTTAATAGTATGCTCTAGTCCTTGAGCCTTTAAATTCATCTGGGCATCTACCGTCCATTCCAGGAATTTATTTCCGGACAAATCTAGGACATTGAATTGTCTTTTCATTAAATCTCCCATTATAGCTACAATAAGGTAGATAATAGTATGAAATTAGTAAATGATAACAAATCACATATAATATCTCCCCCTGATTTATATCATTTATAATTATAAATATTACAAAATAAAACAAAATAAGACATAACATTAAAATATTACAAGCAAAATAATAACTTACAATAAAAACACAGAAAGTACAAAAATAAGCTAAAATAACAAAATACTTCCTAGAAATGCATATGAAGACAAAACAACACATGCATTTTCACCGTTTTACCGGGGAGAAAGTGTGTGATATCATGGTTCCTACTTGTGTATGAGGAGAAATATCATTAATGCCATGAGAAGGACAAATAAACCGGCTATAAGGAACAAATAGAGTTTTATTTTTCTAAAATCCTCCTCAAAAGAAGAGGAGGGTGGAGGGCGGTTGTGTTCGGCGTTGGGCATGGTGGCCGGGAAAAATGGAGGAAGAAAAAAAATTTGTGGGTTTGAGTAAAAGATGGAAGAAGATAAGAGATATGTGGTGAAATTGGGGATGGGTAATCCGCTTTTATAGAGGGTTATCCTTAACTGTACAGTTTGTTGTATATTTATCTACAGTTGTTCAAAGAATATAATGCAATAAAATTTTAGTTGGAGTATTTATGGGTACTAAATATAATTTGTTCCTATTATGCATGTCGGTAAGTGTAAAAATGATAATAAATATAACTACAAATGTCATATAAAGGAAATAACACATAGTAAAGGAAATAAATATGTAATACGGTTCTAGGTTAGCTACTCCTGCATATATTGACAATAAAAAGAGCAAGAAAAATTTACTATTGTCGGCCAGCCATATAGGCGGCAAAATTAAATAAAACAACAACCTGCCATATAGGCGGTAAATGAAAATAACCTGCCATATAGGCGGTACAACAAAATAAAATAGCATAAATTAAAGTGTCCTGGCCCTCCATAAAGGTGGCGTTATTGTTAAATTATTATTTAATTTACGGGCTAGTGGCATGGTGACGTTTGCTACTAGTTCCTTCCTGTTCGTCCCTATTTCTTTTATTATTTGGTGGTGGTGGATTTTCAGTTGGTGGTGCTGGAGGATTATTATTGGTGTTAGGAACAGGGGTTTGTGGATTTTCACCGGTACGGACATTAGTACCGTTGGCGAGGTCAGTGCGAAAAGGATGACTTACAATCCCCCTAGCTGGGTTGGTAGCGAAAGGGACGGTGTTACGTTCTACAATTAAATGTATACAACAGAGAGGAACATTGTTGAAAACAACATTGATCCCGTTACTTTGTTGATCCATGTTAGGATAGTGAAAAAGGGTGAGACTAGAAAAATTGGATACCGGAGTTTGAAAGATTAAAGGTTAAAAATACCTTTTGGTTTTTGTAAGCAAACTCGTGCTGATTACGTGTTGTGAAAAGATGAAGACATAAGTAAGAGAGAAACTAGACAGAAGAGAGAAATACTGAGGGAAGATTTTTACTCGGTGCAGTTTGCATTCATCCTTGCATCATATATATATACTACAACCATGCTATACCTTTGCCTATATGCTATAGCATAGGAGGGTAATTTTTCTACATGCATTTATGACATGCATGATACATGTTCTAGATGGCCAATCATCTTTGACATTTAACAAAAACATAATTGTGTATGATGACATGACACTATGTTATTTGAAAAAAGGGGTCAAATGTGGCATAATAGCAATATAGATAGCATATAGATATATGATTGTAAATTGTAATGATTGTAGACTACTTTAAGCAGACATCTTTGTAAGAAAATAATCTCTCCGTTATTTAATGATTTCTCATTTGTTTTTTCTCATTTGCTTTTTGCACGGTCTACATACACATCTTCGACTATTTATAAATCTAATTATGTAATAATAAATATTATTAAAACTTAATATATTAAATATGCACATTAAGATAAATTTAACACCAAGTGAATACTATTTATACCGTATATTTTAAATAGAATTTGTGGTCAAAGTTTGACTTTGAGAAAAGCAAATAAATAATCTATCGGGAAGACGGAGAGCATATTTCATATACGTGTTCGTAGAGTGTCCCAATCTTTTCCATTAAACGTTAAAGAAAATAAAGTATTATAAACGTGGACACGTGGGTATAGTGTTGAAAGCCTTGTACAGGCGTAGCCTTTGAGCATGGAAATTACCAAAAAGAATTAGCCTAAAACCAATCCTATTCGATGTTGTCACGTTAAGTGTTAGTGTATTTAGTGCAATCATAAGGTCCAATCACTTGATTAGTCTTCCGTTTCACCTGGAAAACAGCAAACGAAGGTATGGTAAGATTACTTGGTCGAAGTGTGATATAATCAGCAGATAAGTAGATGAAGGAAGCTAGGTAGAGCTTGTCAATGATTGTCATTCGTCTCCTCACATACTGTGATACACTATCTTCATTTTTCATTTCATTAGTTGCAATGTTTTAACTTTTACGCTATTAACTGCTAACTTTAACATAAAATTTTGACAAATACATAAAACATTTCAGCGTGTAAGATGTTAGAATTATCTCTATGCAAATACACAAAATACCAACTTTCTATAATTCTCACTAATAGATATGAATGGTAAAAGCTTTTTCCTTCTTACTGAAGTAATAGTAGCCAAAACAGAGGCCCAGAATAACTAAAAAATGACAGTTACAACTTAGAAGTCTAATTTTTAGAAATATCTTGGATAGCTATTAAGTCTTAGCCTTAAGACATCCAATTTGCACAAGTTGGGCAACTATGTTTGCTGGTTTTTCAGAGTTAAAGTATGTTTGCTGGTTTTTCAGAGTGATTCTAGGATTAAGCTTTCCATAGGAGGAGCCATCGGGGCTTTTACTGTTTACATAGCGAGACTTTGCTTCTCATGACTCTGTTAATGCACATGAGATTGGCAACAACGTTCAGAAGTTGCAAAGGAGTTTGAGGAGGAAGAAAAATTCAACGGGTTGATACCGTGCAAGTTTAACCAATGAAGCAAGGAGGTTTCAGATAATTTAGAGGCTAGTGGGGATTCCTTAGAGAGGGAAGATTCAAAAGATGACAAGATAATAGGGAGATCAAAGCTGCATTAAGTTTGTCATAATCTCGTTACCATCATCAGGTCGTTTCTTCAATTATGGACAATGGTGATGAACCAAGGAAGCAGCTTTTGGAAACCTTTTCTAAGACATGTTCAATTTCTCCAGTTACATATAACCGACAAAAGGAAGATTCCAACCTTCGGTATGCTCCTTTGATGTATAAGGAACTTACTACAGGAAACTAGATTAGCTTCTATTGCTCCTAATGTCATGTTGCAACAGGGTTAGAGCTATTTTTGTTGCAATGAACAAGAAGTGAAAGCATGTAGACATGCTCAGTGATTATGTGTGATATAGTAAAAATCCGTTACCATATTAACCAACCCCATTTATTTCCCTTGGTCTTTCCAATGTAATCATATTTTTGAAGTTAATATTAGACAGCTGCATCTTCATTATTACTGCTTCTATTAGTGAATATGGCATCGTATTGTTACAAATAAATCAAAACATGCCATACCTAATTTACGCCCTAGTACTTGGGATGCGTTATCTTCACCTAATTTTCACTTATCCAAACTTATTTTATTTGTAGATCATTTAACCATCAATAGCCCAAGACCATTAACCTTCTATTTGCATTCAAGAGTTTCCTAGAGAGGCAACGATCAGGAGATTCAGAAACTCATACCGGGGACCATGGACCACGTTCAGGTATTGGCTTGTCTGGAGGTGAATGTTTTACAGCGCCTGTCTTCCGTGTCAAAATTTCCTACAACAATGAAGCAACATAAAGACAACATGACAAATTCGGAGGGAGTAGAAGATGCAGCAATATCCAGCTGAAGAGACTAAAAGTTAAGGTCACGACATTTGACTTTCTACAGGTATAAGTTACAGCAAGGATGGATTGACCCTAAATTAAAAGGGGTGGTGCGTATATTCTTCTCCACTCAACATTAATTCAAACCTTTGGAACTTTACACTATTCAAACACTCTCTTTTGACCTTGTATTACTTTTGACCTTCTACTACTATTTATAGATAAGGATATACATAGTTATTTGGGACACTGTTAGACTTGTCTCGATATATCAACTTTTTATAATTTTTACCTACAGAGATAGTTGTTAAAATCTCGATTCAAATCGTAGAATCTTACGATTTTACGATTCAATTATGGTCATACGATTCGATTCACGATTCTACACGATTTTATACATTTTTGTGTACTAGCGAAAACCTCATATATCTAACTCAAATTTATTCAAGCTACCAAAGTCACTAATAAACATGAATGGTCAAATATCGCCTATCTAATAGCTAAACAACTACTTTTATCCGTTATTAGTCATGTTAAACTTATAAAATGAGCAATATATAGATCATACACGTTCGTACAATCTTACGATTCTACGATTCGATTTGACGATCCGATTCTAAAACCACTTAACGATTCAAAGTAGAATCCCGATTTTAACAACATTGATAATTGAAAACATTAATGGCTAAAAATGTGCATTGGAAGGTGTGAAACTCGACATGTTGCAATTAAAATGGAACTAGAAAAATATTGGTTTAAAATGGATATAGTGAGTTGTAAGCTATATTTGGATCGCCATACCCTTGCAATTAATTACTTGATGCGAATTTTTGCCAAAAAAGTCAAAATTTATGCGCTTGAGCTGATCAACCCACAAAAAAATTTAAGGGGTCCAATTACTTTGTTCTTGATAAATTAAAGCTATGAACATTAAGTGATCAACCCAATGAGGAAATTTTCTTGCAAAAATTGAATAAAAGCACAATGCCCATCAAGGAAAAAATGACAGCACTCTGAAGCACATAAACGGAATAAAACGAGTGTATCACTGCTCTTTATGCCTGTGATAAGTATATATAACTTGTTTCCAAGTCTAAATTTATCGTACGAAATGGATTACCTCTCCAGCAGATTCAATAGCAGCAAGCCACTCATCTGAGAATGGAACAGCATTTGGTGGTGGCCTCGTCAACTTCCCCTCATCTGTCCTCCTTTAACCTTGGACTAGTGAGTTGAGATTACAGAAGTAAAAAAAACATATGTATAACGCATCAAGTACTCGATAATACTTACTGTTTTGTAATTGCATCCACATCGTCTATATCTTCCGTATTGCATGTAATATCATCAGATTCTGTTGGTGAGAGATTGCATCCGGGTTCATCAGATTCGATATACTCCTCGAGAGTTGCTTTCGTCATGAGCACATCTCTAGGTGATATTTCTTGTTTATTGACGAGACATAATGATTCTTCTGTATCAGGATTTTCTACATCAGCTACCACCTGATCCTTGCTTCTCTTTCCAGATGATTGAAGTTCCAGATGACTAGTTTGAGGAGCGGAATCGTCACACTTGTTGGGAAGACAGCACATCAAATTATGGTCCGGAACTTCCTCCGAGCTATTGTTCACTTGATTAGATATCCTAGATGATTGAAGTTCCAGAAGACTAGTTTGAGGAGCGGAAACGTCATACTTGTTGGGAAGACAACTAAGCAAATTAATTTGGTCTCCAACTTCCTCCGTGCTATTGTTCACTTGATCAGATATCCTAGATGATTGAAGTTCCAGATGACTAGTGTGAGGAGCGGAATCGTCACACTTGCCGGCAAGACAACTACGCAAATTAATTTGGTCCTCAAGTTCCTCCGCGCTATTGTTCATTTGATTAGGTATCCTAGATGATTGAAGTTCCACATGACTAGTTTGAGGAACGAAACCGTCACACTTGTTGGGAAGACAACTAATCAAATTAATTTGGTCCTCAACTTCCTCCATGCTATTGCTCACTTGATTAGATGTCCTAGATAATTGAAGTTCCAGATGACTAGTTTGAGGAGCAGAATCGTCACACTTGTTGGGAAGACAACTAAGCAAATTAATTTGGTTCTCAACTTCCTCCGCGCTATTGTTCACTTGATTAGATATCCTAGCAGTAGTAATTCCTTGATTTATTCTGTAAGAACTATCAGGTGGTGCACTAGTAACCTGTGATGAAGTACTTGAAACAGGTGCCGTGGTCTACAATGCATTTAGTTACAGAAATAGTTACTAAAGGTTCACCAACACTTTTATTTTGTGAATGATGAATTTAATACCTTAACAAAATGCATTTTAAGAACTTTAGTTATACCTCACTAAAGAATCTAAGAGATGGTGACGGCATCCGTAATCCTGATGGTCTTAATCCTTGAACTTTAACAATTTTCCTGCTAAGACCAGCATTATCGTAGTGCACATGCGACAAGGCTGTACTGCTGCTCGTTCCATCACTGGACCTGATCCTATCTATCCCTCCAGTTGGAAGACCCTGACTTGAATTGTTTTCTGAATATTTGCAAAAATAATTGGTTTCTTGAGCTCTATGGATCATCAATGAATGCCTTTGCGAAGCTGAGTTCGTCTGAAAAGAAAAAACTTGCTCTCTTATTGAGTGTCAAAATTCGTAAGAGCTTGACAAATATGAATGACATCCACAGAATGATTCGATCAACTTAAATCAGCAAGGACAGCCAGTTCTAAAAATATTACACATCAAATTCTCACCACATCATTTCCAACATCAGCACAAGGCTTGTTGGATATAGGTATTGAATCCAAACTTGTTTTTGCAGCATTAGCAGTATGTTTGCTTTTTGATGAAATTTTCGAGCTCAGACTTTTCCGGGCTGCTGAATCCAAAGAGAAATAAACAAGTTAAGAGGAGAAACAGAATAAGAATTGAGATAAACAAAATGACAGAGGTGGTATGTTGTAGCTTGATATAAAACGGAAAAGATTTTCTATTCTAGCTTGAGAAAAAACAAAAAAAAGAAATTCAAAGTTCTTATCTTAGATGAAGAAATAGAACTCAAAAGCAACAGGTAATATGACACTTTATGTTAAATCTACCAAACAAAAGTTAATAAGAACCTCGATGGGAATCTACCGCAATATTGGAACAAAAAATTGTTACTATTGTAGATGAAAATAAAACTCAAAAACGTGTAGTATGACGCTTCAAGTTAGATGTATCATACAGAAGTTAGTAAAAACCTGGTTGAGAAATTCCCGTACACTTCAAAGTTCTTCCACCAGCTGCTCTATGAATAGATGTCATGGGAGACACTGAAGGGTTTTTCTTTGAAATTGGAAATTTAGGAATTTTTGAGTTTCTTGACATAATTTGTTTAGTTCCTGTATTTGGAAGCTTCTTCTGAGTAATAAATAAATTAAGGAGTGCTATTTCCACACTTTGTTAAAAATAATACAAACATTGCTTTTATAGTAAAGCAGTAAAAGGATATGAAACAGAAGCCATTGGGGAAGAAAAAACTTCTCCTTTACACACAACCTTCTTATGACCATGAACAGGAGAAACCTTCTCCGAGGGCTGTAAAAAAAAAATGATAATGCCTTAAGATATATTATAGCAACTAGCAAGAACAGATTATAACAATACGAAATTATTTTAGAGACTGACTTTCGAAACTGAAACCGTACAATCAGTCGTAATGGAATCCCGCTTCATAAATGAACTATGAGTGGGATTTCTTTTATTGGGATAACTAGACGGCAGTGCTTCGAATAGATCTTCTCCAAGAGTTTCTACATCAGCTGAAGCATGGTTCATAGGCAATGAATCTCTTCCTTGTTCATCTATAACAGAAAGATTGTCTTCATCGCCTATGGTCCCGCTAATCATAGATAACTCGGAAGCATCAAGGACACCTGAGAGAAAGAGCATTTGATTTCAACATCCAACAAAAACTCAATTTGCTACTACATTAGTCAATTTGTTAGGCAAATCCAAATATTAGTACCTTCTTCAGTGAGGAAAGCCCTATCCCAAGCCAAGCTTTTCCTCAAATTGTACCCATCAACCTTTTTGCTCCTCTTCATTTTTTGTGGTTCAACACTAAGAGTAGGCCCTCCTAACTTGCTTGCACTACTATCAACATTTTCTTTGTTGTTGTTAGTTAAACCATTCCCTTCTACCTGTTTTAATTTTCGAACCTGCCATAAATAAGGCAAATTCATAAGTTAATCAGCACACTTGTAAATTTTCATGATTTCATATGAGCATATTCAACTATTGGAAAAATCGACACCAACAGTCCCAACTATGGCCGGTCTTCTAACAATTTCAACTATTGGTTACCTCGGAATAGTCCCAACTTTTGGGTTATCTAAGTATCTTCTAAAAACAGTCTCATATGATTATTCCTTTTGTCAAAAGAGTACAAAAAATTGAAGGTTTTTTATCACTAATGGTCAAAAAGAGAAAAAAATGAGAGAAAAGCCTAATATTTGATCAAAATAAATAATCTTATCATCATTTTGTCTAAAAACTAGTAAGTTGGGACTGTTATTGGAAGACGCCCGTAAAAGTTTGGACCATTCCAAGATAATCAATAGTTAGGACTATTAATAGAATATTGGTCATAGTTGGTAATGTTTATATCAATTTTTCCAATAAAAACTTTCACAATCTTCTGATAACCATGCTTGCAAATTCGATGAAAAGATGAAGAAATTACGAATGGTAAGAAAGTGGGTACACAAATGAAACTACAAATGACGATATAACAATGACAACCCAAAATATAATTATAACAGCAGCAGTAGTATGATTAGAATACACAAGAAATGAGGAAGAAATGGAAAGATATATAAGATTGAACAATTGACAAGATTGGCGTAATGGGTAGCATAATACACAAAAAAGAAAGTACCATTACTAAGATGATAAGAAATAGTAGAAGGAGAAATGGGTGTGAGATTTGGATACTTGGAAGATTGGAAAGATGAGCAACCCAATGTGGTGAATTGGTGATGTCGTCGACT
Source organism: Patellifolia procumbens (assembly GCA_947645195.1). NCBI lineage: Eukaryota > Viridiplantae > Streptophyta > Magnoliopsida > Caryophyllales > Amaranthaceae > Patellifolia > Patellifolia procumbens. The sequence goes on from CANSGD010000787.1 coordinate 12,031,143, forward strand.
GGCAATGGCTGATGGAGAGAACCCTGCTCGTTTGAAATTTCAACGAGCGAGAGAGACAGATTCCATTTTATTTAAATTCTTTTCCCTCTTGACGCTCAAAGAATGGGTTTTGCGGTCACCTTGGGCAATTAGTAGATTATACACCAATGAGCACCATGAGCATGGTGCTCCTTGTCCAAAACGCAGCCAAAATTAAACAAAACGCGTGCTTTTAAGTTGGGCGCGCTGCTCAGTTTACATTGAGTGTTCACCAGTGTACACGAAAAATTCAAAAACAAAATTGATTTGACAGGTTACTGTTGAACATTAAAAGCATGCTCAGTGGTTTCTCTTCCTCACTCCCCATCATTTCTCTTTCTCTCTCCAATTTCTCTCCCCAAAAGCTCCAAACCTCCATTACCAAAACTCCAAAAACTCAAAAAACCCCATTTTAGGTTACTCCCCTTCACGAAAATTCCCCAATTTTTTTTTGAAATTGCTCATTGAACACCATATATTCGAATTGTAGCATCAATTTTTTACAATTACGGACATTAGAGAATAATTAAACAAACAAGCAAATAGAAAAACAAAGCAACCAAAGAAGTTACGTTGCCAAAGCCACTCCAAATCCGTCATCCAGTACCGACGAATCTTCCAGACACGACAGAGTAAGTTTCTCCTCATTTTAATGTACAAAAAATGCTCCCTGAATGCGATTGTTTTCTAGATTTTTCTTTCTTTTTCGTTCTTAGATATGAAGATGAAATACCACTGAGCAACCCTTTTGAAATCAAAAATCCAAGAACCAAAAGGAGGCCAAACATCCAAACAGAGGTAATTCCAAAAATGTAAAAGTGTTGTTCTTCGGTTTATTGTACAATATATATATGTGAGTGTACATTAGATAAATTTATTTTTGATTTAGCATGTACAAGGTTTTTAATTTTTTAGAAAGTTGATGGATATGCTTTAGAAAGTTGTACATTAATAGAATTAGAATGTACATTGGTGGTTGTTGGGTGCTATGGATATGCTTTAGGAAGTTGTAAATTAATAGAATTAGAGTATTTACATTTGATGGTTGTTGGTTGTTTCTATGAATTCATACATTGTTTATTTGTACATTGCTGTTAGCATGGTTGTTCATTAATGAAATAAGAATGTACATTTGATGGTTGTTGGTTGTTTCTATAAATTCATACATTAGATGGATGTGCTTAAGAAAATTGTACATTGTTGATTACCTGGTTGTGCATTAATAAAAACCATATGTACAATGACAATCCCATAGTTGAGAGTGAAAACAATTCTTGAAACTGATGCCAAGTGAGTACTTTTATTATGATTTGTTTAATTTATTTGTACATTGTTGATTTCATAGTTGTTCATTAATAAAAACAATATGTACAATGACAATCCCACAGCTCAAAGTGAACCAATTTCTAAAACTATGCCAAGTCTTCTTGTTTCTTTGTACATTAGTATATTCTTATTGTACAATACATATGTTTATATGTTCATTATCTATATCACCATATGCGTTTTCCATTTGTACAACGTCTTTATTGATTATGTACACTACAAATACTTACATAATCATTATATCTAATAGTATGTACATACTCTCATAAAGGATTTCATACCTTGTATCCAGGCCCACGCACGGGAAAAAGAAAGCCTCAATCTCTAAAGAGTAAGTGATATGTACACTACATACTTGTTCTATGTACAAGACAAATGCATCTATGTTCATTATGTCTAAAAAATGAACAACACTATCTTTACTTTAATGTTCACTTTTTTGAGCATACGTACCATGACTGTTCCCCAAATGTTCACTCTTTAAGTCTAAAAGTAAAATATCTTTACCTACGTGTCCCATTACTAACACAACAAATATTTTGCGCTCAGTTTGATAGGATCAAACACGTCCAGACACAATATTGCATTGACATTCTCAAGAGCAAAGTCAACAAGCGGGGACATGCGTTGCGAAAAATGCCAAGAATCATAAATGAAATCAAGTTCTTTTTAGCAGCATTTCACATTGTTCCTTTTTTTTTGTAGAAATTTAGAATACTTTTTTAGTCACTGACTAATTGATCATTTTTCTTTTGGGTTAACAAGACAATATCCTTGTATTTTATATCTTGCAAATGCCCATTATATATATATATCCAAGTCTCATTATTTGACATATGTACACTCAGTTATGATCTTTTGTACAATTGCATGTAAACTATTGTACAGTTACCATTGTTCATTCACTTTACACATATATACAAGGCCATAATTCATATGTTCACTAATTGTATACAGATGTACATTGTCTAAACCTATATGTTCACCCATTAAGTTTTTGGTGACACTAAGTTTTCTCAAATATCCTTGTATTGGAACAATTTTTTTTGAAATTGAGTATTATTATACAATGAACATTTGAAATTAATAAATGAGCATGTTTAATAACATAGTGAACAATAAAGTTATATAAAAAAACATATGCAAAAGTTAATAGAAACATTTGGAGGGAAAAGTTTTAGGGAAATGAATTCAAAATGTCCAATTATGGAGGAGAGAGAAAAATAAATAAATCTGATGTACATTTGGGGGTTAATGTACAATGGGATTTTTTTTGTACACTGGCAAAAGTTATATGTACACTGCGAGCATGCTGACGTACATGATGACGTGGGCATGGAGCACCATGCTCATGGTGCTCCTCCCTGCACCATCTAATTTGCGCTACCTTGGGGGTGTTTGCTATTTGTGGGGGACTAAGGGGAACGATTGGGAATTTTTAAATTCTCACCACGAGGACTGATGAATACAGAGAAATGATTTTACGTTTAATTTGAAATGGGACTAAAATCCTTTTTATTCTACCATAATAATAAGGGAAAATTAACAGGATTAATCCGAACTATTGCCCATCTTTCATAATTTATTCTATCTTTAGTAATTCCCAAAATAATCTCAAGTATTTAAGGTATCTTCCCATAATAGTCCTAGGTGAAATGATAACCTGATAAACAGGTTAATTATGACACGTGACGCTTTTTTATTGGTCAGTTTATTTATTTTCTTAAAATTATCAAATTTTTTAATATAAAAAAAACTAAAAACCACCCCTCCCCACTCCTCACTGTCACAACCACTGCACAGCCGCAACCACAACCACGAACCACAGCGCCCACCACTTCCGAGTAAATTTCCGATTAAAACTCGCCGGAGATAGAGGGTTTCTTCGTTAATGATTTTCGCTTCGCCATTGTTGAGAGCTTGAGTGAGTAGAGAGAGATAGAGCCGGCGAAGAAAGGGGGAAAGGGGGAGTGAAGAAGGAGGGTTGCAGCTGGATGGTTGATTGGAGTTGTGGTGGTCTGGGCGTGGCTGAGATGCGAAGGGAAGGCGTGTGTGGCGGCAGACACGGTGGAAACAGGGGCTAATCAGTGAGAGGGAGATAGAGAAGGAAAATGGGGAAGGGAGGGACTGCAGGTGGCTCGATTTTCCGGTGAAGGACCGGCAAGGTGAGTGAGTGGTGGTTTTGTGGGCTAGTGTTGGCTGGGAAGGGGAGGGCAACGTGGTGGTGTTTGGCTGGGTGGTTCATGGGTTGTGGTTTTCACGGTGGTAGCGTACAGGGGAAGGAGGTGGGGTGTTTTTTGGTTTGTGGGTTGTGGTTTTGGGGTCGTCGGCGTGCAGGGGAAGAGGGTGGTGGCCGGGAAGGGGAGGGGAAGGGGGGTGGCAGCTAGGTGGGGATGGTTTTATTATTCTTTTTATTTTTTCAATTTTTTTGGCCAATGTGAGCATGACACATGGAACTTCCAACCTGTTTAACAAGTTGCAAGTCAAGTGGGATTGTTTTGGGAAGGGCGGGTGATAGTTGGGATTATCTTGAGAATAATTGAAGGTGGGATTAAATTTGGAAGACGAGGAATGGGTTGGATTATTCCTGTTAATTTTCCCTAATAGTGATAATTAGAGGTGGTAGATATTAATATGATATGAAAATTCGACACGAATCTGAATCGAATTTAGTGGGTTTGGATAAAGATTTTTGACACGTTTTAAGTAATTGAGTTGATTCGACACGACATGTTTATTAAACGGGTTGGATTAGGGTCGAACTATTTGACACAAAAGCGACATGACAACCGTTTATCCACACATATTTTATAGTTTTTCCTTATAAAATCTTACCTTTATTCATTTATTTTTGAATTTAGTTTATTTAGTATAATTGTTATAAACTTTTAGATGTTACTTTAACTACCGCATGAAATTTGAAAAGTTCCAAACCAAAAATATATAAATCGAGAACATCAAATATATATATGAAAAGTTAAACGGATCAACCCGAACTCGACACGTTTAATTAACGTGTCGGGTTAGAGACAAAGATCTCGACATGTTTAAGTAAACAGGCCGGGTTAGGGGAAGAAAACCCGCCAACTCGTGAACCCGACACAAACTTGGCACGACACGACTCGATTACCACCTCTAATAATAAAGAGAAAAATTACATATTTGCCCTTAATGAAAAGCAAAAGGAAAAGAGGATAGTAAGGGTATTAAGTAAAATTATAGTTTAATGCTAACTAATATCCAACCCATACCAAACAAGGAATAGACATTATTTTATCCTTATCTCACCCATTAATTCTCAATCCTCATTTATTTTCTAATCCCTAAACTCTCATTCTCACATACCAAACGTCCCGCTAAGGGTTAAATACACATTTATTATATATCATTGGCATTTCATTATAAATATTAAAAGCATTATCTTTCTAGTAAATGACACAAAATAACATTATTGGTCCTTACAAAAACGAAAATATTATGTAATACTACCTTCTACCCTAATATACTCCCTTTTGTAAAACGTATACTATATGTTTCCGGAACAAAAATATTTGTATCTGTATGAGGGTAATATGGGAATTGTCTTAGCCGCTTGCCCGCGATAGAGATTCGAGAACCTGCAAAATATCGTAGATAGAGTACCCCGGGGGTGATTCCAGGAACGCCCCTTCGACGCTCAAGTCAGAATTACTTTTGTACATAGAGAAAGTAAGAGAAAAGGGGTTTAGTGTCATCAGGAAAAGTTAGCTGAAATTATGCTGCAAATCAGGTATTTATAGGGTATTGTGATGTCAAAATCGTGATTATTAAGTTAATCGAGGGTATCTCCGTAATAAGGAGTATTACGGGCTTTGTTAATAGTAATGGGTTTATCTTAGGAAAGCTTGGTATTAACAAGGGTAATTTAGTCATTTTGACCCGAATTGGGCGAGGACTTGGGTTTACCCAAACATTTAGTCCCACGCGCGATGCGTGAAAAAATTGTATGACGATTGGGTATCACGCGGAATAATACATTGAGAATATTTCCGACGATGGCTTGTCTATATGTATGATAGCTAGTCGATACATATGATGACCCATAGCCACGTATGGGTTATGATGGCCTGTGGCTACGTTCGATGGCATGTTGCTTCGTACGCTAGCATAGTGCTTCGTACGTTGGCTTGACGATGAATAACCAATGCTTGACGGCTAACTTAACAACGCTTGACAACTTGACGATGACTGATCAAGGCTGTTGACAAATAGCTGCTAACGGATGGCTGTTGACCGTTAGCTGCTGACGGATGACAAGTTGTAGGCTGGGGTACTGCTGACGGGTGATAGATCGAGCATCTGCTGATTGACACGCTGATTGTCGTGCCCATCTGAGAGCACGATGCTGACTTCAACTGATGGACGCAGTCGCAAACTGATGGACAATGAGTGTTTAGCGTATGAAGTAGGGGTGTGAAAAAAACTGATATATCTGATCCGAAAATTCGACAATTCGATCAAAAAATCCGGATATTCGATATGTTTTTTAAATTCGGATAATTCAGATCGGATATCTGGTTTTGAAAATGGCTTATCGTATCTGGATAGGTATTTTGGAAATTCGGATAATTCGAAAATCCGAATTACTAAAAAAAAAATCTTTTTTTGCCCATTCATTGTTCACAGTCCAAGCCCAACATAAGTTTAACATAGTCATTCGTTCAATCAGTCAATCTCCTCATCAGTCACCTTCGTTCAATCTCAGCACTTCTCCTTCCTTCACTCTGTTCCGCTTCTCGTCACAGTTTAGCCGCCAGCCTCAGGCCGCCGGCTGGCCATTTAAACTCTTCGCTTCCTGCTCGTTTGCCTTCTTTCTTAGTTGCTCCCACTCATATGCATAGCTGTAATAACCTCCTAAAACTAATTAAATATTCCAAAAAAAGATGGAATTTCTCTCAGCAGAGTCACCCCCCGATAAGGTCCTTACTCTTTCTCTTTCTCTCATATGCATAATTGTACTCTTTCTCTCCCTCTCACACATACCAAATATCAACATTAATGGATTAATAGATTAATGGGTGGAACCCAACAAAACCTTACTGATTGAAATGATTTCATCAAAAATGGGGGAATGGGAAAAGAGAAGAAGGAAGGGTTTAGCTCATGAGTATAGCTCGACAAAAATATAGGCCTGTCAAAATAACATACAGTACTACCAATTCTTAGAATGGTTATGTCATTTGTGAAAACTCAAGACCATATCTATTTCATTTTTGGGCAAAATTTAATTCATGGAACCTTCGTCTAACAGACATTTCAAAAAGATAGAAACATATCTCCCTAATATAATAGTGTATCTTCATTCCCACAAATCTGGATTCGGATAATTCGGTATGAAAATCTGGATATCTAGAACTTCAGATATCCGGAGTATTCGGACCGAATTCGGATACACTATATCATAATCCGAAAATCCGGATATTCGGATCAGATCCGAAATCCGATTTTGCACACCCCTAGTATGAAGGGGTGATGGGTAGGATGACAGGCTACTTGGGTAGGCTGACGGGTAGCTCTCTTTTTTTCTATTGCTAGCTGAAGGAGTGTAGATGTGTCGTAGGCTTCTGGAATAGGATGAAAGCTGAGGGGTTTTCAGGCTGAGGGGTAGACATAAGATGAGGGGTTGCTTTTGTAGGAAGAGGGATAAGTAGATGCTGAGGGATAGGCGTACAAGGCTAGCTAAAGTTGAGGGGTAGGCGTCTAAGGCGTCAATTTATGATTATTTGTCATTAAAACTTTGACGGACCATAACTTTGTGCTCGGTTTCCGAATTGAGTAAACTTTTTTTCAAATTGGTTATTTTTTCGAGATCTAACATGGAGATTTTGTCCCGTTTATGCTTTTATATCTGAATTTGACTTGTTTCATGACTGACGTGATGTAGTGAGATATGTGCTTTCTTTGCTTATAAATACTTCATCACTACATACTCTACATTCACCCCATTCACTTCATTCACTACATTTTCCCTCTCTTCAAGCACTTCTCTCACTAGGAAATTCTTAAGTAACTCATTCTTACCAAGGGCCTTGTCGTTCATACCACGAGTGAGAGCCTTGTTCAAGGCGTGTTTGAGGGCTTTATTCAAGGCGTGTTGAGAGCTTTGTTCAAGGCGTGTTGAGGGCCTTGTCCACGAGTGAGAGCTTTGTTTAACGTCAACCAACGAGGGTTCACTTCACCAACGAAGGGCTCATTATCATTGTTGATCACTCGGGGTTTCTTCTTTTCTTTAACTATATTACCCGACCTAGGGCTTTCTTTTGAGGTACGCCTTGTAGCCTCTCATCAATTCAATGTATTTTTAGAATAAACTTGGATAATTTTGAGTAGTATCGTCGATGTTGTGCTATGGAAAATAAATGGACAACTACTCAAGATTATTTGAGCACTTCATCCTTTTTTCCTCTATATGACCCATGGGAGGAAATTTGGTCTGAGGGGGAGTTAGTTGATGAAATTGCTAATAAATCAGTATATCCATTGGTAGCAACAGGAATACCTTTGCATGCACTATCCCCCATCCAAGATCCTGAACTTGAAATTATTGATGTTGTTGAGCATGTTCCTTTTCCATGGGAAATTTCTTTTAAATTTGGTCCAACAATTAGAAGTTATTTGGACAGATTCTTAAACAACACGGTTGTGAGGATGGCCGATAAGTGATGATGATGTTGCTTCGAGTTCTTCAGAATTAATATATGAGAGTATGAGGGCTTTGAGTTCTACTAAAGAATATAAGAGGAATGGACCATCTGATTTCCATTTCAGCGTCCCTTTGGCCAATAGTCTCCTCTAAGGGACCATACATTTGAGTGCCAAGTACAACATCCGAGATCCTTTTCTTATAGTACGCCCCGATAGCAATGCCTCTGTAGATAGACCTCCCCTTGGTTAAACTGTTGTGTACATGTCGAGCTTGAAGTTACTAGTAGAATATAACTTGTGTACAACTCAGTTAGTTCCCAATTCTTGGTTGACTTTCAACTCATATATAGTTGTTTGTAGTATGTTAGACATCTCTTGTACTTTGAAGGCATTTAGGAGTCTTCATAGGATTCAACTAGTCCCAGGAAATCGCCATAGGAGTTGGTGATACTCTTTTCACAATCGGTATGACTGCTTGACTGTTAGCGGAAAACCTGTAATGCAGAGGGACTTTCGTTAGAATTCCTCTTTATCTACCAAAGGGAAAACTAAGAGATTCCAATATATCATTGGGCGCTTCCTGTTGATAGTCTCAACTATAATGTTCCATCAATGGGTCTTGAGGATGCTCCAGCGACTGTTTGGCTCCTTTCGATAAAAAAGAAAGCACCGAATCATAAGAACCCTGTGAAGCAACCCACTCAATGGATTCCGATGAATGAACATTTTAAGGATGAGAATTTTCTAAGTGTTGTGGGACTTATCAACATGTATGATAGGCGTAGGAATCGAGGGATCTCTTCTAATTTACTCCATTATTGTTTTTGTTATTATGTTACAACTAATGTTTAATATAATCGCTTACTACCGCTTACCATCAGCGATTATGGAAATCATGGACGCTAACACACTTTGTACAGCCAAGATGAAGAAGGCAATGGAGAAGGGAAAAGTGGAAGTTCCTCCACCCCCACTGCTAAGCTCTGGTGTAGATCTTTACAAATTTGATTACTTAAATTTTGAACTAACATTTCCTCTGTTTGTAGAATCCACTCAAGATGAAGAATAAGAAGCCAGTCATCTTGCCTTCATCTCCCTCACATTCCGAGGGCATGGTGGTTCCGACTCCTCAACCACAAGGGTCTCCTACTTACACACCCGGTGACGCGCTTAAGGGTCGTAAGCGCCCACGGAGTGGTTCTCGTTCTGAGGTTGAGGGCATTAGTGCTCAAGGGGATGTACCCTTAGTTACCTCTACCCCCTTCCTAGAGCTTGCTTGGGAAGAGAGAATCCTCAGGATTAGTGAGGTAGTATGTCACTTGCACAGCCCACAAGACGCATATTTTATCCGCCGAAAAGGTGTGAGTGTCATAGATTACATGTATGACCATTGGATGCAGGTATGTTCGCTAATCCTTGTGTTTTCTTTCATTACTTCATTGATCTTTCCTAACACAAACTTTTCTTTTGTAGGCTTCTGTTTACATGAGAATTCTTACCGAGCGGTTCCGCAATGGAGAGTTGGATGATACCACCGCCTTACGGAAGGATCTTTCAGAAATCCAGACAAGAGCTTTCCATTTGCAATAGGGGGTACGGAAGCATGAGTGTGAGATAGACAAGTTGAAGAAATGTTATGCTGACGATATGGAGGAAAAGGAGGCAGATCTGTCTTCATGGAAGGATAAGTTGAAGACCATGAAGAATAGCAGAGATTAATACAGGAAGAAATGGAATGATCTGAAGGAACATTTAGAGTTGACTTAGGGGGAACTTAACCTTAGCGCTCGAAATTTGAATGACGCTCATCCGTGGATGCTTGGAAGAAGTCTTCCGATTATGTTCATCACTACAGCCAAATTGGACCTGACTCCTTTGATATCGACACCAATGAGGCGGTGGGGAGAATGGAGGAGTAATTTAAGACATCTCTTCCCGGGGCTTTGACACGATCGTTGCACGTGCCAAATTAAATACCTAACTTAGCCTAATATAGGGTAAGAAAGGGTTGAATCCGAAGCAATGATTAATCAAGGTTTGAATGAGATTTAGCGAGCCAAGCCTATTTTTGGGGTTTTTGAGAATAATGATCAACTAAGAAATTAGGAACTAAGTAACTAGCAAATAGACTAAATTAAACTATATTAAGAGGACACTAGGGATAGGGGATTCACGAGCTAACATTTAATTAACCAAATCGCCAAGCCAAGGGGATTCATTAGGGTCCATTAGGGGACTAAGTCACTCAAATGTTTTCTAATTACTCTCTCGAGCTAATTAGGAGGACCTAATCAACCAATTTTACCTATTCTCATGGTAAAATTAATCAACCAAGTATTTTCACAACTCATAGTGATTCGATTGAGGTCCTAGGAAGTCAACACCTATTCTCATGGTGAAGTCAACCTATTAACTAGCTTAAGGTCAATCTAGGCTTCATCTCTCAATCCTTCACCTAAGATACCCAAATCTAGTTTAAATGGTGATCAATCAATCAAACATAGCAATTAATTTAAACTAGACAACCTAATTTTACCTAGGTCTAACCCCCTAGCTTGACTTTCAAGGTCAACTCATGATTAGCAAGGTCATCCCCTTCCCCTAGCTAGTAAACTACTCACTAGCCATGAAAAGCATGAAATAAAAAGTTTCAATCAACAATGGTGATCCAACAATGGTGGAAATCATGTTAAATAAGCTAATCATTAACTAATTACTACTAAATACCAAATCAAGGTAAAACAAGTATAAAAGCAAATAAAGAAAAGAGATAGAAGAAATACTCAAAGATGGATGGAAATAAAATGCAAGTCTCCATTAAAATAGCTTCAATCTTCAACTTTAAACTTTTAGATCTAGTTTCTCTCTCTAAACATTCAACTTCTCTCTCTACTCTCTCTAATTAAATCTAATTAAATTCTGAAATTAAAACTTAGTTAATATTTATTACAAAATGGGTTTTTATACCCCAAATAGTAAGGGTAAAGAAGTAAAAACGGAAAAACGAAGACGCACGATGGCAAAGTGGAGCGACACGCTCCGGACCACATGGAGCGGGCGCTCCATACTGTGGAGCGGGCGCTCCAAGCTCGCTCCGTCCCCGCTCCAACTTGCTGCTTCCCTGCTTTGATTTCTGGGCTACGGAGCGGTCGCTCCTTAGCAAATGGAGCGATCGCTCCCTTGTTCTTGACCATTTCAACACGCCTAAGCAAGCAAGACTTGAAACGAGGTTAGATAAAGGGGAGGGGGAATGAAAATGCTCTAAAAACTGATCCAAAACAAGAAATCATGAAAAGGGATGCAAAAGGGAAAGAAAGGGGAGCTATGTGGCCTAAAATGCAACTAAATGACCTAAAACTAATCATAATTAATGAGTCTAAAACCCACTTATCAGGCTTCATGGGACGATGTGAAGTCCAAGTATGATGAAATGGTGAGTCTAGCTGATGACTTAGCCATGGCCTCGATGTAGATTGCTTTTGGTGATGTTGCCATAGCAGAGGCTAATTAGCCTCCATCTATCTTTGTCCGTTCACTTGGTAAACTTTATGTTATTGAACTATTTGGTTGTAATGAAAGTGTCTTTGGTTTTGCATTCACTTTTGGAACTTGTTATTTGTAATAGCAATAGTTGATATATTGAATTGCCCCTATATCTCATTTGCAATATTATCTTTTCTTCCCTTACTTGAATGACGAAGCGCTTTGATTCTATCATCAAGGGGTTAAAATTCGAGCCCCACGCGATTTACGTGTTGACGAGAGGATAAGAAAGAGCCCTGCGTGTGATGTGCATGGAAATAATGCTTTCCCTCTGTTAGGGGAGATGTTTTCTTCGCATATTGTCAAGGGGCTAAAAATAAGCCCCAAGTGATAGACTTAGGAAAGTCTGGAACCTTATCGCCGAGGGGGTGTCCGAGAGCATTCCTTTATACTCCCTCCGTCCCATATTACTTGATACACTTTCCATATTCGTCCATCACATATTACTTGATACACTTCTAAAAATAGCATGGTCCTACACTAAAAAATATTTTTTTTAATCATGGGATGGGTCCATAATTGTCCTATTGCATTCTTTCCCTTTAGATTTTTATTTACTTTTGCAATACACCCATGGCCCATTTTTGTCCCACATTTTACTTTATGGACTTAAATAATAACAACTAACTACTCACAATGATATAAACAAGTCAAATAACACTCCTAAAACTCTGTGCCGGTCAAACTGTATTAAGTAATGTGGGACAGAGGGAGTACTTAGGAAAGTCGGATCCTTATTGCTGAGGGGGTTTTCGAGAGCATTCATTTATACTTAGGAAAGTTTAGAACCTTATTGCTAAGGGGGTTGTCTGAGAGCACTCCTTTATACTTAGGAAAGTCTGGAAACCTTATCGCCAAGGGGGTGTCTGAGAGCATTTCTTTATACTTAGGAAAGTCTAGAACCTTATCACCGAGGGGGTGTCCGAGAGCATTCATTTATACTTAGGAAAGTCTGGAACCTTATTGCTAAAGGGCTGTCCGAGAGCATTCCTTTATACTTAGGAAAGTCTGGAACCTTATTGCCGAGGGGGTGTCCGAGAGCACTCCTTTATACTTAGGAAAGTCTGAAACTTTATTACCAAGGGGGTGTCCGAGAGCATTCCTTTATACTTAGGAAAGTCTAGAACCTTATTGCTAAGGGGGTGACCGAGAGCATTCCTTTATACTTAGGAAAGTCTGGAACCTTATTGCCGAGGGGGTGTCCGAAAGAATTCCTTTACACATAGGAAAGTCTTTGAAGCTGTCAAAAGTTGACCCGACACGAAAACATGACACGAACCGGACACGAGAAAAACAAGTTACTGTCAAAGGTTTTTGACACGATCAAGTAAACGGGTCAACACATGTTTACCCGTTTAACAAATAGGTCGAGTTAGTGTTGAGTTTCTAACACGAATATGACACGACTTTACCCGTTTAGTAAGGAGGGTCAATATAGGTCAGGTTGACCCAATTACCCGTTTTCCGTTTACCCATTTAAAACACTCCAAAAATCTCCTTTAGCTAAAAATCAGTCGTAAAAAGGGCCCAAACTAAAATAAACCCCAACTTTCCCTAGCCCATTAATGTTGTCTACTTGTATTCTTATCCTAGTTGCCTCCATATAAAAAATAATTTATACTCTCCCAGTAAAAATCTAAGAGTAAAAGCCTAAAAGGTAATAAACCCTAGTTCTTTGTAACTCTTCGCTCAGCCGTTTTCCAACTTATTTCTTAAATGCTTCGAATTTCTTCATCTCCTCCATCTACTTTCTAACAGTTCATCTTTCTTGTCTCACTTAATTCTTAGCTTTTTTTTTGAAAATTTCTTTTGATGTCAAATATATAACTCCTCTTTTATATACTTAACTAAGTTTTTGTGTTGTTGTATTTTTCAGATTTATACACCATAAAACTCGATGGTTTTGAGATAAGAAATTCTTTTTTTTTTGTAGATCTATACATGTACACTAATTCTTTCATAATTTTTCGCCTTTCTTTGATTCTTATTATTTAGTCGGTATTTTGTCGTATAGATTTGTCTTAAAATCTGTTAGTAATTTTTTAAGACTACTTGGTTATTAATAATTGGGTTTGAAACTGTTACTTCATATTGGGTAAATACGAGAAAGACCTACCTTGTTTATAGCAGTATGTCAATCTGTTAGTAATGTAAATCTATTGGTACATATTAATTGGGTCAATAAGAGAAAAATCAGTTAGTAATCTAAATCTATACATGACTCATTATAGCAATATTTTTATCTGTTTAGTTTACACTACTTGGTCATTATATGTATGCTTATATATATTTTTTATATTAGGAACATGGAACCAACACCTACTGTAGAACCCAAATCTACCTTGTTTGAAGAAGATGAAGTTACAGAAGTTCGTGGTAAGGGATCTAAGGACAAAGGGAAGAAACAAGTAAGGTCTAATGTTCATACCTACAAACTTGGTAAGAATTTTAAGCGCCAAAGAAAATTGACTTCTGGTGTTTGGATCAATTATACTTTTCTTGAGCCAGATGACGATGGCAATTTGTGGTGAAAATGTAGAAGCTGTGGTCAGATTTATAGTGCTGATAGTAAATATGAAACTGGTAATCTAATACGTCATTCTCGAACTTGTATAAGGAAGGATACTAGGGATGTTGGTCAAATACTTTTCCAAGTTAATAGTGGTGGTATATCTAAAGTTCCTGCCTCCAGTGTTGAATTTTTCTGTGAATTGGTTGTAGTAGCTATTGTAAAGCATGAGCGTCCTTTTAAATTGTGGCGTATGAGGGGATTAGGAACATATTTTGTTACTTAAATCCTGATGCTAAAGTTATTTCAAGAAATACTGCCAAGAATGATGTGTCAAAGGTGTATAACTTGGAAAAGAAAAAACTTGCTCAAGTTCTACAAAATAATGTTCCAGGAAAGATTGCCCTTACTTCTGATTGTTGGACATTAATAACCACTGATGGTTATATTTCACTTACTGCCCATTTTGTTGATGAAAATGGAAACTACAAAAACGAATTTTAAATTTCTTTTTTGTGTCACCACCTCATAGTGGAGTTGCTATGGCTGAAAATTTTACTCTTTACTTAAAGATTGGGGAATTCAATAAAAAAAGTATGTCAATTACATTAGATAATGCTTCTGCCGATGATGTTTTTGTTAGTTGTTTGAACAATAATCTTGATTTAGTGTGTGAGGGTGAATATTTCCATGTCCGTTGTTGCGCCCATATTCTAAATTTGGTTGTACAAGAGGGTTTGCAAGAAATTGATGCAACTGTGGTTAAAGTTAGAGAGAGCGTTAAGTATTGCAAGGGTTCACAAGCTAGAAAATGTAGGTTTTTTTATTGTGTTGCATATGTTTCCCTTAGTTCATCTAGAGGTTCGAGACAAGACGTGCCAACTCATTAGAATTCCACATATTTGATGTTAGAATCTGCTTTATACTTCAAAAAAGCATTTATGCACCTTCAAATAAGTGATACCAACTACGTTAACTACCTAAACGCTGAAGAATGGTCCAAAATTGAAAAAATATTCAAGATTTTTAAAGTTTTTTACGATGTTACTTGTGCTTTTTCAGGGACCAAGTATCCCACATCAAATATCTACTTTGAACATATCTTGTAAGTTAGACTTTTGTTAAAAGAAGAGATGGAAAGTGTAGATTCTTTTGTAAAGAATATGGCTGCATGAATGTGGGTTAAGTTTGAAAACTATTGGGCCAGTCTTAGCACAATCATGGCCATTGCTGCTATCATGGATCCTCATTTCAAATTTCATTTAGTTGATTGGGCATATACTAAGGTTTATGGTGGTGCTCGCAGTTTAGAGTTGTCGCTTTTTAAGAGCAAGTTATTTGGTCTTTTTGATGCATACTTTGCTGTTTTTTCTCCATCATCAAATGGAAGATGTCCTGATTCATCAAGACATAGTAGATCAAATGGTGGAAGTGGTGCATAGTCTGATTCTGATACCTTTTTTAAAGGTATAAAAGTTATAACAATTTCTGGCTATTTTAGTTAAATTTAAAATTTTACTATATGCTCATATTTAGTTTATTATCCTTTTTTGTATTATAGGATTTTGATACTTTTTCTAGTGGTGAATTCACTTCAAGTAAGAATGAACTTGAGTTGTTTGTGGAAGAGCCTTTGATTCCTCGTTCCAATGATTTGGAGATACTTGATTATTGGAGAACTTGTGAGCTTCGTTTTCCCATTCTTTCTAAAATGGCTAGGGATATACTTTCCATTCCCATTTCCACAGTTGGATCTGGATCCGCAATTAGCATTGGTGGTAGGGTTTTGGACCCTTTTAGAAGCTCATTAAAGGTTCCAACGATGGAACCAATCATATGTCTTAGAGATTGGATGTTTCAAAAAGAAGGTCAGTTTTTGAATTTCAAATTATAGTTTAGATTTGTTAATAGGTTCTTTGATACATATTTTTAATACATATTTGTTTGTTACACTTTTAGCAGATTCTATGCCGGATTTGGATGAGTTGTGTGATGATATAATGAATGTGAAAGTAGATGAATCTGAACATTCAATGTCAACCACTTCAAGCCCTTCACCAAGCCCGTCCCCAAGTCCTTCTCCAAGTCCTATTGTCACTCCAAGGACTCAACCTTCCATATTTCTTGATTAAGTAAGTAAAACATCATATTTTTATGTTTGTTTTTAGTATAACTTTCAATTTTCTAATTACATTGTTTTAATTTCAGATTGGAAGATGTCAAAGTTAGGGAGTTAGACTGGTTGTTGCAAAGAACTTCGCTGCTTGTGTTAGATGACTGGAAATTTGGAATAAGAATGTATTTCATGATTTCGTTGAACATTAATTATGTAATTCGGTTTTGAACCCCATCCCTGGTTTGTAGGAATACTTATGTTTTAACTTTTAATACTTTATTTGGGAAGCAGACTGTTGGAAGTTGGAAGGCAAACTGCCCAATTTGGTACCTCACTTATGGTTGAGGGAAAACTTCTAATTAATATTAAATACCATTATGTTGGGAAAATTGTATGTGCTGCCTGTAGGTTATATTTTTAAAGTCCATTTTAATTAGATTTTGAGCCCTAATTTCTTAATTCACAATTTGAAAGAGGAAAAAAAAAAGGTTAAGTGAGTAAGGTTCGTGTTACTCGTTTATTATTTGGATCGTGTTCGTGTTTAGCATTCTTGACCTCGTGTTCGTGTTAGGGGTTTCTTGACCTGTTTAAATCTGACAGGAACACGAACACGACACGACCCGACCTGTTTGATACCTCTAAAAGTCTGGAACCTTGTCCTCGAGGGGGTGCCCGAGAGAATTCCTTTGTACTTATGGAAGTCTGAAACCTTACCGCTAAGGGGGTGTCCGCGAGCCTTCCTTTATACTTAGGAAAGTCTGGAACCTTATTGCTGAGGAGGAGGACTTAAGTTGTCTGATGGCCGTCTCCAGGTTCGGAAGGGTCTCTTCTCTGCTTCGGTTAGGAGTAGTGTTTTGTTTATTATCATGTAGATGAAAGCATGAGTAAAAAAGTATGAACACATTAAAATGGAGGCTCACTATGTCCAAGTGACGGGCATTTCATTTATTCATAAGATAAAATTATAATGATGTGCTAAATTAACCAGAAATATTCACTCCATCATCTTATATCTTATTGCCCCTAGAATTTCACTATAAATAAAAGACTAGAAATAAAAGATAAAACTTTTGAGGTTGTCTGCGTTTCAAGGTCTTGGGAGATATTTTCCTTTAGGAGTTTGTAGACGGAAGGTTCACGGGCGAATTACCTCCTTGATCTTGTAAGGTCCCTCCCAGTTTGGACTTAGCTTGGCCAGAGCTGGGGGCATTCC
Source organism: Patellifolia procumbens (assembly GCA_947645195.1). Classification (NCBI taxonomy): domain Eukaryota; kingdom Viridiplantae; phylum Streptophyta; class Magnoliopsida; order Caryophyllales; family Amaranthaceae; genus Patellifolia; species Patellifolia procumbens. The sequence goes on from CANSGD010000787.1 coordinate 12,048,552, forward strand.
AGCAGCTTCACATTTTCTAAGGACCCAATCCTCTAGAGTCAAGGACTCAAGGGCCTTCTTTTAACACGACTGTTATAGTACCGAGCCACTCTTTGCTTGTAAGATATGGATCGAAGGAGGGCATCCCCTCTGATCTCCTGGACCAAATCAAGGCTGATAGACTTCAACTCATCATTTTTCTCTGATTCATAAAAAGTGACTTGGGGGGATGAGATTCTAAATTCGATCGGAAGGACTGCATGACTTCCATAGACCAAGGCAAAAGGGGTTTGTCTAGTGCCCTCTTTCTCAGTTGTACGAACAGACCAGAGCACTCCTGGAAGTTCATCGTCTCATGCAATTTCTTTTCCATCTAGCATTGTTTTTGACCCATTCAGTATCACCTTGTTAGTTGCCTCTGCCTGTCCATTTGTTTGAGGCCTACAAACAGTTGAAAACCTTGTTTGGATTCCAAAACGCTCATAACAAGCCTTTGTTTGACTACTACTGAACTGACGACCGTTGTCTGATATGAGCATCCGAGGGACCCTAAAACGTGTTATGATATTTTCCCAAATGAACCGTTGAACTTGCTTATCAATGATGGATGCTAAGTGTTTAGCCTCCACCCATTTGGTGAAGTAGTCAACAGCCACAATTAAGAACTTCCTTTGGCTTGAGGCCGTGGGAAATGGTCCAAGGATGTCCATTCCCCATCTATAAAATGGTAAGAGAGATTGGATTTCGATGAGGGCATTGGCTAGTAAATGATGGAGGCTTGAGTGTTCCTGGCACTTTTCACTAGCTTTATTGCATCATTTCTTAAGGTCGGCCAATACAAATCGGCACAAAGTGCTTTTCCAGCAATCGCTCGTCCGCCTTGATGGATCTCGCACGCTCCTTCATGAAGTCCTCTCAACACATAGTCTCCTCTTCTGGTGTGATACATTTGAGCAAGGGGTGCGTGAAGGATTTTTTGTACAACATCCCGTCATACAAGATGCACCACTCTACTCTTGTCTTTATCTTCTGGTAGTCAGCAACGTCAGTGGAGAGTTCTCCGTTCTTGCATGCTATTATTAGATCCATCCAAGTATTCCCTCGGTCGAGCATCATAATACTTTGCTCATGGGTACTTGGCCTCTCCAATATCTCTCACATTATGTTCTGAGGCATGATTCCTTCAGCCGAACTAGCTAGCTTGGCTAGAGCATCCGCTTGTTGGTTATGATCAGATCGGGGGATGTGCTTAATGTTGAACTCTTGAAATTTCTCAACTAGTTTCTTAGCTTTCTCAAATTATGCCTTCATGTTGTCTTCTGTTACTTCAAATTATTCTTAAATTTGGCCCATCAGTTCAGAGTTAGATTGGAATTCGGTAGATTTAACGCCGATGGAGAGGCACAAGTGAAGTCCAAATATGAGATCGTTCTTAGAGGCATGAAACGAGAATCTGATGGCGTACTCAAATCTTTCTCCTCCAAGGAGGTAATAATCACTCTAGCCCCATTGCAACTCTACGAGGAGCCATCCACAGACAAAGACTAGGGGAAAACGTGTCTGAGGGGGGTGATCTATGAGAGCACTCAGCAATAAAATCCGTCAGGGCTTGCGCTTTGATAGCTCTGCGTGGCTCAAACTCTAGACTAAAATCTGATAGTTGGTCTTACCAATCCGTCATTCTTGTTGAGTGATTTTTGCTTTCCAATACCTTCCGTATTGGTCGACTTGTAAGAAATTTGATAGGGTGTGACTGAAAATAGGGTCTAAGTTTCCTACTAGACATCACCAATGTATAAACCACCTTTTCAATGGGGGTGTATCTTGATTCAACCCCTCTCAGTGCATGACTTACAAAGTATACAGGTTGTTGGGCTTGTTCCCTCTCAGCGACAAGGACCGCTGAGGGCATGATCTGAAACAGCCAGGTACACATGCAAAGTTTCTCCAGGTAAGGGACTAGCCAATTTAGGAATTGTCAAGAGGTGATCTTTCAGCCGTTGGAAGGCTATTTCTGCCTCGTCATCCCACGTGAATTTAGGCCTTTTAAGGGCCTTGAAAAAATGATAGACTCTTATGTGTAGACCATGATAGGAATCGTCCAAGGGCTTCCAAGCAGCCTGTCAGCCTTTGACTTCTTTTACGTTAAGAGGGTATTTCATGTCCAAGATAGCTTGTATCTTGTCCGGATTAGAATCAATGCCACTTTGATCAACAAGAAATCACAAGCACTTACTTGGGTTAAGTTTCATTCCATATCTTCGAAGGGTAGCCAATGTTTCCCTTAAGCTATGTGATCGGGAGCCTCTTTGCTTTTCACTATCATATTATCCACATACACCTCAATGTTATGGTCTATTTTCTTTTGAAATATCTTTTTTACTAGGCGTTGGTAGGTAGCTCTCGCATTCTTCAAAACGAATGGCATTACCTTCCAGCAATGTACTCCTTGGGTGCTGATGAAGGTTGTATGCACTTGATCTTCTTCCGCCAAAGGGATCTGATGATATCCTGCATTTGCATCCATAAAGCTTAAGAGAGCATGCCCAACAGTTAAGTCCACCCGCCTATCGATCTTAGGAAGAGGGTGGTCATCCTTCGGACATGCTTTATTCAAGTCTGTGAAGTCAAAGCACATACACCAAGATCAGTTAGAATTTTTTACAAACACGATGTTGGAGAGCCATTCAGTGTATTGACACTCTCTGATAAAGTCGGCTTCAAGTAGCTTCTTGACTTCAGCCGATGCCGCTTGATTCCTCTTGGCTCCAGCATGCCTCAACTTCTGCTTGATCGGCCTAAATCCTTCCTTGATATTTAACTTATGGGTAATGACCGAGGGGTCCATTCTTGGCATCTCCTCAGCTGAGTACGCAAATACATCTTGGTACTCTCTTAGAACATGAATGATGGACTCTCTCAGATTAGGACTTAGATTTTTCCCCAACACTTGCAGTTCGAGTAGGGTCATCTCCTAGGGGATCCTTATCATCCTCCTCTACCGGCCCTCGACGTCCATATTGCTTTCGATTATCTGACATGTAGATGATTAACACTGACGGGTAGGGTTCATCCACCTCCATCTCTTTCCTTTTCATTCTCCCATCACCTTTTCGTGAGGATTTACTGCTAAGGTTCTTCAAACTATTAACGTAAGACTCTCTTGCTGAGCGGGTGTCACCAGACAACTTCCCAACCGAACCATCATCAGTTTCAAATTGCAAGAGTAGCTGATAGGTTGAGATGACACCTTTAACTTGATTTAGAAGAGGTCGGTCGAATATGAGGTTGTATGGAAGAGGGACGTCCACTACCAAAAAGTTGACGGGGAGGCTCCTTCCCTTTCGTTTTTCATCCAATCGAACCAGCAGCTTCACTGTACCAACAAGGTAGACCGATTGTCCTCCGAACCCCACTAATGGTTGGTTGATGGGTAAAAGCTCTTCCTCCTTGTATTGAATTTTTTCAAGCAATCTCATGTGATGATGTCAGCTAAACTGCCACTAGCTATCAAAACTCTCTTTACTAGAGAATTGACCACCTTTACTTCAACCACCAGATGGTCATCATGGGGTACTTGAACTTTCCTTCCACTATCATCACCAAAAACCATTCAAGGGCCTTTTGACCTTGCTTAGGGGTTCCGACCTCAAGGACTTAATGTCGGAGGGTCCGAAGGTGGTTCTTGCGCGCATGGTCGGTTAGGACTCTGGAAGCAAACCCACCTGATATGACGTGAATGCATTCGACGATGCGGCTTCTGAGCTTCGTTCTCCTTTCGATTTCCTTCTCGTCTATCTAAGGGGTACTTCAAATATCGGTTAAGCTTTCCTTCATCCGTCAGCTTATCAAGAGCTTTTTCAACTCCATACAATCTCTAGTATTGTGTCCACACTCCCGGTGGAGCTCACACCTAAGGCTTTTGTCTCGCCTGTCTGTCGACGTTCTCATGGGGTTCAGTTTTGGGAGCATGGATTTGTTCTTGATGTCCAGGTAAATCTCACGTCTATCAACTCTGTATCTAGAGTCATCCCTCTCACCTTCCATCTTTCTATTCCTTTTGTTCATATCTTGATTTCTATCATCATTCCTTCTTTTCTTGCCTCGATCAATTGAGGGGTTGCAGATGTCAGAGGATTGAATGAACCTCTCAGTCCTCGACATTGCCTCGGAGAATGTTGAGACCTCATCCTCAACTAAAAATCATTTGAACTTTCTATGTTTGAGTCCGTCTAGGAGGGAAGTGAAAGCAATGTTGTCTTCAAGGTCTGGGATGAGGAGAGATTCAGAATTGAACCTTTAGATGTACTCCTTCAAACTTTCATTATCCGCTTATTTGATGGATATAAGGTGGATATTCGTTTTCCTTTGTCTTTTTCCATCAATGAAGTATTGAACAAACAAGGTAGAGAGCTTTGAGAATTGAGTAATGGTTCCTGGCTCAAGGTTGCTAAACCAAGTTTGAGCAATACCTTTGAAGGCGGTAGAGAAGAATCTACACCAAGTGGCTTCGCACCCCGTTTGCACACTCATTTGCGCCTTGTAAGCGGCCAGATGATCTTGAGGGTCTGTTTTTCCATCATAAGGGTCAATAGTGGGAATCTTGACAATAGGAAAGATAGGAGTCTCCATGATCTCTTGACTGAAGGGGGTCAGTGATGTAAGGTTTCCCAACCCCGTCAGCCTTAGTAGAGGGGAATTTCGATGTCTTGGCTGAGGGGTATTCCCACGAGCCCTTCTTTCGTTCCCTCTTACACCTTGATTGAGTACGTTAGCTTGTCTTCTACGAGAGGTTGTTGAGTTTGTTGTTGTCTCATCGTTTCTAGTTGATTCATGACGAGAAAATTTGATTGGGGTCTCTAAATCGAGATTGAGCTTCAGTTTCTACTTGTTGACAGGGTACTTCACGTTGATAGTTGTCACGCCTAGAGTTGAGGATATCTCGATCATCAATAGTACCCTGTCTTAACCTTCTCGCAATGATTACTTCTCTGTCATCTCCCAATCGAGCTGATCGCGGGTGTGGCGATGGCTGTGGTTGAGGGGGGGGTTCCTGGTTAAGGATCCCTCCTGTCTGTGAGTTGTCTCCCTAGGCCGAGGGGGGGTTTCTTATCCTACGAGAAGGCCCTTCACCTACATCTCTCATGTAGATAACCAGAGCCCTTAGACTACGATCCCAGTTATCATTGATTCCGCTGGCCAAATTGCTCCAGATATGTGTGACTGGCTGAGGGGCATTCACTTCTTCGTGGGGAGTATCCCCATTGGGGTGGACAATCTCCTCGAGCACATGATCACGATGAGAGGTAGAACATGTGTAATATCCCGAATTTTTAAAACTTAGTTTATTATTTTATTAAGGTTTAATATTATTTTTATTTAGATTTATTTAATGATAATTTAGTTTTATTTAATAATTATGATTTCATTTAAGCTTTGAGTTATTTAATAAATTATTTTATTGAAACGATTTAATTAAAATATATTCTATTAAATAATTTTATTGTTTATCCTATCTAAATGATTTTATTATTAAGCATTGATATTGAAACCTTCACTTAGCTTTGTGGACATTCTTATTTACGCTTTGTACGTCCATATTAGAAATTCATATAGAGCCTAACCCACACAAAGTCCAAATACCAAGTCCATGTGACATTCTTAGCCAAAAAACAAAAGAAAAGGAGAAGCCAAAAAATAAAAAAAGGGAAAAATGTGAATCAATATCAGTCATCTTCCTCCTTCCCCTTCTCACGCTGAAGTTAAACAGGGCAAGGAAAATTTTCTACAAATTCAACAACTCATGTCAGGAGAGTTGAACTCAATCCACAACCACAACTGTACTGGGTAAAATCATCTCTATAGTAAAGGAAAATCACAAACATCATACCTCACCATACTTCGCCTTTAATGGAGGTTGAAGCTCAAAATCTGACAAAAATCCCCTATAAATGCCGACCAAAACCAACCAACAAACTCAAGCAAACCGACATTCAAGGTTTGCTTCATTCTTCTCTTCAATCTCCTTCTTTTCTCTCTTCATTTCTAAAATCTGTTCTTGAAAATCAAAAAGATTTTTTTTTACAAAAATCGAACCACCACCTTCGCCCTCCCTGAAACCACCACCTGAGCCACCTCCATCAACCTCGAACTGCCTCTCAACATGCGCCCAACAACACCGCAAAACCGCAAACACCCCGCTCACTTCGCATCCCCCGAACTCGCCTAGCAGCCTCGCCCCCCTTCTGCCTCACCGAGTCACCGTGAATAACCTTCGCACACCGCGCCTAAACCACTGCCATCCTCGTCGTCTAGCTGTGCCGCAACATCGCCACCCTAGCCTTCTTCCTCCTTCTCGTGCCCCCCATCTGTTTTAGCCTCCTCTCCTTCTTTTAATTTTATAAACTGATTCTTTGAATCAGTAAAAGCTTCTCCCCTTCCCCCTTTATTACTAGTTTTATTTATTTATTTAAAACAAACAAAACAAATTAACAATTGTTTCTTCTAAATTAATTTTCTTTGTTAAGTTGGTATATTATGGATTAATCAATTTAATCTTTTATGACTTAAACATATTTATTAGATTTCTAAAACAAGTATGAAGTATAATAAAGTTAGTTTTCTATATCTGGAATAATTGTTTATGTTAATGAAATTTAAAAGTTAAAGTAATCTTTAAGTACTTAAAATGATTTCTATAAATAATTCTAAAACCATAAAACTTTGATTTATAAAACTCCTTTGAAATAATTAATAAATTTTATTTGAGTATTTGAATTATTTAAGTTGTTTATTTTATAAATAAAAGGGGTTATTTAGGTAACTAACTTACATCTCGTTAATGTCCATTGTAGACTCCGAGTGCATAGACGAGGAATATCAAGAGTGTTGATCGATTCGTGAATTTAACTTTTGGACACGCATCACGAGGTAATCTCTGATGGCCATCTAAAAGTAGATCCCGTAGCATAAAATGACTTAATTATGTGACTATGTGATTTGGATAACGATTAGACATGTTGATCATAATTATGGGAATTGTTATGAATTATAACTATTGACTTAAATGCGGATTATGAATACGATTATTAAGATGAATAATATTTATGGATTACGAAGATGGATCATAACCATGGACTATAGACTATGGACTATAGACGACATGACAATCATTGTAACGTCATTAACCTTTACGCTCGACATTGATTAATCAAAGATTAATTATTAGTGCTATTATTATTATCATTATTATTATTATTATTATTATTATTATTATCATCATCATAATCATCATTATTGTTATTATCATTATTATTAGCACTATCATTATCATTGTTATTAATTATGAAACTTGTAAATGGATTATTTATAAATTGGATAAGTGAATGAATTGGAGATAAATGGATTATTGAATTTTCCAAATGATGATTATATACATTAATGATATGGGCTTTCTGGTTGAGTCGTGAATGAATTGATATATGGATATTGGAATACATATGCTTACACTTGCTTAAATGAGATGATGTATACGTGTATATGTTTTAAATGATAACATTCATAAAAGACATTAATCACTTAAAGTGGAATATCAGAGGGAAATGATGAACATGTTGCCTTGTATGGGAGGTTCAGCGGCCACACGTTTTCTGGTAACTATGCTGATTTTTCCGTTATTTGTCTTCCTTCTATCTTGTTGTGATCCAAGTAGAAGGGGTGTGCATACTAGGGACTCTGTTTATGGCCATTATGATACTCGTAGGTAGTTATTGGGGATTGACCCCGTCCTACAATGTTAAAGTAAGTAGTTACTGGGGATTGACCCCAGTTTACTGGCGTTCTCTTTCCTCTCTGTAAATAATTGGATAATATTAGAATACCAATTGCGCTCATGTGATTATTAATTGCATATATGTATGTATATGTGCTATGCTTTCAACCCTATTAATTTATTATTTTTACAAAGTATTTTCAACTTAAGTATTTTACGGATGGAGTTGGAATTACTCAGTTTCTTTTTCAATCACCTCCAGTGCACATTTCTGGAAAATGTTGAAAATCAGAATTCGTCAATAGGTTTCCAAATTGCACAAACTCACAAAGCACATAAACTGTCTTCATCACTGAAGTTTGATTCTAATCCCGGTAATTTTGAAAGCCGAATTCATCGTCCAAATTTGAAATTGTCTTTATCTTCTTCTTCACCTTTGATCAACAAAAATTCCGATGGATATCGATTCCAACTTTCTGTAGGATTTCGGTCTGAAGGTCGATCTCACTCGCAAAATTTGAGAGTTTCTTTTGAACTATCCTGAGCAAATGATGATGCTAATTGAGCTCATCCAGAATGCCGTCATCAAGGTTTGCCTCTGCTTGGACTGTCGCTCCCGTGGTGTCGGCTTAATGTTGTCCAACTCCTTGTCTCAGTGGCAAGGTCCATAGAAAAAAGAATAGAAATTAAAAAGTGGGAAGTTTCTTGGACCATTGAAGGGTAGCTAACACGTGACGTAATTACTCCTCTCACGAGTGGTCTAGTGTATTGGGTCTATTAGACTAATCTGACAATTATTTAATTGTGAGACGATCCTTTATAAGACTTTGTATAATCTAAATGAGAAGCAATTAACTATTCCGTACCACGAAAACAAATAATGGCCATTACAATGCGTAAGAGGTGTTTGTTAATGGGTTTGTGAGAGGCCGTTACGTTAAACCCCGTTACGTTAAACCTTGTTACGCAACGCCGTTTTTTATATTTCAAACCAAATGCGCCGTTATTGCGGCCGTTACGTAACGGGTAACGACCGTTATTTTCCTTTACAACAATAACTCGGCCGATATTTTGATGTAAAAGTTGAGTCAAGGTTTGGGGAGGTTGAAGAAAGTAGAAGAAAAAAAAATGGTTGAGATTTGTGAAATTCTCACTCAAACAAACCTATTATTTGCATTTTATCTTCAATCATGTGTGCGGTTCACATCTTCATGTTGTTTGTATAGTTGTTTGCTTCGATTTCTCACTCTTTGGGTTCTGGCTCGTGGTTGAGAGTGGGACAGAGAAAGAGAAAGGCTAGATGGGTGCCGGTAAACGATAGCAAGGGTAGAGCTAGAGGTAAGGGATGAAGAATGATCAACGTATTATTTCTGTCATAACCCTACAGCTGGCAGCCACTATCTTTCAAAAATATTCACCCTTTCATTTACTTCAGTTTTTACCTACACCTTTTCATAAATCTACTGCTCGTGCTTGACAACCACTTCTCTCATTTAGTGATTTATTATTCCCAATGCTAATGTCATTTACCGCGCAATACTTTATTTTTTTCATTTTTTTTTTTCTATTGATAGCAACGGAGACTCATTTTTTAAAAATGAATGGATTTAAGTAAAAACTAAATACCTTTTTCAAAATAAAATAAATAAATAAAAAAATTGTTGAGATTTGTATAAAATAATCATATTTTTTTATTGGTCTGAGATTGTATTTTTTATGCTCTAAACTTGTTCAAAGTTTTAGTTCAAACATATTCAATTTAATTAACAATAATTTTAAATCTTTTAGCACCAAATCTATGAAATATAGTGAAATTATGATAAATTTGGACCTTATTATGCTAAATATATACTTCATAAACTTTAAAATATAAAAACAAGCTGAAATTCAAGCTTATGTGAATTTTTCCAAAAAATACACTCCACGACAGCAGCAAATTGTTACATTACACCGTTTATGACCCGTTCCCGTGACCACGTGTCCGTTAGACTTACAGCGTTACCATGAACGCGTCCATTACCGCATTTTTCTTCCTTGTTCAGTACACAATGGATGCCCTTTTCCATAGTGATTCGGCACAGCACAAGTGCAGAAGCACTAGCCGGATTCCACAACCTAAGGTACATCAACGCAACGCTGACAGATGAAGCAAAGTGTAGTCTCCGCAGCAGCAGTGTTGTTTTTATTCTTCTAGAGTCCACAACCACAATTACAGCCACAACCCGGTTTGATGCAGAAAGGTCACTTTAGTGCAATTCCGTAAATATCAGAAAATCTAATGGCATTTTATTTCACCTGTAAACGTAAAAGTATTAAAATATACCTCTAAGCTCCAGATTAGTATTAAAAAAAATTGTTAGGGTTGTAGAAAAGGCCAAAAAAAGTAAAAAGAAAGGGGCATCCTAGCAACAGCCCTTCCTGTAAGTGTGTTTGTGTTTACATATTTTTCTCTCACTAAACAATCTATCATTTTGGTATTTGGTATTTGGTATTTTTTCTCTCTCTCTTTCCCCATCTCGCGTTTCTCATCCTCTTTTCCTATCCTTCGCTCCCTCTCTCTCTCTCTCTCTCTCTCTCTCTCTCTCTTCGCAGATTCATCTCGCGTTTCTCCGATCTCTCTACTGTAAGTCTTCTTCTATACTCTTTTATTATCTATATCACTTCTTTTAATTCTTCTTTTTTTATTTATTGTTTTTAATCGATTGTTTTCTGAAGATCCCTAATTTTCTCCAACTTTTCGAGTTTCAATTTCCATTTTGTTGATTTTCTACCTAAACCTAATTCCTTTTTTTTTGTTTGTTTTAGATTGCATACTTGTTTGCATGAATCCTCAATTTTCATTTGATTGATTGTCTTTTGCTTTAATTATTCATTCTCTTGGATCTTTCATTTTTCTGCTTGTTATTCATTTTTTCCTCCTTTTTTGTTTACTACTGTAGGTGCTCAGTAGGAACTGATTGGTTTATGTTGTGTTAATTGATTGATTTGTCTAGTTTTGGATTCTGAATTTTGGACTGTACATCCAGTTCATTTTTTTAACTCTCGAGTTTGATGTAATGTGTATGTGCATGCACCATTTTAATTTCACAAGAGTTATTTAGTCTGGATCTTCATTGACCTCTATTAGTATTGTGAAGCTGCTGCTTTTGTGTCGCCTTTTTCGCCTCTGTATAATACCTCTTCTTGTGGCTCATATTGTGCTTATTGATTGTTTACGGTCCTTTCATTAGATTTTTCTCAAATCAACCATGAGCGACGAGGGTGAGAAGACCTGTCCTCTTTGTGCCGAGGAGATGGATTTGACTGATCAGCAACTGAAGCCGTGCAGATGTGGCTATGAGGTTTATCTCTTTTTCTAACGTTATGGCGTTATAATGTCCATCAGTACTTCTCTTGTCTATTGGTATTTGCTTTATTTTGCAACGGCGAGCCATTTTATGCTTGTCTGCTCTTCACTCTTCAGATCTAAACTTAGAGATGAGTGATAGTTATGGGTTTAGATATTGGGCCAATCATTTTTATTTTGGGAAATTCCCTTGTTTTTTATAATCCCAGTGTCATAAGCAAGTTTTTAGAAGTCCCAATGGTATACCTGAGGTTCTTTAATTTAGGGAAATTTCCATTAAAAAATGGAATTTTCCGTTACTAAGTAAATTAAAAACAGTTCGCATCGATTTGCGTTTTGAAAACATCGTGATTTTTTTGCTGAAAAAATAGTTCGCTCAAGGTATTTGGGGTTATTGTAGCTCTTAAGGATCAAATTTGAAGTTGGAATCTGCATAAAACGATTAGATGGGCCTTGATTTGCTTCAAAAAACATCTCGATTTGCTTGCAACAACAACTAACAGTTTTATTTTGGTGAAAAAGGTCATGTTTGAGAAAATGGAAAAACCTCGGGTATACTAGTGGGAAGTTTAAAAACTTAGGTGTACCACTGAGATTATGAAAAGTATGGGTATAACAGTCAGAATTTCCCTTTTATTTTTTATCATCCCTCGCTGTTTCATGGGAGGGTTCTAGAAGATATTGGTTTTTTTCCTTCAATAATTCTGAGCATTAGGGGGATTCATGATATACTGAAAGTTAAAGCTTTCCAAATGGCTAGTAAGTCAATTGCCACATCAGAATGTTGGCTAGACAACACATATGCTTGATCACATTTTTTTGCTTGTTCTTAAGTGGTAGTTCGAGATTGTAATGTTGCTGTCTTTATTGTGCATCTTTATCATATTCATCACAGTTTGTAACTTCAGCTCACTGTTGACTAATAAAATAATCCCCCCCCCCCCCCCCCCCCTAAAATCTCAAGTTTTTGAATTTATTAAGATTTAGATTGCTGTAAAAATTGTCTTGATTTATGTGACCTCGTATGCAGATTTGTGTGTGGTGTTGGCATCACATAATGGACATGGCTGAGAAGGACGAGTCTGAGGGACGCTGTCCTGCTTGTCGCACTTCATATGATAAGGAAAGAATTGTAGGGATGGCTTCCAACTGTGAAAGGTTGTTTTTTCAACTCTCAACCTGAACCCCAATAAAATGAGAGAACAAATTTTGTCCCTACTCCCAACAATTTTCATTTGTTTTTGTCGTAATTTTTTTTATCTATCAGGATGGTAGCAGAAATTAGTATGGAGAAGAAGCACAAGTCACAAAAAGCTAAGATTAAAACATCTGAAAGCAGGAAGCAGTTAACTAGTGTTCGTGTTATTCAAAGAAATCTTGTCTACATAGTGGGCTTACCGCTTAATCTTGCAGATGAAGATGTGAGTACTTTGTTGATTCCCCTCTTTACCATCAACTTCATTTTGGGGGTCAGTTTTAGTGGCTTACTGTTTTTATCTTTTGGACAGCTTCTTCAACGTAAAGAGTATTTTGCCCAGTATGGCAAGGTATTGAAGGTGTCCATATCCCGGACTTCAGCTGGCACTATTCAACAGTTTGCAAACAATACCTGTAGTGTGTAAGTCAGGGTGAACTATATGCGAATAGCCCTTGGGTCTTAATATTGACTTTTATCTTCCTTTTGTGTATGGTTGTTTTCTTTGCTGGATTGTGATGGCTCGATACGTTCTACTTTGCTTTATAGTGTGGGTTTTCAGTATTTATTGGCAACACATGCTTGTTACGCAGGAGATAAAATTAAAGCTTTTAGTACTCAGTTGAAATATTGAGTACTGAATTTATGTAATCATTTGCCTTTGGTTTATAAATTTGATTTTATTTTTCAGCGTTTGTTTAGAATGGGTTGGTGTTGCTACTCCCTTGGACTGCTGCTTTCTTTCTGCTAATTTATTATGCCCCCGTTGAAGCTTTTCTTGCTTTAGGCTTATCTTATTGAAGTTATCGGCGCACTCGTTACTGCGATAGTAAATGTGAAAGGATGACAAAAGGTGGAGGAAAGGGTTGTAATTGTGATGCTATCTAAAATAGTTGTAATACTTCCGCTCGTTTTTTTTTTTAATTTCTACCATTTTGACTTAGCTCACTATTTATATAATCTACTTTGACGTTTTTTTACTTATACGAAACATAGTCATGTGAGATCTTGTTAGATTTGTCTCGATATATACTTTGAAAATATCAACTTTTTATAATTTTTAGCGATGCACAATTAGAGATTTTAATGTTTGAAGTTGTTGATTGGCAAACGTGCTAACTACAAATGACGAAATTAAAAGTTATGGTGGAAGTAAGTTCTAGTTCCGCTTTGTAAAATAGATGGAAAAATGTAGAAACCTTGAAAGAAGCTTGATCTTTTCTTTTAAACGTAAAGCACCAGCAAGCTCGGATTACGATTCATGTAATTGCCAGTTTTTGTGTCTTTGCTGTCTGACCATTTTAGTTGCATTGGTGTTGAAGTAAATATTTTTATGAATTTGTTATCCATAAGAAGGCATGGCTTATACTCATCTACTTTGCCTTTCAGATATATTACGTACTCAAAAGAAGATGAAGCAATTCGATGCATTCAGTCAGTTCATGGGTTCATTTTGGATGGAAGGCCTTTGAGGTGGGTTTATGAAATTACTAATCTTCTTATGGTTCCTTTATTATTTTTTAGTAGTCCTTAAGACAACAATTCTGTAATGCAGGGCATGCTTTGGAACCACAAAATATTGTCATGCATGGTTAAGAAGTGTGGTATGATATCTGAATACCAATTATTATAAAATGCAACAACTGTATGTGCTTTAGCATCGGTTTTCACATCAACTGCATTTCTTCTTTTCAGCCCTGCAGCAATCCCGACTGTCTCTACTTGCATGAGATTGGTTCACAAGAGGATAGCTTCACAAAAGATGAAATCATTTCTGCATACACAAGGTATTGATACGTTTGTAGTGGCTAATTAGTTGTATTGTTCGAAGACAAGGCAATATTGACTTTAGGACTTGAAAAGTTGTTAACTGTTGTAATTAGCTTATTTCTCTAGCTTAGTATCTACCCACGAACACATTAGGAATTTTGTCCTTGTGTTACTGTGATTTTAATGCCAACATGCTTAATTGAAGCTAGAATTTGAAAATGATAGACTATTTGAGATTGGGAATGCAATTGTTGCCTTTATAAGATACGTTTTCATGTGGTTTGTGAAAGCTATAATAATTGATAGACGGTTCTGTTTTGCTTGCGAGGTCCATTCGTGATGCATAAGTGTGAATAATTAGTGTGTAGGAGCATGAATTTTATGTTACTAACGTACAAGTTACGACTCTGTTGTGGGGGTTTGCCTACTTGGTTCATATGATATTATATATCTTTCTACTTTTGTTCTTCGATTTAAAGCCGTTCACATTTCTATTCTAGGCAGCTTATAATGATCAACTAATGTCAAAATTTAGTAAGTTAAAAGAACTTCACGCCTTGTCCTTAATGACACTGTTGAAAAAGAATCCCCCAAAAATCCTACATTGATACGATGGAGATGGAGTTGTGAAAAGTGTAGCAGTTTATGTTAGTGTTGACTTTTCGCAATTACTTAAGGGATAGAGGAAGTATTACTTGTCTGGTGCTTTTGTAGATTGATAGAAGATGTGTTGCATGATGGACTAGTCTTATATTATCGCATGCATGATCTTTAATTTGCAATAGACTTTTTATAGTACTACATATTCGCAATCCGGATTTAATTAGGCATCTTTTTTGGTTGTATTATTTTGTGATTTTGAAGTTCTTTTACATGGTGGAAATGTTCAACATTATTGACTTATTTTTTCTGGCAGTAGAGTTCAGCAAATAACTGGGGTCACAAATAGCATGCAACGGCGTGCAGGGAATTTTTTGCCTCCCCCAGCTGATGATCATTCAAATAACATTTGTCCTATAGTAGAAAATCCGATTGTTAAAACTCCTTCTAATGTAAGACTTCTTTCTCGTGGTGCTGTTTTTCCCTTCCTTTCTTTGATTTACTAGTGGCTGAATGTAAGCTTTATAGGAGGATTTGTTGTCATGCTGTGGTTTTTCTTAGTTTCTTGTGGATGTATATGCAATTTGAGTCAATATAAATGGTTCACTTATGTTGATTGTGAGATATTTCTCTCCAATATAAGGTTCTTATTGTTAATATATTGGGTGGTATTATAAAAACGTTGGGTCCACCCCTGGCTATAGTGCTTGTTGCCCTCTCTTCTAGTACAGACTGGAGAGTGAGTCTAATCTGTGTGGAGAAGTTTATGGGGCTCGTTTACATAGGCTTTTAAGTGTCTTGCATATCACTTTTTGTCCGAGCTTGATGGATCATTAGTTGTCATGACGTCATTGAAGTGAAAATGTAGCGCTCCCAAATGTGCAAGAAATTGGCATAATTGCAATATTAGAGCTCTTATTCGCGACAAAGGCAAATTCATTGGTGTAGCTCTCATCTCCGGGAGATGCCGGTCTCCTTCAATGGACGTTCAAATCCTCTACAAGTTAACATGAATTTGCATATAGATTTTAGGTATTGGTTTGCATTTAGCTCTTCTGCTTGCCAGTGCTTAAAGCTTTATAACGTAGGGGCTCTTTTATATTTGACACTGTATGGCAATATGACATCCGCTATTTTCTTTATGCTTACTTATTTGTTATGTGTGATCCATTTCTTAACTTTGAAAATAAAATGAAGAAATGGTGAAAGAAATATATTGCTCCAAATGTTATTATTGATTTAAAAAACTATTCAAGGGTGCACAATGTTTAGGAAGTAATGAAAAGATGTCTTATAACTTAAATAATAGTATTAGTCGCTGCCAAAAAAAAAAAGAGCGTAGATAAAACTAGTCCGTCCGTACCATGATAAAGTTCTCATTTGCTCTTTGCTGAATCTCAAAAACCAGTAATATCTTTAACTATGTATAATTATAATCAATAAAATTGTGATTTTGTATGTACACAGGACTGAATCTGATAAAATCTCAGATGACTATGTTTTTATTTTACATTCAAATTCTTTTTTAGGGTTGACTTTGATAAAAGCAAAGGGGATTAGGGGAGTATTATATAGGTCAACAATGACTTGTCCTCTGTCCCCGGCTATGTTACTTGGACTCGGGGTACTCATGTCGGACATGGGTAAGTGTCGAACTCGTCCATTTCATAAAAAGTTCTCTTGATTTTGGCCCAGAACAAAGCGTCCAAGTATCCATGTCCGAGTATCGAGGACCCGACACGGGCACCTGAGGTCAGGGGGGTCGATAGGGGTGTGCAGGGGGCCCTACAGCACAGGCCCCAAAATTGTAATAGTTATTTTCAAAATTTTATTTCATATTTGAGGAAATCACCCTTGTTTTCCACACTTAATAAAATTTGTCATTGCTATATATATCCTTAAATTTCCAACTTTCCATCTTTAATACTCTAACCTTCTATAGTTATTTCTTATAATTAGGGGCCAATTTTCATGCTAGAACTGGGCCCTAAAATAACCAAGACGGCCCTGCTTGAGGTCAAATGAAAAGTCTGAGTAACATAGGCCTCATAGGTCCCTGTTTTTCTTCTTTTACTTAATAGATCCCCTCCCCCTTCTTGCTACTTAATGCGTGACTCTTTCATTTTTGAGGGTCACTTCTCTCTTTTTTTTATCCTTTTCCTTAGGATATAAGCCATAAAGTTTTACTCTTTTTTCTTATGCTAAATTGAAAGATCAATCTTGGATCTAGGAGTCTTGAATGCAAACTTGAGGTTCTTAAGGTTTGGGTAATCAAATCTAAGTAGATCAACCAGAAATCATTCATGGACATGTGCACGGTCCCTTTCTCCCTTGTCCAAACAAATCTCTCACACGTTCAGGTATTGGCTTGACTTTGTATTTTGGGCTCTATGCAAAATGGAGGATTACTCAGTCTGACACTTGGTTCCTGTATCCATGATGTTCTTTGATGAAATATTCATTGTGCTGGGTGCCTTGGTATGTGCCGTCATTTCAGGCTGGAAAATGGTTCGTCAATCCTCTGTTTTTTCACGAAGGGTTTGTTCGTTTTCACTGTGAGGTCTGAGTTTTGAGTTTCCTAAAGCCGGAAGTGTTTATTTGGATAGTAGGAAAAGAGCCTTCTAATATAGCAGTTGTCAGTTTTCAAAAGAATATGACTAGTGAGTAGATACATTTTATAACCTATATATACAATTTTTGAAATTTTAGAACTAAAATCTCAAACAGGCAGTCATACCAATCATATCTTAAGGTTTTGTTTTGTAATTTTTAAGGGGTTATCTATATCATTTTGGCACGGTAAATGTCAAAGTCAAACGTTCTCATGGTGGTTTGTTGTTGACTGCATCTTGTTTGTTCTTTCCTGATGTTTGCACTATCTCTGCAAATTGGTTGTGTACATAATAATGATAAGAAAATGGACAGAGGGTTGGAAATGCACTCTATACCCCTACTATGTCTTCTTGTGTGAACAATTACTTTGAGTTATCATCATGTGGGAGAGATAGTTTGCGCAGTCTTTTGCTGTCTGGACTTTGGCTCCTTAGATCCCTTTTCTGTATTGGATATCTTGAATGATAATTGATTCCCTTAGACAGTCATCTACAATTCTACATTCGTATTAAAGTCATTCGTTTTGTCCTTTCTCTCTATTGAGTGGTGAACTGTACTGATAAAAATGAGTGTCCTCAGACAGATGAGTTCATGTGCTCAAAATGAAATGATTTGAATTAAGGAGGGTGCCTCTGTCATTGGGAACTATCGTACAGCTGTATATAATCTTGCTTACAAATTACTAGTCCCTCTGTCCCGAAATTACTTGCAACTTTTGCTTTATAGACGTTTTTATGGGAAGTGGTAGCTGTGACTAAAATGTGGATGGGTAAATCTGGTGTCCAACTCTAGAGTCCAGCGAAAAAGTAGAGAGTAATAGCTTGTCGTGACAGGTATATAGCAACTAAATGACATCCACAAAAGGCAACTGTTGTAAATAATCTGGGACAGAGCGAGTAATTTGACTGATCCAGTCTAGTTCTTGTTTTCTATTTGAATCTGATTCTATGTGCGTTACAAGTGCAATTACCAACCATGGTCTATATTGCTTGGTTTCTGTGTCGTCTGTCTAAACTTGGACATATATTTACTGCGTTCCAAATCTTTTACTTGAAAAAAAAAATCATATCATAGTTTTCAATCCATGCCTGATTAAGATCCTGACACCTGATGTTGGGCCCAAAGTATGAGTCGCCCTAGCATGTAACAGTCGCTTTTCTCGCTGTGCCATGAACTGCAGAGATTTTTTTCGTTGATTTATGTATGGTCACATGCTTTGGTTGTGTGGTCGCAGAATTCTGCAAGCTGCACAAGAGATTCACCCCCTAATAGCAGTTCTGGTAGATCTGGTGCTCTGCCTCCAGCAGCCTCATGGTATGAGTCTGTCATACTCAGCTTTTGATTATCTGTTGGTTCATTGTTTTTGAGTCTGTGTCTTTGTATCAGGGGGTCACGGGTTTCTAATTGCAATCCTCCGACTGTAAGCTTCGCTTGTTCGAATGGATCAACGAAGCAGAAGGCTGAAACAATTAATGACTTACCTGTCCTTGAAACAATGGTTTCTGGCTCCATACAATCTTGTATTGCTACCAGTGATAAGCAGATATCAACTGAAGACTATCAGGCAAAGCAAAATAAAAGTAAGCCAGAAATTCTAGATACAGGGAAGCAGCATGCAGGTATTAACTTGCAGAAAAATGTCGGAGAGTTATCTTCTATAGTTTTGGGCACTCCAGCTGGGAAGTCACCAAGCCAGTCATCTTGTTCATTAGCAACGGGTAGTCAGTTAGATGGTAGTGAGCAGCTAAATCCTACACAATCTGTAGATGGACAACCTAGCTCTCCCTGTGAAGGCAAGGGGACTAGTTCCGTAATGGATGGAAAGATTCAGAATGTATACTCTGGGATCTCGACTGTTAGCGTGGACAAACAATTAAATAGTGAACACACTGAGGCTATCAGACCTAATGGTTTGAGTTTGAATAACTTTTTGTCGCCTAGGAATCAAGGTTTACAGTGGCATGATGCTGTGAAGCTTCAGGAGCATTCATCTTCTACTACTGCTAGCAAAGCTGCAACATCTGTTGATTCTTCGACTGCTCCGAAAGAAATGTTGGATTTGAGATCAGATATCCAAGCTTCAGTTTTTCAAAATGTGACTTCAGAAACAGAAGACGATTTTAATAACCAAAGACTTCGAGATGCCATAGTCGTCAATCAGGCATCTATACCCGCGTCATCTCCACTTCATCTTTTAAGCCATTTGAGGGTTCCTCTGCAGCCGCCTGCTGATTGTGCAGTAAATTATACCATTAATCCACCAATTGTAAATAGAACTACTGATGAATGTTTGGCGACAAATGCATCTAGTGCATCTGTGGCTTCTAATGGGTTTCTAGACCGTTTTGTCAGCCATAGTGCAGAGCAAGATAATTATTTGCTATTAAAAAGTGGACAAGGGAATCATATAGGAAGATTTGACAGCGAGGTTGCTAATGTTGACTCACAACCTGCCCTCGATATGGGAGAGAACAATATAATATCAAATATTCTTTCCTTGGACCTTGATTCTTGGGATGACTCTTTGACGTCCCCACAAAATTTGGCCAAATTGTTGCGTGAAACAGACAAACAAGAGGGTTCAATCAAACTGGCAGGTTCCTGGAAAGGTCAAAATAGCAATCAGTCCAGATTTTCGTTTGCGAGGCAGGAGGACTCCAGAAACCATTTGTTCGATATGGAGCCTTCACTTGGCAATATTGGCCAAGCAGCAAATTATCCCTCTTTTGGCCAGGAATTTCTTGGGAACAGAGATCCATATCTGGATAGAATTGGCAATGGTTTTGGTTTTCCTCACCGCAGTTTTGAATCGTCGGATGGTTTGACTAGTGGCCATCCCATGTTTCCCTCCAGCAAGCTTTCTCGTAAGTGCCTTTCATAACCCTTGCATATTAGTTTGTGGAAGTGGAATATTCAGTCATTATCTTACCGTAAGAAACTAGTTTCTCACTGTAAAATGTAACTTTGCTTGTACTTTTTGTGTCATTTTTTAGTAATTACTTTCTGACACAGTCTATTTAATTAAACGTCAGTCTCTAGATCTCAGATTTCAGCACCTCCTGGTTTCTCTGCACCAAGTAGACCACCACCTCCAGGTTTTACTTCACATGAAAGAAGTGATCACACTTTTGAACTATTGAAGTCTGGTAATTTCTCATAAAATTATCTCCTATTTCTTTTCAGTGGCTTGTCTTTTCCTCCGAAATGAATTGATTCTTCAGTGTGTAGCATTAGAAGTAAAGATTGTGCGTGTTTTTTTTTTCCAGGAAACCATATGGTTGAAACATCTTCGTTTTTGAGAAATCCTTACCAGGCATCGCCAAGCGGAAACATAAGTACTGCTAATGATATTGAATTCATAGATCCTGCAATACTGGCTGTTGGTAAAGGGAGACTTCCTACTGGGCTCAACAACTCCTCTCTAGACATGAGGCCTAATTATCCTGTACAGCCGCCTACATTTGAAAACGATTCTAGACTTCAGTTATTGATGCAAAGATCTCTTTCGCCCCATCAGAATATTAGATATACTGATGTTAGGGATAACTTTTCTCCTCCAAATGATGCATATGGCTTTACCTCACGACAAATGGATCAGTCACACACCAGTAATCACGCCCCCTTTTCGCAATTTTCACTCCAACAGCCTAGAAATACTGTAAACTCTAATGGACCTTGGGATAATTGGAGTGAACTTCAAGCTGCAAATGATATTGGCATCGCGGAGCTCCTTAGAAATGATAGACTGGGAATTAACAAATTCTATGGGGGCTATGAAGATGCCAAGTTCCGAATGACCAATTCAGGAGATCTATACAACAGGAGTTTTGGGATGTGATTATCATCCTAAATTCTTTTGGCCTTGAATGCCAACTTCTGTAGATGGAGATGATTAAATACCCTGTCTCAGAGGATAGCCTTGTACTCGAGGGAAGACAGTCTATTTTTTTGACTAGCATCTTTTGGCAGCTTGACAGAGGATCATATTTTGTTTTAAAACTGGTAAGTGGAACCTACAGCTGATGATAAGGTGTGGGGTGGAACGCATGGATGATCAATTGCTGTGTTCTTGAGATTGGGTTGTGCTGATGGTGTGACATCGATTCCAACTGAATGTCAGCTTTATTTTTTAGAGTTGATTTGATTGGAATCATGTGTTAGATTTGGCTTCAAATTGCCCATCCATGTGCTGGGAGTGGAAGAGGATCCTTCATCTTTAGTAGCAGGTGATTTTTTGTGCTCCTTTGATGTCTGTTTTAATCATTTGAGAGAGTAGACATGGAATTTCTTCTTGCCTATAATTTCCTTTTTCTAGGCTAGTTTGCCTCGCAGAAAAGTCTTCCTGCAATAAGTTGATGAATTTGCCGAAAAAAATGATGAAACTGCATCTCTTTTGGATTGTAGTTTCTGCGTACTGTTGATGTTTATTCAACTTTCAACATGCGCAGATACATATTTGTCACATTTAACGACAGCTTGTAATAGAAATGATCAGATACAAGACGCCATTTTGGACAGAAGAACTTACTCTTGATCGCTTCATTATGTCAGGTTTACGGCTCCTTCAGGTGGGACACAAGCTAAAGATGCTGTATCATCTGGTCCTTTTGTCAGATCATCCATCGTGCTGTCTTCTCCCACTCAGATCAATGCTTCCATAATTCCGTGAATGAGATGGCAATCCAAATTATTTTTAGCCTTGAGATGCATTAATTTTTGGTGGGTTAGTGCTGTTGATAATATGGTATATACTCTAATTAGCTTTATTCTATTCGGTGAGCCTTTTTTTGGTGTTCCATGGTGCTGAATTGTTAAAAGGTGAATTACAAAGATTTATGCTTAGCAATTTTTGACTTGATCTAAGTCTTCTGTGTATCTAATGCAAACAGTTTATTCTAAGTTTGTGTAAGTGCCAAGCCATCCCCGCAGAGATTTTAGGTTTGGAGGTGGGTCTCACCAGTGAATGCTTCCCAAGTTTCCATTTATGGCTATGCTATAGAAATTCAAATTGTGAGAAGGAATAGATAAGATTGTATGTGGGCGTGGTGTGGTGTAAATTTTTTGGCATTCTGATAGTTTGACACTGTGAAAATAGGTTTGTGGGGGCTTTATATGTTGTTTACTTGGTGCTAACAAACAGTTGTTGGCATGTTTCTATAACATCAAGTTACAGTTTCAGCCATGGTTCCATTCAATTCAACGTACATCTTGAGGATGGGCCGAGATCTTTTGCTTCTGTTTGGGGGCTACAGATACGGGTCACGTTTGTGTTACAGTTTAGTGTAATTACGCTTTTGTTAATAGTTTTAGTGAATGCGATCGTGGGTCTGGATCTTGGTTCACCCGAAAAAGTCTCGACGAGAGAATCCAGGCTATTCAGGAAGAATCGCATCAATTCCCCAATCCTAAGATATTGACTGCCCCTTGCCGTCTTCCCCTACCTTTTTGGAGTCCGGGGAAGCGGCGGGGGCTTAGACGTTGATACGCGTGCTTACTTCACCGCAGCTACCATGATTGTTTCAACCTTGGCTTTTCATGAATGTGGAACCAGATCCCTACGAGCAGCCAAAACAAAAGAAAGACTGCTAACAGCCTCTTGCCGGGAACTGTGAAGTGATCTTCGGCTAATTCCATTCTTTTTGCTCGAACAATTGAAGCTACTATGATCGTTTCAACCCTGGCTTTTCATGAATGTGGAACCAGATCCCTACGAGCAGCCAAAACAAAAGAAAGACTGCTAACAGCCTCTTGCCGGGAACTGTGAAGTGATCTTCGGCTAATTCCATTCTTTTTGCTCGAACAATTGAAGTCACCAGTAATTATCCAGGCTACTATCAAAACCAAAAACGAACGGAGAGTTATATATTGCGGCACCAGGCATATAAAAACAAGCTGGAGAGATTCAAAAAAAAACCAAGCAGGAAGGGCGTCCTTCTTAGGTTAGCATTTGGCTTTACGGGTAGAATCCGCTATTTTTGAATAAGCCCCGAGTGCAAGAGTTTTTTCCAGAGATACATCGAGCTAAGGAAGGATTAGAATTCCATTCCTGATTGACCCGCTTTTGCTATTGAGAAAGCGAACGGTCAGCGCGAAGGTTCAAGCATTTCTTGCAAACCGATCTTCTGCCGAGTTCCCCCCTCAGCTCACTCAGAGCGAAGGAACTTAAGGGCTTACGGTAGTTGCCCGAGGACACCTGCGGCACAAAGCAATTTTTGACCTATTTGGAATCCCTTACCTCATCCACATTTTTCTAGACAACGAATTCGGAATTGCGCCAAAGCAAGTTCGAAGTATGTTAAAGAATAAAACCAACTTCTCGTTTCCGAGCGGATCGGAGAACAGAAGGCAATGAATATTGTCTTTCTTTCGGGCCAGAACAGTTAGAAAAGCATTGAAAGGAGGATTCTTTCAAGTGAAATCCATCGTAGGCGGAGGCCATTTCGATAAGCGCTTGCTGGGCTTATCGATCGAATGCAAATGGTGAATTCTTCTTAAGCCCATGATCGACCACTTTATACGAACGGCTTGGCCTGCGAAAAAAAAGTTTTACTTTTGTATTTTTTGCTCATGGGAATACGCTTTTATTTATTGTCGAAATACCGGATTCGTTGGTTGTCAACCACGCTTTCCTTCCCTCAAAAAAAGACTCTTCACGCGACGAGACGCGCCCCCGGAGTCTTTTTAAAGGATATGCAAGAGTCCAAATGTTTGAATTGCGCCAATTAGGAAAAGAGGGAGGTAAACCTCCAATGGACGGTTTACTTGTTTTTATTGATAATCGGAGTAATAATTCTTTTTTGTGCACGTCTCTACTTGCTGCAGGCGTTAGGCCGATTAAAAAAAGAACCCAATGAAGATGTTTCACTTCAAGATCCGTTGCGGCAGGCTAGCTCATGACGATACATTCTTTAAGTAGATTCTCTAGAATGTCTGTTTTTGCATAAACCCGGGATTTTACGACGTTGACAAACAAAGAATAGCAAGACCGCATATCAAAAGGTTTGGAGCCCAGAAAGAGATCCGGACGAACCTTCCAACAAGTAGAATAGAAGTTGACCACATGAAAAGTAAGACTAGGGTAGTGCTTTAACAGAAACTACGGGGTCTTCTACCCGGTGGTATAGGACTGGCAATTGAATTACTAACCGCTGCGGACAACCCGGAGGGGCACGACTCCGAAGGCACCCGGTTGCTGCTAGAGAATAGGCATTTGTTCACGAATCAGTTGCCAACCAAAAACCCCCATTCTTCTGGTTTTGACTTTTAGTCACCTACCACCTTGCATTGTCGCTCTTTGGGTGAACCCATATTCTATCTCGTAGTCACTTAAGCGGCATAGCATTGATTTGAAACAAAGTGCAGTTAAAGGTTAATTCCATAGGAGTTCGAATCCGTTTCTTTCGGATATTGATCGGTGCAGGCCAGCAGCTTTACCCAGCATCTTCCGCCTATTGTCAGCAGAATCCGTATTCCGACCCCCTGAGTACCCCATCGCAACCTTGTCTCTCTTCTTTCTTTCCTCGCGGGCAGGAAGCACACCAGCAGCGTGCAACCAGATGAGACAGTTGGGATTGAGCTTTCTTTTCAGTAAAGCCTCGCATTCCTCTATCTTGCATCTAGTGTAGTTAATTCCACATTAGCATGCAACATATAGGATCTCCCGTTTGTGCTGGGCAACAGGACTCAATGTGTATAGTGATTCGTTGCTGGTCGTTAGTCAAATAACCGGGTATTTCGCAGCAAAAGATGCGCGAGCAGGGATTCCTCGTTAAGTAAGTTTGGAACTTCTGACTTTCTCACCAAATAGGAAAGAATCAAGTTTCTGAACAAATCGAAGAACCTAATGGATCTCCGCCTGCGCTATCGAAAAGCAGCGAGAAAGAATAGGAATGAATAGGGTAAAGGAATATTGAAAGGCTATCCGAGTTCACAGGCCTGATGAGTTTTCCAATTACTCTATCCCGCTTCTTCCCCCCGTCCGCAGCCCCCCCGTTCTCTGGCTGCTCCGGGGGAGCATAAGCGTGATAGCGGAACCAAATGTTGAGGTTTCAAAGGCGGATGCTTCGGCAACAATGAAAGGACGCCTTAGACTTTGACTCGGGTTGAGTGCTGTCAGATACTTGGTCGACTGGCGGCATTCCCCGACCTAGCAGCAGACGGGCGGGATTCGACCGCACCTGCTCTCAAGCCTTGCTTTTAGCAGTCTAGGCCAACTTTCTCAAAAACTGGCATTTTCGGGGACTAGCCGAGCAAATGATGGTATAGCAATGAACATCAGGATGATACTGGGAATTATGGTCCGAATAATCTCGATAGTAGTTCCATGAACAATCCAAAAACCTGCCTTTTAAACTTGGTTCAAGTCTATCCGGAATTCCCAGCAAATCCTTGACTCCTCGACGCCTCGGAGACCTTCGGTCATAAGACTTTAGGCGCAACGACGCAACTTCTTTCTTCTCTTATTAAATTTCTAACCAGAAATAGGAGTCTATCTCTTTATTTCCCTTATTGAAAGGTAGAAGAAGAATCTCTTTTCCCAAAAGAAGACTCATAGCTGGCAGTCTTAGATAGACCATAAACCTTTCATCTCATACGCAATTTTTCGATCCAATTTCGAACTTGACATGGCCTTTCTGTTCTTTTTTTTATGCAGGATTCTACACGTAGTCAACTCATTCAAATTACTGCGAGCCCAAACACTTCGGCCTAACGGGAATGAGCAATGACGAAATTACTTCCAAAGCCTGTTTTTAGCAGCAAATAGGGGGGTAGTGGTTGACCTTTCCGGGCTATAACCCAAAACCAGGACCCGAGCCTGACAAAAGTCTCCCTCCTCGATGCTAGAATGATCCACGTACACTGCTCTCGATTTTTGCCTTGGTTAGGAGACAATCATGGTCTTGGTATCCCCACATGGTAGCGATCCAACTAAAGATTTTAATTCCATTGGGCCTATCGTTGGTTAAAGCCTTTCCTTCACGCAGTCTTCTAAAGGAGCGGATTCACCTAGGGGCATAGCAGCGACTCTTCCAGTTGAGAGAATTTGAAAACAAGAGTGATTGCACTCGGGTGAGAGTCTTTTAGATGGAAATTAGGCGGTTAGCTGGACCGAAATCACAGGGAACCAGACCAGTTCTAGTTGCAGTTGAACTTTCGTACAAGATCGAAAAGAATGCATTGGATGGATGCCCGGGCAATGCCGCTGTTCCCATTTCCTCGCTGACCCATCATGCTTATCAAATAAAAATAGAAGGTTAAGATAAGATCGATAGATAGAGTACGGGACAGGACCAAGTAGCTAAGTATTGGAAGGAGCAATAGCTATGCTCTAGTATCTCCTGCTTCTGCTTGTTATTCTGCACCGCCCAGATCAAGAGCGGTCTCTTAAAGAAAGAAAAGAGAGTTCTAGGGCAGCCACTTCCTCTTCCTTCCCCTCCACGCACGCAGAACGGAAAATCTCAGTTGTCCTGGACCCTGTTGCTTTGCTGCCCCAAGATTTGTTGGCATCTTTCCCCACTAGGACAGGGCTATGAGAAATAAGTCTTGAGCTTATCTGAATAAGCGGCCCTTTTTGCTGTTTTTGAATTCCCGGAATGAAAGCAAAAGGATCCTCCTTTCGTACGCTTGAAAATAAATAGAGAGGTCATTCATTCATAGCAGAAAAGCGCAGCAAAGCCGTTTCATGAGCCGGGGGGGGGGGCTAGGCAAGAGTTCGATTACACTTCAATCAAATGGGTGATTTTAGATATTGGAGGGCATTGCAACTGGGTTCATCATGGAAGATCATTTTGTGGTCATTTGCTCATTTCGAGCTCATTCTTGTGTAGCCATTGTACCATATTGGTGGTATATTCGGGTATATGATAAATTTTTTTGAAGATTTGCTATATAGTGGAAGAAAGTTCAACTTTCTCCATCTTGGTTTTGGTTATTAAGATCTCGTGAATATGCAATGCAAAACACATGTCATTTTTGCAATGCTAAGGGTTGTGATTTGTATCGATACTTGCTTTTTTATTTCGGAAACAGTGTCACTACATTTAATTGAATGAGTCCCAAGTCGAAAGGTCTTTTTTCTCAAACTAAAAAGGTTCAAAGGGCTCAACTAGGGTTGAGCATGAGTTGGATTTGTTCAAAAAAAGAACCTTCAATAAAGGAATTCCTGTAGTTGAAGCGAGGAACATTGATTTCATCATAGATTTGGCACTTGGATTAGAACTCATATCAAAGCACCATATAGGAGGCGCATGTAGAGATGAAAGAGTTAAAGATACAATTAGATGATTTGCTTGAGAAGGGTTATATAAGACCTAGATTTTGCCATGGGGAGAACTTGTATTGTTTGTGAGAAAGAAGAAGGATGGTAGTGCGAGTTTGTATATAGATTACCGGAGAGTTGAATAAGGTTACCATGAACTCATGAAGAGCAAGTATCCTTTACCTATGATCGATGACTTGTTTGATCAATTGAACGGAGCTTTTGTGTTTTCTAAGATAGACCTTATGTCTGTATATTATCAATTGAGAATTGCGGATGAGCACATACTAGAAAACCGCATTTAGAGATTCGTCATGGACCCTTTGAGTTAATTGTGACGCCATTTAGGTTGACTAATGCACCTAGAATTTTCACGAGCGTGGGGAACCAAATATTTTGTTTTTGCTTAGACAAGTTTGTGGTTGTCTTTATCGACAACATTTTCGGGTATTTCAAGAATCAGAAGGAGCACGAACAATACTTAAGGACTGTGTTGTAGACATTTAGGGACAACCAGCTTTATGATAAGTTGTCAGAGTGTAAGTTTTGGATGGGGAAAGTGGCGTTTTTGGGACACATTATATCGGAGGGAGTGTCTGTGGATCCTGCAAAGATAGAAGCCATGACAGATTGTCCTACGCTAAAGAATGTGATTGTAGTGAGAAGTCTGGTATTGACCGGTTATTATAAGAGATTTGGTAAGGATTTCTCTAGAATGAGCGCTTAATGAAGAAAAATCGATATTTACATGGAGTGAAAACTTAAGCATTGTAAGACCTTAAGGGTAGATTGTAGGGGTGTGCAAGAAAATCCGAACCGAAATTTCAGGTATCCGATCCAGTTTTACAAATTCGGATATTTCAGATCGGATATCCGGATTTACAACTGGATAATCGGATCGGATTCGAATAGCGAATTTGAAAATTCAGATAATCCGAATATCCGAATATATTTTTGGGCTTACGATTTGATGTTCCTGTCAAGCTCTAGAGCCCACAATTTTTCCCTTTTCTTCTATTATTGTGTTAATTCTCAGTCACTCAATTCCATAGTCCTTACCCAGAAAGGACTAGGGTTTTACTGCTCCTCCTCCACCCTCCTGCCGCAACGCACACTGCCCTCCCGCCACTCCATCTCTCTCTTGCCAACAGAGGGCAGCGTATTTATCTGGTGACAAAACGCAAAGCTTGAACAGGCGTCGTGACGATGAGTGAAAAAAATGAGAGAGATTAAGGTCATATGAAGATGGTGATGAGGTAAAGGAATTGAAAAGAGCAGAGACAAAATGGAGCGAAGAGGAAGAAGGTGAGAATGAGAATGTTTATTGTCGCCATAGATCAGCATATTTCCACCTCAAACCTTCATTGTTCAGCAGTATTCGAACTAAGAAGGCACTTTTAATTTGGAGAACTTTCAACTATGGTTTTCATTTATTAACTTGTTTTTATTTATTTTAATTACTATCACTAACTCACTAAGTCCTAATCCTAATCCTTAACTATGAAAATATAGGTACTGCCTAATTCAGTTTTCAAGGCCTTTATAGAAAACGGATTCGGATAATTCGGATAACCGGTCTAAAAATTCGGATATCCGGATTATTCGGATCGGTTTCGGATACAATATTTCATTATCCGTGAATCCGGATATCCGGATATTCGAAACGAATCGGATCCGATATCCGGTTTTTCACACCCCTAGTAGATTGACATCATCTTCTGTATTAATACTTCCAAATGGAACTGCTGATTATGAGATTTATAGAGATGCTTCGAAGAATGGATTGAGATGTGTAAGGATGCAAGACCGTAAGGTAATTGCTTATGCGTCGCGTCAACTAACGACTCATGAAGTGGATTACTATACGATGACCTAGAGCTTGCAACAATTGTTTTTGCAGTGAAGATTTGAAGACATTACTTGTTTGGAGTAGAAACAAAAGTGTTTACTGATCATAAGAGTTTGAAGTACTTGTATACTCAGAAAGAATTAAACATGAGACAACATAGATGGCTAGAGTTAATCAATGACTACGATCTAGAATTGAATTATCATTAGGGCAAAGCAGTTACGGAGCTAGAGGGTGCATGAAGGGTACATTGTGACCCTAATAAGCAAAAAGTAAAAAGAAGTAACAAAAAAATTAAAAAAACAAAACAAAAAAGGACCGTTAGACAGATGGAAAGACTCAACGAGCGAACAAACGCACATGTGCAAAGGGAAATGTGAAGGAGAGAGAATTAAAGTGACTTTTCTCTCTCTCTCTCTCCTTCACATGACAATTGGCATACTTTCAGCTTTTTTGTTTTTTCATTTTCATTTTTTACACTTGTCTCTTCACTCCTTCTAATTAAAAGTAGTACCACTTTTCAATATTAGTAACACTTTTACTCCCTTAGCATCATCTATTGTGCTGGCTTCAACCAGAAGTTTGTATCTTATTTATTTTGGTCATTTTTTTGATAATAAAATCATAGTGACTTACTCCCTCCATCTCATATTTATTACAACAGTTCTATTTTAGGCATGGATCCACTAATATTTTATTATATAGGATAATTTGTACAAAACCACCTTAACTTATCACGATTTTAGAAATTCTTACCTTTATGAATTTTTTTATAACTTTCCTCCTAAAATTTTAAATTTCTTATAAACTCCCACCACTTAACAATTTTTGCCTAACTCTGTTAAATGAGTGGCCAAGTGGGTCCCACCCTATGGTTTTGTTATTCATTTTCCCCTCAAGGCTTTCATTTCCGAACCATTAATCCAAATAAGGCTGTTAAAATCGAGATTTTACTTTGAATCGTTAGGTGGTTTTAGAATCGGATCGAAGATTCTACAAACATGTATGATCTAGATATTGCTCATTTTATGAGTTAAAAATGTCTAATAATTGACAAAAGTTGTTGTTTAGCCATAAAATAGGCGATATTTGACCATATAAGTCTATTAATAGCTTTGGTAGCGTGAATAAATTTGATTTAGATGTATGAAGTTTTCGCTAGTACACAAAAATGTATAAAATCGTGAATCAAATCGTATGGTCATATTTAAATCGTAAAATCGTAAGATTCTATGATTTAAATCGAGATATTAACAACTTAAACTATTAATTAAGTACATAAAGAATTAAAATTGATTCGAAAGCCAAACTTAAATCACATTTGGGAGTAATCAATTAGCAGGGAAATGGAAGTTTGGAGGAAAAATGAATAACAAAACCATAATGTGAGGCCCATTTGACCACTCACTTAACGGAGTTAGGTAAAAAGTGTTAAGTGGTGGGAGTTTATAAGAAATTTGAAAACTTTAGGTGGAACGTTGTAAAAAGAATTCATAAAGGTGGGAGTTTCTAAAACTGTGATAAGTTAAGGTGGTTTTGCACAAAAAATCCTATTATATGTCACCCAACTAATATACTTCACTCATTCATTGATTTATGTGAAAAACATTAAAATATTACTCCCGTTACTCTATTAACTTTCTAAAAGTACCACATCACTTTCTATCACATCAACTTTTATAATAAATTAATATAACCTACACCCTACCTATTAACGTCCTAAAACTATGTGCACAAGTAATTGTGCCGATTAATATGGGACGGAGGAAGTACATTTTAAAATTAGCTTAGTTTTTTGTTTTATTTCAAATCATTAGTTTAATTTTTTTTTGTAAATTTTTGTTTTGTGATGAGAATTTAAGATAAGAGCATAAAATCAAGGCTCATAAACTTGTTTGGTTGATTAATTTGTCATATATTTGAATGCAGGAATCATATTGATACTACTAGATTAACAAAATAACCGAAAATAACTCGATCTTCGACAATTTATGTTCAAGAAAATGAAATCGCAATGGAGCGATGCTTATCACCGGTAGATTGTAAAACCTCATCATAAGCAATTAATGTATTCCCGATGACAAAAATTCTGGCTCCGCTAGTAGGGCAAAACACACATAGTTGCAGATGCTTTGAGTAGGAAACTTAGTCACATTTTCGCATCGTTGTCGTTACCACCAAAATTGTGCGAAGACTTTGAGAAGTTGAACTTGGAGATCGTGCACTATGGGGATTTAGAAGAGAGGTTGAGCGCATTGTCGATTCATCCGTCATTCTTTGAGGAGATTATAGCAAGTCAATATGGAGACGCTAGGTTAGATAAGATCCGTGAGTTCATAGAGGAGGATAAAGCTGAGGGATTTTCCATTCATGAGGATGGAAGTATTGGTCTCAAGGGTCGCTTGCGTGTACCTGAGAGCCGTGAGGAACTAAATTAAGTAGAAGATAATGAAGGAGAGCCATAATTCAAAACTTTCACTTCATCCTGGACGAGATAAGACATACAAGGACATGAAACAAATATTTTGGTGGTTTGGGATGGAGAAGGATATTGTTGAATTTGTATCACGTTACTCGACGTGTCACATGGTGAAGAGTGAGCACAAGAGACCGCAAGGTCTAGTGCAACATTTGGTGCAATCCCTCGTAATTTTATGAATTTTATAAATATATTTAAAGTATATTTATAATCATTTTCATACTTATTTTATTTAATTATTTAAGTATTGACTGTTTTGGAAGTCAAATGATTGTTTAAACGTTTTAAATAGTCATTAATACTATTGGGTTTCATTTAATTATTGAATATTTTTTAAAACGTTTTGGGTCGTGTTTAAAATAATTTTAAATGTTGGGTTGAGGAGCTCAAACCAATGTTTAAGTTTGATGATCAACTTGAGCCCAAACCTAAGCCTAACCTACTTGCCATAGGTTTTAGGCAAAACCTATAAATACCCACCAAAACCCCAATTTTGCACACTCTTATTTTCTCTCTCATTTTTCTCTCCTCACTCTTCCGCCTCCTCTTCCTCTCTTCTCGATTTGTGTGCCGTCCGGCCGACCACCACCACCACACCTCTTCCGTCGATTTTTCCGGCGAGCTCACACCACTCGCCACCCCTCCTCTCCTTCTCGTGTGCAGCCACACACACTTGTCCGGCAACAGCAGCACGCACAACAGCCGCGTGGCCTGCACGCACCGCCAGCCGACTGCCCAGCCACGTGCCTCTTGCGTGCTTGTCCTCTTTTCGTTTTTTAGGTTTTCGTGGTTTTCTTCGGTTATTTCTTGACCCTTATCCTCTACTTTAATATTTAATCATAGTTTAATGTTAAAGCTATAATTTTTATGAGTTTTGTATGTTTTTATAATAAAGTTGAAAACTTTATTATTCGAATTATTAAAAATCTATTTTTTATTTAATATGAATATAAATTACAATTTCAGATTTATTATTATTGGTTTAAAATGAGTTTTAAGTATAAAAGTAATGATTTTTGAGGTTTTAAAGTAGTATTATATTAAAGGTTGTTAAAGGTTAGAACTATAATGTATTTATAGTATTTTAAAACGAGTTTTGAAGCGTTTTAAAATAAATTATATTGATGTGAATTAATTAGAATATTAATTCATTGTTGTATTATTATTTTGCTAGGCGGAGAGTTTACTTTAGGCGACTTCTAGAATTCTAAAGTGGCCTCTCACTTTGTCTACACAAGGTACGTACATGTTCTTATTGTTGTTAGCTATTGAAAGCTAAGTTCTTCTTCCAACTTGTAGTAACTGAGTTCTTTATCGAGACTTGTGCAGAGATGCTTGTTGCTTTGGATCCAGACCTGAAAATAAGGAAACCAACCCGAGAGGTTTGGAAATTGATTTCCCCTCCAATGCCTAAGTCAGTATTTGAACAATAGGATTTCTGATTGTATTTTGACATAGTAAGTTTAGGGAGTAGGTGAGATTCTCCCTTTTACCGGATTACTAGGAACTATTTATAGTGTTGGTGAATGGGAAGGATCACCCTAAAATAGAGGGAGGTGATTGGTTAGGCAATAGAAAAGTGAAACTTGTCACATTTCTATTGCCTTGGTTTTACCACCAATCATCAGCTACCTTTTATTGGGATTTGGGCTGATTATTTCCTCTTCTTAATAAACACACATGCCTTTTTTTCAAAAAGGGTGAGATCATCAAGTCCTCTTTTGTTGGCGCCACGTGTTGCCTTTTGGCTTTTGACACGTGTCGTTTGTCTATTGATGTCATGAGGCAATTAGGACACGTGGCACTTCTTTAGTGGTCCACGTGTTCTCTTTGGCCATGTCACAACATTTGCCCCTAAAAGGGTTTTGATCTGAGTCTTGACTGATTAATGCGCTTTTACTGAGAGTAACTTCCTAGATGTATCATACTGTTTAGGAGTTTAACTGACTTTTCCTCCAATCATAAAAAACGAGAAGTGACGTGTCACCATAGGGTTTTGACACGTGGCGAACAACTGTTTGGGGAAGGGGAAAGTTTTTACCCCCTATAAATACCCCTTCAGAATCTCATTTTGTCACTTTCCATTTTTTGCTCTTAGAGAGAGAAATTATAGAGAGCGAGAGTCTGTAAAAAAGGGGAAAGGAATATTCCTTTTGTTTGGTGAAAGAGAATGGAGTTTGGGAAGTTTACTTTGACTTTGCTGAGAACGTCGTGACTTATAGAAAAGGCGAAGAAAAAAGTGTTTCTCATCTCCGTCCAGAGCTTAGTCAGGTATTTCCCTCTTCTCTCTTTTTATTTTTCTTCTTTTATTCTTTTATTCTTTTTAAAATAAAATGGTGTCTTTCACCTCATCCAATAACCCCGGCCAACCTATAGAAAATGCTAACCCTAGAACCGATTCTTTTTCATCTTCGGCTGTCTCTAGAGTTGAGCCCATCTCGGCTGAGTATCACTACTTTTATTTAAAAGAATGTACGACCCGCTTCCGACGACCCAGTCTCTGCGTGTGCAGGGTGATCTGGCGCACGTCAAGCAAACGACGTATCTGAGATGTTCAATAATCCTATCCTCCTCCAGTTCTGAGATGGAAGAGTCTACTGGAAGAGGTCCTGAGAGAGAGGAGACTGATATAGTAGAGGAGATTCAGCCACTGGAAGTTGACCCTTTGGCTGAATATGATCCTTAAGACTTAGTATATCACCATGAGAAGGCCGGTCCGTCTGGAAGGATTTCAGACGAGGAAGAAGATGAGGAAAAGGAGGAAGGGTCTGACCCTTCCACTACCTCGGCTGACCTAAGGACCGTCTAGGTCATGTTTGTGTAGATATTGACTGGTTGGAGAAGTATGGGCCAGATTGAAGCCGTCTGAATAGAGAGATGCCCATGAGCGATTTTTATTTCGTCCTTCCTAAGAAAGAGGACATAATTTTTCATGCTCCCCTCGGCCAATTTGTTGTGCATAGACTAGCCCTAGACGCCGGGCTTAGATTTCCTTTTCATCCCTTTATTCATGAAGTTCTCAGACATTATAACATAGGTCACAACCAGCTGGCCCCCAATGCTTGGCTGAACATATTGACATTTATTGCCACTTGTGAGCTGTGTGGCTTAGTCATGTCTCTTAATGCCTTCACCCACATACACTATGTTTCCCAGCTTCAAAAAACAATAGGGGGACTTGGTATAGTGTGTGCAATAGGGAAGGGTTCTTGACTGTCTTTGAGAAGCCATCAAAGATACACAACTGGAAGTCGGAGTTTGTCTTCGTCCAAGCTCCGGATATAGAGACGGCCAAACCTTATAGGTACAGGAACAGAGCTGTGACTAATATAGGACGGGGTGCCCCTATATTAGAGCTGGAGAATAAGTATGATGATGCCGTGGTAGCCCATTTCACGGCCACAGAGTATATTCATCCTAGGCTTGGGGAGCCAGGATGCCCAAAACCTAAGAAAGTTGCTTTGAAGGGACCGGCTGGTTGGATTCCCTTCAAAGAAATGTTTTTTAATGAAAGATTTTTAATAGCCGCTGGACTGGAGCAGGGCGAAGATCCAGGTATTGTCCTGGTCTTGCCCAAATGATTGTCAATGCAATTCAGAATTTGTCTAACCAAATCTGGTTTCTTTGTGAACAGAACCGGCAAGAAGAAGACTCCCACCGTCTTGGAAAGGAGAGATCAATATGAGCCAATTCGGCGGAAACCTAAGGGCGGAGCATTCAAAGGCTTCGTCTAAGAAGCGAGAAGAAACACTGCTAAACCTTCTTTCCTTTTTTTTTTGACGAGGACTGCTTATTGAAGGAAAGCGTCCATTTTCCTGGACTTTAACCGCTTGTCTAGTGATTCTATTTATGAACGAAGGTTGCCCAAAGAAGGAAAGCGTCTGGACCAAGCCGGATTCCTTCTTGGAGGAACCTTCGGTCTATTGTTACCTCTGTCTTTGATACCTTGAAAACGAAGGTTGTTCAAAGAAGCAAAACGACCAGCTTTGGACGGCATCCTTCACTGAACCACCTTTAAGTTGCCACTTTAGACTCATAGGAGGTCGGCTGTGTCTAGCCGTATTCCTTCTCAAAGCAATTCGTTCTTAAACCTTATCATATTTTGAGCCTAATTTGGTGATTGTTATTTTGTAGAAGAACGCGCCGACGGTGTAGGCTACCGTAGCCAAGTCGACCTCATCAAGGAAGCGGTCGGCCGCTTCGGGGGGAAAACCTTCTTCCCTCAAAAAATCTAAGTCCTTTGCTCCGACAAAGAAGGTTGGTCAGACAAGTTCGTTTGTCTGTAAGGCACATATCCCCTCCGGTGAAAAGGGGAGAAAGCCTTTTAATCTGGTGATCTTACCACCACCGGCTACCACAATAGGAGCTGGAGAGTCGTCCACTCCTATTGACTTGGAAAGCCAGCTGGACGCAGCTGGTTTGAACTTTGAGGGATTATCCCAGCCGGACGCGGCCTTTCCTAGGACCACACCCTACATTGGGGCTGTGGCTCAGCTGGTGGGGCAAATGCCTCACTCATTCAGGATGAAGTTTGCCTCTTCTGGTGAGTTATACCATTCCAAATGGGTCCAAACTTTGCGGGTTGATGTACGATCGATGTGTCCGTCCAACAAACTTGCAGTGGTCATCCCTGTTCGCAGAAATAGTAGTTCAGCTTTTCAGATAGAGGAAAGTCTCCGGCCGTGGATTGGTCAAACGCAGAGTCGCTCGACGAGGCCATCCCCTCTTTTGCCAAGTACATCGCGGCAGAGAAGAAGAAGATAAAAAAGGATGTCTTCGACTCCTTCCCAAAGGATTAT
Source organism: Patellifolia procumbens (assembly GCA_947645195.1). NCBI lineage: Eukaryota > Viridiplantae > Streptophyta > Magnoliopsida > Caryophyllales > Amaranthaceae > Patellifolia > Patellifolia procumbens. The sequence goes on from CANSGD010000787.1 coordinate 12,085,211, forward strand.
GTGGAAGGACTAAGGGGAGCCGCGGCTGGACATGTGGGCTACTTGTCCCAGCTCTCTGCCGAGGTATCTTACTTTATCTGGTTTTCTTCATCTTCTAAATTAGTTATTTCTTCTCTTTTTTTTGTTCAAATGTACGTCCGGAGCATAGTTTTGGAGAACTATATATGTGAAGGAACTTCGTAAGGAGAACTTCGCCTATGTCCACAAGGCAACTACGGCTGGTGATGCGGTCATAGTGACTTCTGAGGGGCTGAAGATCCAGCATAGGCAGAGCATGGAGGCCATGAAAAACCGCTCGGCCGAGCTTGAGTCAGCTAACAAGCTTCATTTGATCAAGATCATTAAGCTGCTCAAGAAGAAGGAAGAGTGGCACCTGGCCAGGGATGTCATGCTGGACGACCTAGCAAAGGAGAAAGAGGTTGCTGCTGCTACCTCAGCTGAGCTTAACTACAAGATTTATGAACTTACAGCGGAAGTAGCTCAGCTGAGGGACCAAGCAAAGCAAGACTTCCAGGACGCCCTCAAAGCCTTTACTGAGTCCTTGGAAATGGCCAAAGGTTAGGGAATCAAGGCCATGGAGATGATGGCCGATACTGACCAAGTAATTCGGTTTCAACACTGGCTTCAATTCCAGGAGGAGTGTCATAAGGCCAAGATTCGTAACGAAGAGCCTCCTGTTTTCGAGGATTCAGACGAGGAAGAGGAGTTGGAGGACGAAGATCCTCAAGATGATGCCGCCATGGAGGAGGATGACCCTATTCCTCCTCCTAATGTCTAATTTTGTCGTCCTCCTTCTTTCTTTGCTACTCATTTGAGGAAATTAGGAGGCGGTTATATAAGAACTGGTGCAAGCCTAATAAGGGCTTGCACTAAGTACTCCAAGAACTATGACAGCGAGGAGGGCAAAGAAAACATCCCTTTTGGCCGAAGATGTTAAAGGAACTCAGCAGACTCCCCTCGTCTAGTTTTGGCTAGTGTAATTTTTGGTTCTTTCAGGCTGTCTTTCAATGCCTTGTAATCACATTAAGCAATTCCTGTCATCTAGTTTTATTATAGTTACATGGAAACTCAACTGCTCTGTATTTTGTGGATTTTGGCAAACAACTTTCGTCCATCTGAATGAATAGCCTTCCTTTGCTTTGCTTGTCTAATGCTTAATTGTATGAAATTTTTCTAAGTACTCCAATAACTCGTCTGGAATAGCTTTCCCAGGATGATTGTATCGTAAATACAGAATTTTTTGCTTCTCTGACCGGTCATGTTCCAATCATACAATTTTTTCTAAGTATCAACCTAACCCGTCTTAAAAGACCAAGGGTCAACTTAACTCGTCCGGAATGATTCTCCTTTTCTGACCGGACATCTTTCGATCATGCAATTTTTGCTAAGTATCCACCTAACCCGTCTAAAATGGGCTAAGAATCAACTTAACTCGTCCGGGAATCCGGGATGAATCTCCTTTTCCGACCGGACATGTTTCAAACATGAAATCTTTGTTAAGTATCCACCTAATCCGTCTAAAATGGGCTAAGGATCAAGTTAACTCGTCCGGGATGAATCCGGGATGAACCTCCTTTTTCAACCGGACATGTTTCAAACATGAAATCTTTGCTAAGTATCTTCTTAACTCGTCTAAAATGAAGTAAGGATCAACTTAGCTCGTCGAGGAACTACCCGGGTATCTGCCCTCCTTCTTAGACGATTATCTGTCTTAGCGGACCGTTTCCCAATAAGGAAAACGGCCAGGCTAGTAATTCTTTTCGTAGTTATAACTAAGCTCGTTTGATTTGTAATCAACCGTCAACACTCCCTTCGTCTAAATAACCTTAGTTTCCATCTGGAGGTTGGCCGTCTTCAGACAAAGAAGTGTGTTGACTTAAATGCATTCCATCTTTGTTTGTCTCTTACTTCAATCCCTGCTCGGCCTAACCTTTCCTTTAACATGTCCTTAAACGGACATTGCTTCGTGAAGGAAGGCGGCCAAGCCGTAGGTTCTAGACAAGGCTTGGAAGTGTTGTTTGTTGGGTCAAGACGACCTTATTCAGACACAACACTTCGTCTGGATTAGCTAGTACATGTGCGTATGCTCTGGCTGGCTTCCTTAGTACATGTTCCAAACCGAACTTTTGTTTGGTCTTATTTTTGGATGGCTTCCTTGAGGAAGCAAGGTCCGTCTTATAGCTATAAATAGCATTCAGGTGACCATATGTGCCAAACTATACTAAGTCTGCGTCACATTTCAGCCGGCTTCCTTTAGGAAGCAACGTTCGTTTTAAAATGACATTAGCTTTGTAAGATTTGTCATCTTTTTATGATAGTTGAACCTTGACTAAGGTTTTTCACTATTCTTAAGTGGCTTGGGAAGCCCCCTCTTCGTCATGATTCAACCTGAGTAGTCGAAGAGGGTTTGTAGAAAAATGTAATTTACAAACGAGTGCGAATATAATGTATATCAAGTACGTATAATAAGAAAAAAGATTGTATTAATGATTTTTACTCAACCAAACGGCTGAGTGTTCATGTATACAATTCTGTGCCGTGGCACTTAGATTAACACCTACTGCTGATAGCATTAAACATGAAATTTCTTAAGATTATCCGAATTCCAGGTTCTGAAAATGGGCCGACCCTCCATGTCTTGTAGACGATAAGTACCACTTCTAACTTCTTCCACAATCAGGTAAGAGCCTTCCCAGTTCGATGTCAACTTGCCTTGCTCCTTTGCTCGTCCCACTGCTTCCATCTTTCTTAGCACAATATCACCTACTTTTAGTGGACGACCAGTAACACGCTTGCTGAATTCGCGAGTCATACGGAGCTTGTAGAGCTGCATCCTTAGCAGAGCATTGCCCCTGACCTCTGGCAGCTGATCTAAGGTTGTCCTCATAGCTGTCCAATTTTCCTCTTCCGAGTAGAGCATGACTCTTAGAGTAGGTTCTTCCAATTCAATTGGAAGGACAGCCTCAGTACCATACACTAACATAAAGGGAGTTTCACCAGTGGAATTCTTTGTTGTCGTCCTTACGAACCATAACACTAATTGTAATTCCTCTACCCACAGACCTCTTGCATTATCAAGTTTTTCTTGATACCATTTGATAAGATCTTGTTGAATCTCAACCTGTCCATTTGCTTATGGATGTGCTACTGCAACAAAGTTTCCCCTGATATCTCTCTTAGCCAGCCAGTCCCTCAGCTTGGGTGTATCAAATTGTGGGCCATTGTCAAAGACTATGGACTGGGGCATGCCGAATCTGGTTATCATGTTCTTCCATATAAAATTCTTCACATCTTTCGTGGTGATGCCCCTGACAACCTCATCCTCTACCCACTTGCTAAAGTAGTCCACAACAACTATCACGAACTTGTTCTGCCCTACAGCTAGTGGGAACGGTCCAAGTATATCCATACCCCATTTGGAAAAGGGTAAAGGGAAAAGAACTGGAGTGAGCAGATTTGAAGGTCTTTGATAAAGATTTTCGTGTTTTTGACAATTAACGCATTTCCTGACGTATTCCTTGGCATCTTGTCGAAGGGTTGGCCAATAATATCCCGTTCTGAAGGCCTTTTCAGCCAACGCATGCCCACCTATATGGGAAGCGCAGGAGCCCTCATGTAATTCTCTTAAGACTTCCATATCATCAGCCTTAGTTATGCACTTCAGAAGTGGTCGGTTAAAATATTTCTCGTACAAAGTTTCATCCCACAACAGAAACGAATTATCCCTCGCCCTGATATATTTAGACTCAATAGGGTCGTCTGGTAACTGGCCAATCTTCTTGAAATGGATGATTGGTTCCATCCATGTGTTTCCTCTGCTGAGAAACATAACTTCTTCTTCGTCTATACTTTTCCTTTCCTTAATCTCCCAAAACACCTTCTAGACGTGTAACAGGCAGCTGAGCTGGCAAAGTTTTAAGAGGGTGTCGGCTTGGTTGTTTTGTGATCTGGACACTTGTCTTAGGACGAATCTCCTCAGCTGTTCTACTTCATCTTTGATCAGCTTCACATATTGGGCCATGGAACTTTCTTTACACTCATATTCCCCATTCACTTGGCTGACCACCAGAAGAGAATCTGACTTTGCCTCAATCTCTTGAGCTCCTGCTGCCTTGCACATCTTAATCCTAGCTAAGAGTGCTTCATATTCGGCCTCATTATTGGATGCCTAGAATTCAAAACGCATGGCATACTCAAACTTATCCCCTTCAGAGGATTGGAAAATAATTCCTGCCCCACTCCCATTAGCAGTGGCTGAGCCATCAACCATCAGCGTCCAGTGGGATCTTCCTTCAGCAGGATCAATCACCTGTTTGACTTCTTGTCGGGTCAACTCGACAATGAAGTCAGCCAGAGCTTGTCCTTTTATGGCCTTTCGGGGTTCAATCATGATGTCAAACATATTCAGTTCTACTGCCCATTTCAGCATCCTTCCTGTTGTCTCCATCTTTTGTAAAACTTGCTTGAGAGGTTGATCGGTATAGACCACTATGCTGTGAGCCAAGACATACGGGCGTAGCTTTCGGCTGACCATTACCAAAGCTAAACCAAAATTTTCCACCATGCTGTATCTTGCTTCTGCTTCCTTCAACACATGACTGACGAAGTATACAGGAACTTGCACATTCTCCTTCTCGGCCAGAAGAACAGCACTAACAGCATCCGGTGAAACAGCTAAATATAAAAAAATATTTTCTCCCTCAACCGGGCTGACTAGACGTTGGAGCTGGTGTAGCTGATCTTTTACTTGCTGTAACGCTTGTTCAGCTTCTGCCATCCATTCAAATCTGGCCTTTTTCTTAATGGTGGCAAAGAAATGATGGCATTTATCTCCTGACTTGGACAAAAGTCGTCCTAATGCTTCCAAACAGCCAGTCAGCCTTTGTACTTCCTTTACCCTGGTTAGGGACTTCATGTCGAGGATTGGTTGTATCTTTTCTGGATTAGCTTGTATTCCCCTCTGATCTACCAAGAAACCCAAAAATTTTCCTGCTGAAACTCCAAAAACACACTTTTTAGGGTTTAACTTCAGCTTATACTTCTTGAGAGTTTCAAATGTTTCTTTTAAGTTCCCCACATGATCGCTCTCAACAGGACTCTTGACAATCATATCATCTATGTATGCTTCCATATTTCTCCCCAGCTGAGGCTGGAAAATGCTGTTGATTAGTCTTTGGAAAGTGGCGGGTGCGTTCCTGAGGCCGAAAGGCATCATCAGCCATCCATATAGACCCTTCTCGACGATAAAAGATGTCTTATCCTGGTCATCTGGCCACATCGGAATTTGATGGAAACCAGAATATGCATCCATAAAGATTAAGAGTGCGTGTCCGGCTGTGGATTCCACTAACCGATCTAATTTGGGCAGAGGAAAGTTGTCTTTAGGACAAGCCTTGTTGAGGTCTGTGTAATCCACACACATCCTCCATGTGCCATTAGGCTTAGGCACCATCACTACATTTGCTATCCAGTCAGGATAATGGGTTTCCTTGATGAAACCTGCATCCATCAATCTTTTTACTTCCTCGTCTACTTCCTGATTCCTAGCCGGCCAAAATGCCTATTTTTCTGCCGAACGGGCTTCTTGGATGGATCAACATTCAGTCGAGGAATGGCAACCTCAGGATAAATCCCGGGCATTTCCTCCATGCTGCAAGCAAATAGAACTTGAAATTTTCTAAGTAAACTTAGCAACATCTCTTGTAATTCAGGACCAAGAGATGAACCCAGCTGAAGAGTTGTCTCTGGACGAGTTTCGTGTAGACAAACAGTGATGGGCTTATCTACAGATTCTGGACGTTTAGTGGGCATTCCCAAGATAACCATAACCTCTGCTGAAGATACAACTCTTCTTTCACTGTGGTAAACTTCCTCTTTTTACTCGGCAGATCTCCAGACGCCTTCCTTGAGGAAGCAATCTTCGTTTGAGCTTTTTCTAATCCTCTTCAGCTGGACGAAGCTGGGATCTGAGTTTAAGTGGTCTAGTCTGCTATGTCTGTCTTCCCCTCATTTTTCTCTTTTGGCTTCCAAGACGAAGGCCTTAACGTGGTTAAGTAACACTCCCTTGCTGTTCTTTGATCACCGTACAGTGCTCCAACCTGTCCTTCATCACAATCGAATTTCATCAGCATCAAGAGTGTAACCACCACCGCCTTGATATGATTGAGGGTTGGCCGGCCCAAGATGACATTGTAAGCCGTGCGGTCTCTCACCACCAAGAACTTAATAAAGAGAGTTCTAAATTTTCTTTTTCTCCAACCCGGACGGGTAATGATATTGTCCCTATTGGATGAATAACTCCTCCCCCAAACCCAATAATAGGATGGTGGACGGGGAGCAATTGATTCTAATCAAACTATAGCCGAGACAGGTAGTCGGCACTAATTATATGAGTTGAGCTACCTGTGTCAATCAAGATCCTCCTCACCTTTAAGTTGGCTATCTTCATCCCTACTATGAGTGGATCGTCATGAGGGGTTCTCAACTCTCCTTTATCACTTTTACTGACGACCACCTTGGGAAAAGGCTCAACTTGGGAGTCATCCGTCAGTAGAACTTAACCGAGTTCTCTGAGGTAACTCTTATGCCCCCTGTTGGTTGGTGCTCCGGCAGCAAATCCTCCTGAGATTACCAATACCACATCTTCATCTGTGCTCTCAGTTTCTTTGTTCTTTCCAAACCGATCATTTCTTTTTTGAAATTTCTTACCTCCCTCGTAGGTATTCATCTTTCCCTGTCGGGCTAATTCCTCTAAAGCTTTTTTCAAATGCTTACACTCATTCATCTTATGACCACAATCTTTGTGAAAATGGCAATACTTGCTTCTGTCCCTATTCCGGTAAGGCGTCTTCATTCCAGCTGGAGCCTTGAGATCATGCTGATCTTTAATCTCCATAAGGATGGAGTATTGATCCTTGTTGAATTCTATAGGGTCAGCTAACACTGTGGCCTCTCTTTCTCTTTGTTTTCCCTTCTTAAACGAGGTTGTTGTTGAAGCCACCGTCCAGGTCTCAGCCTTCTTAGGGTTGTTCCTTTTAATGGGAACATACTCCTCGGGCTTCTTAGACTCAGGGTGTTTAGCTTCAGCACAAACCTTTGTTGCATGTACGAAGGCTTCAGCCTCTCTTAGGGCTTTAGATAGAGTGGTCACCTTCTTCTTAACCAAATCAAACTTAAAGCTCCCCGGTCGTAATCCCCTGATGAAAGCATCAAAAGCTACTCCCGCATTCAAATCTTGTATCTATAGAGCCTCGAGGTTAAATCTCTTTTGAATCTGCGCAAAGCTTCCTTGGGTCCCTGAATAACCTTGCCCAAATGCATGCTGGTCTTCTGCTCTTGACGATTGGCTACAAAATGGCTGGTAAACAACAAGCTAAGCTCGGTAAAGTTATTTACTGAGTTGGCTGGAAGATTGTTGAACCACTTCTGAGCTACTCCCTTAAGGGTAGCCGGGAAATTTTTACACCAAGTAGCATCGTCCACTGCCTGGACATACATCTGGTGTTTATATGCTGACAAATGATCATCGGGGTCAGTTGTACCATCAAAGGGTTCAATTGTTGGCAGCTTGACCTTGGGGTATGGAGGAGCTTCCATAATCCTAGCCGAGAATGGGGTTGGCCAATCAATGCGTAAGGCACCCATTCCTCTGTCGTCGGGAATATGATCTTGACGGTATTCCCTGATGATCGGGTTTGATGAAGTATGAGCTTGAGTACTTCTACGATATACATTTGGCTGACTCCCAGTCTTTTCCTGGTGTCGACGAAGCGTGGGTGCATGGCCCATTACCTCCGTCTGGGAAAAGACTCTCAGCGGAGGATCCCGTAAATAGGATGTAGACCCTGTGGCCGACCTCTGAAGAGCAGCCACCCTTTTGGCCTACCAATAATCTCGGGCATCTGTCGCCATGTGATACTCATCTATTGGACGACCTCCTTGAGATCTTACCACTAGATTCCATCCTAGCCTCCTCTCCAGCTCACTTCGCGCTGGACGTTTTCCCTTACTTGCCAAATTAGTAGGACGACTAGGTCCTGCCATGTCTACTTGTGATCGTCCACGAAGAGGCTCCTTTTGAGCAGCTGTAGCTCCATTATGCTGAAAGAATAACATGTTACTCTTGATTTTTTCCTGAACAAAAGCCGCGACTTTCGACAGAAAGTCATTTAGGACATTCTCCAGGTGTGCGACTGTTACAGGACGATCTCGATTTTCTTCTAGCACCACATCTACCCTCTCCAGACAAGGTCCATCTCTCCCTCGAGGTGGACGTTCATCCTCTATAGTATCCTCCACTACTGGTTGCTGACCCTGATTTCGGACTTGGTTGGACGAGTGGCAATCAGTCATCTCTGCATCTCCCCACAGAAGGCGCCAAATGTTGTTAGCTATAGAAAGCTAAGTTCTTCTTCCAACTCGAAGTAACTGAGTTCTTTATCAAGACTTGTGCAGAGATGCTTGTTGCTTTAGATCCAGACCTGAAAATAAGGAAACCAACCCCAGAGGTTTGGAAATTGATTTTCCCTCCGATGCCTAAGTCAGTATTTGAACAATAGGAATTTATATTGTATTTTGACAGAGTAAGTTTAAGGAGTAGGTGAGATTCTCGCTTTTACCTGATTTCTAGGAACTATTTATAGTGTTGGTGAATGGGAAGGATCACCCTAAAATAGAGGGAGGTGATTAGTTAGGTAATAGGAAAGTGACACTTGTCACATTTCTATTGCCTTAGTCTTACATCCAATCATCAGCTGCCTTTTATTGGGATTTGGGCGAATTATTTCCTCTTCTAAAGAAAGACATGGGTTTCTTTTTTCAGAAAGGGTGAGATCATCAAGTCCACTATGCCAAATTAATCAATTTACAGCGCCAAAGCTATAGTGCTTTTGTTAAACTGCTGTAAAAAAAATTAATTGACAGCGTTGTGTAGAAAAGCGCTGTAATTAGTAACATAAAGACAGCGATTTAAAAAATCCCTATCATTTAAGCTCTATAGTTTAGATATTTAAAAGGTCTTCTATAAGTCCCCTACTCTCTCTGAGTTAGGGTTTCCTCCCCCAGCGTGTCTGGTTGTCCGTCACCGCGTCTGTGGTCTTTCTCCGTCCGATATGGCGGCTGAGTTGGTGGAAATTTTTGCAAACCTATCCATTAATGAAGATGATTCTCCTATTATTGATCTTGTTTGTTTGGAGTCGAAGGAAAACGAGGCACAATCCTCGTTGATGCTTGTAGGGCGTTTACTAACTGATCGCCCCTTTAATTTCGATGCCCTAAAACGAACTCTAAAAATCATCCGGAGTTTGAATAATGATGTTCTTATTAGTTTGGTTGGGTCGAACCGGATTGTTTTTCAATTCTTCAATTGGAGGGATAAGGAGAAAATTTTGAATGGTAGACCTTGGTGTTTTGAGCAGAAATTGTTGGTCCTTGATGAGAGGAATGGTGATATCCCAGTGGAGAATATTAATCTTGATCTATCACCCTTTTGGATCAGAATTTATGATCTTCTCTTTCTATATAGATCGGATTCGGCCATTAGGGCATTTGCTAGTAGCGTAGGTGATGTATTGGAGATTGATGAAACGGGATTGTGCCTCGATTCCTTTTGTAGAGTGAGAATTATGCTGGATGTTGGCAAACTTTTGCGACGTTATCAAAAGATCAAACGTAAAGATGGATCGTTTGATAGGGTTACATTCAAATATGAACGTTTACCTCATATTTGCTTTCTTTGTGGTAAAATGGGACATAGTGATCGTGATTGTTCTTCAGAAGCGGAAGAGGTTGGGCAAAAGAACGCTGGTTGGGGAGTATGGTTGAAAGCTTCGCCAAGGAAAGGTGTCTCTCGTAGGAAGGAGGAGTTGGAAACAGTGGTAGAAAAAGGTGCTTTTTGTCACGAAACCTGTTGACAACTCAGATTTAGTCTCGAAGATGTGCAGAGCAATGCAAACAAGAAGAAACCTGATGAGAAAGGATGCTATGACACTGATGATACTGCATCCTCGAACTCTTTGTCTCAAGTCCCCATAGCTAAGAAAGGGGTTATTTGCAGTTATGCTCCTGAACCTGTGAATGGGGCTTTGCAAGAATCTCCAGTCTTCCAGATTGGGGTGTCTACGTCATCCAAAAAGAAGCTTCGAAGGGTTCCTCGCATAAGGCCAAATGTTGGACAAAACATTGGCGATTCTATACCCCCAGTGGCGTGTGGATCAGGGGAGAAAAGAAAGGCTGCAATAGTGGATGACGACATGGTCATGACTGATGCTATTGAACTTAGCAAGAAATCAAAGATTTTATCTTCTGAGGCTCCTCTCGAGAGTCAAGTAGCGGTGATTGGTGACAACCAATCCCGCGAAGAACAATGATAGGCCTGAGTTGGAGCTGCCAAGGGCTTGGCAACCCTTGGACAGTAAACGCTCTCCAAACACTTTGTTGGAGAGACAAGCCCTCTTTTGTCTTCCTTATGGAGACGATGATCGATAGTAGAAGATTGGAAAGAATTCGTGGAAGGTGTGGTTTCACTAATGGTTTGTGTGTAAGTAGTTCGGGACATTCTGGTGGCTTAGGCCTATGGTGGCGTGATATTGATATTAATATCAAATCTTTTTCTGAGCATCATATTGAAGGTATTATTGTCGACGAGAATGGGGAACCAATATGGACCTTGATAGGTATTTATGGTTAGTCGGATACGCAGCAAAAGCATCTTACATGGCAACTTATGCGTAATCTAGTGTGTGATAGAGATAGTCCGTTGCTAATGATGGGTGATTTTAATGAAATAACTAGCATAACGGAGAAGTATGGTGGTGCTATTAGAGGGGAACATCAAATGGATGCATTTCATGCGGCTATAGATGATTGTGGTATTAAAGACCTGGGTTATCGTGGTAGTCCCTTCACTTGGCAACGTGGAAATACCCCTGCTACTCTTGTTCGGGAACTACTGGATAGAATGATGGCAAATGAGGGCTGGTGCGACTTGTTTATTTCATGGGACGTCATCCACCTAGCGGCTTACCGCTCGGACCATGCACCTCTCTTGCTCAAGACGGGGGTCAATGATTCGTATAGGCGTCGACAAAAGCTCTTTAAATTTGAAGCTCTTTGGCTATCAACTGATGAATGTGGCAAGGTGGTCTTAGATGCTCGGAATGAAGCTGTGGGGGAGAGTATTCCAAACAAGCTGGAGCATATCTCGAATCGTTTATCGTCTTGGGCTGCTTCTACTTTTGGTAACTTGAAACGACGAATAAAAAAAGCTCTCAAACAACTTCAAGCCCTCCAGAAGCTGCCGGCGGATGCTGTTGTGCTAGATCAATGTAAGTCTATTAAATTAGAACTTGATGAATTACATAAATTACAGGAATCCTATTGGCATGCTAGGGCAAGGTCGAATGAACTTAAAGATGGGGACAAAAGCACCAAATATTTTCACCATAAAGTTAGTTTTAGACAAAGACGTAATGCTATCAAGGGCTTGATGGATGAAAATGGGTGTTGGAAAACTGATAAAGAGGACATTAGTGGCATCATTGGGACCTATTTTGCAGACCTCTTCGCCTCGGATAACCCAACTAATTTCGAAGATACTCTTGCGGGCTAGAGGCCGTGTGTGATAGAAGAGATGAAAAGGAAGCTTGAGGAAGAACCGTCGGCCGACGAAGTGAACGCAGCGTTATTTGCTATGCATCCGAATAAGGCCCCTGGGCTCGATGGCCTACATGTCTTGTTCTTCCAGAAATTCTGGGCTGTGTTAGGGATGGATATCGTTGAATACGTGAAGTCGTGGTGGTACGGTTGATATCACGTATTTATATAGAGTTTTCTCCCTTATTTACAAGCTAATTTGTGCGTCATTGGAGCTCTTGGGAGCTATTTTGTGCTAACTATCGTATGTAGTTGTGGTTTCGTGTTTTAGTATTGAATTGCAGGTTTTATGGAGTTTTCTCCTTATTCCCGAGCATTTTGGAAGCAACCACGGCTTTACGAGATGTTACGAGGCACGTAGGATGGCTCACGAGCTTTATGGATAATTTAGGAGGTCCCAAGACCCCTAAACGTGAAGATTAGAGAGCCAAAGAGTCAAAAAGGAGGTTTCCGTACTCTGATCGGGCAAAAATGGCCCGATCGGGCGAAGAAATATTGATCGGGTATAGATGTTGCGGACTCGATTGGGCAAGGCATGCCCGATCCGATCGGGGGAGCACACATGTGCCCAGACCCGATCGGGCATCCACCGCCCGACCCGATCGGGTCGAATGCTGCTACGTCTCCTTTTGCTGCTGCTTTCGAGGGGAACACGCTGACCCATTTTGCTCCCAAGCCCGATCGGGTGGCAGCCTCGGGCCCGATCGGGTGGATGCCTCGGGCCCGATCGGGTCTGGCGCTCTTTTTCGCGGATTTCGACTTTTGTTTCCTATTTTAATTAGTCTTGAGGGGGTATTATAAATACCTTTTTCCTCATTATTTAGAGACATCTTTTATTCATCTTTCATTAGCTTTAGACTAGTTTTATTCTTCATTGTTCTTAGTTCAATTCAAACGCTTTAGATTAATTTAGAGGTGATCAAACCTATTTCGATTTCAATAAAGTTCCTGCTTTCCGTTAATTGGTATTCTTTCTTACCCTAATCTCTTTTATTATTCTTGATTGCTTAGTTTATTTATTTAATCGTTCATGATGCAATTCTTAGGGTTTTCAATTAGTTTTGTTGTTGCCAATTCGATCATGTCTGAGTAGTTCTCTTTCTAGGGTGTTAGATAGGGAAGCCATGTTTATACCATGATTGCTATTTAAACTTCTATTGATTTCTAGGGCTTGATTAGAGTGATTGTGGTGTGGTTTGTTCTTAATTAGTGATTAATGTTAGTGGCCAATTTCATTGATTGCTTGTGGTTAATAGTTGTTTGCACAGATCCGTCTTACGACTAGAGGCCTAGGACACATCAGTAGTTCTGATTACGTTAGTGAACATGCGGCGTATGTTGAATTATGAGCGTTGAGTCTTAACCATAGCTCAACACATGCTCTAATCCCTCGACTCTTGACCTAGGTTTCGATAGTTGTTGACCTTGTTTGATTGGTATAAGCATGGTGGACCGACCTAATACCCTAGGCTTTTATTCCATAGTTTAATCCTCAATTTATTCCGTCTTCTGTAGTCTATTCTTTAGTTTAATTATTTCTTCCCTGATTTCATCTGGAGTAGCTGAATCGGTTGAATATTAATTTAGAAACTCTGTCTCCCTGTGGATTCGACCCTGCTTCCACTGACTACCTAGTTAGAGGTCTGTAGGTTTATTTTTGGTTAGGTGATACGACTAAAACCTATCAACGGTCTGGTGGATGTGAGCACTATAAATAAAAATTGTTTGGTCCTCATTCCTAAGTGCTCGAACCCCACAATGATGAGGGAGTACAAACCTATTAGTCTTTGTTCAGTGCTATACAAAATTCTCTTGAAGACAATGGCCAATAAACTGAAACCCCATTTGAGCTCGATTATTAGCCCACACCAAAGTGCTTTTGTCCCTCAGCGTCTCATCACAGACAATGCTTTGGTGGCGTTCGAAATTTTTCATGCAATGAAGAGGAAAGGGGAAGGAAAAGATGGTACATGTGCTCTAAAACTGGATATGAGTAAGGCTTACGATAGGGTTGAGTGGAATTTTTTAGAAAGGGTGATGCTGAAGCTTGGGTTCAGTGGCACGTGGATTCGACGAGTTTTGGATTGTGTGTCTAGTGTTTCTTTCACCTTTAAGTTCAATGGGGCTGTTTCGGGTTCTCTTATCCCTTCTCGTGGATTACGTCAAGGTGATCCTATTTCTCCCTATCTTTTCCTACTCTGTGCTGATGCTTTCTCTACTTTGCACTCTTTGGCTGCTAGGGAAAATCAGATACATGGAGCGAGGGTGTGTAGAAGTGCTCCAAGGGTGTCTCATTTGTTCTTTGCTGACGATAGCATACTCTTTACAAAGGCTTCGGTGTAAGAATGCTCTAAGGTGGCTGATATTATCAGTAAATACGAGAGAGCATCTGGTCAGAAAGTGAATCTAAGCAAAAATGAGGTGGCCTTTAGTAAGAATGTGAGTCAAGCACGAAGACAGGAAATCATTGATATATTGGGGGTGTCGGAAGTAGAACGCCATGAGAAATATTTAGGTCTTCCCACTATTATTGGTCATTCGAAGAAGGTTGTTTTTGCTTGCTTAAAGGAGAGATTATGGAAGAAAATGCAAGGTTGGAAGGAGAAACTCCTTTCGCGGCCCGGCAAAGAAATATTGATTAAAGCAGTTGCCCAAGCCATTCCCACATACATGATTAGCGTGTTTCGCATTCCGGAGGGTCTCATTGATGAAATACAAGCTTTGATGGCAAGATTTTGGTGGGGTACTAAGAATGGTGAACGAAAAATGCACTGGCACAAATGGGACACTTTATGTCTTCCCAAATCCATGGGGGGATTAGGCTTTCGTAATCTCCATGGGTTTAACGAAGCGTTGCTTGCTAAACAAGCATGAAGACTATGTATGGTCAATGATTCTATCCTTTTTTTCCGCCCTTAAAGCTAGATATTTTTAAAATGAGTCCTTTCTTGCGGCGCACCGTGGCTATGATCCTAGCTACTCTTGGCGCATCATTTGGGGGGGCGAAGGGGATATTACGTGATGGGTTACAATGGAGGGTGGGAGATGGTGTTGATATTCGAGTGTGGGAAGACTTCTGGATTGCTAATGGTGGCGCCCCTGCTGTCCCTACGCCTCTCGATGGGAGTGATACGGAATTGCAGGTTGTGGACTTATTGAATGAGGATGGCACAAGCTGGAATGTGGAGAGAGTTAAGGGTTCCTTTGTTGCAAATGAATGGGCGTCGATACTGAGTACTCCACTACCTTTGAACCGAAGGAGAGATAAGATGTTTTGGTGGCCAACTAGAGATGGTCTTTTCTCAGTAAAATCATTTTATTGGCTTGGTCAACTGGGTATTAGACGAGCTTGGGAGCTGCTCTATGGGGAACGAGAGGCGATGGTTTGGAATAAAAAATGGCAGCTTGATGGACCGCCAAAGCTGAGTCATTTTCTATGGCGTATGTGCAAAGGTAGCCTTGCGGTGAAAGAGAGACTTGCTTACCGTCACATTGCTCCAACTGGTTTATGTCCCATCTGTGAGAGGGCTGATGAAACTCATATACACTCTCTGTTTGATTGCAAATATGCAAGTGAGATCTGGTGTCAAAGAGAATTTAATAGCTTAGTAGAGGAAGCACCATGCTCGTCGTTCATGGAGACATGGGAATGGTTGGCCAGTAAACTTAACGGAGATGATCTGCGAATGATTTCTTCCCTAGCTTGGGCTGCTTGGTCGTGTCGAAACACTGCCTTCTTTGAGCAGACCACTCCGGATGCGGTTGTTGTGGCAATTGGCTTTGTCAAATTTGTGTCTGACTATCGTGTTTATGCAGGGAAGGTGTTTAAACCGAGCCCAATGTCTACTCCTTCGCAAGTGAGCTGGCGTCCACCTGGTTATGGAAGAGTGAAGGTCAATTTCGACGCCAATATCACGCAGAGTAATGGGGTGGGACTAGGCGTCGTAATCCGTGACGAGATGGGAGTGATTAAAGTGGCAGCTTCATGGCGTTTGGAGGTGAGTTGGGATGTTGCATTGGCGGAAGCGATGACGGCTCGATATGGTGTGTGCTTGGCAAGACGACTGGGGTTCCTAAGTATTGAGATGGAAGGTGACTCGTTAGCAGTTGTGCAAGTGGTTTCGAAGAAGATACAAGGGGATGCCCCCATCCATTTAGTCTATGATGATATCAATGAATTTACTCATGCTTTTAATTTTTTCTCCTTTTCTCATATTAGAAGATCCGGGAATGTCGTTGCACATTTGTTAGCTAGGTGGGACATTTCTTGTAACTGAGGTTGTATGGCTTGATGGTTTTCCGCAAAGTATTCTTACTTTGGCGAAAATTGATTTAATATAGTCGCCCTTCCCGGTTTTTCTCTCAAAAAAAAATAGTTTAGATATTTAAATTTATTTTTTAATAAAAAAAACTCTAAACACAGCGCTTGCTGCTTAGCACAATTTTCAATTTTATTGGGAGAGAAGGTGCTCTGAATATGCACGGGCAATGAACCCTAGACTTCACAGACTATCTACACTGCACCTTCTTCTCCAATCCCTTCTTGTTTCATCTTCCATGGCTACTATCATAAACTATCTTCAACCGTTGTCGCACGGCGATTCTGCACCAGGTTCTTGGAGTTTGTTCCTGCTTCACCAACGTCCCTCAATAGCTGTAGCACCAGCGTCTCTGCGCTTTTCTATTGTCAATTATTCGATTCAGTTGCGGTTTCTAGTCTCCTTTCTTTATTCAGGTTTGTCTTCCTCCTTGCATTACCATTTTCTGGTCTTGCTCTACAATTTCGCTTCTTTTTCCCCTGAATTTAGATATTTTGGTTTATATATATACTTTGATTTTGATCTTATGTTGTTACCTGGTGGCCTTATTATGCTCTTTAAACTATTATTTGGCGCTATAACTTCTCCCTATTATTAACAACTTCTTTTTTAGGGTTTTACCTGATTTTTAGATCATGTGGGTAGATAATCAGAGGATGATACGGGTGAGTATTGATGGGGGGTCCTAATGATAATGATCAAGATCATGTGGTGTAGAGGGTGAGTCTACTTTAACTCTTTAAGTGAAGTGTGCTCCTATTTCACCATAGTACTAGTAGTATGGAAAGTTGATGTTGTGCTGTAATTGTTTGTGTTAAAGCTCAAGTAAATGGAGGAATCTTCATTGGGTGAGTCTATTATATTTTTAAGGTTTTTGTTAACTTTAAAGGCAGTCACATAATTTCATCTTACCAAGCTCTAAAAGCATCATCTTCTGTCTTGAATCTATTACTTTAAGTTCAGCAAATCAATCCTGCTTTATATTTTCACAAAGGCGATATTTTAAACTCGGTTGCTATATATATTTACCTATTTGCCTCAGATTTCTTAAGCAGGAAACAGCGCGAGCCGTGAGTCATTTGAACAAGTTACCTTTCTAAAACACATGGCTATGGTACAGCTGCTTACATCATATATGGATGGATAATTAGTGAAAACTGCTTAGTTGTTTGACTGAATCCCATTTGTTTGAGGGAAAAATCATACAACTTACATGATTGATCCAGACCAGATCACACCTAAAAGATTCAGACTATATCAAAGCAGACCAAACTAATTCTTAAGAAATCTAGACTAGAGCACCTTATTTCAGATGAAGAGAATAGAGCCTTACAATGCCATTGAAGTAAGGAATTCCTCCAAGAATGGCTGCCAGTGTGGATTTACCTGCTCCAACCTCACCACCTGAATTCTATTTCCCTCAAGTTTCCAATAACTTTCTTAAAATGGTTTTTCCCAAGTATATACTTTTAGCACCTTCATTGTCACCAAAGCATCTGTTGTAGCTTCTAGTCTTTTGTCATGTTCTAACGTAAGCTATGTTTGGTATTCATGTTGTAAGATAAGCTTCTGTTATTAGCTCCTAGTCTTTTATCCTGTTCTAGGGGGAGTTTCCAAGGACTGTTGTCACGACTATCACCAATGTTGCAATTGTTGCAATGCCAACACAATAGTAAATACTAACTAAAGCAATGCACATTTGAAGAGCCAAAGTCCATATATATGATGAAATCAACAAGGAATTTCAGTAATTGTACTAGCATCAACTGTAACATAGTTGATTATTTTAACCAATCTGCTGTTACTCCACTAAAGCAGATTTTATTACATAATGTTTCAGGTTCTTGTTTTTAATGATCTAAGGGTCATTGGTTGTTGTGCGTGATTGACCTATACAGTAATATAGTCTACTCTATGGATCATTTGTCCAACGGATATAACAATGACGACACTGGAGTCTATGTAGATTTGCATGATATAGTTGAGACGTGAGTAAGTTACCTACATGTCATTTAATAATGTATGTGGTTTGCAATTTTGCATTCTTATTGTTTAATATGTTATAATATATTTTCACCTTATACTTTTTTTGTAGAGAAATTCTCTTATTTCAAAGTGAAAAAAAATGCAAAAGAAGATTAAGATGAATACTAAGTGGATTGCAAATAAAGGTAAATATTTTCCCTTTCTTTATGGGTTTCTAGATTTTAAGAGAATTGTAAAATAATTAATTTAATGGATGGTTATGTAGTGCCCTCGTCAATGAAACGATATTGATCATGGTAATTTTGTGATGAGATTTATGAAAGAGATCATTAAGGTCAAACAAACTCAAATCGTGAAGATGTATGTAGTATATTTTAATTTCAATTATTAATGTATTATCTTTATTATCCCCCATTATCTTACGTTGTCACTAAGTAATTTTTTTTAATATGCAGTTGTATTCTATTGCAATGTTTCAAGCTATGATCATGGAGACAATGACAGATTGATGAAGTAACAGTTGAATTGGCGCGCCAAATTTTTCTACTCAACTGATTGCCATAAATTTAGTTTTTGGGCCTAAACATTAAAATGACATATTTAAAGATGTATATGGTTGATGATTGTTTAATAGAACATTGTCTATTATTATTGAGTTGTATAAACTTCAACTTATTATAAATGAAGTGACATTTTTTGAAATCATTGGTGCAAGCGAATCTATTATAGGAATATAATTATTTGTATGAATGCAGGTTTATATATGAATTAAATTTTATATATCCAATTACTATGATTTAAAAAACCACCGTAGGAAAATCCAAAAATACCCGAAAAATAGGAGCGATAGAAGGCGCCTCATTTTGAACAATTTTAGAGCGCTTTTAATCGAGCGCTGTAGAATAAAGTGTCAAACTACAGCGCTTTTAAAAGCGCTATAGATGTTTTTCAGTTGATAAATCATACACCTTGGTGTACATAGAACTAGGTGCACCAAGCCCAATAAAACAGCCCAATCATTAAAAATGAAAACCGCCCACTAATAACCCACAAGAAAACCGCCCAAAAATCAAAAAAGAAAAAAAAAACAAAACTGATTCACTCTCGCGCTTTTCTCGAGATTCATTCTCTCTCTCTCTCCAGAAACTACCTTCCTCCCAAAATCTCTCACCATTGTCACTCCGATTCTCTCTCATTCTTCTTAATTTCTGCAAAAATCAAACAAAGTTGCTACGAATTCGAAACAGAAAGAAGCAAATCAAACTTCGAAGAAAACAAAATCATGCAAACTCGACAGAAAGATCGTCAAGATGATGAAACTGCCGAAAATCCAAAACCTAAGTAAGTAAAAAAGCTTTAATTAGACTGTTAGATATCACGGAATTCAATTGCATACGTTTATTCTCGAATTAAAGTTATGAAATAAGCTAATAGTTGATTGAGTATGCTAAAGATCAATGTATATACCTAATTGAGTAGGTAAACAGAATAATAAGTAAATAATATGATGAAAACTGGTCAATTGAGTATCATAAACATCATTGTAAATGCGTTTTACACATACTCATTTGATACAGTCAAATGAGTACATATGAACAATATGAAAATAGTTAATCTGATTATCAAATGAGTATAATACAGTGAAAATGAGTATGTAGTTTCTCATGTTTTTGTTAGCTAAACTTCGTGAAATGAGTATAATAATGCAAAAATGAGTATAATAACGCAAAAATGAGTATAATAATCTACTCATACTCATTTGATATTGTAAAATGAGTATGAATCAGTTAGATCTGTTCCAAT
Source organism: Patellifolia procumbens (assembly GCA_947645195.1). NCBI lineage: Eukaryota > Viridiplantae > Streptophyta > Magnoliopsida > Caryophyllales > Amaranthaceae > Patellifolia > Patellifolia procumbens. Next base: position 12,104,971 of record CANSGD010000787.1, read on the forward strand.
TTATGAAAATGAGTATGCATCATAAATTGAAATGAGTATGAAAACTGGTCAATTGAGTATCATAAACATCAATGTAAATGCGTTTTACACATACTCATTTGATACAGTCAAATGACTACATATGAATAATATGAAAATAGTTAATCTGATTATCAAATGAGTATAATACAGTGAAAATGAGTATGTAGTTTCTCATGTTTTTGTTAGCTAAACTTCGTGAAATGAGTATAATAATGCAAAAATGAGTATAATAATCTACTCATACTCATTTGATATTGTAAAATGAGTATGAATCAGTTAGATCTGTTCCAATTTATGAAAATGAGTATGCATCATAAATTGAAATGAGTATGAAAACTGGTCAATTGAGTATCATAAACATCAATGTAAATGCGTTTTACACATACTCATTCGATACAGTCAAATGAGTACATATAAATAATATGAAAATAGTTAATCTGATTATCAAATGAGTATAATACATTAAAATGACTATGTAGTTTCTCATGTTTTTGTTAGCTAAACTTCGTGAAATGAGTATAATAATGCAAAAATGAGTATAATAATCTATTCATACTCATTTGATACTGTAAAATGAGTATGAATCAGTTAGATCTGTTCCAATTTATGAAAATGAGTATGTAGACATCTAGTGAAATGAGTATATTAATAAATCTATTTGAGTATTCCTCATAATCATACTCATTTAATACAGTCAAATGAGTATGTCAAATGAGTATGCATATGAGATTACTCATTTGATACTGTAAAATGAGTATGAATTACATACACAATCATTTGATAATCTGTTGGAAAATGATTGAAATGTGTATGATAAACCTAAATGAGTATAACTTTCTAAATATGTTAGGGATCTTATTCACAGTTCTTATTCTTCTATGTATATTGTAGGAAAAAGATAATAATAAAGCATCCAAAACAACCATCAACTGCATCAGCAATGGTTATATAAAATGAAGTAGTAAAGACGACTCCAAAGAGAAAAGGCAAAGAAGTTTCCATTCCAGAAGATGAAATACCAACCAAAAAGCAAAAAGGGATGCTTAGAAAGAAAAGGAGATAATAGAGGATGAACAAATGATAGATGAAAAACCATCATTAGATTTCCCGACTGTACATAGTAGGATGTCTCCTCAAAGCCTGTGTAAAATCTTGAAATTAAAAGGGAAGACACATAGGAAAGCAATAACAAATATAGGATTTGAGCATCTGTTACAGCTTAACATAACTAGGATTCCATCAGCCATTACTTATTGGTTGTTAGATAGCTTTGATCCTGAAACCTCTATCCTCAATACAGAAAAAGGATCAATTGAAATTAGTGAGATTGATGTCCACTACACATTGGGGTTCCCTATAGGAGGTCAGACAATCGACTTCACAAAAGCTGACAATGTGAATGAAATGTTGACCTTAACATAGTGGCGCAAGCAATTTAAAGGTCATCTTGATAGGGGAACAAATGTACCTGAGAGTATATTGGTGAAGAAACTAACAGAATCTAAGGTTGGTGACGCTTCTTTCAAGCGAAACCTAATTGTCCTAATTGTCTCTAAGCTTATAGAAGGGAACAAAAATGTGTTTGCTAATCAAAGAATTGTAAGATTTCTGACACATGTTGACCAAATAAGGAACTTGAATTGGAGCAAGTTTCTTTATGATTCATTAATTGAATCTGTCAGAATTTGGAAGAAAGATCCATCAAAGTCTTACAACGGTCCTCTGCTTTTCTTAGTTGTAAGTAATCCTTCTCTTTACCTAGCTTTGTTTATACATTGTTAAATTACTTACATAATAACCAAAATAATTTCATCTCGTATTACAGATTTTCTACATTGACCGTGTTGTTCACAAGAACTCGAAAAAGCCTAGTAGGCAGTTCCCAACATTGGCTGGATGGACAACAAACATGCTTGTGATTAGAGTGACTAATGAGCTCTCAACTGGAAGATTCAGTTCAGGAAACATCATAATACCATCATTCAAAGTACTACAAAAGGAGAATGCACTGCCACATGAAGCTGAAGTGAATAATATTGTTGCAAGTGAAGAAAATGAAGAAAATGAAGAAACTGAAGAAAATGAAGAAAACAAAGATGTTCATGAAGAAACTAAAGATTTCAACAACGAAGCTGAGATTGATGTTGAAAAAAATGACAACAAAACTGAAATGGTAAGATTTCATAATTCAAATTGCTTATAAGGTTTATGGTCTTGATTTTATTATTCACACATTGGTAATGAATCTTATGTACAATTGGTTATGCATGTATTCCATACTCATTTTACACAGTAAAATGAGTATGGATGAATCTGCACAAATGAGTATGAATCTGATTCATACTCATTTGACTGTATGCTAAAATGAGTATGAATCATTCATACTCATTTGACTGTATGCTAAAATGAGTATGAATCTGATTCATACTCGTTTCACTGTATGCTAAAATGAGTATGAATCTGATTTATACTCATTTGGCTGTATGCTAAAATGAGTATGAATCTGATTCATACTCATTTGACTGTATCTTAAGCATAGAGCTAAATGAGTATGAATCTAATCTATACTCATTTGACTTTAACACTAAAACATATAGTCAAATGAGTATGAATAATTTAAATAAGTATATATCATAGTACATAAATTTCAACATTAAGAAAATGAAAAATTGATGGTCATGAAATGAGTATGAAACTTTATAAATGAGTATGAAAGTTCATAAATAAGTATTCAAAATGAGTATGAAAGTTTATAAATGAGTATGCTAACTAGAAATATATATCTACGTTGAAATAGGATGAAATCAGAGAGTTTGCTTTGGTAACATCAAAATTAGGGGATGCTATAAGTAATTTCTTAGACAAATGTCAAGTAATGTCAAAGAAACCCAAGAATGAAACTGTCGAGAAATTGAAAGACTTAGCATTATCAGTGATTGGTATGTGTTTGAACCAAGAAGTAGAAGAAACTGAGAACACAAGTACACCTTCACGACAAGACGCTTTCTTTAATGATCCTGCTGTCATAAAGAAATTAATGCCGCTATTCTAAATTTTGAACGAGCTCAAGAAGCAAAGAAAAAATATTCTGAAAATAGGAAGGATAAGGTTGGTCAAGATATTCCCAGCTTTGACTTAGGATTGTCACAAAAGTCGGATGAGCTGAATGCTACATGTAGCCTTGTCGTTGATATAGCCAAAAGCTATGTGGATCTTGATGTTGATAAAACAGCAGAAGAGCAGTTTGAGGAAGCCACATAAATGCTTTTGGGAGAAACATCAGAACAAATACCAAACACAAATGCTGAAAAAGAAGAAATTGTCGACAAGGGAAAAGAAATCACAATTGAAAGTGATAATAATGAGGAGAATGATGGCAGTGAATCAAATCATGAGGAGAATGATGGCAGTGAATCAAATTTGGAGAAGAAAGATGAAAACAAAAGTGAGAATGATAAAGAAGAGAAAAACATTGAAGAGCAAGAAGAAAAAGAACACAATTATGAAATTTTAGAAGAGCCATCAATTGAAGACAACGAGAAACAACATGATGAAGGACAACAACCTGATGAAGGAGAACAACCTCATGAAGGAGAAAAAGAACAAAATTCTGAAAATTTAGAACAGGCATCAGTTGAAGACAATGAGAAACAACCTGATGAAGAAGAGAACATGCAAAAAATGTCAGAAGACCAACCGATTTTGGCAGAGGCGGCAGAGATTTCAGCAGAGGCAACAATTAACAATGAAATAGTGATGGAAGGTAACGAAGAACAGAACAATGACAGTGAGCAACACGAAGTTCAACACAGTGAGGACCATGAACTTCAGGACAGTGAGCATAAAGATTAGGAGGAGGAAGCATCAAAATCAAATGTTGATGAACAAATTCAGGTAAAGATAAGATTTCATAATTCAAACTGCTTATATGGTTTAGTCTTGATTTTATTATTCACACATTGCTTATTATGGATGAATCTGTACCAATGAGTATGAATCTGATTCATACTCATTTGACTGTATCCTAAGCATACAGACAAAATGAGTATGAATTTGATGCATACTCATTTGGCTGTATGCTAAAATGAGTACTCATTTGACTGTATACTAAGCATACAGCCAAATGAGTATGAAATCTGATTCATACTCATTTAACTTTATGCTTAACCCTAAAACATATAGTAAATGAGTATGAATTATTTAAATAAGTATATATCTTAGTATATAAATTTCAACATTAAGAAAATGAAAGATTTATGGTCATGAAATGAGTATGAAGCTTCATAAATGAGTATGACAGTTCATAAATAAGTATTCAAAATGAGTATGACAGTTTATAAATGAGTATGCTAACTAGAAATATACCAATTTCAGGATGATGGATTTAAAACTAACACTGAGGAAGAGGCCAACATTGATGATAAAAAAGGTATGGAAGGACAAGAAGAGAAAGATAACAGTAATGAGAAACAGAAAGAAGTTGATCAAGAAGAAGAAGAACAAGTTGAGGATAGAAGAAACAAAAATGAGGACTGTAAAAACAAAGAGACAGATGTAGGAAATGAAGATGAGGATTTAAAAAATAAGGAAGATAGGGGTAAAACGATAGTTTTATAAGAGAATGTTAACATTGAGCAGGAAGCATACAATGTTGACAAGAGGGAAGGAAAACGGCCTTTACAACCTTCAGCTCATCTTCGATCACCATTTATAGAGCGAGTACAAGATTCAAATACGCCACCAAATGAGAAAGAATTATGCATGGCAAAATTTGCATCTGATGAAAAGAGAAAAAGATGGTAAATTCCTTAATTTATACCATAACTTGTTAATTAATTTTACAAATAATATTCACTAACATGGTATGTTTAAATCATGGATTTTTAAATGTTCTTTGCAGGGCAACCTTATTTGATTACAAGGGATTCAAAGAAATTAGGGATTTTTTCCTAACTCTTCATGAAAAATCATGGATATCATCAAACATGATAGATATCTATTCATTGATATTGAACCATAGGGAAGTAACTAAGAGTGATGAATGACCAGTCAGATTCTTCTTTATAACTGAACCTGCTGTAAGTATTAATTTTTCATAAATTTTTTTGTTCATAATTATGCATTTGTTGAAGTGAGTATGTATGTATGGAAATGAGTATGCTATTTGATGCATACTCATTTGACTGTATCAAAATGAGTATGACTTAAATACATACTCATTTGAATATATGGAAATGTATATGCTCTTGATACATACTCATTTATGTATGTATGGAAATAAGTATGCTATTTGATGCATACTCATTTGACAGTATCAAAATGAGTATGACTTAGATACATATTCATTTCCATATATGGAAATGAGTATGCTCTTTGATACATACTCATTTATGTATGTATGGAAATGAGTATGCTATTTGATGCATACTCATTTGACAGTATCAAAATGAGTATGAATTAAATACATACTCATTTTCATATATGCAAATGAGTATGCTCTTTGATACATACTCATTTATGTATGTATGGAAATGAGTATGCTCTTTGATGCATACTCATTTACTCAACAGTTTATCATACTTATATATTTTTATTATAGTTATCTACATACTCATTTGATACAGTCAAATGAGTATGACTAATTTAATATTCATTTGCAAAATACTGTAATTTTTTAAACTCTTCAAATGTAGAACAAAGTGAATTGGTTCGAGAACAAAACAGCAAAGCAAAGGAATGATATATTTGCAGCTGAAGCAAGCATTGAATTTGACAAGTCGTCTTCATTCCCAATGAAGAAAGTGGACATGTTGGTTCTTCCAATGCATGCTCATGATCATTTCTATGTGATGACTTTCAACCTCAAGCATAAAAGATTTGATATAATCGACAACAGAGATACCCTTGGAAAATCACTTCTTAAATATGGGAAACTACCCTACAATCTGGTATGCATACAAAACTTTTACATCTCAAATTTTCATTATAAAAAATATCCTAACATTATCTTCATATTTTTCACACAATTTCTATGTTATAGAAAGCTGCAGTAGCATATTGGTTACTCCTCAGAGATCATCCAAAGGCAATCACAGTTAGCCTTTTGAAACCAGTGCGTATACAAATGAGCTGGAGAAATACTGAGAATACTGTTGATTGCGGAATCTATGTAATGCGGCACATGCAAACATACAAAGGAGAAGGGGCAAAAGGCTGGAGAACAGGACTGGTTAAGGATGATGTAAGTAAACAATAATTTTCCTCATATAAATGTACTTTAAACATATTTTATGTAGAATGAGTATACTTGTGACACATACTCATTTCACTGTGTAAAATGAGTATGAATATATGAAAATGAGTATGCTTGTGACACATACTCATTTCACCGGGTGTAAAATGAGTATGAATGTATCAAAATGAGTATGTATACTCATTTCAGTGTATCAAAAGAAAAATGAGTATGTATTACTGAAATGAGTATGCTTTTTCTTTTAATTTTTTTATAACTTTTCACTTCATTACTTTGCAGTTCACACCATTAGCAAATCTAAGGATCAAGTACTGCTATGATATCTTGACATTTGAAGAAAATCTGCACAGGAAGAAGAACATTGAAGCAGCAAAAGAATATTCAGTTTGACTTTAATTCATGCAAACTTAAGTAAGGATCATGTAGTGTTTTGGGGATGTTTTAGTAGGATGAAATACTTCAGTAGTGTTTTAAGGATTATATTTGAAAACTTTACTTGATGCAAAGTATATAATATAATATGGTGACATTTTGGTGTATACAAATTAGTTACACTCATTAATCATTCTCAAAAATGAGTATGAAACATTAATATATGGTATGCATGTGATATAAAAATGATCTACTTATATAAGTATTTAAACTCATTTATGTATATATGAAAATGAGTATGCATTTTGATACATACTCATTTATGTATATATGCAAATGAGTATGCTCTTTGATACATACTCATTTGACTGTATAAAATGAGTATGTACATAACTATAATAAAAATAAATATGTATGGTAAACTATTGACTACAAAAATTTGGCCCTGACCCAACCTTGAAACCATCCAAGTCGGTTCAAGGCTCAGGATTATGTTTTTCTAAACATGAACCGATACGACCACAGCTCGAGAACAATTCAATGTCAATTTAAGGTCAATTGAGTGCCAGGTTCAGGGTTGGGTCAATGATAGATTTAGTGTCAATTCAGAGTTGGTTTAGTGTCGGTTCAAGGTCATTTCACCAATCGCAACCATCAATAACAAAAGCTCATAATCACAAAGGTTACAATTTAAGATTTGAATTTATGGTATAGCGTTTTAATGACGGTTTAGAGGCGATTCAAGCACTAATTCAAGAATGAGCCGATTCAAGGACAGGTTCAAGAATAGGTTTGTTTACAGGCCGGGTCAGGGTGAGGGTCGGTTCAGGGTCAGAACCAGTTTAGGACTGGTTCTAAAATTTGAAAACATGAAACTGAAGCGAACTAGTTCCTTGATCAACCAGGCCAGTTCAAGGTTGATTTTTTCTGGTATAAGGTTGGACTGGTTTTTCACCGGGCCGGTTCAGGGTTGGGTCATGGCCAGCCCGACCAATGGCCACCTCTACTGTTGAGTATGCCCCTAATTCATACTCATTTAATACAGTCAAATGAGTATGAATAGTTTGATACTCAATGAGTATGCTCTTTGATACATACTCATTTCACTGTGTCAAAATGAGTATGATTTAAATACATACTCATTTGCGTCTATGGAAATGAGTATATATGTATGGAAATGAGTATGTATGTATGTAAATGAGTATGCTCTTTTATACATACTCATTTGACTGTATCAAAATGAGTATGATAAACTGTACATAATGCATACTCATTTACTGTACATAATGAGTACACAACTAATGCATCATCATCTTACTGCAATTTAATAGTCATTTCATAAATATCAAAACCTTGATAAATTAAAAAAAATAATCCAATAACAATCCAAAGAAAACATAAAAACTAATGAGAATTAAAAGTACATTTGACACTAATAATCTATTGGAAAGCAACTCGGAGAACAATCTAGTAACGTAGGAACTTGCACTATCTCTTCTCTTTGAGTTTTATTTGCTCGAGTCTCGGCAGCTCTTTGTCTTCCTCTAGCCACATTTCTCTTCACCTCTTGTATGCCCTTTTTCCTATTAAATCTTTCACCATTCGTTGTCTTTCCTCTTGGATTTTAAACACCATCATCAAAGTCTTCTTTACCATCAGAGAAGTATATACTACCAACAACTGTTTTAACTTCGTGTCTCGCCACCTCAAACATATTTTCAACAGCCTTTCTTGCTAAGTCATTTGAGTCACTAGCACATAACAACTTGGTAATCTTTCTTTGAAGTTGAAGTCTCCATGTAGTAGAACTAGTAACAACTCCATCCATTGGCTCACAAGCAACTAAAGTTTCATCATCATCTTTATCTCTAGCTTGTCTTGTCCAACACTTTAAAATATATATATCAGGAACTTTAGAAACACAATTGGCATGGTAAATCCTAAGAATGTGCCGGCAAAGAAATCCAGTTTCAGTAAAACGTTTGCAACTACAAGAAGAATAATGCGACAATGTGTCAAATGTCACATAATGACCAAACTCTTCACTTTGGGGTCTTTCTACAAAGAAAACAAGAGTCTCTCCAACCTCAAAACCATTTGATACACATTTGAAATTATATGACATTCCCTTCAAAAACTCCAACTCAAAACGTTTGTAAGCCTCAATTGTATAAACTTCTGAGGCTTGCTCAAGTATCTTCACATATGGGACAGCTAGTTCTGGTAACCCTTCCCAACAGAGCTCACTGTCCTTTCTTTCAACACTTCTCCATTCACTAGCCACCTCGCAATAATTATCATAAAACTCACATAAACTAGTTGTTTTAGAAACTTTTCTTGACAACGCATGATTGGTAGACTCACTCCTTTGTGATGACAAAATACCACCAGAAAAGTAATCCTTGCTATAAGCAAGACACCACAACTCTCTCAATCCCCATAATCTATCCAACCAACCATTAGATGCACAATTGTATGTTGTCAACAATCTACAAGAAAAAAAACAAGACATTGAAATAAGTATAAATAACAATGCATACTCATTTACAATGATAAGCAAAATGAGTACACATCAATGCAATTATAAAACACATACTCATTTTACTGTACAAAATGAGTACACATTACTGTCTCATTTAACACATGCTCATTTTACTGTAAAAAATGAGTGCATCAAATATATACTCATTTTACTGTACTAAATGAATACACATTACTGCAAGCCTCATTTAAGACATACTCATTTTCCTGCAAAAAATGAGTATGTCAAATGCGTACTCATTTTACTGTACTAAATGAGTACACATTACTACAAGTCTCATTGAAGACATACTCATTTGCATATACAAAATGAGTATCCATCTTATGCATACTCATTTGACTGTGTCATATAAGAAAAAGACAAAATGAGTATGAAACAATCAAATGAGTATGAATATTGGTATGACATCAGAGTTATGTAACAAGAGAAACAAAATACCTTTGCCAAAAAAAACTTCAATTCTGCTTCACTGTGACATTTCTTCATAATTCTACTGAACAACTTATTGAAGTTTGGCTCATCACGCAAGGACCGAATATGATTTAGGGAATTCTTAATGATGTGCCATATACAAAGTTTATGCTTCACTAACGGAAAAACTCTCACAATTGCGGCTGCCATAGAAAATGCTTGATCAATCATAATGGTTTTAGGATGAACCCCTTCCATTGACTTCAAGAATGTTTCAAAAAGCCACACAAAAGAATCTATACGCTCAATAAGAATAAATCCACATCCAAACATACAAGTACGTGTATGTTGATTGATACCAACAAAAGGAGCACAAATCATAGAATATTTATTAGTAGTGTAGGTTGTATCAAAGACAATTAAGTCACCAAATGCTAAATAGTCAGCCTTCATCTTCTTATCTCTAAAGAAGAAACCAATCAATGATGAATCAGAAGGATCAATTTCAAAATCATAAAAAAAATCATCCTCGGATTCTCTTCTTCTCTTAAAAATCTTAACCAAAGTCCTTGTATCATTTCCATCCCAATTTTTTTTCAACTCTACAGCAACCGCATTATATGCATCCCTTTTCTCAAAACCAACTGCCGGAGAAGAACCAACTTCTCGACGTAAACAACGAAAAACATTAGCTACACCGATGCCACTTTTTTTCATGTGTGTAAGATACTTCAATTGGCCACTGCTCACTTTCCTATGTGACTTTATATGATGAACTTCAGCATGAGGACAAAAACAGTGGTTGTGAACCATAAGATGCCGCACACAAACCCACTTATCCTGATCATTCTTTCGAAAATAAATCATAGCTTGACAACCAGTCCTACGATTAAGTTTCACAAATTTCCTACCTTGTTTTCCATGTTGTAGCTTCTTCCCTTGTTTACTGCAACAAAATTCTCTCCCTAGAAGCTCTTGATTAGCAGAATATCTGAGTTTAGACATCCTAACACCAAATCCTATCCTATAAGCATAATCATTGTAAGCATTATATGCTTCTTTTTCTGAATCAAACTCTTTCATTTCCAATTCTGAAGATTCAGATTCATTGACCAAGTACACACCAGAAGCAACAACTGAAAAAATAACAAATAAAATAAAATGAGTATGAAAGTAATGCATACTCATTTGACTGTACAAAATGAGTATACCACACTGCAAATATGAATACACAAAATGCATACTCATTTGACTGTACAAAATGAGTATACCACACTGCAAATATGAATACACAAAATGCATACTTATTTGACTGTACAAAATGAGTATACCACACTGCAAATATGAATATACAAAATGCATACTCATTTCACTGTACAAAATGAGTACGCAGAAAATGCAATAAAATCCATAAAAAAATGCATACTCATTTTACTGTACTAAATGAGTATAGACATATGCAATTGAAAAATACATCAAATAAGTACTCATTTCAATGTACAAAATGAGTACGCATAAATGCAATTGTAAAATCCATCAAAAAATGCATACTCATTTTACTGTACTAAATGAGTACAAAAATACTGCAAATGCAAATCCAAATCCATCAAGATATACATACTCATTTCACTGTACAAAATGAGTACATAATCATTCAATTGAGAAGAGAAACTTACTTCAAAATCAAAAACGAAAATAAATGTACTAATAAAAAAATAAAAAAATCAGGTTAAAAAGAGCATTAATTAGCTTAAATGAGTACAAAATTACGAGAGAACAAAGATGAAATTAGGTTAAAACTTAAAGAACATTCAACAAAATTCAAGAAAAAACGGAAAACAATGAATTAAACACAAACAAAGATGCATTAATTACCTGGTTTGGGAGAAATCACGAGCTCCATGGCGCCAGATCCGAGAACACGCAGCCGCCAAATGAAGAAGCTCTCTTAAATACCCTATTAAAGAAATACCATTGTTACCCCCATAACTTAAACAAAATTGCAAAAATACCACCGGGAGTACACAGAGCTGTGTACTCCAAGGTGCACCTCATAATTTGCGATGTTTTTATAGCGCCCCTATTCAAGCGCTGTAATATATGGCAAAAAAGCGCTGTAATTATGCATTTATGGCGTAAGGGATCCCAATCTATTAGCGCCACGTGTCGTTTGTCTATTGGTCGATATGTCATGAGGCAATTAGAACATGTGGCACTTTTTTAGTGGCCCACGTGTTCTCTTTAGCCATGTCACAACACTTATGTGTTAGACTAGTATCATGTCCTAAGGATTAGGATTATTTATAGTATCATGTATAGGGAACCCTTTTATGGTTCATAAGTGGCTATTGAATTGGAATTACGTGTTATTGAGCATGTTAATTGCCTTTATGTTTTATTACATGATTGAATGGATGTTTGATTCAAGCATGTTTGGGAAGGGAAATTTATTTAGGGAAAATTAACAGGAATAATCCAAACTATTGCTCGTCTTCCACTATTAATCTCACCTCTAATTATTCTCAAAATAATCTCAACTATCACCTACTCTTCCCAAAACAATCCCACTTGACTTACAACTTGTTAAACAGGTTAAAACTTCCATGTGTCATACTCACATTGGCCCAAAGAATTTAAAAAAAATAAAAAGAACATCAAAACCCTCCCACCCAGCTGCCACCCCCCTTCCCCTCCCCTTTCCGGCCAAAAACCCCCTTCCCCCCTTCCCAGCCGCAACCACAACCCACAAACCGAAACCACCCCCACAACCTTCCCCTGCACGCCGGCCAACCCGAAAACCACAACCCACGAACCAAAAACCGCCCTCACCCCCTTGTCCTGCACGCCGACCACCTCGAAGACCACAACCCACGAGCCGAAAACCACCTCCACCCCCTTCCCCTGCATGTAGGCCACCCCTGCGACGCCGTCACTCCGTTCGCTTTCCCCTGCAAACTCCCCTAAAAACCGTTATAGGCTGCGCTTTGTAGGTGGTGGTCGGTTTTCATCTAGGGGTGGGTGGTTTGGCCGACATTTGTAGGTAAAGAGGGTGGGGTGGGGTGGTTTGGCCGGCGTTTGTAGGCGAAGGGGGGTGGGGTGGTTTGGCCGGCGTTTGTAGGCGAAGGGGGTGGGGTGGTTTGGCCGGCGTTTGTAGGCGAAGGGGGTGGGGTGGTTTGGCCGGCGTTTGTAGGCGAAGGGGGTGGGGTTTGGGGGTGGGCTCGCTGGTGAATGGTGGGAGGCAGTGAGGCAGTGAGGTGAATGGTGGGAGGCAGTGAGGCAGTGAGGGTGGGGTGGGGTGGTTTTTTTTTTATTTCTTAATTTTTTTTAACAAATTTGATAATTTAAAAAAATAATAAATGAACCAATTATAATGTGCCACGTGGCATGGTTAACCTGTTTATTAGGTTACCATTTCACCTAGGACTAATAGGGGAAGATACCCTATATACTTGAGATTATTTTGGGAATTACTAAACGTGGGATTAATTTTGGAAGATGGCCAATAGTTCGGATTATTCCTGTTAATTTTCTCATTTATTTATTAATTCACATGAGGGATTAATATTATTTTATTGTTGGATTATGATTTTGGTATTGTTTCCCTTATTGGATATTTTATTACTTCTCAAAGGCCGTGGACTTTGTGTGTAAGTTGGACTATTATTGGTTATGGTTATTTTAGTACTTTGCAAAGACCGAGGGCTTTGTAGGGTATGTAAATTTATTGTCATTGGAAATTCCATTGTTGATTTAAGTCAACAAATAAATTTAAGTATTTATATTGTCATTGACAATTATATATTTAAGTATTTATTAGAGTATATTTAATATTTTTCCGCTGCAATACTCTGAATAAGCCGATACATTTTCATGCGGGCGATAACGCCTGGATAATTCTCTATTTTATTTGGGAAAAATATATGTTTTATAAAGAGAGAATTATCGGGGTGTTACATTTGGAGATTCCTACATAAAAGTGGGATGATATTTCCATGGATTTCGTGTTGGGGTTACCTAAAACACGTGGTGGTTACGATACCTTGTGGGTGATCGTGGATATACTTACAAAGAGTGTCAGATTTATCCCTATGAGTAATAAATGGGATATGAAGCCATTGGCAAATGCCTACATCAAGCATGTAGTGAGATTACATGGTGTGCCACGTTCAATTGTGTCAGATACAGATACTCAATATATATCTCAGTTCTGGGGTGCCTTTCAGAAAGCTTTGGTACTGAGTTATCGAAGAGTACATCATTTCATATGACTACTGATGGTCAGATTGAGCGAACTAATCAAACCCTTGAGGATATGTTGAGAGCCATAGCATTGGAGAAACAAGGAGTGTAGGATGAGTACTTACGTGGAAGAAACACCTCGTGCATTAGCGGGGGAAAAGACTAGTATGTATTTTATGTTAAAGTTGTTGAGGTTTGAAAGTGAGAAGCTCATTAAGTAACACCCTTGGTATGTCCTTATGGAAAAGCTGGGGTCATCTCTCCTCTCCCCACTCAGTTTACCTCTTCATGCGAAGACCACCTTTTTTTCAACTAAATTTTTTGGACTATTTAAGTTCCTCATACTAGTTGTTGTCTTGCGTGTCATGCGTGCGAAATTTGAAGTTATGCTATAAAATTACAAATAATATACGACTAGTTTTTTTGGTAAACAGGCCTAAGAAAGTGTCTCTGTGGAACTGGTCTCCAAGTAAACTGTGTACGGTTGATATCATGCTAAAGGCAACATGTTGTGCTGATATGAGGCAAAATAATGTAGAATTTGATAACTAATTGTATGTACAAAAAACTTTAGTATGTTTTTTGGGTGCAGTTACTTTGTCCTTCATGTAAAGGGACTACTTCCTTTTCTATATATCCCTAGATGCTTGTACATCTTCTGGATGAGGGGCCTTTCAAATGAACATGTACTACTTGCATATTCATTTGAAATACAGTGTTTACGACCCCGTCAAAGTGCCCTTAGGCAGTGGCATCGTTTTCCACCCACTCTGTTTTAAGGCACCACTACACGATGTTATTCCTAGAAAAGCACAATATTAGGCCTAACTTGCGTTAAATAGTGGGTGGTACGTAGTTGCTCCCAGACTCTTTCAAAGATCTTGTGATAATCTTGTCCATTTAGATGTGTTAGTAAAGGGAAACTGTTGTTTGAAATTTGTATGTATTGTGCTTGCATTGAGTGGCTTTGCATAGGGCCGCACAGTTAGGCAAAGAAAAGTTAAACATTAATCTCGCCATTAAGAATCGATGAATAACAAGAATTATGAAATTGGGTTCCTGTAAGTTAACAAGTCTGTAAATATGTTGCAAGGCAAGGGTGGTGCTTATAAAATGCTTCATCATCAAATGTCTGCAGTTGTTATCCTCAATAGTTGCTCAGCATTGTCACTGAGTGTAATATTTGACATTTTGTCGATTTCATTAAAGACATAAAAGTTAAAGGTGAACCTATATTATATTATATGACTGCATCCTTTCTCGAGCAAATAGAGCATGTATATGTTTCCTCTACCGAAACGTCACCACATGTACCACACCTTGGATTAGAGCATCCAAAATACAGAATTACATCGTCCAACAGAGGGTTATAACTGAGAACTTTAAGCCAACGACTTTGTTCTTGAAGTGTATTGTAAACTTAGTTTTCCATGCAGAAATGTATGATATTTTCTTCAGAAATTAGAAGGGATAAAGTCATACGTGTGGTACAGGAGAAGATATAAACCTTTTTCTGTTGCAAAAACTTTTATGGCGATGATCACCGTTTCCTTGTTGGGTTCGTAAAAACTAATACTTGTTCTTTTTTGTCACTTAACATGTTTTGGTTCTTGTGTCCCCTGCACATATGAAAGTAACAAATATTATCTTTCATTTTTTATGCAAAACAGGAACATTAGGTGCAATATATTTTATTCCCTTAGAGCAATATCCTAATCTCCTTGAGGATCATACATGATTTTAGTGAACATGTTTGATGCAAGAGAAAACCCTACATAACACCCCGAACTCACGTGGTTTTATATGAATGTAAGCGACTTCACTCTCAACTCTAGCTGAGAAGTCCAAAAAGTGCATCTCGTAGCTCTGTCTTGAAAGGGCTTCCATTAATGTTGCTAATGCTTTCCCACCAATTGGAGATCGCGGCCATAAGATCCTAGCCGTCGGGTGATTAAATCGAGCTTGGATTCGTATGTGCCACTCGAGGAAGCAAGATTGTTTGATCGTGGGAAATTGACATCTTTCCAAAATCTTCGCTTTAGCGATTCGCTATCGATCCCAAACTTCTGTCCCTACTGCTATCGGTCAAGTTTCTTTTGATATGGAGCTTTCTCCAAGGTAAGGCTCTAAAAGAGTTTTATTTTTTGGAAGATAGCATAAGTTTTCCAGCTTGATGCATCCTCGGGATCCATGCCATAGAAGCTTTTTGGTAATACAAAAAACCAATCCATGCAGTGAGCTTTATCGTGTCATCGGTTGTTTTAAAGAGTTATCTCTCTTTCGACTCACCACGATGAAAGGCCGGTACGGTGGGTTTAGTAGGACAGAAACTTGAGCAAGCTGTTGAGAAGGAATTTCGGGTGGAAACTCAGATCGAATCAATATTGATGGCGAACACTCGGCCCAACGGGCGAACATACCAGGCTTAGCTCTAATGAGGCAACTATATGCTGGATATCCCAGCTATTGCCTTAATCGCCTTGTAACTCGCTGAGAGACTAGGAAGCGTGATTGTTTTGGAAGAATAGGTATCGAGAGTAGGTAGAGACTTATAACACAGAAGAATGAATGTGATATGAGACAAAGCTGAAAATAAGGAAACTTTAGTCCAGGTGATAATACACTTTGGCCCCCTCGCTTATTTATTCTTACAGTCATGGGGATAGGAAAGTTCGCTAGCACAAAGCCTTAACCCTCGTCCTATCAGTAAGGGAAGACAGGCAAGGGGCGGTGATTAACAGCTGATAACATTCATGCAATTAACAGGTGTGTGTAGGAGTTATGCTTGTTCGTGAGATTGGATTCCTCGTCAAGTAAGTTTGGAGGGTGTGGACACCCTTGCGCGAATTCTGTTAACTTTCACCTTTCAGTGATACTCTTCTCCTGTCACTAACGACTTGGTGAATGTGCGTCGATTACATTGATCTTAACATATCCTGTCCCAAAGATGACTTCCCTTTACCAAAAATTGACATACTTGTTGATTTAACGGTTGGCTACACATTGTTCAGTTTCAAGGACGCAAACGCTGGGTATCACCAGATCCCTTTAGCCGAGGAAGACCAAGTGCATACCGCTTTCATCACAAGCTCGGGTGTATACTATTTGTTGTCATACGATTCGGACTAAAAAATAATGGGCTACCTATCAAAGGCTAGTCAACAAGATGTTTGGAAAACAATCAGGCAGAAACATTGAACTATATGTGGACAACTTGGTAGTCAAGAGTAAGTTGGTCCAACAATACGCAACAAATTTGGGGGAAGCACTGACAATTCTAAGGAAGTTCAACATGAAGCTAAAACCTAAGAAATGCACATGAAGAATATACCTCGGCTTCCTCGTGGATGAGACAGGAATCGAAGCTAACCCCGACAAGGTGGAAGCTATTATTAAGATAGAGTCACCTGAGATAGTGAAAGAAGTCCAGAGCTTAACAGGTTGCATGGCAGTCGTGGGACGCTTTCTATCTCGGTCGACCAATAAGAGCTTGCATTTCTTCAACATTCTAAAGCAGCGTTGCTTTGCATGGGGAATCGAGGCGGAGCGAGATTTTCAAGAACATAAGAAAAACCTCTCAGCCGTACCCAAGTTAGTTTCACCTTTTTCGGGAGAAACCTTGTACATATATCTGGTAGTATCGAATTGCGCCTTGAGCGCCATCTTGGTCGTCGAAAGAGAAAGACAACAACACCCTGTATAATATGTCAGCCATGCATTTCGAGGGAGGGGGGGGGGAATACCCCCTAAAAATAAGATGATTTTTTCCTTAGTGATGGCAAGTAAACATTTGAAACCTTACTTCCAAGCCCACCCCATCAAAGTCCTCACAAGTCTCCCTCTAAGAAAGATGATGGAGAGCAAGAATGGCTCTAACCGAGTCACTAAGTGGGCAAACCAACTATTAGACTTGAGCGTTGAGTATGATCCTCATAGAGCAATCAATGCTCAGGGATTAGCATATTTCATTGTAGAGTATACAATCAAACCAAAGCAAACTATTCTGCTGGGCCCATAGGAACTCTTTATGGAAGGATCCTCATCACGGGTTGGCTGTGGAGCGGAGTTATTGATCATTGACCCCCTTGGTGACAGGTTGGAGTATGCAATGTATTCATGGGTTCTTCATATGATAATTGACGTTCATTCGTTGTTTGTTGACAACTATTGCAAAGCTAAATTTTCAATTATTTCTCATCGATGTTCATTCTCAGCAAAACTAAATAGTGTTTATCGTTTCCCATGTATATTTGTTGGCAACTGATGTGCATTCCGTGTCTAACAGAAGCAATACACTGATTTGTGGCGGGTTTAATGTTCTTTGTCTTTTCTAATGTATATCTGTTTATGCCTGATGTTCATTCTGTGTCATACATAAGCTAGATTTTTCTTTCTTGTCGCGTTTTTTTCATTTGGGCTTGCATTTCAGGTGGGCGCACCTTCCTCTACGTAGGTGCACGTCCATCATGGAGTTTGTGATACAATATAGAAAGGAAAGATGGTCCTTTTGAAATTTCAAAAAGTTGATTTGATAGGTAAAAGTGTCCGACTTCCGATTAAAGAAAATATTGTATATGAACATAATTTATAAGTATTGGAAAGAGAAATATAAAATATTATAGTACGAATGAAGAAAGAAATCCAGAATGATAGATGGTTCCATTGAAGTTCAATAATAAAAATATTTTATGAGGGTGAAACTACTCCCTCCGTCCCACATTAGTTGCAACACTTTCCATATATGGTTGTCCCATATTAATCGCAACACTTCTATTTTAGGCATGGAGACACCAATATTTTATTATATCACCCAACTAATATACCCCACTCATTCGTTGATTTATGTGAAACATTAAAATAATATTCCCGTACTTTATTAACTTCCTAAAACTACCACATCACTTTCTATCACATCAACTTTTATAATAAATTAATATAACTTACACCTTACTCCATTAACTTCCTAAAACTATGTGTACAAGCTATTGTTGCGATTAATATGAGACATAGGGAGAACCAAATAAAAGAAAATGTCAAAATGTTTGAAAAATGAAGAGGAAAGGTCATAAGAAAAATAGAAAAACAAAGAGTAGGATAAAAATAAAGTTGTTGTTGTCTTGCTGAGATGTAAACAAAATGGATCGAATGTCAAAAACAAGGAAAAGTATGTTATAAGGAAAAAAGAAAAGAAAATAGAGAAAAAGGTTCTAGAAAACAAAAAAGAAAGTGTTGATGAAATGTGATCAAGATAGTTTGATCCCTTGACCTTCCCAAAATGGATCGAATTTCAAGGGTAACAAAAACAAGGAAAAGTATGTCATAAGGAAAAAAAGAAAAGGAAATAGAGAAAAGGTTCTAGAAAACAAATAAGAAAGTGTTGATGAAATGTGATCAAGATAGTTTGATCCCTTGACCTTCGCAAAATGGATCGAAATTCAAGGGTAACAAAAACAAGGAAAAGTATGTCATAAGAAAAAAGAGAAAAAATGTTCTAGAAAGCAAAAAAGAAAGTATTGATGAGATGTGATCAAGGTAGTTTGATCCCTTGACCTTCGCTCAGGTTCACAAACATTGGTGTGCAAGTTACCACTAAACCACAACAATAGCAAGTCAATATGGTGTGTCTTTTTTCTAAGTAGTAAAACACGAAAGCTTTATGTTTATAGGGCCCCTTTTCCGCCTTGAGCCCTGGGTTGAGGCACCTCACGCCTATCTTTAGGACCAGGCTTGGCTGAACAGGGCCTTAATGTATTTTTTTCCAATCTTACACTTTTACACAATAAAATATTAACTTAATCACTTATTAACGTTACACTAATTTGTAAGAAAAAATTATAAAAACCATTTCATGAGTTGGATCAAGGATTCTAAGATCAGGGTCTAAATCCATTTCAATAAACCGATCGGATTTTAGATTCCTTAGATCCTATATTTCTAAGATCAAAATTTGTACAAACCAATCTAAAACCACCAAAAGTTGTTAAAAAAGGAAACCTAACTTTATATTAAAATTGACTAATTTAAGCCTATTATTCTATTCAAAAAGTCAATCACTTAATTCAATTACGTGCTTCATTCTATTAAAAGGGTTGTTACCTATTCTATATATATATAAAAAAGCGTAAGCACAGGTTGCAATCCGCCACGTGTAACTCTCCCTTCTTTTCAACAATATTTTATCAACGTGATTCCATAAAAAAATGCAAATTGTCCATAAGGAGTTTCGAACTCGCGACCTCGAGTGTGGGAGAGAAATGCTCTAACCATTGCGCCACTACATTGTTGTTGCTTCTTTCATGAAAACTAATAATGATATTATATGTTTTCAATGAAAAACAATATTCTAATTGCATTTATAAATAAAACTACTAATTTATAACTTTTAACTGACATCTTCTACACAAAATTTTAATTGTATTAAAGTACTAATGTATAATACAGATAAACCCCAGAGCATCGCCTGGATCTAAATACTAGTTTTAAATTGAAATTAGACAATCTCTTATAAGAGCAACTCTATGACCATAAATTCAGTTCGTATCCGATCCATCAACGCCCCCCACAATAAACGTACTTTTTATTTTTTATTTTTTTGGCTTTTCCTCACCGGGGAAGAAGGGAAGTGCGGATCGCGTTCTTTTGAAATTTCAAAAAATGAAAAGAAAAGAAAAGAGAGGCGACGTGTTTTGAGTACTTTATTTTTACTCAGCTGGTAGTAGTTGACGCCCGAGACACTAGTATAGATTTTAATTAGTTCAGACAGATACTGCTGTTGAGTGTTCACACTCCCACAGAAGAGCGACAGACGAGAAATATAGAGAGAAATGGAAAACGAAGCAAAGAGCAAGGAAGTGAAAGGTGTTCCTACTCATGGAGGAGCTTACTTGCTTTACAACCTTATGGGCAATCTTTTCGAGGTCTCTTCCAAGTACGCTCCCCCTATTCAACCCGTCGGCCGTGGTGCTTATGGCATTGTTTGGTACTCTTCTCTTCTCTTTTACTTTCTCTTTTTTCAATTCTGATATCTTTTTGCAAAATTAAATACATACTCAATTTGGAGTTAGTTAGGTATTCTTATTTTCATTGTTTTTGATGATTTAGCTGTTACCATTACTTTGCTGGATACTATTGTGGTCCACTAGTCTAAACTTGCTGTTCTAGATTATTTTCAACCCTTGTAAATATAATTATGGAATGTTTGGAGTTCATTTCGTTGGAAATGGAAAACCGATACATTTGAATGTTCCCCAATACTTTTTATTGATCCTACCATTTGAGAGGCTCAGATGTGGATAACCTTATTGTAAATTTGTTACTCTAACATACTATGTTTATTATAGCTTTTCAACTTGTGAGACTACATGCTTCTAGGTCTTTTGTCTTATGCTCCTATTCAATCTCTTCCATCTAGCAAAGGATTTTTATTGTTTTTTTTTAAATCATTCACCTTGCGATGTATACTAGTGGAGGTAACACGACTCATATGACTTCTTTTTAGTAAGGAATGCTTGGAGAAAAAGTCGTATAGACTGCAAGGTGATACCGGGTGCACCCAACATAGACTACTGGTGGTGCTTGAATTCCGGGGTAAGGGGTTTTTAAGAAAGAGAAGACCTAACGTAGAGCTGTGAATCAAGTGGTGGAAGCTCTAAGGAGAGCACA
Organism: Patellifolia procumbens; assembly: GCA_947645195.1. Lineage (NCBI taxonomy): Eukaryota > Viridiplantae > Streptophyta > Magnoliopsida > Caryophyllales > Amaranthaceae > Patellifolia > Patellifolia procumbens. Next base: position 12,126,471 of record CANSGD010000787.1, read on the forward strand.
AAGTGAACTTTTTAGCCAAGATGGCTAGTGACGATGTTTGGGGTTGTAGTATGGAACTGGATACACATTTGACATAAACTAAGATAGAACGGTGGCGAAGAGGTCCTTGTAGAATCTAAAGGAATTGTACCATCAAGGACCTATCTTGGTGGAACGACGAGACGGAACAAGCGATAAAGAGCAAGCAAGAATGGTATAAACTATTGGGGAAAGATAGAAGTAATGAGACTATGAGAAGTATAAAGAGGCTAGTAAAAGAAGCAAAGAAGGCACTATGAGATTTTTAAGCAAAGGTAAATTAAGAACATTATGCAAGATTAGATACACAAGAGGGGAAAAGAGATATATATAGAATCGCATGTATGAGAGAATGGAAGACACGAGACATAAGGAAGGTTAAACTTGCGAAGAGTGTCGACCAAAGAGTTCTTGTTGAGGCTGAGTAGATAAATGATCGACGGAGGTCGTACTTTGATACCTTGTTCAATGCTGATAAGGTAATCATTTTTGGAAGAAGGTTTAGTTGTTGTTGTTGTTGAAGAGGGATTCCAATTTAAACATCGTTGATTTCTCAAGTATAGAGTTAAAGGTGCAGTCACATTCCACAATTAGTGGTCTTATAAGTCTTGGTGATTATAAGTCACGTGAATGGTCTAGTATTGCCTATTTGTTTATGGTAGAAACAGAGTAAAATGTAAAGTTTGAATCCTACATCCCCTGTTTTTATCATCTTGAGTTTCCATTTCAATCAGTTAAGTAGTAAATCATGTAAGTAAAACTAGTCTTTATGCTTTGGCTTTGTAAATGACATGAAGTATCAAGCACTTTAAGAACAAGGGTATGACTTTATATAACTGCATCATTGTCAATTTTTTTTGGTGAAAAGTATATTCTTATATTGTTGAAAGGGGAAAATACATTAGTAATAAAGTCTTATCATTCAAGTGATCGATGCATTTAAGTTTCATGGCTATGAAAGTCCTTTTAGCAATTTTAGTATTTATAGAAGTATAAACATGGTTTTGATGCCAATTTCAAAGTTTTGGGCTAGTAAGTCGGAGTTTAGTTTCTTGTCTCCCAATATGTGAAGAAGTTTGAAAAGAGCTAGAAGACAAAGCTAATGTGAGAAATCAAGTAGGTTCTAGAAAATCTTCACCTATTTATTTTTCGGAAATTATCCCGGACAACCTTGTACTTAGGTAATTATGCAAATAAGTTGAACCCCACATCTTAATAAGTTGGATGTGAAAAGCTGACAATGTAAATTGTTTATTACCACTCTTCTCTCTCTCTATCTTCACATTCACTTTTTGTTCATTCCCCTCCACCTCATCCAACCTTTCTCTACATCCTATCACATCCCCTAATTCTCAGCCCACCATATCTAAGCATTTCCACCTCCAAATCACCTTCAATCCACCATCATTAAGACCACCATCATTATTATCTACAAAGAGAAAGTCAAGGCCATGCCCACCATGTGATGACCTTACTAACGAAACCACTCACCCATTATTGCCCCTTACCATTGCATATCATCCACACTCTAACATATTCACATTCACTCCCTCACCAACTATAGCTAGTTTCGATTTCCCTTTTCGCCTCTATCCGTATTCATGACTCAAGGGAGAAACCTCTCCAACCTAACTCTTCTTTCTCCTTCATCTCTCTTTGTCTTTGTAGTGTAACACCATTTACTTCCTTAACCTATAACAATGATGCCTATACATCCCCTTGTTCTCTCCACCTCCTTCTTAACTCAACTACCTATATGCTAATATCCTTTATTCCTCTTAGTTGCTTCCTGGTGCTAGTGTTCTGGTGGTCTTTTTTTATTGTTTAGACTTTGATGGGGGTAGTCTCGATTAGTTGTATATGTGGTTGAGCGGTCACTTTTGGCCGAAGTTGATGCGTGGTAGTGAGAAGAACCAGTGGAAGTAGAAGGGGGGGGATGGTAGGGTGATGGAGAATGTATTGAGAAGAGAGAAAGGAAGAATGATTATGGTGATACAGTCAGGGTAATGAAGAGGAGTGATTTGTGGATGCAACTAGAGGAAATATGAGTCAAGTAACGGAAACTGCAAATAGTGTTAATACCTTAGTTAATTTGTCCATTTTGAGAGAGAAAGGAAGAAGGATTATGTTGATGCAGTCATGGAAATGAAGAGAAGAGATTTGTGGATGTAAGGTAAAGGAAATATGAGTGAACGGAAACTGCAAATAGTGTCAATACCTTAGTTTATTTGTCCGTTTAATGAGGTTTTTTCAGTTGAAGGTTTATATGGGGTTGACTCTTTTCTAACTTTATTAATATATGTGCTTTCATGATTTCGCTCTTTCCTTTATGTTTGTTTAGATTAGTCGCTTTTTGTATCTTGCATCACTCGATGGCCAGCCAAGTAATATAATGCAGTATATTTTTGTATGGAAAGATCCTTGCATTACGTGCCCAATCAGTTTTCTGAGAGAAGTGTTGGGATTCCATGAAATAACATATTATGCAGTATAATGAAGTCTTGCATTATATGTGTAGTTTTTCTTATCTGTAACTGTAACCAGAAACTGCTTCTATTCATTTCTTTCCTTGATGACAGTTGTGCACGAAATTCTGAGACAAATGAAGAGGTTGCTATTAAGAAGATTGCGGATGCTTTTAACAATAGAATTGATGCTAAAAGGACTCTGCGAGAAATCAAACTGTTGTGCCATATGGACCATGACAATGTAATTTTAGTAATTGCAAAGTTTCACTAGTTTAGTGGGGGTAGTATACCATCTATTCTATTACTTGCTTTTCATATTTCAGATTGATTCCTTTCCAGCGTACTGCCTCAATTTTCTTGTCTCTTTCCCTCCATCCATTCTTACAGTGGTGCTTTTTTTTAGTTGCTTGGAGGTCAATGCTTAGTAGGGTGAATTTCCTAATGGCTACGTCAACATGAAATTTGAATTAATGGAATTGCTCAATAATCTGAAGAAAGGGTTGTATCTAGAATTAGGTCCTGTCTGGATACTATATTAATCTAAGTTGATATTGCTTGACTGCTGCTGATGCAGGTTATCAAGATAAGGGACATCATACGACCACCTGAAAGAGAAAAGTTCAATGATGTTTACATTGTTTATGAATTAATGGATACTGATCTGCATCAAATTATTCGCTCTAACCAGGAGCTTACAGAAGATCATTGCCAGGTGATCCTTTGCAAAACCATTTAGCTATTTGATTTTGTAGTTTAGCCTGTCTAGAGGAACTCACTGAGTCATTGTGTTTCATATACTGTTCCTATGGAAATGGATGAGAGAAAACTTCTTGTGTAGCCACACCATGGTTGATGAGGGAGACGGGGATAAGAGTATATGCTGATAGCCTGATACTTTTGGCAATACTTGGTGATGACTGTCAGAGTGTTATCTGTTATGCCGGTTATGATGACAATCGTGGTGCATAATTTTGGGTGCATAAATTAGAATATAACAAACTTTAATATATTTGGCACTGTAGGAAAAACATATGTAGGAAATAAAGTTAATTAGCTTAGTCGGACATCAATGTATTAGACTTAGTGGAGTACCTATAAATACCAATTTATCAAGATAAAATATTACAAACAGTATTAGGAATAAAAGAAAAATGTTAACTATACAGTATTAGATTAGGCTTTTTTTTTTCAAAAAACTTATCAACGGCTTGGGATTAAAAATCTAATAGTCCACTCCCAAAAATATTGCAATTATATACATATTAAGTAAAACGTTTGCACTATAGGCTTGAGTTTTTTTAAAAATTTTGTAGTATTCGGGGCCGCAAAATATAAAGTCCAATGTCAAATATTTTCTATTTGAACAAGTTGATTCAAAATAATTAAAGCTTCACCTAAACATTTAATAGCGTTTAGCATGCACTCCAATTTTATGTCTCAAAATTATTGATATTGGATGCTTAGACAACCACTTCCGATTTGTGCACATAAAACGCGATAAGTTTTATTTGATATAAATATCATTACAAGATTTACAACTGAATAATGAAGATAATCATAGGCGTGTCACTCTTCTAGGTAGTCAAAATCAGGGTCACATAATTCACTAATCCACGTACGCATTTCGACCTGGAAACATTGAATTATGGTCGGTTTTGGTTTAATTTTTACTCATTTTGAGCGAATTTCGAATTACAAGATCGAATTGTATATCGAATTATGTGACTCCGGTCAAAATAGTGAATTAATGCGCTATTTTGACTTTCCTCTTGATTGTTTATTCTTGAGCCTACATTATATTCACTTTGCATATGTAAGCTAATTTTCTCATTTATCTTCGAAGCCCTAGTCTTCACTTTTTATTCCCTCATCATTTGCCACTTGTGTATTACAATTTTTCTTCCTTAATCTCATCAAATAAAGCTAGCCATGACACTTCTTTTGCGCTTCACCGTAACTTCCTGTGCGGCCGCGCCCTTATATATAGCCTTTCAAACTCCTCTAGCAACTCCTTAGAAAGAATATACACCACATTGGTCAAGCACTTTAACTACTTACTAAAAGCAAAAGGATTGACAACCACATTTGTCCATTCTTGATGATACATTTGTTTTTTCTTTTTATGATGCAAAGTCTCGGAAAGTGAGCTCAATATTCATCAATATCAAGCTTTGAACTACTACTTTTGCTTACATTGAGCTCCTTCTAGGTAAGGATCGATTTGGTCTCTTCTAGGCATAAATTTTTGAGGTAATGTCTCTAAATATGAAGTGTAAACACTATTAAATCATGGTAGAGGTCATGAGTTGGATGTGGACGATAGGAGAGAACATTTTCTAAAGTTCTTTTTTAGTACCATTATAAGACTTTCCCCAAGTTGTAGAATTACCTCAAAGTTCTCATTCCAATATAAGCCTTTGCTTGAGAACTTCTTTACAATTGTATCTTATCTCTCGATTATATGTTGCCTTAAACGACTTTGTAACAACTTTAATCTACTCACAACATCACATGACCTACTTCCTTTACTTCCTAATGAAAGCATCCACCGCACACAATTTTGAGCATTAATATCTTTAATTACATGATATTAGAAATTAGGATTTTTTTTTTCCATAGAGGTTAACCCTATAACAATTGAAATATTGAAATATTGACATTTATCTATACAATTAGTAATTAAATATGGTCAAAGTTAGATGATTGGCTTACATTTTATGATTCTTAGTCCTTGGCCATGGTAAAAAAGATATTACTTTATTTATTTGTTGATCGTTTAAAATTTTTTGATTAAAACTTCTATTAAAACTTTTTTGTGTGAAACTTTTACAAGAAAAAAACTTTTTAAAACTTAAATTTTTTAAAAACTTTTTATCGCACTTGTCGATGCCATCTTTTTTTGCAACGGTTTAAGATGACGATTCATCTTAGCCGACCCTTAATCATTTTGAGAATAAGGTTTAGTTGTTGCAGTTGTTGTAGTCCTTGGCCATGGTCATAAACTTATAGTATAGCTAGTCAGGATTGCTAGTTTCGGAATATCTTTTTTTTTTATATCCTCAAATTTAATTTGAGTATAAATGTGACCACAAGTGAGCTCTCTATAATTTATACATAACTATACTTGTTAATTGTTATGAATTGCATAAATGCTTCTTAGTGGCTAGAACAAGGCACTGTGCCTTGAACCCGTGTTAGTCAACTTTTGTAACTCTTTTATGTGTCATTGTAATAATTTTATATTTTTTTAAGAAATAAATGCAATTTTTAAGTATGTAATCGATAATTTACTTCTCTTTGTAGTGGCATGGTAAGTGTCCCTTAGGATCATCAATTTAATGGTCCACAAGGGGATAGTTTGAAATTTATTCTTATTATCTAATGTCAAGATCCTAATTTAATGGTCCACAAGGGGATAGTTTGAAATTTATTCTTATAATCTAATGTCAAGATCCTAATTTAATGGTCCACAAGGGGATAGTTTGAAATTTATTCTTATTATCTAATGTAAGTTGAAATTTATGATGAAATTAACTGATACTTCTACTTTCTTAAGATTATAACAACGAGGACACTTAACTAGTTGACGTTGTTCATTATAAATTACATAAATACAAGATAGTTATTCTTTTGAAACTATACATTTGGACAAATCCAAACACTTGACATAATTTTTTTTTTAATATAGTAATAAAAAATATGGTCAATGTAAGGTGTGTGCATAGTATGAAAGTCAAACTGTTTGCAATTTAAGGAAACAAATAAAGTACTAACAAGGGATTGGGGGGGGGGTAGAAGGGATTCTCAATTTTGTAAATGAATACTTCCTCCAATTCTTCATGTGTAGAACGAGAGAAAGGACCAACATACCAAGGTATCTAGAGAGAGAAAGTTGGAGACTAACTTAATAGATTAAAAGCAATTTAATTAACATGAATTGACTAATTAACCTCATATCATCACTCACCCTAAACACAACCACCAATATTCGGGTTACTCGCACCACCATCCATCCTCCTTTCGTGTGTATTATGAGACCTTTGTTCCCTCTCGTTCAATTCTCTCCAACATGGTGCAACCGTACAACAACCATTGTCGCCCGTACCCCCACCCCATCCTGTGACCACTTTAGTCCTAAAATCGTCACTAAAAGCCGAATGAGTTTGCCCACTGATTACTAAATTTTGAAGGATGAAGCAATTGTGAAGGATCAAAGAAGAAGATGTAAAGGATGAAGTAGTTATGAAGGATCAAAGAAGAAGTAGTAGATTGAAGATAAGAGAAGACTAAATTAGTAGATTGAAGAAGAAGAAACAGGTGTTTCTTCTTCTCTTCATCTTTCCCTCATTTGTTTGATTCTCTTACTTTTTCTTCAACGTGAAAGTATGGTTTTAGGGTTTGAGCCTCAAACCTCCTTTGTCTGGTTGAGAGTTATGGAGAGAATGGTGGTTGGATGGGGTGGGTTATGTCATTAACAGGAAGTTTGATGTTCTTTTTTGTTGATTTGGGGGTGGTTATAGGCCGATTTTGTTCAATGGATATTCTAGGGTGGTGGTTTCTGGTGGGTTCCACCAAGGCTGGGGTTTCCGATGGTTGACAAGTTGTTATGGTCGGCAGGTTTGGGGTGGCATGATGAGTTGAAGAGAAAGAGGGAGGTGGGTGATCAGTAGTTAATTAGTAGGTAATTATAAAAACTTACTTAGGTTAAGCGATGGCATATTTGTAAAAGATTTGAAAAACTATTCCATTCTAAAAAGTGTGTCACTTATTGTGACGTTTTCTGAATAAGGAAAGTGTATCACTAAAGCAATCCAAGAAATAAAACGGTGCATTTTTTTCACCTTAATAAAAGTTTCAATTGGTCCACTTATCAAATAGGTGGATAAGTTCCGTTCAACTAAAGACAATGCACCTGAAAGAATTGAGTTATATGCTACATTACATTAATGGAAGGAGACAACTGTATTGATGAATTAACACCACTTGGTTCTATGACCTTTAAGAAAGACAAGAAAGATTAAGAAATGAACAATCAAGCTTGTATATTTATGACACTTTTATATATAATATTCTTGTGTGAATATCACTTAGTGTTATAAGCATGACAATGAGTCGGATTAGATATTTTCTAAACTTTATGTCATATGTGGATTTTCCAAATTTATTCGGGATTACGTTAGGAATACACAATAATTTGGATGTTAGCTTGGGGAGTAAGGCAAAGTAGACTATAAATACAAAAGATTAGGAAGAGAAGGGCATGAATAATATTGATCAAGTTTTCCCTTAGTTTCATTTAGCTTTTGGGAGTGTGAACAAGTCACTTGAATACTTGGCAATCTACCTTTTAATGTATTTTCCACTTTATCAATCATAAACTCCATTTTCATTTCATTATCATCTTCTTCAACTTTATCAGTTCATTACATCTTTCCCTCACGTTCGGGTTAGTACCGGCAAAGAGGGTATAATTTTGGGGGAGTAAGACTTAAGAGTATGACATTTGAAAAAGAAAACGCTTAATGGAGTAATTGCAGAAGCACGGCCTGAAAGCACTCTGCCCATTAAATTTTGCACGAGCATCTGCCACCCGTTGCATACATGACCCTTATGGATTCACACGCATGCCCATGTCTCTTATCTCCGTCAATTTACCCCTGCTTATGAATTACCTGAATTAAATCTCAATCATGACTCCCTGTCGTGACATGTCGTGACAGCATTACAGAGGTTTTCACCTTACTGCAATGACCAGTCCACAGTAGCGGGTAGTCTCAAAACATTTGAATTGCTTGCCAGCTCTGTTACTCAAACACGGATTAAGTGTCTACTCAGATACGAATGTCGAAGTATCGGACTCTGCCATTTTGTAGAAAAAGTCAAGTTTTTAGTTGAAAATGAAGTATCCAAGTATCGTGTCGGACGCGACACGATACGACACTCGATTTTGAGGTAAATGAGTGTCGAAGTAACATAGCCCACCAGTTTCATTACCATGATCACAGCCTGGATATTAGGAATCTAATTCCCTTTCTAAATCTTATACTTCGTGTGCTTTTAAATAAGTGACACACTTTATGTTTTCATGTGTGTCAATGCATTATTTTAATCATTAATATCTACAATTATTAATAAGTAAAAATTATAAAAAGTTAAAAATCCCCGTTGAGACGAATCTAACAAAATTCCACATGACTATTTTCTCCTAAACTATAAATCACCAAGCTAATTAAAGTCTAAATTGTGAATAGTAAACACTATGCAAATGTGTCACTTATTTAGAAACGGAGGAAGTATTACATATTGCAATGACCAGTTCACAATAGCGGGTAGTCTCAAAACATTTGAATTGCCTGCCAGTTTTATTACCGTGATCGCAGCCTGAATATTAGGAATCTGCTTCCCTTTCTGAATCTTATGTTACATAGCTAACAGAGTTTGCAAATAGAGATGAGTTTTATGTCCTTTCATGAGTTTGGACAAGATATTGGGAAATATCGGATAATCTTGTGTCTACTTTTGGCTAAGCTAGTTTCTGATAATTAAGGAAAGAGACACCTAGCATTATAATGAAGTGTTATTAGAGAATAAGCTAGGTAGTTGTTGGAGAGATAGATAGAGAGAGAGATGCTAATATCGTGACCTTGGCGGGGTCATATGGAGAAGATGTTGCACCAAGTGGTTCTAGAGGGGGAGGTGACCGTGGTTCTGCAGGCAAATTGGACGGAGATTATGGATCAGATGGAATAATTAATGGCAGCTAATCTGGAACAGATTCCAAGGGAGGGACAACAGTGACTCCTACCCTTTCCACAACCGTGGTTCTAGAACGACTATTAGTGCTAACCATCTATGTTGTTTTGAAGCTGATGTTAATAATAGTGTTAGATGGAAAAGATGGTGGAAAACCATTTGTAGGATGTGGATGTGGAGGTGGCTCAGGCTCTTTCGCGGGTGGCAGATGTGCCGGTAGATGGCGGTAATTGGTGAATATTTACGGGCCAAAATAAAAAAAGGGTCAAGATGGTGCTGCCGGAAACTTTAGGGTTGCTGAGCAAGACCAGCTAAACTTGGGGGTGGCGGATCTAGTGGTGCACCAGGGTTTCTCGATGGTGCCAAGACTGATGTTGGAGCTTTTCTTGGGTGATGCTGGAGAGGTGTCTTAGACAAGCTTGATTCACTTGATGGCTTGGGAAGGAAGCCAAGTTCTAAAAGAGGTTGTTAGTCTTAGTAAGGGCAGTGGTAAAAAGCTTAATAGGTGACATTAGCATGGTAGGCTCCTTGTTGGGGCCGCACGCAACTAAGGGGAAGAAAATGTACAAGCCAACTCAATTAATCTCGGTGAGGTGAGGCAGAGAGCGAGGGAGAAAGTGAGGGAGGTAATTGCTTTCTGAACCCAATTTCTTATTTAATGCGGTTTGCCCATATTGAACCCAATCTCTTACTTATGCTGAAGGCTCCTTATGTGAGCTCACTAACACTAATTGTTTTTCCTATTCTTTAAAACCTGTCCATTCCCATCCTGAGATTAGATAGCAGCCGAACCCATGTTCGAATTATCACTCTGTTCCGTCAATTTTGGTACTAAACCTGCCCCTCCAGTTTATTTTTCAAACCCCATTTCCAACCCTTATCACTCTATATTTCAAATTCATTCGTCCCACCCACTTCTCCAACTCACCACCTCCCATGAGTTTGTTTTCCAAATTTCCACTCACTACTCCACTCAATAATTCTAAATCTAAACCATCCAACTAATCCTACTAACCACTACACCTAAAATTCCTTTTCAGTGTCCTCGAGCACAACTTTACACTCCATTGTCGAACAATACTGATTCCACTCACACGTTAATATCAATCCATGACAACTATAGGATCCGAGTTAAGAGGTCTCACCTATGAGAAGCTTGAGCACCAATCGAAGGTGGGAAATAAGCATCATTGTACTAAACATTGTTGCAAGGTTGGGAATTCAGCCCAAACTACAATCCACCATGAGAACAAAGTCCCTCAAGGTGGAACTTTGGAGGCCGGTGATGCTACGCATCAATGTTTAGCGGTACGGGCACTATGGGTAACATCATTATGATTACTTGTTAGTAGCTTGGAGTATAAGATAGGTAGTTTGCTAGGGGGGAAACTCTATATAGAGCAAATTAATGAGAGATATGCCACTGGAATGCTTGTATCAATTTTTCCAATTTTGCGGGGAGCATTTTGGTTAGCTTGTAGGTGTGCATGCATTGGAATGCTTGTATTATCATCTTACTCTACTACTTTTCAGAATGGCACATGCTTTTTTCCCAATCTAACTCAATCTATCATATGTTTGTTATTCTCTTTCAAGTTCAACGATATAGCTTGACTTTCGTGCCTTGAAATTGAGACTAGATGGGATTGTAGGTTGGGCAAATTGATTTTTCTTGCCTTACCTCTCAGGCATGTGTTATTGCCGCATTTGGGAAGTTTCTACTTATCTGATTGAGGTCTTACTACTTTTCATTTTCACCCGTTCTATCAAGCTCTATCACTTTTTACCTAATTCCATGTTTTATGAACTTTAGTTCTCCTTTACCCGTTGTGGAACCGTCTTTACTCCATTTATTTCTTAAACTCCTCCCTCCTACCTATAAAGGAATTGAGGGAGCACATGGATTCCACTTACGCGCTTCTTTCCTTGATATGTGGAGCCACTCACTTTTTGGAACGGAGTAATTATCAAATATACATCACAAATAGGAGTTTGTAGCATACCTTACTCTTTCTACATCACAATTGGAGTTTGTAGCATACCCTATTCTTTGTTTTGTATTGGAGGTACACCGTACACGTAAATTGCTTAGTGAACATACTTTGTATGTGAATGCAATAATAGTTTCTTGGAAATAAAACTCGGTCCTTACGTAAAGGATTTTGAACACGTATGATTTTGTTAAGTATTGGTGTGTGCGTATTCTTGCCGTTATGTATTAGTGTGTGCATATCAGAATTGCCAATGTTATGTATAGTGTGTCGACCGTTATGTAACAATGAGTCCTCGCCGTGTTAAAACTTTTTTTCTCCGTCTTGTCTGATACTTATCAGAACTGGCAAAAACAAAAAAGGGATAAACATACATAGTAACAAAAAAATATGCACACACCAATGGAAGGAGAAAAACGAGACCTAGGCTTTGAAGCTGGATAATATGTATGAGCTATTAACGATTTATAGTAATAATAGGATGGGATCTCATATTTTAAGTAATTATTTATTCGGTATATATACAACCCAACCATATGATAGTTTTGATCATGTTTACTTACAAGAGTACTTATTAAACTTGAAAAAATCCAAAAGAAATCCGATAGTGTGAATATTAATAATATGCACGTCGTGCTAGTTGTGATCTGTTACATTCATCCATACCAAGCTGCTTCTGCGTTGTTGCAACCGTTTACCGTGAAAGCAATTGACGCTTTAGATGGGATTCTTAATCAGAGATGGAGTATTATTTTCTAATCGTAGTTTAAGCCATGTCAAGGTGCTAGGCGAGTCCAAGCATTCACTAAATCGCTTTTTCAAACCCATTTGCGGTGGACTTTTTTCTTCCAGTGCGCAAGGCGCAAGGCGCAAAGCACAATACCTTGCACGCTTTCATAAAGAGGTGATAGAGAAGAAGAAAATGTGAGGTAAAAACAAAATCCCTTCAAATTTTTACCAGGCTTAGGAGAGTAATTGAACTTGAAGACATGTAATTTCTTTGATTTATGGCGTTAATAAATATCCTAATTTGTTCAAAACCCACCCTTTTGATTTAGGGAAAAAAGGTATTCTCGACTAGTAGGGTTGTCGGTGAAGTTCGCCGGTCATTGAACCTCAGGTGGCCGTTGCTCAGAACCTCTCCCTAGGGTTGAGAGACTCTGTTAATTGGCTCTTGCTTACTCGCTAGGGCAGGGACGATATCATATATAAGGATCACGGTTCCATTTAGGAGTAGTCAAAAGAAAATGCCCTTGTCCGTGCTAATCTAACGGAATGAGGTAGGCTGTCATCTTCTTTCTCTAGATCTATCCAGTCTCTTCAGCGCTTTCCTTTTTCTCAATACATGTTGCTGAATTTGTTTACTTTTTTTACTTGTCCTTCTCTATGTGCCAAGCTTTTAACATATCACATGGGCAAATTGATATATTCTGTATCAACACTAATGCTACTGTGTTTTCTCTGATGTTGACCAAACTTTTGAATTTTATGTGATTCTACATGCCACACATAACACGTACTACTGCCCACTGCTGGTGACCAAAGTCTTTGCAATAAATCCAATTTACCCAATCCAGAATATCATATTACAAAAGCCAATAATAATAACAATAAAGATGTGCCTTGCCTACAATTGGCTCGCACCTTGTCCTCACGCCTAGGATGCTCCAGAGACCCTTTGCATCTCACTGCTCCTCTGCCTTTTAGAAGTAAGTATCAAATATAATCTCGCCTTTTAAAAGAAAGAACAGTGTGGGAAATAATAGTGTATAAATGATAGATTTGTTAGCATGTTAAACTCCCTCCATTTTATTTAGTTTGCAAGACTTGAGTGTTGCAGTAATCATTTAGTGACCTTAACCAGAAAGTATTGACAAATATATAAAAACGAATGTAGTGTTTAAGATGTTGGAATTATCTCATTCATATTTCCAATTATCTACTTTTTCTTTGTTGGCAAACGTAAAAAAATGGACGGAGTATATGCAGAGGTCTATGTTGACGAGTTGGTCTGTCACTCTATCCTTTTTTATGCAGCAGAGCTGGGTATATTCTGTAATGTAGTGGGTTCTTTAGCCGAACATTTTACTTTTAATTTGGTCTTCCAGATATTTAGGCTATAGTGACTATCAGAGTTTAACTCAGAATTATAGGATTTAACAACCTCTTCCATTCCAATTAAGATAAATGGAATTTTGGATATATAAGCATGATTTGAGAAATGACCATATTCAGGGATTTGTGCATCAGTTACCGACGACACTCTTTAAAGAGATCTGTGGTACTTTTCTTGTTGACTTTTATTTATCAAGTGTGTCTTTACTGTTTTAGCAGTTAAAATTTTCCGTATGTTCTCACACCGAGTTTTTTTTACCGTGATGATATTTTGTGATCCCATATGTTAGATGATTCAAACTGTGTTAAGATTTACTCGATGAAGTTGACATAACTTATTTGTTGGCCTTTGGCAGTACTTCTTATATCAAATCTTGCGCGGGCTAAAATATATACACTCGGCAAATGTTCTGCACCGGGATCTGAAACCAAGCAATTTGCTTCTGAATGCTAACTGCGATCTCAAGATATGTGACTTTGGGCTCGCAAGGACAACTGCGGAAACAGATTTTATGACAGAGTATGTTGTGACGAGATGGTATCGAGCTCCTGAGTTGCTTCTTAATTGTTCAGAGTACACTGCAGCAATTGATATGTGGTCAGTTGGTTGCATTATGATGGAGATCATTAAGAGGGAACCTCTTTTTCCTGGCAAGGACTACTTGCAGCAGCTACAGCTCATCAATGAGGTTGGTTTGTGGACTCGCTGTTTTTCAGTATCTGTTAATGTTTGAATGGTGCATATAAATTAAGGAAGCTGAATTTCTCGTTTGGTTGAAGTGATCAAAATGCTCTGGTGTGTTCTTTTTTTTTTTTGGTTGGATGGTGTGTTCTTTATTTTATTAGATGTTTCAAGATTCTTAATTTGTTAAAAAGTGTATAATGGGAAAGCTCATAACATTTTATGTTGGGATTGTGAAATGTTATAATATTTTTAAACAAGACTGTTTAAGAAAAATTACAATGAAATGCAGAATTCTTTTTGCTTTGCTTATCATTTATTAGTTATATACATGATTGTTACTGAACAAGTTTCATGGTGTATATGTGTCTGCAGACCCGTATCTGGGCCAGGGCAGCCGGGGCACCCGCCCTAGGCCCACAAACGCAGTCCGTAATATATTAATTTCTGGTCAGATATTTAGTATAAATTAGATAGAATGCAAAGCTAATCATAAGCGTGGGTAGAGGCGGTTTGGTGTTGCAACAGGGTTTTTAAGCTCGCAGCGTCAATGAGTCCCGTGTTCAATTCTCTTCTCCATTTTACCTCATTTATTTATCTTAGACAACCTTTTATTTACGTTGGTTTTCATTTCCAAAGCTTTTGCATTTTTAGTCTTCTTTACCCTTTCCCAAGTTCAGTTTTTGGCAGCATTCCCCAAGTTCATGTAGCACTTTGTTTGCCTTCAATAAATATGGCTCTTAATGTAACTAATTCTGTGAATTATTCAAATAAATCTGTTTCCTTCACTTTTTGTTCTTCTATTTCAAATATGATCACACCCTTTTTGATTACAATGGTACTCGTAATATATTGAGATTTGAACTAGGGTATTAGATTTGGAAGAGACATTTGTATCCACGTGAAGTAGCTGATAAGTTTATGTATGTTACAAATTTGTAATTACATACAGATACAGATGAAACATGATGTCCATATTAATCAATAGACCTGATAATAATATTTAGATAAATAGCATTCAATCAGTTGGTTCGACTTCCAAAAGAGATAAATCACATCTAGATTAACCCTTGGCGGCTGCATACGATAACTGTAAAATATTTTATTTGTGTCTAATTGAATTTAATAGAAGAGTTACTCCTTTGGTTCTCTAAAGATCCACCCATGTGTAGTTTTAGTTTGTTATTTAAAGTGCTCAATTTTAATTTATTCCTAATTTTACAAAGATTTATCCCCTTTCGTAGTACTTTATCCTATTTCTTAGGTTTATATGATTCTATATTCTCTTACAACCATATTTTCTCTCTTATATAAATAAACAAAAGGACCCACTTTATTCTCTTTTGCCTTGGGCTTTGTAGGAATAGTGTATGGATAAATCCTTAGAAAATTGAGAAAGTATGTGTATTTCGCTCAGATAAATATATAGGTATAACTAAGTTTATAGGGCCTCAATTATATTTTCGTCCTAGGCCTCCGAAATCTCAAAAAAGGCCCTGTGTGTCTGTGTATCCTCGCCCCCTTGAAACCCCAAAATTTGGGCAAATTCCTTCTCTTAGGAATAAAAGAAGGGCTTTCTGTTTTTTGTCACCCTCTTTCGGTCTTGCCGAAGAAGACTCTGGCCAATCCACGTGGCCTACTTGATGAGTGCCAGTGGAGACATCGTATTTGGTCTGTAAGCTTCGTGACAAGTCTTCTGTCCAACTTCAGTTGCGGGAACTACCTTTACTACGTGATAGTATGCTTTCTTTCAAGAAATTTGCAGGGTCAGTATATCTTTGGGATGAACGTCATATAGATTTTTTGACGAGTTTTTGAAATGTGCATCAGTATTCTAGTACTTGAATTCTGGCTAAATTTTTTTACAACACAACTCTCTCAGCTGCTAGGCTCTCCTGATGATTCTGACCTTGGATTCTTGAGAAGTGACCATGCTAAAAGGTATGTGAAGCAGCTGCCACATTTTCCAAAACAGCCGTTTGCACATCAATTTCCAAATGTGTCTCCTTTGGTGCTTGATCTTGCTGAAAAGATGCTTGTATTCGACCCCAGCAAGCGAATAACAGGTATGCTTTCAACAATCTCATCCAACGCTTTGCTCAATTTGTCAGTATGTCTCAGGTGTTGTTTATTTCTTTGCATGCTCTGAATGGATTTCTATGTCTGTGAACTGACAGTCGATGATGCATTGAATCACCCTTATTTAGCGAGCCTCCATGAGATCAACGAGGAGCCTACCTGCCCAAAAGCTTTTCAGTTTGATTTTGAGCAATCATCCTTGGATGAAGAGGATATCAAGGAGCTTATATGGCGGGAAGCCCTAAATTTCAATTCAAGATAAGATGATTGAGGAACTTGGTTTGTATACTTGTCTGTGACAGATTTCAATTATCAAACTCAGATGTCTGCTGGAAGATGTTTGGCTGCTTCAGCTTTGACTAGATTATATGTAATGCATTGGGTCTAGCTTTGAGGATAGAGTTCGAGGCATTGAGTTTGCATTTTTCTCTTTTTTTCCCCTCTTTTGGTTGAGGAATGTTGTGCATGGCTCGGGAAGGTCATAGAATCAGGTCTCAGTTAACCTTGGGATAGTAATAAACACTATGGTGTGTCCTATTCGGAGGGTTCAACAGGAAGAGGATTATTGTATTACTAATTCCTATAAGGAGTCTGGCAGCCTTGGATCACCATCCCAAAAGGTGAACTGAAACCGTGATGAAATCCTGATAAGTGTATTGTGATGAACCAATGTAGGACCATAAGTGTTTGTGCAATGTTATATGATGCTTGAAGTTTGTAATGTATATACTATTCCTATTGAGTATATAGAAGGAAGTAGGTAAGAAAGATTGTTTGCAGTTCCATATATAATGGAAGCGATACAGTACGTTTTATGCTCTAAAAGGTTTGTCCCTGTTTGCATATACTGAATATATACATGTTTAACTTCTACTAGTTTGTATTCCCTTGGTGCTAATGATGTATCATTTTCAATATTTTGTGAGGTGTACCCTTGTTTTTTTTGAAAAGGTACAAGAAAAGTTTAAGAGACTCTGCTCTCAAGGGCGATCCTAAACTATCTAATAAAGAAACACACTGAAGAGCAACATTGTTGTTGACATACAACTCCTAACTTTTTGTGAGAATGTTATGTCCTTGCTTGGAGAGGAAGTCAGCTACTGGATTTGCTTCTCGGAAAATATGTGTGATTGACGTTGATCGGAAGGAAGTGAGGATCTGACGGATATCATCAAATAGGGTTTGGATGCACCATGTACTATTGTAAATTCTTTTGAGTACATTAATGACGACCATATTATCTTCTTCAATAAGTAAGTCTTGAATATGTAGACTATTTGCTTGTGGAAGTCCGTTTCTGAGAGTTGTGGCTTCTGCTATTAGTGGATTAGCTCTACCAAGATTATAGGCCACTGCTTCCAAATATGTCCTTGGGAGTTTAGAAGGAGAATGCATGCAGTTGTTGAAGACGGTGTGGACGAGCAGTCTAAATTTAGTTGTATGAAATTTGTAGGTGGAGGGCTCCAACGAACTTGAATGGTAGTAGGAGACCTGCACGGCTGCACAGGGAAGGGTGGTAAACAGAAGAGTTAGGGTCTAAGGAATTGCGTGAATTCCATTCGGACATCGAGTATCTTGCTCTAAACAAGATTCGATTTAGTTGGAAAGCTTCTTTTTGAAAGATCGTTGCATTTCTTTCTTTCCATAAATTCCAAAGGAGAAGGAAAAATTTTGCTTGGACGAGTTGAGGGAGACGTTGGATATATTCGAACAGAGTTTGAATAGGGCCGCATTTGAGATAGAATGTCCTAAGAAGTCTTTCGTTTGTTCATATTTCCAAAGGGATTAGGCCTGGGGGCAAGAGACAAATAGATACTTTGTGTTTTCTGTTGAGTTCAAGCAAAGAGGGCAGTGAGAAGGAACTTGCATATTTCGCCGTATTAGATTGTCTCGGGTAGGCAAATCATTAAGTAAGAATTGCCAAATGAAATTTTTTATTTTCGGATGGATCTCAATCTTTCAAATCCAAGCATGTTCCCATTTCGGATTTTGAAATGAATTATAGTTATGGGTTAACCATGTCGCTGATTTAACAGTGAACTTTCCTGATGAGGTAAGGCCCCATCAGGGTGTGTCTTTTTGAGGTGTAGAAGGAAGAGGCATACCTTTTATCAAAAAGCAAATATGGTAGGGACTAGGAGCGTGATTTTCAACTTCACAGAGTCCCAAGTCATGCAAGGTTTGATGATCTCACAGACTTTTAAGTTTAGTTTGGCGATAGTAGAGTAGTCTATATGTATCAAGTCAATGTGATTAGACTGAGCACACCAATTGTCTAGCCAAAAAAAATATGGCTTTGCCAAATCCGACTTTCCATCGGATTCCTCGGCGAAATAAAATCACGAATTTGTTGATTGCTCTCTAGGTTGGAGAATCAGAGAATTTGGACTGGCAATCAAAGAAGGAAGTTTTCTTTAGATATTTTGTCCTCATCATTGCGACCCATATATATTTGTAGGTTGGGTTTTTTCCAGGCTAGCATGCCTTGATTTATGTGCTTAGTCTTTCGAAGTCATAATCCTCCCAATACTTTTGGTTTACAAACCTTATCCCATGCTATAAGGGGGAGCCCATTATCATTGCCAGAGCCTTTTTTCCAGAAGAAGTTACGATTAATGGCATCCAACTTGCTGGTAGTGGAGTTTGGTAGCGTAATTGTTGCCATTGTGGAGATAGGAATTGTTTCTGAATTGCAGGACAGCTTGCCCGTCTTTCGATATAAAAGCAGTAGTACCAAGAGTTGAGGTGTTTGTCGGTCCGTTATACCAGGGTATCAAATTCCGAAGGCATACTTCAGTATTTAGAAAATTTTCGTCCAATATATCTTCCGAGAGAATGCCTCGGTTGCATGTTAAAAAGACCGGTTATTAGTTTTCTCTTATTCTTTGTCATGGGTTTTGACAAATAGCTCGAGGATTTATGGAAGTTGATGAGTTGCCCAGAGAGTTTGCAAAAATTATCAAAGAGATTTTTGAGCTTGAAACTTGCACTTGACGTAGCTTTACAAAATAGTAAACTGTCGTCAGCAAAGAATAAGCCAGGAGTTTTTGAGCTTCCTAGGCTTATTTAAAACCCAATACCAGATTGTTTGTCAGTAGTAGCGACAATTAGCTATCTTGCTAAAACTTCCATACAAATAATGAAAAGGTATGGCGATAAGGGGTCTTCCTGTCGTAAGCCACGAGACGAAGTGAATTCTCAGAGATTACGTTATTTAGAGTGGTCGAGAAAGAGACAGAAGTGACACAAATTTCACCTATTTAATCCAACTATCATGAGACCCGAGTAGTGACATATTATTGAAGTTAAAGTCTCATTCGATAATCTAGTTTAAGGGCAAACCAACCATGTTTTTGGAAGGTGGTTAGAACTTCCTGGGTTATTAATATGTTGTCATGGATTTCGCGCTCCTGTACAAAAGTGCTTTGCATTGGGTTAATGATGTGGCTTAAGAGCGGTCTTAGTCTGTTCACAAGAAATTTTGCAACTATTTTGTATAACGTTGAGCAAAGACCGATTGGTCTAAACTGATTTGGGTGTTCTGGGTTGGAAAATTTTGAGATCATACAAAGAAGAGTGTGGTTGACACTCTTAAGAAAGTGACCGTGAACAAAGAAGTTTGGATAGTGAGACATATGTCCTTTTGTATCAACGACCAATAGCTTTGGAATTTTTTTTTGAGTCAAATCCATCGGATCCTAGGCTTTTCGATGGGTGTATATTAAATAACGCAATTTGAATTTCTTGATCAGTGACATGTGCAATAAGTTTGTCGTTCTCTTGTTTAGAGATACAGGGTGCAAGTGCAACACATGGAATTTTTTTAACTGTGTGGTGCATGTTGGGTTGTGGTTAGTCTACGCTGAAATTCATTTTTGAAAATGAGTTGGAGCTCAATCAGGTCGTCTGTCCATTGATCTAGGTCATTACGTATTTTAAAAATGAATTGTTTCTTTTGTCGAGCAGTTACTTTCGAGTGACAAAATTTAGAGTTGCGATCCCCCTTTGTTAGCCAACTTTTAGTGAGAAATTTTAACTCACCCATAGCTTGGGGTTTACATGCACCTTGTATATACCAACTTAAGATTTTCATCTATCTAGATTTGGG
The DNA here is from genome assembly GCA_947645195.1 of Patellifolia procumbens. Lineage (NCBI taxonomy): Eukaryota > Viridiplantae > Streptophyta > Magnoliopsida > Caryophyllales > Amaranthaceae > Patellifolia > Patellifolia procumbens. Next base: position 12,146,685 of record CANSGD010000787.1, read on the forward strand.
GAAGGAGAAATTTTCCATGAAAGGACCAAGGGTTGGCCACTATTGGAGCTTTGTATGTCCATCTAAATGGCTCTACATTGGAATGTTGTTTGATGTCGCTATACATGCTCGGCATTGTCATACATTGATCTAGTTTTAAAATACAGTACATTTATTAATGATGTTTGAAAAATGGACATTACATAGAAAGTCTCTAAATAGTACAACAAGTATTGCACCACATTGTGCTGCTTTTGTCTAATACTTCGAGAGAGATGCATCATTGCGTGGAAACTATGAAAATATAGATGGGACCATTTAGTTATACAATTGGCTATTGATATTAGAATTTCCAAGAGCATACTATTGTATACGTCGATAGTAAAGAAAGACCGAATCCCCCTTTCAATTTTCCAAATACAGAAGAGAAGCATGGCTTGATGATCCATTGTGTTGAATTGCAATAAACATTAGTTGGGACAAAATAAGTTTCAAAGACACAAAGTGTCTGGTCAGGCACCTTTCGATGTTGGGCAAGGCATTATGCCTATCCCATACAAACAGCCAAAAACAATTGCATAGCAAGATAGATACTTCAAGTAGGTTCAATATTAAGAAATTACAGGTTGAGCATTAAGAAGGGCAAAGAGACACTGATTTGAAATAAAATGTTTCCTATATAAAGCAAAACACATTACAAATAGTATTATTTGTGTCCGATGATCATATATAGTAAGTAAGGATTGTTTTCTTGAAAAGGTTCGATCCATGGGCAAAGCAAGAATGGCGTCTACATATGCATATGACAAGATGGAATAAATGTTATGAAGTCCGAACATATTTCGGTGAGGTGTACCTTTGTCAAGTAAGTTCTATCATATATATGGATTTTTGCACAATGCTACTTAAAGTTTTTACATTTTTAGAAACTGTCACCTTAATGTTTTTATTATAAATTATCACCTAAACTTTTAATTTTCTTATAAACACCCACTAACTAACGTTTTTGTCTAAATTCCATTAATTTAATGATTAGGTGGGCCTCACATATGTGTTTTTATCATTAGTTTCCCTCCAACCCATTTCACCCTCTTTTTTCTCTTCACCCATCACTCTCCCACGTGCGAAAATGCTTTGCAACATTCACCAATTTCAAGCTTTGGGTATTTTTGGCTCAATTTGTGTAGATTGATCCTCTATTTGTGTCCTATGACTTTAATTCCCCATAGTTTGAGAATACCCTATTCAAATTTTAATGATTTATACTGCTTTTGAAGATTAATTAATGGATCAAAGTTGGATTTTTTTGGGTTAGGCTTCCTTAACTTAGAGGTATAGTTGTTAATTTTCTTTAATGTTGATGCAATTTTCTTAATTTTGGTTAATAGCCACTCTATTTTTTGAGTCATTTTTGCTATTGATGGAAGCTTATTGAAGCAATGTATTCCAGATTTGCTCCAAATTCACATAAATTCCAAAAATTTGTAGGTGAGAGAATGATTGAAGAAGAGAGAGATGAGGGTGTAATGGGTTGAGGGAAAAAATGATTTTTTTTAAAAAAATTTGAGCAGTATACTTCGGTACAAATCGTAGAGAGATGAGGTGTAATGAGTTTGGGGAGAGGATTGTTGAATCATAGTTTTTAAGAGCTAGGTTTAAGTTTGATTGTGATTAGGGGAAAATTGTTGGATAAATAGGAATATCATTAGCTGCCATTTTGAAGATATTCGAACTATATTAAGTGTTTAATTTAATGGGAAAATTGCTCTAGATTAGCAATTTGTTACAGATTTGCTCCAAATGCTTCTCATCAATGGTGGAAAATGAAACGAGGTAAGAGAGACAGGTATGGAGGAAGAAATGAATTGGTTGGAGGAAAATCAATAAGAAAACATATATATAGGGCCCACTTAACCATTTAGTAACTGAGTTTAGGGGAAATCGTTAAGTGGGGGGAGTTTTTGAGGAAACAAGAAATTTTAGGTGGTAAGAAGCGAGATCAAATGTGAAGGATCTTAAAATGAGAAGGGTGTGAAGAATCAATGTGCATTTTTAAAAAATTGGATATAAATATTTCACTTTTCGAGCTGTAAGTATATGCTCTTGAATAATTAGATGCACATGCATTTCAATAAAAATGCACATCTTAAAAAATTTGCACATTTAGTTAAAAAACACACACATTCAGTTCAAAAATATGCACAAAAAATCCTTCTTACCCTTCTCATTTTTAGAATTTTTTTATTTGATCCTAATTCTAGGTGGTAATTTATAAAAAAAACATAAATGTGGGAGTTTCTAAAAACGTGAAAAGTTTAGGTGATTTTGAACAAAAACTCATATATATGTATATATATATACACACGCCAAAGCTTTTTTTGAGGGGATACAAACACCAAAGCTTGACGAAAACATACCTTGCTTTAACACCACACCCACGTGAAACTTGAAGAAAGGAAAAGGAGGATCAAATTTAACAGTCTACTGGGGATATTAAGAGGGTGGAGAAAATACCCTTAACCAAAAATTCTGGAGTTGCAGATTTAAAGTTCTTAATTTTTTAGAATATTTTTTAATTCCCGTTTTAAAATAAAATTGATAACTTTTTTAAAAAGTTTTAGAGCAGTTGATTTAATGATTTTGGATCTTTTTTTCCTAAATTCCATATTTGAAGTTTGTTTATAATTTTTTGAAAAGGTTTGAAAATAATTCACAATTGGACAAATGTTCTCAAGAAGTTGAAGGAAAGGAAGAAGCAAAATAAAGTAAGTTTTTAATTTTATATTTAAGTTCTTAAAGATAGTACCTTTAATATGAAAAATTGAATCGTTGGTTGTTGATGATTGGTTGTTAAAAGATAACTTGAAGTTTATAATCCCAAAATTATGTATATGTTAATTCATATTCTCCAAATTGGGTGAAACTTTGTCAGAAATTTTATGGTCAGTTGTCATGTCCCTGCCATTGTCTATTACTCTTTGTAATTGTTTTCTTTAGTTGTGTGAGAATTTCAAATTTGGCTCTCTTCAATCCCGTTTCCTCATATATTTTTATCGTTAACCATGAATAATTGTATAAATTTTTTTGCCTCAACTGTAATGGTGGATAAGCGGGTTTATGATTAAATTTGTTGGCGGTGATTGATGAGTTATAATTTTTGAAATGTGTATCAATTACAAAATTAATAAAGAAGTACATTTACCTTATTTTATGATTTGCTAGTTGAACTTTTTTTTCGCAATTCCAAGTTTTATTGAAAACCAAAAAAGGCAAGGTTTAAGTATAACTATGCACCAAAGTGACTAAGTCAAAGGAGGTCCTAACCTCAAGAAGAGTTTAAGAAACCCACCTTAGCTTACCAACAACAACTCTAGCTTACAAGCATGCATCAAAATGCCTCAGGACTTCTACAAGCAATTCTAAAGATAATCTGATTACAACTAGACTGAATATCCAAGGTTGGTTTGACAAAAAGAACAACATTCCTTTTCAACCAAACCTGATAAACATTTTTAACAAAAAATAGACAATACAGCTGAGCTTGAGCATTTCTACTTCTGCTTCTCTTGTTAACTATCTTCACCCATCCACAAAGTATCTGTGAGTCAAATTGGTGCCAATCTTCTAAAGACAGAGTTTCCAGATACTACTTGATATGCTGCAGTTGAAGAACAAATGATTAATGCTCTCATTGCTGGTTTGACATACTACACAGCTAGCATCTTTAATCATCCCCCATATAACAAGTCTGTCCCTTGTTGTTAATTTGCCATGCAAATCAAGCCAAGTAATAAACAAAGCTTTAGGACTAGCTTTGACATTACACATAAGCTTATGCCAACCAACCCTTGGATGACCACCTTGCAAGGTCTTATAAACCTTTTTAATAGAGAAAATAGGAGTAGCAAGATCATTTCTCAACTCTGAATTCCCAATAAAAATCTGCCTACTCCGGAGAATTTTCTTCATAGACCATGACAACCTATTTGGAACATTCATAAACAGAACATCTGAGTGCTTGATACAGGAAACATGTAACCATTTGGTCCAGAGCTTGTCTTGTTTCATAGAAATTGCCCAAAAGTACTTGGAAATAGCTGCCTTATTCCAAGTATCTAGATCCTTCATATTCCATCCACCACACATTTTGGGTAAACAAAAAGTATCCCAAGCCACATGTGCTTTTTTAGACTTCTCTCCGTGACCAGTCCACATAAAAACTGTACAAGCACTCTGAGTTTCCTTGAAGATTTTTTCTGGTAATATGAAAATTTGGTACTAGTATAATTGTAAGCCAAGAAGGATTGATCTGATTAACTGAAGTCTAGCTGCATAAGACATTTTTTTGACAGACCACATTCTAATTCTAGCCATTGTCCTTTCAATCAAAGGCTTGCACTCATGAAAGAACAACTTCCTTGTACTGAGTGGCACGCCTAAGTATCTGAAAGGGAATGTACCAAAAGGGATGCTCACAATCTGTTGAATGTTAGCTCTGCACTCCATATCAACCCCAACAATATACAAGTTACTATTATCCAAGTTAGCTTCCAATTCAGAAGCTGGGAAAACTTAGAATAAGCATCAAACAGAAGCTGCAAAGATGGATGGTCTACCCTAGCAAACAACAGCAAGTCATCTGCAAACATGAGGTGTGTAATACTAAGCCTGGCACGTCTTGGATGAAAGTTAAAACTTGGAATAGTTTTGAGCTTCCGAAGATGTCTAGACAAGTCCTCCATTCCTAAGGTAAACAGAAAAGGGGACATTGGATCTCCTTGTCTCAATCCCTTTTTAGCAACAAAGGGTTTACAAGGCTCCCCATTAATAAGAATTGAGAAAGAGACTGAATTAACATAGGCCATCACCCAACTTACAAACTTAGAAGGAAAGTCAATCTCACTCATAACTGTTTCAAGGAAGGTCCATTCTAGGGAGTCATAGGCCTTCTTTAAATCATCTTTTAGCATGCATCTAGGAGATATAATATTGTTGTTGTAGCCCTTAATAAGCTCAGTGGCTAATAATATATTATCTGAAATGTTCCTCCCAGACATAAACCCTGATCGAGCAAAATCCACAACACTACTAATCATGCCTTTCATCATTCTTGTCAAAATCTTGGCAATGATCTTATACAAAATTGTACATCAAGCAATAGGCCTATAGTATTTAACAAGAGAAGGGTTAATGACTTTAGGTACTAGGGTAATCAAAGTACAATTTATAGTAGGCATCATCACACCAGTTTCAAAGAATTGAGAAACAGCAGCATAAACATCATTTTTTATTATAGACCAGGCTTTCTTATAAAATAAACTACCGAAGCCATCAATACCTGGTGCTTTTGCATCATCAATAGACCACAATGCAACATCAATTTCCATATGAGTCTGAATTAAGCTTTGAGCATCATTAAATCTCACTTGAGCACCCTCCCTCAACACTGTAATATCGACAATAGGCAGAGTTTGAGCTAAAGAGCCAAGCAGCTTCTTGTAGAAGCTAAGAACCTCACTTTGTGTAACACCCCGCCCAAATCGAACCCTTTTTCATTAAATAAAACTTGTTGGGGGAAAATCCACGAGGGTTCGACTCAGATGGCGTGCTACCGCCGCACTTATCTCCTTGGAAATAAATGCAAGGCTAATAGGTAACATCACACTAAATTCAAATTAAGTTAAGTATTACAACAACTAAATTGTTTAAATAAGACACTAATTAATATAACGTCTCAGAGTCTCAGCGGAAACTAAATTAAAATTAAGTGGATGACAACTCTAAAAGTTCTCTCTTTGTTTCCCCCAGTCGATCACCCACCTGCACAAATACATTGAAAAGAAACAAGAGAGACAAACTCCCAAAAATCAGAAAAACTGAGTAATTCCAACTCCATCCCGTAAAATACATAGGTTGAAAATACTTTGTGAAAATAATAGGTTAATAGAGTTGAAAGCATAGCACATATACATATATAAATACAATTAATAATCACACACATATATATAGGATTAATATTCGCATAATTTCAATTAATTCAATAATTCAGTATTATCTGATTATTTAAGGAGAGGAAAGAGAACGCCAGTAAGCCAGGGACACCCTGTAACAACTTACTACAATAATGTGAGCCAGGAAAACTGTAACAACTTACTGTGAGCCAGGGACACCCTGTAACAACTCACTGTAGGCCGGAGAAACTCTTGTAACTACCTACAAATCATATTGGTCGTAATAACAGAGTCCCTAGTATGCACACCCCTTCTACTTGGATCACAATAAGATAGAAGGAAGACAAGTAACAGAAAAATCAGCATAGTAACCAGAAAACCTGTAGGTGGCCGCTGAACCTCCCATACAGGGCCACCTGTTCTTCATTTTCCTTCGATATTTCACTTTAAGTGATTAATATCTTTATGAAAGTCATCACTTAATCATACACACATATACATCATCTCATTTAACCAAGTGTGAACATATTCATTCCAATATCCATATCACAATTCATTCACGGCTTATCCATAAAGCCCATTTTCATTCATATGCAAAAACCATCACTTGTAAATTTAGTAATCCATCATTTTCCAATTTATAACCAATCCATTATCAATTTTCATTTTCAAACTTTTAATAACAATAATAGCATAATAACAATGATAATAATGAGAATAATATTAATAATAATAATAATAATAATAATAACAGTAATAATATTCATAATAATAATAATAATAATAATAATAATAATAATAATGAATCTGTAATTAAACAAATGCCGAGAATAAAATATTATATTATTTATCAAGGTCGTCGATAACGTTAGAATAATTGTCATACCGTCCATAGTCCATGGTCCATAGTCATTATTCATATCCATAATCCATAGTCATTAGTCATCTTACTAATCATAATCCGCATTTAAGTCAATAGTTATAATTCATAATAATTTTCATAATTATAATTCACATTTCTAATCACATAGTCACGTAATTAAATTATTCTTATACTACGGGATCTACGTTTAGATGGACATCGGAAATTACCTCGTGACGCGTGCCCAAAAGTTATATTCACGAACAGATCAAAGCTCTTGATAATCCTCGTCTACGCACTCAGAGTCTACGACGAGATTAACAAGATCTAAGTTAGTTACCTAAATAACCCCTTTTGATTTATAAAATAAACGAACTCCAATAATTCAAATAACCTTTAAAAGTTTTCTTAATTATTTCAAAACATTATTAATAATTAGAAATCGTAACATTTTAAAATACTTAAGAAATTGTTTGAAGTAATAAAAAGGGCTAAATCAACATGATTTAAAACATGTGAACAAAATAACTTTTATAAACATATAATTTCCACGATTTTTATAAATAAAATAACCTTTATAAACATAATAACTTATATAAGTAAATCAATTATAGAAAACAATTTTATTCTTTTTGTTATTAAAAACTAAATATAAAGGGGGGGGGGAACACTGATTCAAATGATGAATCAGTTTAATAAAACAGAGGTAAGGCAGAGAGAGGAGGGGGCGAGTAGAGGAGACACAAACAAGGGAGAAGAGGAGGGAGCGGCTGGAGGTGGTTCGCGGCGGTGCAGGCGGCCGATGAGGCTGGCTGCGGTGGGAGATTGAAGATGGCGCAGGTCTTTGATGGTGGTGGTGAGGCGAGGTGGCTGCGGGGTTAGAACAAAAGCTGGGGGTTTGGGCTAAGGTGGTGCGTGACTGCGAAACAGAGATGGCTGGGCTGCGTTGGTTGTTTTAATGGTGGATGAAGGGTGGTTTTTGGGTTGTGTTTTCCGGCGAGTAAGAAGAACAGAAGAAGGAATAGAGAAATCAGAACTGAAGAATTGAAGAAGGAAGCAGAGTAAGGAAGAAGAGAATGAGGATGGTGCAAGTTTTGGGGTTCATGGAATGGCTATTTATAGCCATGGATATGGAGGCTGATTGATGAGTTGGGTGGGAGTTGGGATTTGCTCAGTGATATGTTCAGTTGGAGTAATGGAGAAGGAGGAAAATGGAAAGTGGTTTTGGGAGTAGTCAAATACCGGGTAGATAAGGTGGTTTGGAAGATCAAGTTGAGGGTGAAGAGGAATAGTGATGGGGGGTGATGATGTGGGAGATGATGATCATCATCAGCATCACGGTTTTGTTTTTTTTTCTTCCTTTTTCTTTCTTCTGAATGGCTAAGGGGCTCAATATTAAAGGGGTTGGGCTCTATATGGGTTGTTGATATGGATGGATGGCTAAAATGGCCATCAAAACTAAATAAGGATTTCAATAATAATTAAATAAATTAGAAATAATGAAAATGTATAATTAGTTTATAAAACTATATTTAATTAAATCATTTAAATAGAATCACTAAATAATTCCAAACTAAATAAATTATTTTTAATAAAATTGTTAAATAATTCAAAAACAAAATGAAATCATTCTTAATAAACATTATTATCAAATAAAGTTGAAATCAGTAAATAAATTAAACTTTAATAATAACAATTAAAATAAGCTTTGAAAACTCGGGTTATTACACTTTGAATATCAGCATGATTGGTGAGCTTGACATCAGCTGCATTGAACATAATATCCATGCTATTGTAAAGATATCTCTCCTTCATTGCATGAAAGAAGAAATGTGAATTTGAAAATCCTAACTGCAGCCGTTGAATTCTTGACTTTTGCTTCAAAATAGATTCTTCAATTTGCAGGAGCTTATTAAGATGAATAACACTCACAGTCCCCTTAAGAATGTTGCATTTTCCCTTGCACCCTCTAAAGTTGACCCCTTGCAGCTTCAATCTTATCTTGGATGTTGCCATAATCTCTCTTATGTAACTATTTCATAGCCCTTTTCACAAGCTTCAGACAACCCAAAATAACTTTCATTTTGTCAGACTCACTACCAATATTTTGCCAATGCTCCCAGATGGCATCCTTGAAATGATCATGACTAGACATATATCTAAAAAATTTAAGAGAAGGTATTGGGTCATCTGCGTCCGACCATAACATTTAGTTGGACGACTTTCAGTTGGTTTCATTTTTGTTTCAGTTGGTCTTAATTTTTGTTCAGTTGGTTTCAATTTTTGTTCAGTTGGTTTTCAATTTTTTTTCAGTTAGTTTCAAAAAAAATTCAGTTGATTTTTTTATTTCAGTTGGATGTCTTATAAGTTCAGTTACTTATCTTATTGTTTCATTTACGTGTTTTAGTCTAAATGAAAAACAAGTTAGAAGCAAATGAAAAAAAAAGGGGAGTAAATGAAAGCAAGTTAGAAGCAAATGAAAAAAAAGGAGTAAATGAAAGCAAGTTAGAAGCAAATGAAAAAAAAGGGAGTAAATGAAATAAAATAAGTTCTAAATGAAAACAAAATCAGTTTTCAGTTACTTATGTTATTGTTTCATTTAGTTTTCTTATTATTTCATTTAGTTTCTAACTAAACTAAAAAAATAAAAAATAACAAACCTGCTTCTTCAGTCGAGGAGGAGGATGCTTCTTCCATTGCTGTAATACCCGACGGAGTAGGACGGCGTCGGGGACTATTCAAATTTTAGAAATACATAATGCTTCCCAGCTTTGCTTTGCCAGCTTCATATACTAGACTCTACCCGTATAAGAGGATGGATGATGTTGTTGATGAGGAAATCTGAATGGTGAACGGTGAACGGTGATGGTGAACGGTGGTTTTGATGACGGTGATGGTGAGCAGCGGCGCGGTGGCGTTCTCGCGACTTCGTCCGACGGAACATATTGGGTCAGACGGTCTGACCCAATAGTTTCACAAAATTTAAAGGGCCTACTCCTATTTTGTCTATTGAGGGACCAATAGAATGATAAGAGAATGATCAGAAACTCCTGGATTCAGATATTTAACTACCAAATTGGGGTACTTAGCTATCCAATGAGTGTTGACTAGGCATCCATCAATTCTTCTACAAATTCTTGCATCTTCAATCCCTTTCTTAGACCAAGAATAGAAATGGCCATGAGTTTTATATTCACAAAGATCAGAAGCGCTAAGAAAGTCTTCAAAATCTTGAGTTTCATGTCTAGAAACAAGTACTCCATTAACCCTATCCTCACTGGCCAAAACTACATTAAAATCCCCCATAATACACCAAGAATCTTGAGTATTGTTATCAATAGCAGGAAGTTCAACCCATAAACTCCTCCTATCTTCAACTGTATGCAAACCATACACTACAAATAACAACCAAGAGGTACCATAAGCTTTTTCAGTCAACTGACAGTGCCAAACTTGAGAATCAAAGTGTTCTTTCAAGGAGGACTATCCTCTATGCGGGCTGCTAGGGAGTATAAGCAACACAATCTAATAAGGGCCCAAGGGTTGTGAGTGTGTTAAGAAGGTAGGGGACTAAACTAGTCACCTAAAGAAATTAAAGACTGTAATTTTTAAATCAAAATTGGATATTAAATAGATTAATCTAGTCAATTTAAAAAGATGGTTTATTCTTCTCTTATTGTTGGACTTAGATCGTTCCCTAAATTTAAGTGGATCGCAGACTGCATCTTTTTTTTTTTTTTTTGATGATGAGGAGCCATCCACCTAGTGAGTGGCAAACCTCGTGCTATATGGATAAAACACACACCTCATGTAACTGGGCAAGTCTCAAGGGCAACTACCACATCTATACATTGCCATGGCGCCAAAACTTGAACCATGGACCTTGTGTATAAATAGTGGAGCTCAAAGCATTTTGCTTTGGCATAAGAAGGTCCGTAGACGGTATCTTATAAAACCAATTCTTAAACAGAAGAAAACAAACTTGCTCTAATCTAAAGAATACCGCAAAGTAGATCCTATACTCGAGAGTACGATGCGCATGGTACTCTTGAATGTACATTAGAAGCATTTAAATGTACATCGGTTCAAATTCAAAAAATAACTGCTCCCATCAATATTTAAGATGTTAATTTATATGATGTTATTGTTCATTCCCAAACTTAATATGTTCATTTACAGATATCAAATGTACATTACAAAACCAATTTAATTTTTCTCAAAAATCACTTGTATTCACCATTTTCATTCAAAAAATTTCAAATTCAAAATTTTGACAAAAGACGGAAATGTACATTGGAAGCATTTAAATGTAAATTAGTTCAAAAATCACTATTTGAATTTGAAGTGATTTTTGAATTTGAACTGATGTACATTTAAATGCTTGCAATATACATTCTTGTTCAAAAATTACTTGTACTCACCATTTTCATTCAAAATTTTACAAATTTAAATTTTTTGACAAAAAGCGGGAATGTACATTGAAAGCATTTAAATGTACATCAGTTCAAAAATCACTTTTTGAATTTGAAGTGATTTTTGAATTTGAACTGATGTACATTTAAATGCTTCCAATGTACATTCCCGCTCAAAAATCACTTATACTCACCATTTTCGTTCAAATTTTTGCCAAAAAGGACTTAAGTTAGTTTTGTGATGTACATTTGATATTCATAAATAAACATATTAAATATGTGAATGAACAATAACATCAAATAAATAAATATTTTAAATATTGATGAAAACAATTATTTTTTAAATTTAAAATAATGTATATTTAAATATCTCTAATATAATTCTACTTTCGAATGCACCATATACCCTATGAGGCTATGAAAGAATACAACAGATAATGCGGTGTTATACTAAAGAAAGGGGAAAATGGCTGTTGTAGCATATGTCAACGCCTTTACTGCAGTGAAGAACCCATCATCTGACTTGCCCATCCTTCCTACAGCTCTCTCTCAAACCTCCATAACTTTATCCGGCGAAGTCGTCAAATTGAGGGCTAAGTCGATAAAATTAGGGCGTAGTAGTAAGCTGAGGGCAGTAGTAACTGCAATCATGATGCCGGAAAATCCAGTGTTGAGTGATATTTGTGCAACTCTCATCTCAGGAGCTGTTGCTGGCGCTACGCTTCTCCTTTGGGAGTCCACCTCTAAGTATGGCGTCTTCGACTCTGTAAGCAAATTTCTCTCTATTTTAACTTCCAATATTTGGTATTTGTTTGCTGCATTATATGCTATATTTTTATTTTTGAAGGAGCATATTCTCGTGCTCTCTTGTATTTCTAGATCTGCTAACAAAGTGGAAGGAATATATGCATTTGTCATTTATACTAGAATCACCATTTGCTAGATTTTAACTTTTTTTTAGAGGAAAAATTCTCTTAAATAAGTTAACCTTAGGCCATTTTTCGAAATCAAGTCCAACTTTGAATTATGAATAAGTTAAGTTTGTAAAAACAATGACCGGTAAAAACAATGAAGTTATCTGGATCATTGTTGTGCCTTGATCATTGCTCTAAAGTTGAAATTGCCCCGTTACGAACACACAGACTTGTGGCAAACCAATCTCCAGGGTTAACACAACACTACCTCGCTTGTGTAGCACAGAGAAGCAGTTTGAGAACCTTCTTATATATTGTCTAGACATAGATTTCGAAGAGAAGAAGAAGGTAAATTTCTGTGTACCTAACCACTACCAGAACAACGATATTTATAGAGACTGGCACATAAACCGAAATCAAATATGGTTGAAATCGTGGGAAAAATGGTCAGTAATGGGGAGGTTAATGGCAGCACACCAAGAGTGAAATTAGGGCGCTTCACTTGACTGTTTCCTTATAGCTGTTAAAAAAGTGTCACCATTAATGCTGAAGGGTTTTTTTGCTTAAAAAGAAAGTTAAGTTTATTCCCCAAAGCCCAAGACCCAAGACCCACACCCCGACCCGGTCCGAGCATGATGTCCAACCATAAAAGCATCTCATACTAGCAACTCAAAGGGTGGAGGAAGAGTAATAGATATAAACCTTACTCTTTCCTTCTATTCTTTGTATGTGGGACTGTAAGGTTAATCGTATTCTTTTGAAGCAATACTTAGAAGTTTCTCCCTCATGCTATAAACTCCAAAAATCCGCTATATTATTCAGAAGAAGAAAATAGAAAGAAATAGGGCTGAAAGTAGATGATTTGGGCAATAAATACTCAGTTTTGTAAGTATCAATGACTTAAAGACTTGAATTGATACCTAGTGCATACAAATATATCATACAGTCATAAGAGGTAGATTTCTCTTTGAACCTTCTACGGAGTTCATAATCAATACTTACACACTAAACCTTTTTCAAAATAAGAGTGTTTTCGCAATTTGTAATATTTGAATGTTGTAGAGGTTCTAAGCCTTTGGGATCTCATAGGGGTATTAGGCGTAAACGCAGCTAGAATAATAAAGTAGCTGTTGGTGGTTCTATTGTCAACAAAATCGCACAAGCTGTTAAGGATTTGATAGATTAGGTGGCTGAGCGCTCGAGACAGTTTACTAGAGTACCAAGAACTCGTGGTATAGTTGTCGAGGGTTCTAATTCTTTTAAGTTGGAGGATCAAGTACAAGCTTTAACATCCATTATGCGGGAATTCTTAGTCAAATAGAAGACCCACCAAGTAAAGGTTTGTGGCATTTATTCGTTGAACCATCCAACTGATTTCTGTCCGCATCTACAAGAAGAACCGAGTGAAGCGGTAAAGCGGTAAAAGGTGGCCGGTTTTCAAGGCCAAGGTTTCCAAAAGCGCTATGATTCATATTCATCATCCTAATTTGAGGTACGAGAACACATCGGGAACCAACCGCCACACCAAAAGTTTAACCGCCCACTACCGCGTTAGTGGAGACCACCGGAGCAAGGAGCTCCATATTTCCGACCTCAAGGCCAACCACATGGACAGAGTTCCACCATATTAACGGAGGATATGATTAATGCTTTAACTAAAAATATGACTAACATGGAGGAAAAACTTGTTCGAGCATAAAGAACTCGGAAGAGCCTAAGTCTCGGGAGTGAGACTAGAGGCTCTTGATTGAGGTAAGCTACCATCTCAAACGATGCTTAACCCAAGACAAAATACAAGTGCATTCACATTACGGAGTGGTAAGGAACTAAAGGGCAACAAGAAAATCAGATGGAAAAATACAATATATACATCCACATATGCAATACATTCCCCACCCTTACACTTAAACCACAATTTGTTCGCAATGTGGAATGACAATAATATAAAATAAAGGGGCGGGAAAGATAAACTCACATGCTATGAATGAGATAGGCCACCACGGTTGCAACGACCCCTCCCGTAGGCTCAATCCTCTCGACATCTTCTCAACGTCTCATTAATGGCTGGAGAGTACTTGGAAACAAAAAGTTGTTAATAGCGGACACCATTGCTGACATGGAGTACATGTCATCCTAAAACCCATAAAACTGCTGTTGAATGTCCCCTTTCTTAATGTAGCTTGCTTCTGCTTAAGACAACCAAGCCTCCTATCAAGTGACTCATGAAAATCTAGAGAAGTGGCAGCTACACCGGCCTTTGGCGCGGTACCAACCATGCGAACTCATCATCCACCCTTTTGGCGAAACACATCGTGTGGGGGAATAAAAAGCTAACTCCTAGGAGTTTTGGGGTGATTACCACCCTCCTGTGTGGTTGAGGAAGGACCATAAATTCACAGTTTTCCCCATACAACCATACATAGAAATACAATCATACATAGAAACTGGGCTTAGAAGTAAGCTCGAATCATGCGTGCCTCCTCTAATTTATCAATTGTATACATGTGTGACCCCGACCCCTGCAGCTCCCTAGGCATGTCCATCTCTAAATGATGAGCCAATGAGGTGACCATGCCCCCATGCTGATTTTACCGGCCTCCTTCAACAAATCCAAGCAACGATGTATCCATAACTCAACCCAATGTGGCCATTTGACTTCGTGCGATGTCATAGTCCATAGGCACGTAAGGTTGAATGATGGGACATTCGTGCCCTCGCCGTGACAAAGTACCGTCATTGTCATTGGACGTTGAATGTAATGCACCGTAGGATGGACAATAACGGTGCTCTTATCATGACAAGTACGCACTAGGTGGGTGAGCTATTGCCAAAAAAGTTGGTTGCATTATACTTGATGCCTCCACAAATTGGCCATCCGCTATCTACTCTCAACCAAAGGCCTCCTTTACTTCTTCATAAGTCGTTCTACGGCGTTGGTAATTATGGTTAAAGGTTATAAAAGGGCCATTCTCATCATCCACTCCTTTCTCCAAAGTCGTTGTGAGTATCCCGAGTCTAAAGAACGAAGCTGTTGTTTTTCTTCAAAACTCGACCTCACTCACTCTCTTTCATTATTCTTCTCATTCAAAAATTCACTCCCTCACTCACTCACACTCACTACCTCCTCCCTCTCAAGCACTCTCTAATCCACTCAAACACCATAAAACCTCATTTCTTCCACAAATTCACTCACCCCAATCAAATCTCGATCACAAACACATCATTCCACTCTTAAATTTGAAGAATTTGAAAAAATATGATGAAAAAAAAGAAAAAGAATGAAAAGAAATCCCAGTGAGTTGAAAACCCGCAAGAACGGGCAACTCGAGCAAAATTGGGAGGTTCGGATAGATCGAAAACCTCAAAGGACGACCTATGTAAAAAAAAGACTAAATGAGCGGATGAGTTGGTGAGCCAAAAGAAAAGAGAGATAAAGAAAGAAGAAAAAAACGACAATTAGGATGAAAATCTGAAAGGGCTTCTAGGTGAAATGAGAGAAAAAAGAAAAGAAAGAGAAAAATATCAATTTCATGCTTCTCATTTGCTGGTGTCGGCATCATAAGGTGGTGGTGGCATTTGGAGTTTGTCGGGTAGGATTATATTCTTGTTTAGCGTCGTTTCGAGGGCGAGGTATGTCTCTTTTTGGCTCGTTTTGATGTTGTTTTGAGTTGTGGTGTCATGTTTTGGTTGGGCTTGAAACTAAGCGTGGGGGAGTCGGTGAGTCCTCGGCACCTTAGCTTTCAAAGTCTTTTGGGTTGGTTGATTTATGGTGATGATTGTTAAGGCTCGTTTCCCGAGACCTTACGGGATTCTAGCTAGAATTGTTGAGCGTTCTTTTCGGGGTTCAGATTGGGATGTACTTTTTGCGTGGTCCCAAGTTCGGATAGTTGTTATGTAGTAGCATAGGCGCTTTTAAGATGGAACGATAAAGGGTAGGCGGCTTGGTGCATTTTATAATCTGGTGGTTTTCCATTTCCTCTATTTTGAGTAACTTGAAGTCGAGTAAGGTTTAAGCGTGGGGGAATTTGATGAGCCCTAGTTTTGCGTTGTTTTTAGGTGGCTTTCTGTGTGTTTTGGGTAATGGTTGAGCATTGGAGTCGTTATTATCGAATGGATTAGTGTTAGGGCGTCATGGGGGCAGATGTGCTACTTTGTGCTTTTATATGCTAACATTTGCGGCTTTGAGTCGCTTTCCGGCAATGCTAGCACGGGCCTTCCCACCTCCCAAGATTCCCGAGTACTTCCATCCAGCCCAAGCAACAAGTTAACAACCACAAACAACAAGCAACGAACCAGCATCATAGCCCAAGCAGCAGCCAAGCAAGGAAGGGATCAGATGCCAGGTCGCGGCCCGTGAAGCACCCAGTCGCGGCCCACAACCCATTTCACAGATTAGGAACCGCAATGCCCACACACATTTCAGCTTTTCTTTTAAATTTTCTCGAAGTATTATGTTTTTTTTCTTTCATTCACGCTTTTATCAATAGTGTAAGCTCTAATCGGGAAGAACCAAGAGAGGAAGGAATCCTTTCCTTCCTCCTTAAGTTTTCCTCTCACTCTAATTAGTTTCGCTTAATTTGTAGTTTGATTGTAGTTTAATCTTGAGGAAGATAAAATGGAGCTTCAATCTACGTTGTGAGATCTTTCTTCCCTATTTACTCTCTTTCATTTATGGTTTTACTTCTATGTTTATTTCATGGTTGTTGCGTAGTTAAGCTAGGAGTGCTACTAGTCTTGATTATGTGGATAATCTATCGCTGGATTTAAGAATGAAATCCGATAATTTCCTTCTTCTATCATATACAGCCATCGAGGGTTAATCTAGATGCAATTTATCTCTTTTATCTCTTTGGGAAGTTGAGCCAAGTGATTGAATGCTATTTGCCTCGATATCATTATCAGGTCTATTGATTCTCTGTGCTCATTGCTGCCTTGGGCTGAATTTATGCACTTTTATATAGATTGCCCTTTGGGTAGGGTTTCGTAGTCACGCTGATTTGGGCTGAATATTGATTTGAAGTTACCGTTAATCGGACTCAAGGTTATTCTACTTTAGATTTCCTATTTTAGTTAGTTGTTAGTTTAGTTTAGTTTATTAGAATTCATTTCAAAACCCCCCCTTTTCAGCTACTTATTATTTATATGACTCAATCATGTTAAACATAACAACCCCGATTCACTGTGGATTCGACCCTTACTTCTCTACTACATATAGTTGTAATAGAGAGTGAGCGAAATATTATCTTTGGAGACCCTCAAGACAAGAGCCTGCCAACAAGCTTTAATGAATTGGTTTTCTTCATTAGGTTGCTCCTTTTACTATTTTAGAATATCTTGTGGCTGAATATGTGAGGTTTTGGAGGAGAAGGAACGCAAAACTTTGCAGGGTTGCATTTTTGCTGTTATGTGGGTGCTTTGGTTGTAAAGTGATGATAGGATATCTCCTGTTCGACTATCTTCTTTGACTTTCTTATGGGATTTAATGGTGCTTCTTGCTTCTCTTTAGGCGTATAATCACTGGGCTTTCCTTAGCATGTCTGTGTCTGTTGTAATTCGAGAAAAGAGTTATTTTCATCTTTCTGCTTAAGTTCCGGTGAACTTGTGGTTGTCCGTTCTGTAACTTTTCCATTTTCTGGTTTAATGATTATTTTTGGTTTAAAACGGTAAATGTAGTTTGTTTTATAACGGTAAATGCAGCCTTTTATAGTTATACTAATATGGTTCTGCCCCCTTGTTAAATCGACAATGTAACAGGAAGTCAGTGCAAGCACTCTTCTAACTGCCGTCATGTTTATCTTTGTTTTTCCATTTCCACGTCCAATCCCTGCCTTTACCTGCTAATTTACTGTTGGACTTTTGGTCACGAACATTTATGTTACTGCACGTCGCTAGTAATATTTTTGTTAATAATCACTTTGTCGAGCTATATTATTAAAGTTTCCTTGTAGCCTTTCTTCTTATGACAACTTCAGAGATCTATCTTCTTCACTATTTCTTACTTATATTTTTTTGTGCTTAGAAACTGAACAGGAAACTTGTGCACACCAGCATTGGGCTAGTTTTCATGCTTTGCTGGCCATTATTCAGGTAGTGTTATAATAAATAATTTTTTTTCTTTTACTGCAACAGTAGTGATGAGTTGTCGCTCATTGACTGCTGCAGCTCTGGATATCGTGGTGCACTTTTAGCTAGTCTAATTCCTGGAGTGAACATAATACGCATGCTTCTAATTGGACTTGGGATTTATAAGGATGAAGCCACTGTCAAGTCAATGAGCAGATACGGCGACTACAGGTAACAATTTAAAGGTTATTTTCTTGTGTCTAGTTTTCATTTTGGCGGACTAAACATGTATTGTCCTACCTCAGATTCATGCTTCCTAGGGGTTAATCCAGTCTGCTTACTTGAGGATCTAATCTTACTAAAAAATTGTCTTCACCTTTGCAGCTATGCTGCTTTGTCGATGAGCTCTTGTAGTTCAGAACCATGTTTTTTTTTTTATGCTGTTTATGTCTGCAATTAGTTGTTCCGTTGAGCTTCCAAGACACTGCTTAGATGGCCTACTTGCTGGCAATCTTTTGGTCTTCCACTATCGCATCCTTCTGCCTTCTTTTTATATTTTTCGTTGCTTTTTCATGCGTCAGGGAACTTCTGAAAGGACCTCTTTATTATGCATCCGCCATCACTTTTGCCTGTATAGTTTTTTGGAGGACTTCTCCGATTGGGGTCGCTGCAATTTCTAACCTCTGTGCTGGAGATGGTAAGCAATTATAGATATTTTTGAAACTTGATAAAGTACGGCATACATTGTGAGGAGACTTTTATTTCAAGATAAGCCATATCCATATCTTTATTCACTCATACATTCCCATTGATCTTGAGTAAAAAGAACTATCTGGAAACAGAGAAAATGGCTCTAAATGGTAAGTATTTATAGATATTGTTGTAACTTGACACTAGGACCTTGATTTGAATCCCGTCTACATGACTACATCACCATGCTACGGCGCTCTCGACGCACCAAAAAGAAGTACATTGTGAGAAATATCAATTCCAACATAAGTCTTTCTTTCCTTAGCCTGTAAAATGAAAAGATATTAGATGTACACTAACATTTCTGATTGATCCGAAGTAAAAAGAACGATATGTAAGTAGACAAAAGGGCTTTTAAAACAACTTAATCTTTAATAAGATATTAATGGAAACGTCAGCGGTGAACCGGTGAGAAGGAGATGGAGAACTAGAAGGAAAGAGTAAATAGGATTAACTAGATGTATGGCCAACTGCAGAGCAATCAAGCATCTCAGGCATAAGTTGGTCATGTTAGTCTCTAAAATGATATGCATCACATAGTAGCCTTGGGCTATCCTGAAATTGTAGGTCTCGTTCGAATATGAATTATTAAACTCTGAACTATCCCTTAGTATTCTTATGTTACCCTTAACTAAAAACTCCGAAGACTACTTGTGGCATGGTGGACAGGTAAACCATCCACAGAAAATAACAGTTATGGTATTTCACTTAGTTCTCTAAAGATGACCCTCAACCGAATGTGGCTTATGGTTTAGGGGTTGAGGGACTAATGTTTTTCTGGGAATTGATCTGGTCCTGAGTCTTGAAAGGATTGTTCCTTGCATCTCTTCAATGCTACTTGGTTAGCATGATTTATAGTAATTGATACTCAAGTTTTTTGACATTCATCAAGATCTTCTGGGCTTGGCTCTGCGTTGCAGCATAATCTTTTCTCCTTTCATTATAATAAGTGACCTTACTGAATATAGTGGGGGAAAGATATGGTTTACTATAGTTCTTGTGATGCTGATTGGCTTTCCTCTGGCGTTGACCTTGTTGAGAAGCTACCTGAAATTAATTTGGACACGCCCACATTACATGCGACCCTTTCTCAATGGAGCAAACCGTTGATGGGCTGATATCACAGTTAGAAAATGGTGGCTTGTAATGTGAGGATTGTTGGAGAAAATGAATAGTACATTATAATCAAACTAAACTTATCTCGATTAAATTGTTGTGGCGTGATAAAAATTACTACCCTAAAGTCGATTTTCCCCCGTACAATACACACGGACTCGTGACAAGCAATCCCAGGGATACACGACCTCCACCTCAACGGTGTACCGCAAAGAGGCTGATTGAGAACTCCAAAGAACGTTGCCGAAAACCAAGAACGAGATCCGTGTTTAGGTTTTTGTGGATGAGAAAATGACTGACCAATTTTTCTCTCTCTAAGAAAGAAGTGGGCAGCAGAATATAAAGAGAAAAACTGGAAGCAGAAACGGCAAGCAAATATCTTGCCACAAGTCCTGCTCATAACTAAAACATTATTAAAGGCAAGAATAAAAAAAGCAATCAACAATATAATGCTTACTATTTAGGATGTGCTCATTATTTCCTATGTAGGACTTTGGGATTTTACTTCTTTTGAAGCAACACACTAGGAGTATCTCATATGCTCCAACAAGGATTCCAGACCGCAAGCACACAAAATATAACTCTAATTGGCTTGTTTGTGTTCCAAGAAGTCATTGTGAGCTTCATGTTCTTAGATGATGCCGTTTGGTGTAGGGAATGAGGGATTGCGTGGCGGACACACTGTGCTCTCTTGTGATAGTTTCAACTAGGGTAGGAACTTGTGGGCTTTGATGCTTACATTTTGTACAAGAGTCTTAACAAATTTACTTGGGGAATTTCCAAGTTTCTTTGTATGGATTATATCAGAGCTTCTCATTAAAGCACAGGGGAATGACAGTCCAGTAACGATGAATAATGTGGCTTTATGCATGCAGATCGATAGAGAATGAGAAAAAAGAATTATGATGGAATAATAAAAGGGATGATGAAAACTTGAGGACAATGATGTTTAAAGTTAAACATTTGTATTTTTTTTTTGAGTAAAGGTAAAAGTATATTATAGCTCGATCAAACTGTACAAAAACTTCCTCAGAAGAGCCAGGAGGCCAACAAGACAAACTAACATCTGCACAGACGCCAGATGCAGAGACAAGGCATCACTTTCTTCCATGGGCCACCTTCTAGAAAGGGTTCCCAAGGAAGAAGATCATGTGCAACTCCACAACTGAATACAGGAAAAAAGAAAAAGGAAAAAAGAAAAAAAAACAACTAAACACCATCACTCACAAATCGAGTGGAGCCAACTCACCTTAGAGCTACTCATCTTCCTAGGCATAACAAATGAAATCCTATGATACAAGTTATGAAAAAGCTTTGTAACAACATGCTCAGGGCTCTCAAACTTGCCATTCCAAACCATCTGATTCCTTAATCTCCAAATGTTGTACAGAAGACCAGCATAGCATGCTTGAAAAATCTGCCTCTGAAATCTGCCATGTATTTTGGTGCGTCGAAGGCACACTAATCAATACAAGTAGCCTTCTAAAGCATGCTTAATAACCTGTACTACCTCCATGAACTTGCTAAATAGAATTAAGAAAAAAGATACCACTTAACAGTGGTCGGTCTGCTTTAAAAAGTCTCAATTTTAGATTAACTGGGAATAGTCCCAATTTTGAGGAGTTATCTTCCTAATCGGTCATTAGCCTAGGTGATGTGCTAATCGAGTTAAAAAGTGTCATGTGGCATGGTTTAATTGGCCATTTGATTTAAATTTTTCTATTTTTTTTTTGATAAAAGAAAATCAAAGGACCAATAAAATCGGGTTACTTGACACCTATAACTTGTTTAGCTGGTCAATCTTATTTTGATAACCATTAAAGGTAGATACCACTTGAAGTCGGGATCTTTCCAAGTCAATCAACATTCTGGACCTTTTAAAGCACATTGGCGGTAGTTGGGACCCTTGGTGTTTATTTTCACATTAAAAATCTGAAAAACTGTAACGTCCTCCAACTTACAACACATCCTTCAACTGTGTGGTGGATATGGAGGTGGAGAACTGTATTCCATTTGGTAGAAAGAAGCAATCTAATTGACATTGGCTTCCTTAAAGCTCGTTTGCAAACACATGGTACATAACTAGAAGTGACATGTTGGTCGAACCGAAACCGAAGCAGCGGGTAGTGTCTTTTGTCCGCTAGATAGCATCACATTGAGATTGTACAGTTTCTAATTAAATTTAGCATCTATAGGAACATGAGGCATAGGGCAAGTTAGTGGAATCTATCTGATAACTTTGCTGTCTGTTTACAGCAAATTGAATGTTACTAATAATTGGAGTTTGTGGAAGTTGCAAGGGAACTTGAGTTTGTTCCAGAAGTAGGGATAAAGGAACTGATGGTTCCAATAAATCATCATTCTTGTATCCTAAGGTTCTAAATTGGTAGTCAACATGAAGGGGAATGCGTTCAGATTGTGGATTGTTATCGTACTTCATTGGTCCTCCAGAACGTTCACAGGTTCGCCTTTAGCCTTTGGGCACGTCTGGCCGCATGAGTTCACCGGGCCGGAAAGTTTTGGGAAGTACTTTTTGTGCATTGCTATAAGGACTAGGGAAGAAACAAGGTAGTGGATTGGCTAGAAAATACGTGGATGAAACAAACTAATTCGGTCTCTATATGCTTAAAGGGCCTCCTTTAAGCAAATAAGTATTATAGAGGAGGATATGGTTGGGTGGCGTTGCTCCACTTTGTTGTTTCTAGTTTATACCCATTTTAGTTTGGGGCTTGGGTTGTGCCACTGATAATTTATTTTTAATCCTAAGAATTTGGGGGGCAAGAGGTGGTTGATTATCTTGCTCATATATATATTTATACTAACTCCGTGTTCAAGTAGTTGCAACACTTTCTATAATAGGAAATTTCTAAATAGATACAATATTTTCATTTTGGTAAAAAGTTTCTCTCTATCGCTCTCCAGTCACATGGTTCCCATTTTTTTTCTCTCTCTACCTCTCCTAACCAAAAATTGCCTAGAAGTCCGTGAAAAGAAGTGTTGCAACTAATTGAATACAGAGGTAGTATATTAATTTCCTAAGGTACATATAGGCCCCAAAGTGCTCCTATATTTGTATTGTAGGATAGCCCCTGTTGGAGGTTAATTCCTAATCGCCTCATGTAAATTGTAGCCCTCATCCTTGATCAGATATCTTAACGAGTATTTTATTTTATAGATAGTATAGAAATAAACGTTGCTCCTAGAAAACGTCTATAACCGTGGCCAATAATTAACGGAAGACTGATAGTACGACCATTTCGTTGGTATATTTCCTGGATTATCACTATGTTATTTAACCTGAGATCTAAAGCTTGCGTTGCGCCCTGCAATATTTCAGGTTTGGCTGACATTGTGGGAAGAAGGTTAGGCAACCATAAACTTCCATATAATAAAAACAAGTCATATGCTGGTACCGTTGCTATGGCAACTGCTGGCTTTATGGCCTCAATCGCGTAAGTTTTGCTGCTTTCTCTCAGATTGTGCTCGTTTATTTTGTAAGTGGGTCATTGACTCTGATATGTGTAACAGGTTCATGCACTATTTTTCTGCATTTGGATTCATGCAAACAAGCTGGGATTTCGTATTGCGTTTCTTGTTTGTGTCCATCATTAGTTCCCTTGTGGAGTCACTGCCTATAAGCACGCAGATTGATGATAATCTCACAGTTCCACTTGCTTCATTCTTGGTTGGCGGCCTTATCTTCTGACGTCTAAAGCATTCTTTGTATGTGCAAGTGTAATTATTCGATAAGCATGTATCGGTTGTTGTTCTTGTATCCTTCCGTCAAACTCCAATTCCAACTCCGACTCCAACTCATCAAATCCTTTTAACCTAGAAGAAGAACAAGCATCAAAATCAACAACAATGCCAAGATCGATCTATACTAGATACATTTGCCATTATAGCAAGAATTTATTAGAGACATTCTAATTTCTATGGTGATCTCCTAGTTTGTAAAAAGTTTTCATTATATAAGGTGATCTTGTATTTTTATATTATTTAGCGTTATTATTAAGCTAAAATTAGAGCTAACCTATCATTAATAGATTATTTTCTAATTTCAAATCATTAGTTTCTAACATGTCCTTGTTCTCTTCTTCTCCCACTGCGTTTTCAACTTTTTCTGATCAAAGCAGCCAGGGTTTGAGGGCTATCCATGGCTGA
This sequence comes from Patellifolia procumbens, assembly GCA_947645195.1. Taxonomy (NCBI): domain Eukaryota; kingdom Viridiplantae; phylum Streptophyta; class Magnoliopsida; order Caryophyllales; family Amaranthaceae; genus Patellifolia; species Patellifolia procumbens. The sequence continues at coordinate 12,170,896 of CANSGD010000787.1, forward strand.
AGCTACATGCCCAACTTCAATGTAGAAATTCCAGGCTTCAAATGCCACCCTCAAAGCGTCTCTCTTCATTCCTCAATCCCCTATCGCCGAGTAAAGAAAATAGATTACCGGAAATGAGAATATAAAAAGGCTGTCTCTAGTGGCAAGTGTGTACCTGGAGAGACACACTGTAGAAAGAAGCAAGCATGTTAGGGGGTGTCTGGTTCAAACAATTGGAATGAAATGGTATAGGAATGATAAGGGGTGACTTAGACTCGAAAATCAACATCCAAATCAATGTAATCCGTTGCTTCCCCGGCAACGACGCCAAAATTTGACACGGTCGTTGCACGTGCCAAATTAATAACCTAACTTAGCCTAATATAGGGCAAGAAAGGGTCGAATCCACGAGGAAGCAAGGATTAAACAAGGTTTGAAAGCGATTAAGCAAGCTAAGTCTATTTTTAGTGGTTTTTGAGATTAATTGATTAACTAAGAAACTATGAACTAATTAGCTAACAATTAAAGAAAATGATTGGGTTTAACTATAATAGGAAGACACCAGGGGTAGGGGAATCACTAGTTAACCAATAGCTAACCTATTTGTCAAGCCAAGGGGATTCATTAGGGTCAACTAAGGGACTAAGTCATTCATATGTTTCCTAATTACTCTCTCGACCTAATTAGAAGGACTTAATCAACCAAGTTTACCTATTCTCATGGTAAAATCAATCAATCAAGTATTTCCACAACTCATAGCCATTCAATTAAGGTCCTAGGAAGCCAAACACCTATTCTCATGGTGAAGTCAACCTATTGACTAGTCTAAGGTCCATCAAAAGCTTCATCTCTCAATCCTTCACTTTTGATCCCCTAATCAAGTTCAATTGATGATCAAGCAATTAAACAAGCAAATAAATAGGCTAGACAACCTAATTTCACCTAAATCTAACCCCCAAGCTTGACTTCTAAGGTCAACTCATGATCACCTAGGTCATCCCCTTCCCTTAGCTAAGAAACTACTCTCTAGCCATGAAAAAGGTAAAATAAGAAGGTTCAAACAACATTTGTGAATCAACAATAGTGAAAATCAACATAATTGAGCTAATCACTACTAATCAAAGGCTAAAACAAAATAAAGCAAATAAAGAGAAGAGATAGAAGAAATACTCAAAGATAGATGAAAATCAATGGCAAAACTCCATGGAAATAGCTTCAAAAGCTTCAATTCACAATTCAAGATCTACTTTATCTCTAACCTCTACTTCTCTCTCTAAAACTCTCTAATAAGCTAATTAAAATTCAGAAATTAAAAGCATCCCTATTATTATTACAAAATGGGTTTTTATACCCCAAAGTACTAAGGGCAAAACCATAAAACACAAAACCGAAACCGTCTAAGAAAACCGATACAAAATCGAAATCGACCGATACAAAACCGAAACCGAAATACCAAAATCTGGGCGACGGAGCGCCCGCTCCTTGCAAAATGGAGCGATTGCTCCTGGAACGCTCCAGGGCGCTCCAAGCTACTGTCAGCTTCTCTTTGCTTCTTCACACACGGAGCGCCCGCTCCCTTGTTTGGAGCCTCTTCCTTGCTTATATATCTTCAAAACACTCCAAGCAAACATTAGATGGGGGAGGGGGTATGCATATGCAAATGAAATGACCTATATGCACCCTAACTATATGCAAATGAAATAAAACTAAATGCTAAGTATAAGATTATAATAAATGATGAAAAAGGGAAAGAAAAAGAAACTAAATGGCTTAAAATGCATCTAAATGCCCTAAAACTAAATGCAAATAAGTGAACCTAAAGTCCACTTATCAAGGACTTGTGCTGGTTTGTGGGGCCAGTTAATAGTCCGAGATGCTTATTTGGTGACTCCCATCAGCTTATAGGGGTTGGGGTGTTACAGATATTGCATTGATCATCCTCACAAACACCATATTTTTTAGCTTGGCTTTAGATAGGAGCTTATGAATAGCAGCTAGCCAAAGAATAAACTTGTGCTTAGGCACAGAAAGCCTATTCCAAACACAAGTATCCCAATGAACATGTTCACCAATTTCCTTAATTTCCTTATACAATTTGCCAATAAAGTACTTCTAACCCACCCCAGGTCTCCATTCAGACTGATTCATCTGATTCCTTACTTTACAAATCAAACTCCAAACCCAGCTAGCTTGAGCATCGGGACTATACACCCACCAGTTTATATCTTTGATATAAACATTGTGAACCCATTTGACCTATAAAGAGTCCTTTTTCAACTATGTTCCACACATGTGTACCAACAGCAAGCTTATTCCAAAGCTCAATATCTCTCACTCCTAAACCACCATTCTGCTTTCTAGTGCACACCTTCTCCCAATTCACTTAACCTGGCTTTTTATAATGCTCATTGCCTTGCCAGAGGTAGTTCCTGCAAATTTGATTTACTCTTTGAATGGCAGCTTTAGGAAAGACAAAAATCTGCATACAATATGAGCATATACTCATTAACACAGAATTTACAAGCTGCAGTCTACCAGCAAAAGAAATATTCCTAGTGTGCCAGCTTCTAATTCTACAAATCATTTTTTCAACCAGCTTATATCACTCTGCAGTTTTTAATCTCCTTGTACTAATAGGAGTTCCAAGGTACTTGAAAGGCCAAGTACCTGTACCAAATCCAGAAAGAATTTTAATTCTCATCACCTCATCCTCCTTCATATTCACCTGATATACCTCTGATTTACTCTTATTAGCAGCCAAACCTAGAGAAGCTTCAAAGGGTTTTAAACTCTGTAGTAGCATATAAACACTCTTGAAATCACCTCTGCTAAAAATCATTAAGTCATCAGCAAAACACAGATTATTGAGCTTCAAGTTTTGAAATCTAGGATGGAAGTGGAATGCCTCCTTGTTGCCTTGATACTTGAGTATTCTAGTAAGATACTCCATACATAGAACAAAAATCAGAGGTGACATAGGATCCCCTGCCTTAATCCTCTCTGAGCTTCAAACAAGTCAGTGCAAGAGCCATTAAACAACAAAGTGTATCTGACAGATGATATACATTCCAATATGACATCTATAAACTTACTAGGAAAGTTCAAAGCCCTCAACAACTGAGCACCAAAAGGCCACTCTATAGTATCATAAAACTTACGTAAATCCACCTTCATCAAACAACTTCTAGTTGTTCTCTTCCTATTATAATGCCTATTGAGATCCTGGCAAACAAGAATATTATCCATGATGCTCCTCCCAGCAGCAAAAGCACCTTGATTTGAGCTGATCAATCTAGGCAAAAATCTTTTCAATCTTGAATAGATCAATTTAGAAAAAGTTTTATAGATTACAGTACAACAAGCTATTGGTCTATAATCCCCAACATGAGCAGGACAACTTATCTTAGGGATTAAAGTAATAGATGTGGTATTAATAGCCTTAAGGAGCTTTCCAGAGTGAAAAAACTCCTTAATAACACCTATTACATCATTTCCTACAATATTCCAAGCAGCTTTAAAGAAACTACTACCATACCCATCTACCTTAGGAGATTTATTACAAGGTATTGACCATAGGGCATTCTTAATTTCCTCATCAAAAAAATCAAAATTCAACAGCACATGTTGACACTCTAGTACCACAGGTCAACCAGTGTGTATTAATAGTTGGAAAAATTACTTCTAATAATACAATATTTTGACGGTTCGCAAATAATAAAGCAATCTTTCAATTATTTTGGAATAATGCAACCTTTATACCTCATTTATTTTAAACGAGACAAATCACCGGTGACCTGAAGAAAAGTTAAATTTTTTATTAAAAATTTAATCTAATTAATATATTAAATAAACTTTAAAAATAAAAAATAAACTCAAGGAAAAGAAAGGAAAGAGAAACAAAGAAACTGACCCAGTTTTACGACGGAAAAAGAAAAAAACAGAGGAAAAGAAAGAGGAAGAGAGAAGGCGATGGGGGCTGGGCTGCGACGAGTGGCCAGACGGCCTATCGCCAGCTTGTCGTTCGATGGCTAAGGTGAGTTTTATTTATTTGGGTCGGTTCTGGTTCAAAATGGAGGAAGGAGGCGTCGCAAATCAGCGATATTGGAGGCGGTTTGTGGTGGTTCTATTGGCTACAATGGTTTTGGTTTAAATCCAGGAGGAAGATGGTGGTCTGCAAGTTGGATTGCGGACGCTGTGATTTGGTTTTTATTTTTGTTTACTCCCCAATCTAGTTCGATTTGTTAAGAACGGGGGAAGGAGAGAAAAAGTCAGCTTGCAATACAAATGAGGTTGAGTTCATTGTTTGATTCTTTGATTCTAATGGGTGCGTCTATGATAAAAACGGATTATCAGCTATCAAGGAAAGTGAGTGAGAGAACATGTTCCTACCACAAGATTGACTCGCGTTGGAAATGAGAGACGTTCTAACAGAGAAGATGAGAGAGATGAAGATGCATATGAGGATGTGAAATTGGACGATGAAGATGTGTATGAGAAAGGATCTGACGGTTCAGATGAAAACATTGATGAGTGGGAAAATCGACGAGGAGGTGAAAGTGAGCGGTGGAAGGAGAAAGTGACGGGGAGAACTGGTGTGTTTGAGCGTGATTTTGAAGGTTTCGCCATTAACAGAAGCTTGAAGAGAAGGGAGAAATAGAGGAAAGGGTATTTTGGGAAATTTGGGGTAGAGGAAAGACAGGTTAGGGGAGGGGTGGGGATTCTGGGCACGGGTTAGGGGAGGGGGTAGTTATATTTTTTGTTTTATCTTTTTTTTTCAATTTTATTTATATATTACTTTATTAGAACCAATTATTAGCCGACACGTGTCCCATTAAGGTTATAATTGAATTTATCCGATTTTGTCTTATTTAAAATAAATGGGGTATAAAGGTTTCATTATTCCAAAATAATCAAAAGATTGTATTATTATTTGCGAATGGCCAAAATGTTGCATTATTAGAAGCAATCTTTCTTTAATAGTTTAAATAGTTTTTTAAAGTTGCATCGTCTTTTTTTGCCTTTTTGTTTATTTCTTTACTCTGATGAGTAATGTATCATTATACATGGCTAGTTAAGATGGTAAATGGTGAAATTTTAATTCAAGAATTCAGTCCTTCATCTAAGCATCTCATCATAGTTTCATTAGGTGGGAAAAAATGCCCTTAAAAAACGAGAAGGATAAGAGTCAAAGATTCTTTGACACTTATCCCATCAAGCTCTCATTATAGTTAAATTATTGAGTGCGCTAAATTGTGTGTATATGCATAGTGACCCTCTACTTGCTATTAAGTCTGCCAGCATAGAGCTACATGTGTCTATATTAGGATAGAACGCCTAGCATGTAGAATGAATATTAGAAGAGAAGGTATTGTGTCAGATGCGTCTGACCATAAGTTATGGTCAGACGGACTTCAGTTGGTTCCAATTTTTTTTCAGTTGGATGTATTTTGATTTTAGTTGTTCAGTGAATATGTTCAGTTAGACCTTATATTCTTTCAGTTGGTCGTTCTATTTTTTCAGTTGGACCTTTCTATTCTTTCAGCTGAACCTTCTCTTCATTCAGTTGGACCTTCTATTCATTCAATTGGTTGTATTTTAATTTGATTGTTACCAACTGAAAGAATAAAAGAAGCAACTGAAAGAAAAAAGGAACTAACTGAAAGAATGAAGTTAAAACTTGAAATTCAGTAGCTGAAAATAACATTGTCACTAACTGAAATAATATTGTCATTAACTGAAATCCATTAGCTGAAATAATATTGGCACTAACTGAAATAATATTGTCACTAACTGAATAATATTGTCACCAACTGAAAGAATGAAGTAAACCAACTGAATGATATAAAGTGACCAACTGAATGACACTTAAGCTATAATCTCAAGAACGAAATCAAAAACAAAACCTCAAAAAAAAGTGTAAATCATGCATTTCATGTGATTGAGAAAGAAAATATAAAGGCACAAAGATGACATTTGTGACGCAGCTCTAGCACATGACTCCATTTTTATTAAGTGTAATGGCTGTTGAATACTTGCTTGCTACTTGTGTCAATGAGCAGTGGTATCTGGTACGTTCGTTGGGTGTGTAGCTGCGTGAGCTCCGCCGTCCACGAGCATTTGTCGACTCTGTACCCATCTTTGTATCCAAGAGATTCTAGCACTCCACCATTGGCGTTAGGTGTTATGAAGGCGGCGTAGGAGCAGCGGCGACGGAGGAAGAAGATGAAGAAGAAGGAGCAGCGGCGTCGTTTTCGCGGCTTCGTCCGACGAAACATGTTGGGTCAGACGGTCTGACCCAATAGTTTCACATATTAGAAAGATCAGTCATTCAGCTAAGGAATTGGGCCCTTGTCACTATGATGAGGTCCCTCCAAATTTCTTGAACAATCAAGCCTTTATTTGTGAAAAAAAGAAAATATCTAGTGCGATTAGGCCAAGCTTATACAAGCTTAAATCACGCTATAATATGTGTCATGCACATGCACACTCATGCCTTAGGAAAATGTACGTTCACCCTACACACCACAACACTTTTTCTTTATCTCTTGTATTCTTAAGAGCTAACTTAGGTATTGAGAAAATTTCTTAAAACCTTTGGAGGCAATCTTCTTTTTCCTTTCTAGGTTCCTCCCACGAAAGGGTTAGATTCTACATCGGCTCACGATATCATCACGATAGTTTCATTTAGGAGAAATTCATTTATGGGAACCTATTAAATTTGTTCAAGATTATTTTATAACGTGTTAAAACTTCGAGCACACCTCTAAGGGCCAATCGAAGATTTTAAAATGATTGAATAAAATTATATCTTCATGTCTTATCTCCTTCTGTTTGCATATTGCCTAAGAAAGACACCAATCTCCATACATTACGAGATTGTTTTCATCTGTTGCTTTCCCCCCAACAGGCTCGCTATCCAATGCAAGATTCCTGCCTTCTGCCCTGAATCGGTTTGTCTTCCTTGTTCTATTGTGCAAGCATGGGTTCATAATCCCTACAAAATTATGGACAAGTATTTGTTGTTATTGTTTAGCAAACATCAGACTTTCGATATACAACAAAAACATTGAGATGTGCCCCCACCATTGAGGGCATTGAGACAACTCTTGGCTCTTCATAATCATATTAATATGTCAGTATTTCCTTCAATATGTTTTGTTCTCCAATTGGCCGGACATGAGTGAGTCTTGCTGATTTATATCAGTAGCATTGGTTCATTTCAGCCTCCATAGCCATAGGCACCCTGGTGCGAGATGCTGAGTATCTGCCCATCTATAGCTCCAGCTTCTTTATACCTGCGTGACAGGCATTATGGTCAGCATGGAAAGCTTATGTTGCTCTCTATTCTAATCATCTTCTTGCTCTTCTTACTCATGCTTGTCATCGTTCATTGTCGGAAGCACATTTTTAGACGGAAAAAGGAGAATCATGACTCGAGATTAGAGAATGCTGTGCCAAGAAATTGGAGTCAAACTGGCTAATAAATCAAGAAATTTAAATGCCAAGGAGCAACCATGATGACATTTATTGTAAAAATTCTGGTCAGCATGAATCACGAAGATTATGCGGTTGTTGTATCAAGAGACAGTAACATGAAATTGCATGGTGAATTCATAAAAGTAACTTTTTTGAATGTTAGTCTTGTGTTCTTACACTAAACATGTGTTTAATTGAATAATTTGAATTTGATGTCTAATATATCTTTGACTTTCTACTACTATATACTACATTTTATTGGAATAAGATGCAAAAAAGAAGAAAGTCACGGCCTTGGCGTGAAAAAAATCAGTCACTTGATGAGCGTGATGAAGTCTAATCTCATGCTTGATTAAGCTCTTATCTTCTATCTTTAATTCCTTTTCTTTGGTCCTATAACTCTTTCTAACATATCTATATATTATAAAGCATAGCTAATAAGAAATGGTATCATGCCACATGTCACCCCCTCATTTTCACAAGTGATATTGCATCATGTCATCATATACATACATAAAAATTTAAGTGCACAAATGTAAGTATCAACACTTGAACCCACAACCTTATGCTTAGAAAGGTGAAACATTTACCACTACTCCAATGACATTACTTATTTCAACAAAGTATTAGAAAAAAAGAAAAGGCATGTTCATGCATTTTGGAACTCAATTAACCAATTAGAAAGGTATTCACCTTATGTTCCAATTAACCAACTGTTATTTTCCCCCACAAAACTGAATCAACATAGATATCAAATTTTGTTTTGAAGCTCTAATAATTTTATGGATTTCATTATGAAACTATCCAGTTTAAGACTAATTAAGAAGTACATTTCAGCTTTGGTTCACGAGAAACACAGTAAATTTGTATTCAGGATATCCAAAATGTCCAGCTCGAGGATAGTCCAGAAAGAGTTCGAACAGCTACCCTGGAGATTGTACTAGGGAACCTTCCTCTAATGCTTAAGTCAGATCGAAGCTAATTCGGAATACTGCTAATATATTTCAAATATTGCATAAAAAAATGAAAATTTGTGATTAAGGTGGGTCGATCACATTTACATTAAAGGAAGAGATTGGAAGTCTGTGGCTACTCCTCAAACTTCACGTTGGTATTGGGGGCAGCTATGCAAAGCAAAGGAGATTATAAAGGCGGACTATAGGGGATCTTTGGCCTCATTCTAATAAAGGCTACACTATTGCAAATGGTTAGAGATGGTTAAGAAATGACTGCTCTAGAGTTGATTGGGACTGTTGGGTTTGGAACAGACTCAATGTCCCAAAGCATTCCTTTTTAGCTTTACTGATCATGTGGAAAAGGTTGAGAACCAAGGATAGACTGCATAGATTTGGCCTTGATATTGATAGAATTTGTATTTGTACTAGAAGATGTTGTATGGAGCTTGATAAGCTTATTAAATGTAAACGGGTGTTTTAATATCTAGCTTCTTGTAATACTTGGCTGCAACAAGGGAAATGTTCTTTAAAGAAGAAGGTTGTCCAAGCTTGTGTTTTTGCTATGCTATATGGTATCTGGCAGTAGAGGAATAAAGTTGTCTAGGATGATTGCTTTGCAGAGACCATCAACAATGATCAGTGAGACCAAGAAACAAGTTTGCGGATGTTTTGCCTAAGAAAAATAGCTAGTAGGAATTGATTTTGTGATCTATTTAGGTGATGAAATAAGGTATCTGTGTAGTTGTGTGAAGGTTTGGTTGTGTGGAGCAGCGGTCTGATTGTAGTTTGGTTGGTGTTGTATCATTTAGTTTGAAAGGGTGGCAAGAGTTAGAAACCCTTCATAGAAGGTGTTCTTGCTCTTGGTTTCTTTGAGTGACGGTGTGTCCTCAAAACCTCTTGTATTGTTGGTTGATGAGTTAATATATTTCTTACTTTTTCTCTAAAAAAAATTACAACGCACAAAAAACACAGAGCATCACATGGGTTTGCGTACTAGTTAAGGATACAAAAAATAGATTTAAGGGCCACCATTGAGAATTTCCCTTTCCTAAAAACAGTTGATATAATGCAAGAACTCATTTTTAACCTGAAACAATTACTAATTTATTTTCGCATCACCAAATATCTTTACAACAATGTCCCTCATATCTCTCTTCCAATTTTTATCACTGTCGTTCCTCGTATCCTCTCTTGGTCCAACTTTTAGCACCATCGCAACAGATCAAAATATTTACATGCTCAAAGATTGAAACAAGGACTAAAGAACGGCATAGTGATATATGTAGACAGGTACTGAATGATTAGGCACTTGTATTTGTTATATGCCCCATTTTCAGATTACAGTACCACTCGGTATCAAGGCGTCCTTGATTACAGTGACAATTCCGCTCTTAATGAAATATCCGTCTGTTTCTCTTGCTGCTTCTTGCACATTGTCACTGTTGATAATCTGCAATCACAAAGGCCATTGTTATCAACCGAAAAACACCATTGTCAAATATACCGCAATCGTTGTTAAATAAAACTTCAGAGAGACACTTCATATTAGTGCAAAATGATAAATTTATACGACTCGTAACAAAGTTGAAAGAGAAAAGCAACAATTCTCTTGAGTACAAAAAATTCAACTTATTTGGCATAACTTTGTTCCGCGTTGTCAAAAAATGACACCATAGAGTTTAAAACTTTTGTCATCTTAGCTGTTTTGGTAGTCATCTCAGATAAGCAAATGTAAGTTAAATCTGTGAGCGACATGCAAGGCATATTGTAATACAATAGACCAGATGCTGATGTATTAATGAGTATTATTTGTTGAGCTACTAACCTTGACATCATCCCCAATACGTGCATTCTTGTCAATAATTGCTCTTTTGATATGAGTATTCTTTCCGATTCCAATAGGTACACTACCCTTAGTGGCCAGGGATTTACGATCAGCATCAGTCTGAAGTGTAAAGCCACATTAATAAACCACTGAAATGCAAAGGACGCGAAGGGAAACTTGAACTACTCTTTCAATGTATCAGCCAATGTTTGGTGCCATTGCAAGCATCCAAACACCATACTTCTCATTCAATTTGTACATATTTTCTACTTCATATTTTAAGGCTGGTGCCACAAAAATTTTGTACCTCATAATAATCAGCTCCCATCAACAGTGTGTCCTCAATGATTGCACCCTCCGAGATACAAGATCGGAGACCGATAACAGAATGATGAATCTTACAGTTCTGTAAGTGAGGAAAGACAGTGTGAGTACAAAAATAGCCTCACAAATAAGAGCAGAAAAGTATATACAAGTTTATTGCAAAGTAGTACTACATTAACTAAAATGCGTCACATATTTAGGAGTGTTTATAACTTCCTACCTTTATCACACAGCCTTCACCAATGACACTGTCAGTTATATCCGCATCAAGCATTTTTGAAGGAGGCAAATACCGAGGTTGTGTGTAAATTGGAGATGAACGATCATAGAAGCTTCAGACAAAAACACACCAAATTATTTTGCACTTCAGATTCTAAGTTAAGCACTGACCAAATAAAAGAAATAGAATAATAGAAAGTTACCTAAAATCTGGCACTGGCTTTTTGGTGATTCCTAGGTTGGCATTGTAAAAAGCTTCAATGGTACCAATATCTTCCCAATAACCATCATACAAATAAGCTTGAACCTAAATATATAAAAATAAAGTAAGCAAATTAAACTCATTCGACAAGCAATATGAGAGAGACGACGCAACATACTCTCAATCCTATGGAAGTGGCGCCTGGTATAACTTCACTTCCAAAATCATTAGCTCCAGGAAATTTATCCCGGAGCAAATTAAGCATTACATCTTTGCTAATCACGTAAATGCCCATGCTAGCAATGAATGGCATTTCTTTTGCTCTCTCATCGTCCAGACCCAAGATTGTGGTATCAACCTACAAGTATTAGGAGACAAACAACAGCTTACGAATTCTTTCTGAATTTTATAGAGTTGAGCGACTAAACAGCACGTAAGAAAAGCGTGTACATATATTTCATTAGAAGAGATCCTACCTTCATAGCTTTCAATTGTTCTCCTTTTGGCTTCTCAGCAAACTCAATGATTCTTCCTTCTTCATCAATTTTCATCAAACCAAATGCAGTAGCACGCTTTTCATCCATTGGAAGTGCAGCAACAGTAATGTCTGCATCAGTTTCTCTGTGAGCTTGGACAAATCTTTCATAATCCATTCGATACAAATGGTCACCAGCAAGCACCAAGAATTCTAAAACATTGTGCTCTTCGAAAAGCCACAGATATTGCCTGACAGCATCAGCAGTACCCTGCAATAATAAGGTCACACATTGTTGATACACGCATTGTTATGATTACGGCATCAAATAACTCAAGCCCATTTTTAAGACACGATAAAAAAAAGAGTTAAAGAGAAACAACTGAAAGCAATGAAAGAATGGCAAAAGTAGAGATGTCATAATTGAATTTGCGCGTACCTGAAACCAGTTAGGATTCTCTGGACTCTGCTGAGCGGCAAGAACTTCAACAAAGCCCTCATTTTTGTATCCACCCATGTTGCTAGCATATGCCCGTGAAAGATGACGGTTGAGAGATGCAGAATTGAATTGAGTAAGAACATAAATTTTGGAAATGTTACTGTTCAAACAATTGCTCACTGGGATGTCGATAAGCCTATAATTAGCACCAAGTGGGACAGCAGGTTTGGCTCTCTTCTTAGTCAGCGGGTAAAGACGTGTACCAGCACCTCCTCCAAGTATAATACCAAGAACACTCTGCACATCACAAGCATTCCTTTTTTCATTATACAACAAACTAAGACAGAGATTTATCACATCTTTGCAGTCATTGCCAGCTAGCTGAGGCCGTATTCTGTTCACCTTGAAATAATAATATTCACTAAAAAGGTTTTGTTCACTAACAATCATTAACGCAAGGAAGAAAAAATAACATAGAATCACCAAAAATAAGTTCACTTCAATGAAAATAAGTTCAGGTTACTAAAAATAAGCGCAGTTCGGTAAAAATAAGTTTATTTAGTAAAATTAAGTTTAGTTCAGTAAAATTAAGGCGACATGAAGAACTAAGTTGGTAAAGCTACCCAAGAACAGGGATCGGTTTCTAACTATATACACACTAACAAATAAATAATGCAACTTTAAGAAGAATTGCCGGGTAAGTATTCTTTAGATATATAAGTGCACTATATATTAAAACTTGGCATCACAAAAAGGTTATCTGAAATCTTCAATCACATTACAAATAAACAACAACAAACATATAAAAATTAGGAAAGTAGAAGTAGAAACAAAAAAAAAGAATCAAAAATTGAAACGGTGAGTTTAGGTAGGAATTAAGAAATAAAGTAGATAAAGATAGAAATGCTCACACGGCTAGCTTCAGGATCAAGACAAGTCTGAGAATTCTTGGAATCAGAAACGGCCTTAGGAGAGACCACAATTGGAGGTGCTCTTTTAACATCACATTTACAGTGGCGGAGGGAGGTTGGTTGAAACTTATCACCGGAGAGAGATGAAGATGAGAATGCAAGACCATTCTTTGATGAAGATGAAGATGGCACTGTTATCGCCCCGATGACACCCATTGTTGCCATTGTTGCTGCAGGAGTCAGCACCAGAGACTGAATGGTTGTAGTAACACTGATAGTGGAGCTTGAAGGAAAGAGATCTGGACGAGATTGTTTTAGAAATGTGGGATACGGACCGTCCAAGGATATTCATATATTACTACCCTTCATTTATTTGCCCCTTTTTTGGTTTCATATTACCATATCTAACCCCCACTGCTTTCTTCTTGGTACTTGTGATCTCTGCTTCAACACACACCGCTAATTCCTGACTCTTTTTTTCTCTCTTTTCTTCTTTCTTAATGTATGTCTTAACCTTTTTTAATTGGTGCTTCCTATTCTCGTTAATTAATAATAGTGTTTTTTTATTCGTCGTATTTACTACATCTTCCGTTTTAATATAAGTGATACACTTTTTAAAACGGGATGTTTTAAATTAAGTGATACATTTCACAAAGTTTCTAGATTTGGTAAAGTTTTGCTTGTAAAATGACATATATACCCTTACTTAAATTTGTAAACACACTTTTATAACATTTAACAAAGCTAATTAACCCCATCTAAACCTACCCACCCTATTATTTAATCTCTCTCCTCAACCTACCTCCTTCCCATCTCTCTCCTAATTTGGAACACAACCACCACCACCACCTAGTGATGGCAGTTGGGTCGGGTCAGCCCAACCCGTCTCATGGGCCATGCGGGCCCAGCCCGTCTAAACTCGTATTCAACCCAGCCCAACCCTCTAAATATTGAAACCCGCACCGGGCTAAATTTCGTCAACCCAGCCCATCAAAACCCAACTCGCAAAACCGCCCAGCCCGCACGTTAACCCATGAATTCACCCAACCCACCCATTCAGCCCACCCACCCAAACTCGCCCAACCCGCATGGACCGCCTAACCCGTCAATTTTGTTAAGTTAAAAGTTAAACGAGCTAGTAACTAAACATAAATTATGACTATACGAAAATTAATCATTATTCATAATTATTAATAAAACGAAAATTTTTAAACCAAATATTTCATATTTTCCATCAACATATTTCACAATTAGATCTTAATTGAATTATACAAAATTACAAATGCAAATATAAATCATAAACACATAATTCATATTCCATCAAACTTACTAACTCATTCGACCCAATAACTAACCCACCGAGCCCGCCCAACCCATCAACAGGCCAAGCCCAGTCCACCGAGCCCACCCAACCCATTAACCAACCAACCCGACCCACCCAACCCATTAACCAGCCCAGCCCGCTTCATAGCCCACCCAGCCCGCCCTATTAACCGCTAATGGCCCACCCAAACCCGCAGTGGGTCCACCCTCCAACCCAGCCCACCAACCCACCCAGCCCACTAGTTTTCCATACCCGCACCGGTTAAAATTTGTCCAGCCCATTGCCAACTCGGCCCAGCCCAGCCCACCCAATTGCCGCCACTACCACCACCACCACCGCTACCACCTGGGATAAGCTAAAAACCACCTTGCTCCTCAACCTACCACCCTAAAAACCACCTTTTCCGACACCTCTCTCCATTTCCGGCCTCTCTTCTCTCTCCACCACTCATTTCGGCGGTATAGCTGCGTTTTTTAAAGCATAAGCCTTCAAAAACCATAATTTTTGCTGCGTTTTTGAAGAATTTGAAGGCGAAAAAAGTGAAGATGAGAGCAACAACAAGGCGGGCTAGTGTGGGTTGTTTTCGTAGATTGTGGGTTGTTTTCGAAGGCGGGCTGGTGGTTTTGAGGGAGGATTGGTGGTTTTCGGCAGGGTGTAGGTGGTTTGTGAGGGAGGGGTGGTGGTTTTTGGCCAGATCTGAATGGTTTTCAAGGGAAGGTTGTTGTTTTCGGCGGTTGTGGGGTTGTTTTCAAATTCGGTCTGCTGGTTTTGAGGGAGGATTGGTGGTTTTCGACGAGGTATAGGAGGTTTGTGAGGGAGGGCTTGTGGTTTTCGCCAGATCTAAGTGTTTTTTTAAGGAGGGTTGGTGTTTTCGGCCGGCTGTGGGTTGTTTTCGAAGGTGATGTGTTTTCCGTAGTTGAATTACTCCCTCTTGAATTAGGATTTTGCCTAGGTTTTTACCTTTTACTTGAAAGGGTTTTTCCTATTTTAGGCTTAGTTTAATTAGTTTCCTTAACTATTTAATTTAATTTAAGGACTTCTTTAATTAATTTAGATTAGTTTGTTTTAAAAAAGATAAGATTAGTTTAAAAGATAAGATTAGGATTCTTTAAAGATATGAGTTAGGGGATTGTCCTAATCATATTAGGTTTTCTTATCTTTATCTTGTTAGACTAGGATTATTTTTTTATCTTATTTGTTTAGGATTAGGATTAGTTTTAAATGCTTTCTACATAGAATTTTGGTTTCCTTATTGTACTAGGAGTAGCCTAGTATATATAGGCGCCTGTTTCTCATTAATAAAATAAGTTTTGAAGTTTTTTTTTTCATGAAGTTTATACTTGTGAATTTAAGGTTGAGTGTCTTGCTTGTTAGCATTAAAAGAAAGAATGTGATCTATTCTTTAAAACCTTTGAATCGAGATTCAAAGATACTATCCCATTAGTGACTTGTTAAACTACACAACCATCCATCTTTTTTATCAAAACTTCACATAAAATTGTTCCCTTTAACCTTAAAACGTTCATCCACCCTCAAGAACCCTAAAGTAGCAATCTTTGGATCAAAATTCATATCAATTGGTGTGGCTTCTGCTGATTTTCGAAGCTTTGAGTGGCGTTTCGTGGCTATTGAAGCAATTTTCGAAGCACAAGCAAACTTGTCTAGATTCGAAAAGTTTTTGAGATCTAGATAGAGGATGTATTCGTACTAGATCTGCCCAACTTCATGACTAATGACCAAGATGAGATCTCTGCACTCCTGGAGAGTGATCTCTCGCCTGTTTATAGATGGTGTCCACAAGCAGTTGTTGATGTACAATTGAAGGCTATTTTTGATGGCTTTGATTTGCAACTAGAGATCAAGAACAATAAAGATTTGCAAGAACATACTTCTAATTTGCAAGAAGATATTTCTGATTTGCAAGAAGAGTTAAAGAATGATTCTTTTTTAGTTCTTGACAATAAAGATGCATTCTAGAAGACTCCTCATGACGTGCAACCAACAAAAGGGATATGGGTTTGTGATTCTGACACAATCATTAATCCTCCTTCAGATGTTCCTATCTGCACACAAGAACTGAATTTTACCAATGAAGAGAAGCATGGAGTTTACAGTTTGCACAGATTTCATACGCTGAGCTTTCTTTGTTCTTTTATTAAATTTTCTTGTTTACTGACGAGCTTAACTAGGTTTCGTGATTGTCAAAGTGATTTTGCTGTTATGATGGAGATGGTACTATGGGAATTAGTTCATCGGATATGGATGATTTCATGGTGCAGGCAAGCTACCCCAAGTTTGTCCTTTTGGGCATGAAATGTGAGGACACGTTTCTTTCAAGAGGGGGAGAATGATGTGTTTTCCGTAGTTGAATTACTCCCTCTTGAATTAGGATTTTGCCTAGGTTTTTACCTTTTACTTGAAAGGGTTTTTCCTATTTTACGCTTAGTTTAATTAGTTTCCTTAACTATTTAATTTAATTTAAGGACTTCTTTAATTAATTTAGATTAGTTTATTTTAAAAAAGATAAGATTAGTTTAAAAGATAAGATTAGGATTCTTTAAAGATATGAGTTAGGGGATTGTCCTAATCATATTAGGTTTTCTTATCTTTATCTTGTTAGACTAGGATTATTTTTTTATCTTATTTGTTTAGTATTAGGATTAGTTTTAAATGCTTTCTAGATAGAATTTTGGTTTTCTTATTGTACTAGGAGTAGCCTAGTATATATAGGCGCCTGTTTCTCATTAATAAAATAAGTTTTGAAGTTTGTTTTTTCATGAAGTTTATACTTGTGAATTTAATGTTGAGTACCTTGCTTGTTAGCATTAAAAGAAAGAATGTGATCTATTCTTTAAAACCTTGAATCGAGATTCAAAGATACTATCCCATTAGTGACTTGTTAAGCTACACAACCATCCATCTTTTTTATCAAAACTTCACATAAAATTGTTCCCTTTAACCTTAAAACGTTCATCCACCCTCAAGAACCCTAAAGTAGCAATCTTTGGATCAAAATTCATATCAGAAGGCAGGCTAGTGGTTTTGAGGGAGGATTGGTGGTTTTCGGCGGGGTGTAGGTGGTTTGTGAGGGAAGGCTGGTGTGGGTTACGGGTGTTTTTGGGGAGGAAAGGTGGTTTTATGCGAGGTCACGGTGGCAGTGAGGTGGGTCAGGTGGTGGGGTTGGCGGAGAGAGAGTGGGGGCAGTGGTGGTAGGTGGATAGTGATTATTAATTTAATTATATGTATCATCCCTCATTTTTCATTGTTTAATTACACTTAAGAAATTTTGCCTCAAAAACCGTAAAAGTGACAATGTATCACTTATGTTAAAACGGAGGAAGTATAACTCTAAATGTAAAGGGAGATGATGTCATAGTAAATTAGTAATGTGTGTCGGGACAATAATTTAGTAGTTGACTTATTTTATAGAAAATGTTATGATTAAAGTATGTGAGATCTATAAGGTACATGTGAGACCAAAAATTGACAAAAATAGGAGTAGATGGGCAATATAATTTGTCCATATAGGATAAGATAAAAAAGTAGGACAAATAAAAAGAAACGGACAAAAACAAAAAATATGACAAACAAAAAGAAACGGATGGAGTACTCTATTCTAAACTTTGATATTTATAAGAAACTCTATTCTAAACTTTGATACTTATAAGAAAACGAAAGTTATCTTAAAATTTTGATCTAGTAAAATTGATACAATCTAAATAACTCAACACAAAACTCAAATTAGATTGAAAAATAGAGACTAGAAATTGCACTAAAAGCCAATTTTTTCTTGTTTTAACATTGTTTTAAATTTCTTTTTATCTCACATCTATTAATACTTGTATTTATTAATTTACACCATTGTTTTAATTATTATTATATTTTTAAATTAAATATTCACTTAACCCAAAACTGACGCAACCCGACTCAAATACATAGACTCAAAATAGAACCGAAATGGAGTAGACTTGAGTTGATCGAAAACAGACTCAGATAAACCCAATGACCCAATTTTCAACTCTTCTAAAACTGCAATTTGAAACGCATTTAACAAAATTTCATAAGTTTTGTCTTATGACGTTGATTGGCATGGATATTCACTACTATTATCAAAATATGTATGTAAAACTTGTAGAAATATCAAACTTATTGTGATTTTAAACATGCATATTGTGGCAGTTGTTCACGTGTAGAAAATCTCAAGGCATCAATATTTTCCTCTGTAGACGCCTATATTTGTTCGTTTGTCACAATAACTGCCCGATTATGATTTATTTTAGATATCACCTATAATGGCTAGACTGATCCAATTATGCGAGAATTTAGAGTACGAGCCAAAAGTAGTATTCCATAATTTACATGCCATCAACTGCCAAATCATCATATTAATGTTTAAAATCATTTCTTAAGCCTTGATTTTCTCAATATTATTTTTTTCAAAATAATGTATCTTCTTTCGGCATTATATCTTCTTATGGTTCATATTTGAAGATCTTATATATTTTTCTATCGACTATGTTTGAAAATCACCTAAATTTAAACCAAATGTTGCAAGAGACTTAAAACTTTGTTTTTCTTTAGAGTTCTCATTTCTTGAAAATCCTTATTTTTCGGTTTCCTTGCTTCTTGAAAGCCAAGTTTGATTTTCTAAAGATTTGAAAATCAAGTCTCCTTAAAAATCTTCAATGTCATGGGAATCTTTATTCTTTACCTCTCCGATGCTTAAGTCAATAATCTAGAAAGATAAAGTATGTAGAGAGAATCTCTTATATGACAATAGCATTTTACGGGAAAGTGTGTCCTTCCCTTTCTGATGTGACATTAGGGTATTTATCCCTTTATAAAGGCCTTTAGGCCTCCTTATTTTGCCCTAATATAGGGTCTTTTGATTGGCTATCCACTAAGCAATTAACATGTGACATAGCTGATTGAATGTTCTCAGATTTGGGCTTGCATAACCCAAGGCCCTTTTTTATGATTGGTTGCTCAGAGGTTAACACGTGCCATCCTTATAGGGAGACATGTGTGATTCTCTGATGTTGACAAGTGTCATCCTGATAAGAGGTTTTTAGTGTGTCGTTAAGGCACTAAGAACCGCTTAGCAAACACAATTTATAAACCTAACGAGCAACTACTAAGAACGTAGTAATGACAAGTCAAGGGTCGAACCACAAGGACATCGGGATTGACTATAGTCCACTAAGTCCAAAACTACATAAGTGAAGGGTTTTTGGGGGGTTTAAGATTGAGTAGGTTATCAACTAATTAACTAGCTAATGAATACGAACTAATAATCAAATAGGAGAATTAATATAATAAGGAAAACACTAGAGTTCGGGCTACTCGTATGAACATGGGCTAGACAACGATAATCGACGGTATGGTGATTCACAACGGAGTCAATACAAGGTTAAGTTCCCCTCTAATTTACTTGAGTCCTCTCTCGAATGGTCCTCAAGAGTAATCGATTAATCAACCAACCAAATCCTCTTTCGAATGGTCTTTGGTCCGTTGATTAACAAATTCATTAAGTTCGGAAAACCCCTAATTATAGGATCCCCTTAATTCCTACCCAATCCCTTGGTCTAGAAATCAAGTCGAAACATGGGAATGACAAAAGGGATTAAAGTTCGATTAAGAACGATAGAAACCCTAAGTGCCCTAGCATAAACGTGATCAAGATCTATCCTAGGGTGTCAAAATACCACATTCAATGCATAGACAAACAATCGAATCATAAAAAGCATAGATAATCTACATTAAGCCCTTAATTCATACTTTCGCCCAAACCCTAGATAATGAACTACTCACTAACCGTGGATTCTAAGCAATTGAGATTCAATAAATTAAACATCATAAACAAAACAAATGAATTAAAGAAAAGAGATTGAAGAAAAATTACTTGAATTGATTAACGAATTCGATCTTCAAATATGAAACAACTAAGAAACCAAGTGTTTAGAGAGAGTTTAGGGCTAAGAGAGAGTAATTAGAAAACTAGAGTATAAGGTAATCACGAGTCTAAGCTAAGAAAACTAATTAAAAGAGTCATTAAAGTTTGACGGACAAAATGGGTCAAAGCTCGAAAGCAGGTCCACATGGTCGTGTCAAAAACGACACGAACGTGTAGACCTGTTACACAAGATTCTCAGCGTTTCTTCAAAGTTACTGCTTCCGTGGAAATAAATCGACACGACCGTGTCCATTAGACGTAAACTTTTCAAATCAGTGGGCAAGCAGAACAGGACTGACTTCGTGGAAATAGACCAGCACGGTCGTGTTGAAATCAACACGGTCGTGTAGACCTGCTAGTCAGCGGATAGCTCAACTTCAAACGATCATATCTCTCTCGTCTCTTATCGGAATTGGGCTTATGACCAGTCGTTGGAAAGCTATCAAAACGAGCTAACACTTCCCACCAGAATCACCTTAATCCGATTTACGGATCCAACGATATGTATATTTGAAGCTCAACAGTCCACAACTAATCTTCCAATGATCATATATGACTTCAAAAACCTGCTAGTTATCCTGAAAATCATCCAAAAACAACTAAACAAATAATGAAGTGACAATATAACTCAAAGGTGACAAAAACCATGCAATGCAAGACTAAAATGCTCTTAATCTATATGCAACCACACTAAAAATGCAGCATGGATAAGCATAATAAAGTGCTTATCACATCCCTCCTAGGGTGACATGTGTAAGTCGTAGATTGGGTCACATGTCACTAGATGAGTGCTTGATTTTTTGCCTACAACATCAACCCTTTTTCCTAAAACTCCAATGACATGGGAACTTTTAACTTTTCTATTTTCCCGGTCTAGAAAACTAATTTCAATTTTTCCATGACTTGAAAAACAATCTGGTTATTTAGGCCACCTTGTTCCACCGTACATACAGTCATTGTTGAGGGCTCACTAGGTCTACATTCCCTGATAGAATCGTTCCAAGAGAACTATGGCCATCGTGTCAGAATTTTTCAATAGGAGGACTTATTGTGGACCATAAATTTGTCCCTTGTCCCAATGAATGCTTGATGTATCACATTTATATATAGTTTTTAGATGCATTTATATTGCATTTAGAACTCTTTTAGAGCATTTAGGTGCATAATGACATGAAGTGCATAAGTTGCACTCTACTACTCCTTGTTTGTGTGTTTTAATGATTTTCAGGTTATTTGATACAAATTGATCATGCTTATCAAGGATCTAGCCTATTGATCATTGAAGATGAAGATAGCTTGCACAAGGATCACAATGTATCCGTTTTGGGACAATTTTGAATTGGAATGAAGTAAAGAGTTATTGAAAGAAGTACCAAAACTGACACATGTTCACTATTTTGATCATAACTATTCATAGAAAATTGATAATCAAGTAAATTCCAATTGAGTTGGAATCTATACCTCAAGAGCTTTCCAACAATAGGTCACACGCCCTAAACGGACTTCTGGTTTGGGAGATACGGCCTTCGCAAGTTGATGCAGAATTGCAATTTACCCACCCGATAGGGCCTAAAGCACGAGCAGCTCCTTTTCCGAATTATTTTAGCTTTAGGAGGTTAATATAAATAGTTTAACTTCATTATTTATTAGACATCTTTTATTCAGCTTTGTTTAGTATTAGTTTAGAGAGATTTCTTAGAGTAAACACTTAGATTAATTCCAAAGGTGATTGAACCTTAGATCAATTTTCCCTAGAAATTCTTGGATTTTTTGCAATATGAGATTGAATGCCATAACTCTTATTTGTATGTTAATTTTTATTGGTGCTATTGGAAAATCTGCACAGATAGGCGTAAACCCAGAATAGGACTTATGAGGGGGGACCGCAGGCCAGCCTGGCCGTGAGCGTGGTGGGAGCGGGCTTCCAAAAAAGCCAGCCCCGGACGGGGTCAGCAATAAAGATTATTGCTTTCCGTCAATTTGGTACTATTCTTCTCTCTGAATATCTTTAGTTATTTCTTAATTTCTTAGTTTGATTGTCTAATTGATTCATGATGCAAAGATTAGAGTTTTATTTTTAGTTTTGTTATTGCTAATTCGATTATGTGTGAGTAGTCATGTTTCTAGGGTTTAGGGAGGAAAACCATGTTTATACCATGATCCATATTTGAATTGCTATTAGTTTCTAGGTTTTGATTAAATTGATTACGGTGTGATTTGTTCTTATTAAGTAATTAATGTTATTGCGCAGTTTCATTATTTGCTTGAGGTTAATAATTGTTTGCACAAATCTGTCCTACTTTTAGAGGCCTTGTACACATCAGTAACTCTGATTACGTTAGTGAACATGCAACGTATGTTGAATTATGGGCGTTGAGACTTAACCGTAGCTTGACACGTGCTCTAATCCATCGATTCTTGACCTAGGTTCTGATAGTTGTTGATTCTTTGATTGGTATAAGCATGGTAGACCGAACTAATTTCCTAGGCCTTTAATTCATAGATTAAATCTCTCTTTATATTGCTTTCTAGTGTTTAATTAGTACTTCAGTTGATTTCTCTCTGATTTTATCTGGAGTAGCTCTTTTAGCTAGATATTAAGTTAGAAATGTTGTCTCTCTGTGGATTCGACCCTACTTCCCTTGACTACCATTGTTAGAGGACTTAGGATTTATCTTTGATTAGGTGATACGACTTTAGCCTATCACTTCTCGATCTACTTTAGAATTGATCATTTACTCCGAAGCCGATTCATCTACATAAGGACTTGGGGTACAAAGAATAAAACAATTAAAATCATTTCTCTTCTAGTTCAAATAGCAAAAAGTAACTCGTATTACTAGAGTTCTTTTTAAACGGGTGAAAATATTTAAATAAGTACTTGTATGTAGATCATGCGATCCACTAAAATTTTGCGCATTACGATTTAGTAGTAATTAAATATAAGTAATACTCATCATTTAGCGCAAAAAGTGTTATTATTAAAAAGAGAAAATAATTCATCTCATTTACAATATGGATTTCAAAAGTTTCACTTAACTCTCGATTTTCATTCATTTTCATCATTTATTTTGACAAATGAAGTAACAAAAATATGATGGACTAATGGTTAGAGCTCTTTATTCCATACATGAGGTTACAGGTTCGAATCTTCACATTAACAATCTTTTTTTAATATATAAGAATGATGTAGATAGAATACTACAGGAAAAAGGATGGTGACACGTGGCGGATCGCAATTCTTGTCTATGCTCTTTAATATATATAGATATTTAATTAACTATAGTATACATGATTATATTTAATAGGAAAAATTGCTTCTAATAATGCAACCTTTTGACGATTCACAAATAATAAACCTAAGATACAACCTTTTTACCCCCCCATTAACTTTGAAGTGCCTTTCCATCAATCGTTCGTCCGCCTTGGTGATTCTAGAAGCTCCTTCATGAATTTATCTTAACACATAAACTCCTTCTTCTGGGGTCATACATTTGAGCAAATGATGTGTAAAAATTATTTTTTGTGAAGTACTCCGGTATACAACTTGAACACTCATCTTGCTTCTATATCTTCTTGTAATCAACCACATCAGCAGGTAGATCTTCTTTCTTGCATGATATTATCTAATTAAAATCCAAGTATTTCCACTGTCGAGGAACATCGAACTTTTCTCATGGGTATTTGGTCTCTCTACTACCTCCCACATGATATTCTGAGGCATGTTTTTTAGCTGGGTTAGCTAGCTTGGCTAGGGCAGCTACTTGTTGATTCTCAGATCGAGGGATGTGCTTGATGTTGAACGCTTGAAATTTCTCAACCAAATCAATTGCTTACTCGAATTATGCTTTCATATTGTCTTCTTTAACTTCAAATTCTTCAGAATTTCGGCCATAATGAGATGAGCGTCAAATTGTACTTGGATGGACTGATATGCTCATTTTACATAGGATTTTAGCCTCTTTTCCCCTCTTGTTTTATACCCTTTTAGAGCTCTTAGAGCTCTTTATTGTGAGATTTGATATGTTTGGGTATGTTTCGTGTTTTTGGGCTTAATTTGTGCAGATTAGGTGTCTGATGCCTTTTTTCGTCACTTAGAACCATTGCCCAAAGTAAATAAGGATTCGGAGTACCCCGAGAGCGATTCTGGAGCTCTCGGGATGAAAAGAAGCAAGAAAGGAGCTCTGTAGTGTATGCCCGGCCACCCGCATGACCGCCCGAATGGGGCCGTAAGCATTTTTTAGCATTGTTAAGAAGTTGCCTAAGTCCAAGCCGGCCGCCCTGGACTAGCCCCCCCCCCGGGCCAACTCGCCTGCCAGGGCCAATTCGCCCGCCCGGGCTCCTGTTACGAAGAAGAGAAAAGAGCCACATTTGAAAGCCACCCACCCAGGCACCTTCGCCCGCCCGCCCAGGCGGTTTCTTAGAGGATTATTTTTTCAGCTTATTTTATTTTTGAACCTTAAGCTATAAATACTTAACCTTAATTTTCGATTACTTTATCTTAGTTTTATCATTAGTTCCGTAATTTAGCTTAGTTCAAACTCTTAGTTTCTCTCAAGTTTACATTGTTCGAACATCGTTAGATTTCAATAAAGTTTCTACCTTTTATTGTTTTGCTTATTGCTTTTATTAGATCTTAATTATGTCATCCTTGATTATTGATGCTTTAGTTTCAATAGTCATGTCTGAGTAGTTCCTTTTCTAGGGTTTCTAGGGAGGGAAGCCATGCTTATATTATGATGGAATATTATTTTTAATAAGTCAACCTTTAACCCATCTTCTAATATTAAGTTAACTTTTGAGTTATTCTAAAATAAGTTAAGTTTGCAGGGGTTTTTACTTTTAACAAGTTCAGGTGACCGGTAACTTGAACATCAGGTAAAAATAATATTTTCTCTTTTCTTCCCTTATGCCAACCATGTCAAAACCTCACTCAACCATGTGAGCCACCAACCACCCTAACTAGCACTACCATCAATTGAACCAACACCAGCTAAAAAACCCGCCCACCACACCAACACACCACCAACTAATGGCACCATCTCACCACTACAAGGTCCACAAACACCATCTGACTCCCCCCCCCCAAACCACCATCGGACCTTCTCTTTTTGGAACCTACGACCACCACCTTGAAGGCTCAACCCGTTGAAGTCGACTATAAAACCTCCACGCAACCATCAATTAAACCACCCCATCCCCTTTGAAAACCACCTACAACCCTTAATCAAACCACCACCCTCACCAGGTGCCATCCTAATCCACTCAAACCACCACCCCCACCGAATCCCACCCTAACCCCAAGCAAACCTGCCCACCCCCTTTGAAAAATCACCTGCACCCTAACCCACTCAAACCACCAGCACACCGAATCACACCCTAACCCCAATCAAACCAGCCCACCCCATTGAAATAACCTTCAATCAAACTACCACCTTAACCCCAATTAAACCACCACCACCGAATCACACGCAACATCAATCTATCCCCACCAAATCCACCTAAAACAACTCCTAAAATCATCCATGGATCCCCTGATTTGCGAATATAAACGAATAGAAGGGAGGTGAGAGGGAGAAGAGGCTATCATATTCTTGTTGCGTGAAACATTATAGGTGGCGTTTGTCATGGCTCTATTTTCTGATGTAGAGACGTTGTATGGTGGCATCATTATGGTGGTTGTTGGATGGTGTTTGAAAGCAGCCCAGATGTAGGGGAGGAGGAGGGGGAGCGAAAAAGAAAAAGAAAAGAAAGGGGTAGATGGTAGTGAGCACTAGCAGGGGGTAGGGAGGAGAGAGATGGGGGGTTAAGGGTTTTAAAAAATGCAAAATTTAAACAAATCAAAATACGACACGTAGATAAGCAACCTACAATAACAGGTTGGTAACTTATTGGACTCGTTAAAAGTAAAATTCCCTACAAGCTTAACTTATTCCAAAATAACCCAAAAGTTAACTTAATATTAGAAGATGGGTTAAAGGTGGACTTATTGAAAATAATTTTTCCTGTTATGATTTGATTTGAATGTTTAGCTTTACTTAGGTTGTGATTAGAGAAATATAATGTGATTTATTCTTCATGCGTGATTTATGTTAGTGGCCAGTTTAATGAATTGCGTCTGGCAAATACCTATTTAGCCCGATCGTACGCTTATTGGTAGAGGCTTAGAACACACTATTAATCATTATTATGTTAGCGATCGTACTGCACATGTTGGATTATGAGCGTTATGACCCGATCGTAGCTTAACAACTGCTCTAATTACTCGACTCTATACCTAGGTTATGTTAGTCTTTTGAACCCCTTTAATTGATATATGCATGGTGGACCAAACTAGTACCCTAGGCTTTTATTATCTAATTCAATCTTCATTTAGTTGTCATGCATTCTCATTAGTCTAGTATTAGTTAATTAATTCATCCTTATTCTCCATCTGAAGTATCTTTATAGTTGAGCTTTAACTACGAAAATCTGTCTCCCTGTGAATTCGACCCTACTTCCCTGACTACTATTGTTAGAGGACTTCAGATTACTTTTTATTAGGTGATACGACTTTAGCCTATCATGGACTTAACGATGATAATTGTGATGCATAAGTGGAGTCTGGAATGAGGGCCTCATGTTTAGATTTACGGTTAAAGGTATGAAAGGAAAAGTTGATGCATGCTCAAACCTTTCTCCTTTAGGGAGGTAGACTTTCTCAAGCCACACTACCTGCTTGACTAGAGAGTCATTTACAAGGGGAAGAAGTGACTGAGGGGGTGGTCTATGAGAACACTCAGCGACAAAGTTTGCGAGGACTTGTGCTTGATAGATTTTCAAGGCTCGAAATCTAGACCAAAGTTCGAAAACAAGTCTGACCAATTAGTCATTCTTATCGAGTGATTCTTTCTCTTCAATACCTTCCATATTGGTTGATTATTAAGCACTTTGATCGGGTGTACTTGAAAAGAGGGTCTAAGCTTTCTTCTAGCGGTCATTTATGCACATAAGACCTTTTCAATAAGGGCGTATCTTATTTTTTTCCCCTCTTAGTGCATGACTTACAAAATTACAGGTTGTTAGCCTTGTTCCCTTTCAGCAATAAGTAATCGAAAACTTCGGAATTGTTATGAGTTACACATGTAAAGTATCACCTAATAAGGGACTAGCCAACTTTGGAATATTCTGAGGTGATCCTTCAAATGTTGTAAGGCCTTTTCTACCTCCTCATTCAATAAGATTTATGGCCTTTTGAGGCTTCAAAAAATGACTAGGATATGTCAACTTACCATGATACAAAACATCTAAGAGCCGCAAAGCAGCCTTTGGACTTCTTTCACGTTTCAAAGGCACGAATTAGCATAAATACCCTTGCGATCGACAAGAAATTCAAAATATTTTCCACCCTATACTCCTAAAAATACATTTACTTGGGATAAGCTTCAATCTACATTTATTTGGGATAAGCTTCAATCTACATTTCCCATTGGTTTCAAATGTCTCCCTTAGATGAGCTAGATGATCAGGGTTTCTTCACTTTTTACTATTATATCATCCACATACACCTCAATGTTATGGAAAATCTCCCCCCATCTTGTTTACTATGCACTAAATGGCCCCTGTATATTTCAAACCAATGATGTCACAATATGGGAACAGCCCCATGGCTAAAGATGTTGGTCGTGTGCACTTGATCTTCTTCTCTCAACACCTGATGGTATACAACATGTGCATTCATAGAGTTGAAGAGCTTTGTCCAGCTATTGAGTCCACTCGCCTATGAATCTTAGGTAGAGGGTGCTCATATTTCGAGCAAGTCGTGTTCAAATCCGTTAAGTCGACGCTCATACGCCAAGATCCATTAGACTTCTTTACTATGTTACATAACCATTCGGTGTATTAACAGTTTTACACTCTCTGATGAAGACGACTTCAAGTAGCTTCTTGACTGAGGTTTCATTCCCTTAATTTCTTTTAGGTCCCGCATGCCTCAACTTCTACTTGATCGACCTTAATCCTTCCTCAGGTTCAACTCATAGGTCGTGACCAAGGGGTCGGTTCCAAGCACCAATTATGCCTCCTCTACCAAATATGAAAATAAATCTTGATACTGCTATAGAACATAAATGATTGACTCTCTCAATTGAGGACTTAGATTTTTCCAGACTCTTATAATCCAGGAGGGATCATTTCCAAGGGTGATTTTTTCATCTTCCTTCATCGGATTTCTCTGACGTATATATGCTTAAGACTGACGGATGGACCGGGGTTCATCTACCTCTATTATCTCTTTCCTTTTCAGCTTCTCGTCACTTTGGTGAGGAGCTCTTGCTAAAAGTCTTCAAACTATTCATATAACACTCCCTTCTCTCATGTTGGGTTATACAACTTTCTGATGGAACCATTACTTGTTTCAAATTGCAAGATAGATGAAATGTTGAGATTCCATCTTTAACTTGATTCATAAGGGGGGCGAATGAAACGCCATGGTAGAGGGATACCCACCATATGAAAGTTGACAAAGAGAGTACTTTCTTCTTTTTTTCACCCAATTGAACTGGCAACTTCATTGTTCCAATAGGGTAGACAAACGCCCTCCAAGCCCTACTAGTGGCTCTTAATGGGTGAAAGCTGAAAGGTCTGCTCCTTGTATTGGAGTTGGTTCAAGCAATTCAAAGTGATGATGTCAGTTGAACTGTCATTGTCTCCATATTTCATTTCTCTTTTTATAAAACAACTTATCGGTTACCCAACAAGACTTTTACAAGTTAAAAGTAGCATCAAGCAATTGAAATGAACTAACACTTTCCATTTTATATTTTTTTATAGTTTTCTCATTATATCAATTTTCATAAATTTCCTTACTTTCCTATTCTAACATTGCTTAGATACTAAGTTCATTTATTGGCAATGATGCAAATTTGAGAAAAAATGTAGATTTTGTGTTTGTTAGCACACAACACTTGTGACTAGTGAGTAACGAGAAATTATAAACATCTATATGGTCGAGTCTCTTTGGACTCCACCATATTGGCATTTTTGCAATGTGGTGTGAAATGAAGGGTAAAAGGGAGAGCCCTTACACAATAAAAAAACAAATAAATTATATTTGACCAAAAAGTAAAAGAAAAAAATTAAAAAAGACTAGTTGTCGCATCGTCATTGGTACACGGAGGAGAGAGAAAATAATGTGTTTAAATTATTCCACGGCTATTTTATTCTAAAATAAAAGTCAATTTTTTAAAAATTTTTTACCAACGGTCATATTTTTTCAAGATCTATAAAACGACACCAATCTTGATGTATTTTGAAATAGTTTTCGAAAAACCATTTTCTACCTTATTTTCTCTTCTTAAACCACATTGCTTGCTTTGATAAATTTTTGTACTTCCTCCGTTTTCTTTTAGCTGCTACACTTTCCAAATAAAGAAATTTCTTATTAGATGTTACACTTCTTAATTTGGCTTTTCTTTCTCTCTATCTTTCCTATCACATGGCTTTTCCTCTCAATCTCTCCCACATCAAAAAAACGAATTGGAGTCCGCAAAAAAAAAAAGTGTCGCATCTAATTTTATACGGAGGAAGTGAGTTTTTTTGCTGAAAGAATTCCTAATAAATGTTAATCATGTATTCCCTCCATCCCAATTTATTTGATACATATATTTTTTTTACAGATTTCAAGATACGATTTCAAAAACTAATATCTCAAATTTGGTATAAGAAAAAATTATGAAATTATATATTTGGAAAGTACACATTGATACAAATCAGTAGGATCCCACATAAGTATGTTTTCCATTACGTATATAAACCAAAAGGCAGCCTAAGTGACTTAATAGTGCATAAAGTCAATATGTAGCAAATAAATTGGGAAGGAGAGAGTAAATAAATTATTAAGTTCAGATAATTATAACCTAACCACATTTAAGTTTAAATTATCTTATCTTACAAATTTTACTTATTCATGTACATATTTAGATACTTCAAATAAATAAATGATGTAAGAGAGACAAAATTGGTACGGGGTAGAAAAGAAGAGGTGATGAACTTAAAAATAGGTCATTGTTAGTAAGAAAAGGTTGAAATATGACATTTTATGAGAGAGAAACGCAAATAAATCAACTACCGAAGCATAAAAATTTTGCTACCAAAATGACTTACTTCAACTAAATTCAAATCAACTACAAAAACATATACCTTTTGATCGAAAAAAACATCAATGTAATACCAAAGCATAAAGCCTTTTGCTACCAAAACAACATAGATCAACTAGAATTAAATCGACTACCAAACAGAAGAATTTTTGCTACCAAAATAAGTTCAATGTAATACCAAAGTATAAAACTTTTGCTACCACAACAACTTAGATCAACTAAGCTCAAATCAACTGCCAAAACGTATACCTTTTGCTACCAAAATAACTTCAATTTAATACCAAAGCATAAAACTTTTGCTACCAAAACAATTTAGATCAACTAAACTCACATTAACTATCAAAACATATACCTTTTGCTACGAAAACAACTTCAATATAATACCAAAGCATAAAATTGTTGCTACCAAAACAATTTAGTTCAAATAAATTCACATTAACTATCAAAACATATACCTTTTATTACGAAAACAACTTCAATGTAATACCAAAGCATAAAACTTTTGCTACCAAAACAACTTAGATTAACTAAATTCACATTAACTATCAAAACATATACCTTTTGCTACGAAAACAACTTCAATGTAATACAAAATCAAAAATATAAGATTTTTGCTCCCAAAATAACTTAGATCAGCTAAACACACAATAACTATCAAAATGTATATTTTTTGCTATAAAAACAACTTCAATGTAATACAAAAGTATGAAACTTTTTCTACCAACATAACTTACAACAACTACCAAACAGAAGATCTTATGCTACCAAAACAACTTCAATGAAATACAAAAGTATAAAACTTTGGAAAAATTTAATCAAACAGCACAGACTATACGTTTATTTCACAAAAAAGCACCCAAAAAAATGTGCACAAGACAACACAAATTTTTCAAATTGGTGCAGACTATGACATAAGTGGTTTTTTCGCCTAGGATTCCCTATTTCCGGTAAATCTTTATTATTTTAGATTTTTATCATTTTGCTATCGTGTTTAATTTCCTCCACTTTAAATAAAATATTGGATCTAAAACTCACCTTATTTCCTCTTTGAAACCCTATTATTTCCCCCAAATGAATTTTGTTTATCAAACCCTAGAATTGGGATATGAGTGGAAAATGTTCAAAGAAGAAATCAAAGTGGAGGAAAAATGTAGAAAAATAAAAAAAATTACAATAACAAAGTGTAACACCCGGCCCAAACCGAACCCTTATTATATTAATAAAACTCGTTTGAGGGGAAATCAACGAGGGTTCGATTCGGATGGAGCGTTACCGCCGCACTTAATTCCAAGACTCAACTCCTTGGAATTAAGTGCAAGGCTAAGTAACTAAAAAATATTCATTCCAAACTACATTAAAAATCAATCCTTACAACCAAATTAAAATAGTTCATTAAGTACTAAATATTAAGTGTTTCAGAGTTCCAGCGGAAGCAAAATGTTAAACTAGGTGGATGACAACTTCTAGTTGATCTCTCATAATTCCCCTCGTTCACCCACCTGCAAATAAACATTGAAAAAGACAAGAGAGGCAAGCTCCCAAAAATCAGAAAAACTGAGTAATTCCAACTCCATCCCGTAAAGTACTTTATTTTATAAGTCGAGTTGAAAAGCATAGCACATAAATACATACAGTTAATAGGTCACATTAACATAGAAATATTTTATTTTATTTACGGAAGGGAAGGAGAACGCTAGCAAGCCGGTGATGCACCACGTAAACCACTTGCTTAAATAATGTGAGCCGGTGAAACACCACGTAAACCACTCACACAGTGGGCCGGTGATACACCACGTAAGCCACCCACTAAAATAAAATTGGCCATAAAACAGAGTCCCTAGTGTGCACACCGCTTCTAACTTGGAAACACATCAAGATAGAAGGAAGACAAATAACAAAAAAATCAGCATAGTAACAAAAGAACCTGTAGGTGGCCGCTGAACCTCCCATACAGGGCAACCTGTTCATCACTTCCTTCATTTATTCCACTTTAAGTGATTTATAGTTTTTACTTCAAGTTATCACATATCACACATTCACATATACCTCGTTCTTTTAACTGAGAGTGAAAAGCGTTACTCCAATTCCATAACTCATTTCATACATAGCTAATTTCGATAGCATGTCCATATTCCCAACCATCACTTGGTTACATTAACTCATAACCATTTCCATTATCACGATGTTAACTTCCGTTTATAACTTCCATATTAATAATAACGATTACAATAACCATATTAAATAATAACGATAATAATATTAACAATAATAATAATAATAATAATAATAATAATAATAATAATAATAATAATAATAACAATAACAATAATAACAAAGTTATATCGAGTTTAATTACTACGTTAAACAACGTTATAAAAGTCATTGTCATAGTCCATAATCTAACTTCCATATTCATGGTTCATGATAAAGATCCATTCTTGTTATCCATTCCATTACTCATAATTCATACTTAAATTGATAATCATCACCATAACTAATCCATAATCAAAATCCACATTTTAACTTTATTATCACATAATCACATCATTAATTCACATAATCTCAAGGTTACATCGTTTTATTTTACGGAATCTACTTGTGGATGAACATTGGTAATTACCTCTTGAAGCGTGTCCGAAGTTAATCCACGAGTTAATCGCACTCTCGATAATCTTCTTCTACTAGATCGGAGTCTACAATTAAACGAAATCTAAAATTAGTTTCCTAAATAACCCCTTATAATTTTATAAATAAATAACTTAAATAATTTAAATAACTTAAAGAAACTTATTATTTATTTCAAAGAAGTTTATAAATCGAAGCTTATGTTTCTCGAATTTATTTATAAAAATCATTTTAAGTACTTAAACATTATTTCAACTTTAATATTTAGTTAAACGTTATAAATAATTTTAAATAAACACAGGAAATCAACTTCAATATATTCATTATTTTATTTTAGAAACTTAGAAATATTTTTAAGTTATGAAAAGTTAGTAAACATTAATAGTAATAGTAAACTTAAAATGAAAGTTTTATTTTTAATTAAACAAAACAACTAACAAAGAAGGATGGGTCATTTATTTAAAGTGTTGGGCTAACTTTAGAATTAAAAATCTGATTTGGGAGGGAGTAAGATTGGTCTTTGGGTCAATGTAAGTAAGTAAGGAGGCTTTGGGTTATTTTGGGTTATTTGTTAAGTGGAAACATAAGAGAAGGAAATAAAAGAAACAGTATAAGAGGAAGGGAGGAAGGAAAAACAGAGGAAGGTGGCTGCCGGATTTTTGATGCCGGTTTCTGGCGACTCTGGGCGGCCGGAGGGTGGAGCGGTGGCTGGGCTAGGCGGCAGCAAGACTGCATTTTTTTTGTGGGTGGTTGTGCTACGTGGCAGCAGCGAAAGGGGAGGGGGGGAAGCTGTGTGGCTGCGTGCTGCTGCTGCACTGTGGCGGCAGTGGCTACCGCTGCTTGCGGCGGTGGTGGCCGCTGCTGCCGTGCGACGGTGGTTGGCCGACGGAGGGAGATTTGTGGTGGTTTAAGTGGTGGAGCTTGAGGTGGTGTTTTAATGGTGGTTTTATCATTTTATTTTCTTAATTTTTCAAAACTAAAATCAGAATTTTAGAGGGGGGAAAGAAGAGAGTGAAGCAAACCTTAAATGTGATTTGCTTGAGTTCTTGGGTGGGTATAGATGGGGTATTTATAGGCAAAATTTCTGATTTTTTTGTTTGAATGGTCAAGCTACCATTGATGAGGGTGAGGTATGGAGGTTGAAGAGAGATTGATTGTTTGACTAGGGAGTTGGTCTTGGTCAGATTTTGGAGTGGAAAATCTGATTTTGCAAGTGGGGAAAATCTGATTTTGCAAGTGGGAAGTTATGGTTTGCTTGAGATTTTGGAGAAACCATTACTATGGTTGTTGGGTGAAGGAGAAAGGTGATGATGGAGGGTGATAAGTGATATGTAATGGATGATAGGTGATAAGTGATAAGTGATGGATAATGGGTGATAAGGGCATGTGTAGTAATTTTAAAATCTAGCTTAAAAGTTGTACATCAAATTAGCTAAGTACATAAGATGTACATAAAAGGAAAAATTGCCTAGAATAATGCAACCTTTTGGTGATTCGCAGATAATAATGCAACCTTTCGATTATTCTGGAATAATGCAACCTTAATACCCCATTTATTTTAAACAGGACAAAACCGGTTATAACTTGAAGAATAGGTAAAATGTGACACTTGTCGCATAATAATTGGCTCTCATAAACAATTTTAAAAAGTAAAATAAAACCAAAAAAACAAAAACAAAATTAAAAAAAAAAATCAAACTACCCCCTCCCCCCACCCCACGTCAACCCTCTCTCTCCTCCCCACTCCTCCCTTTCCCAGCCACGAACCACCAGATTCACTCGCCATTATCAATGGTCGGAAGAAGCATCCACTCGTCCATCGAAGCATGGGGGTCCCACCACCTCGCTCTCAACCGCGGAAACCTCCGTCAACAACACTGGCTCCAAGTCGCCGACACGTTAACTCCTCCGGTGACCGGCGCTAGCGAACTATATTCAATGTAAGAACCGCATTGACACTTTGAAGAAGAAGTACAAAATCGAGAAATCTAAGACCGTTGATTCCTCCGGCGAGTATGAGAGTCCCTGGCCGTTTTTCTCCCGCCTCGCGTTTCTCATCGCTGGCAGTGGCGGTGATAATTCTTTTTTTTCACGAAAATTATCGGCGGAGTCTCCTTCGACGGAGACGGCGCTGGTGAATTTTCCGGTAGCGCCGAGGTCGATGATGATAAGGGAAGAGAGATAGAGATGAAGATGGAGGGTTCAAGTTTAACAATGGATGTGAGCAATTAGCGGAAGCGATAATGAGATTTGGGGAGGTGTATGAGAGAGTAGAAGCAGTGAAGCAAGGGAATGGAGGGGGTGGCAGGTTGGGGTGGGAGAGGTGGGGGCTGGGGGTAGGGGAGGTGCGGCAGGGGTGGAGGTGGGGGTTAGGAGGGTTTTGTTTTATTTTATTTTTTTATATTAATATATTAATTAGAATTTAAAGTTTTCAATAAAAATTACCCATTGTTTAGGTTACCGGTCATTTGTCCTGTTTAAAATAAATGGGGTATTAAGCTTGCATTATTCCAGAATAATCAAAAGGTTGCATTATTCTAGGCAATTTTTCCTACATAAAATGACATTCTAATGAATTAATATTTCAAAATGTTTCTTTAAAATAATTTCAATATGAAATAATAACATTAATAATAGAAATAATATTATATCATTAAAATAATAAATAATTTTCAAATAATTTAAAATAAATCGAGATAAATCAAATAAAATTCATTAAAATTCATATTGATACGTTTTTAATTTAAATAAAAATAATTTATTAATTTATCAAAATTTTGGGTATTACATCTACTCCTCCTTAAAAACGAAGTTCGTCCTCGAACTTCAAAGTTAGTTATTTTAATCCTAGCGAAAAATTAGTTTTGTGCTTTGTTAGTATTACATTCGGTCTCCCTTAAGGAGTTTCGTCCTCGAAACTTGATAATTATACCTCGGAAAAGAGCTCGGGGTAGGGCTTTTTCATGTCGTCTTCTGTTTCCCTAGTTGCTTCTTCAGAAGTTTGGTTTGACCACCGTACTTTGACTAACTTAATGGCTTTGTTTCGGGTGTTTCTCGTTTTGACATCGAGGATTCTAACAGGACGTTCCTCAAAAGTGAGAGTTTCATCAAGCTCTATGATTTCAGGTTGGATGACATGGGAAGGGTCGAAAATGTATTTACGAAGTTGAGACACATGGAAAACATTATGAACATTGGCTAATTCTGTAGGCAAGGCTAACCTATAGGCCACTTCTCCAATTCTTTCTAGTATCTCATAGGGTCCGATATAACGAGGATTCAACTTTCCTTTTTTACCGAACCTCATTACTCCCTTGGTTGGCGAAACTTTGAGAAACACTTTCTCTCCATCTTCAAACTCTAAATCTCGTCTCCTTTGATCGGCATACGACTTTTGTCGGTCTTGAGCTACTTTCATACGCTCTTGAATCATTTTCACCTTGCTGGTAGTCTCTTCGATCATTTCCGGTCCCAAATTCAATGACTCGTTCACATCATTCCAACGTATGGGACTTCTACATTTACGTCCATACAATGCCTCGTAAGGTGCCATTCCAATGCTTGAGTGATAACTATTGTGGTATGAGAATTCGATGTACATCAAATGATTATCCCAACATCCTCTGAAATCCATTACACAAGCTCTCAACATATCCTCTAAGGTCTGAATGGTTCTTTCTGTTTGACCATCTGTCGCTGGATGAAAGGCTGTACTAAATTTCAATATTGTCCCCACCGCTGTCTGAAGTTGTTTCCAAAAGTTAGATAAGAATCTCGAATCCCTATCGGAAACGATGTCCTTTGGAAGACATAGAAATAATTTTAAATAAACATAGGAAATCAACTTCAATATATTCATTATTTTATTTTAGAAACTTAGAAATATTTTTAAGTTATGAAAAGTTAATAAACATTAATAGTAATGATAAACTTAAAATAAAAGTTCTATTTTTAATTAAACAAAACAACTAACAAAGAAGGATGGGTACTTTATTTAAAGTGTTGGGCTAACTTTAGAATAAAAAATCTGATTTGGGAGGGAGTAAGATTGGGCTTTGGGTCAATGTAAGTAAGTAAGGAGGCTTTGGGTTATTTTGGGTTATTTGTTAAGTGGAAACATAAGAGAAGGAAATAAAAGAACAGTAGAAGAGGAAGGAAGGAAAAACAGAGGAAGGTGGCTGCCTGATTTTTGGTGCCGGTTTCCGGCGACTCTGGGCGGCCGAGGGTGGAGCAGTGGCTGGGCTAGGCGGCAGCAAGGCTGCGTTTTTTTTTGTGGGTTGTTGTGCTGCATGGCAGCAGCGAAAGGGGGGAGGGAGGCTGTGTGGCTGCGTGCTGCTGCTGCACGGTGGCGGCAGTGGCTGCCGCTGCTTGCGGCGGTGGTGGTCGCTGCTGCCGTGCGGCGGTGGTTGGTCGACGGAGGGAGATTTGTGGTGGTTTAAGTGGTGAAACTTGAGGTGGTGTTTTAATGGTGGTTTTATCATTTTATTTTCTTAATTTTTCAAAACTAAAATCAGAATTTTAGAGGGGAGAAAGAAGAGAGTGAAGCAAACCTTGAATGTGATTTGCTTGAGTTCTTGGGTGGGTATAGATGGGATATTTATAGTCAAAATTTCTGATTTTTT
Organism: Patellifolia procumbens; assembly: GCA_947645195.1. Classification (NCBI taxonomy): domain Eukaryota; kingdom Viridiplantae; phylum Streptophyta; class Magnoliopsida; order Caryophyllales; family Amaranthaceae; genus Patellifolia; species Patellifolia procumbens. The sequence continues at coordinate 12,208,362 of CANSGD010000787.1, forward strand.
TGTTTGAATGGTCAAGTTACCATTGATGAGGGTGAGGTATGGGAGAAATTTTAGGGCGGGCATTTGAGAAATGCCCACCACAATATTTTAGCAAGGGGTTCATACTAGCCAATCAAATTGCCACGTAGGATATTATTTCCATCTTTTCTTTAAATTGCAATATTTCTTTTTTTCTATTTTCTTTAATTGCTAATATTAATTAAAAAATCAGATTTTTAATTTTCGAAAATAATTTTTAATTTTGTTTTTAATTTACGAAATTAAATTCTTAATTACCGAAAATTAAATTTGAAATTGTTAAAAAAAAAATTACAATCATCTTTTTTTTCTCTTTCTCCCTCTTCCTTCTTCTTCACTTGTTCATGAAAATAAACTCAATGCCTCCATTGTTACCTTTACCTCCATTGTTATTTTCTCTTCGTTTTTCTTCTTCACCTCCATTGTTATTGTTCATGAAATACCTTCTTATTCTTCTTCTAGGATTATACAAATTTCTACATTGTTTATATTCATTAATGGTGGTTTCGGATTGGGCCTTTGGTTAAAGAACAACTGCCTCATGTCTTTTGTTTGTTTGTTTGTTCTTCACCTCCATTAATGTTCATATTCGAGAATTATACTCAATGGTTGTTTGGTTTTTCAGATGATAAACTCCATTTGTTGCCATGAATTATAGTTATTATACCCATTGTTACATTCGTGTTGTTAAAATCAAGATGTTTTACCATTATTTGTTTCTGTAGAATTTAGGTCGAAGACGGCTGCCATTGTTGGTGGTGTTGGAGTTTTACAGAGGTTGAAGACAACGTGGGTTGAAGACAACTGCCTCTATTTAACCTAATTTTCTAAACAATTTTTTACGAGTTTGTCCCTAAAGCTATTTGGACATTACCATATATGTTATTACCTTTTGTGTGATGTCCATAGTAGTTTTCTGGACAATACCATTTAAAAATGTAACCTACACGTTTCGTGTAAACAAATAGCCATGATTTAATTTTTTAAAAATGACATTAACAATAACCAACTTGTTAAATGGACATTACATTAGGTTTGAGAATCCTTGATTCATGAACAATTTATTAGGAAATCAAAAAAAGCTCTAGTTATGAACAATCCGTTTGTGATGACTCTTTTCGACCAAAAACATAACGACAAATAATAAAACACCTCGTTTTTCTTGATCGTATCTTTCCCATTTGATTCATGAACAATTCATTTTTATATTATTGTATACACATTTGACTTATCTTAGAAAAATGATATTGTTTTAAAAAGTGACATTAACAATAACCAACATTTTTAATGGACATTACATTAGGTTTGAGAGTCCCTTGATTCATTAACAATTTTTTAGGAAACTAAAAAATGTTGTATTTATGAACAAGCCGTTTGTGATGGACTATTTTCAACAGAAAACGATATGACAAAGAATGAAACACCTCTCTTTTCTCGATCGTCTCTTTCCCTGTAAGGTTCTATGTTATTCATATTTATATTATTGTTTACACATTTGACTTATCTTGAAGAAAATGATAGTTTTAAGAAAAAGTGACATTAACAATAACCACCTGTTTAAATGGACATTACATTATATTTGTGAGCCTTTGATTTATTAACCATTTAAATCAAGAAACTTAAAAAAGCTCTAGCTAGGAACAAACCCTTTGTGATAGACTCGTGTCGATCAAAAACATAACGACAAAGACTAATACACTCCTCTTTTCTTGGTCGTCTCTTTCCCTCTCAGGTTTTAAGGTATTCATTCTTTGTATTGTTAGATACTTGACTATGTTAGATGGACATTTGAAGGTATTCAGGTTTTAAAAAGTTACATAAACAATAACCATTTTGTTAGATGGACATTACATTAGCTTTGAGGGCCCTTCACTCACTAACAATTGAAACTATAAATGATATAAAAATATGAAGTATCAAATTTGAACTTTAAAATTTAAAATTTGAAGATGTTGTTTAGTATTTGAATTCCCCAAAATATGAAACATCAAATTTGAAAATTTTAAAAGTAGATTTTAGTTTTTTAAAATTCGAAAAATTTGCCCTCAAGTAACCGAAAATATACATAAGAAAAGGGTGGTTATCAACTGCTGTTCCCAAAAAATCTGGCGTTGACACTTAGAAATGATTTTTTGATCAATATGAACAGAAATTTGCAACAAAGGCAACAACAACAACTATGTCTACTTGGATTTACGCCTATCTTACAGGTATTTTCATATGATTCATGTACATTATTTGCTTATAAGTGTAAACATATGCTTCCCAACAAACCCTAAATTACTACTTTATATCAGATTTCTTCTCATTTTGGTGGTAGTTGTGAGTGCACTTATTTTCGGTCAAATGCAATGTAAATTTCAGAAAGTTTGGGCCATCGAAAATAAATTGCAATGGTTTTCAGACCATTCAATGAATCACATTCACTGAATCACTTTATTTCTTTGAAGGGTAAAGTCACTGAATCACAATAGTATTGCCATTTATAGTGATTTTAATGTAATGCATGACTTTTCCTTCGTCTGCTGAATGAGTGCCATTCAATTTATAATTGCGCCTTTCCATGTTCATTAGTTAATTTCATTTACACTGCTTCTGAAAATAAGGCCATGCAATGAATTCAAAACCTAACTCAGCCCCTATATAAAGCCTTGCCATTGCTCCTAATTTCACAACTTCTTCAAACACTTGCATCATTCACAACCTTCTGATTCCTTTTTTATATATCCTTCACTTCCCTACAACATAAAATGGCTGAACAATCAGAAGTCCTCTATGCCAAGCCATACACTTGCATCATTCACCACCTTCCTATCCATTATGAAAATGGAAAGCCTGTTGGAAGGAGTTTGAATGTCCTCAGGGACTTGTTACTTTGGTTTCAAGGTACGTAAAATAACACCGAAGTGGACGCATCGAGGATTCATGGGCTATGCGTTCATCGAATTCGGAACGAGTGAGGAACATTTCAAATCGGCTTTTAAGCTTCAAGAGAAGTTTGAACAGGCTTCTCATGGTAAAGTGAACTGGTTAGGTTATGGTACAAAAAGCGGACCCTATCTATGGATGGCTAAGTCAAATGATGATTTACTTGCCAATCATTCAATAGACTTTACTTCCGTCCCAGCTAGTTGGAGGAATGAAGCGCGAGCGGTCGCCAATGATGACCAAGCTGCTGTTTTTGATACAATCAAAAGCTTCTTGTTATATTAGTTTTTCTTTTGTTTAAAATGGTGTTTTTAAGTTTACCTTGCATCATGTAGTTTATTTCATTGTCCTGCTCCTGTACTAGACTAATGGTTGTTGCTTACTTTATTTATCTTATCGTTTGCATTTTCAATTATATTTTATTGTGTGTTCTTCTCTTTCTTCTTATTATTTTGTCTTCCATATTAAATGATGATCAAAATGCTGTTTTTGATACAATTAAAAAAAACGATTTTTGTTTTTATAGAAAATTAGTAATACATCATCATGGTATTTTCAAACTCCTTAATTTTTGGGAGTTTAGATAGAGTGTAGTGATTACAGAATTTATTTTTATTATTGTTTTGTTAGCAAATTCCTAAGTAGTGGATATAGAAGGGGGGAGTGGGGTAAACTTTGGCGGGTAGTTAGGAATTAAGCTAGGTGTTGGCGCCATTTATTAGGTTAACTAAAGACTATACAGGATTGATATACATCATAATTCTAGCAGAATCAGATTGTATTTCAAAGGAAATATTATGATGGCAGAATCAGATGTTATAGAACATTTGTATGATATAGTATGCATGAGCTTCTTTTTTTATGATTGTATTTCAAAGTTAGGAGTTAAATGTGTAGAAACTGCATTGTCTCATTGTGGATATGCTCCAACAATGATTATGCTCTTTGAAAATGAGCTATCTGTATACAGATCGGAACGTGGTTTACCATGCGATCAATTCCTTAGAGGTACCATAAGATAGCTTTGCGTATTCATGTTTTTATTATCTATATATTATTTTCGTGCTTATATGTAGCTAAATTTTATTGCTTGATATTCAGAACCGACTGGAACACTTGGAGACAGGTTGACTCATATAAAGGATATAATTCAAATGAGAATGTTTGTGAAGAATATCATAAAACTTTGTGGCGTTCAAGAAGTGGATGATTTAATGAAATGTTCTTCAAAGCTTCTTAAAGATATTATAGAGTTGGAGAAGAATTCTCTAATAGTAGAGAATGGAGAATATGATCAAATTCCCATCAATACAAATGGGAAGCGCGTCCTCGCTATACCAACAACAATTCTTGAAATTGTTAAGGATGAAGCAACCGGTAAACCATCTTCCGTTATTATTCCGGAGAAGCTTCCAAGGACAATGTTTTGCATTGATGTTTCATAGTTTTAAGCAGTAGAGTTGTAATATTTAGATGTTATGGATTATCTTGAGTTTTATTGATATAATTTTGATTAGATATCTCGAATATCACAATTTGCAATCATTCATTCTTTCTTGGACGTTTTTTTTACTCCAATTACAGTCTAGTACTTATTTACTCCAATACACTTAGTTTATCTCTCTCAAATTGTTAATAAAAAATAATACCCCTAGTTATGCAAATTATATATGAAATATGTCTTTTGACAATCTCATCATAAGTCATGTAAAAATAAAGGAAATATTATCACAATCTTACGCGCCTAATGAATCATTATTAATTTGGTTTTAACCTAGTATGCCAGTTATCATAATGTCCGCATATTGTTTAGGACATTTGTAAACACATCTCTCATTTATGGTAATGTCCACATATTTGTGTGGACATCATTGAACCTACACGTTTGGTCTTCCCTTCAATATACTATATTTTATGTACATAATCTTAATTAATATCAAAGTTTTATTTCTCATGTGTATTTTGAATTTAATTGTTGTTATCGAACAATGTATAGACTTTTTACAATCTTAGTAACCTTGTACCATAAAAACCTAATGCATTATATCAGATTGAAATCACAATTTGATGTTAATTGATCTATTCATTATATCAGATTGAAATCACAATTTGATTTGTTATGTTGTAAAGTCCACAAATGTTTATGGATAATTGTAAAGCAACAAATGTTAACCATGTTGTTTGTTAAAGCCTTCAATGTTCCTTTTTTATTTTCTATGTATGTATTTACGCACCTAATGACACATTATAAATTTGGTTTAAACCTATACTCGTGTGGACATATGTAAACCTAATATTCTCCGGTATGGTAATGTCCTTATCTTTGAGTGGTCAAATGTAAACCTCAAAGTCCTTTGTTATGTTATATTTATTTTATTTGATAAAAATTAGTCTCACAATCTGTTAAGAATAATAAAAACGAGTTACGCATTACATATCTGTAAAAGAAAGAGTTGAATTATTCAAAACACTATCTACACTTAGGAAGTTTGTTTATTAAAAAGATAGAAAATGTATATTTACTGTTTTGTTTACTGATGATTTGTTATCACATTCCTTAATTTTAGGTGGTGGAGATTATGCGAGTAGAATGAACTTTCTGTTAATGGGATCATGTTTTGATTTTTCTAAACCGTTATGAATTTCCATACTATACAAATTGTTAATTAATTATCCATAAAAATTAATTAAAATATCCAAGAGTACGATGTATGAAATTGCTCTTTAATGCATTTTAATAAAATAAAAAATATATACTACTCATTTTGATAATGTCTATCAATTTTCATTCAAATAAACCACTATTAACGCGAAATTATATTTAGAATGAATTATATATAAAAATAAAAACCAGTCTAATGCATCACTTCAGTAATCAGCAATACATTAAATAAAGACACTATAAACTTCTATTTAAATAACTTTAAACGTAAGTATCTAATACTTAGTATTTGGTTCCCAGTCAAAGATTGTGGGAATTTTCATGAAATGACTAACTTCATAGAAGTCCTTAGCATTTGAAGCCTCTTCAGGTGAGAATACCCTTGGCATGAATTGTTTTAGTAAGTTAACAAAACTGAAGTTTGGAGGAAAAGGCGGTACAATTGGTGCTGCATTTAGGTCATATGGAGCATATGTCTCCCTATTTGTCTCCTCTTCAACAGGCGCATCTGCCACCTTCATCTTCTTTTCTGTTTCTTTGCCTTTGCCTTTGCCTCTACCCTTTTTGCTTCCATTGTCCGTTGGATCATCGACTTCCGGTTCTTTTGGTGTAACCTTCTCCTTTTCAATGTCCAAAATCATTTTTGCTAGTTTGTCTCTCAACCACAAAGACTTGTCGTACGAAGTTGACACCATCCTGCAAAGTTTGGTGCTAAGGCCATTTAGGAAAGCTAATCTTCCAAATGCTGCTTTCTCGTTACTATTTTTATCAAGATCAAACTTATCGCTTTCTTTTGAAAGATGTGCCTTAGCTCGGATTGTCCATCTTCGAAGAACGCATCCTTCAGGAATTTCCACCAAACCTTCGTATTTCATAACCGATAACATGTGCCGGCATGGGAATCCAATAGATTCTAGCTTCGCACAGCAGCAATACATTGTTTGTAGTTTCAAATTGTGCACCACAATGTACTTTGCACCTTTCCTAACGCAATCGTTTAGCCAGTACGTGTTTGTATGACCATCACAATGCTCCTTGTCTGTCTCGGTCTTAATTACAATGTGCCTAGACTCATAGTCAAGTTCCTTAGAAAACATGTCATACGCCTTTCTTGTATACGTTTTTGCTGCAATGGTCTTTATCTCCGACAACACGCCACGTATAACAGGGAAGGTGTGTGTTGAGATGTAATCATCTTGATCTTCTTCAAATCTTATATGATCTAGGACTTGGTCGTATAACTCCACAAAGCGGTATAACATTATCTTCTTGGTTAGAACCGTCTTTAGTGTGGCGTTCATAGACTCACATCTTTGTGTACTTCTCATACCTGGATTGACACACGCTACTTGAATCAATAACCGTAGTACTAGTAGGATGTTAGTTTATGAAACGTACCAAATTACAGTACTTATAATATAAAGCAATATGTTTATATTTTTTAATGAAGGTCATGAGACACACATACCAGCATAAAAATGTCCTACTAGGAAAGCCTCACCCCATTTTTCTTTATCCTTGTATAGGTCTAATGCCCATCTTTTATCTTTCACCGCATCATAAGCTTTCATGAATTCAGCCCAAGCATCTTCGAACTCCTCCGGCGAGCGACACACATCCACACATTTCATAAACCCACTGCAGAATCGTTTGCTGCTATGTGCTTTGATGTTTCGCATGAGGTGCCACAAACATAACCTATGTCTAGCATTAGGAAACACTGCCTTAATGGCGTTAGCCATGGCCTTATCCCCATCAGTTACTACAGTGTATGGTGCAACATTCTCTCCAGCTTCTAGTAGTTGATGTAGCACCCATCTATAAGTTTCCTCTTTCTCATTCGTTATCAATGCAACACCGAATGGAACCGTTTTCCTATGGTGATTTACGCCAACAATGACCACGAATGGTTTATGGTAGGCGTCTACTTTGTATGTTGTGTCAAACGCAATCACAGTTCCAAACGCCTTGTAATTAGTTTGACATATCCCATCGCACCAAAACATCTTATCGATCTCACCACTCTCAGCACGGGTGTACCTCAAAAAAAAGTGGTATCCGTCGATTTTTTCCCCAACAAGTACGCCATTTTTGTCTCTGTATTCCCATCTTTAATTTCTTCTTTTTTGAGCTTCTCACATGTGTTGTATAGATCACGGGCTAAGAAGCCTACATTATGTAGACCGCCGGCCTGTTGAGCAAAGTTCCTCATTGTGATGGACGGTCGAACCCCAAAGTCGAGTAAGGACTTTATGCGAATTTTATCCGCATCTGTGATCTCTCTTTGGCTCCTGTGACAATTAGTCATCTAGTCACACATTTTGCAGTTTTTTGAAATAATAATGCATATGACATGGTAAGTAGTACAAACCTTATGAAAGGTACTTGGTTCATGGGAACAAGTTCATGATTATGTTCTTCGACGAATTTCCTCACGAACCATGTATCATTTATATGATCCCATTTGAATTGGATTAATATTGGGCATCCGCATTGTTATTGCTTTTTCTTTACGCTTCCTATTTGTTCTTTCCAAGTGCTTCGCTACTCGAAATCCTTCCTTATTGCACCACACCATTTGGGATGTTGGGTGTCCATCCATTTTGCTCTTAGTCACATTCTTGCGACGTACACCAAAACCTTGACTTTGGCATACATTTTATAGAATGTAAGACAATTCTCTCGGGACTTAAAGAAAGTTTTACCATATCTGCTAAGTCAAAATCTTCTAATTTTTTGTCAATTTTGTTCCACACATCGAGATCGAAGAATAGTTCTTCCACGCAGTCTGTCTCAATGTCTGATTCATCATCAGTTTGATCCCCATTGTCACTATTCTATTTATATTTAAAAATAAGACTATAAAATCATAATAACAAATTTGCTATCTTTACATACTTTATTGAAATACATAATTAAGATAGATTGACCTAATTCGTTGATTGTGAATATTTTGTAGTCCAATTTATTAATATCTTAGCCTAATATACTATTTTCGTAAGCCAAATAACCAAAAAAAATAATATTATGATGTATTTTTTTTCTTCAACAAAAAACTAACACATAATTCTTATACCTCATCAGTCTCAGAAAGTTCCTTATCCAGTGATGCCTTTTCATGCTGCTGAAAACTCTCCATCACTTTATCATCAACCTTGCAACCAATAGTTGAGAAACTTTAATTGATCTATGTAAACTATATGTTAATGGATGGCAATCATTGTGACATACCTCTAAATTTTGCATTGTAATATCTGGGTTTAAATCTTCAGTCATTTCAATGGCTTCTTCATTTGAACTGTAAATTGTATGTTGTTTCATGTTATAATTAAATTACGTATCAAAGGAAAAACATAATTAACACATTAAGTAAAGAATATACTATTATTTTGAACGAAATATAAAATCATGGAATTAATGTCTACCATAATTCATAAATTTAATACTAAAAACGCCTAACTGCAAGAATTGATGCAATATGTAAAAGCTAATAATTAACATGTTTTTAAATTAATGAAAGTAACATGATCAATGAGATGTTAGTTTGGTATTGCAAACATACCTTTGACAATTGAAATGGAGTACAAGGTTTCTGAATTTTTCAAGATAATCAAAATTATCTTTTTTGATTGCAAGCTCATCAGATTAATTTATTACTCGACTTTTTATCAAGATAATAGATTTTTACTGAATAAATATTTTTTCCTATTAGCAAATATGATTTTAAGCGCAATATGGGGGAAGATTTCAAAAAAAAACCGCAACCTAATGGCTACATTATCTCAACTACCCTTTGCTTGATTATTTGTTTTAATTAAAATATCTATAATCTCTATAAGGGAAGAGGGGTGGGGAACCAAACATAATGTATTGCCTAATTTACCCTTTGTTGTTTAATTAATAATTTACATAAAAAATAAATTATCATAAAAAATAAATAAATAATTAATGAGAAAAATTGCATTAAAAAAAACTGATTCAAAATACCAAAACTACTATGATATAATTTTTGCACACATTATTATAAGGCTATCCTTTAATATTATTAGTTTAATTTAACACCATGGTAACTAAAAAATCCTTTAAATAAAGCTTTAAATTAAAAAAATTAGAACTTAAAATCTTTTCAATTTTTAAAAATTTAAGTTTATTTGTTTTCGCACCGAATGACAAATTATAGACTTGGTTCATATGTCCCTACTAAATTATCACTAACTTGGTTTAAATCTAGTACGTAAATTATGGTAATGTCCACAACACTTTTTGGACATCTGTTAACACATTTGGGCCAAATAAACTCCAGCATTTATTCAATTTTCAATTGATCCAATTATTTACTTATCATAAGTTATTTATAAGGGAAATAGTGCAAAAAATATTTACAAGATCGTATTTTTAAAAAATAATTGTTTGTTTTGAGAAATTAGAATTTTTTTTCTATACAAACCTAATAAAAATCTTTTAAATGGTTTAAACCTAATATGTCAATTATGGTAATGTCCACAACTGTTTCTGGACATCTGTGCACACAATATTGGTAAACTCCAGCATTCATTCAAGTTACAAGTCATCCAATTATTTAACTTGTACTCCCTCCGTTTCCTAAAAATAGTTACACTTGCAAAAACACAAGAACCAAGGAAGTGGGTATAAAAGCATGACAATGATAGGAAAAAGTAACATTAGGAGAGAGAATAAAGAATAAAAAATTAACTTTAGGAGAGTATAAAGAATAAAAAGTTGGTGGGGTCATATATTCCAAAATGGTAAAAGTAAAGTGTAACAATTTTTGTGAAACGTATTAAAAAGGAAAGCGTAACAATTATTGAGACACGGAGGGAGTATTTGTTGTGGATTCTTACACACGGAGTGTGTAGAAAATTCAAAAATTGTAAAACTCAAATGATGCTCAAAATATATTTAATAGTGACAACTATAAAAAAGGTACTATAAGTTTTTTAATCGTTAGATGAAGATATTAAGGAAAAGAGAAAAGTATAAGAAAATGTTTTTTTACAAACTTAATGACAATAATGAAAATTTGTTTAAACCTACTATATCAATTTTTGTAATGTCCATATATTTGTGTGGACATTTGTAGAGCAACACATTTTAACTATAGTGTTAATTGAAGTTTCCATTGTTCCAAATATATAAATTGTATGTATAAATTGGTTAATACTTCCTAATCTTATAAAATATAAATACCTGCTAATGAAAAGAGCATGAAAATATGGGGGAATTTTCCACACACTGTTGGCAGAGCAATCAAGCATCAGAATCACATAGTTGCTATTTTGAACAAGATAGAATTAGTTTACTTCCAAATTGCAACAAAATAAGTCATAATCAAAATACGTTTTAATGTATTTGCCTAGTTGGAAAGATATTATTCTTATCCTAATCATCATTTGGGCCAAATGTATCCATTCCAGAATCAGCTTGATCATCACTATTATAGCCTTCCTTATCATTATCTGCTTCATTATCGTCGCTACCTTCTTCTTCGTCACTGACATCTACTTGTCAAAGTAAAAAAATTAAGTCAAAGTTAAAAAAACGCAAACTATATTAGTACACTAAATGATTTATATCAATATATAAATTCAAAAACTATTAGTAACGTACCGAATTCCGTATTTCCAGAAGAGTCATCTGCATATTTTCCACGATAATGCATTTGAATTTTAGCTTTCTCACGAAGCTCAAGCATACACTCGGGAGTGAAAATGTTTGGATGTAGTAACTTGAGCATCTCCTGCACAACTATGCTTTGGAGTACCGAATCCTGAGCCCCCAAACCTTGTGCCGTCTGACTCCCATCTTCGGATTCGTCCTCAACATTAGGAGTTTGAATGTTTTCAGATGAATCTGTACGCCGAGGAGCACGCTTAATACCAAGTTTGGTCCATATACCTTGAGTTTCATCAAACATATAACCTAGATGTTTACTGATGGTTCGGTTATCGAATGGTTGTCCATTAATTTTTGCAATTGTCTCATCTGAAAGGTCTATATTGAAGTACTTGAACACCCTAGTTAACCACATCCCATAGGGTAGGAATCCGCCTCTTTTATCCTTCTGCGCTGCAATCATATAATCTATCATCAACCTCGGCATATTCATCTTCACATTGCCCAGGATACAATGCATCACTAACATGTCCAGGAAGGTCATGGAAGACTTCCTACCAAGTCTAGAAGTGGAAGTGTGCATGAGAATTAAATGTAGCAGCAGGGTGGGCATCGGTAGTTCTTCTATCAAAGGTTTCTTCTCTGTGTCAGCTTGTGGGTCCATCAAAACAAGTTTTATGCATTCACTCTTGTTAAAACCATCCGCTTGACTCCACTTTCTCCCTGGGAAATCATGCATACCTCTGCTAGGTATTTTTAAAATCTTCCCCAAAAATACATCATCCAATATAATCTCCTTTCCCTTAACCCAAGTATAAATGACCCCTGATTTTACGTTAGCATGATCAAAGTGGGTGTAAAATTGGCGAATGAGGTCGGGATAAACATCTTCTCTTACTTTCAGCAACTTGTCCCATTTTTGGTTCCCAAACCACTCTCTCACAAAAGCAGCGTTGTTGTTGTCGAAAGATTTGAAGTTCACAGAACGTCCATATGCAATTCTCCTCGCCCCAAATTTTAAGTTATAAAGGTCTCTGTACAGGGAAGATTTGAAATATATAGTTTCTTTACCAGGGCTTTTTGATTCATTGTTAGTATCAGATATTTCTTCAATTCCCTGTATAATTTTTCGTCGCCCCTTTGCTGGATGTTCTCTTTTCTTGTTAGGGATCCTCCTAGCATTAGTCTTTATCCTAACCATGTTATAACTGCACATATATAGAAATAGGGATTAGTGTGAAGTTATCCATAATGCATTGGAGACTAATAGAAATACTACGCCTCATTGAAATTCAAGCATACTGATATGCTATGATAATGGTTAAGTATTTAATTAACAAGAACAGCTTCTCATAACTTTACAAGTGTTGGTCAAAATTACAAAGCAGATAAAAGTTGTTTTCTTCAAGACATCCATGTATAGTCAGTGTATATATGCACCCAGATTCTTGAAATGGAATATTCCATTAGCAAACCCACTGCGGGTGCAATTGAACCCAATTTCACCTTCAAAATATAGAATTCCCATCATTCCCCACAACTAAAAGTTAAAATGATTTTAAAAATTAATTATTTAAAATGGTGTGGTTGTTCCCCCTTCTATTTGTAGAGTTTATAATACAAATTATATGAATGGATCAGTTTCCACATTAAAATCAAAATCTGCTGCCTTCCACATTAAAATCCAAACTTTTCATTCAATTAAACATGTGAACCACCCAAATGTATTTACAACCACAATGAAGCCCTAACTCTTTCAATCTGAACATTATATAAATCCCTATTAATCGACAATTGGATCGAATGATAATGCTTCATTTTTAATCAACCATAATCAATAGTGTTCTTGTTAGATTCAACAATCATACCATTAAAGCAGACATTTTATCCTTATAAACGAAGCAAAAATCGAAACAAAATCAGCAGACAAAAAATTCAAGATTCATTGACAACAATAATCAATTAAACAAAAATTGTTAATGGAAAGAGAGAAATCACACCTTAGAAACTCAATCGAAGGACTTTGAGGGCAATCTTCCGTATTCTGACAAGGAGTTCTCAATTTGGATTTTCAGTTAATTCTTTTTGGGGTTATGAGGAGAACTCTACTTGACCTATGTTTGTGGGATTCTGTTAGTTAAAATGTATATTTGGTTTCCTTGTAAACAGGTTTTTTGAAATTTCCTTTTAGTTAGGAATTTTAAAGTTTTTTAAAAACATTGTTAGGTATTTCTTAATAAAATTAAATATACAGAAAAATTAATAGATTGCCAAATTAATAATTTAAACACATGTAAGAATAATCTGTCAAAAAATATTTAAAAAAATTCATTGAAAAATTTCATACAAAAACCATCCAAATATAACATTGAACAAGCCGTTTGTGATCGATTGATGTCAACCTAAAACATGACGATAAGTCGATAATTAATAAAACACCCCTAGCATATTCATTAGCTCTATCATTTTTTACCTCTAAGGTCCTATGAAAGTCATTATTTTATTATTGTCTAAGTATTCAATTAAACTTCAATATAATGGAGAGTTCCAAAAACTGACTATCATGATAACCAACATATCGACCCAAAATATAACACTCATGATTTGCTGATCCTCTCAACCAATTTGCACGTCAAATTTCCTATGTAATTTCAAGTCTTTAATTCATTAACATGTGGAACAGTTTTGAACAAGACGTTGGTGATGTACACGTGTCAGCTTAAAACTTATAAAAAACGAATATAGCACCACTCATTTTTTGATAGGCTCGATCAATTAGCCTATAATTCATTTTTTATTACTGTCTAAAATATTCTACTTATTTTGAAGCTAATGAATACGTATAAATAATGACTATAACAATAACCAACCTATTAGATGGACATGTCAATAGTTTTGAGATAGCTCTTAATTCATTCAAATAAGTTTGAAATATTCCTTCGTGATGAACTCATATTGACTTTAAACATCACGTTAAAGTATAAAACTACCCTCGTTTATTGATTGGCTCACTAAATTGTCACATTTAAGTACCTTATTAATTTATATTGGATTTTTTGTCAGAAACCCCCACTAACTTTCAACTTATTGAAAACAACTCCCAGGATCTTTCACTTTTAAAAATAACCTCCCTAACCTTTCTAAACTTGTTGGTTGCACCCCCAAAACTTAACTCCGTTAATTTTTTCCGTCTATTGGCGCCCAGTAACAGCTTTATATATCATCTCATTAACAACCTTCCTATTCCAATTGAACACAACGGTAACATTCGTAAAGTTCTTCAACCCAATTCCAATTGAGCATCAAATTTGCATTCCCAATCAACTCGAAGTCCTAATTTAAACCTAATCCCCAAATTGTTGAAATTAAAGCTGTACAATTTCACGTAAAATTTTTTCTTGCATAAAGAGTTTCTTTTTTAAGAATTAGGGTTTGTAATTTCATATCGAAAATCAGTAAATGGAACTTTACATTTGGGAAAATTGTGAAATCGAAGTATAAAAAAGGGACTAGGTTTACGAATAGTATTTACCTCATTTGGGCACCAATTTCTTGTTTTACAGCCCAAATTTTCTTCCCTTTTTCACCCATGACATCACCAGATTCCATTCCAAGTACAATTAGTAAAAAAAAACCCTAATTTCTACAGCAGTTATGGTGGAGTTACTGAGTTTCAGAGAAGAGAGATATGGAGAAAGTGATGAGTTTTACAGAGTTGAAATCGAATTGATGGAGGAGAGAGGGAAATGATGGAGGAGAGAGGGAAATTAGTTGAGATGGAGTTACTGAATGTTATATCAGTAATTTCATCATGTGTTTTAAGAGGGATAAAGCTGTTACTGGGCGCCAATAGACGGAAAAAATTAACGGAGTTAAGTTTTGGGGGTGCAACCAACAAGTTTAGAAAGGTTAGGGAGGTTATTTTTAAAAGTGAAAGATCCTGGGAGTTGTTTTCAATAAGTTGAAAGTTAGTGGGGGTTTCTGACAAAAAATCCATTTATATTTTTTGTCATTGTCTATTCAATTTGACACTACATTATTCAGAGTCCTTAATTCATTAACATATGGACTAGCAACCAAATATTACTATAACATTGAACATACCGTTTGTGATCGATTGATGTCAACCTAAAACATGACGATAAGTCGATAATGAATAAAACACCCCTCACATATTCATTAGCTCTATCATTTGTTACCTCTAAGGTCCTATGTAAGTCATTGTTTTATTATTGTCTAAGTATTCAATTAAACTTCAATATAATGTAGAGTTTTAAAAAGTGACCATCATGATAACCAACATATCGACCCATAATATAACACCCATGTTTTGTTGATCTTCTCAACCAATTTGCACGTCAAATTTCCTATGTAATTGTGATGGTACTATTATTGTCTATAAAGTGACTTATAGTGGATTTTATAGACAATTGTTTCCTATAAAAGTGACTATAACAATGACCAATACATTAGATGGACATTACATTAGGTTTGATAGCCATTTTTATTATATGTATATTGATTTTATTTGAAGTATTATATTTGAAATTTTAAAACGATAATTTTAGTATTTTAAATCCCCAAAAGTATGAAGTATGAAGTATGAAAATTGAAAATTGAAATTAATTGTTTGAGTAAAATTTAAAGTAACATTAAATATAGCAACCACTCCTCATAAAACAAAAAACCACTAATAAAAAAAATCAGTTGTTGAATATTCAGTCATCTTTTAAACTCTAAAATCCTACTAAACCAAACCCTCTACATCCTTCAAAAAAAAACCCTCTACATTGAAGAATCTTGATTGAATAATCAGGCACTGTGAACACGCTCAAGACAAAATTGGTATGTCATGTTAACTATTTAATTGTAAATTTTAGTTATTTTTTGTTCTTGTTAATCAATTCGTGAAAGTAATTGTTCATTCAGTTGTTGTTGTTAAATTAGGGCAAAAAATTTTCGTTTTTTGATGTCGTTCATGTTCTCAATTTTAAAGCAGTTAAATTTATAAAATGCGAGCAGTTAGGTAATAATAGTTACAGATCCATTTGATTGTTATAGCTATTTGATTTGTAAAGCGTTAATGGAACAATGACATTATAATTTTGGTAAATGGAAGGCTATGCTTGCACTTTCTTCTCAACCTAATTGTTGATATTATACTATGCTACTCATTTTGTTTAATATTTGATTCTAAAGTGTTTTTTCATAATAATGGTGATGGAAACACATTGTATAAGCATGAGTTTATCTTAAAGTGAGAAATGACAATGGTGTATTTGAAGTCAGTTTTTTTGACCAATTCAATATTATTCCTGTATATAATTGTGTTTTTTAATTTAGGGATTGAAAAATGAAGGGAATGACAAAGCAACAACCTAAGAGAAAATTATTCGAGTCTCCTAGTCAGAAGAATTTAGGGTCGAAGAAGATGAAAATAAAAGATAGTGCGGAAGGATCAACATCTAAACAGGTACCTTTTCCTTTTTGTAAGTTGAATTGTTGTTTTGATCAACATTACAGAGGTATATTTACTATAATTGCAGAGTTCATGGACCCCGTTGGGTGATTTAGAAGAATTAGTTGCACTTGTAAAAGCTTTTCCAAGGGAGAAAAAGAAGGTTTTGGAGGCAATGGGATTTGAATGTTTGGTTCATTATAACACCAAAATAATAAGGAAAACAATGTGCAAGTGGGTGATAGATCATTTTGATACAAGTTCTAATACTTTAGAGATCTATGGTGAAAAATATGAGATAACTCCAACACATGTGGAGTATTTATTGGGATTCAAAAACAGTGGGTTTGATGTACATGAAGTTCCTTATGTGGACGAAGGGAGATTAGACGAAGAAGTTCTTCGATTTTCCGATAAGGATGTCAGTGAAATGGTAACTGATTTACGTAGAACATCGCATGAGTCACCTAATTTTAGGAGCATGTTCACACTCTTCGTAATGACAGCATTGTGCTCGCCAACTACTAACCGGAAGCCTAAACCTGAATGGTTACACCTGGTTGTCAATGACAGCATTGTTAAAAATTGGAATTTTGCAAGTTTCATTTTCAACAATGCAATTAACGCCATAGCTCAGTTTAAGAGCCACAGTTCATCAAATATCTTGGGAGGATGCCCTCTATTTCTGATGGTACACAATTCTTTTTCTTACTCACGTGTGTTGATTTTTTTGGTAAGATCCATATTGGAATGCTTTTGTTGCTATTGTTTCAAGTTGATGATCAAGTATTGTTGTAAAGGTTGTACTGCAATGGTAACTAAATCAGCTTTGATCCATATTAGAATGCTTTTGTTGGTTGTATGCATAAGGCTTTTATTCAATGTTGTTGCAGGCTATATTTTGTGAATACTCTCCCAAGGAACGTCTTGATGACATTTGGAAGTATGACCTGCCAAGAATTAGAGATTGGAGCGATATTAACACAAAGCGACTGCATGATGCTATAATGAACATGGCCGATGGATATAAAACAAACAAAGTAAGTCTCTGTTTTAAGTATTCTGTGATGCTGTCCAATTATCATGTTTATGTATACTAGTGTCGATTACTATTACTTCTGTCCACCCCCCCCCCTCTTTCATATATAATTGAATTTGTTTTTTAAACCGTACAGTTGTTGGCAGTGATTGAAAAAGATAAATGCCACATCACAGGAAAACTTCCGTCTAATCATGTCCAAAATATGGAGAAGTCATTTCACTTGGTGATTAATAAATTGGATAGTGTAAGGAGTGACATGAATCAAATGTTCAACTGGTTAGTTAACTATGTGAATATCATTAAAGAGGAGAGCCACGAGGAAGAATATGTAGATGATGAGGACAGCAGTGAGAATGACGGAGGATGGAAGGTCCAGAGAAGGAAGATAAAACATATGAACAGAAAAGAACATAAGGATGAACGTGAATTTGATAAGTTTGTGAGTGAAGTTGGTGGTGATGTGGGTGGTAATGAAAGGAATGAGAATGATCCTAAGGTAGATAAGGAGGTTGGTTGTGATGTGGGTGGTGACGGAGGTGATGAAAGGAATGAAAATGATCCTCCGGTAGTTATGGAGGTTGGTGGTGATGTGGGTGGTGACGGAGGTGATGAAAGGAATGAAAATGATCCTCCGGTAGTTAAGGAGGTTGGTGGTGATGTGGGTGGTGACGGAGGTGAAGAAAGGATTGCGAATGATCCTCCGGTAGTTATGGAGGTTGGTGGTGATGTGGGTGGTGACGGAGGTGATGAAAGGAATGAAAATGATCCTCCGATAGTTAAGGAGGTTGGTGCTGGTGATGCGGATGATGACGTTCGTAAGGACAATAATGAAGAAGATAGTAATTCTGATAAGGAGGGTACAAAGGTTGATGGTAATGAAGAGGATGATGAAGGGAGAACGGACAATAATGAAAATGATCCTAAGGATGATGATGAGGACCAAAGGGATGACAATAATGGTGACAATGATGGTGATAAGGATGCTGGGGGTAAGGACAGTACTAAAGGCTGTTCTGAAGGTGATACTAATGAGGGTGATCAGGATGCTGGCGGGGGTAAGGACACTACTGAAGACCGTCCTAATGCTGATAATAATGATGGTGGTAAGGATGCTAACAGGGATAGGGAGGACCAAAGGGATGACGATGCTGAGGTGAAAGGGGGAGATGGTGAGGCCAATATCCCATGTCCACTGAATGACATGGAAACTGCCAAAAAGAGATCCATGCGTATAATAACGTCACCAATCGAGAAAATACTCAAACAGTTGAATCTCGAGGCAAGGGTAGTATTTGAATATGTTGTTAATGATGAATTGGATGATTGGTATGTGCAAGCCTTTATTATATTATATTTACTATTATTATGGTCCTCTGACACTAACTAAAATTTCTAATATTTAAATAGGGAGTTGTTGATAAAGACCGAGTGGATGGACGCAGCGCGTGCTGACTTGTGCAGCTTGTATCCTGAAGAAAATATCTTGGAAACAGTAGGTTTCATCGTTTATTTGTTGTTTATGTTATAGTATCTTCAACTCATCATGTGACCAATGTGCAGGTCATAAATCTGGTCGGTATTCGCGAGACATTGACTAGGCCAACACACTTCTATGTACCGACTTTACTAAGGGTACGATTCATGCTTATATAGATTATGAATATAGATTATGGCTGTCAACTAAAAACTAAAAAAATTTACTTGTAATGATTGTAGAACTACACTACAAACCCTAAGAGAGGAGGAACAAAATACTTGCCAGATTCTCCTGTGATGAAGACATCTTACTTGCCAAAAGATCCAGAGAAATGCGAAAAGGTAGTATCCCTTTCTTGCCAAATTTATATAATGTTTTGCTAGTTTTTAATAAACAACTAACTGATTACTCTTTTTTTCCCGACAAACAATATATACCAATAGATTATGGTCCCATTATGGTCTACAAATCCAGATCATTGGTACCTGGGTGTTGTTTGTATGGAGGAGTCAAAAATTTACTTGATGGACTCTCTTACTGATGGCCACACTACCAAAAGGGTTACCAACGCTAAAAGACAGGTTCGAAATGACGCAATTCAAATATTATATTTATGAATGTGAATAAAACAACCTTTTAAAAGTATCTTTCATTTTTTGGATCTGAGGTTATTTGCAATTATTTCATGTTTACCCTTACCGGGGATTAGCTGTAATGCTTATTTTTCTGGAGCTGCAAATAAAGCGAGTTAAAAAACTCAGTTTGGTTAGTACTTATGGTGGTTATTACCTGGATGTAACAAAATGAAGGTATTGTGGGCTTAATAGGGAAAAGGCTGGTTACAGTGTTACATAAGAGAGATTTGGGTTAGAAAAGTTCACCTTTCCCATTTGTATTGCTTTGGTTTTCCTTGGGCCTGGGTTATTTTTTTTATTGCTTCCTAAATAATCTATTTCATGCAGATAAAGAAGTTGTCTTTATTTCTAACGTCTAACAAGGTAGACACGCGTTTAAGGAGGTTCAGCTCACTACCCAAATTTGAAATCGTGCAAGTTAAGACTCCTCGACAAGTTAACGGGTAATTGTTCAAAAGTATTCACATTTGTTACTCGAATGTGTTGGAAGATTACGTTATGCTACTAGTACATGTGGTTACTAATTCTTGATTTGAACGTAGACATGATTGTGGGATGCATGTTATTAAGAGCATGGAAGCACCAGACAAGAAAAATGGACTACCAAGAAATACTTTGAGGTTAACATGCCAAACTTAATTTGATTTCATTGACAAAAATTGAAGTACGATATGGATTTATACTTTTATAGTTTATTATTCAAAAAAAAATGTTGGTATTCATTCATACCAGTATCTATCAGGTCATCGCGTGAGGACTCTGATTTCATTGATTGAATGGGAAGAAAATTCGATGAAAGAGACTGTTAAAGTGAAAGCACGAAATCAATTGACTGTTTAAATTGTGATGATGACTTTAGTGTTTTTTATTGTAATTAACTTGATATTAGTTTCCACGGGTGTGTGAAAGTGTTTACCAGAATTGTATACTCTATAATATAGGTGGAAGAATTTGGTAAAATATCATGCAAGTCATTTAGAAGATCATGGGGATTTTGGTAATGTCCATAATAGAAGTAGGCTATTACCATTATGGTATTCAAAGAATGCTCATACTGTAGTTTGGTAATGTCCATAATAGAAGTAGGCTATTACCATTTTGCTAATCAAAGAATGCTTATACTATTTGATTATGTTGGTTATGACAACCAAAACATTAGATTTGTGTTAGTTATTGTGTATCAGAACAAGCTATTTATGACGTACTCGTTTCGCCCTAAAACATATCAATATATAAGTTTTTTTGTTTAACAAACCACATAATAAGAACTTTATTTTCAAAAGCACCACCACTTTACCGAATACTTACCGAAAATTTTAACCATTTCTGTTAAGCGGTGGTGCTTTTGAAAATAAAGTTCTTATTAGGTGGTTATTACGAGCAAAGGTCTTATTAGGTGGTTTTTTCGAAAAAATAAGGTTTTATTAGTTGGTTTTTTCTATTTGAAAATGAAGTTTTATTGGATGGGAAAATGGATTGGCTCGGGGATGATGAGAAAAGGGGGCCCTATTTGTGGATAGCTAGGGATTTGGATGAGGAATATTTAAAAGGTCAGGCAATAGACTTCGTTCGTGTCCCACGATATTGGAAGCGTAACATGGAAATGGATGGCTATCAAGACGAAACTCCTATGTATGAAAATGTCCGAAGTATCCTTGGTTACTAATTGTTGTTTTATGTTTTTTAAGATTCAGTTTACTTTATGTTATTTTTATATTATGTTGGATTTATGTTAACTTTATGTTTGCTATATGTCTTTTAAATTAAGTTTGTAGTTCCAATATCTTTTGTATTTAGACTTTTTCAATGAAAGATGTTGTTTGTGTGATAAGCAATGGTTTATGACAGTAAGGATTGTTTGTTGTGTTGTTTTTACAAAATATTGATTAAAGGAGTAATAACTTTAAGAAATTAAATATCTATCTGCAACAATTATTAATCATGGTTGCTAAGTACCCCCCTACCTCACTTTCCCCATATCAATTTCCATGATATAGAGCATGAAACTCTAACCTGTTAATAATTTTTTCAAGTAAATATAATGTCACAGTAGCTATTAATTCACAGCTCCATCATAATTTGAAGACAATTTTATGTAAACAGGCATTCCCATTTTGTTGAAGCATACAAGTTGTTTATTTTTTGTTAAATTGTTGGTAATGTCCACAATAGAAATAGGATATTACCATTAAAATGTTATTGTTGCTACTTCGATGGTTAAAATTAAGTGACAGTAGTTAGGTGGTTATTGTTTCTAATTAAATACAAAAGAGATAAAGATAAAGTTAGTGAGTGAAGAATTGAAGATAGACAAAGGAAATTACATTAATTTCGAAAATTCAAACTTACATTAGTATAAATGAAAACTAATACAAACCTAATTACTAAATTCAAACTTACAACTTAATGAAACTCTATGACAATTGACGAAAAGAAACACAAAACAACATATATTAAAGATAGAATGCGTCCTCTACTCCCAAGTCTTTCATTCTTCATTCTTCAAAGGAGGACATTATAACATGAACACCACCATGTTTAAATTCGATGGAGAATGTGCATATGGTACTGAACTTTGCAAAATAGGCACGTAGTTTCACTGTTGTAAGTGTCGAAGAAGTTCCAATGCTCATTCTCTGATCCTGGAGTTTGGTGACAAATGTTATTGGTTGAAGATTTGCAATCTTTGTTCAAGTCACTCAAACTTGCAACAAGATTGTTTCTAGCAAGAAAGCGTTGGAGTAGATGAGTGTATGGTGATAACAAATTTTGTTGGGCATATTTCACTAAGGTAAACAACCCATCTATGTAATCTTGGTGGTATAACAAGACCCCAAGAACGAAATTTCCATAATCCATGTCTATGAGGCGAAGGTCATCCTTGGCAACCTCAAAATTACGGTCAATTAGGAACTTTTTCACTGCATCTTCAACTGATTTCATTAAAAGAGAGTGAGGGGACAGCGGTGGTGATGGTGATGGTGAAGGTGGTGGTGATGGTGAAGGTGGTGGTGATGACGAAGATGGCATTTGATTAGTCTTTTGACGTTTAAAATTTGATGGGCCTGATTCACTAGATGAAGCCATAAGTTTTTTGTGAGATTAGGGGAAAAAATGAAAGTTGAGAGGAGAAGAAGTATTTCGAATATGTAGATTTAGGAGAAGAAGATGACCAAATTTATAAAAAATATTAAGAAGTTGAGAGGTCATCCAATAACTTCTTAATAACTCCCCACTTTCTCTTTAACTTCCACATTTCACTTTCTTTTTAACTTCCACATTTTCCTCTTAGGATAAATTTCCACTAGGGATATACTGTAATTTTTTTTAATGAAGGATAAAACGTTCTTAAAATATAATAACTTATTCTTTTCAATTTGTTTAAGTTAAAAAAAAAATTTACATTCAACAAATAATATATCAATGAAAGTAGTAATCTAAAATATAGAATTTCAAATCTTAAGTTTCCTAAAGTTTCATTTATTTAGATGAATTATATTGTTTAGATTTAAACTATGATGAACTTAGAGAGATCTAGTGAGATTGCGATGCCAGTGGTTTTCATGCGCATTATGGTTGAATTATTCTTCTATGGAAGTGGTGAGAAATTGTGAATCTTAGGTATGGAATATACAAAAACCTGTAAACTTCTTTTTTTGTATCCCAACACATTTAAATTATAGTGTTAATTGTAGTTTTCATTGTATGGAAATAGCAATCAAATGGCATACAATGGACATGTTTAGGATTGTTTTAATATTCTACATATTCCATGCAACAGTTAGCAATATTATATCGTTCAATTTGTATAAATAAGATACTCACACACGCAAAACTAAAGATACAAATAGTGTTTTACTAAAGAGAAAGATGATAATAGGCTAAATTGTGCAATTCATTGACTAATATCCGTAACTAATGTTGGACAATACAATAGATTAACAAGATTATCAAATAGAATCAATGAACTTTGCAAGATTGTCAAATTTGTTATGGTTGCTTAAAATAAGTTTCGCCAAACACTTGAGTCGTTCCACACGCATCTCGTCTGTCTACACAATAAAAGTAGCTAATGTAAGTTAACTATATAATGCAGCAATTGATAGTGTTTTTAGAATATATATTAAAAAATTATTAGAATACATACCGTGTATGCAATCAACTTCATGGCACTTATGTCTCCACATTCGATGTATTTGTAGACATACATTCCACAGTCATGACTAAATTAACAAACTCATATCAGTGTGCAAATAAATTAAATTTAGGAGTAAGCTAGTCAATGGTTGAACTACTTACCCATTTGTTTGATTTGTAACTTCAACAACTTTATATACAAAACTGTTATATTCTTTGAATAGTTCGCCTAAAGGACTTCTCCGAAATACCTTCCAAGCATTCCTCATCTAATGAGCATTAGATAAAGTATCAGGCCATCACCAAACCCAATTTACAAATAAATTTAAATAGATTTACCATGTTCGCGGCGAAAAGGTTGCGGCCTTTTGTATTCCCTAGCGAGTCCACAATGTAAACCTTCTTTTTGTTTATATGATAAACCAACAAGAACCAGTGACTAAACTGAAAATCTAATACGGGGATGAACACCTACAAGGACAACACTTTAGGGACAATGAACTTTTTTTAAGGTAAATACAGTCAAATCATTGTATTTACCTCTTCAATTTTGTAGAGTTGTTGAGGTATAAAAGTTTCATTCCGTTTCATAAACCACTGAATAACTTTTTCGTTACCACAATGCGGATTATAATCATCCGACTTAGATACAACAATCTGCAAGAAATCCATGTTAATGATTAATGAGATATCGTTATCAACATGATGTCGTATATAACAGAAATATATTTACCTGAAACGCTGGAGACATTATCATCTTACTAGAACCACCACCTTCCATCAAACTCAATTGCATATCGTATAAAACCGCATTCATAAACTTAGAAATGAGATAAAATTCAATTAGCATATACGTCAAAATACAATTTTAATGAAACATGTACGTTTAAAAGAGGTAAAAAATTGGCAGTACATACTTGGTTACTTATCCATCCATTCGGATACACACACAAAGATTCGCCAACTGTCAACACGTGCAAATCATTATCTGGACAATACAATTCTGCAGATTCATTATGATTATGAACACTTAGGCATATTTGTTTCTCCTGAGATGATAGTTGTGAAAGATATTCATGGAAATATGGACGCGAAACGATCTCCTTCCCGTTTATCTTACAACTTTGTTCTTTAGCATCAAGTTTATTTGTTAAGTTCAATTGCGTCTGCATCAAATAGAATCATTAATGCATAGATAAATAGATAAAAGATAAAAACGTATTTAAATAGTGTTATAAGTATTAAGTACCTCAGCATTATCAAGTGTCTTCTTACTCCTTTTTGGCTTCAATGTTGTGGTCTGCAATAAATTTAAGGAAATTTATATCGTCTAAATCACAAGATAATCTTACTAGTCAATATTGTATGTTTAACTTGAATCAAAGATTATATATTACCTATTACTATACTGAAGTTTATTTGGTAATGTCCATATAATAGGTTGGCTACTGTTATAGACACTAGTTTGTAACTATTTAAATTGAAGATGATAATGTAATGTCCATATAATAGGTTGGTTACTGTTATAGACACTAGTTTGTAACTATTTAAATTGAAGATGATAATGTAATGTCCATATAATAGGTTGGTTATTGTTATAGACACTAGTTTGTAACTATTAAAAAATTGAAGATGATAATGTAATGCCCATATAATAAACTGGTTATTGTTATAGTCACTATTTTTGACGTAGTTAAATTTTTGTTTAAAACTATTAACATTTTACAAATGTATAACATAAAGTGTTGAAGAAAACCTGTCCAATCGGCACCTTTGGCTTGCTATTTTCACTGCCCTTTATCTCCGATGACGCCTACAAACATTTAGAGAAGAGTTGTTGCTAACTTCAACGCCACAACACAAATATTATGACCAACAACAACAATTTTAAAACTTACGATTTCATTTAAGTATTTGTATTGCGATCTTGTCCTCCTAATAGTCTTTCTGTCACTTTTTTGTGTATTAGCACTTGATGCCGCTATCGGTTTTGTAGTTTTCAATTCATTGCTGGGAATATTGCTCTCTTCCTTTAACTCCTTAGTTTCAATGCTCTCCTCCTCTAACTCCTTTTTTTCAATGCTCTCCTCCTCTAACTCCTTTTTTTCAATGCTCTCTTCCTTTAATTCCTTCTTCATGTCCTTCATCGTTTCCAACCTTGGAGGAAATTGAGGTGCTAGGAAACAAAGATTACTAACACTAAAAGTATCAATGTCAAAGGTTTCTGATTCACCATCAACATCCAACTTGCGTTTAGCATTGGCATTACTAGCAACCACTCCACCATCAGGACTTAATAAAGGAGAATTCGCACGAGTGTTGATAGTGGCAGATTTAGGAGTTTTTCCAATATCCACCAAAGACGGCACACCATCATTATCAGCACCAAACTTTTGTAATTTAGCACCATCAATCATAGATATAAGTTGAGAAACTTTGGATTGTATATCTTTCACTGCTTCCTCAATCACAATTAACCTCTACCCAGTGGAAACATTAAAAATAAATAACAACACACATAATGTTAATTAATTTTGACAAATACATTAAAAAATTATGAGACTAAAACGATAATAAACTTAATCTTCATGGCTCCGACTCTTTTCTTTCACCATAATGACACTCTGATTACATTAAGCGTCTCTAAATTTCGTTGTGGAAAATTCTAAGAAGGAGAAATTCATAACATCAAACGAGGAATGGGATGCCAAATTTATCACAGCCAAGATTTATTTTTTTAGAAAATAACAATCAAATATCCTAAAGGATAACCGAAAACAAAAAGATAAGTAATATTTAACTACTATCCTAATTTATAGGATGTGAATGTTTTATCTTCTTTTTTTTTTAAAAATATTACATCATGGCTATTGGTTTACACGAAAAGTGTAGGTTACTTTTTGTAAAGGTATTGACCAAAAATAACAATGGACTTCACACAAAAGGTAATAACAAAGATGGTAATGTCCAAACGGCTTTACAGACAAACACGTAAAAATTATTTAGAAATTAAGGTTAAAGAGAGGCAGTTGTCTTCAACCCACGTTGTCTTCAACCTCTGTAAAACTCCAACACCAGCATCAATGGCAGCCGTCTTCGACCTAAATTCTACAGAAACATATAATGGTAAAACATCTCGATTTTAACAACACGAATTAAACAATGGGTATAATAACTATAATTTATGGCAACAAATGGAGTTTATTATCTGAAAAACCAAACAACCATTGAGTATAATTCTCGAATATGATCATTAATGGAGGTGAAGAACAAACAAACAAACAAAAGACATGAGACAGTTGTTCTTCAACCACAGATCCAATCCGAAACCACCATTAATGAATAAAACAATGTACAAATTTATATAATCCTAGAAGAAGAATAAGAAGGTATTTCATGAACAATAACAATGGAGTTGAAGAAGTAAAACGAAGAGGGAGAGGTAAAAAAAATAACAATGGAGGCATTGAGTTTAATTTCATGAACAGGTGACGAAGAAGGAAGAGGGAGAAAGAAAAAAAAAAGATGAATGTAATTTTTTTTTTAACAATTTTAATTTCATTTTCGGTAATTAAGAATTTAATTTCGTAAATTAAAATCAAAAATTAATAATTATTTTCGAAAATTAGAAATCTGATTTTTTTATTAATATTAGCAATTAAAGAAAATAGAAAAAAAAAATATTGCAATTTAAGAAAAATCAAAAATATTATCCTACGTGGCAATTTGATTGGTTGATATTGATCCCTCATTTACATGATGTGGTGGGCGTTTCTCAAATGCCCGCTGTAAAATCATCTGAGGTATGGAGGTTGAAGAGAGATTGCTTGTTTGACTAGGGAGTTGGTCTTGGTCAGATTTTGGAGTGGAAAATCTGATTTTGCAAGTGGGGAAAATCTGATTTTGCAAGTGGGAAGTTATGGTTTGCTTGAGATTTTGGAGAAACCATTACTATGGTTGTTGGGTGAAGGAGAAAGGTGATGATGGAGGGTGATAAGTGATATGTAATGGATGATAGGTGATAAGTGATAAGTGATGGATAATGGGTGATAAGGGCATGTGTAGTAATTTTAAAATCTAGCTTAAAAGTTGTACATCAAATTAGCTAAGTACATAAGATGTACATAAAATGACATTCGAATGAATTAATATTTCAAAATGTTTCTTTAAAATAATTTCAATATGAAATAATAACATTAATAATAGAAGTAATATTATATCATTAAAATAATAAATATTTTTCAAATAATTTAAAATAAATCGAGATAAATCAAAGAAAATTCATTAAAATTCATATTGATACGTTTCTAATTTAAATAAAAATAATTTATTAATTTATCAAAATTTGGGGTATTACATAAAGATTCACCGAAAATAGGAAATCTCAAACGAAAAAACCACATATGTCGTAATCTGCACCGATATGAAAAAGTTTGTGTTGTTTTATGCACCTATTTTTGTTGGTGTTGTTTTGTACAACAAACGTATAGTTTGTCCAGTTTGATCCAATTTTTCCTAAAACTTCTGCTACCAAAACGACTTAGATTAACTTAACTCACTTCAACTACCAAACAAAAGACATTTTGCTACTAAAACAAGTTAAATGTAATACCAAAGCATAAAACTTTGCTACCAAATTAACTTCAATCAATTAAACTCAAATCAACTGTCAAAACATATATCTTTTGCTACCAAAACAAATTCAATATAATACCAGAGCATATGAGCTTTTGATACAAAAACAACTTAGATCAACTAAGCTCATATTAGCAATTGAAACATATAATTTTTTCTACAAAAACAACTCCAATGTAATACAAAAGTATAAAACTTTTGCTACCAAAACAACTTAGATTAACTTAACTTAAATCAATTACCAAACAGAAGACCTTTTGCTATAAAAACAACTTCGATGCAATACCAAAGTATAAAACTTTTGCTACCAAAATAACTTAGATCAACTTAACTCACATCAACTACTAAACATAAGACCTTTTGCTACCAAAACAGTTTAAATGTAATAACAAAGCCTAAAACTTTTGCTACTAAAATAACTTAAATCAAGTAAACTCAAATCAATTGTCAAAACGTATTACTTTTGCTACCAAAACAAATTCAATGTAATACCAAAGCATAAGACCTTTTGCTACCAAAGCAACTTAGATCAACTAAACTCATATTAACTATCAAAACATATACTTTTTGCTACGAAAACAACTTCAATATAATACAAAAGCATAAATCTTTTGCTACCAAAATAACTTAGATCAACTTAACTTACATCCATTACCAAACGGGAGACCTTTTTCTACGAAAATAACTTCAACGTAATATCAAAGAATAAAACTTTTGCTACCAAAATAAAATTAGATCAACTAAACTCATATTAACTATAAAAACATATACGTTTTGCTAAGAAAACAACTTCAATGTAATACAAAAGTATAAAACTTTTGCTACTAAAATAATTTAGATCAATTTAACTTACATCAACTACCAAATAGAAGACTTTTTTGCTACTAAAACGTCTTCAGTATAATACCAAAGTATAAAATTTTTGCTACCAAAACAACTTAGATCAACTTAACTCACATTAACTATCAAAACATATACCTTTTGCTACGAAAACAACTTCAATATAATACCAAAGCGTAAAATTGTTGCTACCAAAACAATTTAGATCAATACTATATATTTTGCTTTTTTTTTAATTATGTGGTGGATCCCAAAGAGACTCCATCAAATTATTACCAACACTTTCTCGTGAGTAATAAGGAGTAGTCCTACAAGTTTCATCTCTCTATTTCCGGTAAGAAAAAGTATATGAAATGATAGGTGGCCCCATCCTTAATTTGGTATTTTATCTCCTTCATCTTACATGGATGTTTGGTTGAACAACAGAAATATACTTCCTATACAATCAATATTATAGTAGGATTATCATATCACAAGATATATTGAATGTTATATTTAGAAATAGGAGTTTTTGATAAATTAAAGATAAAGTTTGAATGTCTTAATTAACTATAAGAATCATTATATCTATAAACTAATCGTAAATTTGGTAATACAACTCAAAATATTATAAGGTTTACACCTTTGGATTCAGCTCCAAATATATATTAACGTAAGACAAAATTTGATATTCTTATGTTATTATTACGTAGGGGTATTTACTGGATAATCATTAGGCGGGTAGTTAAACCTTTGGAATTAGCTCGGAATATACTTTAAAATAAGAACTATTTGATATTTTCTTATTATTACGTAGGGTTATCCATTACTAGATAACCTATTTGGCAGGTAGTTAAAAATAGGCTCGTGACACAACCCAAAATAATATAATTACATACTATAGGATAAACTATCTAAGAAGATAAAGTTTAACAAAGGTCTCCTGAATATGAACAAAAGATAGATAACAATTTTTTCATTAATCTTTATGTCAAAAGCAACTAAGAACAAATAATTAGAGAAGAACAACACAGAGATTTAACATGGTAAACTAACAATGTGTTAACTACGCCCACATGCAACGGAGAAACAATTTTTTATTATCTTGAGGAGAGAGATAGTACAAGATCATAGAGTGTGTAGGTAGAAGTTAATAAAGGGTTTATACAAAATCGAACCAAAAACAGAAACGATTTACTAAAGCACATAAACTGAAACCTTCGAGAGACTCTGTGCTTGGTGAATTTTAGCACCGGATAATTCAAGGGATATTTCGATTTTGATATACGTTTTCGTATGTAATTATTTCAAAATAATAACATATACTCCCTCTATTATAAGAGTTTGTATAGTTTTATTACATATCCACAGACCACAAGTCCAGTTATATACTTTTATTTTGACAATGGTGTACTCCCTCCGTTCCCATTTGATATTTTCTTCTACTTTGAATCTTTTCCATTTTGAGAACATTTATT
Source organism: Patellifolia procumbens (assembly GCA_947645195.1). Lineage (NCBI taxonomy): Eukaryota > Viridiplantae > Streptophyta > Magnoliopsida > Caryophyllales > Amaranthaceae > Patellifolia > Patellifolia procumbens. Next base: position 12,239,285 of record CANSGD010000787.1, read on the forward strand.
CATTATTTCAACAACCAAATATTTAACACATTTTTTTACTTTTTGTCTTGCACATGACCGATTTTAGAATCATTTATTTTCCAATCACCGACTTTTCTCTCTCTCTCTCTTACTTTTTCAAAAGCAAAAAATATCAAAAATACACTTTGTACAATATAAATTTCAAAAGATTCTTTTTCACCTTAATTTGTATTGATTTCCCCCATATTTCAAATGGAAACATCAAATAGAAACTAAAAAATTACTATATTTTAATATTTATCTCTTCTCATTCTAAAATGTAGAGTTCCATACTCTCTCTTCCTCAATGATTGTATCATATTATATGTCGTTGTATTTACCTCTTTATATCGATAACATTTGATTACTAACACAACTTATGTCAAAAATGTTTTATGAATAATTAAATTATCATGTAACGAAGAAGAGTATTTTAAATATTATAATATGAACGGGTTTATAACTAATTGCAATTACAATGAATTATGTTCTGAAGTCTGAGAAGATCTTAGGTTGACTACAAGAAAGACCAATTTCCACGAAAACCTTTTCCCCTTTTGGTAAAAACTAGGATTTCCTAAGCTGCACTTTTATCAACAAAACATACAATTTTCTGTTTCGACAGAACTTCCACTTCCTATTAAATATATATTTATGTCAGCCCAAAAATATCTGGTATACAACTTTCTGGAGGTCATTGTAGAGATTTCAAAGGTTGTATACACACAAGGAAAAAAGTTAACCCCATGGGAGAGGACCACCATACAGAGACGTTCCACAATATTTGAATAGGCCTTCAATTTCAGGACAGCCCCTCGGATAAGGAATTGACCGATGAAAAGGATCGCGTTTCATTTTCTTGTGACGAAGTGAACTGAGGCATCCATATGGGTCTTTTTCGAACTGAGATCTCACTAATGATTCACCTTTCTTTGCTGCTGCTTCAGAAGTTTTTGACGCAGGAGTGCCTACATAGAAAAACTTTGATGCAGGAAACCCAATCGCTGACCTGTGCAGCGCCGCAAACCTCTCCTCTTTAAAATCATAACTCACAACCTGATATTAGAGCAGAAGATACAGGAGTTAATATCATAAACCTCTCAACAATGACAACAAAAAAACCCAACTGGTATTGGCAACAACTTCTCATTAAGCAGGAGCAGCAATGGAATTTGATCTAGATAAATCACAATCAGAGCACTGTTGCAACTATCTAGTACAACTTTCCAGTTACTGAAAGAGAAGAAAGATGAATGATATCATTATCCTTTTCATGCCCTTCAGATGAAAAACTAAACTACATGTGCGTTAAACGACACTATGTCAGAAAATGTGTAGGCATTTGATCGTGCTTTGCTAGTTCGAAGTTCCGAGCCTTAAGATGTTACAACTGAAGGACTGACACTGGCATTATAAATTCAGGTTTATTATCACGTGCAAAAGAAAAAGGTCAATATCATGTATTTGCAAAAAAAAAGAACATATGATGTGCAGGACATTCTTTTTAAAACTTTTCATGGAAGTTTAACAAATGGCATCAGATATTCTTTCAACTAATTATGTCTTGTATCGAATAGTCCCAAAAATCAAGAACTGAGAGGAAAGCAAATGAGGGGCCTGGATCATGTTCAGATAAATGAGATATATGCATCACTAAACAGAAAACAATAATATAGTTGTGCGTCCTCTTGCACTCATCCTAGCCATCTGCAACAAGCAAAAAGAAGGGGCCTTGGTTAGGCCACATCCAATGTTAGTGACCCTCCCCATTGTTCAAAATCTTGTCTATTGTTTTCCCCCACCCCCCAAACTTTCTAGAAGAGACCAATGGATCCCCGATACAACTACCAAGGGGTATGGATTTTATCCGTTCAAGCTTGTCTATATATAACTTTATCCTCTCCTCTCCTCTCCTCTCCTATCCTTCCACCAGCAATCTGCCTTCCTAGATTTTGCTAACTCCGGACTAGATTCCCAAACATCACCCTCTTTGCTTCTCCAGACTCTTCCTCAAGTTTTGAGTGGTATGACATCTACTGATGCAGACAATTAACAGAGGATAATAGGTTCTTAGTGGGTGAACAACATGTAATTTTTTGCTGTTTTTGAAAGAGATAAGGAGCTATGCCAAGAGACATCAGCAGCTATTGAAGAGACAGTTTGTACGCTTGATAATCTCACCTCTCGTCACCAGGAACAATCATCAGTTAATCCAGATAAAAATTGCATCATTGTGCTAGGGCAGTCACAAATTTTTAGGAAATCTCCACCATCCTCTCCCCCTCCCCCTGTTTATTGAGGGAACAGATTTGAACTTTCTGATCAATTCTTGACATTAGACTCGATGAGAATCCCTATTCAGTATCGTATGTAAAGTCAGATTAGATTTTCTGGTGGGTACGAATAAGAAATTTGAACAACCTCCACATACACAACCACTCTTTTTGCATCCTAATCACCCACCAACATGTAAAGAGAGATTCCACACATATATATGCTTTACACCCTTTTATAATCCTTTGCTGTGATACAGTCTACATACTCGTAGATTTATATAGTACATGTACCTCATGCATGCCAAATCTTATAGAAAGCTCGCACTAGTATGGCAAATGAAGCTCAATGAGACTCGAGCTTGCACTTGCTGACTAACACTTACATGTATTCGCATGGCTTCGATCCACAAATATGTTACCATTCAGATATTACATTAATATCATTGTAGACGTAAGTTAAGAACATTAAGGTAAAACTCACAGGATTTTAAATCACGACAACATCAAAGCCTTGATTTGCAAAAGATTGGTTTGATTCCATAACCAAGAATTTACCTCCTATGATCATCCACCATTATCTTCTTCCTCTATTTACCTCTATCTAGTGCTAAAAGCTCCTCCAGTCCAAGTTCTTCATATCAATCTTTAACTATCACCGTTAAGTCATCATTTAGCCCATGAGCTTCTTCAAATTGCCATCATCCCAACCCTCCAAATTCTCAGCTGTGTATCTTTTTTTTAAACGATGCACATGCCAAAATTGCAGTACATTTTATATTAAGTTTAACTGCTATCGTGTGACAGAAATCTGATATTTCCCACGTATAAAGGAATGGAACATAGAGGTATAATATATCCACAAGCAAGCTCATATTAGGCATTCAAGTGCATGTTATGAACTGGTGCAAAAGAACAAGCTTTAAAAAGTCTGCCTCAAATATATCGTACGTAACTTTTTGACACACAAAATCACAACTTACGGTTATATTTTGAGGATATGAGCCTGTGAGCTCCCGGAATCGGCAAACACTGAAAAGAAGGTTTTCGAAACTATCCCTTGCATGCTCTTCAGTAAGTGCTCTCTCCCTGATGTTTTCTTCCCCTGTACAGCACCGTAATAAACCTCAGCAAAGGACATTAAACAGATGTAATTCAATAGAATTAATATGAATAAGTTTAAGTGCTCTGTACTTGCTCTAGTACATGGTGCAAGATTTGTATTCCATGTGAAAATGAGCTCCAAATTGAGAAAAACAACGAACACACAGCAAGAAACAAGAACCATGAAAAAGAGCATGTTTTAGCTAGTAGTGGAATATCAAGCAACTTATCAGATGCAAATTCAAAAGCCATCTTATCAAGAAACAATCCCCTTGGTCTTGGATTCGACGGGTTATTGTTTTTCCATTACTAAGGTGTGGGTTTTTTATGGTGCAAGTTGTTATTGAGTCCATAATGTAGGCCACGTTCTTTGGGTGGAATTACTGTCCAATTCATTTAGCTCAGTCCAGTACGCTGCCCAAATCCAGTATGGTTCTGGTAAGTTCGAATAGTTGGGAAGCAAGTATGGTTGAAAGAGGAATGGATATGGCTTCCTAGCATCATGAAAATTTTGCATTAAACACAGTTTGCTAGCTGCTTTAGGGAAGTAAAAAAAAACTTCTTTTTGGCAAGTAAAAACAAAATTAAAACTTCATCACCAAAAATGAATATCTACAACTCAATCAAACAATTACACTCATTAAACATAATTTTCAACCAAATCCAATAAGAACGTGTAAAGCAGCAGGTGAAATGTGGCCCACCTTCTAGGAAAAGCTGCTACACGCACACTTCAAATGCTAAGCTCGTCTCGCTAAGGAAAAGGTAGTCTCTCGTAGCATCAGTTACTCTTGAGCTAACTCTAAAAACCACATTTTTTAACAAAGCTTCACTACTGGACCATTTGCCATTAAAAACAACATTCTTCTGAATCCACACATAATCCAGAACTTCTCTGAACAGCATCGCAAACAAATTAGCTAGATCAGAACACTTCCTGGGCATCTTTCTGAGTTTTGCCAATTCAAACTGAAAACCAGCAGCTAATGCCCAGTACTTGCATGCACAACTACCACAAAATCTTTGGATAACTGCAATGAAAAAAATTCAAACTCATTCTTGTACAAGACACATAGGAGAATGAGATAAACCCCATTTGATGAGTATATGCACAGCAGTTAATCTATTTTGAATTGCCATCCAAGCAATAAATATGCTTATAGGAGATCAAGTGTCAAATCACTATCAACTCAACAAGAGGGGATAATCCAAGTAGGGTGCAATACATGTTTTTGATAGAAATAACACCTTGCTTCTGAAGTTCTGAACATTATTGCAGCCTCCGTGATGGATTACTAGATTTCTACAGTTCAAGATTTTCCTCAAACTCCAAGATAAGTTAGCAGGAACAGCCGTAAGAAAAATGCTGCTGTCTTTTATATCACCCACTTTACACATAATATATATGTTTATTGTGTATGAAAGCCCGCAAGATCTTAGTGAAAGCAACATTGTTCCAGAGGCGATGTTCCAACCACCTGCCACCTTAGACATACAAATCCAACCAACACAATCTTCTTTTTCATTCAGGAACTGCTCAGCAACTTTCTATCTCTTTGAGAATTTTATCTGGAGGAATAAAAGTTTGACTTCCAAAGGTTTGAATTCCTATAAAGCTAATTCGACAAGTTGCAATCGGTCTCCCTAGCTCAACTTTCCAAGGTCGAAGATGATTTTAATCCAGTTATCTCCACTCTCTACCAATGGTTTACATTGAGAATTTTAAGTTACTTTTTACGATAATGGATGTCATACACCAGAGGCTATAACAATGGAGTACCCAAATATTTGAAAGGGAGTCTACCAAGAGGTATACCCAGTTCTCCAAATTAAGCTTTATACGCATCATTGACTTCTGCAAAATGAAAATAACTTGTCCATATTTGATTGACTACAAAACTGGAAGCATGAGTTGGATGTCATTTAGGAAAGCTGTAGCAAACATTAATAATCATAATCAAACACCAGATGTGTAATACCCAGCCTTTCACGTCTAGGATGGAAGTTGAATCAGGCTCATATTAAGATAAAAAAAGACGCCTCATCAGATATTCCATACCAATACCAAAGAGATAAGGAGGGATAGGATCTCCTTGTCTTAGACTTTTCTTAGTGGAATAAAGAAAGACCGCCATTAATCAATATGGGATAATAAACGTAAGAAATGCATCCCAATTCACAGGTTTCAGAAGAAACACTAGGACAAGAAGCATATATTCAACCAGAGTCACATAATTGCTAATCCCCCTACGAATTTCGACCTGGAAAAAAAAAGAATTACGATCGGTTTTGGTTTATTTTTGACCCATTTTGAGCGAATTTCGAATTCCAAGATCGAATTGTATATCGAATTATGTGAACCTAGATTCAACAAAAGGTCATTCAATAGAATTATAAGCCCTTCTGATCTTAACTTGAAGCATACCCTTGCCACAAGTCCTGACTATCAATGAACACTTCACCACTTACAATTTAGCATCCTATTGATCAGAATTGTAGAAATAAATCTTTCTTTCAATCCAAGTCGGGGAAGGTTGGAAGTTGCACATGGCTTCATTCATGAGATGCAATTACAAAGAAACTACTCAATTCTTTATGACTTTCTACTTGTTTTTGTTAGTGATTACAAAACATAGGTCAATCACAGCGTGTTTAAGATTTAAGCTTGAGCATAGTATACTTAGTGTTTAAAGTGCATCAAGATCCTAATCGTGCCTTTTTGTGTTCGTTTGTTTGTACAGTTTGTGCAGTTTAACTTTTCTCAACCAAACTGATTGACATTCATTATATTTATGAAGAAACCTAGATTTTCGGATTGTTGATATCGAAACATTAAAAGTTCCATATCATTATCTTGAAAGGATAACCTCCCAGGTTGCACATTGCAAGTTTACTCGTGACTAAGTTTACTTCCCTTTAGATAATACCTAGCCTTGGAGCTGAAAAGGCATACTGAAGCTTTAAGATTGCAACAATGTTATGTAGTACCCTTGGAGATGTCTGTAACCACTAACCCTATGGCACGTAGTACAAAGGGTTAAACACGCACTAAAATATGCATATTGAACCTGTGAACTTAGAGAAGCTCATCTCCTAAAGGCTATGATTTCAGACCAAAGAAGTAGAGACAATTCAAAGGAATATATAATTTAATCCATTAAAGTTCTGATGTAAAACTTCAAAAGCTGCATACACTGGACAAAGTCCCAAGTCATATCTTATGATTGTCCATTTCCATTTCCATTTTAGACGGCAGGTGCTTCCTACCGACATGCCCTGAGAATATTTACACCCATAACCAAAAAACGGGGAAGGCAATGAGCTCAAAATATTAGCTTAAAGCCAGGTGTGATTTGTGAACCCCAAAGGCCCAAAGGATAACACTTAGCAATAGTCCACCAGGAAATATACAGAAAATCAAAGGCCACAGAAATTATTCTACTTAATAAGCAGGATCTCCCTTCTAAGATGGATTTCACGTCTTACATCTTCTGAATGGTAAACTACCATGTTCGGGGCTATGAAGTACAAATACCTACGAGACTTAGTATTCCCGATCAACAAAACATTTAGGTTCTGTGGCGGAAATGACACAATTCTTTTTGCTTCTATCCTTGTTTTATTTGGCCATATGCAAAGAAGTCATCAAAATATACTATTGGACACCTCGTTGTAAAGAAAGTGATAGAGAATTAGTATTCCTTAAAAGACATTACCACCCACTCGTATTAGCATGTCCGACTTTTAAATGTTGTCTTACATTCTTTGCATCTTGTAGGTATACACTTGGAGGTCCATCTTTGCAAATAACTTAGTTGCAACCAATTCTCTGAGGGGTAAATGAATCTAGTTAATTGCCCAATAAACTAATACAAAACCTCCAAGTAAAAAACTTCCAACCAAACTAGCCTAGAAATAATGGAAGATAGGCCCATTCCTTGCATGTCTCCCTCTTTTTATGTAATGTATCTTCTTGCCTCTTGATTTCCAAAGTTTTACTACTGCTTTCATCATTTCCTTTCCTACTTTAGAAAGAGTCATTAAACTATAACTTAAGAGTGGATAGAGCGACAGATTATAACTTCCACCCGTTGTATAATACAATCATAAGCAACCTAAGATAAGAATAATTATCATACTAAGTATTATATTTGTCAACATTACACGAAATTTGACAATCTTTTAACCATTGAAAAAGTACTCAAGATATGCTTAAAATTAACCTTGTACAACACCATTTATAAAAAAAAAAAGTCCCAGAAAATCCCAATGTCTACAAACATGTTTATGTACCATTCCAGGTTGATCAATTAGTTCATACATGGACATTAATCATACAAACAACATGATATACAAGCACAAAGGAGAAACTCACCGAACCAGGATTTAGATTCAGCAATAAGCCAATAACTCTGGGCTTCACTACGAGGACCGGCCTGTTTGCGAGTCTCTCCCCCACTAAATAACAGCAAAGCTTGATCATCCTTAGCTGCAACTTGAACACCTTCCTTTATATGTGACATAAATGTAGCAGCTTGTCCAGGATGCTTTTGATAAGACTCCAAAAACCAAGAATCCTCATTGTCAACTTTCCCACAATTACTACTTGTATAAACTGAATGCCCAGCAACCATCACAAGGTTTTTGAGCTTCGGAAGCGGATAAAGATCCGGATTTGCATCCAATTGTTGATTATTATAATTACTGAATCGAAGATGAGTTTCATAGAATGAGATGAGGGTTAGAATGGTAACCCCAAATGACAATGAAACGAGAAAGAATAAAGCAGGATGTAATTTGTAATAGTATTTGAATCGATTGGCTAGTGATTTAAGCATTGTGATGAGATTGGATTGAGAAGTTCTAGGTCTTCTAGGGTTTCTGAAACCAATGGAATCAATATCAATTTCAACTCTAGGATAAGCATCAAATGTCTTGGGAGTAATCATCCTAAGAGAGGAACAAACAAGAACGCAAGCATAGTCAGTGGAATCATCAATGGAGAATTAAACAATCACTAACAAGGAAGGAAGGATGGATGGATGGATGGATGGATGGATGGATGGAGAGAAACAGAGAGAGATCTGATCACTCTCGGAGTTGGACTTGGAACTTGGAATGGACTGATTTTGGTGATTCACAATATTTTCAATATTCAGTTGTAGTTATTAGAGCTGAACAACGCAATTCGCAATACAACATGGAGACCAAAGGGCGTTGACCTTCAACAATGATCGACAAGCTCTAATGAGTTCCACTTCCATCAAAACAAGACAGGGGAGAGGAGAGAACGCGTCTTATATAATAGCGATTTTGTCTTATAACTTAACTAAATTAATTTTTAACTTATTTTATGCATGCACCCTGTTAATAAGTCCCTCCTAAGAGCAAAAATTAAGAAAAACAACTATACTAATTAAAATAAAGGGAAAATTGGATCAAACTGCACAAATTATACGTTTGTTGTACAAAACAGCACCAATAAAAAAGGTGAACAAAACAACACGAATTTTTTCTAATTGGTTCAGAAAACGACATAAGTGGATTTTTCGCCTGAGATTCCCTATTTTCAGTAAATCTTTAGTATTTTAGAGTTTTGATTTCTATTACCTATACACTGTAGACATTCCTTTTGATTTCTTTCTTGAACATTTTCCACTCATCCTCCAATTCTAGGATTTGATAGACAAAATCAATTTGGGGGAAATTTTATGGTTTCAAAGAGGAAATAAGGTGATTTTTAGATCCAATAGTTTACTTAAAGGGAAGGGAAAAGATAGCAAAATAAAAAATATAAAAAAAGCTTAAATGCTAAAGATTCGCCAGAAATAGGGAATCTCAGGCAAAAAAAAATCACTTATGTCGTTTTCTGCACCGATTAGAAAAAGTTTGTGTTATTTTGTGCACATTTTTTCGTTGGTGCTGCTTTGTGCAACAAACGTATAGTTTGTGCTGTTTGATCCAATAATCCTAAAATAAACGACGGAAACGATTTATTTTCTTTTGACTCTTTATTTTACTAAATGAAGCTTATTTTATGATTATTTTATTTTATAATTATTTTATTTTTTGTTTTTGAGAAAGATTTACTAATTGGGAGCACTTAGAAAATAAGAAGAAAAAAAATATTTTTTTAAAGTTACAAGACAAAATAATTTCAAGTGGGACACCAAATAGAACACATTTTGGGACGAAGGATCCAAACTCGTCTTATTTATGGATGGAAGTAGGGTTAAAACACTTGTTTGTCACTAAAAAGGAAAAATTGTGAGCAAATACCAATATTCTATACAATATTTATTATACACTCGGGTGTATGGTACACTCAAGGCTATTTTGTGCTCAACTGGTCTTAAGTAGTGGTGGGTACTACCGGATACCCAATCATTTTGCTTGAAATAGGTACAGGAACCGGTTGGACCGGGTACCTAGAAATTGGAACCGGAACCGGTTCGACCGGTTCCTTAATTTATCGAATTGGAACCAGAACTGATTGGCACCAGTTCCTTTACCTGGTATCCAGTCCCGCGAAACTGATTGTTATATGGTCTATTGGTTGGTTCCAATACCGAGTACCCACTACCCAGTTGCATTCAAAAGTTATATTTTTCTTATTTAGCTAAAAATAAGCATCGTACGTAATGTAATTTGACACTTTCGTTGACAAGTTCGTCTTAAGAACCTAAAGTCTTAAGCATACTGATAAGTGTACTTTAGGTTCACTAATTTGCATTTAGTTTTAGGTCATTTAGATGCATTTTATGCCATATAGTTTCCTTTTCTTCCCCTTTTACATCCTTTCTCGTATTCTCATGCTTTGTATTTACTTTTAGTTTATTTGCATATAGTTAGGTTGCATATAGATCATTACTTGTGCATGTGCATCCCCCCTCTCTTATCTAATCTCTTCTTGAAGTGTTTAAAGCTAGATTTGCAAGGTAGATGCTCCAAAACAGGGGAGCGGGCGCTCCGTCCATGATTAAATGAAGAAAGGAGGGCAGTGACCTGGAGCGACCCAGGAGCATTCCTGAAGCAGGCGCTCCACAGTGTTAGGAGCGGGTGCTACTTTGCCCAAAAATGCTCTTTTTGGATCGTCTTTTACATCTTTGCCCTTATGTTTACGGGGTATAAAAACTCATTTTTGTAATAATAATCAACTAAGTTTTTAATTCCATAATTTAATTAGCTTTAATTAGAGAGATAAGTTGAATGTTTAGAGAGAGAAACTAGATCTAAAAGTATAAAGTTGAAGATTGAAGTTATTTTAATGGAGTTTTGCATTTGATTTCCATCCATCTTTGAGTATTTCTTCTATCTCTTCTCTTTATTTGCTTTTATACTTGTTTTACCTTGATTTAGCATTGGTTAGTGGTAATTAGTTGATCATTAGCTTATTTTATATGATTTCCACCTTTGTTAGATTACCATTGTTGATTCAAGCTTTTTATTTCATGCTTTTCATGGCTAGTGAGTAGTTTACTAGATAAGGGAAGGGAATGACCTTACTAATTATGAGTTGACCTTGAAAGTCAAGCTAGGGGGTTAGACCTAGGTAAAATTTTATTGTGTAGCTTAAATCAATTGTTATGTTTGATTGATTGATCACCATTTAAACTAGATTTGGGTATCTTAGGTGAAGGATTGAGAAATGAAGCCTAGATTGACCTTAAGTTAGTCAATAATTGACCTTAAGTTAGTCAATAGATTGACTTCACCATGAGAATAGGTGTTGACTTTCTAGGACCTCAATCGAATCACTATGAGTTGTGAAAATACTTGGTTGATTAATTTTACCATGAGAATAGGCAAAATTGGTTGATTAGGTCCTCCTAATTAGCTCGAGAGAGTAATTAGGAAACATCTGAGTGACTTAGTCCCCTAATCGACCCCAATGAATCCCCTTGGCTTGGCGATTTGGTTAGTTAATTGTTAGCTCGTGAATCCCTTATCCCTAGTGTCCTCTTTATATAGTTTAATCTGAATCACTTAGTCTATTTGCTAGTTATTTAGTTCTTAATTTCTTAGTTGATCATCAATCTCAAAAACCCTCAAAAATAGGCTTAGGTCGCTAAATCTCATTCAAAACTTGACTAATCATTGCTTCCTCGTGGATTCGACCCTTTCTTACCCTATATTAGGCTAAGTTAGGTTATTTATTTAGCATGTGCAACGACTGTGTGGATAAAGGATAGACATTGCACTAAGGAGCAGGATGCGCATCCGGCTCCATGTGCCGGAATGTACATTAGGCATTTTTCAATGTACAAAAAAATTTTCTCCAAATGTTCAGTTTACTCAATTTCAAAATGTCTATTATATGGAAAGTATGCAGTTTTAGATGTACAAAAAAAATATTCCCTCCAAATGTTCAATCAACTAAATATTTAACTTTGACATATGTTCTTTTATATAACCTTAATATTAAGGAAAAATCGAATCAAACAACACAAACAATACGTTTGTTGAGCAGCACCAACGAAAAAAGGTGCACAAAATAACACGAACTTTTTCTAATCGATTCAGAAAACGACATAAGTGGTTTTTTTTTGCCTGAGATACCCTATTTCTGGCGAATCTTTAGTATTTTAGCAATTTTTATTTTGATATCTTTTCCCCTTCACTTTAAATAAACTATTCGATCTAAAAATCAGCTTATTTCCTCTTTGAAACCATAAAATTTCCCCCAAATTGATTTTGTCTATCAAACCCTAGAATTAGAGGATGAGTGGCAAATGTTCAAGAAAGAAATCAAAAGGAATGTCTACAGTATATAGGTAATAGAAATCAAAAAGCTAAAACACTAAAGATTCACTAAAATATGGAATCTCAGGCGAAAAATCCACTTATGTCGTTTTCTACACCAATTAGAAAAAGTTCGTGTTGTTTAGTGCACCTTTTTTTATTGGTGCTGTTTTATGCAACAAACGTATAGTTTGTGCTGTTTGATCCAATTTTCCCTAATATTAATTATGATTATTCAACACATTCATTTATTGATATTAAAAGTTCATTAAAATCACTCTCAATTTCAAAAAGTTTTTGTTTCAATAAACTTTGACATACGTTTTTTTTACATAATACTAATGTTCATTATGGTTATTCAAAATGTTTATTTACTGATATTAAATAATCATTGTAAATGAACATTAGATTGATATAAAAAAGGAAAATTTGATTTTGATAATCCAACCTTTGCTCGCTCCACTTCTAACAATCCCAACTTTAAGTAATTCGAAAACAATCCAAACTTTATATGTCATCTATTTTTAATAGGCAAAATCACCTTCAACTTGTAGTACAAGTAACTTTGTCTTTTACCTTTATTTTTTTGTAACTGAAAAATAGAAGAAAAAAAAATAAAAGATAAAGAAAATAAATATTTAAAAAACCCCAAACCGCCCCAGCCTGGCAGCAACCAGTCCCGGCCCTGGCTGTCGGCACCACACCACCGGATACGTCGCCCACCCCCTGAAAACTCCCATACATCGCCGATGTTGAACCCCATCCCCTCCCCTAAGTCGGAAACAAGCTTTGTTCATCGAAAAACTACCCCCAACCCCACGAAACCACCCCTCCTCCCTCGAAAACTCCCCCACCCACCGAAAACCACCCGTATCTGGTTTTTCGCTGGGTGTGGGGAGTTTTCGTGGGGTTGGAGATAGTTTTTCGATGAACAAAGCTCATTTTCCGGCTAAGGGGAAGGTATGAACAGGTTGGGGGTTCAAGGCTGGCGGTATGGGGGCGTTTTCAGGGGTTGGGGGCGTCTCCGGTGGTGCTGCTACCGGCAACCGGGGCTGAGCGTGTGGCTGGGGTAGGGGTTTGATGGTTGAGGTTTCTATTTTTTTCCTTTTTAAAATTTATTTTTATTAAATTTCACTTAAATTTTTAAAACTAATAAATTTTTAATTTGGAAAAATTACCAAGTTTTCTATTTAAAGAAATATTTATTTGTTTTAATTAGGTTTTAATTTTAAAATTAAAAATATGGACCAATAATAGCTTGACACATGTCTTTTAACCTTTTGAAAAGGTTACTAATAGGTCATGACCCATTAAAATTACATGGGATGCAAAGTATGGATTATTTTCAAATTACTCAAAGGTGGGATTGTTAAAAGTGGAATAGACAAAGGTTGGATTATTAAAATCAATTTTTCCTATAAAAAAATGTTCTAACTCTATACAATAGATCGGGCACGTAGTTTTAGATGATAAGTTGTTGTTTGGTTATCAATTGTATTTAATTAAAAAAAAAAGGTAAGTGAGATGAGTATGTGGGGTATAATTATATTTGGATGTAAGTATGTATTGGATTATGGTTGAAAAGTCAAAAGAACAAAGTAGTGGTCGCCATGTCCAAAAATAGAAGTGTATAGAGCTCTGTGACAGAAGAAAAAAGGAAAGTGTATAGAGATTTCTGGGACGGAGGGAGTATGTCAAAGTTAATTGAAAATTTGAGCTGATTATACAATAAACATTTGAAATAAATAAATGAACAACAAAGTTCTATTTATAAAGGAACATATGTCAAAGTTGATTGGAACAAAACTTATTTTTGGATTTGAAATTAAATTGATTTTACAATGAACATTTGACATTAATAAATGAACATATAAAATAACCATAATGAACAATAATGTTGTATAAAAGAATATATGTCAAAGTTAATTAGAACAAAAGCTTTATTGAAATTGAACTAAGTGAACATTTGGAGGAAAAAAATTTGGATAAATGAATTTAAAATGTCCTATAATGGAGGAGAAAGAAAATAAAAATAGAGCCCATTTTGCTTATGTTCATTGAAGATGAACTAATGTTCATTTCGTATTCATGCATAAAGATGTCTAAAAAAAATTTGTACATTGAAAAATACTTGATTTACATTCCGTAAACACCTACAGGACGCACATCCTGCTCCTTGTTTGCGGTAAGCGGGAGGAGATAAGTGAAAACATTTTACGTAAGAATTTTTCGTGAGAAACCCCCTGCAAGTTTCACTTTTTTGTGAAAAATCCATGTAACTTTTTTTTGTGAAAGTAACCCATCAAGTTTATAAAGTTAGTGGTTGCATCTCAAAATCCTAACTCTATTAAATGTGTCCGTCAAATGAAGTCCATTAATTCATTATACACTGTGAAATTTCATTAACACCCTTGAGGCCTTGACTTAAACCCCAACTAATGTTTCCTTCTAAGTTCCAATTCCCACCTTCAATGTCTCTGCTCTCTAATCAATTCCTCCATTAGTCCATCTTCTATTGCAGCATTGTAGTGGGTTTTAGGTGAGGGGAAGAGAAGGGGAGGCATTAGATAGGGGAAAGGTGGCTAGCAAAATGGGAGAGAGGGTGGCTGGCGTGGTTGAGGGAAAGAGGTAGGAGGAAGCTGGGAAGAAGGCAAGGGTGTGCAGCTGGTGGTGGGGGAGGGTGTTGGGTTTTTGTTTTTGTTTTTTATTTAACATCATTTTTTGTAATTAAAGTTAAAGATTAGTTTTAAATTAAAATCTTATGTTTCTAATGTATTAATGTTGTAGAAATTACAAAATATCAGGTGAAGGGTTACCAAAAGAAGAAAAGAAAAGATTACCCACTAATATGAATTTAAAAAGTTGAGAATTACCATATAAAATTTACCTAAAAAAATTTGTATAGATTTAGCTTATGAAGGGGATTATCCATCCTGTCTGATTGCCATTCCAAGTGCCAATACTCAGCGATAACCAAGGTCTTAATCGAGTTTATATAGTGGCCACCACCTTCAGAACCTTCTCCTATCTATACTAAAGTTGACACTAGCTAGACCACAAGCTTGACCATCAAGGTTTAAATTTCAAGGAGAGCTATCCATATGACATGAAATAATACAATCTAAGACGTAAATCATACCAAAACGACACTTCGGATGTCAGCACACTTTACGCCCAATTGACCCCTTTCCAGATGCAAAAACCTCAACCAGATTATCTTTGAAAACACTGCTTGCTGCCACATTAAGTACCTATGATCAAAATACTTCCATGTACAAATATAAACCGAATCTCATACAATTTGGTATTACATGTGGAATAACGTAAACCACAAGCAGACAATCTACATAAGTTAGCAGGCCCCTCAACCTGTACAAGTTTTATCTCGCTCTTCCACGCAGAATCATTAGCTAGGCAGCTCTAGGCCCCCAAAGTATTAACAGCAGACCGGTTAAGCTGATAACAAGTATTTCAGCATCCATATTCATCTCTAAAATCGCCAAGTGAGAAGGTATCCGAATAATTTAACATTGCAAAGAAACATTCATTTTCCCCGGCAATATGACTCTAAATAAAGAACTGGAAAACCGAAACAACCCACAGGCCAGCCTTGCAAAATCCCTCCGCATGCAATCCAGCTGACATTATAGCGTGTTATAAAATACAAAGAAACATGCCAAAAGCAGCAACCTGTCCTGCAAAATCACAGAAGGAGCTTTGGGCAGACAAAAAGGCAAACAGATGTGTTTTATATGACATCGCCTCCATAGGCATTATGTAAAGACTACAACGTCTGTTTAAACTCTAGATCTCATTGGAAATCAACTCCTAAACAAACTTTAACCCAAAAAGAAAATTAGAAGGTAAAAGAACCAAATAAGCCAAAGCATCAACACAGCTCAAATAATGAACAGAACATGCAATGAGTAAACAAAATTAACAAGTGGATAAATTATTGTATCCTCCACAAAGAAAGCCAAATACATACTGTACATAATTTTGGCTTAAAATGCATTTGCTGGTCTTGAAAGGCGATTAGAACCACTAGAATCGACTTTTAGCTTCATTGGCCAAAAAAACTCAGCTAGAATCACTCAAGAACAGCAACCTCCTGCTCAACCCTCCAGTAATTCGCATCATTGAACTCTGTCTCTGGTGCACCTTCGTCTGGCTTCTCCTCTGATACTTTTGAAGGTACAACATTTTTCTTCAGAGGCCCTGCTTCTCCAACTATTCCTTCCTTCAGTGCTTGTTCCATTGCTTTCTCAGTACCCTCAGGTTCAACACCAACAAACTCAACATCCTCTTCAAACAATGAAGGAGCAGCTGAAGGTTTTGGGATTATATCACCATTAATTGATGTTTCCCTGCAGTCACCAATTGTTGGTGAGCCATTCGGCAGCGTGACATCCCCATTAACAGAGTTGTTAGGTATTACCACCTCCTTGACTTTGTCATCACTGACAGGATGGTCATGATCATCAAATGGGTTGGTACTTGATCCATCAACAAGCAAACCTGATGCTTCACCCCAATTCACCCAATCTGGTACAGGCCTTTCTCCAAATAAATCCTTCGTATCAGGAGAATCGAATCCAAAGGCTGTTGTCTCAAAGGAAGAATTCACCTTGTCAGTCTTATTCTCTTCACTATCAACCAGATTTTTCCCATTTCCATTCATAGGACTCTGCTCGGAACTGGAGGCAGGACTGCTGGAATCTGTAGCATCAGCCAGCTCTTCATCCTCACCAACCACCACCTCATCATCACTGCTGCTGTTCCCACCATTTACAGTTCCATTCAAATTGATGTCATCCATTGCATCGGACAAGGAGGTACTCACTGGAGTGTTGTCGGTTCTCTCATCTTTGAATGTGAACCAATCTGAATTTGTGAACAAACTGCAGTAAACAAAAAACTTTAAGTTTCCAAATTTATGCATCAAAAATAATATACATGGTATGTCAGGAACAGCTAAAACCAACCAGAAGACCTACTGTAAAAACACAACTTTTAAATCTCTTGAAGACAATCAAGTTATAATGCAAATATTCATATCTATGCAGTTCAACAGAATATTACATCCATTCTAGAAAGCAGAGTTAGAAGGGGGCATTTGGTTCAATACAAGGTATGGGTTTGGAATCATAGCCGGTAGCCAACCACCATAGATATTCATTGACTTTTCAAACCTTTGACCTTAGTCTAGATCAATATAGATTTCGGACCATAAATTCTCGTTCTTAGGATACTAAAAATTCCAAATCAAGAACTTTAGTCGACAAAAACTTCAATAAAAGGTTTAATTTTACACTGGTGCATAGTGGTGGAGGAAGAGAAAACTGTTTCCGGAAGATGGTGTCGTTGTGAAAGAGCCCGCTTGCTATTTCCATGGAAGACACCACAGTATTCATGGATATGGGGAGGAGAAGGAAATAGAGAAAAAGGAAGAGGAGGATGAAGATGAAGATAGAATGGATCGATGGAAAGGAGAGGTAAGGACTTGAGTGAGAAAAAGCAGAAGAATCTGGTGTTCATTTCATCAACCAAACACTTGGTTTAAGTATGGGGCTGTAGGTATCAATCCTTCCAAACCAACAGCATTCAGAAGTAACCCCATACCTGATTTTAAAACTGAACCAAACGCCCCTTCATAACTTGGGAGAGAATAAGAAAGGGGAAGAATCTGCGTTTTCATTTCATTAACCAGACGATTGGTATATGTATGGGGCTGTAGGCATCAACCATTCTACACCAACAGGATTCATAACAAACCACATACATGATTCCAAAACTCAACCAAATGCCCCTCAAAGAGAAACAACAAAGCATCAGTCCCGAAATATTTGAGATAGGATAACATGGAATTGTCACCATGAAAACTGAAACAAGAAAAGTAGAGGAATAAGTTGGAGTAAACATTTCAAAACAATCCTTTAGCACTTAATAGAACAAGACCAACTCGGAAAAGCATTTAGAGGAAAAGATATACTTCCTCCGTTTCAAGATAGATGATACATTTGCATAGTATTTACTATTCACGGTTTTAAACTTTAATTAGCTTTCGTGATTTATATTTTAGAAAAAAAATAGTCATGTGGGATCTTGTCAGATTCGTCTCAATATGTATTTTTTTAATATCTACTTATTATAATTTTTACTTATTGATAACTATAGATATTAATGTTTAAAATAATGCATTGGCAAGCGTGATAACATGAAATGTATCATCTAAGGAAGTATAAAAATAAACTTATGCACACATGGGCATTCCTATGTTCAATTTTCAACTTGACCCATTATGCATGCCAATGAAAAATGTACCTACTGTGCCAATATCACGAAAAAGTCACTACATGCATCCCCCACCAATGTCAGATCTTGGGGGTTACATAAACTGATAAATGTATTATGTATCGTTGGTTCTCAAGGAGACATATGAAAACTTAACATCTTATCTTTATTCAATTCAAGAGCGTTACTAACTCTTTCAAGGGTCAAAAAGACTTTCAACACCATACTAATTTCGGTAAATGAAATACGAAAATGGAATTTGAGGCAGAATGATATATGGCACAGCTATAGCCACGCTTAAAATTTTAGAGCATCTATAAGTGCTTAACACAAGCACCAATTCTAAAATCAAAGGGTTAACTCTGTACACATCTATGAAGAAGGCTCCGTTCTTTTGGACTGAAGGAACTGAAGGAACTGAAATGAAATTGTGAGACAAATGGAGTTGAACTAAATTTAACCGAGCTCAAGAAGAGCTGAAATGAAATTAATCCAAAAGAACATGGCATATGTAGTACTAATATAAGGCCCTGAATAAATGGACCTGAATAGTCGAAATTAATACCGAACAATAATAAATTCATAATATATATAAATATATAGGAAGAGGATCCGGAAAAAACTATTCACCGTGAGAACCGAGTAATGGGGTACATATGACTCATAAAGGGGTACGCGTGCAATCATTAATGACATTTTTGTAAATACCGACAACAATGATGTTAGCAGCACAACTTTAATTTTATAAGCACGCGTACCCTTAAATCATAATGTGTACCCTTGTAAATCTTATATGTACCCCTTTTTTCCTACCAAGACTGTCCGTTTTCAGTTTTTAGCAAAATATAGGTTTCTAGCATAACTCAACTCTTTCTCTCTCTCTATATATATATAATAACAAAAAAATATTAATAATTATGGTAATAAGTAATAATTTTAATGAACAATAACAATACTATATTATCAATTAAAAATTACTAATGATTAAATAATTATTATTATTATATAAAAAATCAATATAATATAATATCAATAACAATAATAGATACTCTCTCCGTTCTCTAATATTCTACCCACTTACTACTCCTACAAATTATTGCCACAAAGACAAGGCAAAGAGTAGAGAGAGTATAAAAATAGGTCCTTCTTTTATATTTATACATGAGAGAACATGTATTGTGAGAGACTGTAGACTTATGCGGGCCTAATAAATATGGTAAAATATTATGAAAAGCGAACAAACCTTTGCCATTTTAGAAATAAAGTAAATTTAGGAAGAATTTTAGAGAGCGAAGTAAAATGGAAAGAGGAAAGAACTTTAAGAGAAAATTAATGTAATTATTAGTATTACTAATGATAATGTAATTATTAATAATTATTAATAAGAGAAAATTAATGTAATTATTAGTATTATTAATGATAATGTAATTATTAATAATAATGTCAGTATTAAAAATGATGTGATTATTAATAATAATACTAATAAAAATAATATTTAATTATAATATTCCTCCATTCCAAAATATACTATACTTTGGCTCATTAATAATGTGGGTTGTGGAGTAGCACAAAAAAAAATTCATGTTGGATCAATGGTTGATTAGAACACGAGTCTTCATAATCAAAGACACGAATAAGTACATCCAGCCCCTACAACCACCACGCAGAAGCTCCCTAAAGGGATGGTATTGCTCACACTGACGTTTGACGTTATTAATAGCTAATAATTTAGAGTATAGACCTAGGAAGAAAATCAAGGATGTGGTCCAGTTCTAGGTAACGCACGCAAAAACGGCTTGTAACGGTCGAATAGAAACAAATCGTGGTTGATGCGCCGTGAATTTTTAAAAAAAATTAATACCATTAGATTTTTAACCTCAATTTCATTTTTAAAGTTTTATAAGTATTCTTATAACTTAATTTGACCAAAGCTATCATATGGTTAAATTACAGATATAGTAAATAGAAATTCACTTAAAACATGAGATCTATATCCTATTACATACATAAATTGCTACTAACTCATATATCTATCTAACTTGAAAGGCTACGCTAAGTTTTTCTCCTTTTGTGCTACTATGATGAGTTTGCCCTACCTCTTTTTTGAACAGTACATGTAAAAAAAAGCTCTAAAATCGGCGAGTCACCGTTGCGTAACGGACAACGCAGTGAAATGGGCGTGAATTTCATCTCGGCGTTACGTAACGGCATTTCGCGTAATGGCAAGTTCAAAATCCATTACATAACATTGTAACCGAGTTTTGTATAGACAACCTTTTCGGAGGTGAAGACATATAGACAACCTTTGCATCCACCATTAGAAACAAAGAGAGGCTCAATCAATTGGCCACATGTGTATTTAATATATTCAATAATTTCTTATTAATATATATTGAATTAGAGCGCAAGTTCGCAACAGTATCAAAGATGAAAATCATTCAATAATTATAGCTTAAAGGTAAGACCGTCACACCTACCAAACTAAATTATCACCAAGCACTTAGCTCACAATCACACAAAACATTATCATAGCAATCAACAGCATAACAACCAAAATGATGAAGATTGAAGTAAGCTATAAGCCTAAGACCAGTCTATATAAACATACCTTCCTTGGTCATCACCAAGCCGTAATGAAGATATGACAACTTCAGCAGATTCATCATCGAAGTAAACATCCTGTGGTTCAGAAATAAACATGACACGACATCCATGAGAGTGCTCTAAGGAAAAGAAGATTATTAGCTCAGCAAATTCCTAATGTGTTTTGTACACCACAGATCATAATGAAGATTATATTCCAGGTAAATGTGCTTCTTGAGCCAGTACATGTACTTTTCATAATACCTTGTGTGTTTTTGGTGGACATTTCAGTACATTATATGTTCTTTTTTGCATAATCTACGTACTTTTAGAAACACTAAATGTGCTTTCTATCTGTATATAAGCTTCACATAGCACAATGCTCCTCATGTTTTGCGGAGTACAAAATAATTTGCAGCAAACCCCCCCCCCCCCCCCTTCTCTCTCAACATCTTTAAATGGTCTTATCTCCTTTATCAATTTCCTATCTTTTCTACAAAACAAAGTTGCTTGTTTTTTACAAAGAAATAAAAAGATAATTTCAGCAACAGGTAATTCTATTACCTCATCATCTCGATCAATAGCACCATTGTACTGCAACAACAAAGATAACAGCACAATACTGAGCAACAAAAGGGCAAGATAATATAAAGCATAACCCAGACTAAAAGCCAAAGTAGCACCATACCTCTTCGGAGCCCTCATTTCCGAATAAATCAGGTCTGAAAGCCTGACTAAGGTTATTGGCTAAAGCAGCAACATCATAATCTCTATCATGAAGGTCATCATCATCACTATCCCTTGTTCTATCGTGCAACGCAGTTGGACGCCTACATGTAAAGGAACCATCGATTGGGTAAAGATCAGTGGGTTCGATGAGTACATGTAACTGTTAACACCAACCACCTCCCTTTGACAGGCACCAAGTGAAACAAAAAAAAACTTTTGCAAACCGCTTTTTATAATATTAAGAAAATTTGTAAAAAAAACACTACAAACTTTACATTTTTGAAAAAAACCACCAATTACTTTGTTTTTTGAATTTAACTACTATAACTATGCAAAATTTTGTGAACACCACCTTTTAACGGGGAAAATTTGTGAAAAACCAATACAAACTTTACACTTTCGGAAAAGAACCACCAATTACTTCTTTTTTTTGAATTTAACTACTGTAACTTTGCAAAATTTTGTGAAGCATCACCTTTTGACGGAAATCGTAACCCTTAAGTTCACCACCAAACAAAACTTAACATTTAATGTTAGAAGATGTTGCTTCACAAAATTTTGCAAAGTTTTAGTAGTTAGATAAAAAAAAAGTAATTGATGATTATTTTCAAAAAGTGTAAACTTTGTAGTAGTGTTTCATAACTTTTACTTCCTCAGTTCGTCTATTTCTTTTTTATTTCAACACATGGACTTTTGCACAGTTTCTATACTAACTTCAACGGTACCTTCTTATAAATAAATTGAAACAAAATGCTAGTATGTTAATGATGTTATAATTATCTGAAAGTATATTATCTATAACTTTGACTGACAGATTATTCAATATAACAATGGTCGAAGTTGTCCGTTCGGGAGCGTGAAAGTCAAAGTACTGCGGTTAAAATGCAAAAGGAGTACATAACAACAGCAAGATCAGAGTAAATTCCTACAGGCCATGTGAGTAAGAATTAGGGAAAGGTCAAGTCAGACAAGATTTTAACTTGATAGACATACCCACAAGCCCAGCGATAGACATTCTCTACCACATTTCTTTCCTGCAAAACTGTAGCATGCCACTCATTCCATTCACCACATTCCTACAATCCAGATATACAAGCAAGCAAGGTTAACATGTCCGTATACCACATGGTCAAACAAGAGGAAATTATGAAGAAAAAAAAATCAGAAGGGAATGCCCAAACAGTAAGCACCAAGAAACTTCTGAATTTTGGACTCTCAAGGTTAAAACAAACGCATGCACCTGAATATAAGTTTGAATGCTTTTGTTGCCTTGTCCAAGTTGAACAATCTTGTTAGCAATTCGAGTTATATGTCCCAGATTACCAGCCCTTGGCAGCTTCGTATCAGCAGCGGGTATTGTTGGCTGTAATAACAACATTGCACAATAAAAATATTAACCATAATTTCAAGCTTGCTGCTGTTGCTTAACCGTAACCAACAGAATCCAGAGCTATCCTCTATCTCTCCCAACTTCCCAAAACTGAATACCATACCAGCAGCAGGTATTTATCGATCCATCAACTTAGCAAGGGTTCCTACATAAGCTAATCAGGGGCTTCAAGTAATCTAATGAATGAAAATAGCTCGAGAGCTTGCATAATGGAGACAAGAGAGCGTTATATACAAAATTTAACTATGCAAAAAATATACATAAGAAAGAGGTATTCCTTCTGATTAATATTTATCCTTTATTCCTATTTAGATGTTCCCATGCTTTTTAGACAACGCAATACTTTGTTTTAGTTTCACGCCTTACATTGTCTTGGGTGGAAGCAGATGCATTGAGAAGTAAAGATAACGGAAAGACTTTGTTTTAGTTTTTTTTTTAGTTGAAAAGTATGGTAGTGGGTAAAACTTCAATTTTTTATTGAGATTGAGTTTGGTTCAATTGCTTTTTGTAGAAGAAATAATATAATTGGGGGACCATATCTAAATAGGAAACTAGAAAGTAATTGGGATAGACATAAATGGAATAATGGAAAAGGCTTCGGAGCACAAGAGGATATTAAAAAAGACAATTTTCGAAATAGGCTTGCTTTAGCAACTGTTGCAATCATTTTACCACAGTGATTATAAAGGTATAAAATATAAGTGCACTAGACAGGGAGGAGTTGAAAACTAGTAACAAATAATACACATCAAGCTGATCTAGTGAAATATATGGTTAACTGATAATAATTAGAATTCTTACTATTATTGTCCGTACTTAACAAATAGAAAAACTCATGTATAAGATAAAATGTATTGATGTAAGAGACAGAAAATGTGTTGGAGACTTGGAGTAAGTGGTTGTTTGGTTGCACAGAAAAGTTATGTTTCCTAGGCTATTTGTTACAATCCAGCCTGCCTTTAGTTTATTTTCCTTAGTTTATGCTTTCTTATGCTTTAGTTTATATTTTAGCACTCTTGTATAGGCTTAAGGTTCCATTATTGAGTTACTGTAAATCCAGTGTTCACTGGAAATATGTACTATCTCAAACTTAAGCCTCTTTAGGGGGGAGATGATGAATGAAATGTTTGTTCACCACTAAGGCCTCCTATCAGTTGTATGCTTGCTTTATAATATTGTGTTGTTTTTGTTGGCCAACTTAGAGCTTGTGCCGCCACTTATTATAGAGCGCCCACCCAAACTCAAAACAGGTACATCTCGTCGTCGGCCCCGCTCGTGCCCGCCTTGTGCACACGAGCGCCCCGATCGACCCTCTTCTCGTGCTCTTGTCGCCAATAGGCAAGAGTACCCTTTCGGATACCGAGTGCTCGTGCCTCACGAGCCTCAAAAGACCATTTTCCGCATTAAGGCTAGCGTACTTGCCCACAGAAGGCAAGAGCGTGCCGCACGTTCCGAGGTCAGAACTTTCGGACCGTGACAGTTGGTATCACAGCCAGGTTTACGAAGGCATCGAGTGACCCAAGATGGAGTCCGTAATGGAAAGGTTGGCAGTACTAGAGGGGACTGCCGCACAATGGAGTCAGCTCGAAGAAATTGTGATCGGGCAAGCAAAGCAAATCGATTGGCTAGAGACAACCGTCGATGCTTTGTCGAGGGAAAAAGATGAGCTCCGCGAGCAATTGAATTGCACACAAGCGCAAGAAGCACTAGAGAAGTGCGAGACCCTACTTCGCGCTGTAGGTAGAAGCGATTTGAGTATGGGAGCTTCAAGGATCAAGCCTCCCAAACCTCGCGACTACAGCGGCAGAAGAGATGCAAAAGAAGTGGAGAACTTCCTCTTCGACATGGAGCAGTACTTCAAAATCGTCCAACTGAAGGACGCTCAAAAAGTAGATATTGTGGTCATGCACTTGACGGATGATGCCAAGCTTTTGTGGCGCACCAAGCACGTCGAGATCGAAGCTGGAAGTATCAAGATAGACACATGGACAGAGTTCAAGAAGGAACTCAAGGAACAGTTCTACCCTCAGAACACCGAGTTTACTGCTCGCCAAAGATTGAATGAGATCTGTCACACAGACACCATCCACAATTATGTGAAGGAATACTCAGCATGCATGTTGGACATCCAATCGATGCATGAAAAAGATCGGTTGTTTAACTTTGTTAATGGGTTGAAGGAATGGGGGCAGCGTGATATTATGAGGCAGAAGGTTGATACACTGTCGGCCGCCATAACTGCTGCAGAGTGACTAGTAGATTACTCTTTCGGGATGAACACCCGTAAAGACGAAGATTGTAAAAGCCCAACTACTCGCTCGGAGGTCCCGACTCCGAGCTCCCCAAAGAGCCCAAGAGATGGCTCGCGTGGGACGTCCAACTCTATCGGGGGATTCAAGAGAACAAGTGAGGGAGACGGCTCCCAAAAGCACGGATCACCCTCTCCCCAAAGCACAAGAGAATCTAGATCCAGCACACCCTCGGTAAATACTATGACATTGAACTGCATATTATGTCGAGGCCCACATCGGTGGTGGGAGTGTGAGCACAAAGGAGAGCTCGACAAGATTCAGCGCAGAGTAGCTACTATGTGTGCCGAGGAAGCACCAGATGAGACGACTCAGTCCGACAATGAGGATGAGCCACCGAAACAAATGGGGGCCATCTACAGAATGGGTTCAATGAGATATAAAAAGCTCAACAGTGCTCGGCAATGCGAGTGATGAAACCTCAAGTAAAGGCAACATCAAAGAGACAAGCTTGCATCCGAGACAACACTATGCGAGAGATGAAACCACACAGAAAGGCATCACCAAAGACACCCTCTTGTAGTAGAAACCAGAAACAAGGATCTTACTCAAATCAGATTTTGCTGGGTAAGAAGCCAGGAACTACTCCAAAGAGACACCTCCTGTATGGAGCGAGCTAGGATCGAGACAGAAACAGGATGAAACCTCAGCCAAAGCAGATGCCCAAGCGAGCTCCGCATAGCTGGACTCCAAAGAAGCATCAACCCAAGCCGAGTGCTCCACACATCAACCTCAAGGAAGCAACTTTCAACAAGCCTTCCGATAAAGCTCGTCCACTGTCGACAAAGACTCCAACAGAAACAAGAAGATTCCAACACCCGCCCGTAATCAACTGCGCGCCACAGACAATCAGGTTCAACATAGGACAGTTTTCATTTTTATATTGTAATTCTTGTAAGTCGACGAGGTCGTCGACAGCTTAAGTGGGGGAGGATGTTACAATCCAACCTGTCTTTAGTTGTATTTTCCTTAGTTTATGTTTTCTTATGCGTTAGTTTATGTTTTAGCACTCTTGTATAGGCTTAAGGTTTCATTATTGAGTTACTGTAAATCCAGTGTTCACTGGAAATATGTACTATCTCAAACTTAAACCTCTTTAGGGGAGATGATGAATGAAATGTTTGTTCACCACTAAGGCCTCCTATCAGTTGTATGCTTGCTTTATAATATTGTGTTGTTATTGTTGGCCAACTTAGAGCTTGTGCCGCCACTTATTATAGAGCGCCCACCCAAACTCAAAACAGGTACATCTCGTCGTCGGCCCCGCTCGTGCCCGCCTTGTGCACATGAGCGCCCCGATCGACCCTCTTCTCGTGCTCTTGTCGCCAATAGGCAAGAGTACCCTTTCAGATACCGAGTGCTTGTGCCTCACGAGCATCAAAAGACCCTTTTCCGCATTAAGACTAGCGTACTTGCCCACAAAAGGCAAGGGCGTGCCGCACGTTCCGAGGTCAGAACTTTCGGACCGTGACACTATTACTATTTCAATGTAGTTGCATTTCCGACAAAGTGTACAATTTTGTTTAAACGACCACTTCCTAGGAGATTATACTTCTCATGTTTCCTTGTCAACCAAAAAAACACTAAATTAATATGGCTCATTGAAGCGCCCTGCTAGGACTATGAGAATGGCACACCTCTACTATAAGGATATCGTCATTGAGGATAGCGTAGCGTGTGAAGAACTCCTTATTCTTTATGTAGGTGAAGACGTAGGAGTGAGAGGCGGACGACCGCCTGGCGGGAGAGAGGGAGGAAGTGGTGCAATTGTGTGAAGAGGAAGAATGTTGAAAGAGGCAAAAAATCATGGAAACATTTTTTTTAATATAACGGTTTAATTTCCTTTCCTTGATTCTTTTCCCTTTCTCCTCTTCCAATCAAACACCCCTGATATTCTTCTTTGTAATTGTTGCCTATTCACTTCATTAGCAACTTGGTTTCCAAAATCAGTGTTATTATAGGAGAGAAGTAGCACCACCCTACCAGATACACCATACAGTACACCAACTACATCTCTAATTGTAAGGGGACTTCTTATTCAAAGTACAATCACAACTCTAGCATCTAGATAGCTCAAAAGACTAAATCATTACCAAACAGCACTATCTTTTACCAGTTTCAGTTCACCGGAAAGAATGGGATGCTTATCAGCATCAAGAATCTTTCTAATCAAATCACAATCTCTGAAAAGATGATCAGAAACGGCATCATTCCGGCTCTCCAAACAGGACGATATTATGCTTTCAACATGATGATGTAATGCATTATTGTACGGGTACCTGACATGACAAGTTTAAAAATCAATATCAATAGACACAGGTAACATCATTGAACTGAAGTCAATTTGGAAGTTCTAGCATCATCAGCAACTCACTCAAAGAAGAGATCTAAGACTCTTTTAATGGTTCCAGAGTTCACCAACTCCTCTTCTGCAGCTTGGTTGCCAGCTTTCAACAGAACAGCAATGAACTCAACAATCTGGAAAATACAACATAATCCAGAACAGTAGATCAAATGAGACTATGAGAGCATAGTTGTTAGCATCTTAATTCAAACCGTAGAATCCTACGACTGTACAATTAGACGTATGATTCCATAGATGATTCTAAAAGATTTTAGTAATTACTTTTAACTAGCAAGGACTTCACAGATTTCAATCAAACTAAATTACGGCAATAAAGGTATTAGTTAATACATAATTCCAACCTATGAAGCACGAGCACGCCAGATCTAATGCAAAGATCTCATGCGAATACAGTACCCGGTACGGGTACAAGTCGGGTCACCCTGGATACGGCTTGGTTACCAATGCCTTTGCAGAAAGTGGGTATGAATGTAGAGGCGGAAGTAGAGTTATTAATCTGCTTATGGAAGGAGACACCAAGTTGTAAAGGCTAGAAAGAGTCCCTAGACCAGACTTTTTGATCCACAATTAATTAGGATGAGACAAATAAAGGCTCTAACAGCTTCAGCTCCCCACTTCCACAAACCAAATGATGTTTCTTCTGAAGCAGAAACTCTATAAAGGAGCACTAACTTCTCTGATCAAGAAATCAGATATTAGGGTCATTATGTAAAGGTTCTTTCTAAAGCAACTCTAGAAGGCAGAAGAATCCTTCTCTAATCAAGAAATCAAAAAATAACAACAGGAAATACGAGAGGTAACTTTATAATACAATATCTTGCCAAACATAAGGTTCTTTAGATGTCTGCATCAATGATTAATCTGCAGGTGTTCTCATTGGAGAGAAATGATAAGAATTTTCATAGTAGGGGTTCCCATCAGGCCACAACTTGCAGCATAGGGATAAGGCTGTCTAATGAGAACCCTCGTATCTAATAGCAGTGTGCCATTTCTGGATCATCTATAGTTGCTGTATGATTGGCACAATCTTCTTCAACATAAGACTTATTTGAAGGGAACCTGGTTCTTGACATCACACAGATCCAGGGCAGAGGTGTGATCAGAAGACCCTTAGCCTATCTTGACAATTATGGAAGACCTCTTTCCCAAATTCCATTGTGTAACAGTACTACAGTAGTTCAAGATCCATCACGTATTTCACTCACTACGCATTAGATGAAAGAGAGATTTTGTCTTTGAGCTTGGATGCTTTGATAGTCAGAACCTATGTAGAACAGGTAATTTATTTGACACCCATCCTCGTACGTGTCCCAGTGCCGAACACAATACAAGATACTTCACTTAATAATGTACCGTACCCACTCTATTTTAATGTTCAAATTTGCCAATTTTCATCCCCGTCCTTGCACCCCCTTTTGTCCCTGTACCCGACTCTGTGCAACCTAGGTCACAGCACAGTATACTCCCAGTTGTGGATCAAATAAAATTGGGTTACACTTAAGGTCCAATTGAAGTAGTGCCCATACAGAACTCTCCTGATCTCTCCGTTTTCACAAGTTGCTTTCCTTCTCAGTGAAATCATTTTTTATTTTAAACCCAAAAGAAAAAGATGCTATAATTAATTGATTTTTTCCTAGAAAATATTCAAGATGGATATCTTGGAAGTAATTAGAGAAGGAGCAAGGGAAGATATCATCGGGAATTGTACCCATCAGAGGGCAAGCCAGAGAGATAGACCTTGAGGCGATGTTTTCCTAGGGGTGGTCTTAGTTCACCATATGTCGTCGGAAGAATCTTCTCATCAGATGTCACATTCAAAATCATTAGCAAATCACCTGCATAACACCAGAATGTTAATTACGCGTCAAAAGTACGATTAGCACAAAATAATCAGTTTAAAAAGAGGCACATTCATCAGCTTTCACACATTGAACATAGCAACCAAACGAGACCAAGGCAACGTTAAAATCTGATGCAATAAATAAAGAAACCACATAGAAACCAAAGGGAAATTGCATAATAAAGGTCCTCTAACCATTACATCCAATACAGCATAGCAGGAAAACATATACACATTACAATGACAGAGCAAAGGCTTCACACTAACCAAGTCTAGGTAACATGGCGCTCACAGTCTCGGGATTTACAGCAATAGGAGCCTCATACAAATGTTGACCTCGTAGAGAATGATACAACAAAGAAGAAGCCGATCTTCTTGGATCCAGTAAAGATATACATACTGTCAGCGAATGTACTAGACCAGACTTGGTAGCAGATTCTTCAAGCGCATGAGCAAAGATTCTCGCGACATAACTGCGAAGAAGAAGGAATCAGTTACTTAAATTGCATTTCCTAAGGCAATTACTCCCCGCATCCCTAGTTGAATTTCACACTTGCCTTTATATAATGACCCAAAAATATTCACACTTGCCTTTTCACGTAAACCTCCTCCAATTTTTTCTCCCTTCATCGCCACACTTACTCTTAATTTTCTCTATATATACTATTCTTAATTTCCACGAAATATACAAGTGCATAAACTATTAAGGAAAGGGTAGGTATACAAAAAAGTGATGGTATTCCACAAACCTGGGACTGGAAAGTTTTGCGGCAAGAGGTGATCCCATATTCCGAGTAATAGCACAGAGAGTTTCTGCGGCATTAGCCTGAACCTCAGGCAAGCACTGAACCAATAAACAAGAACAATGTAGAAAACGCTCCATCAGCACAAGTGAACCAAACAAAAAGAAAACATGATAACTTTCACTACTAGAGATTACAGCCTTGTTTTTTCACGTCCTTAAAATAATTTCCAGGCTTCAGAAGAATTCAAGTAAAGGCTAAGTTCGGATAATTTTAGGTAAATTCCAGAAGGGCGGGCAACTTTAATTACAGCTAACTATAAGCTCAGTTCCGTTTTAGCTAAGTTCAGATAGATGCTAATTAATTCAGATGATGAAAACTCAAGTGAAAAGAACAAGGTATGCATGACTATAATAAGGCTAGTTTTTCTGTGGGACCTATTAACCCTTATCCAGTCCATTTGGTATCATTTATTAAAAGTTCTCGTTCTAGGAATCTTTAAGGTGTTGCTAAACTGGGAGAGAATCATAGGGACATTTCTTTGTCTTGGGCTTGAACTTGGCCCACTAAATAAACCAAGGGTTTTGTTCTTGCGAGCACGGCCTAGAAGATGACCACGGCCTAGAAGAACATCAGCTTGGTGAGCAGCGCCTATATATTATGGCAGCAATGATTGAGATTCCCTAAACATGCCTCCAGCTCCTTTCTTCATGACCCAAGCATTTATGTCCTTGTTATATGTAAAGTAGGAAATGTGAAACAACATGGCTTAGAGGGGGAGCTTAAGGCAAGAGAGCAGCCTAGCCATCATCTTCACATATACTTCCTCTGTTTTTTTTAGTCGTTACGTTTGAATTGCTAAAGCATAAGTTTGACCATTTATATCACTAATTATGCATAATTAGAAATCATAAAAAGTTGATATCTTGAGAATGCATTTTGAGACGAATCTAATAAGATCCCACATGAGTATGTTTTCTCTTACGTTAAAAAGGGGGTCAAAGTAAAGTTTATGCATAGTGCAAAAAAGTCCGAACATAACAACTAACAGCTTGTTTGTTCAGGGGGATAAGGGGTGGGGATAAGGATTTTTTATCCCTCTTCATCCTTATTCCATATTTGCTAAGGGGATTTGTAAGTTTAGGTGGGTTAGGGATAGGGATAAACCCAAGTTATCCCACCAAAAATATACCTAAGGGGTGGTATTGGTAATAGAGGGGATGGCGAAAGGGATGAGGGGTATAAAGACAAGTACACCTTAATGAAAAAGAAGGAAGGATGAGAGAAGGAGAAAATTAGTAAGGTTGTTTAAATAACTTTATTATTTATCCCAATCCATATTATACATGGGAGCTCTTATTTTATCCTTGTCCTAATTACCAATTCCTTATCCCTACCGCAACCTTTATCCTTATGACCTACCAGACATTCCCTAAAGGAAGAAGTACTTTTTTAGTTGCCTCTACTTACATATAGTCCGATTCCAACTCGATAGAGTGATTATGATCTTTCATGAAATTTCCATATCAAAAGGATGCCTAAAAATTGGGTGAAGAGCTCTCTATTTTGTTGGTGGAGTGAAGGGTTGGTTCTAATAATGATTCTGCGCACCAAAGAGTCTTCACGAATCTTCAAGTGGTGGTGGTGGTGGTGGTGGGGGGGGGTGTAAGTCTCCTAAACTAGGCATTAGGTATAGGTGCAAAAAACCCATACATGGCACCCCAAACCCGCACCTCAACCCCCCCCCCCCTCTTTCAAAACCCGTACCCCAAGGGGAGGGATGAATTAGCAAAACCATCACCTGTGAACCAAGATTTGTAAAACCAAATAGCTTCTACGCAAAATGAGGGGAAAACATATATCTAAAGCACGTACATAAACAAGATGCAGGATCATCTAAAATGTCACTATCACATGGCAGTCATGGGCCATACTTAGACACCAAGAAGAGCAGTACCCACATGGTGCAAAATAACGGCCGAGTCAACTCGGTTCGCCCGAGTTGACACGGATTTCAACTTTGGCGAACCGAGATTGACCGGTACAGAACGCTGATTTATAAAAGGGCGTTATTTTGCCCGATTCGCCCGTTCCGACCGATACAAAGAAGTATCGCCCGCATTTTCCGTTGTAGAACGCGTTTTTTCCGATTTAAATAGCAGAGAATAAAGATAGAAAGAAGAAGAGGAGGAAGCCATGGCCATGCCGCCATGTTTAAAGCTTCTTGTTCATCGGGAAGGAGGAGTAGGAAGTGAGGACAAGAAATGAGGAACACGCTTAAATGACTACTGACAGGTGGTTGGGTGATGTTTTATGTTTAGGTGTGAATATTTTGTTCTATTTTATTATTCAATAGTGGAGGGGGGATATGTCTAATTGGAAAGTGGGAAGTGGACCCTCTTTTTTCTTTTACTTGTTTCTTTTACTGTTGTTTCTTTGACTTCACTGCAATTCTCTCATCTCTTTCTTTTATCTTTGATTTGTACTTCCCCTATCACATGACCTACTTCCTTTTTTTCTTTTTCTTTTTTCCACTATCAAGTACAGTATCTCACTATCTTTTAATAGTACAGGTGCCTCTCTAATCTAATAAAATCAGTACTAGTTAAGTAGTTTTAGTATCTACTTCATTTCAATAATAATAATAATTATTATTATTATAATAATAATAATAATAATAATAATAATAATAATGATAATAATAATGATAATAATAATTTTAAATTAATTTATTTAAGAAACATAGAAAGACACTAAAAAATTCTGAAAACCGCGACAAGGACCGCGACAAACGTATCCGTTCCGTTACCCCGAAACCCGAACCGTTTCCGTTTCCGAAACCGTTCCCGTATTTTCGAACCATGAGTACCCATCAATTTTTTTACACGAAGGCGACTACAATTAAATTTAGAAGTGCACAATAGAAGAAAATAAGGGAGAACAACGACACATAATACACTTACAGAAGGACTCAGTTTATCGACTATCATCTCCAGCAAATTGCTGTCAGCCAACCACCGCATAACATCCATGTAATTGGGGTAAACATGATCATCAGCACCTACAAGTCGTACTAAGACCTGTCCAGAAATCAATAACCAACATAACACACACTAAGCCATGCTCATCGTTAATCAAGGGACCAAAACTACAGGCATATCAAAGTAACTGACCTCCATAATGGAAGTAATCCCAATCAAATCAACCAGCTGCTGGAATACATCTTGGTGAGCCTGTTGAACCAAGGATAGGATGGTTAAAATCAAGGATCTGGTAAAATAGTAGCCAACTATTACTATTTTCTGGTTCAATAGCAGAAGATGTTTTGTAAAAAAGGAAGACACACAAAAGTACAAAAAAAAAACCTGAAATAAAGGCTGAGGACACACAAAGTAAATAATCCTTTTGACCTTAGCTACAGTCGGAAACAACCACACAAGCACGAAAAATAAGCATTTAAGGCATGGAAGATCAACTATGCAAGACTCGGACACTCCTAAATATACATGACAAGCATCAGACGACATCACTGATGTGCAATTCTAGCCACAGGTTCAGGAAATGCTCTATTTTTCAGTTTGTGATAGATATAGATAGACATGAACAATTGCTGTCACTCACTTGCACGTAGTTCATAAGTGGGACGGTCTTCCTCAACATGAGGCAGACAACAACCTGTAATACCAAAATGGAAACAAAGCATCAGCTACCAGCAGAAAGACTATAAAACAGCACCCAAGAAATCTCATCAAGTTCAAAGGAGATTATAGCATACTTTGCTAAAATACCCAGCAAGCAATGTGCTATGAGGCCGGTTGGGTTCCAAAAACGAGAAAAGCAAATCCATCATCTGACAAGCAGCAGAAGTAGGAATATTAGAAACCACATGTGCAATATTATTTGATAGAGGTAAGACTATGAAGAATTTTTTACAAAAAATCTGCAGAAGCCCCACCTCTTCTTCGTCTACTAATGTCCTTAAAATGACATCAATTTCACATGTAAAAACCTCTGAAGCCACAAATGGGAACCTACAATTTCAAACACACAATATACAACTTTATGAGTTTTTAAAAGAGCCTTACACATTTCTTAAAGAATTTCTACAACCAGGACAAAATTAGGAGTTGAAAAGAATGACATCCAGCCAGCTCTCAGCTTCTTTTTCAAATGCAGACCCAAGTAAGCAGATGAATAAACAATGATAACCAGAAACACTCAACCAAAGGCCCACAAAGTACATGTATCATATCGTTAGGAGAAAAAAACTAAGTACCGAGTATGACCTATAACAAAATGTTGTCAATCAAAGGCATCTCTACACCAGCTATTACTTAACATATGCCACTTTGATCATACTCCGCACAGCAGTAAATGTAATAGTGACCCAAACAAAAGAAACACCAAAGAAACATCACCTAAAATAACTCATATCTCATCTACTCAAGATAACCTGTAGGACCTTTTCAAGCACGCATTCTAGAACATTCAAATAAAATCAGTTTGTCATAACCTCAAAGGATTTCTTTTGGACAATTAAAAAACTGAGTTCCATTTGCAACATAGGGTTCAATCTCTTACAATAATGTAATTCAGAAACTCAAAGAGAGTTGATTAGCAACATGTACACATCTCATTTGAAACCAAGAGAGGGAAGAAGTCATGATGGCATGGTGCTCTAATTGAAGTTACAAAGCCACAACACACTAAATTAACTACAAAAACACTAAGGATGGACTTTTGAAAGGGGAAGGTGATTTTGAAAGCAACAGCTGCCTTTACTCCTCTAAACCCAGTGACAGAAGACCACTTCATTCTCCTATTTGTTCATAGAACCTAATGAACTCTACTCACAGAAGGATGAACTACTCTGGAATATAAGCAGATTCTAACAGAAAATCACACAAGAAAGCGCCATATGATATAGCCACCAACCAATTGCAAATGTCAAACTTATTCAAAAAAATACATAAAGCACTTTACTTAAAGGTGCGTTTGCTGTCCGCGTCCTCTGGAGGTTCTTCTACTACATAGCGCAAAAGCTGCTCCACCTGAGCTCTGTCTCGTAGGCTGGAGAAAAGCATTACAAATCAAAACAAATGAGAAAAAAGTACACTTAAATTCTCAGTAC
The DNA here is from genome assembly GCA_947645195.1 of Patellifolia procumbens. NCBI lineage: Eukaryota > Viridiplantae > Streptophyta > Magnoliopsida > Caryophyllales > Amaranthaceae > Patellifolia > Patellifolia procumbens. The sequence goes on from CANSGD010000787.1 coordinate 12,274,788, forward strand.
TGTTAACCTATGTTACCTGGACGGAGTACAAGGGTCAAATTCGGTTACGTGTCCAAGTGTATTGATTTATCAAACGTAAAAATTTAGACCAAGACCTTGTAATTTTGACAGAAGGGACATGGCATGTGTGGGTATATATCTGTATATTCTACTATACTTGTAAGATATTTAATTACTACAATTTGTAATAAAGTCCTAATCAAATTAATTTATATTAATGTAATCTGTCTGATAGAGAACAAAAGAATTGTATTGTTCTTTAACGTAGATGATATACAGAAGGCCAGGGACATAAAAGTAAATAAAAGATTTTGAGCCTTAACCCAATGCCCACTTCATAGTCTTTAAATGACCAGCTGAGGTCAAACCCCAATGGTAATAATCATCAGCCTTATGAAGACAGGAGAGAGAAAACAGCAGCACAACATAGACCAGAGAGAAAGATCGATAAGCTTTAGCAACCATCTTCTCTCACTAATCACTATCATAAACAATGAATCCTTGATCTCTCCTTCTACATCTATCTAACATCACCCCAAATAGGATCTCTCTCACCCTCGCACCTTCCCTCTCTCCTGCCCTCGATTTGTGGCTTGCACAAGCAGCTGTGTCCAAGTGACAAATGGAGGTCAGTGTTGTGTTGTGTCGAGTCGACACAGGTACAAAAAGCATTATGCCGAGTCCGGTAACATTGCACTGTTAGCTAGAAAGCAAACTTAAATAAAAAATAATGGTAGAAGGGAAATTTATGAAAAGATATAACCAAAATCCCTTTAAGAAGAAACAATTACAAGTTGATCAGACGACTGTTTAAAGCTTTGCATTCTTGGATTATTTCTTCTTCATCCAATAGCTCTTCCAAAGTGAAATTGTCCTTATCTAATATTGCATCCACCTTGAAACAAGAAATTAAGAGTCAGCAACTTTAAGTAGTCTGTGAATAAATCACATTACAAAGATGTTTAGGCAACTATAATTTTAATTTGTTCCAACTTATCAACGACCCAACACCACTATAAATTACCAAAGAACCAATGTGTTTAGGCTACCTGTGGTTGGTTGGAAAATCATTTTACAAGGAAAACGATTTTCCATAAAAATCATTTTCCAATGGAAAACACAATTGTAGATTAGTATTCCTTTGTGTGGTTCCTTACAAGAAAACCGAGAGAAATAATTAATAATAGAAAAGAAATGGGAGGATAGATGGGAGAAAGGAAAAAAGAAAGGTAAGGAATACGACTGTTCTCCATGGAAAACTATTTTCAATCATTAGAAAAACTAGTTTTCACCCTTTTCAAACCAAAATCGGAAAAATGGGGATATTATTTTCTGGGAAAACTTTTTTCCTCCCAACCAAAAGGAGCCTTAATATTTCTTAAACTAATATACAGAACATCAGTAACGGAGTACACGCAGAATTTAAAGGCAAAGACTACTTATATCTTGCATTTTCTATCTTTATTTACCATCATAAAAATTTAAAGATGCAAGAGAATTTACAAGAGCGAGCACCAATCAAGGAATAATATCGTAAGAAGATCAAATAGTTAGAACAGATAGTTAGAACGCATTTATGAAATTTGAACCTAAAAATCGCATTTTTTTTCTAGCTTAAGTATACTTTCGGCATAATATGATCTGACATATCTTATGATTAAATAGTATAAACGGAAATTCTCATAATTGAACTCGATTTGTTGTTCTCATTATAGTCATTCTACTTCATATTTTGGGTTTAAAAGAAGCATTAATGTAAACCTCTGGAGCACAAAAACAACATACACGGGTTTTTTGGCCAATGGCGAGTTTTCATTAACTCCTCTTTGCAAAATCCGCATGCAAGTTACAAAGCTACAACCACGAGAATAGCTTTAAAATTTATGACAAAGTGTTTCAGGGCCCATGTCTCTCTCTTATTATAATACAACTCATGTGGCAAAATTTGTTCCCTTAGAAGAATTCTCTCCTCTAGTTTTAAAAGGAAAAATTAAAAAGAGTTTTTGGATACGGGTATACTAGTCCTTCCACTCCAAATACACAATTTGTCTCCTTTAGTATTGTGTTTACATGTAATTGTGCAACAAAACCTAGCACAATTTCAAAGATCTTTGACCTTCAAAACTATGTTTTCTAAAGTATTAGTAGTAGGTCATGGCAAGTGTTTTAAGGAGGAATCAAATAATGGCACTAGATCTGTCCACTAAAAAATTTCGATACTTGCAAGATAGCATGAATGTAGGACACTGGACATTACACACATATTAGAGGCTCCCATAATCCCCCCCCCCCCCCGAGATGCTTTGCCAACACTAAAATACCTTGTTACCCAATATCAGCCTACTTTACCCTTATAGCAAATGGCTCCCTTCCCTCACAATAATAGGTCTCCTTTCCTTCACAATAACGAGTCTCCCTTCTCCTCCCTCTCCACTTCTACCCCTAAGTCTCTACCCTTTTCAAAGAAATCTCCCATAAATCCCAAGAACCAACATTCTATATATGCATATAGCTACTCGCACAATCGTACTATATAGTTTTGCTTTTCCATTTCCCCTCTCCATCACCCCAAAGTCCTTTACTCCCCCCTTCACTTAGAAGTGGAGATAAGGGAAACCCTCCTTGACCACCTCCATCCCCTACAACATATACCTCGGTCCTCCTCCATCCACCTTCCCCCACCTCCACCACACCAATCACCACCACCTCACCCCACTTCCACTTCCACCTTACCCCACCTCCACCTCCACCTCCTTCACCACCGCCTCTAGCGCCATTGCCCTACGACTATCGAAAACTCACCCACCTTTGAAATCCACCCATCACCACCAAAACACCAGCCTAACCTCCAAAACAACCCACAACCACCTAACACACAAGTCTAACCTCTAAAACCCACCCAACAGCAACACCTAACCGCACCCAAAACACGATCCTTAACTGTTGAAACCCACCAAACACTAGCCCACCGCCATATAACCACCCTAAACAAGCCCAACAAGAGAGAAGGAAAAGGGGTTGAGGAGGAGTGAGGGAAAAGGCAAAGCAATTGCTAAAGGAGAGGGCTACGGCAGCTAAGGAGGAAGAGAGGTGGAACAGAAGTAAGAAGGGTAGAAAAGAAATAACCTACCCAATAAGCTTTTATATATAAGGGTTCTCGTACACCAAATTAAAGCTCTTCATACCGAAACAAAACTTGAAAAGACGTAGGAGAAAACTAAGGCGTAATTTTGTCGAGCCTACACAAACCCTTCATTAATTTCATCTTAAAACCCATAGGCAACAAGTAGACCACTCAGAACGGTCGGATCGATCGGTTTTGGATCGAGTAGATTCGAGTTCGGGTTAATTTCGGTCGGGTCAGTTTCGGTGTCATGACAAAAACCCTTGGCCATGACCCGGAAAATCCGGTTTCGGATAGATCGGGCGGTCAATGCCGCCTTATTACTATCTATTTTTGGTAATTTTTCAATTATTCTTTATGTTATATATATATGAATGAATGTTTATTATTAAGGCAATAGATATACATAACTAATACTAACTGAAGTGACTAATATCACAAGTATAGTGTCAAAATTAAGGTACAAAAATACGATATGCCTTTTATTTTGCCCAAGTTGAAGACCAAAATGCTTTAAAATTATAAACCTGGAAAAACCATCGTCCGGTCGATTACCGAACGAGTCGGGTTTGACCTATTTTCTCCCCGGTTTTTTCGGGTTTAGTTATGTTCGGCTCTTGGGTCATAATTCTGTGTTCATGACCCTTTTTGTCGCGTCAGAGTTTCAAGTTGGGTCAGGTCTAACACTAAGTAACCAACTAACCTTACATGCTAGTCATCCTCCCTCTCTCTTTCAACGAGAGACTACCTCACACGTGGGTTTCCTCTTTAACATGAAGCCCTTAAGTTTGCACAAAAAACAGCTAGAGGTGGACAAAACGTAAACTTATGTTATCATAAGAATGCATTAAGACAAAATGCAAGAGAATGTTTTATTGAGCCTTACTTGCTTCGCCATGAGAAAGCAGGTTTTTGATTAGTTATGCTTCTAAAAGCCAAAATGAATATAGAGATATTCATTCAAATACTTTCTCTAGTAGCATCAAGAAATTTTAAAACATCATTCTAAGAGCACTAATGGAAAGTTATTATGGGCAACATGAAGTGGATTTATTCAGCAATTTGCTCACCCAACATAGTGTCTCAAAGGATGACATCCTGGGGATAAATTGGACTTAATAAGAATAGAATGCAGGAATTCGTATTATAGAATGAAAGGCAGGGAAGCAAAGAGGATTTCTCATATGTCCTATTCAAATAGCGAAACATGGAGAGAGGAAAAACCATGCTAAATCCCCCATAACAGACAATACAAATCCAGAAAGACAATAAGAGCTTCGCAAAACATGAAATATCTTGGGAGCTAGTACGCAATACAATAGCCCCTCATTCCACCACTTGAGCACGCATCCAACAATCATTACATACGAATCTTGGTAACAATTCAAATATTTGGAATATATTAGATACAACATACATAACCACATGGTGATTAATAAAAAAAAAAAAACTGTAAGTAACAGATCAAATAATAAGCTAAAAAGTAACAGATTTGAGTTGGATTTAGAAAAAAAGAAAAACTTACAGGTGAGGAAGCAGAAAGGGCAGTGAGCTTCCAAAACATGGTGAAGTGTTAGCCAGTAGAGAGAGAGTAAGGAAGAATAAAAGGAGGACAGATCTGCTGGGAATCAATTAAATGAATTGTAAAAATAGAAAGAAAAAAGGTGTAAGATCAGGAATGGAGAGGGAAAAACCCTAGATATTGTTGGCGGAGAAGGAGAAGGAGGTAGAAAGGGGGAAGAACGCAGGGTGGGCTCAAGAAAAGATCGAAGCAGCTGAGAGAGGAGAGAGCGAGGGAGACAGGGTCAGGGCCAGGGGGAAATGAAATGAAATGAAATGAAAGAAAGAAAGAGAAAGCGAAAGATGGAGGAGGTTTTGAATGTGGCTGTGGCTGTGGCTGTGGCTGTGGCCTCCGTGTGAGGGAGGGTAAGGCGCTAAAGTACAAAGTTAGAGACCAGATTTCACACCTGACTCACTCACTAACTCACTATCATTATTTATTTTATTTTACTATTAATGATCTTATTTTTGCGATTTTTTTAAAGCTCGTTTAGTTGTAGAATGTAATGTTTTTACGGAATATTATTGTTGGATTCTAGTTATGTATTTAACTTTGTAATGATTATTTAAGGAGATTTAATTTTATTTTGTCACGGATGGATCTATGATGAGCCTCTTATCAAACTCTCTTAAGCAAAACAATCAATTTGGTCACACTTGATGTGATGGTAACTATGTGTCCACATCACACCCAAAATAAAAAAAAAAACTATGTGTCCACATGAGAATCAAGTCATATGTACCTCTAGTCAATGAGAGCTAAGGTGAAAGATATGGAATATTTAGGAATGTGGTGATAACTAGCTTAAATTAGCAAAGTGAAATATTGCTTGAGATTTTTGAATTTGTTAAGGACTTTAAATTGACGACTCTTAATGTTTTGGCTCTATTATAAAGCCCTAGAGCAAGCTTTCGACCTGTTATTTTCAAGTCCAGTTGGCCTACATAGCTAAAATTTATCTCAAGGGATCTACTTGCTCGAGCGACTAAATTGATAAACAAGGGCACCATGTGCACTTACTCGAGACCTAATTATTTGAATGGTGGTTTTCATTTTCTATTATTTGTACTCATTTTTTTTAAACTCAAACATTAGTACAGAGAGCCTTTAGGATGTGAAACTTTTAGATTTTGCATTTTATAGTCAACTAACTTTAGGCAGGTTAGAGAATCGGAATTCTTGATATGATATGATATATCATAGGCTTTCATGTTAGATGTGGCTCTTTTGTTTGGCTTATAATGGAAATTGAAGATTTTGTGCCTTTTGGCTTAGAGATATGGAAAGATGTGAGGGATTAGGACGATTTGAGCGGACATAGAGTAGGCCTTTAACTTATTCGGATAGGCTCCTATGATGATGTCATGGGCTTTCGGCTTATCAAAACAATGTGGTTTGGCCCAAGTCTTTGGATAACATGCTCTTTTGTGCATTGCACAATTATGTTAGCCTTATTGATCATTTGTCTTTTTAATCCATTTTAACAATAACTAGTTTTTATGCCCAGGCGATACTATGGGGTTTATATGAATTATACTTTAGTAATTGACAACTAAAAATTGGTGTAGAAGGATGTTAGTAAAAAGTTAAAACTTAGTAGTTTTATTTACACAAGCAATTAAAATATTAAGACTTATTGTTTTTCATTTAAAACATTTAATATCATTATAAGTGTTGATAAAAGAAGCAACAATAATGTAGTGGCACAATGGTTAGAGCATTTATCTTCCATACTCGAGGTCTTGGGTTCGAAGCTTCTCATGGACAATTTGCACTTTTTTATGAAAATATCCTTGAAAATAAGGGAGAGTGATACGTGGAGGATTGCAACTTGTGCTTACGCTTTTTAATATATATATAGATAACTAGACAAGTCAAGAGTATAGATGTACTAGAAAATGAGACTCTTATATTGAATAGTGAATATGTACCAAGGTGAGAGGCTTGATAGTGTAAGCCTTTACTCTAAGAAAAAATAAAGAGACAATAACATTGCTTATGGAAAAGACTAGATCTATGATTTAAAAAAGAGACTAGATCTAGATTCTAACTCGGCTGCTTAAGCATTGGACCTTTCTCTAGTTTGGAGAGAAGTTGACTCATTTAGTGGTTACTTTCTTTGATCTTCATCTTTACAGCCAATATTGCCTCTTTATCTTACTCTTTCGCCGTTATTGATCTAAATCTAAAGGGACTGTAACATCCTGTCTTTTCTAAATATACTTTACTTAGAAAAATTAATTAAAATTCATAAGCCAGTAGTAGCGGAACCACCATGACGGAAATATTACTCTACGGTCTAAATACGCAATGATTAATACTAAACTGTAAGCTTTAAAATGTTAAATAAAACCTCAATTTTAAAAGAGATGAGGTCTCATACCCTCAACTCATAAGGTGTTCAAATGCTCATAACTCATAAAAAGAATTATCCAAAGTAACAACATCAAACCCAAACATCTACTGAGTAATATCCATAATTCAGAGTTAATAGGACTATCAAATAAAAGGTTTTCACTCCTACATCATAATGTTCATCTACAATAATGAACACCACTCTCAAAACCTCACGGCCGGTTTCCACAACCATTGACCAACGAGCGATAATCTTAAACATCAGCATCTGCAAAATACCCAACAAAAATACACAATCAGTAGGGAGTAAATAACAGCTCTCTCAATCCAACATATGATTCAAATAGCAGTTTTTAAAAGAATATAGTACGGAAGCAAAATAACACCTCAACATGCTCAAATAGTAACAAAGTCCAATAATAAGAATTTTAACAAGTTCATAACATCATGCTGATATAAACATAACATTAAACCACATACTATAGATTCAATCAAACATAATAACTTCGAATCAAAATAAACTTCAAAATTAACAAATACTTCAAACAATCATTTAGTGCATTGAACGCTAGTGAATCCGCAACCCACTTCCTACAGAAATATCAGATTTAAATTTACATAACGGTTTACGGTTTATGATCCCTACCGTCTGTGTCTAAGAATCGTCAAACTCTCAATGTGGGATAATTAGTGAGTCTAGAACTCACTTAGCAATCACATATCATTTACCCACCAAAGTTTAACCCAAAAAATTCCCTTTAGATACCTGCTGTAACTATTGAAAATGAAAGCAGCGGAAGTTTTCTTCAATGAATTTATTGATGAAGATCTTTAGGATGACTACGATTTACAAGTCCTTCATGCCATGGAGCCAAACTTTGACTCTCAATCCATCTCTGAACGTGAAACAAAATAACAACAAAATACAACAGTAAGACCTAAAAAACCAAAACTAAAAGCAGACAAAAGAAGGAAAGATATAGATGAACTTTTAGGTATGGTAGAAAAAAAATTACCATAGGGTTCTATAGCCAACACAGCAAGAAGTATGGTGTTCCAGAGTGACTATGGACTGATTACCGAATATAAACAGAGAGAAAATGATGATGCCATTGATGTCAGGTCCAAAACAAGGAAATGTAGGCAGAAAAGTGAAGGAGTACGGCAAGGAGTTCCCACAATTAGTGCCCCTAAATTTGAGGTCATTTGTATTATCCTTTGTAGGGGTACTTAAAATCTCTATCTCAATAGATTATAGACTCCTCAAAAAGGGGAAATCAAGAATTTATACAAGCAGTCATCATCCAAGTATGACAAAGCCTCACTAATTGTCAAAGATGAAGTTGCTTTTATCCCACCTCCTTCCTGGCACCCCAACATAACCTGCAATATTTACAAATCTTGATAATATAATACATATTGATGAAAAGTGGTTCTATTTAAACCCAGAGACAAGAAGGTTCTACTTGTTGCCTATTAAAGATGATCTATATAGGTGTTGTCAATAAAAAAAGATTCAAGATTAAGACTATCTTTATGGGAGTGACTTCACAACCAATTTTCGATGCACAAGGGAATATGATTCATGATGGAAAATTTGGCATCTTCCCTTTTGTAGACAAGGTGGTAGCAAAGAATAAAAGCAAAAACAGATCCAAATGCACTACCAAAACAAATGAAAAGAGATCGGGGTTGAAACCAAAGTTGTTAAGAAAATCACTCAAAAGGTCAAGGGATATGATCATACACCATGTAATCCCATATTTTATGAGTGGATGAGTTGTTGGTATGTTAAAAGACATTTTCATCGAACAAGTTAATGCTAGGGCTCATATACAACCTGATGATGAGGCGTTCAGAGTAGCAGCAACATAAAATGGGTTCAATATCTAGCTCATACAACAACCACCTCAATCCACTGATTAAAATGCGTTAGATTTAGGGGCTTTATAGCAATCCAAGCATTAATGTATAAAACAATTCCTAGAAACATAGACAAGCTCATTGTGAATGTGATAGTTGCATATGAAACATTTGATCCAAATGTTTTGAAATACACATGATTACAATTGCAGTGGGTCATGGTAGGGATTCTGAAGGTGAATAAGGGAAACAACTGCAAGAACCCACATTATAGGAAAGCAAGATTGGTAAGGTTGGGACTTCTCCCAAAGAATGTTGAAGTGCAACAAGCAATGGTGGATGAAGTTGTGAAATACTTAATGAAAAGTGGCCAACAAATGAGGAAGAAATGGAGTTTTTATTTCATGATGAAGTGATTGATGTTGACTGAAGATGATGATGCAAGAATTTCGAGAAGAAGTCGAAAATCCAAGTTTTTGCAAACAACTTAAGGAGAAAAGTTGAAAGTGCACGTTTTTGGAAACAAGTTTATGACAAAGATCGATGATGCAAATTTTTAGAAAGAAGTTTAGCACACAAGTAGGAAAATTTTTTGGTAAACTGCAATTCAAACCTTATGTTTTAATGTAGAGTTGTAGATGCAGTTTAGGAATCTAGATTTGTAAATACAGTTTATGTAAATGTAGTTTATGTTATTCAATAAGTTTCATTTAAATTTATCATGCTATGTTAATTTAAATTACTTCCTCCGTAACACAATTATTGCAACAAAAGGTCTTGGCGCATTCTCCTAGGTAAAATATCCTAATCAAATATTAAAGCTTTAAACTTCAAGTATTAAGAAAGTAAGTAATAGTGAAGAGATAAAGTGAAAAAATATTAACCATTCTCAACCAGCACCTTCACCATCTGTCCACCACCACCTTCACCACCTGTACACCACCACCTTCACCTACCCCACGATATCGCAACCCCACCCTCACCACCACCATGAAATCGCAGCCCTAGCCTCAACGTCACCATGAAATGCAGCCCCACGCCACCACCACCATGAAATCGCCAACTAGCCTCACCGTTACCATGAAACGCAACCCCAAGCCACCACCATCACAAATTCGCAGCCCCAGCCCACCACCATCACGGATTAGCAACCCCAACACATCACCACCACAGTTTCGCTGCCCATAACATCTCCACCACGAATTCCCACCGTAGAACACCATCGAAACCCCCAGATCGAACTCAATCACCATGAATTCCCCTCGTCGAACACCATCGAAATTACCAGATCGAACTCAATCACCACGAACTTCCACCGTTGAACACCATAAAACCCCAAGATCGAACTTAAATCGAACCCAGAAACCACCGGATCTAAGTTGTCATTGGTGATTAGAAACCACCACCACCACTTTGCTCCTGATTGTGGAAGTGGTGGTGGTTCGGGGTTTGTCGTTGCGGTGAGGTGGTTAGGGTTTTGTCGTTGCAGTGAGGTGGTTAGGGTTTTGTGGTGGTGGTGGACTGGTGGTTAGGGTTCAACGTGGTGGTGGTGTTATTGTTTAGGGTTGGACATGGTGTTGGGTGGTGGTTGAATTTGGGGTAATTTAGGATTGGAAGGAAACCATTAATTTTAATTAATGTGTGGTTAAATCATAATGATGATTTAGGATATTTTAATGGAAATATTGTTTTTAATAAGTTAACCTTTATGTCATCTTCTAATATTAAGTTAACCTTTGAATTATTTTAAAATAAGTCAAACTTGTATACCATTTAAATTTGATTAGGTTGGTTTACCTCCAACTTGTTTAACCTGTAAGTAAAATACATTGACCCACCCAACTCCCTCTAACCCACTTTCACTTTCTTTTTGTCACTTTGTCTTATCCACTACTCTGGTCTCTGGTCTCTAGTCTCTAGTCTCCTCTCCATTGCTTACTCCCTCTCATTCTCAAATGAGTTAAAGCTGAAAAATGTTAAGGCACCGTAGGGTTGGGTTTTGAGGGGGGGAAAGTAACAGAAAAATGCACAATTAGGCTCCACCACCAACAAACCCTTGTAAAAACCCTTATTTTGTTTCCTGTACTTGTATACTCCATTTTTCTTCTACCATTTTCAACCTTCATTCTTCACTTTCTCTCTCTTTCCTACAGTTTTCTCACTTCATCACTTAAGACATTCCCCAGGTCAATATTAAGCTTCAGCATCAAATGGACGACGAGGAGACGATGGAAACCACCATCATCACCGACATCGGCGAGAAGAAGCAATTGTTGAAGATCGATTTCACGGAGCTTTTCGGCGATGCTCCTGACGAACCGGAAACTAATATCATCGTCGTACCAACCAATCAACGGCACCAGGAGGAGATAAAATCACCTAGGGGAGATTCCAAGAATGATTCTACCGGGGCGAAAGATTTATCAATCAAGTTAGAGGCTGAATTGAAAATCATGATTGATAGAATGTCTAAAACCTTACCTACATTGGAAGGTAGATTGAAAGATAAAGGTGCTAAACTTAAGGACAAAATTCAGTCTTGTACGGATGTATTGGAACGCCGTTCTAAAGAGGTCTCGTTTTGCCTCTTCTCTTGTATCTTTAGCTTTGTCTGTAGTCAGGCAGGAAGAAGAAGATGATGAAGTACGGAACACTAATGACCGGCGAACTGATCCAAAGAAAATCAATTTGTATAAGTGTTGCTTCAATTGATGATGGTATTGGTGGGTCAGTAATGGCGGGGTCGGAAAAGTATGAAAATGGAGGAAGGTTGATGAGAAAGGGCAAAAATGGAGGTGGCTGGAAATATGGAAGGAGGAGAGGTTAGGAGAAAATCAGAAAATAAAAAGGAAAATGCAATTAATAGGAAACATTAAACAACATGACCTGTTGTTACCTGATATTGCAGGTCACAATATAAGCCAACCTAATTAAATTTAAGTGGCATACAAGTTTGACTTGTTTTTGAATAATCCAAAGGTTAACTTAATATTAGAATATGGCACAAAGGTTAACTTATTTAAAATAATTTTTTCTATTTTAATTATGTTTAAGAATGGCATTTTTGTAATTATAGCAAAAAAAATTACTTAAAAAGGAAAGTATTCAATAGTTGCATTTATTTTGTTACGGCCTAGAATGGCAAAAGGTGTGTTCTTTTCATTACGGAGGAAGTAATAGGGATTGAGGTAGGCATGCGGGACAATAGAGCCACAATAATACTCATCATCAGCTCATTATATGACCTTTTAATCCATCAAAAATCTATAACTCATGAAAAAGCTAAGAGCCAATGTTACCTCAAGGCACTTTATGTGCCGAACAAATCATTGACTCATTCGAGTTCATTGCGGGTTCCTTCATTGTAACACCCCTCCCAAATCGAACCCTTTTTCATTAAATAAAACTCGTTGGGGGAAAATCCACGAGGGTTCGACTCGGATGGCGTGCTACCGCCGCACTTATCTCCTTGGAAATAAATGCAAGGCTAATGGGTAACATCACACTAAACTCAAATTAAATTAAATTTTACAACAACTAAATTGTTTAAACAAAACACTAATTAATATAATGTCTCAGAGTCTCAGCGGAAACTAAATTAAAACTATGTGGATGACAACTCTAAAAATTCTCTCTTTGTTTCCCCCAGTCGATCACCCACCTGCACAAATACATTGAAAAGAAACAAGAGAGACAAGCTCCCAAAAATCAGAAAAACTGAGTAATTCCAACTCCATCCCGTAAAATACTTAAGTTGAAAATACTTTGTGAAAATAATAGGTTAATAGAGTCGAAAGCATAGCACATATACATATATAAATACAATTAATAATCACATAAGTGCATACGTATATATATAAGATTAATAATCACATAATTTCAATTAATTCAATAATTCAGTATTATCCGTTTATTTAAGGAGAGGAAAGAGAACGCCAGTAAGCCGGGGTCAATCCCCAGTAACTACTTACTTCAAGGGTGTAGGCCGGGGTCAATCCCCAGTAACTACTTACTTCAAGGGTGTAGGCCGGGGTCAATCCCCAGTAACTACCTACAAATATTATAATGGCCAAAACAGAGTCCCTAGTGTGCACACCCCTTCTAACTTGGAAACACATCAAGATAGAAGGAAGACAAATAACAGAAAAATCAGCATAGTAACAAAGAAACCTGTAGGTGGCCGCTGAACCTCCCATACAGGGCAACCTGTTCATCATTTCCCTCCGATATTCCACTTTAAGTGATTAATATCTTTTATGAAAGTCATCACTTAAATCATATACACATATACAATATCTTATTTAACCAAGTGTGAATATATTCATTCCAATATTCATAACTCAATTTATTCGCGGCTTATCCAGAAAGCCCATATTCATTCATACACAAAAACCATCACTTGTAAATTTAATAATCCATTTCCAATTTATAACCAATCCATTATCAATTTTCATTCTCAAACTCTTAATAACGATAATAGCATAATAACAATGATAATGATAATAATAATGATAATAATAATAATAATAATAATAATAATAATAATAATAATAATAATAATAATAAGTAATAATAATAATATTATCATAATGAATAATAATAATAATAACATTAACAATTAATCTTTAATTAAACAAATGCCGAGAATAAAAGATATGATTATTTATCAAGATCGTCGTTAACATTGGAATAATTTTCATATCGTTCATAGTCCATGGTCCATAGTCATTATTCATATCCATAATCCATTAGTCATGTTACTAATCATAATCCACATTTAAATCAATAGTTATAATTCATAATAATTTTCATTATTATAATTCACATTTCAAATCACATAGTCACGTAATTAAATTATTTTTATACTAAGGGATCTATGTTTAGATGGACATCAGAAATTACCTCGTGACGCGTGCCCAAAAGTTAGATTCACGAACAGATCAAAGCTCCTGATAATCCTCGTCTACGTACTCGGAGTCTACAACGAGTTTTTAACGAGATCTAAGTTAGTAACCTAAATAACCCCTTTTTATTAATAAACGAGTAATTCGAATTAATCTTTGAAAAGTTCCTTAATTATTTAAAAGCATTATTAATAACTCAAAATCACATTTTAGAAACATTTAAGAAATCATTTTAAGTATTAAAAGGACTAAATCAATTTAACTTAGAATATGATATCTAAACAAAGTAACTTTATAAACTAAATAGATAATTTAAAAGAAAATATTCTTTTTTGTTTAAAAAGAAAAAGAAATATAAAAGGGGAGGGGAAAGAATATCTGATTCAAAGAATCAGTTGAGAAGCCAAAAAGGAAAGAACAGAGGAAGGAGAACAGGGCACGAAGAGGAGAAGGAAGAGGGGCGGCTGGTTGGGCGGCGTGGCTCAGGTTCAGGCGGCTGGTTCAGGCGGAGGTGGGAGGTGAAGTGGGCGCAGGCAGCCGACGGGGTGGCTGGGCTGCGGTATTTCGCGGGTTGAGGGGCGAGTTGCGGGCTGGCTGCGAGAAGAGCAGACGCAGCGAAGGGGGGAGGAAATGAGTGATGGTGGTGCAGCGGTTTTCCGGCGAAGAATAGGGCTTTGGGTTTGGCGGTTTGTGGTGGTTGGGCGGAGGTGCGGTGGTGGCCATTTGGTGGTTCCGGCGAGTCGTGGAGAAGCAGAGGTGGTTTAGAGTTTTAATTTTTAATTTTATTTTTCAAAACAAAAATCAGAAATTGAAAGATAAGAGGGAGAAGTTGAAGCAAACCTTGAAAGTGTGGTTTGCTTGAGCAATTGAATGGGTTTGGGTTGGTATTTATAGAACAATTTGGTCAGATTTTGAGCTTTGGAGTCAAGCTCCATTAATGGTGAGTATGGTGAGGTATGGTGTTTGAGATTTCTTTGACTATAGAGTTGATCTTGATCAGAAAATTTGAGGTTGTGGGTGAGTTTCAACTCATCTGACAAAGAGTTGTTGATCTGTTTTTTTTTCTTTTTCTGCTTGCTCTGTTTCAGTCAGCGTGAAGAGGGGAGGAAGGAAGCCAGGAAGGAGATGAGTGATGCTGCTTCCTTTTTATTTATTTTTATTATTTTTTTATTTTTTTGTTTATTTGGCTTTACCCCTTTTTTTTTGTGTGTGTTTTTAGATGGCTAAACTGTAATTGGACTTTGGACTTGGTAATGTACTGCTTGGGCTCAAATAGGATGACTAATATTGATGGACTTATAAGTATGCCCACAAACTAAATGAGTACTTCAAATCCAATAATAATTAAATTAATTAGAATTAATGAAAATGTATAATTAGTTTTGTAAATTCATTTCAATAAAATCATTTTAATAAGATCATCACATAATTCAAGACTAAATAAATCATTTAAATAAAATCGTTAAATAATTCAAAAACTAAATAAAATCAATTTTTTTTTTATAAACATTATTATAAAATAAACTTGAATTATCGGTAAATAAATTTAAGTGGAAAATAATATTAAAGGTTAATAAATAACAAAATAAGCTTGAAAATTCGGGGTATTACATTCATCATATGGTTTATTGAGTGAACAAATAAGGGACTCAACACCATAACCAAACAAAACAATGACTCACAATTATGCATTCAAAAACTCAACCAATCCAATAAAGAATCCATTCATCGGTGATAATTGAACATTAATCATTTATCAATTTGATATCAACCCATTTAGTCATTTACTCAAAGTCAAGCTTAAAAAACCATCAATCTTAATATTCAGGGACATCAGGCATCAGCCAAAAATATATATATAGGGACTAAAAATCATTTCCAAAGTAAAGAATATGAATAATTATTCACAAGAATATCTAGAACTCAAAATCATTCCCAAAAAAATAAAAAATTCAATCACAACAGTAAGTAACAGGGGCTCAAAATCATTCCCAAATTGAAGAAAATGAAAATTATTCATACGAATATCCAACAACTCAAAATCATTCCCAATAGGATTATGAATGAAAAATCCAATCACAATAATAAGTAACAAGGACTCGGAATCTTTTCCAAAATGAAGAAAATGATTAATTAATCACAAGAATATTCAACAACTCATAATCATTACCAACAACAACAAAAATGAAGACGAACATACATTAGGCCACACAAGAAGTAAGAGGGACTAAAAATGTCAGAGAATACAAACAAAAAATTCTCATAGAACATTGAGCAACTGAAATTAAAATTAAAGATTGGCATACTTTCATTGCAAGCCTTTTTTCAGCGATGGACCAGCTCCAAGATCTTTCCCCTCCTTCACTACACAAGATTGAAGATAAAGTTTCCTCCCACTATCCACAGAAGTGCCGCAACCAACAAAGATAGCCGCCTTACCCTTTTTTCCAAGTAGAAATATTAGCATGTGTACGAAAGTGCACAAACAATCTCACTAGTAGATCTAGGGTTTTCAACCCTACATTTGGGCTATTCTTCCTTCATTTCCTCTTTGAATTAAATTATTTTCTCTCTCATCATCGCTCACCAAATCAATTATCTCAAATCTTCAGCTTCCTCGTCATTAGACAATTCCTCACCATCACTGTAAAGCATCATATTCCTCTCTTTCATATTTTCAAGCATTTTACCCAGAGATCTACATGCCTATGAACCCATACACTTCAATGCACCCTAGCCTCATATAGTATACGAGGCCATGTAGATCCTTTCTATGGACTTAATCACGTCGTAGATTAACATCTCCTCTTCCTCATCGTCAGTTTTGAAGTGCAAATCTACCAAAGGATTAATATCAGGAACCCACAAAGTGAAAACTTAAGAGGAGTGAGAAAATTAAGGAGGAAGGGAATACATCTGGTATTTTGCGAGAAGAGGAGAGAAAATTGATGAGGGGGGTGAAGAGAGTGAACCAGAGAGGAGAATGATGAGAGAAGATGAAGAGAGTATAATGAAACCCTAGTTCATGAAGGTAATTGAATTCATTTAAATCTCTTGAATGAATGGGCTGGAGCAGTTGGGGAGGGTTCAATTTGGTGGGAATCGTTAACTAATGAGAAGATTTACATTATGTATAATCAGTTTTTTAACATTCACTAATCATGTTTATACTATGAAGAGCTGTCTCGAACATTTTTGAGGCCCTGAGTGAACGTTAAACTATGGAATCTATGTAAAACAAATATGTATTAAGAAAAAGAACAGTTAAGGGAATTAAAGAGTTACGCAAGAATTAGTCATAGGAGTTCGTATAGGTTTATAAAAAGTTTAGAATTACTTTTGCTCTTAAGTAGATTTTTTATGTGTGATGGGCCCCTCTAAATGGGGCCCTGAGTGGTCGTGCAACCTGCTCCCCCCTTGAGACCCCTCTAATAACATGTTAGTAAGGGGAAAATTGTCAAATCACACACTAAAACTTACTCCCTCTGCCCATAATATAGTGCTTGTATTCCATTTTGGTGTCCCGAAATATTCTTGTTGTTTCTCATATCTATCTATCTATCTATATATATTTAAAAAGCGTAAGCAAAGAATGTAATCCGCCCACGTGTCACCATCCCTCTTTGAATGACACTCTATTCATTTCATTCTCATACAATAAAAAAAATAGTGAAAATATTGGGTCAGACAGTTTGACCCAATGTTTATGGTCAGACGGGCTGAGCCCATTTCATATTTTGGCGCGCGCGTCTTTCTTATTTTCTTAACGTTATTATTCATTTATTTTTGCTTCTGATTTCTCTCAATTTCATACGACGGTTATCCTTGGTTGAATTTTCGCGGCTTGAATTTGGCAGTTGTTCATAGCATTCCTAAATTGTTTGAATTTAGCAGTTGTTCACTCCATTACTTTGATCAATTCGACAATGGTAGTTAAGAGGGGAAGAGAAGATGATTCTAGGTATTTCGATTTTTTTTGTTTTTATTTTGGTTTTGAGTTGAACAATTTTGTGTTGTTGATCGTTTTATGTTTCCTTTAAATGTAGTTCGAAGGCTTCTAAGTCTAAGAAGTGAGCAAAGATTGACAAACCTGATATGCGCTCTGCTGAGAAGAAGAAGGTTTTAGACAGAGATTTGGATTATGTTCCAAAGTATGTATTTGTTGTTTCTTTTGATTTTGATATGATATTTCCGTTGCATTGTATAGTTAGGGTTTCATTTTTTGTAATTGCATTTTGTATTGTTTTTTATGTTATTCGTATATGTGTTTGAACTTTTTTTTGAAATGTGTTCAGTTGCATTAGGCACTTTTGTTCAGTTGTTGTTATTTTTTCAGTTAGTTGTTTGTTTCTTTCATTTATATATATGTATTACAGTGTAATAGGTTGTTTGTTATCTTTTCAGGTAGATAGTTTAGGTTTTCAGCTGGTGCTTTTGTTAGGTCTTTAGTTAGTTTTGTTGTTATTTTCAGTTGGTGCTTAATATGTTTCAAGTGCTCTTATTTTCCTATCAGTTTGTGCTTTTCTTAGGGTTTCAGTTAGTTGTTGTTATTTTCAATTGTTGCTTAATATGTTTCAGGTGCTCTTTTTTTCTTTTTAGTTGGTGTTTTTCTTAGGGTTTCAGTTAGTTGTTATTTTCAGTTGTTGCTTATTATGTTTCAGGTGCTCTTAATTTCTTTTCAGTTGGTGCTTTTCTTAGGGTTTCAGTTAGTTTTTGTTATTTTCAGTTGGTGCTTAATATGTTTCTGGTGCTCTTATTCTCCTTCCAGTTGGTGCTTTTCTTAGAGTTTCAGTTAGTTGTTTGTTATTTTCAGTTGTTGCTTAAAATCTGTCAGGTGCTCTTATTTTCCTTCAGTTGGTGCTTTTCTTAGGGTTTCAGTTAGTTGTTTATTATTTTCAGTTATTGCTTAATATCTATCAGGTGCTCTTCTTTTCCTTCAGTTGGTGCTTTTCTTAGGGTTTTAGTTAGTTGTTTGTTATTTTCAGTTGGTCTTTAATATGTTTCAGGTGCTCTTGTTTCCCTTTCAATTGGTGCTTTTCTTAGGTTCAGTTATTTTTCTTATTATTTTCATTTGGTCTTGAATATTTTCAGGTGCTCTTATTTTCCTTTCAGTTGGTGCTTTTCTTAGGGTTTCATTTAGTTGTTATTTTCAGTTTATTGATCTTTTTTTATCGACAATTGTTTTTTGTAGGTCTGGTAAGTCCGTAGGCAAAGTGAAAGCTGAAGCCAAGGATTCAAAAGGAAAGGTGACCTTTAGGAGATCTAATCCAGATGATTCTGAGGATCCTTTTGATCCATCGTATGTTTGTTTGTTTCTTATGTTGTCTTTTATTCATTTCTTTGTTTTGTTACTTTTGTGTTCTAATGTTGTTTTATTTCTTCATTTATGTTAGGATTTTCACTACAGAGGATCTTAAGTCTATACAGTTGTTAGTTTTTTCTGATTTTGCTCACCTTCAAAAAGTTATTAGTGGTATAAATGGTAGGCAGAGGATTTGGGTGAGGGATATTGGATTTGGGAGTTTGTTGGATATAAAGATAAAGAACTTCAGTCCTCGTCTTTATTTGGATGTGATGTTGAGGTATAATGCTAGTGGTATGATGTTTAGGAGTGAGAATGGGAATGTGTTGCTCAACGGGTTTGCTATTAGGGATGCTTTGGGTTTGTCGTTATTAGAGAAGCCTGTTGAGGTTATAGATATTTATGCATTTCTGCGGAAAGGGAGTGAAGTTGAATCCAGGGTGGAGAGTAGGAGATGGTTGGATTTCCTTGGTATTAGGTAAGGTTAGAATCTTTAGGTGTCGAAGAAGGCTTGGGCTGATTTGTTTAAGAAACATGTTGTTGGGGATGATTTCAAGAGGTTGTCTGTTTTGTTTTGTGTGACAAAGTTTCTTTGTCCCCGTGGTGATTATGGTGCAGTGGTGAAGTGTGGCAACAGCCTAGAAGATGTTTCTCAGATTTCATCATACGATTGGTGTGGATTTGTCAGACATGCGTTGTGTTCTGCCATTTTGGACTGTCATCATACTCTTACATCTAACAAGAGTACTTCAGATTTTGATGGCAATAAAGTTAGTATTAAGTTGAGGGGTTGTATAAGTGCTTTGGTGCTTGTTGTGATTCACAACTTCAAATGCCGTGATTTAGATTTCACAGGAGTAGAGAAACCCTATGTTTGTTACTGGGATGATGAAGATAGATTGGCCGATGTGCTTAAGCAATTCCATCTGAACTTGAAGTATATGCTTCCAGTCAAGACTGATGATAAAGCAAAAAAAGTTCTTCATCCTGATAAGGGTTTGGGTTCTTCATTGAAGGTTGTTCAGTCTTCAAGTTCATCAAGACAGTTGGTTATAGATCTTTCATCTCACTTGATGACTGATGATGAGATCAATGCTTCTGATGTTCCAGTAAGTGATGCTTTGAATTTGTTGTTTTTCAATTTCTTTTGGTTGTTTTATCATTCAGGTTGTATTTGTATAGCTTCTGTTGTTTGTAGTTATGTTTCAGTTGGTATATTAGTAGCTTTAGTTGTTTCTTTTTTTGGTTTCAGTTGGTATTTTAATGCTTTCAGTTTGTTCCTTTTTGGTTTCAGTTGGTATTTTAATGCTTTCAGTTTGTTCATTTATTGGTTTCAGTTGGTATTATAATGCTTTCAGTTAGTTCCTTGTTTGGTTTCAGTTGGTAAATAAATGTTTTCAGTTTGTTCATTTATTGGTTTCAGTTGGTATGTTAATGCTTTCAGTATGTTATCTGTTGTTTTGTTTATTACTTGTGGTTCATTTTACCTTTTTTCATAATTTTCTTGGTTTTTGTTCTATTTTAGGGATATATGAAGAATCTGCTTCGAGTGAAGCGAAATGCAATTGCATTCTGTGAAGTGAACTTGAAGATTGCACAAGATATTTGACAAGAAGGGGAACAACTATCTCAGGAAAGTTTATCCCAAGAAGATGGTGGGGATGTGCTTAATGATGATTTCTTTGCTCAAATTGATGAGTTGGAGAAGCAATATTGGGAGAATAAACAAAAGGCAGAGGCTTTGAATGTGAAAGCTAGCCCAGTCGTGAAGAAAGTTCAGGTTGCTGTTGAGAGGAATCAAACACATGTCTTTAATCCAAGTGATCCTCCAGGAGCTGTTTCTGTTATTGGTGGAGTTAGTACAGGAGAGGTTGTTGGGAAGAAGCATGATAATTCTTATTCGCGTGAGAAGGAAGATGAATCTGAAGATGAGGAAGGTGAAGATAGTGTTCATGGTGATGATTTTAATAAAGGTGAAAAGTCAGCCAATGATGATGAAGATGGCATTTCAGGTCAGAAACATGAGAGTGGTCTTAGTGTAGCTGATGATAAAGCAGAATCATTTCTAAATGAGCAAAAGAATAGTGGTGGGAATGATGATAAGTCGGGCCGCGATGAGGAAGAGAGTAGTGGTGGTCAAGATAGCACTAAAAAAAATGATTCAACCGAAGTTGAAGGTGCTTCAGGTCTTAAGGGTGGTGATACGGGCCATGCTATGTCGTTTTACAACAGCATGGATGATAGTACTCCTTGTGGTACTCTCGTTAAAGATGTATTTTTGAGAAGGACTCATCAAGAACAGCAGCACTGGTCGAAAAGACTTATAGTCGCAAGAGACCGAGATATGACTCTTCAACTAAAGGGACAAGGCTGTCTGATTTTTTTGGCTGTCCTTTGGGTTATTCAAGTCCTCCTAGTGTTCATGGTAGTGACACTTCAATGCCTTCATTTCAACTTATGACTCCTAGTCCTGTTGTTGAAGTAGATATTCCCATACCTGATATAAGTTTTTGCTTTATCATGTTTGTTCTTTTCAGTTAGTGTTATATAATTTTCAGTTAGCTCTATTTTGTTTTTATTTGGAATTCCTGTTGTGTTTTTTTTCCTTGTTGTTAAGTTTTGAGTTTTTTTGTTGTTGTCTTTGCAAGGTCCATGACAAGGCTGAAAAGTCTGGTAATACTGCTCCAGTAGAGGGGTTGGATAGCCGTATCTCCATTCCTATGATTACTCCTCCTCCTGTTGTTGTTGAAGCAAATATTCCCACACCCGATGTAAGTTTTTGTTTTATCACTTTTTGTTCTTTTTAGTTAGTGTTATTAAATTTTCAGTTAGTTCTATTTTGTTTTCATTTGGACTTCCTGTTGTGTTTTTTTCCTTGTTGTTAAGTTTTGAGTTTTTTTGTTGTTGTCTTTGCAAGGTCCATGACAAGACTGAAAAGTCTTTTAGTACTGCTCCAGTAGAGGGGTTGGAGAGTAGTACCTCCATTCCTATGATTACTCCTCCTCCTGTTGTTGTTGAAGCAGATATTCCCACACCTGTTGTAAGTTTTTGCTTTATCATGTGTTGTTCTTTTCAGTTAGTGTTATTAAATTTTCAGTTAGTTCTAATTTGTTTTCATTTGGACTTCATGTTGTGTTTTTTTTCCTTATTGTTAAGTTTTTTTGTTGTTGTCTTTGCAAGGTCCATCACAAGACTGAAAAGTCTTTTAGTACTGCTCCAGCAGAGGGGTTGGAGAGTAGTACCTCCATTCTTATGATTACTACTCCTCCTGTTGTTGTTGAAGCAGATATTCCCACACCCGATGTAAGTTTTTGCTTTATCATATTTTGTTCTTTTTAGTTAGTGTTATTAAATTTTCAGTTAGTGCTATTTTGTTTTCATTTGGATTTCCTGTTGTGTTTTTTTTTCCTTGTTGTTACGTTTTGAGTTTTTTTGTTCTTGTCTTTGCAAGGTCCATGACAAGACTGAAAAGTCTTCTAGTACCGCTCCAGTAGAGGGGTTGGAGAGTAGTACCTCCATTCCTATGATTACTCCTCCTCCTGTTGTTGTTGAAGCAGATATTCCCACACGCGATGTAAGTTTTTGCTTTATCATGAATTGTTCTTTTAGTTAGTGTTATTAAATTTTCAGTTAGTTTTATTTTGTTTTCATATGGACTTCCTGTTGTGTTTTATTTCCTTGTTGTTAAGTTTTGATTTTTTTTTCTTGTCTTTGCAAGGTCCATGACAAGACTGAGAAGTGTGTTAGTACTTCTCCATCAGAGGGATTGGAGAGTAGTACCTCCATTCCTATGCTTACTCCAATTAAAATTCAATATCCACATGTGAGTTTTTTTCTTAAGGTTTCAGTTAGTTAGTTTTTATTTTCAGTTGTTGCTTAATAAGTTTCAGGTGCTCTTATGTTCTTTTCAGTTGGTCTTTTTCTTAGGGTTTCAGTTAGTTGTTATTTTCAGTTGTTGCTTTGTTGTTGTTATTTTCAGTTGTTGCTTAATATCTTTCTGGTGCTCTTATTCTCCTTTTAGTTTGTGCTTTTCTTAAGGTTTTAGTTAGTTTTTGTTATTTTCAGTTGTTGCTTTGTTGTTGTTATTCTCAGTTGTTGCTTAATATGTTTATGGTGGTTTTATTCTCCTTTTAGTTGGTGCTTTTCTTAGGGTTTAACTTACTTGTTCTTTTATAGTATTTCAGTTTTTTTAGTTGTTTATTATGTATGATAGGATGATGACTCATATCCTTAGTTTATGGAAGTCTTTCCTCAAGTGGTGTGAATATACCACAGGATAAGATCCCTTTGACAGCAATGAGTCAAAGATAGAAGGGAGGTCTTCTGGAGAGAAATTTAAAGAGTCAATAAATGTCTATGATGATTCAGGAGAGAATGATGAAAAAGTAGATCTGGATAAGCTTGTGAAGAATATTAAGCAGGATTGTGGTGAGGATGTTGCTGGTACAAGTACTATAAAGGAGGATGTTGTTCAAGGGATTCCTTCTTCCTCTCATGTTCAGTAGGGTTCACCTCCATTGCAAACATTTCCACTGAACAATCATGATTTGTTTCTTACAAGAAATCTTCAGCCACGAAATAGATATAGAGAACATTTGACCACTGAAGAGACTTGGCTAGTGGATTACCTTTTTTTTGATGAGTATGGGGATGTGTCAAAACTGTCATTGAATCCAGATTATAGTCCTCTTAAATGCAACAACTTTGACTTGGAAGATCGCATCAATAATAAGGTTGTTGTTGAGTTTGTGAATGATGTTAGTTCTCATGTTGTGGAAATGAGAAAGTGTGACTTCTTGAGTATGTCTCCTAGTTCTTGGATAAGCGGGTCAATGTTTGGAGCTTGTGCTTATATGTTCAATAGAAATGAGGAACAGAACCCTTCAGTAACAAGGAGATTTTACTTGGATCTGATGCCTTTTGTAAGTTTTTCTGTGCTTTTCTTTTTCCTATATTTCTGTGGTGTTATAATCATGTCTTTTTATTTTGTTTTGTTTTTCTACATTGTTGAATCTTATGGTAGAAATTACTAGTACTAGATTCCTAAGCAGTTGGTTATTAAATATTTTTCATTTTTCAGTGTGTTTTGTGTTTGCTTCAGTTAATAATGCTCTGTTATTGTCAGTTGTAGTTTTTATGGGTTTAATTTTGCTTTCAGTTTGTTTTATATTTGTTTCAGTTAGTTCCATTTTAATTTCATTTGTATTATCTGGATTTTCATTTGTTTAATTATGTTCTTTTGTTGTTTCTGTTTTCTTTAGAACTTCATAAATTGGTTACTTGTGGAGAGGGTGAAAAGGGATTCTTTTCAGAGCACGGAAACTCAAAAAAAGTATGACCTCAAAAAATTGAGGGCACACCAGAGCATGTTGTTGAGAAGGCAAAGTGGGAAGCAGAAAAGGCAAAGATATCCATTCGGCCAGAGGAGGTGTTTGTGAGGAATTGTACCAGTGCAATTTCTTCGTGGGTGAAAACATTTCCAAAGAATGATATTCGTGAAGCTGAATTGGTTCGTACAAAGTTATTTATTATTCTTTACATTACTATTATTTTTTTGTTGTTTCATTTATATGTTGTGAGTAGTTTTAAGTTCGTTCTTCATTGTTTGTTTGTTTTGTTGTTGTTTATTTTAGTTTGAGTTCCTCTTTTTATTGTTTCATGTACTTTTCTCTTTTATTCAGTTGCTTTTAATTTAGTTTCAGCTAGTGTTGCCTTGGTTTCAGCTGGTGTTATCTAAGTTTCAGTTATTGATATCTTCTGTTTCTGTTAGTTTCATTTTTCTTTTAGTTAGTGATAATTCTGTTTCAGTTAGTTTTATTTTTCTTTTAGTTAGTGATATCTTTGGTTTAGTTGCTTTGAATTTTTGCAATTTTGCTTTTATGTAAATGTATTTCTGTTCTACTTTGTCGTTTTTGTTGAAGTATCTCATTTTACTTTCAATTTGGCAGATATTTGTTCCTGTCCACAAGGACAATCATTATACTGTTTTGGTCATCAAGAGGAAGGAGAAGAAAATTGAAAATATTGATAACCGAAGTGACAACAACGAGTTTGACAGATATTGGCACGTTAATGATAAGAATGTGAAGTTGTATAATGGTGTCGATACTTTTGTAGGTATCTTTTTTATTTTTCCTTTTTGCTGTGGTTCTTTTTGTTGTCTTTCAAAAGTTTCTTACTCGTATAGTTTTATGCAGTGTCGTATCTTTAAGGCCTTCATGATCGATGAAATGGGGTGTCATGATTTTCATCAAATGCAACATTGGGAGAGGCCGACACCTTACTTTTTCATGGAGGAGTAACAAGAATGTTAATGGTTGTGGTGTGTATGCGATCAAGGGAATGGAGCTATATGATGGCGAAGCTGTGCGAGACGGTCCAATTTCTTTACTTGGCAAGGTATTATATTGATAGTTAACTAAAATATTAAAAAGACTAACTGAAAAAACCAATTGCACTACTGCTGCTTTTATGTAGAACTTAGTTTGTATCAGTTAGTGTCTTTAACTTTTTCATTTAGTTGACAAACTAATAATACGGATTGTTTTTCAGTTGGTATATGTAGAACTTAGCTTTAGTTGTTCCTTTTTTTGGTTTCAGTTAGTATTTTAATACTTTCAGTTTGTTCCTTTTCTGGTTTCAGTTGGTATTTTAATGCTTTCAGTTGGTATTTTAATGCTTTCAGTTTATTCCTTTTCAGTTTGTTTCTTGGTTTCAGTTGGTATTCCAATGCTTTCAGTTTGTTCTTTTTTTTATTTCAGTTGGTATCCCAATGCTTTCAGTTTGTTCCATTTCTGGTTTCAGTTGTTATTTTAATACTTTAACTTTGTTTCTTTTTTGGTTTCAGTTGATATTCCATTGTTATATATTTATTGATACCATTGTTCTTATTCTTTTGTTTATTACTTTTCAGCCAGGAATGAAACAATATCAACAATACAAGCTTGCTTTTTGATTAGCAATCTATCCTATGAACAAGCTGGCAAATAAAGTGAAGGGTGATTGTGTGCTTTGGTCAAAAAAGAAGGAGGACTTGATGGCAAAGCAGAAAATAAGGAAGAAAAAGGAGAAGGCTCTTAGTCTTTTGTTATTGAAAAAGGGTAAGAGTAGTGATACAAATGATCCAACTATTCTTGAACAAAGGAGGAAGCATGAAGAAGAAGTTGAAATGATGCTAAATCTTGATTATTATGATACTCAAAGAGTCAATAAACTATTAGATTTTAACTATCATTAGTTTTTGAGAATTTGTTTACACTTAGGTTAATTGTATAGTATACATGTATAGTTACAAGTATATATTTTTCTTCAGTTAGTTTGAATTTGGTTTAAGTTTATATATACTTTTCTTCAGTTAGTATACATGTATAGTTACAAGTATATACTTTTCATCAGTTACTATTAATTTTGGTTCATGAAATCTGTTTTTGTCTTCAGTTTATTAAATTTTTATTTTTTATTCCATTAATATATGTTGTTATTATATTACATTCTATTATTCTTATAATAGTTTGAGCATATTAGAAAATGAAAAGGTTTTCAAGTGAATTAAGGCAACGGAAGAAAATGAAGTTAACTGACTGGAATATACAGCTAAATAAAACTAATCCAGCAACAACTGAAGTTAATTAACTGGAATATACAACTAAATGAAACTAATCCAACAACAACTAAAATGAATCTGAAAGAATTACAAGAGTAAATGAAATATTTTAAAGACTAACTGAAAAAGTGTAATTTAAATGAGGAGGTTTCTTTCGTTTACAACTTAGTTTATGTTACTTATTTTCATGATATTAAAGAATTATAAGAGTAACTTAAAAAACCAATTGCACTACTGCTACTTTTATGTAGATTTTAGTTTAGATCAGTTAGTGTCTTTAACTTTTCCATCTAGTTGACAAGCCAATAATACATATTGTTTTTCAGTTGGTATATTAGTAGCTTTAGTTGTTCCTTTTTTTTGTTTCGGTTGGTATTATAATGCTTTCAGTTTCTTCCTTTTTTGGTTTCAGTTGGTATTTTAATGCTTTAAGTTTGTTTCTTTCTTGGTTTCAGTTGGTATTCCAATGCTTTCAGTTTGTTCTTTTTTTGGTTTTAGTTGGTATTATAATACTTTCAATTTGTTCCTTTTCTGTTTTCAGTTGGTATCTAAATTATTTCAGGTTGTTCGTTTTTTGTTTTCAGTTGGTATTCCAATGCTTCAGTTTGTACTATTTTAGTTTGAATTTAAATAGTGTTTTAATTCAGGGTTTTTAAAATGTTCTTTTTATTCTTGTACAATGAACCGTTATTTATGAAACGCCACCTATTAAATGTATGTGTTTTAATGACATTGCATTTAATCATAATTTCTCTGTTGATATTCCCAACCGTCTTTGTAAGGCTATATATATGTTGTTTACTGTTTTTTGTACTTACAATATAATTTCAGAAGTTGAAACAAATTTGAGTCCTCTAATTCCTATTCAGAAAACTTCAAATTCATAAATTGAAATTTGAAATGGCGTCAAAAAGAGAGTTGATTTATTTGAGTAGGAGAAGGGATGAACAAGACAAGGCTCTAAGGAAGTTTGAAGAGCAAAGGGAAAAAGAGAGGGTTCAAAGAGAATTAGCGCAGCAAGTGACAGAACTCGAGAAAAAGGTGAAGGATCTTGAAGCATAAAATAGAGTGCTGACGTTGGAAAGGACTCAATGTTTGAACGAATTGCATGTGAAGAAATTCACTCAATTTGACATTGGTCAAACATTCATAGAGGGAGTTTACGCCTGTAAAGATGGTTACAGCCGTCATTTCCCAAACGTTCGCAATACTTGGGAGGCCGCGGAGGAGGCCATTGAAGAAAGGAGTCGCTCAAGGGTTCAAAGACTTGAACTGTTGGGCGACAGTGAAAGCGTTTTCAGATCGTTTGTCAACGATCCTAGTCTTTTAGATTCTTCTGAGAAATTTTAAATTTTAGGTTTGTAATTAGTATGTTTTTTTTGTTTTTATGCTTTAAACTGAATTAGAATTGGTTTGTAATCTTTTTGGTATTTGGTATTAATGGAAATACTTATATTATGAATTATTATCTCAGTTTGTGCCATTTTTCTCTCAGTTACTCTTAGTGTTTTTTCAGTTGGTATTAGTTAGGTTGATTACTATTTTCTTATTGTTTAGTTTCATTATTGTGTTCTTCCATTTGATCGTAAAATTGTTTCAGTTACATGTATTTTTATTTCACACCAGTTTTATTCAGTTAGTTTCACTATTGTTTCATTTAGTTCCAGTTGTAATTCAATTAGTTACACAA
Organism: Patellifolia procumbens; assembly: GCA_947645195.1. Taxonomy (NCBI): domain Eukaryota; kingdom Viridiplantae; phylum Streptophyta; class Magnoliopsida; order Caryophyllales; family Amaranthaceae; genus Patellifolia; species Patellifolia procumbens. The sequence continues at coordinate 12,303,190 of CANSGD010000787.1, forward strand.
ACCTTTCAGTTGCTGTTTTTGTGGATGTTTAGTTTTCATTAATGTTTCTTTCAGTTGATCATAAAATTATTTCAGTTACTTGTAGTTTTCCTTCATTTGGTTTTTGAATCTGAATCTAAGAAAAAAATTATTTTATTTGACCTTATTTTGGTTTGTACCATTTTTTTCATTTGCTTTTGTTCTTTTTTTTTAGTTACAGGTTGACTTAGGTTCATTTGCTCCTTGCATTTAGAACTTTGTTTAGATCACTTATTCTCATGAACTGAAAGAATTATAAGACTAACTGAAATATTAAAAAGACTTACTTTAGATCAGTAAATGAAATTATATTATGAGTAAATGAAATAAATAAAATACTCAATGAAATAATCATGATACTAAATGAAATATTAAAAACACAAACTGAAAAGTAGCAAGTGAAACTGTGGTTATTTTAGTTCGACGAACTGCTGTTTCAGTTACTTTCTTTTCACCTATCATTTGTCTTTCAGTTAGTACTTGATTTGTTTATTATTCATTTGCAGTGACATTAATTGTGTTTTCATTCGATTCATTTCAATGTTTTTAGTTACTCCTATTTTTATTTCATTTCCTTTTATTCTATTTTTAGTTAGATATTGACTTAGTTTCATTTACTATTGTTTCATTTTGGTTACTGTTTTAATTCAGTTAGTTTCCCTTAGCTTTCAGTTGTTGTTTAGTTTCATTATTGTTTTTTTCAGTCGCTCCTAAAATTGTTTCAGGTTGACTTAGTTTCATTTTGTTCCATTTGTAATTCAGTTACTATTGAACCATGGCTTTGCACGCTGGTCTGGTCTCATTGACCGACCTTGTCTTTCTCTTCTTATTTGGTTGTTCAAATTCTGGTATTTGAACATGTTGTTAGTCTGCATTTGTTTCTTTTGTTTGTTGTTTCTTCTTTGATGCTTTTGATGCACCTTCTTTTGAGCAAACTAAATAGAACTCGGAAATATAATTATCATTTCTCCTTCTTCTAAGAGTTTATTTCCTGATGCTGAATCCTAGTGCCCTTGAATGAGCTTGGTACAAATTGTATCCATCGTCAACATTGGAAACACTTCTGCCTATAAGGCTGTCTTTGATATGCTCATCATCTATGTATTTTAAATAACCATCTTCTGCTGTACAGTTGGAAATAAAACTGCTTCAGTTAATATATTATGTAAATTATAATTATATTATAAGTAAATGAAATTAATAAAATACTAAATGAAAGGATCATGATAGTAAATGAAATATTTAAAACACTAACTGAAAAGTAGCCAGTGAACTGAGTATGCTCCTTGCATTTAGAACTTTGTTTAGATCCCTTATTTTCATGAAATGAAAAAATTATACGACTAACTGAAATATTAAATAGACTAACTGAAAAAACCAATTTGCACTACTGCTTCTTTTATGTAGAACTCAGTTTAGATCAGTAAATGAAATTATATTATGAGTAAAATGAAATAATCATGATACTAAATGAAATATTAAAAATACAAACTGAAAAGTAGCAAGTGAAACTGTGGTTATTTTAGTTAGACCAATTGTTTTTTCAGTTAGTTTTTTTTCACCTATGATTTGTGTTTCAGTTAGTACTTGATTTGTTTCAGTTACTTCTATTAACGTTTCATTTATTATTCATTTGCAGTGACGTGTTTTCATTCGATTCATTTTAATGTTCTTTTTGAAACATGTTTGTAGTTACTCCTATTTATATTTCATTCCTTTTATTCTCTTTTTAGTTAGAGGTTGACTTAATTTCATTTACTATTGTTTCATTTTAGTTACAGTTTTTATTCAGTTAGTTTCACTTAGCTTTCAGTTGTTGTTTTAGTTGTTTAGTTTCATTATTGTTTTTTTCAGTTGCTCCTAAAATTGTTTCAGGTTGACATAGTTTTAGTTAGTTCCCGTTTTGATTCAGTTACTATTGTTTCATTTAGTTCCAGTTTTGATTCAGTTAGTTTCACTAACCTTTCAGTTGTTGTTTTTTTTGTTGTTGTTCAGTTTCATTACTATGTTCTTTCATTTGATCGTAAAATTGTTTCAGTTACCTGTAGTTTTTCTTCATTTGGTTTTCCTTATTTCAAATGAAAGTAGTTTTTATTCTGAATTTCTCTCAAATCTGTTACAATATTGGCTGATGGTTATAGTTATGAAATGTAATCGATATTTCGATACAAGTTATACTATAATTTGAAATGATTATGAGTAGTTGTATAGTACCTTTTTCTTCTTCAATTGTTGTATTATCTGAATGCGGATCCAAGTTATTTTTCGTTCTCTTTAGATTTTGTATCTGCAATTAACAGCTCACGACATAAATTCTGTGAATTTGAATCCTTGAATGTAGAGACCTCCATTTTAGTTGAATATTGAGGTTTAATGATTTAGTAGTACAATATACATGTGATTCAGAATGAATTCTCAACGATTGACATGAATTTGCTTTCGATTTTGGTTTCAGAAAATGAATTGTAGTTTGTTGATGTGATTGGATTTAATTTATCTTGCAAGATGAATTTTTTTTGTTTGCTTGCTGTTTGAGCGTCAATGAATTGTAATGACGATATTTTTCCGTTATTTTGCATCTGTCACGTGCGAAGCGCTTGACCCGTCCGTCCGACGGTGTTATTGCGTCAGACGCGTCTGACACAACAACTTCTCAAAAAAATATCAACGTGAAGATTCAAACCCGTGACCTTGAGTATGCAATAAGGAGTTTTAAACACCACTCCAACATGCTATTAGTGCTTCTTTTATCAAAATCAATAACGATGTAGAGATAGAAACCAAGAGTTAAGCTGTAAATTTTTAAAATGCATATAGTAAATGAGAAGACTTTTTTTAAAATTAATTTTTTACACTATATGACATTAATTATTTTAACTATTATTAAATTCAGTGCACAATAATCCCAGAAATCGCCAGGGCCTAAATCCTAGTTTCCATTTATAAAATGAGACAAAATTCATATAATATCCTCATTAAGTACTTGAAATCTGGACCTCACATAATATTTTATTCTAAAATATCATTCCCTTATGTATTTGTTATTATTGCATCTGCCTTTTTTTTTTGTGGTCATTTTACATCTTTAAAAGTTGTTGCTTTATAGTCATAAGTTTTCCAATCTTATTTTAATTAATGTGTTTGTCTAACCTTAAATTTTGGCAAACAAAAGAACCAAACACTATATCATGGAACGAAAGGAATCCTAATCAAAGAAAAAAGGAAAATTCTACATGGTGGCCCTTAGTTTTTACAAATTCCATATGGTAGACATCAAAATTTAGAATTCTACCAAATAACCCTCAACATATTTCTATATTACATGACCTTTTTTCTTAAAAAATGAATTTTTAATTAAAAAAGTTGAATTTTTTTATTACAATAAGTTATTCTAAAAATGAAAAAAACAAGATAATAACCCCAAATCCTCCCCCACTAGTTGACCACCCATCCCTCTACCCCTCCCCTAGCCCAACCACTACCATAGCCTATGGCCACCCTTCCCTCCCCCACCTTTGGCCACAAGGGCCTGTTTTCGTCCCTCTCCAATCGCAGACGTGAAGACTAAGAGCGATTGGTTGAATAATAGCGGGGGAGGGCTTGAAGTTTATCTTTTCATTTTAAAATCATCTTTTGCAATTAAAATTTTAGTTTGTTTTATTTAAAAATCATTTTTTAATGAAAGGTCATAAAACATAGAAATATGGAAAAATTGACAGGAAAAATCCCACCTTTGGCCGGTCACCACTGGTACCACCTTCAATTAATCCAGCTATAATCCAACCTTTAACCTTCATATTCTCTCAATGGTACCATATACCTACAATTTGTGAAACCGGTAAACAAAAGTGTTTACTAGTTATTTTCCCCCCAAATCCACTCATCCTCTCTCCCTCCCTCTCAGACCACCAAACCCATTATTCTCTTAGAGCATAAATGTGTGGCGAGCTAAATGCATGTATGGCTTGGACAATTGGACTCGATGTAGATTAGGTGACCTGCAAGTAAGTGATCTAGACATAAATGCTCTAAGACATAAATTTCAATTCCCTCCCTCTCAGACCACTAAACCCATTGATCCAGACATCTCCCCATCCTCCCAAACCCACGCACAACAAGTCATTTCCCAGATCAATTCTCTTTCACCCTCCTCCACCACTCCACGCGCAATCTCAGTTCAAGCCGATGTTTCTGACAAATCCCAAGTCATAAACCTCTTCAACATCACCGAGCAAACCTTCATTACTCAACCCCACATTGTGGTCACCTCTGCTGGCGTAATGCACCCTAAATTCTCCTCAATTTTCGACATCGAAACCTCAGAATTCGACCCCAATCTATTGATTACCCGCAACCAAAAATACTTCCCCCAATCTATTTTAATTGCACTCTGTTATTCTGAGGTTGCAATTAAACTAGTAATTTTGTTTTATCACATTCTTCTACTGAGTATGTCGATTTTCGTTGTTCTTTTATTGGAAATGGCGGTTTCGAGGTTGCGGAGAGAGAGGTTTGCAACAAAAGTTGAGATGAGGAGAGAGAGTGAGGTAGAGGATGAGAGCTGGACAGGGATGGGTTTGCCGGTGGGAGAAGGGTGGGGGTGGGGGGAAGTTTTTTTTTAAAGTTAATTTATAAATTATACTTAATTAGTTGTAGATTAAGAATTTAGGTTTAAATTATATTTAATTACATAATTAAAGGAGTTTACCTATAATTATAAGTCACCAACAGGTTATGTACTAGTGAGAGAATATGAGGGTCAAAGCTGGGATTATAGATGGATTAATTGAAGGTGGTACTAGTGGTAAAAGACCGGCCAAATGTGGGATTTTTCCTGTCAATTTTTCCTAGAAATAATATGTTAAGGGTTATTTGTTAGAATGCTAAATTTTTATTTGTACCACATAAAATTTATAAAACTAAGGATCACCATGTAAAATTTCCCAAGAAAAAACAATATATCATCTAAAAGTTTATTGTACTAGGGTCATGCTTAGGGGTGTTAATGAGCCGAGCCGAGCCCGAATACTGACAAGCTCGGCTCGAGCTCGTGAGGCTTTACTCGTGGCATATGATTTTATAACTTGGTTTCCCTCTTAGCATTGCTAAGATTTTGATGTGGGATTCCATAGTTTGATGAATAAAAACAAACTCATCATATGATTTTATAACTTGGTTTCCCTCTTAGCATTGCTAAGATTTCGATGTGGGATTCCATAGTTTGATGAATAAAAACAAACTCATGATATGATTTTATAACTTGGTTTCCCTCTTAGCATTGCTAAGATTTCGATGTGGGACTCCATAGTTTGATGAAGACAAACTCATCAAACCCATGTTATAACTTGAATTCCCTCTTAGCATTGCTAAGATTTCGGTGTGAGACTCCATGTTTCTTTTAATTTATCTAACATATGCTTTTATAACTTGGTTCCCTTTTAGAATTGCTAAAATTTCGATGTGGGACTCAATGTTTTGTTAAAGAAAAATAATCGTGGGACTTCATGTATTAAATAATACTTCCAACTTGTAACAAACAAAACTCTAAGTGTATTTAAATAATTAATTATTAGATAATCAAATACTTTAAAATATACTTTATTCCTTTTGTGAAGGAAATTGAGTATAAATTTTGTATACCATCCAAGGAGGTACAAAATCAAGCTCTAAGTTGAGGAATAAAGGAGTAGTAGCTATTTATAAAGAAAATAAGGTTGGTGCTTCTTTTCTTAGCCAATTGTAGGCACGGAAAAATTATAATGTGCCACGTCATCACATTTCATTAATCCAATAAAGTCAAACGTTGACTTTATAAGCGTAAATGGTAAGTGATATTAATTAATTCGGGCTTATAATAAAGTTTGAGCCGTTTTAATTATTAATCATTTACTAAGTGGGTCGTGACACCAAGTCCATTTAAACGGCCCATTATAGATTAAAACCCTAGGGTTTGGAAAGGAGATTTCTCTATAAATAGTGGACTCCTTCACTTCAATTGGAGGTCCAGAAAATAAACCAGACGTGAGAAACCAGAGAAAAAAACCAGAAGGTCAGAAAAGCAGAAGCCAGAGTTATTCCAGAGTACACAAAAATTCTCTGGAACTCAACAAGCTACATCAAATTCCTTTTACCTAGAAGAAGAACAACAAGCATCAAAAATCAACGTGCCGTTCTATTCTAAAGAAGAAGACTTGAAGAGATCAAACCCGGAAACCAAAAGAAGACTTGAAGAGATCAAGCCCGGAGGCCCTCATTTCAAGGAAAGCAATTCCATATTACGAAGGTGTCAAGCCAAGTTCGTGATACAACAAGTTAAATCATTGTGGAGATCGAATCAGAGGATTAAATTAGAGATTGTACCCAAAAATTCAAATCAATAACAATAATTATTTTGTTACATTTATCTTGACTATGTTTTGCAGACTTAGTTAAAATTTGTGTTTACAAATTTTTGGCACGCCCGGTGGGACAATCTCTACCTCTCATCTCTTTCTCCATTCAAGTAAAAAGCGAGCTCCTTCAACAATGGTGGCCAATAGAAGATTCATTCATGACGACAACAACAAATCCTTGTCCCCATGCGAAAATCACATGATGGAGTCGACCCATAGATCAACAAACATTGTCGATGTCATGGCGATCGAAGTGACTACCATAGAGGAAGAACTTGCAAATATGAAAGAACATATTCAGAAGCTCATCAAGGAAGGTGAAGAAAAAGAAGCCCAAATCAATCACCAAAGCCAAGAAATTGCCATTCTGGCAAACAAACTCGAGAAATTGCCAACTGGCAAGTCACTCGAGAATGATGAAAGTGAAGATGACGCGAAAGATTCGAGCTCAAGTTCGATGTCCACGTCATACACAAGAAATACAAAACTTCTTGGAGATTCCTTGAATTCATTCAATGTCCAACAACTCCAAGAAATGATAACAAATGCCATCGAAAGGCAACTTGGTGGAGGTCTTGATAGACATAACAGCTACATCAAGCCATATACAAAGAGGATTGAATCCTTGCAAATGCCTGATGTTTATCAACCTCCCAAATTCATGCACTTTGATGGGAAAGGTAATCCAAAACAACATGTTGCACACTTTGTTGAAACATGTAACAATGCAGGAACTGAAGATGACCTACTTGTGAAGCAATTTGTTCGCACTCTTAAAGGTGTGCCGTTCAATTGGTACACAAACTTAATTCCGGAATCCATTGACAGCTGGCCACAAATGGAAGAAGCGTTCTTGAACCACTTCTACAACACTTGTCGTACGGTGAGCATGATTGAGTTAACGCGTACCAACCAATTGGAGGACGAACCGGTTGTGGACTATATCGAACGATGGCGAGCATTGAGCCTTCAATGTAAGGATCACTTGTCCGAAACTTCTGCTGTGGAGATGTGCATCTTGGAAATGCATTGGAACTTGACGTACATCTTGCAAGGAATCAAGCCAAAAACATTTCAGGATTTGGCAACTCGAGCTCATGAGATGGAACTTGCAATTGCCAATCATGAAGATCAATCTGATTAGACATCTACAATGATGGAGGATCGCTTCTACAACCTTATGAAAAAAAAAATCACAAAGACACCAAAAATATATACTCCTAAGCAAGAGTATAAACTGCATATCCAAAAGAAAATACTCCTAAGCAAGAGTATAAACTGCATATCCAAAAGAAAAATACTCCTAAGCAAGAGTATAAACTGCATATCCAAAAGAAAAATACTCCTAAGCAAGAGTATAAACTGCATATCCAAAAGAAAAATACTCCTAAGCAAGAGTATAATTGCATATCCAAAAGAAAAAGACTCCTAAGCAAGAGTATAAATTGCATAACCTAAAACAAAATACTCCTAAGCAAGAGACTAAACTGCAATTAAACTCAAAAAAAACTTAAGCTACGTTTGGCTTGATTCATTTAAGTATATCTCAAATACTCATTTGGTACGAAGGCATCTTGAATGAATATTGTTCGAGTGCAGTCACACCAAACAATAAACTTGGGGGCACGTGAACATTGAAGTTGCTTCGCCTTGGCCTCACAAATTTACATTGTTGCACGATGAGCATGAAAACTAGTTGTCATTTGTTCGAAGATTAGAGAAAGCTCCTATGCACCAATACTTCATCAAAGTTTGTGGAAGCCTGGAGAAAGCTTATAAGCACCGGAATAAAAAGGTTATGAATCGAAGATCTAGAGAATGTTGCCAAGCACTAGCGATTCACGATCATGTTCCACATGGAAATTGGAGTAAGCTCAAAAGCACCAATTTTCTATCAAAAGGCTTTGTGATCGATCTAAAGAAAGATCCCAAGCGTTGAATGATCCACACAAAAATTCTAGCAACAACGATCGATGGAGGAAGCTTTCAAGCACCATCACTTGTCAAATTTGTTGGAGAAAGCTTTCAAGCACCAACACTCGTCCAAAAGCACTTCATGTTCGTTATGGAGAAAAGCTCTAAAGTATCAAATTTCTCGAATGATGGAGAAAGCTTCCAAGCACCATCACCTTCAAATCATGTTTTGACTCTCAAGAGAAATCTTCTTCGAAGACCTGTCAAATAACAAAAAAAGGCACGAAATTGTAGAAAGCTTCAAGCACCAACATCGTGACAAGGAATTCGTGTTAAAGCCTCTATGACGGCTTCACAACAATGATGTCAAATATGGCGATTCTTCCAGTAAAGCGTTTAAGGTATCCCTAAAAAGGCATTGTAGAATTGTTTGATTCTTAATCAAGTTGTAAATGCGCCAAGGCTTGTCAACTCTTCAGGTGGCTAAGATTCTTCTCCATGGTGGCAAAAAGTTATGGCATCTAAACAACGAAGGTGAATGGCTCGTCCTTATTTGTGGGCATTGCGTCCTCCATGGCTATATTGTGCCAAGTCATGAAATCGAGCTTGGCTCCTTGTACGAGACTTGTTGACATGCCTTGAGTATCTAGCCTTATAGCGTGACTTCTCCGTGCCATTGAGGGATTGAATCTCCATAATTTTTTGGTGTCGAGGTAGAAAGAAAAGCTTCTACACCTTCATGGAAGATCTCAAGCTGCAAGATCAGGCAGGAAATGACTCGACTCCTCCACCATACTCTGTATGTGGTTTGAAGGTGAGCGATCAAGTTAAGGCGAGGCTCTTGATCGCTCACCTTCTGATCCGCATGGTAACGCTGAAAAAAAACAACAACACTACAAGGTCAACAGCAAATATCCTCTGAGATGGTCTGCTCGGCTTGTCCATGGCGTCAAGTTGGACGTTCCTCTCAATCTAGCGTGTTTAGGCTACAACTTGCTCCTCTTTGGCGGCTTCCATGAATTGGAAAGATGAATGTAGGGCTCCTACTTTGTTGATCAGTATCATGTATCAAGGCTTGATTCACCGTGACAATGTCGGATTGATTAAGATCATCTTCGTATTGGTTTGATGGTAACAAGATCAAAATAGTGTTAGTTTCGATTCCGTCCTCCAAGGCTCCAACAACAAACACACTTCCTCTCCGGCAGCGAATATGGACTCCTTAGCTTCTTAGTGTTGCAAGTTGAAAGAATATGGTTTCATATTGTTAGAGTTGTGGCTTCGTTCCTCCAAACTGTCAAAGAGTCGAAGGTTGTAGCGTCAATTCTTACGAGAGTGTCGAGAGTAATACTCCATTCCTTCTAGGCGTCAAGGGTAAAGCCTCCATCTTCCATATACTCATTCTCACAAACCTGTAAAAAAAAGTTTTAAAAAAAAAAGAGTAAAATGGCAAAATGGTACGTGAATATTGAAGTAAAATCAAAGAAACTTTGGCATTGCATTGGTGACTTCATCATCATGATTTATGCATCATCATCATGATTATGCATCATCAATGATGGAAAGTTGCAAACTTGCAAAGCAGTGAAGCACAAACTCGACATCATCACATCAATAAGAAAACATCTATGCAGTACACAAGTTTGAAGATACAAATTGATGAAAAAAAGCTAGATACCGTCATATAGAGCAAATAAGAAACAATTGGAACAGAGATAGTGAAAGCGGAAATGAGAGCATGTTGTCTACTCGGGCTATATGGCGCTAGGGTCATGCTTCAATCCCGTCCTAGTAAGACTCCACGGCTCCGGTGGCGTTGAAGTTGTGGTTGAATAACATCATGGCTCCATGGCTCCACTGGCGTTAAGATGGTGGTTGGATTCCTCCATTGACATCGTGGCTCCGCCGCGAGTTTACCGTTTGGTCCTCCGTTATCGTGGATGGCTCAACTCCTTCAACTCTGTCCTCGTGACTTGAGGGCTGATTCAAGATGAGAAATCAAGTTCACGATGGTGCTGTATATATAGCAACTTGCAATCCGAATGAGGTGCTAAAAGATAGGAACTTATGCTATCTGTCAACTTAAAAGATAAAATTTATCTTTTAGGTTTCAGTTGCGCGAATAATGGAAACAACCAACTGATTGAAACATGTTGTGCCAAAAAAGAAAATGGTAGATTTTTAAATTAAAAAAAAACAAATGGCAGCAACGAAGTACTGGGATATGGTGTGAGATCACAACTAGTACTTCTTAGAAAATCTTTGTTTTATTATCATTAAATTTAATGATAAGAGTAACATAAAACAAAAAGGGTTTTATCTCATGGGTTACCGGGTCAAAGGTGCAAAATATTGCTAAAAAGAATGTATCGAGACACGATCACGATTAAACACGCCAAATTGTGTACGTGACCGGTCTCGAGGGGGCAATTTGTAGGCAAGAAAAAATTATAATGTGCCACGTCATCACATTTCATTAATCCAATAAAGTCAAGCGTTGACTTTATAAGCGTAAATGGTAAGTGATATTAATTAATTCGGGCTTATAATAAAGTTTGAGCCGTTTTAATTATTAATCATTTACTAAGTGGGTCGTGACACCAAGTCCATTTAAATGGCCCATTATAGATTAAAACCCTAGGGTTTGGAAAGGAGATTTCTCTATAAATAGTGGACTCCTTCACTTCAATTGGAGGACCAGAAAATAAACCAGACGGGAGAAACCAGAGAAAAAAACCAGAAGGTCAGAAAAGCAGAAGCCAGAGCTATTCCAGAGTACACAAAAATTCTCTGGAACTCAACAAGCTACATCAAATTCCTTTTACCTAGAAGAAGAACAACAAGCATCAAAAATCAACGTGTCGTTCTATTCTAAAGAAGAAGACTTGAAGAGATCAAACCCGGAAACCAAAAGAAGACTTGAAGAGATCAAGCCCGGAGGCCCTCATTTCAAGGAAAGCAATTCCATATTACGAAGGTGTCAAGCCAAGTTCGTGATACAACAAGTTAAATCATTGTGGAGATCGAATCAGAGGATTAAATTAGAGATTGTACCCAAAAATTCAAATCAATAACAATAATTATTTTGTTACATTTATCTTGACTATGTTTTGCAGACTTAGTTAAAATTTGTGTTTACACCAATGTGGGAGTTTAATTCTAAGAGAATAGTGAACACTTTGGTAAATATATGATGTAAAAATAATTCGAGCCGCTCACGAGCTTTTCGAGCCGAGCTTAGTCTGGCTCATGTATCGTCTCATTAAAACTCGAGCCGAGCCCGAGTTCGAGTCGAGCCCCACTGAACCGAGCTTTGACCGAGCCAAATTCAAATAATTCGCGAGTAGGCTCGACTCATTAACACCCCTAGTCATGCTCATCATCTAAAAGTTTAGTGTAAAAGGGTCATGCTCGCATTTAGCGCTTATATCTACCCCTGTCTCCCGCTAGTTTTGACCCAAAACCAAAAAAATATGCGAGTTTTACCAGTGAGAATCCCACTAGCTCGCCTGAAACTCATCCTTATAGCCATCTTCGCAATCTCAACATTTTACCTTGTAAACCGCCAATCCCTCCTCTTATGCCCTTCTTCTCTTTCCCCTTCCGATCCCTTCATCCGCCACTCCCTCCCCACCACCACCACCACAACCACAACCACCAGCCTCCACCACCTCTTCTTCTCCATCGCCTCCTCTTCAGCTTCCTTCCCCCGCCGCCTTCCCTTCCTCTCTCTCTGGTACTCCCCCAACTCAACCCGTGCCCTTCTCTTCCTAGATAAACCACCTCTTTCTAAACCTCCCCTTCCTTTTCATCTTTCCTCCGACACCTCCCACTTTCCCTACTCCTTCCCTCGCGGCCACCGCTCCGCCATCCGTGTCGCCCGCATTGTCAAGGAGGTTGTTGATCGCGATGAACCCGGTGTTCGCTGGTACGTCTTTGGCGACGACGATACCGTCTTCTTCCCTGATAATTTGGTGGCTGTTCTATCCAAGTATGATCATGAGAAGTGGTATTATATCGGTAGCATTTCTGAGAGTTTGGAGCAGAATTTGAAGATGTCTTTTGGTGTTGCCTATGGCGGTGGAGGCTTTGCTATTAGTGCTCCTTTGGCTAGGGCTTTGAGCAAGGTTTTGGACTCTTGTTTGATGCGCTATCCCCATTTATATGGGAGTGATCATCGGATTGCTGCCTGTATTTCTGAGCTAGGTATTGAGCTCACTCGTGAATCCGGGTTTCATCAGGTTCAATTTGCTGACTCTTTGTTCATACTACTTGCCATTTCCTCTATGTTCTCCATATGTTTAAATCTTCAAATAATAGGGTTTCAGTGGTTTGAGGAATATCAAAACTCTATGTGTTATTGTTTTCTTTTTAAATTGACATATGTAGAAATTGATTGTATTATTCCAATGGACTATTCTACGGTCGTTGGCATCGTGAGATTGATAAGGCCTAAACCAGAGCTTTTCAAATTATGGTTTTTTTAGTGATTGGCTGGTGCCACTGAGGTGGCTTTTGTGGTGGTTGGTTTGACCACCCTTTTTTAGTAGTTTGTTAAATTGGCTGTGTAGTATATTGACTCTTATACTTCCTCCGTTTTTTATTAGTTGTGACACTTCTAATTTCACGGACTCCTAGACAATTTTTGGAGAGGAAAGAGATAGAGAGAAAGAAAGAAGGGGACCCATGTGATAGGAGAGAGATAGAGAGAAAGATTTGCCCAAAAAAGAAAGTGTCACAATTAATTCCAAACTTAAGTGTCAAATTTAATAAAAAACGGAGGAAGTAATTTTTTTTGGTAAAAAGCGGCCACTAGGGCTTCCATTTAGTACAAAATGGAAGCAATAGATAAAAAGTGGCTTTTCAATGTAATTTTCTCGTTAATAATGCTGAGAGACTTTTATATTCCCTTTATGCGTTGTTATGGAATTCTTTTTGCCGCTATACCGTCCACATTGGGGAAGAACGAACCTATTGTTTTTTTAACTTCAGCACAAACTCGCTACTCCAAGTAGCGAGTTTTAGCCTGCCTCTTGGAGTAGTGAGTTTACATTGTTATTTTCTTGTTTTCAATTTTGCAATTTGATCCGAGGCGATGCCATAAATTCTTGAACCTGTATTATAACCTCCATTAATCCAGAATGTACACCACCACAATACATTGAGCGACCACAACACCCAACGAAAACATGTTCAACTTCAAACCATATCGCCTAAAAAGATATAAAAGTTTCTAATAATTTGAAGAAAGAAGTAACCACATCATAGTTTATACATTTATAATACTAATACTAATAAAATAAACTAGATGTTAAAGAAGCAACATCAACATCAGACTTGTCCTCCTCTAAGATTGAGTCTAGAATAGGTTCCCCCATTCTTTCTAAGCGACGACGATATGTAACAGAACGTGAGGAGATATGAAAGGGGTGAATGATCATCAACAGTGAGCTTTAGCGAGGGCCAATGTGGAATGTGAGGGAGTATCAAGAGAAGAAAGAGGTGAAGGAATTGCATGGAGAGGGAGGTGTCGGTGTCTAAGAATGTGGTGGTCGAAAAGCACGGGGGAGGAGCTATGCGCACGACCTTGACCATACTGAGAGGGTGGTCGGAATGGACGTCCACGTGTAGATGACTCCGATACAATCTGTGAAGACCTTTCCATAGGTCGGACCTCTGTAATGAGGTGTCCTTCACCAACTTTAGCCAAACTTGCAGTACATGTAAACGCCAAACCACGTAATGTCTCTTAGCAAAATGGTAAGGCCTCATCGTTGGCCAAATCTCGTGCCGTCTCTAGTGCCTTATTGTATCTCTTGAACAACAACCATCCCATGTGACTAAAAGAACAAAAGAAAGTAGGTAATATTATAGTAATTTGCAAGCGAACGAAAAAGAGTACTGAAATCATTAATGATGAATTAATATAAAAGACTAACCAACACAAAAGTCGCTTGAAGCAGGATGATACGAAAGCGGGTAAGCGGGCAACCTTAGTGCAGTAATACGTTGGTACCATGTCATGTATTCCTAAGTGTGCGTCCCGTAAATGGAATGAGACCACTACTCTAGCTTTTAGGTTGCCCCACTCCTCCGAGTACCGTTGATGCAAAGTCTTACAATCTTTTTTATTCCGCATCGACCAACTCGGTGAAGCGCCTCACTCGTGTCGGTGGTGGAAGGGATCGTGTGCTCAAGACCAAATTAACACATAACTCGCCCCAGGTGGTGGTACTCAACAATGTCAAAGCAGATCAAAGGGACATGTGCACACTATATTTGTTGATCTGATCGAGATCGACAAATCTTAAGGAACAACTCCATAACAACATTTGTGTATGGCTGCTAAGTCTTTTGTAACAAGATTTCGTTACTAATGGTTCATCATATAATTTACTAAAAACTAGAGACAAAAAGCTTCAAGCATGCTCCACAGCGTGGTGGCAACACAATAATGCGGTAGTGTGAGCGGCGTGAATGTGTGATAAGTACACTTGAATCCAACTGAGAATGCGTATTATATAATAATTAAGCAACATGCGTGTAATTTAATAATGGAAAAATTGTTTCTAATAATGCAACCTTTTGGCCATTCGCAAATAATAATGCAACCTTTCGATTATTCTGTAATAATGCAACCTTTATACCTCATTTATTTTAAATAGGACAAATGACCGGTTACCTGAATAAGTGGTAATTTTTTAACTAAAACTCTTAATTCTAATTAATAATATTATAAATTTTTTTTTTTAAAAAGCACATTAACCCTCCCCTCCCCTCCCCTGTACACTGCCACCCCCACCCCCCACCTCCCCTGTACTCTGCCACCCCTCTCCTCTTCCCCATACATTGCCACCCCCACCCAATCAAGCTCTCAATTTTGCTAGCCAAACAATCAAACTTAGCAAGCATCTTCTCGTACGCCTCCAAAATTTTCTGATCTTTAGCAACTCTCTTCATCTTTTTCAAATTCATACTCTCCCTCTCCTTCTCATCCTCCATCATCGGCGATCCACCATGAACGTCATACGACAAGCATGGAAGCTTAGAGGTAAGGCAAAACGCACTATAATGACCTCGAAACGCCGGTCCAATGTACACCACGTCCAACGCCATAGGTTCAAACGAACTACTCATCCTCACAAACTGATAAACTCTATAATCATGAGTGTGAATTAGGTTTTTCGAATCCTGAAACGGCGTCGTATCAAAAGAAATACAGTGGGTGAAGGTGACTTTTACGGCGAGCTGAAGGAAGGGGAGGTTGTTACGGTCACTCCTCAAGCTCCTATCGATCACGTACCTGATTTGAGTAAGTTATAGTTTTTTATGCCGGATTTTTTGTGGGGGGTGGCTTTTGTGTGTGATGGTGAGCTTTCGGGGTGGGTTTTATGGGGTGACTCTAAATTCGTGGTGGTTTTTGGGTGTAACAGTGGGTGGGGGAAGAGTGGGGGGAGGAGAGAGAGAAGGGGGAGGGATGGAGGACGGTAGAAGGGGGTGGTTTTATGTTTTTTTTTCTTTTAATCTTTTTGTTTTTTGTTTTTTTTAAAAAAAATTTGTTTAACCCAATTAGTAGGCGACATGTGTCCTATTTTACCTATACTTTAGGTTGTAACCGGTTTTGTCTCATTTAAAATAAATGGGGTATAAAGGTTGCATTATTCCAGAATAATCGAAAGGTTGCTTTATTATTTGCGAACCGTCAAAAGGTTGCATTATTAGAAACAATTTTTCCTTTAATAATTAGGTAAAAATATATGAAAAATTTCAATTACCTACACGGAAGGGGATCCATGCCGTAGTGATGGTGAGAGCCAAGAAAATCAATATCCTTGCTCCTCTTATGCGGCTGATCGAGAGCATGAGGAACTCGGGGTATAGTAAGAGGTCTACCGATATGGATATGCTCCCATGTCCATAGCTGTACGAGGCCCACATGACCCCATCAGCATGAGCTCACCTGTGACATGCACGTCAGAGAAGTCAATATAAGAATGCAAGCGTAGTGCTACCTAACTCGATATATAGAGGTGTAGTTAGATCCAAAGTAATGGTAGCTGGATGGAGTCGTCCTCTTGTAAACAAACCAATTGATCCCATAAGTGTCAAGATGTATGTCCAAGACGTGAGAAATGCCGTCTCAACTTAAGCAAACTCAAATTGATTCACTAAGTGGTGACTTTCCCGTATCTACCCGTCTAACATACGTCCCATGTTTATTAAAGTATTTGCTAATCTTCTTTCTAATAATGTATATTAATATAAAATTAGTTTATTCATTTTTTAAATTAAATACTAAGTATTTAGGAGGTGGGGAAGAAGTGGGGATGGCGCGTGGGGGGCGGGGATGGGGCAGGTTCATTCTAATCTCAACAGCAGCACCATCACCCACTTTGGGGATTATTTTCATCCCCATTGCCATCCATGAAACCTTCCCCATCCCCGCCTAACTGAGCTTGAGCCGATGCGGGGCGGTCTCCATGAACCTTGCCTCACCGAACTTTTAGATTTTGTACAAGTTCCCTCGTGGAGATAGACTGTCTACACTGTTCCCCGTTTTCCTGATTGATGACCACACGCTATATTTTGATTTGGAAAGTCCTCGCTCATAATGAGATGCTCTCCCAAAATGCGGTTAATTTTTTCATGTTCACAGTAGTGTTCTTTGATGGTTTTTAGTGTATATGTGGCCTTCTTCGAGTTGTTGCTTACCCCAACCCCTCCTCGTGACAAAGTACGAATGTCATATGAGCTAAAGCCACTATATCGAGCGCCGTTCAGTACCCCATTGTTCCGACATAGTTGTTGTTGGTATGCCGTACTTACGTCCTCCATCAGTGTGGATGACTCAGGAATATCACTCAAGTGTTTGTGTGCATCTTCATTCACCTCTCGGAGTTTAACAAACCAAAC
Organism: Patellifolia procumbens; assembly: GCA_947645195.1. NCBI lineage: Eukaryota > Viridiplantae > Streptophyta > Magnoliopsida > Caryophyllales > Amaranthaceae > Patellifolia > Patellifolia procumbens. Next base: position 12,320,427 of record CANSGD010000787.1, read on the forward strand.
ATCAAACTTATGCTCTTAGCCTTGAATAAGTAGTTTGACCCAATAGGTTCTTGACGTAAATGTTTTTAAGTTTTTGTTCAAATAAGAAGGAAGTGGCGAATACAAAATTTGTGTTGAGCATAGGGTTCTTCCCATCCATTGCCCGAGTCTCTCATGGTATTCGAGATACCAACATGTCGACCTGAAATGATCCACAAGCAATCCCTATGGTATGTTTAACTTATAAACAAATGATAACGTACAACAACTCGATGTCAAACGATCCCACAAATATTATCATCAATGATATTCATGACTTATGTAGCTCTTGATTACACGCATCAAATCAGCACACTGATACTAACACTACATGCTTAAAAGACTTCTTAATCATATAAAACCTTTACTAATAAGATTTCTAGAGGAGTTAGGACAAAGCCCTTAACTTCCTATTACTAATTAGGTAGATAACAAACTCTAGATTGATTTAGAACAAGATAAAAACGCCACAATAAAAAACATGCCCAAAAACGTGGGAATGGGTGTGAACAAGTGTGAACGTAATACTCTTCTTTCTATTAACTAACCGAAGTAGCAAAACTACCCCACTTTTCAAAATCGCGTGTGAACACAATAATCCATAGGGATCCATGTGATTTGAGAGAGGTAGAGAGAAAGTATTGCCATAAAAGAAAATGATGCAAGTAATTTGTAACTTCCAAAAGTGGGAAATGATGCAAGTAAAAAAAACGGAGGAAGTATAACACTAAACTAAAATGAATAGGAATTTTTTAGGAATCAAACAAAGTCCCTGGTGTTAAAAAAAGAAAAGGCTATCCTAAGTAGGATAGTCAAAACTTTTAAGCAAAAATCTGATACAACTAGGATAAGTAGGAAGCCTCCAAGAAACTGTTTTCCAAGAACACCCATGTATGCTCACGCATCACAGTCCACAGACTATTGATAGTTATGGTTAATGTTGCTGTTCATAAGTTTTTTTATTACCTTCAATAAATCCTATTGTTTCCATTGTTCTTACATGAGTGCAATTTGGATAACAAGTTAATTGTTAATCTTGGTTTTTAATTTATTTGTCAGCTTGACGTTAGAGGAGACTTGTCTGGTTTGCTTACCGCTCACCCCCTTTCACCTTTACTATCTCTTCACCATTTGGAGCTTGTGGAACCTGTTTTTCCTAACAAGAACCGGACACAGGCAGTGAAGCACCTTTTTAAGGCTGTGCGCGTTGACCCTGGTAGAGTTTTGCAACAAACTGTTTGCTATGACTACCCAAGTAATTTGACAGTTACAGTTGCTTGGGGCTATGCCGTTCAAGTATATGAAGGAAGTTTACTTCTCTCGGATATTCTTGCACCGCAGAGAACATTTACACCCTGGAGGAGACGTGGCATTAATATACCAAGCCAATATGTATTTGACACGAGGGACTATTCTCAAGATCCATGTAAAAGACCTGTGGTTTTCTTTCTGGAAGATGTTGCTTCTGGCACAGGAAGAGTCTGGAGTAAATATAGAAGGCATATTACTCATAGTTGTTCCCGACTTCATGCTATTGTGAACTTAAAAGATATAAGAGTGTTTGCCAAAAAGAAACAGTACAACATTGAACAGGTACTACTTGTATTATGTAGGGCATGTTTTTATGTTCTGAGTTCTGACACCTTCTTTTAAGCCTTCTTTAATTTGGAAAGGACGCCTAGGTGTTAGAACCCTTGAGTGGATTCACACTAATAGTACTATCGAGGCTTTAATTTTAGCTTTACTATAATTGTGATATTGCTCTCTTATATCACAGGCCTATCTCATTTCAGGTGAAGGCACCCCGTCGTGAATGCTGTGACATAATACATCCCTTTAATGAATCGATGGTCATAGACATCAGACAGTGTCGCTTTAATGAGCTGATTGCCATGAATGCATAGATGCAGGATCACTGATCAGCTTCTTATGTTGACGGAAATCATGTATACCTGCTTTATGATACTCTATTTGGTTGCAACGTTAAGGTAACACCTTTTTCTTTGCACACGTCTACTTTCCTACACCAGTGGGTCAATTAGAGATGGCATGTTTTGCAGCTTAGTTAATTGTGAGATGCATACCATTTTCTTTTTACATGTAAAGTCACGGCCACTAGTTCTGCGTTGCTAGAACTTCGAAGAAATTTGATGGAAGTGAACCAAAATCACCATGGCGGTTTTAGCGAAAATTACAAATTCGCTAGATTTAACGGGCTTTAGTATAATACTACTTCTGTATTTTGCTGTGGGAGCCTTTATTTGTTATCACAGCCTTGACGTTTGTTGCTATTGGTGAATCCTTAGGTTTGAATTGGGACTTAACTATATCTTAAAGGGGGTTTTCCACGGGAGTTTTTTAAGTAGCAGCTTATTCTTCACCTTGTCTAGAGTGACCTTTAGAGGCCGCAGTAGCAATGTAAGTATTAACAGTCAGAGGTCGGAGTAATGTAGGTAAATGTAATATTTATCAAACCACTAGTCATAGACAAATTGAATGGATAGGTAGCCTATGGTGTAAGAGTTTGGTAAGTCAAATTGGCTTTTAATGGACTGGGTTGCTAGGGCCTAGGGGTGTTTATGACTAGGGTCAGATTGGGTATTTTGTTAAGGAGCCTTTATTTGTTATCACGGCCTTGACTTTTGTTGCTATCGGTGACTTTACATCTGTAGTCATATTCATTTAAATTTATTTTGATGGGGGTTTTCCATGAAAGTTTTTAAAGTAGCTTTACTATATTAAAGGTAACTGTCCTTCATTAATACTCCATCTCCATCACTAATTTGCTGCTTCATGAACTGGGTACCCTCAAATTAGATTGAATCAAGATGATGTGCCTATGAATTTCTTGTGATGACCTCTGGATCAACTGATGACCTTGCAATTTTTCAAGCTTAATGAATGAGATTTTTAGGCCCTATTTGAGGATATTTGTGTTGTTTAGCTTTGACATCCTAGGATGCAGTCTAAACGAAGAACATGCCACCCATTTAGGGATATTATTTCCAAACGAAGAATTGTGGACTTTGGTAGACGCAGTTTGCATCCTTATGGCATATCATTTCCAAACAAGGGGTGGCAATGGACTTCGTCAAAATCCAAGCCCTGCTAGTTTGGCCTGTTCTACAAAGAGCTTTTCTTGATCTCGCTAGCTACTAGAGGAAATTTATCCAAAACTATGCCCACCTAGCCCAACCAATCACTTCTCTTCTAAAATAGAACCACTACGCCTGGATAGTTGAAGGTACACTAGGTTTTACCACTCTCAAGCGAGCGATGATTCACACTGAAGACATTTTACCTGGTAACTGATGCTTCTGGTTGGGTTTGGACTATAAGAGGGGCTAGCCTATTGCTTATGTTAGCAAGCTCTTGGCCAGAGAGCCACACTGAAGTCTATCTATGAAAAAGAACTTGTGGCCATTGCGTTTGCAATTCAAGTGGAGGCATTATCTTTTAGGGAGGAAATTATGGTGAGAAATTACATGTTTGACACAGGAATACCACGATTCTCCTTGGGGAGGTCATTGGGGGGATCTTAAACTTATCAAAGGAAATCATTAGATACATCAAAGCTTGCATGTCAACAACTGAAGCACTCTAACTTGATTCCAGCCACTTCCCATTGCTATTAGAGTGTGTAAGATGTATCCATTGATTTTGTGGAGAGATTGCCTAAATCTTCACAAGTGGATACTGTGCAGTTGACAAGGTACAGTCACTTCATTGCTCTCAAACCTCCCTTTACAGCTTTTTCTGTGGCACAAGCTACAGCTTTCTTCAGAGAAGTGTTTAGACTCCATGGGTATATATACAAAAGACAAGTTGTTCATAACTCTATTGTGGAAGGAGCTATTTAAAGTCCATCACATCCAAAAGGAGATGGACAGATTGAAGTTGTTAAGAAGGTTGTTGGAGACATGCGAGATGTTACATTCAAGATCACCTCAAAACTTGGGCAACTTGGCTTTCTTTGTCTTCCTTTTAGCTGAATACCTGTACAATACCTCTTTCCATGCTAGTAAAAAGAGATGCTATGTCAGATGATTTGAAGGCTCACTTGGTGAAGACTGAATATGGAAGGAAGTGCAGGAGGATGCCCACAGAAGAGAGGTGGAATTTTAAGTGGGAAACAAGGTCTACCTCAAATTACAGCCATCATTGGCCTAGAGACCATTTGAAGAATTGGCAGCAAGGTTCTATTGCTAAGGGTGGGAAAGGTGGCCTACAAATTACAATAGCCCTATGCGCTATGTCACCACTCAAAGTTGTTGTTGGGTGTCTTAACTCCTGACTTGGTGTGGTGCTGGAGGTTGCACCATGTGTTTGCTACTATTGTGGAAGTGCTCATTAAGTGGGAACAACTTCGAGGTTATGAAGCCACCTAGGAAGACTTACTGGACACCAGGTTTCCTCAATTCCACCTTGAGGACCAGGTGGCAGTCTGGGTGGGTGGGTGGGTGGGGGGGGGGGGGGGGGGGGAGGGGTGTAATGCTATACCTCCTCCTAGGCCTCCCGTATTGGTAACTTATGCAAAAGAAAGGAAAGCAAGGAAAGCAGAAGAAAAAGTAAAGCAGGTGCCACCTCAGAAAGAGAACGAGAATATTCTCGCAGAAGTTGGTGATGTGATGTCAGGGAGTTTGTTAGGTGAAGGTACAATGGTAATGTCTTAAGAGCTGTTACAAGAATCATGCTGAGACTCTTAAGAGTTGGTTGAGAGGAATTAATCGCCATAATAGAATGCATCAAAGTTATAGAAGAAAGAATTAATGGGAGAGCAGTCTGCCTCTCGAAAGTAGGCCAACTTGTTACTAATTTTCCCCTTTTGCTTCTATATATATCCCCTCTCTGATTATTTCCCTTGTGTTACACTAATTTAATACTTTTATCTCACTGAATCCATAGCATATCACTATGTTGTGTTGAAAGGGGGTTTACCCTACCTTTGGTCATTTGTGGATGACAGTTTATTATTTATTAGATTGTGTGATAAAGATGACAGTAATGTGCATGAAGTTCTTATAAGTTTCGTTATGGTAGGTTGTCATGCGCCCTACTATAACTACGTTTAACAAACAAACTTTATATACCTAAACTTAGCTTATGTGATTGAGGTGACTAAAATGTTGGCATGATTTTTCTGCAAGTTTATATGTGGTAGTTTGTCGTGAGCCTACTATGTTTATTAGGGGGTGTTCAGGGAAATCCGACAGCTTGACCTGGGTAAATTTAACCGGATAATTTTGACAAGTTTTTCATTGGGCCGGGTACTTGACCCGCCAAATTTACATTTTACCGGGATGGGTAATGGGCCGGTTAAATAGAGTACTTGGGTACTTGTTTGACCCGTGACAATTGTTTTTGAGTGAAACTTTTTGAAATAAGTTTTGCTATCTCTGTATCTCATACGCTGCAATTCTGTCTTTTTCACTTAACTCAAAAAATTGAAACCCTAGCTCCAACGCATTGCCTCCCTGCAACGGCTGCAACTAGTAGGACTCCTCTGGTACTCCAGCAGCGGCAAGTCGTACTCCTCCCTCCCTGCAACGGCTGCAAGTTGAACTCCTCCCATGCTCTGGCAAGTCAATCTCAAGGTGGTGTTGTACTGCTGCTCGCTTTATTCTTCTGCTAATGTCAATATTTCTCTCTTTTTCGGTTCTTTTTTCTTTTTCTTATGTTATTGTCGTTTTCGTTTTAGTTTGATTTGATCAAATTGAATTAAATATTATTGGCAATTTGTGTTGCTCTAACTATTTAAGTATTAGCATTTAGCAATTAGCAGCAGGGACATGGATGATTGGATGTATGATGATGATTTATGGATGTGTTAAGTATTAGCATGAGTATCCAGTATCTTTGACATGGATGTATCAAGTATTAGCATGAGTATGCAGTAGCTTGACATGGATGTTATCAAGTATTAGCTTTGCATATGACTTGAGTATGCAGTAGCTTTGCATATGACTTGAGTATGCAGTAGCTTTGCCTTGGGTGCCCGGCTTCTCCGGGCCAGAGCATGGGCCACTTCAAGAACTACCCGCTAATGAAGACTCTAATATTTATGCTTAACAATATCTACATAAACCAAGAAAAAAAGAGTCACGTGTCAAACTCTAAGGTTCCGTTGTTTTAATGGAAAACAATTTTCATGGTAAATCGTTTTTCAAGGAAAACAACCGTCAATGGAGAATATAATTTTAGAAAAAGTTTTCCTCTGTTTGTTTGATTGAAGGAAAATCTAGGGAAAAAGGTAAATGAAATAAAATAGAACGAAAGATGGGAGGAGAGAATTAATAAAATGAAGTAAGGAGTAAAGAGGAAAATGTTTTATACACAATGTATTTGTTTTTTTTTTCTTTTAAGACCATTTTTCACCTTTATGCCCTTGTTTGATTCACATAGTGGTATGGGTTTGGAATCAAGAATCAAATCAGGGTGGTATGAGGTTAGAACTTCATTCCTGATACCATGTGTTTGGTATAGTTTAGGAATGAAAAAAATATCCTTGCTGTTTGGTTGGTCATATGTTGGAATCAGGATTCAAATCAATTTTTTTCATGTTTCTCTTATTTATTTGAACAATTCTCACATAGGTCACTCATTAATTTTGTCTATATAAACTTACACAAGTAAGTTGTTTTTCACCCTTTATCGAAATTTCAAGACATAAAAGAATAATATAGATCATAATTTCAACATGGTGATCTTTCTTTTTTGTAAATAGAACAAAGTTTGAGATTGGGCACAATATGAAAGATCTTTTAGAAACACATATTCATCCAGGGGGATGATTGGGACGCGGTTTTTTCATGTTGTCAAAGAGTTGACTATTGGTTATTTCGTGTTGTCCAAGAATTGAATAATGAAATGGATGGAAACCTAGAATTATCCGAAGAAGATTGTTTAACTGTAGCAAGAGCACGAAAGATTGAGCGGTTCTTATCGCAACCTTTGTTCGTCGCAGAAGTATGTACAGGCTCTCTAAGAAAATATGTTGGAATATGCAACTCTTTTGAGTCAAGATCTGATTATGTGTATGTCTTGTTGTAATTCCCTAATTTTGGATCCTCGGGAAGAGGATCAAGTTGGCCCTGCGAACAGCTTGATGCATTATCCCCTTCAACCTTTTGAGCGAAGTACGGCAAAAGGAAGGATTTAAAGAAAACTGATTCTTGAGCCCCTTTTACGCTCATGTCATGTCGAGGTAATGTGCTTTTCTTGCGTATTCTTGATAAACCAGCGTTGAAATAGAGATATAGGAGGATACATTTGGAAAGTAAGAAGCCCCTTTGATATCTCTTCAATTTTTTTGTTGATTCAAGAAAAAGTTGTGTATTAATTATAGGAATATTAATTATATATAGAAATATATCGAGAATCTTTAGGTTTGTTATCCAGGAACTTGTTCAGAAATACTGTAATAAATGGAACATAAGAGTTTGTCGCTTGATCATTTCTACCAATTCAAATCCTCAATTAGTATTTTATTAGGAAATAATCGAGTTAGGGTTGTAGCTATGAATGCTACAGATGGTCTAATGTGAGGACTTGAAGTTATTGATATAGAGGCTCCTTTAAGTGTTCCAGTCGGCGAAGCGACTCTTGGACGAATTTTTAACGTGCTTGGGGAGCCTGTTGATAATTTGGTCCCGTAAATACTTGCACAACATCTCCTATTCATAGATCCGCACTTGCCTTTACACAGTTAGCTACAAAATTATCTATTTTTGAAACAGGATTTAAAGTGCTAAAATAATGAAAAGTTGTGGTTGTGCCACGTATCAAGTTCACATGACTTGGGTAATTATGGAACGCAAAAATCTATACAACTTAGGCTAGAATATTATTAAGAGATTCTTTTGTAAATTTATTTTTGGTAGTTTGTCGTGGGCCTATTATATTTATGCTTAACATAACAAATCTATCTATACATATATCTAAACCAAGAAAAAAGAGTCACTAAAGCTCTAAGCCTTAGTGCCATGTGTTGAATGTTGAGCAGTTGTGCCACGTGCCAAGCTCACACAACTTGGGTAATTATAGAAGGCATAATCTATACAAACTTCGGCTAGAATATTATCAAGAGATTACAAGGATATTTACAAAGTTAGTTAAGAATATTATAAACAGATTACAAGGATATTTACAACTTTAGTCAAGAGTAATAAAAATAATAAGTATATTTACAAAGTTGGGTAAGAATAATGATCTAGGAGATTTTGAGACTAATAATTAACTGAAAAATTAAAGATATTTATTTACTTACATAACCTAACAATAACTGATGATGGGGTGTATTTACTGCATTTATTTTTTTTTCGCAATTGTGTTGGTATTAAAACCTTTTGTTGAAAACCTCTTTTAAAACTTTTTGGTGTAAACCTTGTTTTCAAAAACTTATTTAAAAATTCTTAAAACTTAAACCCTTTTAAAAACTCTTTATCACTCTTGTCGATGCCATCTCCTTTGGCAACGGTTTCAGTTGACGATTCATGTTAGCCGACCTCAAATCACTTTGGGAATAAGGCTTAGTTGTTGTTGTTGAATCACTTATTGTAAAAAAAATTGTTTCTTTATGATTTAAAAAGTCATAAACGTTAATACATACAAGTTGTTAGTTGATTCAAGAAAATAATAGTATTTATGTAATTAAACCAATGTAATTTTTCATATAAGAAAAATTAAGATAAAGGATATAACCTTGAAATTTAAAGAGAAAACAATAGATGGGTGATTTTGAATGAAAAATTTGAACATCAAAAATCTCCGTGATTGATATGAGAATCTGGATATATTCATAATCATCGATCTATGACTGCCAAGACCTTTTCTTCAAAATTATGATGTTTTTCAGATCATATATATAAGAAAATAGCACCAAGTAGTACTTGGTCTAGTGGAAAGGATTATACCCTTCCAACCTCAAGGTTGGGGGTTCAATCCCCACTAGGGGCACTTTGAGAGTAGGGATTTCCCTTCTCCTTCCCCCTACTCTCAAGTGCCTGGTCCAATAGGACTCGAGCGAGGTCCGGGTCACTTCTCTTACCAAAACAAAAAAAATAAATATAAGAAAATAGCAAATATGAAATTTTCGGTCCGAACTTGATACACATCATAATAGAATATAAATGTAAATCAAGATAATCTAGAGTAAAAGAAGAATAGCACATATATATCTATTTAGATATTTCATATAGTATAGAAAATGCACTATTTTCTAACGATGGCTCACAGTTTTGAGTTTGAAGTATCGAGTAGATAATTAATGGAATAGAAAATATGGCATTTATAGAATTTTACTAGGTAAAAGTATCGATATGAAATCATGTGAGAAAAAGGAAAAATATATTTAGACTATTATATGATGTGTATGAGGAAAATCATAGGCGAACCTGTTTCATATAATAAATAAGTTATAAATTCATGGGTTGTTAACACTTTATGGGTACTAATATAATGAAACTCAAAACTATGGACTGATCTATAATCTAAGACTAAAATTTGTCAAATAACTATAATTTATTTTAATCTTAATTGAGTTTCATTAGGTCCAGTTATTATAAAGAAATCCAAAAATTTATACATAACCATGCATCTTTGCAAGGCATAAATCTAGGTTGTTATATACTCCATTTATACCATTCACTTAATACTTGTTAGAATGATTGTTATTAGCTAAGGGCTTGTTCGTTATCGTTTTTTGTTTTCAGTTTTCACTTTTTTTGAAAACTGAAAACCAAAAACACGAAACCAGAAAAAGTGATTTTCACTTTTTAGTTGTCAGTTTTCAAAATCATCATGTTCCCAAAAAATTTGACTAATTTTTTATTCATTATAGGACATATATCATATGACTTTGAAAATAAAAAACCAAAAAACAGAAAACCACAGTGACATCGAACGGACCCTAAGTAATTTGATTTAGAGATTTATGTTGTGGGGAATAAGTTGGTGTTTTTGATTAATTTCTAACAAATAGCAACTAATTAAAATTAACCAGCCAATTAAACGGGGATTAATTTAATAACTAAAAGCGTCTCGAACCTGGGTTACTCTCGCATAAGGAATTGGGAGATCCTCAGCATGCATGAATGCTTAATTCAAAATCCTCTTTGGAGGTTACCTAATTTAGTAGCAAAGCCTTATTCCTAAGTTTCTCTCCTTCATAGGGTTCCGAACTAATTGAATCCCCCTTATCACTTCTTAAAATCTTTTTTTTGTTTATGTTTTGAGAGGTACTTCCTGATTTCTTAGACTAATGAAAATGGGCTATTATCACGAAATATGAATAAATAAAACCTTATCTAATCATAATAATGACTAATATTTATAGTTAAGTTATAACAAATAATTAGTCACAAATAATCCTTCGCTAAACAGACCTCCAATTTTGTGTGTTCATTGAAATTGTAAATTGAGAGGCTAATCACTAATAATGACATTTGAACTTAATAACATAAGGAAAAGGGCTAATTAAAGATATATAAAGGTAAATAAATCTTTTTGTGGAAAGCAAAATCTTAGTAACCTTCGAAGAAAATTTATCAATATACTTCTTATAATTTAGTAACCTCTCTTAAAAGGTTTGAAAGAGAGGTTTCTTCATATATATCTAACAAAAAATTTCAATAAGAAACATAGTTAAGTAATTAACTAAGCAAAATCAAACAACTATCTTAACTTTGCAAATAATATGAACATTTAACGAAATGTTCATGGAAAATAGAGAACAAAAAATATGGTATTGTGTTTAAATTAGGATTAATAATATTGTAACTAACTTAAATGTGGAGAATGACAAATTTTTTAATCACCAATTTTTACTCCCTAAGTGACGCTTTTCAGGACGGCTCAAACCCCATGGAATCTTTCCCTCGAAATAAGGGTTGTAGAGGAACAAATTTATTAAACGATAGTTCTTAAGTTGCCAATGAATTTTTAAGGGGCCTAATTCATTAGATAAAAAATACACCATCGGGCATGGTTCTATCTCGTGTATCCCTAGGGGATGGATGGATTCATGGGCAAAGGTACCACTATAATGGAGTGCACATAGTAGCCATAATAGTCCTAGATGAAATTTACTTCTTGATTTTTTCAATTAGTGGTTGTCCAACTCAAATAAGCCAGATAACAATTAGTTAAAAGGCGGGTTCTTTAATCACATAAGAACATTTGTTCCATGTTACTGAAATTTATCTTTTTCATCTTTGTTCGCGAGGGGCTTTATTGGTAAAAAGAGTTCCTGTTAAGTCTTTTCAATCTCGACAAAAGTTCCTTTTAAGTCATTTTAATTATGAAAAAACAAATCTTTTGAACGTCTACAATCATGAAAATAATACCCTTTTAAACCTTTTCAATCATGAAAAAAGAAACCTTCTTGATCTTTGTGATCAAGAAAAGAGATACTTTTTAAACCTTTTCAATCATGAAAAATGAAACCAAAAGCCTAATCAATCATAGAAAAAAGTTTAAAGCTTTTTCAGTCATGAAAATAGAAGCTTTTTAAGCCTTTTGAATCATAAGAAGTGTAATACCTAGTAATTTTATAAATTCTACAAATATATATATTTAAAGTATTTATAAATGAATTTCGTATTTGATCAATCAAATTATTTAATAGTAGACTATTTTTGAAAGTCAAACAATTATTTAAACATTTTAAATAATCATAAATATTTTATTGGGTTGGACTTTTAAGTTTATTAAATGTATACTTGGGTTTGGGTCTGTTGTCAGCCCGGAATTGGCTAATCTCTTCTTGTAACTCTTGTTGCTGAGTTCTTTATGAGACTCGTGCAGAGATGCTCGTTGCTTCGGGTCCAAACCTGAAAATAAGGAAACCAACCCCAGAGGTTTGGAAGTTGATTCCCCCTCCGATGCCTAAGTCAGTATTTGAACAATAGGGATTCTGATTGTATTTGACAGAGTAAGATTAGGGAGTAGGTGATATTCTACTTTTTACCTGATTTTGAGGAACTATTTATAGTGTTTGTGAATGAAAATGGGCACCCTAAAATAGAAGGATGTGATTGGTTGAGCAATGAAAAGGCAACACTTGTCAAGGTTTCATTGCGTTGAGTCTCTCAACCAATCATTTTCTGCCCTTTATGGGAATTTGGGTTGATTATTCCCCCTTTTAGGAAATAAATGGACCTCTTTATTCAGACTTGGTGAGGTCACCAATCAGCCCTTCCTATTGGCCCCATGTGTCTTTTGAAGAGTGGTCCATATGTCACATATCTATTGAGCCACGTGATACCATCTACCTAGGCCACGTGTCTTCTTTTGCCATGTTACAACATTTGCCCCTAAAAGGGGTTTGATCTGGGTCTTGCCTGATTAATGCCCTTTTACTGAGAGTAACTTCTGACATCTATCATACTATTTAGGAGTTTAACTGACTTTTCCTCCAATCAGAAGAATGTGAAGTGACGTGTGCACCATACGGTGCTGACACGTGTAAAGTTACTGTTTGGGGAGAGGGGAGGTTTTACCAACCTATAAATACCCCTTCCCTCACTTCATTTTCCACTTTTCATTTTGTGGAGTTTTCTAGAGAGATAAAGTTAGGAGAAGAGACTCTGTGTAAAAAGGGAGATATTCTTTTCTTTATTTGGTGAAGAGAAAGTGGATTTGGGAAATTTGACCTTGATCTTTGCTGAGAGCGGCGTGAATTGTAGAAAAGACGAAGAGAGTCTTTCTCATCTCTGTCCAGATCTTTAGTCAGGTATGGGAGAGTTCCTGAGAGAGAGGAAAGTGATATGGTGGAGGAGATCCAACCATTAGAAGTTGACCCTTTGGCGGAGTATGACTTTGAGACTTCTGATTACCAAGATAAAGCCGGACCGTCTGGAAGGGCCTCAGACGAGGAGGAAGGGTCTGAGCCTTCTACTACCTCTGCTGAACTTCGGGACCGTCTAGGTCCTCTTTCTGACCCAGCGTATGTATGTGTGGATATTGACTGGTTGTAAAGGTATGGGCCGGACGGGGGTCGTTTAGATAGGGAGATGCCTATGATTGACTTCAAATTTATCCTTCCTAAAAAGAAGGACACAATTTTTCATGCGGCACCCAACCAATTTGCTGTATAATAGTTGGCATTAGATGCTGGACTTAGATTTCCCTTCCACCCTTTCATTCATGAAATTCTTAGACATTATAGCATAGGTCACAATCAGCTGGCTCCCAATGCTTGGCTGAACAACTTAACTTTCATTGCCACTTGTGAGTTGTGTGGCTTAGTCTTGTCCCTTAACGCCTTTACACACATAAACTATGTCGCTCAACTTCAAAAGACAATAGAGGGGACCTGGTACAGCGTATGTAATAGAGCCGAATTCTTGATTGTTTTTGGAAAGCCATCAAAGATGCACAATTGGAAGTCAGAGTTTGTGTTCGTCCAAGCACCAGACGTAGAGACAGCCAGACCTTATAAGTACCACAACCGAGCTGTAACTAACATAGGACGAAGTGCCCCTATACTAGAACTAGAGAATAAGTATGATGATGCCGTGGTGGCTCATTTTACGGCCACGGAGTACATTCACCCTGGGCTTGGGGAGGCAGGACGCCCAAAGCCAAAAAGATAGCTTTGAAGGGACCGGCTGGTTGGGTTCCCTTCAAAGGGATGTTTTTCAATGAAAGATTTTTGGTTGCCGCTGGACTGAAGGAGGGCGAAGATCCAGGTAATGTCCTGGTCTTGCCCCAAATGTTTGTCAATGTATTTAAGATCTTAACTAATCAAACATAATTTCGGTGTGCATAACCGGCAAGAAGAAGAATCCTAACATCTTGGAAAGGAGAAGTAGATATGAGTAAGTTCGACGGGAACTTATGGGCGGAGCATTCAAAGGCTCCGTCTAAGAAGCGAGAGGATACACTGGTAAGATAAAAAGCAACATTTTTTTTATAACTCTGATTGAGGAAGGAAGGCGTCCATAAAAGGACGAACTCCTTGCTAAATCATCTTCGGCTGTACGTCTTCCAGACAATGGCCTCTTAGTGAAGGAAGACGTTTGGTTAGATTGGGTATATCCGTTTACTTGGACGATTTACCTTTTCAACCGATCGTCTTGCAGTCATTTTTCTGAACCAAGGTTGCTCAAAGAAGGAAGGCGTCCTGAATGAGACGAATTCCTTTTTGGAGGAGCCTTGGGTCCGTGTTCTCCTTCGTCCTGGTCACATTTTTGACCGAAGGTTATTCATTGAAGGAAAACGTAAGGCTCTGGACGGTTTCCTTCCCGAACAGCCTTTAGTCCGTGTTTACTTTCTTCTTTTTCATATTTCTGACCGAAGGTGGTTCGCAGAAGGAAAATGTCAGTCACTGGACGACTTCCTTCTTCGAATAACCTTTAGTTTTCTTACTTGGCCAACATAGATGAAGGCATTCCAAGAGGGGTCGGCTTTATTTAGCCGGTTTCCTTCTTGGAACCATCTTCGTTTTTGGTTGTGATTTGGATCTAATTGCCTGATTTGATTATTGTTAATGTGCTGAAAAATTCGCCGTCGGCAAGGGCGACTGTTGCCAAGCTGACTTCATCAAAGAAACGGCCAACTGCTTCGGGGGGAAAAGCTTCACCCCCCAAAAAATCAAAGTCCTTTTCTCCGGCAAAGAGGGTCGGTCAGACGAGTTCGTCCGTCCGTAAGGCACCTATCCCCTCCGGCGAAAAGGGGAGAAAGCCTTCTGATCCGGTGGTCTTGCCGCCACCGGTCACCACAGTGGGAGCAGGAGATTCATCCACTCCTATTGATCTGGAAAGCCAGCTGGACGCAGCTGGTTTGAATTTTGAAGAACTATCTCATCCGGACGCGGTCATTCGTGGTACGTCTGCCTATTCAGGGGCAGTAGCCCAGCTGGTGGGGCAAATGCCTCCCCCTTTAAGGATGAAGTCGGCCTCTTCTGGTGAGTTATACTATTCCAACTGCGTCAGAAGCCGCGGGTTGGTGGACGATCGATTAGTCTTTCCAACAAGCTTGCAGTGGTCATCGTTGTTCGCAGATCTGATACTTCATCTTTTTCAGATAAGGGAAAGTCTCTAGCCGTGGATTAGTCGGCTTCGGAGCCCCTAGACGAGGCCATCCCCTCATTTGTTAAGTACTCCTCTGTCGAGAGGAAGAAGATAAAAAAGGAAGTCTATGACTCCTTCCCCTAGGAGTACGTCAAAAGTCTGAGGGGAGCCACGGCTGGACACGTGGGATACTTGTCTCAACTCCTGGCCAAGGTATCTCCTTCTCTTAGCTTCATATATTATTATTTGTATCTTAACTTCTTACAACATGGCCTTCTGACTTAGTAAATTTTTCTTACTTTCATTCAGGCGTTCACCCGGAGTATGGCCTTGGAGGATTATGTGAGTGATCTTCGCAAGGAGAACTTTGCCTATGTTCACAAGGCAACTACGGCTGGAGACAAAGCACTAATGACTTGTGAGGAGATGTCATCATAGGCAGAGTTTGGAGGCCTTGGAGAAGCGCTCGGCTGAACTGGAGTCAACCAACAAGCTCCACCTGCTCAAGATCAATGACCTGCTGAAGGAGAAGGATGAGTGGCTCCTGGCCCGAGATGTTCTCCTAGACGATCTGGCGAAGGAGAAAGAGGCTGCTGCTGCTACTTCGGCTGAGCTTAGAGCCAAAATTTCTGAACTTACAACAGAAGTTGCTCAGCTGAAGGATCAAGCTCAGCAGGACTTTCAAGATGCCCTCAAAGCCTTTGCTGAGTCCTTGGAAACGGCCAAAGGTTGGGGGATTAAAGCCATGGAGATGATGGCCGATCCTGACCAAGTGAGCCGGTTTCAACGTCGGCTTGAATTCCAGGAGGAGTGTCACAAGGTCGAAATTCGTAACGAAGACCCTCCTGTTTTCGAGGATTCAGACGAGGAAGAGGAGTTGGAGGACCAAGAGCCTTAGGATGATGCCGCCATGGAGGAGGATGTTCCTATTCCTCCTCCTAATGTCTAAATCAACCGTCCTCCTACTTTCTTCGCTTCTCATTTGGGCTGCTCATTTGAGTGAGGAAATTAGAAGACGGTTCTACAAGAACTTGTGCAAGTCTAAGAAGAGCTTGCACCAAGTACTCCAAGAAGTATGACAGTGAGGAGGGCTCAGCAGAGCTTCCTTTGGCCGAAGATGTGCAAAGATCCCAGTAGTCCTCCCTCGGCTTGGTTTTTGCTTAGTGTAATGTTTTGGTCCTTTCAGGCTGTCTTTCAATGCCTTGTAATCACATTAGGATATATTTTTGACGTTTGGTTTTGTTGTAGTAGCATGAAAACTCAGTTGTGCTGTATTTTTGTGGATTTTGGCAACCAACTTTCATCCATTTGAATGAATAGCTTTCCTTCACTTTGCTTATCTAATGTTTGTTTCAGTAACTTATCTTAAAGTTTTCCATGTGATTGCCTGTTTGCACCTTACTCATCTTGAAGCAGTTTTTGGACGAAAATGTTCCAAACAATCATGCAATTTTTTCTAAGTATACTCTTTTTCCGTCTAAGAAGGGATCAAAGATCAACCTAACTCGTCTTGGATCACATCCTACGGACGGCTAACATACTCATTGGACGAGAATGCTCCAAATATGCAATTTTCTCTAAGTAACCTCCTTTCCCGTCTAAAGGGAATCAAAGATCAACTTCACTCGCCTTGAATCACATCCTTTTTTAGACGAAAATCTTTTATTCCGGCATTATTTGCTAAGTTTCCTCCTTTCTCGTCTGTAACGGGTTAAGGATCATCCTAGCTCGTCTATAGTTACCTGGGTATCTGCCCCCCTTCTTGGGCGACCAACCGTTTGACCAAACTGGTTGCTCAAGAAGGAGAACGTCCAGGACGGGGTCCTTTAGGTGGAGTTGTCAATAATTTCTCCGTGTAGGTTACTCATCATCCGCGTCTAGAGGTAAATTTTCCTAAGACGAATACTACTTCGTGAAGGCAAGCGGCCAGCACCATTTCTTCTGGACGGAGGATATGTGTTAACCTCATTCATAATTACTCGTCCTGCCTTCTCTTGGCAATTTTTGTAGACGATTGTTGCCCCATGAAGGAAGGCGGCCAATACACAAACTCTGGACGAGTCCCCCCCAATATTTTCAATTTATTTGCAATTTCTGACGGGTTCCTTGAGGAAGTAGTGTTGGTTTTGTGGCAATAATAACTTTTCAGACGAACATATGTGCCAAACTTTTTGTGAAGCTTTGAACTGATTTCTGGACGGCTTCCTTGAGGAAGCAATGTTATTTTATGGCTATAATAGTCTTTCAGACGAACACATTTGCCAAACTTCAATGAAGCTTTGGTATGATTTCTGGCCGGCTTCCTTGAGGAAGCAGTGTTCGTTTTATGGCTATAATAGCCTTTCAAACGAACGCATTTGCGAAACTTCAATGAAGCTTTGGTCTGATTTCTGACCGACTTCCTTGAGGAAGCAGTGTTTGTCTTAGTATTAAAAATATTGGACGCCACCTGTATCAGACTTTACTAAGCCTGAAACATTCCAGTCGGCTTCCTTTAGGAAGCAATGTTCGTTTTAAAATGACTTTTCTTTAATTGATTTGTCATCTTTAAGGACGAACATTTTCATGATAGCTGATCCTTTACTAAGGTTCTTGCTATTCTAATCCATATCTTTGTCTGAAGTCAATTGGGTAGTCCAAGGTTACTGAAATAAATACAAAAGATAATTTACACATGGTAGTTACCAAAAGGATAGGAATTGTATTGATGAATTTTGCTCAACCAAAAGGCTGAGAGTACATGTATACAATTCTGTGCTGTGGCACTTGATTACTACATTGTCAATAAAATTAAATATGAAATTTCTTGAGATTGTCTGAGTTCCAAGTCCTGAAAATTGGACGGCCTTCCATGTCCTGCAGACGATAGGTACCACTTCTGATCTCTTCCACGATTAGATATGGCCCCTCCCAGTTAGGCGTCAGCTTGCCCTGCTCCTTGGCTCGTCCCACTGTCTCCATCTTCCTTAATACAAGATCTCGAACTTTCAGTGGACGGCGGGTGACTCGTTTTTTGAATTCCTGAGCCATTCGGAGCTTGTAGAGCTGTATCCTTAAGAGAGCATTTCCCCTGACTTCAGGCAACTGGTCTAAGGCTGTTCTCATGGCTGTCCAATTTGCCTCCTCTGAGTAAAGCATAACCCTCAAAGTAGGTTCTTCTACTTCAATCGGTAAAACGGCCTCAGTGCCATACACACCAGCATGAATGGGGTTTCTCCAGTAGAGTTCTTTGGAATTGTCCTTACTGACCATAAGACTAGCTGTAGCTACTCAACCCATAAGCCCTTCGCATTATCAAGTTTCTTCTTGATGCCATTTGATAGTATCTTGTTGAATGACTCAACCTGTCCATTGGCTTGGGGATGTGCCAGCAAAGTGTCCTCTGATGCCTCTTTCGTCCAACCATTCCCTCAGCTTGGGTGTCTCGAATTGTGGACCATTATCAAAGACTATGGATTGGGGCATGCCGAACCTGGTTATGATGTTCTTCCATATAAATCTCTTCACATTTTTTGTGGTGATACTCCTGACGGCTTCAGCCTCGACCCACTTGCTAAAGTAATCCACATCAACTATCACAAATTTCTTCTGTCCTGCGGCCACTGGGAACGGCCCAAGTATATCCATGCCCCATTTTGAAAAGGGTAAGGGAAAAATTCTTCCATATAAATCTCTTCACATTTTTTGTGGTGATACTCCTGACGGCTTCAGCCTCGACCCACTTGCTAAAGTAATCCACATCAACTATCACAAATTTCTTCTGTCCTGCGGCCACTGGGAACGGCCCAAGTATATCCATGCCCCATTTTGAAAAGGGTAAGGGAAAAAGGACAAGAGTTAGCAAGTTGGAAGGTCTTTGATAAAGGTTTCCATGTTTTTGACAGTTGACACATTTTCTGACGTAATCCATAGCGTCCTGCCGAAGGGTTGGCCAATGTCCTGAAGATGTTTTCAGCCAATGCATGCCCACCTTTGTGTGAGGCACAGGAGCCTTCATATAATTATTTCAAGACTTCCATACCATCATCCTTGGTTATACACTTCAGAAGTGGACGGTTGAATGATTTCTTGTACAGGGTTTCATCCCACAACAGAAACCAATTGTCCCTTGCCCTGATATATTTAGACTCCACAGGGTCGTCGGGTAACTGACCGGTCTTCTTGAAATGGATGATGGGGTCCATCCATGTGTTTCCTTTGCTGAGAAACATGACTTCCTCTTCATCTATACTTTTTCTTTCCTTGATTTCCCAAAAAACTGTTCTAGATGTATCGCAGGTAGCTGAGCTTACAAGCTTTGAAAGGGAATTGGCGTGGTTGTTCTCTGATCTGGGCACTTAGCTTAGGACGAACCTCCTCAGGTGTCCTACTTCATCTTTTATTAGCTTTACATATTGGGCCATTGAACTTTCTTTGCATTCATATTCCCCATTTACTTGACTGACCACCAGAAGAGAGTCTGACTTGGCCTCGATTTCTTTTGCCCCTGCTGCCTTGCACATCTTGATCCCAGCTAAGAGTGCTTCATACTCGGCTTCATTATTGGAGGTCTGGAACTCAAAGAGCATGGAATATTCAAACTTATCTCCTTCGGGAGATTGGCATATAATTCATGCCCCACTCCCGTTTAAGGTGGACGAACCATCTACCATCAACGTCCAATGCTTTCTTCCTTCCGCAGGATCACTAATCGATTTAGCCGGCTGTACTTCTTGTCGGGTTAATTCGACAATGAAATCATCGAGAGCTTGTCCTTTTATAGCTTTCCGAGATTCGACCATAATATCAAACATATTCAATTCCACGGCCCATTTCAGCATTCTTCCTGCTGTTGCCATCTTCTGTAATACTTGCTTGAGAGGTTGGTCAGTGTAGACCACTATGCTGTGTGCTAAAAAGTAGGGGCGTAGTTTCCGGCTAGCCATAACCAAGGTTAGGCCAAACATCTCCACCATACTATATCTTGTCTCCGCTTCCTTCAACACATGAATGACAAAATAAACTGGTACTTGCACACTTTCCCTCTCAGCTAGGAAAACGGCGCTAACAACATCTGGGGAGACAGCTGAGTATACAAAAAGCTTTTCTCCTTCAACTGGGCTGACTAGGCATGGGAGCTGACGCAAGTGGTCTTTTACCTTTTGTAGTGCTTCCTCAGCTTCCGCCGTCCATTCAAATCTAGCCTTTTTCTTGATGTTGGAAAAGAAATGATGGCACTTGTCTCCTGACTTAGACAATAATCGTCCTAGTGCAGCTAAACAGCCTGTTAGGCGTTGTACTTCCTTTATGTTTGACGGGGACTTCATGTCGAGTATTGCTTGAATCTTCTCAGGGTTCGCTTGAATACCCCTTTGCTCTACAAAGAATCCTCTAAACTTTTCTGCTGATACCCCAAAAACACACTTCTTAGGGTTTAACTTCAACTTGTACTTTCTGAGAGTTTCAAAGGTCTCCTTCAAATCACCGACATGATCATCTTCAGTAGGGCTTTTGACAATCATATCATCTATGTATGCTTCCATATTCCTCCCTAACTGAGGTTGAAAAATACTGTTGATGAGTCTGTGAAATGTGGCCGGAGCATTTCTGAGGCCGAATGGCATCATCAACCAACCATTTAACCCCTTTTCAGTGATAAAAGATGTCTTATCCTGGTCATCTAGCCACATTGGTATTTGATGAAAACCGGAATAGGCATCCATAAAGCTTAACAGTGCGTGTCCGGCCGTTGAGTCGACAAGCCGGTCTAACTTTGGCAAAGGAAAACTATCATTTGGACAAGCCTTGTTCAAATCTGTGTAGTCTACACACATTCTCCAGGTCCCAGTGGGCTTCGACACCATTACCACATTTGCTCTTCAATCTGGGTAGTGGGTTTCCCTGATGAAGCCTACATCCATCAATCTCTTAACTTCCTCATCTACGGCTTGATTTCTAGCCAGCCCCAGGTGCCTCTTCTTCTGACGAATGGGCTTTTTTGAAGGGTCAACATTCAGCCGATGTACGGCAACCTCGGGATCAATCTCGCGCATTTCTTCTGTGCTGTAAGCAAAAACATCTTGGAACTCTCTAAGCAAATTCACCATCCTTTCCTTTAACTCTGGACCAAGAGAGGAATCTAGCTGAAGAGTTCTTTCTGGACGGGTTTCGTCCACACAAATAGTAATGGGCTCATCTGCGGGTTTCGGACGTTCAGTCGTCGCTCCCACGATAACCATTACCTCTGCTGAAGATGCAGGGTCTTCTTTAACCAGGCCTAATTTCCTCTTTTTACTCAGTAGTTCTCCAGACGCTTTCCTTGAGGAAGCAACCTTCCTTTTTTCTGGTAGGGCCTCTGGTCTTTCTTATTTCTCTCCTGGCTTCCAGGACGAAGGCCTTAACGTGGTCAAGTATCACTCTCTGGCAGTTCTTTGGTCACCGTAGAGTGATCCAACTTGACCATCGTCACATTCAAACTTCATCAGCATCAAGTGTGTAACTACCACCGCCTTGACATGATTAAGTGTCGGCTGACCCAGGATGACATTGTAGGCCGTGAGATCCCTTACTACTAAAAACTTAACAAAGATAGTCCTTGACTTTTATTTTTCCCCAACTCGAACTGGCAATGACACAGTTCCCATTGGATGAATAACTCCTCCCCCAAACCCAATGATTGGGTGGTGAATAGGAAGCAAGTTATCCTCGTCAAACTTTAACCTGGAGAGACAGTCAGTACTGATTATGTCAGTTGAGCTGCCCGTGTCTATCAAAATCCTCCTTACTTTCAAGTTGGCAATCTTCATTTCCACCACCAATGGGTCGTCATGTGGAGTTCTCAACTTTCCTCTATCTTTCTCACTGACAACCACATTGGGAAAAGGCTCAATCTTGGTGTCATCCGTCAGCAGAACTTGGCTGAGTTCCTTGAGATAACTCTTGTGGCCCCTATTGGTAGGTCCTCCTGCTGCAAATCCTCCTGATATCACTAGTACCACATCTTCATCTGTGCTATCATTCTCTTTCTTTTTTCCAAAACGGTCATTTCTTTTTTGAAACTTCTTTCCTGATTGAGGAAGATAAGTATTCATCTTACCTTGACGAGCTAGTTCTTCTAGTGCTTTTTTCAAATGCTTACGTTCATTCGTCTCATGACCACAGTCTTTGTGGAAATGACAATACTTGCTCCTATCCCTATTCCGATAGGGCGTCTTCATTTCAGCTGGAGCCTTGAGATCATGTTGGTCCTTTATCTCTATAAGTATGGAATACTGGTCCTTGTTGAACTCTTTCTCTTCGTTTTCCCTTCTTAACTGAGGTCGTGGTTGATGCCACCATCCAGGTCTCAGCCTTCTTAGGGTTGTTCTTTTTTATGGGAACAGACTACTCAGGCTTCTTTGACTCAGGATGTTTGGCTTCAGCACAAACCTATGTTGCATGTATAAAAGCTTCAGCCTCCCTCAGGGCTTCAGTCAGAGTGGGTATCTTCTTCTTCACTAAGTCAAACTTGAAACTTCCAGGGCGCAATCCCCTGATGAAGGCATCAAAGGCGACCCCCGCATTCAGGTCTTATATCTGAAGTGCTTCGAGGTTAAACCTCTTGACAAAACTACGCAAAGCCTCCTTTGGTCCTTGGATGACCTTACCCAAATGCATGCTGATCTTTTGCTCCTGACGATTGGCCACAAAGTGGCTGGTAAACAACAGACTAAGTTCAGTGAAATTGTTCACCGAGTTGGCTGGGAGATTGTTAAACCACTTCTGGGCTACCCCCTTAAAGTAGCCGGGAAATTCTTACACCAGGTAGCGTCATCTACTGCCTGGACATACATTTGATGTTTATAAGCTGACAGATGATCATCAGGATCTGTTGTACTATCAAAGGGTTCAATAGTTGGCAGCTTAACTTTAGGGTATGGCGGGGCTTCCATAATCCTGGCTGAGAATGGAGTTGGCCAATCAATGCTTAAGGCCCCAATCCTTCTTACAACAGGCATATTTTCCTGACGATATTTGCTGATAACCGGATTTGATGATGTATGTACTGGAGTCTCTCGTCGGTACACATTCGGTTGACTCACTGTCTTCTCCTGATGACGACGGAGTGTGGGAGTGGGTCCTCTAACCTTCGTCTGGGAAAAGACTTTCAACAGGGGATCCCTCAAATAGGATGTAGATCAAGTGACTAACCTCTGAAGAGCAGCCAACCTTTTTGCCTGCAAGTAATCTCTGGCATCTGTAGCCATGCGACGTTCATCTATTGGACGATCTTCTTGAGACCTTACTACTTAGTTCCATCCCGACCTTCTTGCCTTCTCACTTCGGGTTGGGCGTTTTTCCTTACTTGCTGGACGAGCAGGATGACTGGGTCCTGCCACATCCACTTGTGAATGACCACGAAGTGGCCTATTCTAAGCAATCGTAGCCCCATTATGCTGAAAGAACAACATATTGATGTTAATCTGTTCCTGAACCACTGCCGCGACTTTTGATTGAAAGTCGTTCAGAACATTCTCCAGATGGGCTGCTGTCACTGGACTATCCAGGTTTTCTTCGAGCACCACATCCGCTCTCTCCAGACGAGGTCTATCTCTACCTCTCGCTGGACGTTCGTCATCTACTGTGTCCTCTATTACAGCTTGCTGACCCTGACGTCAGACTTGGTTTGATGAATGGCAATCTGTCATCTCTGCGTATCTCCACAGACGGCGCCATATGTTGTTAGCCCGGAATTGGCTAATCTCTTCTTGTAACTCTTGTTGCTGAGTTCTTTATGAGAATTGTGCAGAGATGCTCGTTGCTTCGGGTCCAAACCTGAAAATAAGGAAACCAACCCAAGAGGTTTGGAAGTTGATTCCCCCTCCGATGCCTAAGTCAGTATTTGAACAATAAGGATTCTGATTGTATTTTGACAGAGTAAGTTTAAGGAGTAGGTGAGATTCTAACTTTTACCTGATTTTGAGGAACTATTTATAGTGTTTGTGAATGAAAAGGGGCACCCTAAAATAGAAGGATGTGATTGGTTGAGCAATGAAAAGGTGACACTTGTCAAGGTTTCATTGCCTTTAGTCTCTCAACCAATCATTTTCTGCCTTTTATGGGAATTTGGGCTGATTGTTCCCCCCTTTTAGGGAATAAATGGGCCTCTTTATTCAGACTTGGTGAGGTCACCAATCAGCCCTTCCTATTGGCCCCATGTGTCTTTTGAAGAGTGGTCCATATGTCACAGATCTATTGGGCCACGTGGCACCATCTACCTGGGCCACGTGTCTTCTTTTTTCTGTGTTACAACATGATCAATTTTAAATTAGTTTTTAATTATGGGTTGAGCAGCCAAAAGCACTTAAAAGCCCAACTGAAAACCCTAACTACTTGTACTAGGTTCTAGCAAACCTATAAATACTTCATTAAACCCCAAAAACCCCACTTTACATTCACTCTTTGTAGACACTAAAAATTCGTTAGTGTTTTACATTAAAATTAAATTAATTAGTTTTGAGCTAAAAGAAATAATATCCCAAGTTAATTAATTTAGCCCACCTAAATAAAACCTAATTTAAATAAATATAATTTGGGTTGTAAAATATTTGGGTCACTCCATATTACTAGCCCCAAAACAGATGGTTAAATGGACAAGGTAAAAAAGACTACCACGTTATAAACGGGCCCAAACCAAAACCACCAAAAGTCCATGAACGGTTTCCATCTCCTATAAATAGACCTCTCTACCATCAATGCCAGAGGTCGGAAAATCATTATTCTCAAGAGCTCCCAAATTTCTCTTGGAAATCCTCTCTAGAAGTAGTCAATAAGCACATCAAATTCGTGTCGACTGTTCAGATAAACTCAAACACATTCGATTGAGATTCAAGCTGTTTCAGCCCTCATTCGAATAAACCCAAATAAAAACTCAAACTCAGGTTAACGTTGACGAAACGTCACCCTACACTCAAACTCAGGTTGACGTTGACAAAACGTCATCCAACACTCAAATTCAGGTAGACGTAGATAAAACGCCATCCAACACTCAAGTTTAGGTTGACGTTGACAAAACGTTGTCCTACACCTAAGTCAAGGTCGTCATCAACACGTGTCGACATCAAGTTGCGGAACAGAATCAGAGGACTTAGTTTATTTTATATAAACTGTAATACAGAGATTGTACCCAACACATTATCAATATAAATTTATCTTTGTTACGTTATTTCTTGGTTTATTTATTTAGACTGCGAAACTTGCCGTATACATATTTTGGCACGCCCGGTGGGACCATCTCTGCCTCTCATCTCTGTTTCACAAAGAAAAAAAATCAACTACTATAAGATCAATGGCCTCAAGGAAGAACATTGTTGAGTTCACTGACAACTTTGACGCTACCCAGCGAAAGACTGTGACGCTGGGTGATTTCATTGCCGACCAGACTCTTGGTGTAAACACAAGAGGAATGAAGAAAGTTGTTTTCGCCACTGCTGCTGCAAGCCTTCTAGCTGCGACAATCCCTACCCGTCAACGCAAATCAGTTAGGCAAACTGTTTCTGAAAACGCCATCACGTCTTCTTTTCGCAAAGAGAGTGAAATGCCAGTGTTTGGCTCTAGCTCTGCAGCCGAATCTGACCAACCATCTGCTGCTCCCCTCAAATGGAAGCAAACTGCAATTGAACGGTCAGAGAGATTGGTCGTTCGTACCAGTCCCCTCTTTAGCCCATTTAGGGTCGACGGTGATGCTAAATCCAGTAGTGATTCCTCTTCCTCTTCACCTCTGGAGACCCCTGACATTGAAAGATCATCTCAATTCTCTAAGTCATTCACTGCTGCTGTCATGGTGACTTCAACAAAAACTATTGAAGAGCAACTTGCTGAGATGAATAACCTACTCCAAAAATTGATAAAAGATGGAGAGGAAAAAGATGCTCAAATCAAACTTCAGAATAATCAAATCGCTACCCTGAACAAGAAGCTTGAGAAAAGTTCAATGGATGGATCATCTAAGCAAAGTGACAGTGAAAGCGGAAGTGAGAGTGATAAATCTGTGAAAGACAACTCTCACACTCCATTGACTGCTAAATAAGTCCAAGATATGATAGCTAACGCTGTCAAGGGTCAACTTGGGGAAGGTTCTCAAGGTAGTCAGCGCTATGTGAAACCTTACACTAAGAGAATCCATAGGTTGCGTATGCCTCATGGTTACCAACCCCCCAAGTTTCAGCAATTTGATGGGAAGGGAAGTCCTAAACAACACGTTGCCCACTTTATAGAGACGTGCAATAATGCCAACACTACAGGTGACTTGCTAGTGAAACAGTTTGTTCGCTCCCTCAAAGGCATCGCCTTTAATTGGTACACAGACTTATCTCCGGAATCCATTGATAGTAGGGACGAAATGGAGATAATTTCCAGAATAGGTTTTACAGCACTCAACGTGTAGTTAGCATGATTGAGTTAACTAAAACTCAGCAGTGGAAAGACGAGCCGGTCATTGATTACATCAACCGATGGCGCGCTCTGAGTCTAGAGTGCAAAGACCGTTTGACTGAAGTATCTGCTGTCGAGATGTGTATACAGGGAATGGACTGGGATTTGCTTTATATCTTGCAAGGTATAAAGCCTAGGTCTTTCCAAGAGTTAGCTACTCGAGCTCATGACATGGAGCTCACCATAGCCAATAATCGTGGTAAAAGTCATGCTTCTTATGAAATGAAGAAGGAAAAGAAAGATTTCAAGAAAAGAGACAAATCTTCGAAAAGTTCAACTAAGGAGTCGATGTCGATCACATCCACTTCTGGGCCTGTCAAGATTTCTGGAAAGGCGAGCACTGAAGACAAAAGGAGTTCATCCTTAAGAGAGCCTAAGAAGGATAGGCCCACTTTAAAAGAACTGCAAGCAAAGAAGTACCCATTCCCGGATTCTGACTTGTCTGGAATGCTAGATGACTTGATTGAGAATAAGGTCATCGAGCTTCCCGAACCTAAACGGCCCGCGGATGTTGGCAAATCCGCTGACCCCAACTACTGCCGATACCATAGGATGGTTAGTCACCCATCGAGAAGTGTATAACACTTAAAGAAAAAATCATGCAGCTAGTAAAGGATGGGAGAATTGAGTTGGACCTTGATGAAACAGTTGAGACTAATCATGCATCCGCCGTGATAGAATCTTCATGGCAAGCTCAAATTTTGCAGTTCGGAAGTTTGGAGCCTGTGATTGTGTATGTGGCAAGACCAAGTACTCCAATAGCCAACATGTCACATGTTGAGCATGAAACTTTGGTTATCACCCCTCACGAAGAAGATGACGAAGGGTGGACATTGGTCACAAGAAGGAGGCCTAGAAAGCAAACAAGGCCACAGTCACAACCTTTCCGCCGACAAAAGAAGCAACAAAGGAAGAAGGGTCCTAAGCGCTCGAAAGGGAAGAAGAAGCCAAAGAAAAGTGTCAAGACACAAGTCCTTCCCATTGATTTACTTGAACAAGAACCGCTTACACCCATAATCTTAGAGGAGTTCTTTCCCGAAGATTACTTCACTGTGGTTACTGTCAACACTGTCTCCTTTGTGGAGAATGAGCAAGAAGTAATGGAGGACAGTGAGAAAGATAATTCTCCTGCTGAAGAGAGCAAAGTGTCTTTTAAACTGACTCTTCAACGTTCCGGAACTGAAATGGACCCGAAAGTTTTAACTGTATTAGAGGCCCTTCCAACGCGGATGGGATGGGGGAAAATCTTCAAACTGCCTCGAGAAATGTGTCAGCAAGTGGCTCTTGCACTTCAACAACCAGAATTATATGTTGACAAGATAAAAGGGGTTGAGGAACTCATTGAAAGCCCTGCTAATTGTGCATCTTGTAACTCTGCCTTAGCCTTTACAAATGAGGATCTGCTGTTGGGTTCAAAACCTCACAACCGACCATTGTTTGTCGCTGGCTACATACTTGAGCAAAGGATCAACCGCATTTTAGTAGATGGAGGCTCAGCTGTCAACATCATGCCAAAATACACTATGATTGGATTAGGGATTACAATGGAGGAGTTGTCTAATAGTCGTATAGCGATTCAAGGATTCGATCTAAATAGTCAGCGTGCAATAGGCATCATACGCCTAGACCTGAGTATGGGAGAACTAACTTCATCCACCCTCTTCCATGTGATTGACACAAAGACATCATATAAGATGTTGCTTGGAAGGCCTTGGCTACATGAAAATGGTGTAGTCGCATCAACCCTCCATCAATGTCTTAAGTACTATCGTGGAGGTGAGAAGAAGATAAATGCGGATGTTAAACCCTTTAGCAAAGCAGATTCCTACTTCGCTGATGCTAAGTTTTTTGAAGAGGGGGAGCCTCAAGTGAGATGTTACCATCCCAAATTACCTCGACAGGTAAAAGGGGCGTTAAGAAAAATGAAGATGTCCCTTCATCTTCAAACTCTAGCAAGCCACCTAGTAATGCCAAGCAACGGTACATGGGAAAGACGAATGAACAAAGTGTTGCTCAACCTGTGAAAGACATGGGGGCAACATCAAGAACTCCAGTCTTGAGATATGTTCCCAAGTCTCGTCGTAAGGAAGAGGAGTCCCTATTCACAGGATGCCAAGATGTAAAAGTTGAGCCAAAGATAAATGCACGGGTGGACGTAAGTACTCTTCAAACTTTGAAATATGAAACAATGCTTCCCTTGTCTAAGGCCAACCAAACTCAAATTTCCAAGCCTCCAATCTCAGAATCTGAGGAGACAGCTAGAAGAAAATGGCTTAATAAGGGTAGATTTAATCCCAATTCCTATAAGCTCTTGGCAAAATCTGGGTATGACTTTGAAAATCCAGCACCTATGGGGAAGCTAATTGAAGCAAAATCTCATGGACTTAATGACACACAGAAGAGATTACAAGAGCACGGTACTGTGGTTCAACCAACTAAGTTAGGTTTGGGGTTCGATCCTCCAAAACCTATTCGGATTTCTGCACAACCTAGGAAGAAAATTTCTTGTACATAGTATATTACTGCTGAGGAGGCCGAAGAAAAAGAAGGTGAAAATAATGCAGCTAATCCAAGGGTGTCAGTTTTTGATCGATTGCAACCACCTGCCCCTAAGAAGCGTGAATCCGTATTTGGAAGTCTTAGAGGGAATAGAAATAAAGAGGGTGCGGTTTTAAAAAGTCACATTCCGCATCAAAACACTCTCCCTTTTAAGAAGAAAGCACAAGTTTTTGATCGTCTAGGCGTGTCAGCCTTAAGTAACCATCGACAAAGGCAATAAGTGATGAGTCGCATTGGAAGGAGGGACGACAAAGTTAAAGAAGACAGTGAACTTAAGAGTGTTGTGCCTTCTCGCATGAAGCGCACACAAGTGGTAGACATCATCGAGCATGAACCCTTAAAAGTGAAGGGGATGGTTGTGGTACATACCAACCAGAGTACCCCGTCTGACGGAAAAGAAGAGGACAATTTTGAACTTGTGTCTTCAAATCATATCACGCGCCATGAAGATCATGATAGTGATGAAGAAGTAGAGACAGACGAGGCACCTAAACCTCTCGAGGACGGGGGCCAAGCCACTGTGGATGATCTAAAAGAGTTGAAACTAGGGACTCCAGACGAACCACGCCCCGTTTATATTAGTGCTCATCTATCACAAGAAGAAGAAGAAGAGTACTTCAATCTACTCTCTGAATACAAAGATGTCTTCGCATGGAGTTACAAGGAGATGCCCGGACTCGACCCAAAAGTCGCTGTCCACCGACTGGCCGTCAAAAAAGACATGAGCCTAAAGAAACAGTCCCAAAGACGTTTCGGACCTGAAATGATTCCCGAGATCGAATCTGAAGTAAACAAGCTCATTGACGCAGGGTTCATTCGTGAAGTTAAGTATCCCACATGGGTAGCAAACATTGTTCCAGTGAGAAAGAAAAACGGGCAATTGCGAATCTGCGTAGATTTTCGTGACCTAAATGAAGCTTGTCCAAAAGATGATTTCCCACTTCCTGTGGTGGAAATCATGATTGACGCTACTACTGGTCATGAAGCCTTGTCCTTTATGGATTGTACTGCTGGCTTTCAAATACTCATGGCACCTGAAGATCAAGAGGCCACCGCTTTTCGTACCCCAAAAGGAATATTTTGCTATGTGGTCATGCCATTTGGGTTAAAGAACGCTGGAGCTACGTATCAACGCGCAATGCAGAAGATCTTTGAAGACATGATGCACAAAATTGTGGAATGTTATGTAGATGACTTGGTGGTCAAATCAAAAAAGAGGGAGAACCATTTATGTGACCTTCGTAAAGCCTTTTAAAGACTACGGGAATGTCAACTGAAAATGAACCCTCTTAAGTGTGCGTTTGGCGTTACCTCAGGGAAATTTCTAGGTTTCGTTGTCAAGCATAGAGGTATTGAAATTGACCAAGCCAAAATTAAGGCAATTCAAGAAATGCCTGAACCAAGAAACCTTAAAGAGTTGCGCGGTTTACAAGGACGTCTTGCGTACATCAGGAGGTTTATCTCCAATCTAGCTAGGAGATGTCATCCCTTTAGTCATCTCATGAGAAAGGATGCCCCATTTGAATGGGATGATTCATGTAAGAAAGGCTTTGAAAGCATAAAGAAGTACTTGTCTTCTCCTCCTGTCTTGGGGGCACCAGTAAAAGGAAAGCCGCTCATTTTGTACATTGCGGCTCAAGAGGGATCCCTGGGGGCAATGTGTGCCCAAGAAATAGAAAATGGCAAAGAAATGGCACTTTACTACTTGAGTCAAACCTTGGTAGGTGCCGAGCTGAACTACTCACCCATGGAAAAAATTTGTCTTGCTTTGGTCTTTGCAGGTCAAAAGTTAAGGCATTACATGCAAGCTCATACAGTCCGTGTCATCTCAAAAGCTGACCCAATAAAGTACATCCTTTCAAAACCAGTATTGCCTGGAAGACTTGCGAGGTGGGCCATGCTTATAAAACAATATGACATCGTGTATGTCCCTCAAAAGGCTGTCAAGGGACAAGCAATAGCCGACTTCTTTGCAGATCATCCAGTGCTAGCGGAGTGGGAACTTTCAGATGACTTGCCAGGCGAAGATTTATTTTTCATTGACATACTCCCGCCTTGGCAAATGTACTTCGACGGTGCTGCTCGTTGAGACGGCGCGGGGGCAGGAGTTGTCTTCATATCCCCAGAGAAGCATGTACTGACTTACTCTTTCGTGTTGACTCAATTATGCACAAATAACATGGCTGAGTATCAAGCGCTCACACTAGGTCTACAAATGGCAATTGAAATGGGACTCAAAGATTTAGACATTTATGGTGACTTGGAGTTGGTTCTAAAGCAACTTTCAGGTGAATATGAAGTTAAAAAAGAAGATCTTGTCCCTTATCAGAAACAAGCATTGAAGTTACTCGACAAGCTCGATACCTTCAAGTTAAAGCATGTCCTAAGGAGTGCCAACAAAATGGCTGACGCACTTGCTGGGCTTGCAGCCACCTTGGCACTGGGGGCAGAGGACACTACAGTAGTATCCGTTTGCAAACGCTGGGTTGTTGCTCCAGATGAAGAAGATATGGAATAAGTATGGATTGCCGCCTCGGACGAAGAGGATGTTGAAGAAGTTGACATCATATCTGTCTATCAAATTGACGAAGAAGATTGGCGTCAACCAATTATTGATTACTTGGCTCATGAAAAACTGCCAAGTGATGCAAGGCACCGAACAGAGATTCGTCGTCGAGCCTCACGCTTCATATATTATAAGGGGACTCTTTACCGACGTGCCTTTCATGGACTATGGTTGAGATGTCTAGGAGATGAAGAAGCAAAACAAACAATAGAGGAAGTTCACTCTGGGGTATGTGGTGCTCACCAGTCAGGTCCAAAATTGCATAAAAAGGATGGACTATTATTGGCCAACTATGGTGCAAGACAGCATAGATTACGCAAGGAAATGTGAAGCTTGTCAATTCCATGCTAATTTCATACATAAACCTCCGGAACCCTTGCATCCCACAGTGGCACCCTGGCCCTTTGAAGCTTGGGGACTTGATGTAGTTGGTCCAATCACGCCAAAATCGTCTGCGGGACACACATACATCTTGGCAGCTATAAATTACTTTTCTAAATGGGTAGAAGCAATCCCTCTTTGGGAGGTCAAAAAGGAGAATGTTATTGACTTCATTCGTACTCACATTATATACAGGTATGGAGTACCCCGACGAATTGTCACCGACAACGGAACGCCATTCTACAATAAGTTGATGAACAATTTAGGTGAGAAGTTCAAGTTCACTCAACATAAGTCATCGATGTACAATGCACCTGCAAACGGCTTAGCCGAAGCTTTCAACAAGACGTTGTGCAAGTTGTTGAGAAAAGTTGTTGCCAAATCCAAGAGTGACTGGCATGAAAAAATAGGGGAAGCTCTCTGGGCATACAGAACAACATATAAATCCGCAACACAGTCAACCCCATATGCGTTAGTGTACGGTGTCGATGCTGTTTTACCCCTTGAACTTCAAATTCCTTCATTACGAATAGCCATACAAGAAGGTTTGACAAGTGATGAAAATGATAGCCTTCGACTGGCCGAGTTAGAAGCACTTGATGAAAAAAGAATTCAAGCACAATAAAAATCAGAGTGCTACCAGGCCTGTCTGTCACGCGCCTTCAACAAGAAAGTCAGACCTCGCTTCTTTCAAGTAGGAGATATGGTTCTAGCTGTAAGAAGACCCATCATTACTTCTCGCAAAACAGGGATTAAATTCACTTCGAAATGGGATGGTCCTTATGTGGTACAAGAGGTCTACACTAATGGATTACGTGTAGGACCTATCAAGGCAAGTTCCTGAAGAGATATTATTCTTAGAGTTGTAAGCTCATGTAAGCTCCTAAGTAAGAGGGTAAACTGCTCATGCAAAAAAAAAAAGCATCATTTGAACTACGTTGGCTTGATCTTGCAATGTCATTTGATAATCATTTTGCAAGTACCTAGGCAGCTTGAAAAAAAAAAATCAAGTGCAGCCACTACAACAAAAAAAAATCCTCATTGTAATACTCCTGGTCCGCAAGAGTATAAACTGTGAACGGCGAAACAAAACAAAAAAATTTGTAATACTCCTGGCCCGCAAGAGTATAAACTGTGAACGGCGAAATAAAACAAAAAGAAAATAAGACTTTTTATTCATAAACGTGAATAGAATGCATTAGTATAATAAAAAAAGGGTGGGGTCACTCTCGATCCATCCACTCAAAGGGTTTGAGAAACGACTAAAACTTTTGAATAAGTCTTATGTTCTTCAAGTTGGTCCACCTCATCAATACTCATAGTTGGCGTAGCCTCTATCTCATCTAAACCCCTTTTACGATGTTTTATTTGTGCCCTCAAGTGATGTCAAGTAGATGCCCTTACTCCAAATTTTGGTTGACGTTTACACATGCCACCCCAATTTCGATTGACACCCAAAATGTGTCGCCCTAACCTCAAACATAGGTTGACATCCTAAACGTGTCACCCTAAACTCAAACTTAGATTGACACCTCAAACGTGTAAATCTAACCTCAAACTTAGGTTGACATCCTAAACGTGTCACCCTAACTTCAAATTCGGTTGACAACCTATACAGTCCTCTAACTATGGTAGTCAATGGAAGCAGGGTCGAATCCACAGGGAGACAGAGTTTCTAAATTAATATTCAACCAATTCAGCTACTTCAGATGAAAACAGGGAAGAATTAACTGAATTAATGATTAAACTACAGAAGACGGAATAAATCGAGGAATTAACTATAGAATAAAAGCCTAGGGTATTAGGTCGGTCCACCATGCTTATACCAATAAAAAAGGGTCAACTATTATCAAAACCTAAGTCAAGAGTCGGGGGATTAGAGCACGAGTTGAGCTATGGTTAAGATCAACGCTCATAGTTCAACATACGCCGCATGGTCACTAACGTAATCAGAACTACTGATGTGTCCTAGGCTCTAGTCGTAAGACGGATCTGTGCAAACAACTATTAACCACAAGCAACCAAAGAAACTGCGCAATAACGTTAATTACTCAATAAAGAACAAACCACATCACAATCACCCTAATCAAGCCCTAGAAATCAATAGGAATCTAAATCACAATCATGGTATAAACATGGCTTTCCTATCTAACACCCTAGAAAGAGAACTACTCACTCATAATCGAATTAACAACGACAAAACTAATATGAAGCCCTAACAATTGCATCATGAACGATTAAATAAATAAACTAAACAATCAAGAATAACAAAAGACATTAGGGTAAGAAAGAATACCAATTGACGGAAAGCAGGAACTTTTATTGAAATTGAAATAGGTTTGATCACCTCTAAATTAATCTAAAGTGTTTGGATTAAACTAAGAACAATGAGAAATAACTCTAGTCTAAAGCAGTAAAAAGATGAATAAAAAGTGTCCCTAAATAATGAGGAAAAAGGTATTTATAATACCCCCTCAAGTTAACTAAAAACGGAAACAAAAAGCCGAAATCCGCGAATAGGTGCGCCAGACCCGATCCGGCCCGAGGCATCCACCCGATCGGGCCGACGTACAAAATTAATTAGACTTGCGCTTTTGGCCTTAGTGTAGCAGCAGCGTACTAATAAGCGAAGTTGAAGGCCCACCCGATCGGGCCAGGCGACAAACGAGCCCAGCAAGCTCGCCTCCTCAGCAGCTCCAAGATGAGATGTAGCAGCCATTGACCCGATTGGGTCGGGTGGAGACAGCCCGATCGGGTCCGGGCACATGCGTGCTCGCCCGATCTGATCGGGCATACCTTGCCCGATCGGGTCCGCAACTTTCATACCCGATCATAAATACTTCGCCCGATCAGGCCATTTCTGCCCGATCAGTGCACAGAAACCTCCTTTTTGACTCCTTGGCTCTCTAATCTTCACGTTTAGGGGTCTTGGGACCTCCTAAACTACCCATAAAGCTCGTGAGCCATCCTACGTGCCCCGTAACGTCTCGTAAAGCCGTGGTTGCTTCCAAATGGCTCGGGAGTAAGGAGAAAACTCCCTAAAACCTGCAATTCAATACTAAAACACGAAACCACAACTATATACGATAGTTAGCATAAAATAGCTCCCAAGAGCTTCAATGACACACAAATTAGCTCGTAAATAAGGGAGAAAACTCTATATAAATACGCGATATCAAACTCCGATTTAGGTTGACGCCAAAAACGTGTCATCCTAACCTCAATTTGGTTAACCCTGAAGTGTGTCATCTTGATCTCATATTCAAGTTGCCACTCGAACTCTTCACTCAAAATCTCAAAATAAGGTTGAATTTCAATTAACATGAAGATGTTTACAAATGACCGTCTCATTTTGGCAAATATGATGAAGATAAATTGTAATGAAATCATTGTTTATTAGCATTAGGTCGACTATCATGCACATAATAATAATAATAATAAAAAAAAAGAGGGAATCAAGTACCTTTTGTCATGCATTGGGTGAGCACAACGTGATGGCCCATCGCGATGGTCTTCTGTAGTGTCTTCAAATACCACCTAAAGATGATAGGTTCATCACGACTAGCATGGTGACCTAACACCTCCGATGAACTCATCACGACGGCCTTCTACAAATGTCGCTAGATACCATCTAAAGATGATAGGTTCATCACGACTAGCATGATGATCTAACACCTCCGATGAACTCATCACGACCAGCATGATGGAACATCACGACGGCCTTCTACTAATGTCTTCAAATACCATCTAAAGATGATAGGTTCATCACGACTAGCATGGTGACCTAACACCTCCGATGAACTCATCACGACCAGCATGATGGAGCATCCCGACGGCCTTCTACAAGTGTCGCCAGATACCATCTAAAGATGATAGGTTCATCACGACTAGCATGATGACCTGACACCTCCGATGAACTCATCACGACCAGCATGATGGAACATCACGACGGTCTTCTATAAGTGTCTTCAAAAAATTGTTTCCTGCTTGACAACAAACAAAAAGGGGGCATACAACGACACAATATGCAAAACAAATAACAAAATAAAGAAGAATTTCAAACAATAAGGTAAAAAAAATACTATACCTTCAAAAGCTCAAAAACCTCTAACTACTCTTTGACGACAAGAGTCATGAGATCGAACCACAAAACTCAATCACTGAAAAAGAAAAAGGGAGAAAATATAAACTGAGATTTGAGTATAATTTTTGGAGATTCAAGATTATGGTATTGTGATATATGACAATATCAAGTCAAATACAATCGATATATTTTAAAAAAAAGGGGGCACCCCCAACAGAGTCATGGTGGTCAAGTATTCCTAATTAATCGGAAAACACGACACAAACATATACAAAACACTATCATTCTATCTACCAAAAAAAAAAAAAAACAAAAAAACAAAACACAAGCAAACCCAACAAAACACTCCCAGACCCTTACTCACGTACACACTCGCAAAGTCGCATATACTCACCTTTCGGACTGCAGACTCACAAAAGAAAAAAGGGGGGGGGGATTGATATATCACATTTATATATAGTTTCTAGATGCATTTAGATTGCATTTAGAACTCCTTTTTGAGCACTTAGGTGCATAATGGCATGAATTAAACAAGTTGTGCTCTACTACTCCCCGTTTGTGTGTTTCGATGATTTTCAGGGTATTTTGATACAAAGTGATCATGAGTACCAATGATGTAGCCTATTAATCATTTAAGATGAAGGTAGCTTGCGCAAGGATCACAATGCATCCGTTTGGGACAATTTTGAGTTGGAATGAAGCAAAGAGCTAGTGAAAGAAGTGCTAAAACTGACACACCTTCACTATTTTTATTATAACTTTTGATAGAAAATTGATAATCCAGAAATTCCAGTTGTATTGGATTCTAGACTTCAAGAGCTTTCCAATAATAGGTCACACGCCCTAATCGGACGTCTGGTTTGAGAGATACGGCCTTCGCAAGTTGATGCAGAATTGCAGTTTATCCACCCGATCGGGCGGGATTTGAAGCACGGACAACTCTTTTCCGAAATTCTATCTTTTTTTAATGAGACTTTGGGCTAGTATAAATAGCTATCCTTCATTATTTTTTAGAGACATCTTTTCATTCTAGTTTTTCCACAGTTCTTAGTTTAGCTTTATTTTAGTCTAAACACTTTAGATTAGATTAAAGGTGATTGAACCTATTCGATTTCAATAAAAGTTGATGCTTTCTGTCAATCGGTATTCTTCTCTACTCTTTATCTCTTTAATTACTTTGATTGCTTAGTTTAATTATTTAATCATTCATGATGCAATTATTAGGGTTTCAAATTAGTTTTATTATTGTCAATTTAATTATGAGTGAGTAGTTTAATTTCTAGGGATTTAGATAGGTAAGCCATGTTTATACCATGATTATTTGAATTGCTATTAGTTTCTAGGGTTTGATGAGATAGGTTATGGTGTGATTTGTTCTTATTGAGTAATTAACGTCATTGTGCAGTTTCTTTGATTACTTGAGGTTAATAATTGTTTGCACATATCCGTCTTACTTTTAGAGGCCTAGTACACACCAGTAATTCTGATTATGTTTGTGAACATGCTGCATATGTTGAATTATGGACGTTGAGACTTAACCATAGCTTGACATTGTTCTAATCTATCGATTCTCGACCTAGGTTCTGATAGTTGTTTGATCCTTTGATTGGTATAAGCATGGTGGACCGAACTAATTCCCTAGACCTTTATTTCATAGAGTAAAATTCCACTTTATATTGTTTTCTAGTAGTTAATTATTAGTTCAGCTGTTTCTATCTGATCTTGTCTGAAGTAGCTTTTTAGCAGAATATTAACTTAGAACTCCATCTCTCTGTGGATTCGACCCTACTTCCTTTTACTACCATTGTTAGAGGACTGTAAGAATTATCTTTGAATAGGTGATACGACTTTAGCCTATCAGGAATTCACACTAAAACTTGATGTTCAATTGTGATGTACAATTGCTGATGAGTGATGATGGGTCGAAGAACCAAAAGCGAAACAGTGCAATTACCAAATCAAAACAAGAAAAATCGAACAAAAAAACTCAACAAGACGCTATAACATCTCTAGCTTGGATTCACAAGAAAATCTAAAAAGATGACGACTATCTACAGATGATCAAAATTCAAAAAGTATGTAATTGGCAATAAAAAAAAAGCATAAAAGAAAAAACAGAGTAGAAAGAGTAAGGGAATTACACTAATGAATATTGATGCTGATGGTGATGCGCAAGATTCCAAGCAAAGGCAATTGATTTAGTTAAATAAAGATTAAGAAGCAAACAAAAAGAAAAAGTTGAATACGGATGAAGCCGTGGAATTAGCAAGACAAAAGCCAAGTATGTGATTCACACATATATATCCCAATCTTCGACCAAAGTTCACCGTTATCGAAAGCTATTAGGAATTAGGATATCTTTTGATGTGCTGATTTTATCTTTCATAATTGCAAATACTCTAAAAGATAAATGTTTCAGTTTGTTAAAGAAGAGGAAAAAAAAAAGAAAGGAAAAAAAAGATAGAAGTTCTTCTGTCGGCTGAAATCAATTATGATCATGATTACTTGATTAACATTCTTGGATTCAAAACTTGTTAGAGTTATACTTGGTTAATAACTCTCATAAAAAAAAATTCGCAAATCAAAATCAAATTTGTCGAGACCCTGTCACAATTAAGCACCCCAAAACGTGCATGTGACATAGTCTCGAGGGGGCAATTTGTAGACACTAAATATTCGTTAGTGTTTTACATTAAAATTAAATTAATTAGTTTTGAGCTAAAAGAAATAATAGCCCAATTTAATTAATTTAGCCCACCTAAATAAAACCTAATTTAAATAAATATAATTTGGGTTGTAAAATATTTGGGTCACTCCATATTACTAGCCCAAAACAGATGGTTAAATGGACAAGGTAAAAAAGACTACCACGTCATAAACGGGCCCAAACCCAAACCACCAAAAGTCCATGTAGGGTTTCCATCCCCTATAAATAGACCTCTCTACCATCAATGCCAGAGGTCGGAAAATCATTATTCTCAAGAGCTCCCAAATTTCTCTTGGAAATCCTCTCTAGAAGTAGTCAATAAGCACATCAAATTCGTGCCGACTGTTCAGAAAAACTCAAACACATTCGATTGAGATTCAAGCTGTGTCAGCCCTCATTCGAATAAACCCAAACAAAAACTCAAACTCAGGTTAACGTTGACAAAACGTCACCCTACACTCAAACTCAGGTTGACGTTGACAAAACGTCATCCAACACTCAAATTCAGGTTGACGTAGAGAAAACGCCATCCAACACTCAAGTTTAGGTTGACGTTGACAAAACTTTATCCTACACCCAAGTCAAGGTCGTCATCAACACGTGTCGACATCAAGCTGCGGAACAGAATCAGAGGACTTAGTTTATTTTATATAAACTGTAATACAGAGATTGTACCCAACACATTATCAATATAAATTTATCTTTGTTACGTTATTTCTTGGTTTATCTATTTAGACTGCGAAATTTGCTGTATACACTCTTATTTCTCTCTTTCTTCTCCTCAACTGCCGGCCACCTCACTCCCTCTCTCCCTCCTTGTTCTCCGGCGCGCAACCATCCACACGACCACACTCACTCTTAATTTTTCTTCGTTCTTCTGGCGAGCCACCGCCTCCACCGCTCTTCGTTCGTCGTGCGCCAGCCGCACACCGCAACACCCACCCTCTTTTTCTTCTCCTTTCGTTCGTGTGCAGTAGCCCCACACACCAATCACTGGCCGCACGTGAACTACACGCACCACCAGCCCATGCACTCGCGCATCCTTGTCGTGCGTCCTCCACTTTGTTTTTCTACTTTTCACCTTTTCATTCCGGTTATTTTTCAACCCGTTTTCCTCTGTAATATTTATTAAGTAGTTTTGTTAATAAAGTTTTGTTTTTGATGTTTAATAAATAAAGTTTTTGACTTTGTTGTTTTAATAAATAAAAATCTGATTTTTATGATTTAAAATTTTAGATTATAATTTTAGATTTATTAATTATTATTTAAAGTGAGATTTAAATATTAAAGTATGAATTTTTAAGGGTTTCAAAGACTACTTTTATAGTATTATATTAAAGGATGTTAATGGTTGAAACTTTAGTGTTAAAAAGGATTTTAAAACGAGTTTAAATTCTGTGAATTAATTAGGATACTAATTCATGAATGTTTTGGTATTTGGTAGGCAGAGAATTTGCCTTCAATGATTTCTAGAGTTCCTAGACTGGCCTCTCATTTTGTCTATACATGTCCTTGTGTGTTAGACTAGTATCATGTCCTAAGGTTAGTATTTTGAGTAGTATCATGTATAGGGAATCTTTTATGGCTCATAAGTGGCTTTAAGATATGGAATATCGTGTTGTTGAGCATGCTAATTGCCTATGTTTATTTACTACATGATTGGGTTGATGTTTTGATTCAAGCATATTTGGAAAGAGATATTTATTTATAAATTCGTATGGGGGATTTATAAATATATTTAATTGTTAGATCAAGGATTATTATATTATTTCCCTTATGATTATTTTATTACTTCGCAAAGACTGAGGACTTTGTGAGTAAGTTGCCATTGGTATCATTATTATTATTTACTACTTTGCAAAGACCGAGGGCTTTGTAGGGTAAGTCATATTTTTTGTCTTTGGACATTTCGATTGTTGATTTAAGTCAACAAATAAATCAGAATTAAATCTTGGTCAATTGGATTGTTTGATCATGATGTCTTCGGAATTGATGTATCCATGTTATTTGTCGTTTGTCTTTGTTAAAGCCCAACATTGAATAAGATATTAATGCTTAAAGTGAAACTGGATAGCATAACTTTAGACTTGTGCACATCTGAAGTTTTGAACTAGTATGAGTTGGCGTACATGGTGGTAGTCCATGGCTTTTTTTTTGGGCCGGATGATCATCGTGCCCTATTTCTTTTAAATAGTACCTCGATATCATTGGCCATGGGATTACAGAGTCATGCCCGTAATTCGTCTTCAGAAGACAAGGTTTGGTTGGATAACTCGATCCATTTTACTATTCAATTTATTAAATGAGTTATTTTGTAGTATTGTGAAGTCAAGTCAAGTTTCATGAGTTGATGTTTTATTATGTTATTGTTGATCATGATTTTTATGCTTAGTATCATGCTAGGCTTATGTGGTTTATGTTGTGATGTATGTACTCAACTTTGCTAATTAAGTGTCCTTATGTGTGTCAATTATGGTTGTGCCTATTGATCATGTGATGACTCTTGATTGGCGAGCAATCCATCAATTGCGTATTTTCCTAATAGGTTTGAAGAGGATGCATCCATACTCATTAGGGATATGGGAGATGTTGACGAGAGATTACTTTCTCTTTCCCATTGCTTATTTATTTATCTCTTGATTTCTAAGTTACTTTATGTATTATTTATTTTAAGTTGTCTAAGTTGGTTTTAAATTATGATTGGAGTTTGAATATGGTTTGACATTTATTATGGTTTAAATATTTAATAAAGTATTTATTTTGATGTTTTCTGCTGCAAAATTCTGAGTTAGCCGATACATTTTCGCACCAGCGATAATACTTTTATAATTCTCTGAGTTTAGTGGGAAAATATATGTTTTTATAAAAGAGAGGATTGTCGGGGTGTTACAAGAAGAGTTACCATTTCTTTTTGACTAAATAAATGCAAATTTATTTCATTTTATTTCATCTCCATTGATTTCAGTCCAACGTAAGCCTTTTTAAGAGTTCATTTTAAGAGTTTTAATCTCAAAAAGAGTTATTTTAAAAAATTTCAATTATGGAAAGACCTTTTATTATAAACCTTATCAATCATTAAAAGAGTTCAGTTGATTTTGTCGATTTTTCTTATCACTACATGAAAACTCATCTACATTTGTTTTTTTGAGTTACTTGAAAATTAGCCTATGTTATTGGAGTACATTGTCCCACCTCGTTAAGAATCTCCAATGACTGACTCGTGAGGACGCAAACCAATTTTTTTATTATAAAAACTCCTTAATCAACTAATGTTTTTTACATTAGCTGCGCC
The DNA here is from genome assembly GCA_947645195.1 of Patellifolia procumbens. Taxonomy (NCBI): domain Eukaryota; kingdom Viridiplantae; phylum Streptophyta; class Magnoliopsida; order Caryophyllales; family Amaranthaceae; genus Patellifolia; species Patellifolia procumbens. Next base: position 12,362,496 of record CANSGD010000787.1, read on the forward strand.
TTCAATAGCTACGCCTGCTAATACGCAACTACTGATGATTTGAAGCCCGCATCAACTTGGTATTTCTCCACCAGTGTTACTTTGGTTTGACTTTGGTTTGAATAAGAAACTATTTTGGGGTAGTTCCCGAGTTGTTAACTCATTTGCTGGTTTTCATGTTTTAGTATTTATAAAGGTATTCTAAGTTATATTTTAAACGACTTTCGATGGCCGATGCATTCTCTGATTACCGTTACTTATTATCATATGTGGTGTAACATCTTCGTATTTATTCTACTTAATAGATGTTTATAAAAGGAGGAATTACGGGTGTGTTACAAATTGGTTACCAGACCCTCAAGGTTTGGTTTAAATTCGATTTTACAAAAGTTTTTGAAACTTAAGCTAAGTGAATTTCAAAAAGGAAGGGAATTACATGTCCACTAGTGGAAAAAATACCTATTGCTTCTCCCCGTTAGCGGCGGGCTAGCTGTACAGCCCGCAACTACTTTACATTCACTACGGGCCTCTAGGAGAGCTCGTAGCTAAATTTAAGTTTGAGGCAGGCTTTGCTAAAGGCCCCGACAAGGGTGTCGAGCTAGCATACGAAGTGAGAGTGGAAAAGAGCAAGAATTGGGAAGAGGCAAAGGTGATTTTGTTTGTCGTATTTGACTTGATATACATCGTAGCTATCATATTAGTTGTTTTAATTTTTTTGTTTCATTTTTTTATAGAGGCTTTTCAACATTGATGATCCAAATGGAACTAAGGAAAATAAGTTTCATGAACTAGTCGGTGCTCGGTTTAGAGACTTCAAGTCCAAGCTCAAGCGAAGTTGGCTAAAGAAGAAGGATGATGTTGCTGATGATTCACATGCACAAGAGACTTCTGATGCTTCTGATGCACATGCACATGAGACATCCGAAGCTGAAGAAGTCGATGGAGGACCATCGCAAAGTAAAAAGGTTAAGAAAGTTAAGCTTAAGAAAAATGTAGATCCTTGGGTGGCTTACGAAGGATTGATTACTGAGGATCAGTGGAAGATATTTGCAGCAACATATGAGATCCCTGAATTTCAGGTGTGATACTACACTATTAATGTGAAGCCGTTTGAATAGGTTTACTCCTCTCATTACTTGTAATGTTAATTATATTAATGATATGATTTATGCAATTTTTTTTGTTTTCCAAAGGCCAAAAGCTAAAAAGGAAATTCGAAGGCAAAACAAAACAAGCACCCACATCATCTGGGTCAAAATTCTTACAATAGAGCTGAAAAGCAGTGGATCAAAAGTGGTAGACTCCCCCTCCACCTTCAACTGTTGCTGAGTCTTCTAGTTCTTATGTGACTTTTATTCCACATAGAAGGATGATATGGCCCATAGCATGGAAGCTTGCGTATGAGAAAAAAACTTGCAAATGGATCTTGGGGTATTGTTCCAAAACACACAGAGACATGTGAAGTAGTTCAAAAAATTTCAAGTTGTTAAAAATTATAAAAGAGAAATCAATGGTTTAGAATTTCAATCAAAAGAAATCAATGGTTTATAGAAGTATAATGGTTTTGACTATCTAAAATATGAAGCTTTCTTTTGTAGATAATGAATTAGTGATTTAGGCAAAGGCTTTCTGACTAACAGTTTCATATTCTGCAAAGGGCAACTGGAAACACTATAGTAACCTCAGTTTTTGGAGTTCAGTTGCTCAGAGTCAGTAGCCTTTTCATATTCTGCAACTGTAATGTAGCTGTATAAGCTCAGAGTCAGTAGCCTATTCTGATTAGAGCTAGAGCATTAACTGTATATGCTAGATTTAAACGAATTATGCTGCTACTTTTGGGAATGGAGTTGGTTGGATTCTTGTTCATAGCCTGATATTTATTTAAACGAATTAAACTTGATGATGAGCTTAGTTCCCTAAATAGATAATCAATGGGTTTTAACTTATTTCTCAAAGTGAAACATGTTTATGCTTTAATCTTTTGGTTAATAGGACAACCATCTAGAAATTGAGGCCAAAGCAAAAGGAAGTCGGCACCTATGTTGAGGAGCATGGACTTGATGCCTTGTCAAAGGCTATAGGCAAGCGAGACCACAGGGGGCATGTTAAGGAAATTTGTGGAATAAAAGTTAGAATAGAACAAGTGTTCGGAAAAGCAAAGCGCGGAATGAAGAACAAGGAGCTTCATAGTGTTCTATCATAAGAAGACTTTGCTCAGAAGCTCCTCGAAATTAAGGCCGATTTCGACAAAAAACTTGATCAAGAAGTGACTGCTAAGGTGGAAGAAGCACTGAGGAACCTTATCAGCAGTGGTACTATTTAATTGGATAGTCGTGAGCAGCATCCTGACGCGCCCACCCCGATTTCCATGCCAAAAGTTCAAGATGTACTAACTGTCCCACTTTTAAAGGTATATATCTAGAATTCTTTTTCTTGAGAGGAAGTTAGTTCGGCATTTTATTAAACCATATCAATTTCCGCCAAAGTGATTAAACAACCTCGAGACCAAACAACAACGCAACAGCCTCTGCTTGCTCCACAGACCACACACCACGCTTCCTACGAACCCCAGCAACAACCATCATCCCCCATTTATCTCTTATGACCATAACCAAGCAAACACATACACCCCATCAGTGTGAAATGAGCATCATTGTTAACTTTGAAACACCCTTGAGGTGGGGGCAGCCAACCATTTATAGACACAACCTCCTGCTCCTGTACTCTACTCAACACACATCATGCATAGCTAGTTGTTTCATCAACCATTTTTGTATACCCCAGAGCTTGCATTCCAGATTTTGCGGGCAGCAGTACAGTCGAAGAAAGTATATATCTAGTTCATTTAATGAGTTTTTAATTAGATGTTCGTCTTATGTGCTTGTGATTATAACAACTTATTAATATTAATAATTGTATCTATGTTTAGGGCAAGAATCCATGCAAACTTTGTGTTAGAGACACCTACAATGGAAATTAAGTTATGGTTGGAGATGGTACGATATATCCATGTTCCTCTTCTTCTGAGGTTATGCATACTCGGACTAGGAAATTCGATAGCCATTATTGGAAGGTGTCCTTAGATTATGCCTACCGAGAGCACAGGGACGTTTCCCTCCCAGAAAAGTCGGATGATGGTGACACCACTAAGGTGGGTGATGCAGAAGGTCACTTCCTGAAATGGCCGAAGGATTTAGTATTGTTTGAAGAAGATGAGGTAATTAACTAAGGTCTTAATATATGAATGTATCGGTCATCTACAAAAAATTTAATGTTTAATCTTGTGATGAAAATTTAATTATTTACCTTGTAGGGTCATTACAATGAATTGAAGCATCTTATTCAATTAAAGGCGACTTCGGAGGTAAATGAACCATCTTCAAGCAAAGGGAAAAACACCCGGATATCAGTTGTAGGTAGTTGTGATGGAGCACCCGGAGTCAACTCCTTTCTCCCACTAGATCAAAAAACACTTCAACAACTTGGTGAAGAGTGTCAGTTGCTGCATCTCTTACTTAGTACTGCACGAGATGATAGGTATGGATCTACTACATGACAAATAAAGCCCCCCCTTTCTACTACGAGAAGGATGATGTGTCAACCGTCACTAGGGAGGACATTGAGGGGTTTCTAAAAGGGGTTGGTATCAATGTGTCATGCATCCATGTTTATCAAATGTAAGTTCTTCACGCATATTTAGTAGTCAAATAGTTAAGATATATTATCTTGACATAACTCACCACTTGCCCTCTACTCATTTCCCTAACATTTTAAATTACTATTGAGTACATGTTTTTGATGGATGAATTTGCTAATTGTATCAAAAAATCCCTCCTTTCATTCATGTGTCCTGAAATGATACATGCTACAAAAGTTCATGAACCTTCTAAGCTTAAAGCATACTTTACGGAAGCTTTTATCGCTGAGAAGAATAAGAAAGAGGAACAATGCAAGTTTATTTTGGTGCCGTATCATGAAGAGTAAGAACTACTTATCATTGATTATGTTATCCTAGTTGTTTATACTTATTCTTATAAACCTTGACGATTTGATTTGAAATTGTATGGAACCACTAGATGCTACTAGTAATTGAACTTCAAGCTGGTCAAGTATTTGTATTTAATTCCAACATGAAACCTAAAGATAATCCATTGATGCTAAAGGTTTTGACATTCATTAATTTGTAAGTATTTAGCTTCTTTTACCTATCGTTGTGAATCTTACATATATTACTATCTAATGATTGTTTTTTTGGTGATTACGTAGGGCATATCAAATCTACAAGGCCAATGATGGTAAGCATCCTAAGTCAAGAGATAGGGAAATTCGTTGTGTTTCACTTGAGGTAATTCAAATGTTTTTACTTTATCATTATTAGTATAATAATTAACTTCCTCTATCTCAATTTGATGTTCCCATTTGAAATATGGGGGATAAACCAATGCAAATTGAGGTGGATGAGAATCTTTTAATTTTTTATAGGATAAATTGTGAATAACCACCTGTCAGATACACCAATTTCAAAATAACCACCTCGAATTGTTTTGCATTTAAATAAACACCTCTACTTATGTTCACGTTTTGAAATTCCCACCTCTTAACGGAAAATCTTAACACCGTTAGGCTCAACTTTTTTAACTCCCTCCAAAATTTCACTAATTACCTTACTAATCTATAATTTGACTGGTCAAATCATGATTAACATTTTAAAAATTATTTTTTATTCAATTTTACAATTTTTTAAACTATATATTTTTGATATATGACACGGTAATTGACACAAATTTCGAGACAATATTTGATCGCGTTTTTAATACTCAAGACGACGTTTTTTCGAAAAACCGACACCACCGTATCCCCTTTATAGACACGAATTTTGAGATTCCCTACGAAACGAGTACCAGCAAGCCGGCTTTTCGGGCAAGTACTTCGAGACACTTTTTTCGGACGGAATACAAAGTTTCTTCGAAAAACGGACACCGAATCATGATTAATATTTTAAAAATATTTTTTTTTATCAATTATACAATTTTTAAAACTATATATTTTTGATATATGACACGGTAATGGACACAAATTTCGAGACAATATTTAATCGCGTTTTTAATAGTCAGGACGACGTTTTTTCGAAAAACGGACACCACCGTACGCCCCTTATGGACACGAATTTTGAGATTCCCTACGAAACAAGTACCTACAAGCCGGGTTTTCGGGCACGTACTCGAGACAATTTTTTTGGATGGAATACGTTTTTTCGAAATACGGACACCGCCGTACCTACAAGCCGGTGTCCGTTTTTCGAAAAAACTTTGTATTCCGTTCGAAAAAGGCGTCTCGAAGTATGTGCCCAAAAAGCAGGCTTGTAGGTACTCGTTTCGTAGGGAATCTCAAAATTCGTGCCCATAAAGGGCATACGGTGGTGTCCGTTTTTCGAAAAAACGTCGTCCTGACTATTAAAAACGCGATTAAATATTGTCTCAAAATTTGTGTCCATTACCGTGTCATATATCAAAAATATATAGTTTAAAAATTGTAAAATTGAATAAAAAAAAGATTTTTAAAATGTTAATCATGATTTGACCAGTCAAATTATAGATTAGTAAGGTAATTAGTGAAATTTTGGAGGGAGTTAGGATAATTTAGTAAGAATTTGGGCATCACACTTAACGGCGTTAGAAAATTCCGTTAACAGGTGGGTATTTGAAAAAGTTAAAGAAATGAGAGGTGGTTATTTAAACACAAACAAAAAGGGGGTGGTTAATTTGAAATAAGTGTATCGTGCAGGTCATTATTCACAATTTTTCCTTTTTTATATTGTACAAAGTGTACTTAAGTACCATTTTTTCTTTTAAAAAGTAAGAGAGAGAAAGAAAAGTGGGTGATTGGGAAATAAAGCATTCTAAAGTGGGCCATGTGTAAGACAAAAAGTAAAAGTGTAGTAAATAATTGGTTGTTGAAGGGTAAGATGGAGAAATAAATATTCTTAAAATGGAAAAGATTCAAAGTGGGAAGAACTTTTTGAAACATCCCAAAAGGAAAATGGGAACATCAAATTAAAACGGAGGGAGTACTACGTATTATATCACTTCAAAGGCTTTTGTACATAAATATTTACTTTATCATCATCATTATAACTTATATGTGCTTCATTTTTGTAATTGCTTGAACTTAGTGTCCTTAACAAACCGGTGGATTGGAATGTGGATATTATGTCATGAAGTACGTGTTGGAAATTGTTTCCCTGTATAGTGATTGCAAATACTTGAAAGATGTTAGTATTTTGAGAAAAATGAACATATACAAGTGGTACGCCTATTGGTTGGCTTTTCACTCGATTTCATTTCTGAAATAGTGTTAGATTGTCAGATTTGGATTGCACTGAAGCATTTAAGCTTAGTTGTATGGAGATGTTTGGAGTTGACGAATTTGGATTATTTATTTTGTTGAAACAGGTTTATAAATTGGACACGAGACCTAAATTATATTTTAGGTGGTCCATATTTTAAACGAAACTCTGCCGAATCTTCTGTAAATTTTTAGTAATATTTGATTGTATATAGTGTTTTACGTTCATGTCAACTGAATTTTCTTACTTTTATTGAATCTTACAAACTTATATTGCATTTTCAGGAATATTTTGGAACGCTCCATGCTTATACGAATGGAGAAATTAATGTGGTTCAAGAGCAATGGGCGAAGTTTTTTAGAACTAGGTATCTATCATCTTAGTTTAGTTATCTAAGGATGTTAGTCATTACCTAGTTGGTTGTACCTTATTTCAATTATGTATTAGTATATCTAATGAATACTAGTTGCTAATTTGAAGTAATATGACTTGATAATATTGTAAGTCGGTATTTGAATATGTTGTATTAATATAACTTGAGTACGCGAGTTTGAGTAATACTAGTTAGCTTTCTAGGTGTTCTATCTAGTACTTGCAACCGTATTGTGTATAATGTGTGGTGTAAGTGATGTGGTGCTGGTATGCTGTTGCTGTGCTGTAGCTGTTTTTTTATAAAAAAACTAAACAACTTTGCTCCGGGCCTCAGCTTATCGCCCACAGCTAAATTTGATGATACCTCACTACTATCATCAACTTTAGCTGCGGGCTATAGACTAAGGCCCGCAGCTATTGATGTTTGTTGCTGCGGGCTGGAGCTTGTGGCCCACAGCTCATCTTCAAAATTAGCTGCGTCTGTTCGCAGCTACTGTTTTTTAACAATAGTTTCTCCTTCAATAGCTACAAACCTTGTGCGCAGCAACAAACCCCTTTGAGGCCCGCAACAACGACTATTTTTTCCACTAGTGGTCTTAGACTAGTAAGAGTTCTAAGGTTTGAAAGTGTGTATTATTTTTTTAGTGTATTTGATGTGAGTAAGTATTTGATTGCAATGTGAATTATAGTAGTATCCAATTTGTTTAGAGTCCTATTTGGACTGAGACTGTTTGACTTTGCTTGTAGATTTATTTGAAGGGTTGTAGTATCACCCCAATGCCGTGTTAGTTTTTGCTTACTCAAGTAAGAGAGTAAGTATAATAATTCCTTGAGAAGGAAATCTTGATTTAAATGTCTGCGTCATTTCTTTAGTCGTTATGACCTATATTTAAGAGCCAAAGAAGGATTTTTAATCGCGTTTTCTTTTCTAAGGGCGATCAATGGCTGACAGAAATGCTAGAGTCGATGCTCAAATTAGGAATTTAGTCCGAGCGGCTACGAACTTAGCTAGGAGAGGTCCTAGGAAGAAGTAATCTACTGATTGGTAAGAGGGTTAATGATAGTAATCCGTCTTATTATGATGGAAAGCGTCATCCCAATAAGCTTGAGAGATTGTTACAGGATTTTGAGAAGTTGTTTGATGTTATCCAATGTCCAGATAGTAGAAAGGTAGCTATAGTTGCATACTACCTTAAGGAAGAGGCTGACTTTTAGCGGTCGCGACATAAGGTGACATTGTTAGCAAGGCATGAATTTGACTGGAAGGATTTTGAAGCCGCTGTGAAGGAGAAATTTCACCCTAATTTCCAGATAAGGTAGAAGGCCACTGGGACATGATTGTGGAGCAATATTATGATAATAAGTTTGTTGAGTTGATAAAATTCGCTCCAAAGTTAGTGCCCACTGAGGAAAGAAAGTCTACTAAGTTTGCGACGACTCTTCATCTTGAGGTGATATTTGGATTAGGAGGTCCGACTTTTAAGACCTCAGAAGAAGTGTACAATATGGTTGCTCATTTAGGTTCCTATTTGAAACAAGTTGGATTAGAGATTTTAATTAACAAGAGGAAGGAGAATCCACGTCAGAAATTTCAGAGGGATAATAAGAAGTTTAAGCCACAACATAAATCTTACCAAGGAGGATAATCTAGAGGCTAGAGGAATGGAGGCCAGTATCATCAATAGAAGGGTGGAAATGCCTCTAATAAGGAAAAATAAAGGAGGAGAAAGAGTATAGTTATGTAATAAGTGTCCTTAAAGTTAGTGGAGTGTCACTATCTACCACAAATCAGGTCATAGAGTATAAGTGTTTCATAAAGAACCCTGAGTTGAGGAATAAGGGCAAGAATGGAAATCAGAGTGGCCAGGGCAACCAAAACCATCCGGAGGAAGCAACTATCAAGGTGGGAATAAGCAGAATGGAAACAAAAAGACAATTTCGAGTGGAACTGGACCTAGTGTGCCTGTTGTTGCAAGGTTGAATGTGATCAATGCTAGAGAAGTTGAGACGCCTAAGGACGTAGTTTCGGGTAATGTTTCTATTAACCCCACTTCTGTTAAAGTTTTATTTGGTTCAGAAGCTGAACGTTCTTTTGTTTCAAAGTTAGTTATTTCAAAATATGGTTTAGAGAATCCTTAGACTGGTAAAATACCTATTATGTTACCATATGGGGAAATAGTGACTTGCTTCAGGGTATATGAAAATGTCCTTGTGAGAATTGGGGATGTAGATGTTGAAACAACCTTATAAAGGTTCCTTTAGAGGATTGAAGGTTATTTTGGGAATGTATTGGCTTAAGGAATATAAAGTCGAGATTCTTTGTGGAGAAAAGAAGAGGAGATTGAGGAATAAAAGTGGAAAGAAGGCGACTTTTAAAGGAAATTCAGAAGGCAATATGATCAAGATAATTGTAGCTTTGAGTTTGGGGAAGCAAATGATTAAAGAAGCACCATTATACTTGAGTAGTGTGTAAAGAATGGAAGACGAAAATCTTAAAGTAGAGCATGTGAATGTAGTGAAGGAGTTCCCTAACCTATTTCCTGAAGATATAATTGGAATGCCACCTTAGAGAGAGTTAGAGTTCACCATAGACTTAGTTCCTGGAACTGCACCTATATCGAAACCACCCTGTAGAATGACTCCAGCAGAGTTGAAGGAGTTGAATAAATAACTAGAGGAGTTACTTTCAGAAAGAGTATATTAGGCCTAGCTACTCTCTGTGGGGAGAACCTATTTTGTTCGTGAAGAAGAAGGATGTGAGGTTATGTATCGAGTATAGGGATCTCAATAAGGTGACTATCAAGAATAAGTACCCGTTGCCGAGGATTGATGATCTGTTTCATCAGTTAAAAAGGAGCTCCGATATTTTCGAAGATTGATTTAAGATCAGGGTATTACCAATTGAAGATTGTGGGAAGGACATACTAAAGACCACCTTTAGGACGAGGTATGGTCACTATGAGTTCAATGTGATTCCATTTGGCCATTTGGGTTAACCAATGCACCAGTGATGCTTATGGACTTGATGAATAAAGTTTTTCGAGGAATACTTGGATAACTTTGTAGTTGTTTTTATTAATAATATCCTGATTTACTCGAGGAATAAATAAGAACCCGAGGGGTACTTAAGGTTAGTGTGATATACACTTAGGGAGCATCATTTTTATGCAAAGTTCTCGAACTGTGAGTTTTGGATGGAGGAAGTGGCGTTTCTAGGCCACATTGTCACTTTCATAAGGAGTTTCTTGGGTCTAGCTGGCTACTATGGGCGTTTTGTGAAGGATTTCTTAAGTATAGCTAAGCCGATGACTAGCCTTATAAACAAGGAAACAAAGTACATGTGGATAGAAGAGTGTCAACAAGCTTTTAATAAGCTTAAGGAGTTGTTGATTACAACTCCAATTTTGACGTTGCCAAAGAAAATGCTGAATTATAAATATATAGTGACGCGTCGAAGAATGATTTGGGATGTGTTTTAATGCAATATAGAAATGTTATAGCTTAAGCTTCTAGGCAGTTGAAACCGTATGAAGTGAATTAACCAACCCTTGACCTAGAATTAGCCGCAATAGTGCTTACTTTAAAGATTTGGCGACACTACTTGTATGGGATGAAGGTGAAGTTGTATACCGATCACAAGAGTCGGAGGTACTTGTACACTCAGAAATATTTGAATATGAGGCAGAGAAGTGGTTCGAGTAGGTGAATGATTTGATATTGAGTACATATATCATGAGGGAAAGGCAAATGTAGTTGAATATGCTCTAAGTCGCAAGTATAGCCAAGGTTTGAGTACTTTGGTATTGCTAGACAAGTTGCTTGAGGAGTTTAGGAAGCTTAACATAGAAGTTGTTGGAAGTGGAGGAGTGGAAGAATGCTTCAGTTTTTCATTTCTATTTAATCAACAATGAATGTATAGAATTTAAAGGCTAAGAAGGAAACGAGGAAATGGAAAAGATAAAGAAGTTGACCGAGGATTAGAAGACAGAGGAATTTAAAATCTATGAGGATGGAAGTATCTGATTGAGTGGAAGGTCGTGTATATCGTCAAGTTACATCGAGTTGGAAGAGAAAGTGATGAAAGAGGGGCATAACACGTCGACATATTCTATCCACCCTAGAGGGGATTAGTTATATTAGGACTTGAAGATAGTGTTCTGGTGGAACAACATGAAGAGAGAATTAGTTGAATGCCTGAATTTATTGCTGGATGTTTAAATTGCCAAAAGATCAAGAGAGAACACTAGAGGCCTCAATGGACTATTCAACGTAGAAATTCTGAAATTTACCAGTAGAAGTGCTACTCCCCCTGAAAGATTCTTAATGTTAGAAGAATGCCTCCGATACCGGATACGTTACTAGTACCTGAGTTGAAGTGGGATGACATAGCAATGGATTGCGTTGTAGGTCTTCCTAAGATATCAAAGGGATACACCAAAGTGTGGGTCATAGTAGATAGGCTAACTAAAGTACCCAAGTTTGTTCCCATGAGAGAAAATTAGTCGATGGAGTAGTGTGGTAAAGTACATATGTGGACCAAATGGTGAGGCATAATGGAGTTCCTTTCACTATTGTGTCATATAGAGATTCAAGATTTCTATCACATTTTTGAGAAGATTTACAGATGGCTTTTGGGACCGACATCCTTAAGAGCATGACTTTTCATCCAACAACTGATAGTAGATCATAGAGAACCATTCAGACTCTTGAAGATATGTTGAGACCGTGTTCTTTAGACTACCCTAAGATCTGGGATGATATGTTAGCTTTGATAGGGTTCTCGTACAATAATAACTACCATTCGAGCATTAAGATGGCTCCTTTCGAGGCTTTATATTATAGAAAATATCAAAGTCCATTGCGTTAGAATGATATTAGCGAGACATTTACTTTGGGACCGTGAATGATTGAAGATACTGTAAATTAAGTGAGATATATCCGAGAGAAGATGAGGGCAGTACAGAAGCGTCGAAAGGCGTATGCAGATCAGAATAGAATAGATAGTGAGTATCAAGTGGGCGACAAAGTGTTACTCAAGGTATCACCTACGAAAGGGGTGATATGTTTTGGGCAAAAAGGAAAGCTTAGCCCGAAGTTTATAGGTCCCTATGACATTATCGAAAGAATTAGAAGATTGACTTATTGTCTGGATTTGCCAAATAACTTGAGAAAGGTGCATAATGTGTTTCATGTATCCCAACTAAAGAGATACATGCGTGATAAGTCTCATGTATTAGATCCCGATATTATAGAAGTGGATGAGATACTTTCTTTTGTGGAGAGACCAATGAAGATCTTGGACTCTAAGGTAAGGAGCACAAGAAATAAGGATATAAAGATAGTCAAGGTTTTATGATGCGACCAACGTACTAATAGGCCGTCGTCGAGCCTACCAAAAATAAAAACCTAATCGGTCTCTCTAATTAGGTAGAAAAGGCAAGTAAGGGTCGATCCCATAAGGACTAAGGAGAGCACCGAAAAGTATTGACTTATGATAAGTTAGGTCGAGTCTTTTTTTTTCTGGAGTAAGATTTATGGGTGAAAATAAGAAAAAGAAATGATATTAAAAGGGTCTTGGGAAAGGGTATCCAACTATCCACCAAATGATTCATTCATAAATCAAGCAATCAAAATGAGGGTTCAACGATATGGATTAATTGAGGGGAATAGTTCATCCAACGGTACTCAAACCACTCATTCGAGCTAGTTAGATTGGCTTAATCTCCTACCAAAGACCTATTTTCATGGCTAAGGCATTCAACCAAACATATCCAAAAACATGATGAATAAAAACAAGAAAACAAATCCCCTAGGCTAGGTAGTCCCTATTTCCATGGTCCTTCAAGCCTAAAAATTGATTTGAGGCAACCCCTTAATTTTATCTTTCAATCCTTCATTAAGAGTGCCTAAATTATGCTTTTATGATGGCCAATCATTCAAACATACATGAAAGTCCCAAATCAATTAACCAAAATTAACCCAAGTCAAAAGCCCAATGTTTAATTTAAAGGTTTATGAACTCATCAATGGCTTCAACCTTTTCCCAAGGAAGAACTACTCACAAATCATATAAAGAAATAAAATATAAACATTAACAACTAAAATCATGAAATTAAACACTAATCTTTGATAAACAAGTAAATAAAGTGAAATTAATATGAATAAGTAAAGAAAGCAATAAAAATATGAGAGGGAGTAAGAAATTCTCATTGATGTTGCAAGGAATCTCCAAATCTTCAAGTTCCCTTCTTAGATTCTTCAAAATCCAAACTTCTCAACAAGTTTTATTCACTTCTCTCTCTAAAAAAATGAGAGTTTCTTTCTCTGAAACCCTAAGTGAAGTTTGAACTCACTAATGGAGGCTAACCCTCTAAAAGCCCCCTAAAGGTTTTGGGGTTTTGCCGTTTGTAAAGGAGTTACAAAAAAAGATCATTAAGCGGTTCGAAAACAATGAAGCAGGAACTCCCAGCAGATTTGGAGCGCCCGCTCCAACCAAAAGCGGAGCGCTCGCTCCCACTGGCTAGACAGCCCAACTTCAAACAATCATATCTCTCTCGTCTATTATCGGAATTGGTCTTATGACCAGCCGTTGGAAATATCTCGAGACAAGATTTCATCTTCAAGTGGAATAATTGGAAAATGTTAAGTGAATTGGTAGATATGTCCATTTGAAGTTGACCCTTGTGCATAAACACCTCCAAAATGCCTTATTTGGCTCCAATTAACTCTTCTATGCTCGGTAGGCGTGATGCAAACCTTCAAGGCCAATCTTAAAACATCAAATACATAAGAACCATAGTAGACCCTATAAACATAATCAAAGTAGCTATTATTTACAAATGAGTTATAATTTACTCAATTATTCTAAAATAAGCAAAATAAGCTAGAATATGCAAAAAGAGGACAATAAAAGACTCAAAACAAGGAGGAAATAGGGGTTTTAAATTAGATAAATATCACTCATCACGTACCAAGGATACTACTGGGAGACTGAAGATGACATGAGAAAGAAGCAACTAATGAGAGCATTGTTTTCCCTTTTGTGTGCCTCTTTGCGTTTTTTCGACAACCACTATCCGCTGGTGGTTGCTTGGTGGTCGACGAGTGTTCCACGTGCACCACCAGGTAGTCGGTGTGCTGGCGGCCCTAAGTGGCTGTCGTTGGTGGTTTGCTGTATGGTTTTACTTTCATTATTTGTGGTTTCGAACAAATTCTATTCAAAAAAAATATTTTATTTTTTATTTTATTAATTAAATTTATTGCATTGTTTTAATTAATTAATTATTAGTTTTTATGAGGTTTTAATCATTAGTTGAAATTGGTTTTTGTCTACTAGTAAAGATTTTCAAGTTTTATGATGGAAAGGAGTTTTAGAGTGTTTTAAAGTAAAATCGGGAAAATAATGCTTTCATTAGTTGCTTTCTCCCTATGCTAGGCGCCATTAGTGAGCCTTGGTTATTGCACCTGAGCTATGGTTAACACTCGCTGGAAAAAGGCAATGGAGCAACCATCGAAGGGGATTCGATCACAAAGAGTAGAAGCTCTCAAGGTAGACAATCCCTGACACAATTAGATAACTCATCTCTTCTTAAGGAGGCTAGTGCAGAAAAAGTGTTATCTCCAAAAACGTCTATTTAGGTTCTTGAGGACTCGAATCGCATTAATCATTGGATAAATGTGATTAAAGGAATTGAAGTGAAGGAAATGGGGAATTCTTCAATGGATCATCCAATGGAACAATACCTACCCACCAGGTAATCATCGTTGCTCAGTTAAAATTGATTTAGAAGATGTTGTTGAGGAAATAGATTATAACTCATATGCGATTGTGTGTTATATGCTTGGTGCTAATCCACAATTACATGTTATGACTGGATTCTTGAATCATATTTGGGGAAAAAAGGGTTAAAGTTGTTCTCGTTGAGAAGCGTGTGTTTTAAGGCAATCCGTTATTAAAAATGGCCCTCAATGTTTTGATTCCAAACCTTGGCACTCTGATTTGAACATAAAGAAAGAGGAGAATAATATTGTCTCAATTTGGATAAAACTTCCAAAATTGGATATCAAATACTAGGTGTGTGAGAGCCATGGAGAAAATCATTGGGATCATTGACAAATTGGTTAATATGTATCAAGCTACCCTTTACAAAGATATGATATTGGTTGAAATCAAGCTCAACCAAGACCTACCTGGTAGCATAAGCTTTGAATGCAGGTCTACCATCTGTGCAAATTGCAAAAAATAGGGCATATCTTGTAAAACTGTAGAGTGGGGAAGAAAATTGTGAAAAAAATGGATCCTTAAAGCAGGTATATCTAGAGCTCCAATGCTAGGGAAGAGGAGTGATACCACAATCTGAAAAGAGGATGATTGATTTCAAATAATTGCCAAAAGAAAGAGCAAATCTCCTATTGTGAAGAGGGTGGAGGTGGCAACTGTGAACTTTTTTGTTGCTCTAGAAGATAATACAAATTTGACAGATGAAAACATGTGTAAAGTATGTGCAAAAGATGGATATGTTGATGGGGGGGGGAGCCTCCCTCTCAACAATGGATAATATGATGATATGGAATGTAAGGAGGTTAAATAGCTTGGATAAACAAAGGATTGTGAGACAAATGATTGACTCTCTGAAAATTTAGCTATTTAGCCTTCTTGAAACCAGGGTGAAGATTCCTAAACTTGTTTAAGTGTATCTTGGTGTGTGTCCCAATTGGTGTGTTTTCACTCAATAAGCACTATAATGGTAGAATTATGTTAGCTTGGTTGCCCCATTCATTCCAAGTTAACATCATATTTTCTACTGATCAACTGGTGCATTGTCACATCACTTTTTCCTATACTACAAAGAAATTTGCCCTAACTGCCATCTATGGTCTAAATGGGAAGATTGAGAGAGAGCAGTTATAGAAGGATTTGATTTCCATTAGCAGCAACATTCAGAGTTCCTGGTGTATTGGTGGGGACTTCAATGATGTCATGAACCTTGATATGAGACTTTGTTGATGTTATCCCTTTAAGGAATTGTATGGTAATATGAAAATTAGAAGATTTCATCTCTATAGGGAGGCACTACTCTTGGACAAATAAACAAGAGGGTGAGAAAATCGTCTTCTAAAAATAGACAGACTCCTTGCAAATATTGAATGGTCTACTTTATTTCCAAATGCTAGTGTTACTTTTTTGCCAGAAGATGATTTTGATCATACCCCTACAATAACTATGGGATATCCTATAATCCATACGAGTAAACCCTTCAAATTATGTAATCATTGGAGTTTAAATCCAGCTTTTCAAGAGGTTGTGCAAGGAGTATGGAAGATCTCGATCAGGGGGTGTAAAATGTTCAGAATCACTTAGAAATTTAAGATTCTTAAGGTGGAAAGAGTTTGATAATATGGGGTATCAGACATCCATGATGTTGTTATCACTACAAAGCAACTTTTGAGATGCACAAGATCAAATGCACTTGTTTCCTGATGATAGTGTATATTTCAACAAAGAAAAAGATGCTCTAGCTAACTATAGAAAGGCTAAAGCAGATTACAATTCCTTTATGCATCAAAGAGACAAAATATACTTGCTTTAAGAGGGTGATGAGAACTCTAAAGCATTCTTTAGCAACATCATAGTAAGGAAGGCTAGAAACTCCATCAATGAAATTCAACAAAGTGATGAGAATTGGGTTATTATAATCCAGATGTCATTTCTGATTCTTTCATGGAATACTAGAAATCTTATTAGTTCCAAAGCTTTTGTTAGATCTAGGGTATTATAAGATATTGTTAATCTTGGTAATGATGTCCAAGATCAGCACTTGGATATGATTGCTTGTAAATTCACTAGAGATGACATCAGGCAGGCTATGTTCTCCATTGCTAGTAGCAAAGCTCTTAGATTGGATGGGTACAATAGTCACTTTTTCAAGAAAAATTGGGAGACTATGGAAGTGATATTAATGAAGTTATTGAGGAGTTATTGCAAAATGGCAAGTTGTTGTCTAAGTTGAACGTCACTACTATCACCCTTACTCCAAAGAAGGCTAGCTCTTGAACAACTGGTGATTACAGGCCAATAGCTTATTGCTCTACCATTTACAAGTGCATTACCAAACTGATTTACAAGAGATTGAATGTTGTTTTCCCTGACATCATTAGTGCCAACCAAGGTGCTTTTTTCAACTGGGAGAACCATCATGAATAATGTTCTAGTATGTTAAGATCTGGTCAAAAAGTACACTGCTCATCAGAAACAAGTTAGGTGTCTCTTAAAGATTGACCTAAGAAAAGCATATGATACAGTGCAGCGAAAATTTATTGAATAAATGCTTAGCGTTCTAAACTTCCCAAACAAGTTTATCAAATTTGTTATGGTTTGTGTTAGAACACCTAGGTTTTGCTTGATACTAAATAGACATCCTACCGCTCTTATTAAGGTTGAAAGAGGTTTAGACAGGGAGATCCCCTATCTCCTCTTTTATTCACCTTATGTATAGAGTACTACCCACCAGAATCATGGGGAGAATCGGTAACCTTGCTGAATTTAGATTCCACCCCACATGCTGAAGCATGAAGCTAAACCATTTGACATTTGCAGATGACATTCTCATTTTTCCAAAGGTGATCTCAACTCTGTTAGCATGATGCTAGGTGGTGTGAAACTTTTTTCAGATACTACTGGTTTTCAAATCAATTCGGAAAAATCTGAGATATAATATGCTGGCATAAGTACGGATGTTATACTTGAAATCAATAAAATTTCAGGTTTCAAAACTGGGTAACTGCGTTTCAAGTATATAGGTCTCCCAATGAGTCACACTAAAGTAAGAGTTGCTGGATGTGATATGCTCATTAACAAAATGTGTGCAAGAATCAATGATAGGGGATCACTCTTACCCTCTCTCTCAGTTCACTGACAAGCGTGTACTTCTCGTGTCAAGTTATGAAAAGTTCAAGGAACTTTAGTTTATTAGTTTGAGGTGTGGGATCTCTTATAATTTGAGGTGTAGATTCTCTTATACAAGGATTAGTAGCCCGTATGGCTCCAAGTGGAGGACAGTTCTCGTTCACTGCCAAAATATTTTAAATAATGAACTTAGTCAGTTTAGTTATTTATTGTCTCATATAGAATCATAAGAAGAGAAGTCGAAGTATTTCAAGATTGCATGCATTGTTATTTATTTCTTTAATTTAGTAATGTTATGTACACAGCGTTGCTGATGCATGTGTTTCGTTCGTCATTGGTTATTGTTTTACCTTAAAGACCCTGTGATGACCCATTCATGAATTTTTTTGTGAATGGCGAGTAAATCTTAGAGGATGAGTTTCATGTACATATTTTGCTGTGCATGAGAATCATGAACATCAGGATGGGAATTTTAGGGCATAAACACTTATTTCAATAAGGTTACTTTGGTTTGACTTCAGTTTGAATAATGGACTATTATGGGGTAGTTCTCGAGCTGTTAACTCATTTATTGGATTTCATATTTCAGTATTTATAAAAGTATTTCCAGTTATATTTAAGAGACTTTCGTTGTATCCTCTAATTAGCCTTACGTATTATCATGCATGGCGTAACATCTCCGCAGTTTTTCTGTTTTATTGAGGTTTATAAAAGGAGGAATCACGAGGGTGTTACATATACTTTACCAACTCATTAGTTTGATAAGTTTACCTTTCGTGAAGCTTTTTTTTATGTAGAAAAGTTGGCATCTTTACCAAACTGATTATACAATGAGCTGCACATAACCTTTTTGCAAAGCATGTTGAAGACAAAACAAAAGTATTTCTAGATCCGTTGTTATATTCATGCCAAACAAGATAGCACAAACTTATTGCAATTCAACTCCAAAATTGGTCTACTAATTGCTTTACTAACTCCAATAACCTCTTGTCTCTGCTAAAATGCATGTGCCCAACTACATTCCTTCCACGGAGTGTCATTGCATATGTATCGACTTGCAACACATTAGAAGGCGGAGGATGTCATTCTACAACCTTACAACAACAGATAATCACGAGCACATTTCTGATATGATGTTAACATTAACGTTAAGTACAGTTCTGATCTGGTCTGAGCGCACCCTCCCGATCTACAAGCTGTTGTTGCTAGCATCATTATCGTTGTAAACTAATGCATGGCACATTTATGGTTTCGTCCAGTCGCATGTAAATGAAGAGAGCCCTTATCACTAAAGATTGGCATTTGGCAGTGCAGAGCCATGGTGATTGATGAAATATCTTAGAGTTAAAAACTTTTAAAAGGGTACTTTTATCTCTACCTTGATATACTATCATAAATGGGAAGTTCAAAGTCATAGGAGATTTCGAGTCATGTTAGTATCAACTCAACAATGTGTTCAATGGGGTGTCTTTTTCGCTGCTAGCTTGAGTTAAAGGTTCTTATCAAATGGTGTTCTCAATTAGATATTGATGAAAAATTTTCTGAGGTACCCCCTGGGATTAAAGTTAATTCCTCGGGCCTCTTTGATTTTCGAGCTAGTTCAAATGTCGTTGAGGTCACTATTTGTGACTAAAATGCCCTTACTACTAACTGTCGTTAAGTTTCCGTTAAGGATTCTTAATTATACTTCAGTTTTAATTTTAAAAAACAGAAAAAGAAGAAAAAAACATACTCCCTCCGTCCCATATTACTTGATACACTTCCTATATTCGTCCATCCCATATTACTTGATACACTTCTAAAAATGACATGGTCCCACTTTTGTATTCTCTCTCTTTTTGCCTTTTATTTTACTTTTGCAATACTCTCATGGCCCACTTTTGTCCCACATTTTACTTTATGGACTTAAATAATACCAACAACTAACTAATCATAATAAAATACCTCTAAAACTCTGTGTCGGTCAAAGTGTATCAAGTAATATGGGACGGAAAGAGTACTTAATTAAAAAACCCACCCCTCCCACTCTCTCTCCTCCCCCACCCACCAGTCACCCAAAAACCCACCCCAGGCACCACCCATAATTAACTAATCCACCACTAAACCACCACCACCACCACCACCACACCTGAAAACCTATCACCACCAACTACCACCAATAAAACATAGCCCACCGCCAACGCCAACCCAACCTAACTCCAATTTCCACCACCACATGCACAAAACCCCTTCCCCAGTCTAGATTTCCACCCCACCCCCATAAAACCCTTCCCCAGCCCCGATTTCCACCACCACCAATGGCCATCAAGCTCTAATCCTCTTTGGTTAGCCAAGACATCCCTCTTCTCACCCCAATTATCCAACAAGGAGCCCCATTTGATGACTCTATGTTTCAGATTTCATATTACCCTCCTCCCAAATGTCATCTTCCTCACTTCCCCGAATCTTAGGAATGGTAAAACCAGATTTCTCGTTTTTCTTCTTCACCGTAATAATTAGATAAACACACCTTCGCGAGGCTTTGATTGCAACAACATCATTATCGGTTTTACGACGCTGATAAGTGACGACGATTTGAGGTTGTTTTTGATGATTAATGTTGCGATTAAGATTTTCTTGTTCTTCTGCAATAATTTCACTCCATAAATCAGATTCTCTGGTGGTTGTTCCCAGAGAAGATTTTTAGGAAAGAAGAGAGAAGGAGAGAGAAGAGAGAAGCGTGCCTGAGTAGTGAGTAGGGGAGGGGAGGGGGAGGCGAGAGAGTGGGAGGAGGTTTTTTTTAATTTTTTTTTGTTAATAAGTTTTTTTTCAATTAAAATTAACGGAACCTTAACGACAGTTAGTAGTAAGAGTATTTTAGCTACAAATAGGGACCTTAACGACATTTGAGCTAGGTCGAAAACCAGAGGGGTACCCGACCGAGAAATTAGCTCTAGCCCTGGGGGTACCTCAGGAAATTTCACAATTAATTTTGATGCAAGGAAGTTTGTAGAATTTATTTTATTCTTTTTTTGGTAAAATTTTCTATCATTGCTTCTAGTTCACTAGTCACTTACGGGATTCTTTCAATTACAATAAATGTAACCCTTTTATTGTTATATGTACCCCTTCTGATTAATAATTTGTTCTTCACTTTACGATTCAATTATTTTTGTGTGTGTTTTGGAAGTGACAAGCTTTTCCAAGAACTAGAGCTTAATCTAGCACAAGAAGCTTTATTTCTAGCTGGTTGATAATTTGAGGCTAAATTCAGAAGGGGTAATTGATAGGCTAAGGTCGTATCACCTAATCAAAGATAAATGATAAGTCCTCTAACAACAGTATTCAAGGGAAGTAGGGTCGAATCCACAAAGAGACAAAGTTTCTAAGTTAATATCCACCTAAACAGCTACTTCAGACAAGATCAGATAGAAATCAGTTGAACTACTATTTAAACTAAAGAAAGCAATATAAAGAGAGATTTAATCTATGAATTAAAGGTCTAGAGAATTAGTTCGGTCCACCATGCTTATACCAATCAAAGGATCAAACAACTATCAGAACCTAGGTCAAGAATCGATAGATTAGAGCACGTGTCAAGCTATGGTTAAGTCTCAACGCCCATAATTCAACATATGCAGCATGTTCACAAACATAATCAGAATTACTGATGTGTACTAGGCCTCTAAAAGTAAGACAGATCTGTGCAAACAATTATTAACCTCAAGCAACCAATGAAACTGCGCAATAAAATTAATTACTCATCAAAGAACAAATCACACCATAACCAATCTAATCAAGCCCTAGAAATCAATAGCAATTCAAAGTAATCAAGGTATAAACATGGCTTCCCTCACTAAATCCCTATAAATTAGACTACTGAGACATAATTAAATCAACCATAATAAAACTAATATAAAACCCTCATTTTAACATCATGAATCAAATCAATAATTAAACTAAGCAATCAAAAAGTGATTAAAGAGATTAAGAGTAAAGAAAAGTACTAATTGACGGAAAGCAATAACCTTTATTAAAATAAATCTGAGGTTCAATCACCCCTTCAACTAATCTAAAGTGTTTAATCTCATAAAACTCTCTAAAAACTAAACTAAGAACAATGGAATTAAAATATAATAAAATAAAAGTTGTCTCTAAAAATAATGAAGTTAGCTATCTATAATAGCCCCTAAAACTAATTAAAAACGAATAAAATAAAGATAGAATTTCGGCTCCGCGAGCCCGGTACCCGATCGGGCAAAGGGCCACCTGATCGGGTCCATACTAAATTTGGGCCAACTTCAAAACTCTTTCTCCTCTCAATAGCAGCAGCAGCAGCAAACTTGCAATCTTGTTTCATCTTGGGCCAGCCCGATCGGGTGCTAGGCATATGGCCAATTGGGTCCACACAAAGGGCCCAGCTCTTCCTCTCCTCTTCGCCCAGGCAGCAGCCAAAAGATGAGAGATGCGCTGCCATCCGATGGCATCGGGCCGCCCCTGCCCGATTGGGCCGCATGACTCCCAAGCCCAGCATAACCCCTGGCCTTTGTAACGCAGCGCAACATCTTTTAAACTTTGGGCCTGCCCGATCGGGTTGAGTGAAACTTTGCTCCACTAGTTCCCTTCACTTCTTCACCCGATTGGGTCGGGTAACGTCCGCCCGATCGGGCCCGAACCTCCACTACCCGATGCATAAATCTTCGCCCGATCGGGCCTTATTTCGCCCGATCCGAGTACGGGGTAACTCCTTTTAACTCTTTGACTCTCAATTCTTCACGTTTAGAGGTATTGGGACCTCCTAAACCATCTATAAAGCTCGTAACCATTCCTACGTGCCTCATAATAAGTCGCAAAGCCGTGGTTGCTTCCAAATATTTCGGAAATATGGAGAAAAATCCATAAAGCCGGCAATTTAACACTAAAACACAAAACCACGACTATATACAGTAATTAGTATAAAATAGCTCCAAAGAGCTCAATTGACACACGAATTAGCTCATAAATAGGGGAGAAAAGTCTATATAAATATGTGATATCAGTAATTTTAAAATCAAAAGAGGTATGTTGACAATAAAATGGCTAGATTCAACCTACGTAGTATTTGAACCTACATCTTTTGTGCGAAACACAAATGTTCTACCAATTGAGCTAATAAGTTTACACTTATAATTTCTGAACCATCATACCATTAGAACCATGCAATACCACAAATAATGTACCAATATGCTAAAAGATCATAAGTTAAAATTGCAAACTTTCTAATATGTCAATATTTGTTCCAATAGCAGCTAGTCATGACCATAAACCCGGAGTACCAAATAGTAGTTCCACTATGAAGCATTATCTACTAACATACATTGACGATAAGGAAGTAATGCGACCAGTTTCACAAAATAAAGGAGTCAATCTTCGCTACCGCTTAGATCAAAATAAATAACTTCATCCTTATCAGCTTTCAAATGAACTGAAATTAGCAAAAACTAGTATTTATGCTCAAGCGATGCTCTGGGGTTTATATGAATTATACTTTAATTGACAACTAAAATTTGGTGTAGAAGGATGTTAGTAAAAAGTTACTTAGTAGTTTTATTCATAGAAGCAATTAAAATATTGTAACTTATTGTTTTTCATTTAAAACATTTAATATCATTATAAGTATTGATAAAAGAAGCAACAACAATGTAGTGGCACAATGATTAGAGCAATTATCTTCCATACTCGAGGTCATGGGTTCGATGCTTCTCATGGACAATTTGCACTTTTTTATGAGAATATACTTGAAAATAAGGGAGAGTGACACGTGGCGGATTGTAACCTGTGCTTACGCTTTTAATATATATATATATATATATATATATATATATATATATATATATATATATATATATATATATATATATATATAATTTTGAATAACTTTTATTGCCAAGAAAAAATGGTTCTAAGAAATGAAACAATTACTTCTACCAATTATGTATAAAAAGTATATATTTACTTAATAATCAACCTGCGCAAGTTGAATAAGAAGAAAATGTCTGCCTATTTTTAACACAAAAAGAAGATACAACTCCATTGGATTACTCACAACAATTACTACACTAAGTACATAATGTTTCAAAGAGCTTTCCTTTTATATGGATAGGAAGAACAACTAAACAAGAGACGAGTTTCTAAGTTATCTGCAAACAAATCGATAGTATGATAACAATCTCTGCACTAGTTTACATATGTTAGAAAGAAACTTAACTAAGTATCGTAAGACGGATTCATAGAGCTACAGTAGAGAAGGAACAAAGGACACGAGACAACATTCTTCAAAAAAAGATTAATGTCTATAACTACTCAATTAGAACCACTAATAATGAAATTGAACATACAATACTAAGATTTTAATGCAAAGCACTTCGAAGCCCTCATACACAACTAAAATGTTCCAAAATGCATCAATATTTAGAGTCAAATAGGTTACATATAGAATAAAAGTTTACATTTGAAGTTATAAGTGGTACACTATTTTTGTTGTTATTTGGATGAAATCAACAACAAAAAGAATGGACTGGACCCCAATTTAATCGCCAGAAG
Source organism: Patellifolia procumbens (assembly GCA_947645195.1). NCBI lineage: Eukaryota > Viridiplantae > Streptophyta > Magnoliopsida > Caryophyllales > Amaranthaceae > Patellifolia > Patellifolia procumbens. The sequence continues at coordinate 12,386,660 of CANSGD010000787.1, forward strand.
ATTTCTATTAGCCTAAACGCAGAGACATCAATAACCTCAAAAGTCATTATATACATCAATATCCAAATTTAAGAAGTAAGTCACAGAAGTACAAATTCAATGCTTCAATTCGTTCAAAAGTTGTAACCAAAGAAATGGATCATAAAACAATCTCTAAAACGCAAGAGGCAAGCATTAATTTTTTTGAAGGGAAAGCTAAGTGCATTAAGAAACGGACAAAATATCCATGAGTACATACGGGGACACTTCAGTAGGACAGTGATTCTCCCACCTTTGTTCTATCCCAAACGGCACTAGCTTTGCTAAGTGATGGGCTATAGCATTCCCATCCCTTTTTACATGAGAAAAAGTAACAGAATTAAAGTCCGAACAAGTAGCTACAATATCAGCGAGAATAGTGTCGAGGTCAGTGAGAAAACGGCTATCCTTCGAGAGGCGGGAGACCAAATCCTTGCAGTCCGTCTCAAGCACCACGTTGTTGCAACCGTACAAGATACCTAGCCTTGCCGCCATGAGTAACGTCTTTCCTTCCGCCACAATTTGGGACCAACGTGCTTTCACTCGACGAGTCGCGGCGAATAGAACATGACCTGCATGGTTGCGGGCCACGATCCCTAAGACTACCCATCCATCAGCACTCAAAGAAGCATCCGTTTTAATTTTGATTCCATTTGTGTCAGGTGGGGCCAAACTGCTGAGCTTCGGGCCAGTCGAGCCGAAGGTGTTGTGTAAATTTTCTGGGCATACTTTCCTTGTTCTTCGCAGCATCTGTGCACTCTGTCCAACACCAAATTTATTGGGGTTTCTTTCTCTTCAAACACTTTTTTGTTTCTAGCATGCCACAAACTCCACAATAAGAAACAGCCTTGCATCACTAGCCGAGGATCTAATGAGCTCCAGCGCACGAGCATGTCACACCATGATTCATGTGAATCATTCTCAAGTAAGCTCCACCACTCACTACTCTTCCAAACCGCAGCAGCACGAGGGTAGAGAACGAGTGCGTGCTGGCAACTTTCCACCTCAGTCAAGCACCATGGGCACTCCTCCATCTCACTAATATGCCGAGTCTTCAATAGCCCCCTAACTGGCAGCGTTTTAGTGCAGAGGCGCCACAGAAAATGACGCACCTTTGGAGTGACATCCAACCCCCAAATCACCACCCAAGCTTTGTGAAATAAATCGAGATCACACCCCTTCCCTAACATGTAAGCTGATTTCATGGAATAGACGCCATTATTGGAAGGGTCCTAAGTAATGGTGTCCTCGTGCTCACGATCACTCAAGGGAATTGCTGCTATATAGTCACGATCCCTAGCATCAGACAGAGTGTTGATTAAATCATCCCGCCAAATACTCAAATCTTCATCAATAAGATCGCTCACCCATTCAAGTCCATCAATTCGCTCACTCCTTACAAACCTGCCCTCCTCTCTAAGAAGCCATGGATCATCCCAAATGTTAATCTTCCTACCATTACCCACACGCCATATAATCCCCTCCTTCACTAAGGATTTCGAGCCCCAAATGCTTTGCGAAGAATAGCTACTCCTGTATCCCAATGACGCTTCAAGCACTGAGCAGTTGGGATAGTATTTCGCCTTTAAGACACTACCCACAAGCGATGTCTCATGGTGTAATAACCTCCACACTTGTTTACCCAACAAAGCTTCATTGAAAACCGATAGGTCCTTGAAACCCAAACCCCCTAGGCACTTAGGATTGCACAACTTATCCCATCCCACCCAATGAGTTTTCCGTTTATTCTCGTCCCCTCCCCACCAAAACCTCGTCATAGCCGATTCGATGGTTTGGAGGACATTGCTCGGAAGACGATAAATACCCATAAGGTAGGTGGGGAGAGCTTGAATGACCGCCTTCAAAAGAATCTCTTTCCCCGCTCTAGACAAAACTTTCTCCTTCCACCCTCTAAGCTTCTTCCACACTCGATCTATGAGAGCTCGGAACACAACTTTTTTTGACCTTTCCAGGCTCGACAAAATTCCCAAATATTTCCCATGATCCTCGACCTGCCTCATGTGAAGTATTTCCAACAACCCCTCTCGCTGCATTGAGCTGACACCTTTGCTAAAAGAGACCTCTGACTTTTCATAGTTAATTTTCGGACCGGATGCTGCCTCGTATTTGTTGAGAATATCAACTATAGCTGAGCATTCTTGTCTGGTGACTCTGGCAAAGAGAAGACTATCATCTGCAAACAGTAAGTGAGAAATCGCTGGACCATGACGGCTGGCTTTCACTCCGTGAATCACATTTTCTTGAACTTTCCGTTGTAACATCAAAGAAAAAGCATCTGCTACAATAATGAACAAATAAGGGGATAAAGGGTCCCCCTGTCTCAGCCCTCTACTCAGAGTAACTTGGCCACAAACTCTTCCATTAATAATGAAAGAGAAAGACACCGTCGAAACACAATCCATGATCAGATTCACCCATCTTCCATCAAAACCCATAGTGAGAAGAAGCTTGCGAAGAAATCCCCATTCGACCCTATCATAGGCCTTGCTTATATCAAGTTTCATAGCAATACTACCTCGCTTGCTACGAGATCTTTTCTTCATCGTGTGAAAATTCTCAAGGGCAATAAGGGCATTGTCCGTGATCAAACGGCCAGGGACAAAGGCACTCTGGTTCTCCGTGATAATACTAGGCAAAACATGCTTCAACCTCAAAACAAGAACTTTAGTAGCCAGCTTATATAACACATTACAGAGGCTAATCGGCCTAAATTCATACACAACAGTAGGATTATGCACTTTAGGAAAAGAACCATGCAAAATACTTGTAATGAAAGTGAAAACATCATCCCCAAGAACGTGCCAGAAACGTTGGTACAAGATAGCATGCATACCATCAGGTTTAGGAGCCTTGCATGGGTGCATTTGTTGTAGGGCCACGAACACCTCATCCTTAGTGAAAGGTTTTAGTAGATTGCCGTTCATCTCGTGAGTGACTCGAAGCTGGATGGAATGAAGGACGTCATGAAAATCCTCCTCTGACGGCGACATAGAGGTAAAAAGGTCCTCATAATAACTAGTGACAATATTTTCCATATCGTCCTCCTCCGAGCACCATACTCCACTAGCATTATTGAGACCTTTAATATGATTCTGTTGTTGACGTTGATTTGCCTTATGGTGAAAATACTTTGTGTTTCTATCCCCGTCCCTCACTTCCGAAACTCTGGAACGAAGGTACCAATAAGCTTCGTGTTTTTGGTGGAGGTCATCTAAATGTTTCTCTAGCTTCGAACACAAAGTGATAGAAGCCTCATTTACTACCAAGCGTTGCGCCTCCCCCAACCTTTTTTACAAATCATTAATTTGTCTGCCAATATTATCATAAGTATCCTTGCTCCATTCAATGAGTTCACCAGCTACATACTTGATTCTTTCCACCATGCCACACCCAGCAGACTTTTCCCACGCACCACGCACCTTCTCTTCGCAAGTATCATCTAACAACCAACAAGTTTTAAACTTAAAACCCTTTATCCTCCTCTTCCATCTTTGGTTCTTTTTACTAACACAGCAAAGGACTAGAGCAGAGTGGTCGGATTTATACCTGGGCAAATTTTCTACCAATGTCGAGGTGTAAATAGAAGACCAAATAGGGTTCGCAAGGCATCGATCCAAACGCTCTCTAATCCTCGTAGCCACAAAATTGCCATGCTCCCACGTAAACCAGGCCCTGAACAACTAATATCCCGCAAAGAACACTCATCCACCACTTCTCTAAAATGACCCAACTCCCTTCTTTCATTTGCAACCCCTCCCTCTTTTTCTTTATAACTTAAAATTTCATTGAAATCCCCACCCAAGACGATGGGTCGCGACTCATCTTCACAGAGTTGTCGAATAAGATCCCATGTTTGGTGCTTGCTATTAGAATCTGGCCAGCCATAGATACCGACAAGACGCCAAACTCCTTTAGAACTCATAACATCCCCGCAAATGTGATGTTGCGAAAAGGACACAAGATCAAAAGAAATGATATCAGAATTCCAGAACAGACAGAGACCACCAGCTCTTCCCTCACTCGAGACTCCAAACGCATTCGTGAACCCGAGACCAACCTTCAGATTCTCTACAGTACCCTTATTAGTAATAGTTTCCGGAAAAAAAAAAAATCCACGACACGTGACTTGCTCCAGCGACGGAGCTGACGAACTTTCCAGGGGTTGCCAATCCCCTGGCAGTTCCAGAATAAGAGATTCATGGCTCTCGGCGGGGTTGGTGCACGCCAACCTCCACCTTTAGATTTTGTTTAGAACGTTTCGCATCATTGCTAGACCCCCCCTCCTCAATCTCCATATCCGTAATCTCCATGCTACGTTTTCTTAAAAACAAACTCACTCCTCAAGTCTCTGATTGATTTTCACGAGCACGCCAGTTCCATGTTTTCCCTTTTGCACTCGCCCCTGCCATGACACCCCCCTCATCTGTTTCACCACTATTTTCCCCTTCACAGATCTGGTTAGTCTCTCGGCACTCTTCCGTTGTTGGAGCCCTTTCAACAATACAGGTAGGAGCAACCCCCTTCCCCTTAATGTTGAGTTGATCAAGCTCCTTCTCCACTCCAAAATCCACCACATCCCCCCCTGCAGCCCCACTCACGCTCTTCTCCTGTGTAATGGGTTCCTCTGAGAGCCCCAGTTTTTTGCATATAAACAAAGAGGGCCTATTTGCTCTTAAGGTTTTCATCTCTTCATCCTCCTTTTTCCTCCCTTTGAGAGGGGATGCTCTCAACTCCACCCCCCATCCCATTCCTTTTTGGATCTCGTCATCGTCTACACGGCTGCAATCACGATCCGCATGCCCAATTATTCCACACGCAAAACAAAAGAATGGCAGGCGTTCGTACTTGAATTCTACCCTAACAACATTGCCCGCCTTATCTCAGATTTTCTGTGATCTATGTAAGGGTTTTTAAACATCAATATTAACCCTAACCCTCCTGTAACGTCCCAAACTCTAGGAAATCCCTCTCAACCTCCAAGACCTCTCCAAGTCCAGAAACAGCCCGTCGTACATCCGCATCTCCCCTATAGTTTAAAGGAAGTTTTAAAACCCTAACCTAGAAGGGTGAGAATTTGAGATCCACTTCATCGGGTTGTTCATCGCCATTCACCTTTCGTAAAAGAAGGAGATTGTTGTCGAAACACCATGGGCAGCCTTTGAGGACCTTCTTGATGTGAATCTAAAATCACCCTCCAAAGGATTGGATGATGATTCTAAACTTACGAACAATAGAACACTCACTTTAAAAAGAAATCACTCGAAACAAGAAATAGTTCCAAAACACAAGAACACACTCAATGTTTTGGGGTTCTAGGTCAGAGATAAGACTCACTCAATCTCTCCTAGGCTTATCACTCAAGACTCACTCAAAGTAATAAGGGTTAGCAATACTTGAGACAAACTCAAAGTAAAAACTATAACACAAAGGTTTTTTTTATCAAAACTCAAATCTGCTTTCTATTATCATTTTCTCTCCTTATATAGAGATAAGGAGCAGCAAAGGAGGAGCTGAAACACCCTAAAAACGTCCTAAGAGGAATGGCTTTGAGGAGTTACAAAACTCCTTGATTCATGCCCTAATTAAGCCTCATTTAAGGGGCTACTACAAAGAAGGCAATCAGCAATTATGAGCTGTAAATAACCCCTAATTACATGCCTAATCAGCCACAAAACACACGCCTACTTGCCTTAGTGTCTTAAGTAATCACTAGGCTTTATTTTAAGCTTGAAATAAAACAAAAAAAAAGAAATAGATTAAATAGGAATCCAAACAGAACTTGGGCTTCCTTTACAATCATGCTTGAAACCCAAACAGAACTTGGGCTCTTCAAAATGTGATGCACGCCTCAATCCACCATCCAAGTTAAACAAGTAACAAACTCGGGCTTAAGAACAAATGGAGAAAAGCCAAGAGCTTCTAAAACAAGTGCAACTGGTTCATGAACCAAAGAGCCTTTAAGTGGGCTTGACTTTGGATCATTCTCCCCTTCTTTTGAAGAGTTTGCCCTCAAACTTGAATCATCTAAGTATGGTGACAAATCCCCCACATTGAACGTAGCACTAACACCCATCAACTCATCAGGAAGCTCAATTTTGTAAGCACTATCATTCACCCTTTCAGACACTCTAAATGGACCATCAGAACGAGGCATGAGTTTGTTTTTGCGAAGTTTGGGAAATCTCTCTTTCCTGAAATGAAGCCAAACCAAATCCCCGGGTTGAAAGATGGGTTGCTTTCGTCGTTTGTTTGCTCTCTCTTGGTATTTCTTATTCATCTCCTCAATTCTTTTCTTCACTTGCTCACAGGTTTTTTGAAAGGCTTCCACCCTCTTTTTAGCATCTTTCTCCACAATATCCCCTTTAACCATAGGAATAAGATCAATAGGCACAAAGGGATTCACTCCATAAACTACTTCAAATGGGGAGCGAGAAGTAGTTAAGGAATGAGCTCGATTGTAAGCAAACTCAGCATGGGCTAGTTTCATGTCCCAATCTTTTTGCGTTTTGCTTACAAGTCCTCTCAACAACGTACCCAAAGTTCTATTTGTCACCTCCGTTTGCCCATCAGTTTGGGGATGATGAGAGGTGCTAAATAGCAACTTGGTACCAACAAGCTTCCATAGGGTCCTCCAAAAGTGACTAAGAAACTTGGAGTCCCTATCCGAAACTATACTTCGAGGAATGCCATGAAGTTTGACAACTTCCTTAAAGTACATTTCCGCCACTTTTACAGCATCATCAGTTTTATTACAAGCTATGAAGTGAGCCATTTTAGATAATCTATCTACAACAACCATGATGCTATCCCTTCCCCTTTGAGTTCTTGGTAATCCTACAATGAAGTCCATGCTAACACTCACCCATGGGGCATCTGGAACTGGAAGAGGAGTGTAGAGACCTTTGGTGAAGTGACCCTTTGCTTTTTGACAAGTAGCACATCTCTCCACAACCAAAGTCACATTTTTGATCATTCTTGGCCAATAGAAATGCTCACCAAGAATATCAAGAGTCTTTTGGATGCCAAAGTGACCCGCCAAACCACCACTATGCACTTCCCTCACCAACAACTCCCTCACGCCACTCTTTGGGACACACAACTTGTTACCCTTGAAGAGGTAACCATCTTGCTGCACAAACTCTTTTGATGGACTCTCGAACTCACTTGCAAAATCAGGATCATGTTGATAGCCCTCTTTGAGTTGCTCAAAACCCAAAATCTTAGCATCCACCATAGAAAGCAAGTAGTTCCGACGAGACAAAGCGTCGGCCACTACATTACTCTTTCCATCTTTATATTTTGAACTAAAGGTAAATGTTTGGAGAAACTCCACCCATTTAGCATGCCTTTGGTTCAACTTTTGTTGCCCATGGATGAACTTAAGCGCCTCATGGTCCGAATGAAGGACAAAAGGCTTAGGTCTTAAGTAATGAGACCAATGATCAAGAGCCCTCACAATGGCATAGAACTCACGATCATAAGTGGAATAGTTAAGCTTAGCCCCATTTAACTTTTCACTAAAGTAGCACACGGGCTTCCTCTCTTGTATCAAAACCGCACCAATCCCAATCCCACTCGCATCACACTCCACCTCAAACACTTTGTTAAAGTCGGGAAGTACAAGTATGGGAGCATTACAAAGCATATGCTTGACCTTCTCAAAGGCCTTTTGCGCACTCTCACCCCACTTAAACTCACCTTTCTTTGTTAACTCGGTGATAGGAGCCATGATAGTAGAGAAGTTCTTGATGAACCGCCTATAGAAGGAGGCTAGTCCATGGAAGCTTCTTACTTCATGCACATTGGTTGGAGCCAACCATGATTGCACAACTTTTACTTTTTCCGGGTCTACATGCACCCCCTCTCCTGTTACAATGTATCCTAAGAATACAACACTAGGAGTCATGAATACACATTTCTCAAGCTTGCCATACAACTTCATCTCCCTCAATTTTTCAAATAACCTCCTCAAATGAATTACATGATCTTCATTGTTTTTACTATACACAAGTATGTCATCTAAGTAAACAACAATAAAATCATTAAGGAAAGGACGGAGGACTTCATTCATCAACCGCATGAAGGAGCTTGGGGCATTGCAAAGCCCAAATGGCATAACTAACCACTCATATAACCCTTGCTTTGTTTTGAAAGCCGTTTTCCACTCATCTCCCTCCCTTACTCTCATTTGATGGTATCCACTCCTTAAGTCTATTTTGGAAAAGACTAAGGAACCACTCAATTCATCTAGCATATCTTGCAAACGAGGCATAGGAAAACGATATTTGATGGTTATGTTGTTAATGGAACGACTATCAACACACATTCTCCAAGTACCATCTTTCTTTGGTACTAAGAGGGCAGGAACCGCGCAAGGACTAAGGCTCTCTCTCACATAGCCTCTTTCAATCAATTCATTCACTTGCCTTTCAAGTTCCTTACTCTCTTCCGGATTACACCTATAGGCAGCCTTGTTGGGCAAAGGTGATCCTGGAATCAAGTCAATGGCATGCTCAATGCCCCTTATTGGAGGAGGCCCTTGGGCAAGTCATTGGGGAACACATCTTTGAACTCTTCCAACAACTCATCCAAAAGTGGTGAGTTATTGCAAGTAGTCTCATTCTCGTCTTTGGTCCTTACAACCAAAGCATACCCCCCACCATTTTCTTCCACTATTTTCTCGAACTCATTACAAGATACAAGATAGTTGCTCTTTTCTTTGTCTTTCTTAGCAACTTTAGGGGGTAGGGGAAGCAATTTAACTTTTCTACCATCTTTGGTAGTTACAAGATATACATTAGATTTGCCTTTATGCTCCGAATCATGGTCAAATTGCCATGGCCTTCCAAGTAACAAGTGACAAGCATCCATAGGAAGAATGTCGCACCATCTCTCATCTTCAAACTTGCCAATAGAGTAAGAAACCAAAGCTTGCTTCTTCACCCTAATACCATTGCCATCATTCAACCAATTGAGCTTATAAGGCTCATCATGATCTCTAGTGGTAAGTTTCAACTTACTCACAGCTTCGGATGAAACAACATCCGTTTGAGCTCCACCATCGACTATCACATTGCAAGTCTTCTCTCCAATCTTGCATCTAGTATGAAACAAGTTGTTTCTTTGCCTCTCATCAACTTGAGGCTCACTAAACAATACTTTCCTCACAACCATCATATTGTACTCACCCTCGGGTTCTATCTCTTCTTCAAAGTCATCTTCTACATAGCCATTTTCTTCTTGTACTACAAAATTATACATTTGTTCTTCTTCATCCATTATGGCACATTGAGTGGCGGTCAAAACAGTTTTACTAGGACATTCACTAGCAATATGACCCCTCCCATGGCATTTAAAACATTTTCTCCTAGTTGCAAGCTCACTAGGTGAAATCACTTGTTTTTCTTTCCCCTTATCAAATTTAGAACCGGATGAACTAGATGAAAAGGCTCTACTTTGAAAAGTACTCCCTTTAGAGTTGAAAGGAGTAAATTTTGAAGTACCCTTGAAAGAAGAAGTTTTGGGCTTCTCTTTCTCCTTTTCCTCCTTAGCTTGTGCCTCATATTTCAAAGCAAGTTTACAAACATCACTAAAAGTGGCATAGTGAGTCACTTCTACTTTCTTACTTATCTCTTTGGACAAACCTTTAACAAATCGAGCAATTTTAAAGGTTTCCTTTTCTTGCAAATCACAAATCAAGCACAATTTTTCAAACTCTTTCATGTACTCTTCCACACTCATGTTATTTTCTTGAGAAAGGTGGGTAAGTTTTAGGTACTGCTCTTGCTCATACTCCTTACTAACCCATTTATCCCTCATCTTTTTTTTTAACTTAACCCATGAGTCTATCTTCTCTTTTCCTTCTCTCCTTCTATTCGACTTGAGGTTTTCATACCACAAGGCAGCAAGTTTAGTGAGTTTTAAGACAGCAAGTTTAAACCTTTTCCCATCATTATACCCCTTATAATCAAAAACGGTCTCAATTTGCCTCATCCAATCAAGAAAAGCCTCACTATCATGTCCCCCATCAAATTCAGGCATCTCAATTTTCAAACCCCTATCATCATCAAAGTTTCTAGGTGTATTAACCTCACCATCCTCATTTTCAAGAAAATTCAGTTTTCTACTTGCTTGCATCAACATTTCGGACATGGCATCTAACCTAGTCTTTTGTTGAGCCTTATCTTCATCATTTGCTTCTGATTTTCTCTCTAAGTTTTCCAACTTCTCAGTAATTACTTGTAACATCCTAGCAAGATCACCTTCAACCATGATTTCACTATTTTTGCTAGACTATTACAAATACAAGATGCAAACTGCCGTAAACTTGAACAACAAAACGAAACTGTAAATGGCCTTGAGACTCTCAAAGGCTTACAGATTAATAACACTCAGGAAATTTCAAGCGGAATCAAAAAAATAAACTCTTGAAAAGCTTTCCGTATGAAGGAGGAATTGTCGTTTGAAGTTCTGTGTGCCAGATTTGCTCCGTTTTTGGCGCAGTTGCGAAAAACGTGCCCAGTTTAATATCAAAAAAATTCACAAAAATATGAAAAATTCTGTGAGTATTCTAGACAAAAATTTATGCAGAATGAAAAAAAGAATCAACCAATTTGGACTCCTGACGGTTGAGAAATCGTCCTTCAAAGTCGGATGAAAAACGGGTTGAATTCTGGCAGTTTCATTTCTTCTCCAAAACTCGATTTTTCCGACGAATTTCTTCACCAAAGCTCTGATACCAGATGATGTGAATCTAAAATCACCCTCCAAAGGATTGGATGATGATTCTAAACTTACGAACAATAGAACACTCACTTTAAAAAGAAATCACTCGAAACAAGAAATAGTTCCAAAACACAAGAACACACTCAATGTTTTGGGGTTCTAGGTCAGAGATAAGACTCACTCAATCTCTCCTAGGCTTATCACTCAAGACTCACTCAAAGTAATAAGGGTTAGCAATACTTGAGACAAACTCAAAGTAAAAACTATAACACAAAGGTTTTTTTTATCAAAACTCAAATCTGCTTTCTATTATCATTTTCTCTCCTTATATAGAGATAAGGAGCAGCAAAGGAGGAGCTGAAACACCCTAAAAACGTCCTAAGAGGAATGGCTTTGAGGAGTTACAAAACTCCTTGATTCATGCCCTAATTAAGCCTCATTTAAGGGGCTACTACAAAGAAGGCAATCAGCAATTATGAGCTGTAAATAACCCCTAATTACATGCCTAATCAGCCACAAAACACACGCCTACTTGCCTTAGTGTCTTAAGTAATCACTAGGCTTTATTTTAAGCTTGAAATAAAACAAAAAAAAAGAAATAGATTAAATAGGAATCCAAACAGAACTTGGGCTTCCTTTACAATCATGCTTGAAACCCAAACAGAACTTGGGCTCTTCAAAATGTGATGCACGCCTCAATCCACCATCCAAGTTAAACAAGTAACAAACTCGGGCTTAAGAACAAATGGAGAAAAGCCAAGAGCTTCTAAAACAAGTGCAACTGGTTCATGAACCAAAGAGCCTTTAAGTGGGCTTGACTTTGGATCACTTCTCCATATCCTTCTAGTGAAAAAACTGAAAGCCGAACTGATTAGGGCCTAGAACCTTGACGACTAAGTTATCTTTCAACCGCCACTCCCTAATCATGGTATTTTTAAAAGCTTCCACATTAAATGGACGCGCCGTCAATAATTTCCCCACCAACAACAGGGATAATTTTTCCTCGGATTCTATGTCAAGAGAAGGTTCTAATTCAATGATTTCCTCATCATCATAATTAATCGACAAGTCCAAGCAACGTGTCGCAATTTCGTCCGCCATCGGTTCCAGAAATCGAGATAGAAATCACCACAAGGGTGTAGCTGTGCTCTACAGAGAGAGAGAGAGAGAAGAAAACCCTACCTCGAGAGAGAAGGGAGAATTTTTTAAGCGTTTTTTAGGTAGAGGCAAGCATTAATTCACACAAGTATAAACTCAACAATTGGTGATAAGCACTTCCATGTTTAGTTGAATCTGAAACCTAATCAAAAGTTATAAGCGAATAAATGGAAACTGAGCCAGATTTAAGAAGATTTCGTGGAGTAAAATACAGGCAAATTGCGATTTCCGTTGGAATACACTCGGCAATAGGCACTCAAAGATAAATTCACGAAAATTATCGTACCAGAGGTTGATTGCAACTAGATTCGTGAAATTTGAACACGTTATGGATGAAGATCAATTTTTTTCCAGTAATTTCGAAAAGACCTAGAAGTGAAATTGGGGGGGGGGAAGGGGGGAGACAGAGAATAAGTTCAAAAGAGTAGGGGAGGAGAGAGAAGGGTTCATTGTGGGAGAAAGTGTTTAATGAAGGTAGGAAATATCAACCGTAACATCAGTATGAGTTGAAATTGCTTATTTTCAATTTTTGATATAAAAGTGGTTTTTAGGGAATCCTCCTTGTATATATAGATAGATAGCCTAACTATTAATTTAAATGGAAGAAAAGGGAAGAGAATTAGGGAGAAGACAACAAACACAAAAAATAGGGAAAATAAATAAAAAAGAAAAGGGAAAGGCTCAAAAGGGGATGGAAAAGCAACAGAAAATCCAAGGAGAAAGATACAGTGATGCACAAGCACAACCATGCAGCAACAACACTATAACGTTCTCTTCAGTTGACTCATAAACCCACATACATTACTTTAAATTTATATTTATAAAAAAAAGGAAAAATAAAGTGAATGAAATCCATTCCATTCCATATTTCCATCCCCCCAACTCTCCGTAATAACTCAATTCTCAAATTGTGTAGCAATATCAAACCCCACACACCACCACTTCACTACCCAACAATACTAACCTCCTTTTTTCCTCCTTCCCCCCACCCCACCCAACCCAACCCAACCCAACCCAACCCAACTCAACTCAACTCAACTCAACTCAACTCCTTCTTCCCTTTCTCCTTTTCTCTTTCAATCCCAAAACCCTAAAAGTAAACCTTGTTAATCTTCGATCTAACCAAATCACACTTACTGATGAACATCATCAAATTAACCCTTCATTTGATTTAACAAAGAAAGTGAACAGTGAGTTGGGTGGGGGGGTCTCAATCAGACGATGTATAAGAACCAGCTTCAAGAGCTAGCACAGAGAAGCTGCTTCAATTTGCCTTCATACACATGTATAAGAGAAGGTCCAGATCACGCACCTAGGTTTAAAGCTATTGTTAACTTTAATGGAGAATCCTTTGAATCACCTCAATATTGCTCTACTCTTCGTCAAGCTGAACACGCTGCTGCTGAAGTTGCTCTTAACTCTCTTTCTTCTCGTGGCCCTTCTCATTCCCTCGCCGCTCGTATCCTGGTTTGTACATTTCCCTTCTATTTTACACTTAAAATCATTTTCCGAATTGTTGATTTCTTTTCTTTTGCTTACTTCCTTGTATGTTAAATTTAGCTTAATTTGTATAATGTGGATGTGTTTTGTGTTGAGATATGTTTTTTTTATAAACATAACTGGATGTGTACACGCAGGCCTCCACTGGAGGAGAGTTTGACCACACATAAGCCTTGAGTGAGTTCATCCTAACATTGATAGGTGGAGTAGCCCACTACACTTATATGTGAATCATTCTCGTTCTACGATGTGGGATCACAAGTGGGTATTTTTCTTGAGGAGTTTTGATTGCATTCTTTTGAACCTATTCCATGTATAGACTTAAGCTATCTTGAATGCTTTGGTGGGTAGAAGGCAATACATACTAACTTTTCATGGATTGGTAGGAGGGGAAGTTAACCCAAAATTTGTGTTTACTTTTGTGGAATCTTTCCTTACTATCGGCATCAACTCAACACATAGCTCTCTCAGCTTTCGTAGGAGGGAAAGGTTTGCTCTGTTCAGATTTCAGTTTCTAGTTGAAGCAGGCTTACAGAAATCAGGCTGTGGGGAGACGTTTGATCCATGATCATAATGAGGAGAGTCTTGTCCACTAGCTTATTGTCATTGTTGTGGATCATTTAGGGATGGATGACTTTCATCTCCTCTTTTACAAAACATCTTATCTTATGTATCACCTCATTAAATTGACGTTGATGGGTAATCTCAGCTTTGACTTTATCAAAGATGAAGCTCTCTTAGGATGGAGACTGTGTGCTTACAGAAGTTACTTCGAGATGCCTCAACCTGGCCACTCATTTTGTTGGGTACATGATAAATATGCGGCCAATTTCACAATGTTTCATTGTTGTGTTTTGAGTTTCCTTAGTATACTGCTGCTTGAGTGCTCGCAGTGTACATTTGTCTGAAAGTGCTTCTGTGTTTGTAAACATAGGTGCCAATCGGGTCCTTTGGTTCGGGTCTATCCGGGTTCAGGTCAGTTTAGGGTGTGCCGGTTTTGAGTCAGGCGATTTTGGGTCAGGGTCCAAATTAGACCGGGTCCTGCATTTGGGAGGAAGGTACAAACAAATCAAAAAAATGTTAAATTCACTGTGTTCTCCCTCCCAGATTCTTTCCAATCGCGTTGTTTTCTTTGATTAAATTTTATGTATTTTCGGTTTATTTTCTAGTAACTGTCTTTTTCTTCGTATATTATGTGATTTGGATCTTGTCACCTCTTAACAAAACTTTTAAAAACTATCTTTTTTTCCTGAGATAAACAGAATATGAGTGTTCTAGAGAAGGAGTATTACATTTATAAGCATTGATAAAATAATAACTTGAAGGCATCTCGTTTCGTTTTCCTTAACCAAAAAAATAGGCTTATATACCATGTCATAATGGACATAGTTGTCCTGTTAAGATTATTTTGCTAGGATGCTTGCTAAAAATTTGTTGATAACTTGGAAGCACTATCACTAGCTTGTGCTGGCTCACTCATGAAAACTGAGTTAGTTCACTTGGCAGAACTTAAGATTTCTATCATTGCTTGTGTAAATTTTCCCTTCCTTGCCTCCATGTGTTTATGGCCAATTTGTACTTCTTGTTAATAGCCGTTGGGCTTGGAGATAATATTTTTATGCTTGATTATTCTAATTGTCAGTTTTTACTTGGGGTTGTAACGCTGATTAATTTGTTGATTTTTTTTTGTTTTAAATATATTAAGGACGAGACAGGGGTTTACAAAAACCTTCTACAGGAGATTTCACAAAGAGTTGGAGCCCCATTGCCTCATTACACAACATACAGGTCAGGCCTAGGACATCAACCAGTATTTACTGGTAAAGTAGAACTTGCCGGTATCATATTTACCGGGGAGGCAGCCAAAAATAAAAAACAGGCAGAGAAAAATGCAGCTTTGGCTGCTTGGCAATCTTTAAAACAATGTAAGTGCTTTTATACTTGTACTCCCCTTGGTTACTAGAAATTATATCTAAATCATCATCCTTGACCCTGCTGCACAGTGACCTTATCACCTACTGTTTGATTTATGTTAATTTTCATTATTGGGGCCATTTATGGCCTGGTCTCATCAACCAGGCTGTCTCTAACAACTAACCGTATGCACTAGCGCTAGTGTATACCCGGTTGTACCTGAGGCAATAATTTTTGCTCATTTGGAGGACTCCTTTGCTCATTTAGAGTCCTCCAAATGAGCAAAACAGTAGAACTCCAATTGAGCAGATAAGCAAAAAAGTAGGTATTCCCAGGTGTACGATAGACGTTCTAAACACTATGTCATAAAGCCTTTTTTATTTTGAGTATTAAGTGGTGTATGTCTATTATATAATTGCTTCAACTGGTCATGAAGTATTGATTTATTGCTCTCTTGATAGTGGCTCAACATTCAGGGAGCTCGTCTTCCGAGCAAGAGAACTCTGACGAGCTTGAGCAGGTCACGATAGCCAGAGCACTGTTAAGTTTCCGATTGAAGGAGAGGATGACAACTGCAACAAGTAAACCCTTGCCATTCCCACAAACATTTCCCATCCAGAATCCAAGACCATCAAGCCCGCAACGTCGTCCAGTTACTGCATCCAAGATTCTTCCATTTATCTGCCCTAAAAAGACACCGCCTCGAGTCCGACCATTTTCTTTTACAGTGTCTGATAAGTTGGGGTCATCATCTCATTCCCAGATTCCAGACTACCGAGGAAATCAGTCTCAGAGGTTCCCAGGTGTAGGGGCACCTCCATACATCCCCATGCGGCATGTGCGAGCACCATGCCATGGTATGGCACCACCAGTAACAATTAGAAATGCCGTACCTTGCTACTCTGCGCCACCTGTTCCCCGATCATCACCTGCAGCTCCTCCAGTAATGAGGGCAGCGCCACCTGTGCGGATTGCACCCCCAGTATGCATTAGGCAAAGTGTCCCTGTTTTCTCTGCCCGGCCATTTCCAAAGGAAGACCTGTCAACTGTTAAACTTCCAGAGTCCAATAAAATTTCAGATGGAATAGAAGCAGTTGATTCTTCAACTGGAAAGCAAACTGAAGAATCTAAGAATTCTGAGCCCATTGTGAAACCTCTTCCCCTAGCTACTGTGTGCCCTACTGTGACAAGGGCTTCCGCTGTTCGAATTAGACAGGCTATTCCTTGTTTTGCTGCGCCACCCGCTACAAAGGTTGATCCACCATCACCTAAAGAGCCAAGAGATCCTGGTACAGCCATGACTTGTGTAAAAGAAACTCAGGATTCAGAAGCTCTAGAGAAGTTGGAACAGCTCAAGCTCTGAAAAATGAGGAATGTAGATCTGTAGGAGTATCACATCAGGGAGCATGGTTTTGGTGCTGGTTTTTGATCTTTGGTTGTTGATGCCAATATGCCATCTTGTATGAATGTCCACCCCCTCCTTTTTTTTAGTTTTCTTGTATCTGAGTTGGCACATTATTGATGTTTCTTTATAGTTATAAGTATCACTAAGCCAGTATATTAGCAACTTGGTGTCAATTTGGCTTAGCGGCCGAGTTCCGAAAACAGGTTACCATATTGTTCAAGTGTAAGATTATGTGCCCTATCTAGATCCTATCAATGCCAGGACGGAACAAGAAAACAACTACACTGTGTCTCTGGTCTGGAGTCTGTTTCAAAAAAGAAAAAAGAATGATTTATCTTACATGCCCTTTTGTTGTTGCCTTGCTATAATCAGTTAAACTGCTGCTCCTTTTTTTTATAGTGGATGGCTCACTTACTCTGCAGTCTGCAAATTTATGCTTGGCTCTAGAAAGAAAAGTTACAAGGAATGATTGATTTCAACTTTATTTCGGTTACAGCATGAGTAGATGATGAATGCTTAGTACAGGGTCTCACTTTTGCTTTTAGGAGGTAGTGAAAAAAAATTAAAAATTATTATATACTTTATGGAGTTCGAATTATGATACTTCTTGTCCCCTAGTTGTTTTATGAATTATTGGCCTCAGAAGTCGTAAACCTTTTGACATAAAAGGGATAATTATGCTGGGACATGGAGAGGTTGACAAACTTTGTAAAAATGTTCATCTCTTAGTTTTTGGCAAATGTAGATAACGTTCTGCAGATACAAACCAGTAACCACTTATATACAAATTCTCGTATCAGACTTGAATGGCTATTTTAGAATCCAATAATAATAAAAATAAAGTTTAAAAAGAGCAACTTTCTTGTTCTTATAGCCTTATTTTATCTCCAATTCAAATTTCTTCACAAGAACCAAATGACGACCAAATTAATATTATAGATAAAATAAGTTTTTAAAAATGGTATATTCTCATTTCCCTTAAAATAAGTTTTCAAAAATTATTAGCTTTATGTATTTTAGAAAATCCTACAAATCAAAGTATTTCAAGCTCAAACGAAAATGAATATATTCTTCAAATAAAATCAGAAGATGATTATGATTCTTATTGCTCAAAAGATTCCTCTCTATTTTGTCAAAAAGGATGTTGCAACAATATTTGCATTATTTCCAAAACCAATAATGAAAAAGAATTTTTATCAAAACTTTTTCAACAAAATTTTTATTTTTCAAAAGAATATATGTTACTCATCAAATTTATACCCCTACAAATGGATTTGGCAACATATATCACATCACTGGAATCACAAAAAAGGAAAGAAAGCAAGAAGAAAGACAAGCTCTCATAAAAGGAACTCAAAATCTACTAAACAAACTTTCTCCATCTACCAAACAACTATCCCAAGACTTGATACAAGGCTCAAAAACCTTTGATCGAGAAAAGCTCATATATAGAACCTATAAGATGATCTGCAAATTTTTTTTATTGTCTTTGCCTTCTTTGTTGCATTTGTATTGTCATGTCTTTGACGATTATTCTAACTTTACTACTTATTTCCTAAATTGGCTTGGGAGAACTGCTAGTTACTCCCCACTAATTGTGGAATTTAGTTGATATATATTGCAGATGACGATGTTGTTTAGAGTTGTTACCGTCTGGACCGGGGTTGTGCGATTTACCCGTTTTAACATGGAGTTTGTTTAAAGTCATTGTAGTCGAGCACTTTGACTCAGGGGCTAGAACTAGTCTTCTAGTTAGACTTAATTAGTTTATATTTACTCAGTTGAACGTCATTTAGAGTTGTTTTCTTTGGATTTTGACTTTCTCTTTAAGCTATGGTTAAGTTTTGAGATTATTATCTCGTTGATGGAAAATTACGGACTTTGTGATGCTTAGTACGAGGTGAGGGTATGGGACCTCATTCCTGTAATAGCTCAGCAATCATAAACCTAAATATCTTATTAATTAGAAGAATCAAATATAATTTAACTCCAACTAGCAGCGGATTCTCAACCAAAAACCTTGATCATGGACCAATGGGTCATTGCCCACAACACAATGGTCCTAATAAGCCTTTTCAAATACATCATTGGCTCAACTTAATTACCGAAAATTTAACTAACATGATTTATTTAGAAACCATTAATGTTCAATTAATACAACCCAATTTCCAATATAAAACAACTTGACATCATACAAACTTGAATCTCCGGTATAATTCGAACTATGAAGTCACTCTTGCTTTGATTCCGGACATCCAACACAAATCTGTAAAATAAAGAGAATATGCAAAACAAACAAAATTCCAAAATGAGTGGAAAACTTGTAACCTCTACTTCAGCTCGTCAAAACATTTTATTTTATAAAATTTATCACGAAGTTTAAATACATTAGTATTTGGGAACTGTTGGAGACAAGAATAACTTTATAATTAGCTAGTACGTAGTAAAGCCTCGTAAGTAGTAAAGCCTCGTAAGCAACCACGTGTTAGTATTATAAGTGTATAAATATTTCAACAGAGAAATATGTATAAGTACAATTGTCAAACCCTCTTATGATAAATGATATCGGTTATTCGTATACTATTAGCAACTTATCGCCAAAACACATATTTATATATATTGTAAAACTTATTATTAATATTCATTCTATAAATATTCGGAAAGAGAACACGAATAGAGAGGGGTTTCCCCCTTAGGTAAACCGGCTGTCTCTAAACTTTTGGAGGCCGTTGCCCCACATTTCATTATTATGCTTGCAAGCCTTCATTAGGACATGTCCCGATATTATTCATTCGCCAGGAGATCATCTATCCTGGAATGGTTCGCCAGGAGATTACCCATCCTGCAAGGGTTCGTCAGGAGATCACCCATCCTGCAAGGGTTTGCTAGGAGATTACCCATCCTGCAAAGGTTCGTTAGGAGATCATCCATCCTGCAAGGGTTCGTCAGGAGATCACCTATCCTGCAAGGGTTCGCCTGGAGATTACCCATCCTGTAAGGGTTGTTGTTCATACCGTACCATTCGGTATCAGCTCTTTTCACTTATGCATTTATTTATTAACATTATTATTCATTCCAACATTATGAACTGAGATGCCATCTACATCTTTTATTGTATCCCATTTAGCCCTTTGCCTTACTGATTATTGATAACATTAAACACTTAATTTCTTATAATACAATAGTCAAATACTTTCGTAGATATTTTAATGGTAATCTTTATTGTATAATAAAACTTCACACTTTGTAAGTAGTTTATAAATTTGGAAGGTATATCACGTGTCTAAAGTAATACCCACTGAGGTGTGCGAGGATGTGTATGTAATAAAGTATTTTCAAGACTCCGACAGAAACTATTTTTGAATAGTTTGTCAAAGTAGGGATCGATACAATTTACTTCAAAAGAAACTTAAAGATTGATTCAATTTGCTTTATGAATCTTTATACGAAAATAATAAGATAACACCATTTCTTATTAGCTTTAAAATTCTGGTAAACTCAAATGTACAGGAAATACTATTTGTAAAATATTTCTAAGGACACTATTGCTAAAACATTTCATAAGTATTTCATCGAAACCGAAGTTTTATCTTTTGGAGATAATGATGAAATCCTACTACGTAAAGATAATAAAGGAACGTGGAAATGTTCATTTGAATAAACCCAAATCTTTACTCACACTTTGAAAATCATTTCTTTTGACAATTCGGTAAAGATTGCTTTCAAAATATCAACTTTTAAAGACATACTTTCATAAGTAATTGTAATCAAATTAGAATAGAAAAAAGTTCTTAAACAAGACCTTAATCAACGATAGGTTCAAAATATGAAATCAAGCTACATCAACCTTATAATATGAAACTGTTAAAAACGTAGATGTATATGGGAAATAACACAATGGTTGAGACTTGCTCAAAACGTGGTTTTTAATACTTCAATTATGAGATATAAAATGAACTAAAATATCATTGATAAGATTTAATAAACTGTTGTGAAACATTAATAAGAAGTTACCTCAAATAAACATTTTTAACACAATCACCTCAATGGGTTCCTCAATCATTGTATTATTAGAAAACTTCAATAATCATAAGTCTTGTCTATGATTCCAAAATATATTTGGTTAAAACTCTCATAATTCTAAACATTTTATTGTATAAACAAATAAATTGTACTTTAGCAACATAATTCATATTTTATTCATACAAAAAATATAGTACGAGCATAAAAGTTAAGGTTGCTGAACATAAAAGTTACCTTAACCACTAATCAATACTTTATGTTACCCTTCAGGAAGCCCACCATCGTTCTTCGAATAATGCTTCTAATCCTCAACTAACCTCGATGATTAACCTCGATGATTAACCTCGTAAATTATGAAAACAATCAATGATTTTCATCTAAATTCATTTTAAGAAGCTATTCAATATACCCTCTTCTTCCCTTCATCAATTCAACTAGACCTCTCTTAACTAGAAAATCAAATAACCTACTTATAACCCATTTTATAACCATATAAACTCCTTTTAAATTTTACAAAAAGTAAGGGACACAGAAGCACATTTTATTTTGGAACTAAATACTTTGAAATAGTTTAGAAACCCATTTTCCAAACCGTAATACACAAACTTGTTCAAATACAATTTTGGTCATAAACAGTATGGGGTGAAATGCCATTAAACTTGTGGTACTTAACCGTAAACTCGCAAAATAAAATAATATCTTCATAATCGTTTCAATCTCTTTATATTAAACTCATTATTTAAGAAGTATGCGTATTCTCAATACAAATATAACTTCAACAAGATTTTCATAAAGTAGTTGTTATGAACTAACGAACCTTGAAGTTGAAAGTTTAAGTTATAAGGATTTACTTACACAACAAAGGTATTAAAGTACTTGTCATAAATATAGGTCATTCAATTACTACTCAAAGAGTTGTTAAAAGAATAACAAAATCATTAAAGTTTGGTGAGGAGATATATGATTTTACATAAGGAACTATATCATTAGTAAAGAATTGTAAAATGTTATGTTATACTCAATGTGGTAAAAGGAAGACCAAATCAACACTACTCAAGTGAAATATATATACACTGTATTTGAAAGTTATTATTTTAAACTTTGTAAAATCTAAGTCAAGTTTCTATCAACCTAAGTGCATGTGAACTAGTTTTGAAAGTAATTGTTAAACAAAGTTTAGGAAATAAAGGTAAATGATTTACCATCAAGAACTAGACGAAATTTTCATTAATCTCTTAAAATAATATAATTTATAATTATTTCCTTCAAACACTTTGCAAAACAATTCTATCAACAATTTGGAAATTCACCCCAACTTTTAGCAAGAAGCCAAATCGTCTAACAAAATGTCAAATTCAGCAGAAACTTAAGATAGCAATAACTCCTTTATAACAACTCCAAATCAGACGTTTATTGAGCCTAACTTGAGCAAAATTCCGATACGAACAATTTTTGTGAAATAATATTTTGGCTAAAAATGACCAGAAGATGTCGAAAAATAGGTTTTTACGAAACTAGTTCAAATTCTTACGGGAAATTAAAGAGCTAACACTTTCAAAGTTAAATTATCTCACATGCACTTAGGTTACATCTATAACAAGAACTTAACCACTTATCAACACTGATTTGAGTACCAAATTTCACTAATCTCAAAGGATCAAATACTCAAATGGACTTAATGAAAAGATAATACTTTAATACCTTAATTTGGCCCCAATTCATTCTTCCAAACTTTCTTAAGTACTCTATTACTCTATCCCAATCTCTGTCAAGACTCCATTGTCATCTTCTTCCTCAAACTCAACATACATAAACAATTAAAGGAAAAAGTTAGGGTTTGAGCTTACTAACCCAAAATCAGAAATTAGTTTAGGGGTTTTGTTACTTACACTTAAGTGAAGATTGTTCCCTAACTTATTTGCCGGAAATCTCGCCGGAAATCTCGCCGGAAAGTCGCCGGAAAACACCATAAAAGTTGATCTTCAACCTTCCTTCTTTCATTTCCTTCCTTTTCTCTCTCTTTTTTCTCCCTTCGTTTCCTTTTACTGACTTCTATTCCTCTGCTCCTTTCTTATTTTAATTTCCTTTTCCTTTCTCCTTTTTTTCCCCCTACTAAACTCTTTTCCTTATTCTTCCCTTATTCTTTCTTTTCCTCTTTACATGTTTTTTTTTACACTTTAATAATAATTCCTAAGTTATAAATTTCACCCACTCTATTTTCTCTTCGAGTTTCATTTCTATATCCCCGAAAGTTGATCTTATCCACACTTAAGAATAAATTAATGCATAAATTTTGTTTAGCACATAATCAAACACCTAAAAATACGGGCTGTTACAATTCCTCTTTATATATATATATATAAAGTCGGGTTCTGCTAAAAACCTATACTTTGCTGAAAATGAAAACTAACAGTTCTGATTGGAATAAAGGGGGTACATAATAAGATTTAGAAGGGTACATATTACGATTTAAGGGTATGCGTGCTTCTAACATCAAAGTTGTGCCGCCAACATCAACGTTGTCAGTATTTACAAAAAATGCCATGAATTAAGAGCACATGAGCGAATAGAAGGGCAACACCAATGTAGCTGGGTGACAGAGGATGATGATGTATTTCCATAGTATAGTTTTGCCTATAGGTTTTTACATTTCACTTGAAAGGGTTTTTCCTATTTTTGGCTTAGTCTATAGAGTCTTAGATTACTTTATTTTAGAATTTAGTTAATTTAATTTAGACTTTTATTCAGCATATTATTTTCTGTTATATGGCCGAAAATATGTGATGTAATTTCGGTTATGTTTAAGTCTAGTTGAGTTGTAATCCCTTAAAAACAAGATTAGATTAGCTAAGGGATAAGGTTGATCTAGGCGTGTGAAATAAGATAGGAGAGCCGAAAATCTCTATCCTATCTTATTAGATTATCTTCCTTATCTTTAGGATATCTTTTCCTAAATTCTAAGGATTAGTTTTAAATGCTTTCTAGATAGGTTTTTGGATTACTAATTGTGCTAGGATTAGCCTAGTATATATATAGGACCGATTAGCATTAATAAAATCAGATTTTGAAGTATTAAAATTTCATGAGTTTGTACTTATGATTTAAGGTTGAGTACCTTGCTTGTTTAGCATTGAAGAAAGACTGAGATCGATCTTCTACCCCTTTGAACCGAGATTCAAAGGTTACTATCCCTATTTGTTACTCTCTAAACTACACAACCATCACTCTCTTTAGCTAAATATCACATAAAAATCGTTCCTTTAAGTCCTATAACTCTCACTCACTCTAAAACCCTCTAAAGTAACAATCTTTGAGCCCAAAATCATATCAATTGGTGTGGCTGCTGCTGATTTTCGACCATGCCCAACAACGACGAAGCAACAAAGATTGAGGACTTACTTGCTAGATTGCTCGTCACTGAAGAGAAGAACCATCAATATGGTTTACATCTTGTGCAATTACATCACGAACTTGGTGCTATTAAGGCATCTAAGAAACCGCAAGAGGAGGACATTCGCCTTGTTGACCTACCCTCGTTTGATGGCGATCTTGACCCCGAGACCTACCTTGATTGGGAGAGGCGCATGACTCGCCTATTCCAGCATAAAAACCTGGATGATTCACGGAGGTTTTCTTATGCCATCCTCAGACTCACACGACATGCTTCCCTATGGTATGATTCCATGCAAGCCCAACGTGAACGAGAAGGTAAAGCAACGATCTCCACTTGGACTGATGTAAAACTTAAGATGAAAAAGAAGTTTGTGCCACGCTCTTATAAGCAAGATTTATTTTTAAAGTTGAATTCTTTAAAACAAGACCACATGACTGTTGAGAATTACGTTAAAGAATTCGAAAGATTATACATAGCGTGTGATTGTAAGGATGAGGAGGAACAAAAAATAGCAAAATTTGTTTTAGGGCTGCACTCTTCCATCAGATTCCAAGTTGAATTACAACCCCTTACTTCATTTGATGATGTTTGTAACCTCGCTTGCAAATTAGAGCGGCAAAGACACGAACAAAAATCTGGTCCCTTTCGTGGTTTTTACCCCAAAACCGAACCCTCTTCTTCCCATCAACCTACGGATCATGTGCTTACTGATAAAGACAAGGCGGACAAGATTGCTGCTGATCTCCAACGCAAACAAGGCCCTTTGAATCAAGGACAGCAGAAGATGAGGCATATAGTTTGTTTCAAGTGCCAAGGCCTAGGACATGTCGCCAAACAATGCCCTAACAAAATTCTGGTGTCCAGGGAAGACTACTACTTGTTCTTGGCGCAACATGAGGAAGAAATAAGGTCCAAAGACCTTCTATTTACGTCCAATGATGCGTTTGATTCATCATTTTGGGACTCTCAAATAGTTTGTGGACCAGAACAAGCACCAAAAACCTTGATCTTGCGACGTGCTTTACTCTCATCAACTCCCGAAGTGCAAGAGGATGTGCAAAGGTCTAATCTTTGTCACTCTAAGTGCTTAATTGGTGGAACTCTTTGTTCTTTTATTATTGATAGTGGCTCTTGTACGAATGCTTGTGCTTTAACATTAGTTGATAACTTAAAACTGCCTACAAGAAAACACCCCTCCCCTTATAAATTGAGTTGGTTGAATGATGATGGTGGTGTGTGGGTAAAGAAACAAGCACTTGTAGGGTTTCGTGTAGGTGAATACATGGACCAATTGTGGTGTGATGCTATTCCTATGACTGCTTGTTCTCTCTTACTTGGTCGCCCATGGCAGTTTGATAGAGAGGTGATACACAATGGCAAGAGCAATGTCTATTCAGTCCTAATGGGATCCAAACGACTAGCTCTTCAATCCTTACCACCCAAAGTGGCGACAGTTCAAGACACACATGTGGCTGCTCATGTCTGTTTGAGTTCTTGTCATCAAGAATTGCTTGACAGTGCATCTACAAAGAAGGAGAGACGGAATCAAGTGGTGCATATGCGTAAAGGCTCTAATCTGGTTGTGGGGGATAGAGTTTGGTTGTCCCTTGCTGCTCAAAAACTCCATGTTAATCACAAGAATGACGAACCTTTAGATGAAGGACCTTTTGAAGTGGTGGACAAGCTAGGCTATGAGACATTCAAGGTCCTGCTAGGGAATGGTGTGTGTGCTACCTTGACTTCCGTAGATTTAGTTCCTTGTTTTGAAGACACTTGAGGACAAGTGTGCTTTCAAGAGGGGGAGAATGAAGTATTTCCATAGTATAGTTTTGCCTATAGGTTTTTACCTTTCACTTGAAAGGGTTTTTCCTATTTTTGGCTTAGTCTATAGAGTCTTAGATTACTTTATTTTAGACTTTAGTTAATTTAATTTAGACTTTTATTCAGCATATTATTTTCTGTTATATGGCCGAAAATATGTGATGTAATTTCGGTTATGTTTAAGTCTAGTTGAGTTGTAATCCCTTAAAGACAAGATTAGATTAGCTAAGGGATAAGGTTGATCTAGGCGTGTGAAATAAGATAGGAGAGCCGAAAATCTCTATCCTATCTTATTAGATTATCTTCCTTATCTTTAGGATATCTTTTCCTAAATTCTAGGGATTAGTTTTAAATGCTTTCTAGATAGGTTTTTGGATTCCTAATTGTGCTAGGATTAGCCTAGTATATATATAGGACCGATTAGCATTAATAAAATCAGATTTTGAAGTATTAAAATTTCATGAGTTTGTACTTATGATTTAAGGTTGAGTACCTTGCTTGTTTAGCATTGAAGAAAGACTGAGATCGATCTTCTACCCCTTTGAACCGAGATTCAAAGGTTACTATCCCTATTTGTTACTCTCTAAACTACACAACCATCACTTTCTTTAGCTAAATATCACATAAAAATCGTTCCTTTAAGTCCTATAACTCTCACTCACTCTAAAACCCTCTAAAGTAACAATCTTTGAGCCCAAAATCATATCAGATGATGTCAGACACAAGAGGGCAAGGTCGTGTCAATAGTGGTACATGAACAAAGGAAAGGAAATAGATATGAATTTGGTATCTTTTTGAATTTGAGGTTCATTTATCTTAGATTGATTAAAAATCAAAATAAATGATTAAGAGAGAAAGCTCTAAACTTGGTAGTAAGAATAATCAAGAATAATACTAGAACTTAACCCACAAAAGGGATTGGGGTTGTATTGGTTTCATCTCCCAAAGACAAGAAGGAGTAGGAAGCTAGGCTTCTTTTTTTTTGGCAACCATGAGCAAAGAGAAATTGAGGGTTTTGTTCACGTTTCTTATTCCAATAAAAATTAACTATTTGGAATATAGAAATGCTTGCGAATACATAATAAAATACCAAAGTAAGTTTCATAGCCCAATTTAGTAAACACTTTAGCAAATTAACTATTTGGAATACAGAAATGCATTCGAATACATAATAAAATACCAAAGTAAGTTTCATAATCCAATTTAGTAAATACTTTAGCAAAGAGATTTCCATAAAACGAAGAAGCTCAATAATATCGTTCCATAAATAATACAAAATAATTTAATAATATTGAACTTAATTTTATTCCAAAATAAATATCTAAAACTTTAAACACACAATAAGCCTAGTATAATAAATTAAGCTTTAATTAAACCTACTAAACAATGTGCTATTGCACTCTACCACCCTTAAAATAAGTTTCGACCTAAAAACTTAAAAATATGATATCAAAGATCATCACAAATAACCCCATACCACACACTAAACTTCCCATCCCGAATCCTCGATATTCCTATATAAATTTCAAATATCCTCAAATCACAAGTCAAATTTCGTAAAATAGTAATTCATAATCTCATTCCCAAAGTGTTACACAATTTTCAACTCTAACCTTTGTCACCCAAATCATAAACTCTACTTGTCGAATTAATAAATGCACACTCCCAAAGATCTTTTACCTCAGGTATGTGCCTAACTTTGCACACGATCGCAGGGTTGCTTTGATACCATCTGCAACAGCCCAACCCTCCTAAGCCGATAGCCTAACATGCTTAACAATTATAAACCGCTATTAACATCTATCCATAATTATTTATCATAATATAGATGAAACTCGCAGTGGAAACAAACCATCTACACTCGATCCTATACATGTGGGTAATGGGCCCATAAAATAATATCCTTATTTTAATCTCCGGATTGCAGAGTCATTCCAACTCAATTCTCAAAAATAAGACAACTCAATTTCCGGAAAATGATTTGCCACTGTCTTTATTTTTTCATTTATTTGTTTTCATAGAGGAAGGAAAACCATTTTCTTAAGTGTGAAAATTTTCTCCTTTAAAAACGAAAATCATTTTCCTTTTCTTATCAAAGTATGCCACAGTTTCCACCATACTCCTGAGTCCGTAATTCTTCTTATTCATTCTTTCCATCCTTCCACGCCTTTTTACTTTCATTTTGTCCCCCCTATGTTTTCTATCATCAAGCAAACAAAGGAAAATGTGTTTACAACCATGTTTTCCATTGAAAATTGTTTTACTTAGAAAATACTTTTCCATGATTTTCCATGAAATGTATTTTCCGTCAAAATAAACAAAGTCTAAACTTCAATTCTCGACTACTCGAAATTCAATATATTAGATTTCAAATATCCTAAAATCAGAAGTTAAATTTCATAAACTTCATAATCACATTCCCGAATTTTAACACTTATTCTAAACCTCTGTCGCCCAAAACTTAAACTCTAATTACATAATTAATATTTCACATTGCCAAAGATATTTTTCCCTCGTTATGTGGCTAACATAGCACATGGTCATAGGGTTTCTTTGTGACCATTTGTCACAGCCCGACCCTTCTGAGCTGCTAGCTTACGCTTAACAATCATGAACCTCAATTAACCACTATTCCATAATTATTAGGAAAAAGTTATATGAAAGGTACAAACTATGGTTGATTTTCTTTTAAAGGGCCTATCTATTGTTTATTATTCGTAAGTACCAACTATAACATCCCTACAATCCCTCCTTTTATAAACCTCTATAAAA
Organism: Patellifolia procumbens; assembly: GCA_947645195.1. Classification (NCBI taxonomy): domain Eukaryota; kingdom Viridiplantae; phylum Streptophyta; class Magnoliopsida; order Caryophyllales; family Amaranthaceae; genus Patellifolia; species Patellifolia procumbens. The sequence continues at coordinate 12,415,411 of CANSGD010000787.1, forward strand.
CTGAGAAACTACGCAGATGTTACGCAACGCATGATAATATGTAAGGCTAATTAGAGAATACAAAGGAATTCTTTTAAAATATAACTTGAAATACTTTAATAAAACTGAAATAATAAATTGAGTAAATGAGTGGACAACTCAGGAACTATCCCATAGTAGTCCCTTGTTCAACCAATCCAAAGTAACTTTATTGAAATAAGTATATATGCACTAAAATTCTCATCCTGATGCTCATGATTCCCATTCATAACTAGGGATGGCAATGGGTAGGATTTGGATCCGGTGGACCATCACCTGCCTACATCAGTCACTCGTTTAAACCAACTCCCACCCATGGCACCCGTCACCCGTCACCTGTCACCCGTAAGACTATATCCTGTATTCCATCCATCCACTACCTGCAGGTGATAATCCAATTAGAATATATGTCCAAAAAAATTAAATAAAAAATATATGAATGACAATTTATATATTAAGTTCATGTCAAATTGAGATAAGATAAGTTCATGAAAACATATAAGATGATGAAAAGGAAAAAATATTATATTGATGTTAAACCAAGATTGATATTTAAGAAAAATATAAGAAATGGGTGACGGAGCGGGTGGTAAGCGGTTGATGGGTCGGGTGATGGGTGAAAATTTTCACCCGAATTCTATCCATCACCCGTCACTCATTCACCCTTCACCTGACTATACCCATTTAACTAGGTTTTTCACCCATCTTTATATTTTGGGTGAACCAGGTGATGGACCACTCTGGATATTGCTATCCCTATTCAGAGCAACACATGTACCTGAAAGTCATCCTCTAAGATCTGTTCCTCATTCACAAACACATTAATGAATGAGCCGTCACAGGGTCATTAAGGTAAAACAATAACCAAAGGACAAACAAAAAACATACATCAACAACGCTGAGTACATAACACTACTAAGTTAATGCAATAAATAAAAAAGTATGTCATCCTCAAATACTTCGGCTTGCTTTTCCTGTGATTCTATACGCGACAACAAATAACTAAATCGAACATAATTCATTCTTTAATATATTTTGGCAATGAACGGGCACTGTCCTCCACTTGGAGTCATACGAGCTACTATTCCTTGTGTAAGAGGTTCCATACCTAGAGTTACACGAATTTTAAATAACTTGACTCGAGAAGTACACGCTTGTTAGTGAAATGAGAAAGAGGGTGAGAGTGAGTCTTTAGACTCAACGTCTCTGCAAATTCACTATGAGTGACACCTATCCCACTCGAAAATCTTCTTGATAACTTGGAATTCCATAAGGTTTCTTGATAAAATGAAAGCAATAACATTGTCAAGCTATACCAATGCAGCAGTGTAATCCCCCACTACCTCCCCCCTGTTCAATACTCATAGGGGATTGTACCCAAGAGTTTCATTTCCAAATGTCCGATATGTGAGCCACACACGAATATTCTTATCTTCCTTAAACAAGTGATAACAAACAAGTACCATAAATAACCTCAATTCGTATTCTTTCGAGCCCTTGCTCGACTTCTGACCTAAATGACTCATTGAGTCATCTCTTTCTTTCTTAAGGATCCACGATCCAACTAATTCGGTCCTTGCTCAATGGTTCAACTACTTGTGAGACCTTTCTCATAACTTGAACTACTAGTGAGACCTTGCTCAATAACTTTACCTACTAGTAAGACTTTGCTCAACAACGTAACTTTAACTATTCATGAGACCTTGCTCAATAAATTAAATTAATAATGATACCTTGCTCAATAAAGACTCATGTAAGGCATAGCTTCAAGAATTACTTTAAATAAATTTTTTTTAGAAAAAGAAATAGAAGTATATATCATTATAAAAAACGGTACAAGCCTAGAAAGACAACCACCCCTAATTTAAGGCTTAGGACAAAAGCATCAGTATAAGAGAATCCTCACCTTCTAGAAAGGGTTGAAAATTCTTCCTCTTCATATGCTCCTAACTCAAGAGAGGGGGGAACAATCGTCATAGAAGAAGATTACCATAATCTCTTTAGCATCTACCGGCCACCCTAAAAATCACCTCTTTTACACTACTCCCTACACTAGCTAACATCTTGTCAAAAAAAACTTATTTCTCCGACACCATATCTGGTTTAAGGTCTCAGTAAAACAAGCAACATAAATCATAACTATCTTAGTCTTCTTTCTACTAGCTCTTTTAGCTAGCTTAGCTTCAGCTTGATTATCTCCTAGGTTTCTGTGAATCTTCAAAAGTCTCAGGATGGTCTGCCATACATCAACTATATAGAGCATTCAAAAAACAAATGTTGCACAAATGCAACAACACCTGCACAAATCCCACACAAACTATCCTCAGTGATGCCCCAACTATACAACCTATCTTTGGTTGACAATAAGTTCTTTAGAGCCATCCACAACATAAAAATACTCTTAGGAGAGGCTATATTATTACAATACAATCTCTTCCGCTCAAAGGTTGCATCAGTTTCCATAAGCAGCGTATAGGTTTGTGGAATAGAGAACTTCTGCTTATACATAACAACATCCCAATCTTCTCTACCTTTAAGCACTCTCTGCTCTGCACAATCTTCCTAAACATCCATGATCATTGATGGGAGATATCCATGCTAAGTAGATTCCTGTTTTTCATGAAGTATATATGCACCCACTTTACCCATAATTTCTCATTTTGAAAGCAAAGAGCCTACAAATTCTTCAAGAGAGCGGCTTTATTCCACACTACCATGTTTTTAATGTTCAAACCACCAACAGATTTAGGCAAAGAATCACTCCAAGCAACACAAGCTTTCTTAGACTCATCAATACTACTTATCCACAAGAACTTCCAATTCACAGTTTCCACTTTCTTAATGATTTTCTTAGGCAAGAGGAAAATTAGATCCCAGTTGTTTTGCATAGAGCTCAAAATACTTCTATTAGGTGAACCCTTCCAGCATAAGAAAGCATGTGAGCAACCCAAGACTTAACTCTTAGCAGTATTTTTCTCAACCAGAGGCTTGGCGAAATATAGAAAATTTCCCTACTTGAAAAAGGGATTCACAAGTATCTAAAAGGCAAACTTCCAATAGGAATTTGAAGTTCATCACTCAACACAGCTTTTGTCTCATCATTGATTCCACCAAATAGACAACACTCTTCTCAGGTTTAGCAAAGAGACGAGAGACATAAGAAAACTTCGTAGAAGTATCAAACAAACCGTGTAGAGAAGGAGAATTAGCTCTAGCAAACATTGGTAGATCGTCAACAAACATGAGATGAGTTAACTAAGCTTAGCACATTTGGGATGATATTTCAACAAAGATTTACTTTGCAGGCGCTTCAAGCTTCTATTGAGATATTCCATGCAAATAGAAAATAATAAAGAAGAAAGAGGATCTCCTTATCTCAAACCTCTTCTAGCATGAAAGGGATTAGAAGGGTAGCCATCTACGAAGATAGCATAAGAAACATAAGTAACTCACCCATTATCTATTTGTTAAACTTGGAAGGAATCCCTAACTTATTTAGCATGCTTTCCAAGAAGAACCAATCCAATGAGTCATAAGCTTTCCTAATATCCACTTTAATCATAGCTCTAGGAGACATATTAGCTCTTGTATACCCCCTAATGAGCTCGGTGGCCAACAAAATTTTGTATGAAATTTGTCTTTCGGGAATAAAACCTAATTGAGGTTGGAAAACAACCTCACCTATTACTCCTTGTAACCTTCTATTCAACACTTTGTATCATTTGTACTTTTACGCTTGCCAATGCATTTTTTAAAACATTAATATCTTTAATTATCAATAAGTAAAAGATATAAAAAGTGGATATTAAAAAAATGCACATTGAGACGAATCTAACAAAATCTCACATGATTATGTTTTTTCCTAAAATGTAATTCACAAAAGCCAATCAAAGTCTAAGCTGTGAATAGTACACAATATGCAAATGATGCATGTATTGTGAAACGAAGGACGTATTATTTTATATATACAACAAGCAATAGGCCTAAAGTCCTTAGCAATATTGGCATTAAAAACTTTAGGGAAAGAATAACAATCGTACAGTTCACAGGGAGGTGCATGGTATAATTATCAAAAATATTCCAACACAGCAGCAAAAACATCATGTTTAATAAGAGGGAAAGCCTTTTTAGATAACATTGCATCATAGACATCTATCCCTAGAGCCTTCTAATCATCAATACTAAATAAAGCTCTCTCAATCTCATCACAAGTAATGGGAGAACATAATAGTAGAGAAGCTTGTCTACTAACCTGAGCCCCAACTTTGACAATGCTTATGTCAATCTCCTAAGGGAACTATTAGTTGTACCTAAGAGTTTCTTGTAAAATTCAACTAAATGAGACACAATATCTTTTTCACCATGCTCACCAAAGTCACACTTAATAGAAGAGATTCTATTAGTAGCATACATGTCTTTCAAACACCATGATTAAAGAAGTATAGTACAATTCATAAGGAGGTGCATGGTATAATTATCAAAATATTCCAAAACAGCAGCAAAAACATCATGTTTAATAAGAGGCAAAGCCTTTTTAGAAAACATTGCATCATAGACATCTACCCCTGGAGCCTTAGAATCATCAATATTAAATAAAGCTTTCTCAATCTCATCACAAGTAATTAGAGAACATAATAGTAGAGAAGCTTGTCTACGTACTAACCTGAGCCCTAACTTTGACGATGCTTATGTCAATTTCCCAAGGAACTATCAGCTGTACCTAAGAGTTTCTTGCAAAATCAACCAAATGAGACACAATATCTTTTTCACCATGCAAAAGATCACCAAAGTCACACTTAATAGAAGAGATTCTATTAGTGGCATACATGTGTTTCATAGCAGCATGATTAAAAGAAGTATTAGCATCACCTAGCTTTAGTCAATTTACTCTAGTTTTTTGCTTAAGAATGCTCTCATGAATGCTGCTCCATTGCTCTATTTATTGGATATATTCACTCTCTCGCAATTGCAGATTTTCATTTAGAGCTAAGTTTGCATGAGTTTGAATATCCAGCAATTGCACTCTAGCATCATCAATTCTAGTCAGAAGGTCATGGTGTTCTTTTTGATGAAGAGCTTTAATCGCTCTCTCTTGAGAATTTTCATATTATTCCAAACAAGTTGCATGCAAAAACCTCTCTGTCTACTTTTCCAGTGTTCTTGGATCACCTTTCCAAACTCTTTATGTTCATCAATAGCATTAAATAATTTAAAAGGTCTACCTCTAGTGCAAGAGGTCTGAGCTAGCTGTAGTACTAGAGGAGAATGGTCAGATATCCCAAGAGCACAAGAATCCACCTCCACATCAGGGAACTGCTAAAACCATTTCTTGCTCCAAGAGAAGAACCTACTTTTAAGCTCTTTAACACTAGTATCTTCATTAAAAGCCAAAAAATCATGTGTTTTAACATCACTAATAGGGTCGCCATTTTCTCTATCCATAGTGTGAGTAACAGAGTTAAAATCACCTATACACACCCATGGTAAGCTTCAATTATCATTAAAATCAATTAACAACCTCCATAAGCTCCTTCAAGTCTTAGTAGTATGAAGACCATACACAACAGAGAAACAAAAAGCCTGTTTCTTATCCTTATCCACCACCTTAATGTGTATCACTTGCTAGCAATGAAGTTCCTCAACATCTGATAACTGATGTTTCCAACCAATCCAAATCCTCTTTTTAGGAGAGTAATCATAATTATGAAGCCAATGCCAGTCTGCACCAAACTTTCTCTGAATTTTATTAAGGTTGTTCCATCTAACCCTTGTTTCATAAAGATTTATAAGGAAACTTTTATTAGATGAGATAGTCTTCATATTTTCTCTCACTTAATGGGGATCATTAAGACCTCTAACATTACATGCTGTGAGTATCATCATGATAATTTAGGGTTAGGTCTCTTAGCACCTCCAGTATCAAGTGCACATGAACTCTCCCCTAACTGCATACCCAATCTTGTATGAATTTTCATACCTTGGAATCTAAATTGCTTTTCTTTGACTGTAGTCTTCATACTAACAACTTTCCATTCTCCCTCCTCTTCTATTTATTGTTGATTATATTAGCTACTGGAGTAACTAATTCAATAATATTACAAAGAACTGGAGAATTTAGCACTACTTGGACATTCACATTATCCACCTTTTGTTTATATTCAACTGGTTGTTTCTCTTTCACCACCCATTTCTGAGCAATATTTTTTCTCTTTTTATCCTCACTACTATGGCCTACCTTATTATCAAAAACACCATAAAATAAAGGCAACCAATCATAGGTCACTTTTTGTGTTACAGTTTTCCCGTGAGGATCGTCTATTAATATTTCAGCATGTAGTATTTCTGTCAGATCAATTTCAACTAACACCCTAGCAAAGGAGATCCTCAACTGGTTACTAGTACAATCATCTACAAAAAGGCACCCCTATAACACTTTTGATCCTAATCAGTGAATTAGAGCTCCAAAAGTTCAATGGTAGATTAGGGAATCTAACCCACATGGGAATAACTCTTAGTATCTCAGATTGGAAGTCAAAATTAGTAGACCATGGTTTAAGAATTATAGATTTATCATAAAATTTGATGGGCTCCAGAGCACATAATCTCATCTCTGTCTGTTTTAGTCCAAAATTCAACTAGATAATAACCATCTTCATGTTTATAGACAGCGGGAGTGTCAACTTGACTCCAATGATTCTTTATGTAATACACAACACCAGCTAAAGTAGGGTTCCGTCCAATAACATAGAAAATGAGAGCATTCTCCCAATTTTCATTACCCTTCTAATATCCAATCTATCCAATTGAGATACAACTTGACCTTCTTTCCTAAACGATGCTACAAAGCTGAGTTTCATACCTTTCGAAGAAATCTTATTAGCTATAAAACCCTCCCACCCTTTAGCAGCAGCATCCTTTAAGCTTCCACCATTTCCTCTTTGTGCACCCACCCTCACATTTTCAGCTATTTGAATTGTAGTTACTTTCCATTGGTTCTTGAGAAATTGTTGATCTTTTCTCTGAGTTAAACCACCCTTCGATGTACTAGAAGAAGCTCCATCACCTTCACCAGCTAATTAAGACCCTCCTTTCTTCTTTCTCCCTATTAATGGAGTAAGCGCATGATAGCAGAGTTACCTTATCGTGCACCACCAGAGAGAACCAAAGAGAAAAAGATTAGATTTAAATAAACTTTAATCATGCTCAAAAGCAATAGTCAACGATAACATAAGGAATAACTCAAAAAGTTCCATTCTTAGTCTGCTTTCTATGTTCAAAACATAAATCTCAAACAATTATAAGGCGTACGCCTCTCCTTTCTTCTCATGCTAAGAAAATAATCATTAAAAACCACTAAGGTCAAACGTCAAAGGTAAAAGTGTATGTAACTTGCTACGGCGCTGAAATCACCAAATAATAGCCTCAATTGTTTTTATGATGCTTGGAACCTATCAATAACATAATACTATTAGTACTTAACAACAAATAATTCAAGGCTACTAATAAATAAAAATCAACCTTTAAATAATAATAATAAAACTGAATTTTATTTTAAAACGCTGTAAAAACACTGTTAAATCATAAAACTTGAAAACATTTACTACTCAACAAAGCTCAGTACAAACTAATACTTAAAACCCATTAAAAACTAATAATTTATTAATTATAAGACTGCGGTAAATCAATTAACAAAATAAAAATATTTAAAAAAAAATTTGTTTGTGGTTCGAAACCATACACCAAAACATAAAAACTCAAACGAAAAACGATCGGCTACCAAAAAGACAGCCACGTAGGACTGCAGCACAGCGGCTGGCTAGCGGTGGTATCTGGCACACTTGCCGACCACCCAGAAGCCACCAACCGGTGATGGTTGCTGGAAAACCGTAAGGGCGCACGAAGGAACGAAAACGAAGGGAAAGAAAAAGAAAGAAAATGGAGTAAAATAAAAGCCCTTTGCTTAACTTTGATGCTTGAATGATAATCCTACAAAAATGAAAAATCAATGAAGAAAACTAAATCAAATGCTTGAATCAATAGAGGAATTGATTGAGGAAAAACTACAGTTTGAGAGAGAAAAGAGAAAGCATAATTACTCGTTTTTGAAAAAGTGGCAAGTAAATGATAGATGCTCCTCCTTTTATAATGGAAAAAGACTACGTTTTGATTTAAAGGCCAATATACCCTTAATGAAGAAATTACCAAAATATCCTTCTTGATAAAATTACTAAAATACCCTTTTACTGAAAATACTAATTTTTAAATAGCTTTGATACTTAAAAAATGATTATAATTATTTAATTAAATAACTAAAGAATACAGGGGATTACAATCTACTCCCCTTAAAAGAAGTTTCATCCAAAAACTTAAACAAAACGTCCTCTCTTTTGCAACTTTTAACTTTGAAAACTCAACTTAACTACTTTTGATGATCTTGGGCTGCCCTCATCGTCTCTCGGATGTATCTCACTTGATTTAAAGTATCCTTAATCATTTGCAGTCCCAAAGTACCCGTCTCACTAATATCATTCCTACACGGTGTACTACAACATTTTCTACCATATAAAGCCTCGAAAGGAGCCATCTTAATCCTCGAATGGTAGCTATTATTGTACGAGAACTCCATCAAAGCTAACATATTATGCCAAGTTTTCTCTGATTGACCACGTCAGCCCAAAAGCCTTCTGTAAAGATTCCCAATAATGAGATATGAATTGTGAATCTATATCTGACACAATAGTGGAAGGAACTCCATGATGCCTCACCACTTGGTTTATATATAGTTTACCACACTGCTCCATCGACCAGTATTCTCTCATCGAAAAAAACTTGGCTACCTTAGTTCGCCTATCTACGATCACCCACACTTTGGTGTATCCCTTTGTTGTCTTGGGAAGAACCTTTAACAAATCCATTGCCATGTGATCCCACTTCCACTCAGGCACTGGTAACGGTTGAATCGACTCTTAAGGTCTCTTGTTTTTGCTCTTAACCTTTTGACATGTCAAATATTGAGGAACAAATACAACTACTCTCTCTTCATATTGTTCCACCAGAACATTATCTTCAAGTCCTTATATAATCTCCTCCAGGGTGGATAGAATAAATCGTGTTGTGCCCTTCTTTCATCACCTTCTCCTTCAACTCGGTGCAACTCGATGGTATACACCACCTTCCAATGAATCAGATACTTCCATCCTCATAGATACTAAGCTTCGTTGTCTTCTTCTTATCGATCACTTTCTTAATCTTCTCCATTTCCTGATCCCCTTCTTGAGCCTTTAAAATTCCTTACTCAATGTTGATTGGATTGAAATGGCGTTCAAGCATGCTTCTACTCCACCACTTCCAACAATTTCAATTTAAGCTTCCTAAACTCCTCACACAACTTGTCTGCCAATACCAAAGTACTCAAACTATGGTTAGACTTACGACTTAGAGCATCTGCGAATACATTCGCTTTTCCTTCATGATAGATGATCTGGATATCATAATCATTTACCAGCTCTAACCATTTTCTTTGCCTCATATTGAAATCTTTCTGAGTGTACAAGTACCTCATACTCTTTTGATCGATATACAACTTCACCTTTTCTCCATACAAGTAGTGTCGCCAAATCTTTAAAGTAAACACTCTTGCGGCTAATTTTAGATCATTGGTTGGGTAATTTACTTCATACGATTTTAGTTTTTAGAAGCTTAAACTATTACCTTTCTCTTTTGCATCAAAACACATCCCATACCATTCTTCGATGCATCACTATATACTTCCAACTCAGCATTTTCCTCTGGCAGCATCAAAATCGGAGCTGTGGTCAACAACTCCTTAAGCTTCTAAAGGCTTTCTCACATTTTTCTATCCATATGAACTTCGTCTCCTTGTTCATAAGACTATTCGTTGGCTTAGCTATCTTGAGAAATCCTTCACAAAACGCCTATAGTATCCAATTAGACTCAAGAAACTCCTAATATTGGTGACATTCCTAGGTGTATACCATTCACTAACAAGTTTTATCTTTTTTGGATCTACATAAATTCCATCTTTCGACATAATGTGGCCAAGAAATGCCACTTCCTCCATCCAAAATTTACACTTCTAGAACTCTGTGTGCAAATGATGCTCCCTAAGTGTAGACCACACTAACATTAGGTGCTCCTCATGCTCTTGTTTACTCCTCGAGTAAATAAGGATATCATCAATGAAAACCACTATAAATTTTATAAAAATATTCTTGAAATACTATATTCATTAATTTCTTCAAGATTGTTGGTGCATTGGATAACACAACTGGCATCACAGTGAAGTCATAGTGACCATACCTTGTCCTGAAGACAGTCCTTCGATGTCTTAACTTCTCTAGCACTGATCACATTCAACCTGACAGCAGCAGGCACACTAGGTCCAGCTCCGCTCGAAACTATCTTATTGTCCTCATGGGATAGAAGTAAACTATTTACGAAGAGGAATTGTGTTGTCCAGTAAATAAAACCTCAACGATCGCAATGGCTTGTCATATGCAACCTCACACAATTCCGAAAATGACGAATAGGCAAGAGTTAGAGGTAAAGCATGCACAAAGTAATACATAACCTATGCTTAAATGGGGAGAAAAGAAAAAACAATGAGGGAAATCAAAAGAATAATCAAGAAAACAAAAAGTCGAATCAAAATAAGAAGAAGAAAAAGAAAAAGAAAATGAAGAAAATCTATCATCACTATACACCTTTTGCTCTTATGGAGTCAACAAGAGTATCTTGAGGGCCAAGAGAGGTGGAAGACTCCTTGCATGGTGGCGCTTTGAGAATGTAAGGAAAAAATTTGGGAACACAGGAAGAAAAAAGATCAAGCCTCCTTGAAAAAAGGATGTGAGAGGGTGGAATATGAACAATTTCCGCACTTAAAACCTTACCACCATCATATGATTTCTCAATTCAGCCAAATGTTTCTCTCCTTGTTCAATATTAATATCTTCAACCACAACTCAAGACTCTTCTCTCACAAGGGAAACTTGGTCATTGAATGATTAAGGTGGGATAGGAGTTGAGTGAACATCGGAGTCAATCGGGGAAGGAGAGGTAAAAAGGAAATCGAGTGAACATCGGAGTCAATTCAGCCAAATGTTTCTCTCCTTGTTCAATATTAATATCTTCAACCACAACTCAAGACTCTTCTCTCACAAGGGAAACTTGGTCATTAATGATTAAGGTGGGATAGGAGTTGAGTGAACATCGGAGTCAATCGGGGAAGGAGAGGTAAAAAGGAAATCGAGGAATTCACAAATGTCTACGAACTCTTCACCTTCCTCCTCGTGAATAGGATTCATCCAACCTAGGTTTGACTCATCCTTTTCGTCACTACTCCAAAATCCATCATCATAAGGCATATAATTCTTCCTATATGCATTATTTTTCTCTTGATAGGAAGAATGACCATCAATCTCAATCAAAGAACTAGATTCATCAACATCATTTTCACCCTCTTTCTCTTTTTCATCGCTCTTGCGCTCACACATCCCTGCGACAACTCTAGAGTAGAGTCGCGTCTCCTCACCAATTTCTTGATTTGATCAAATAACTCACGATATTGCTCTCCTCCCTTCTCAAAAAACTTATGCTTTGTTTAGATATATAACATAGAAGGAGGGAAAGGAAGGGCGCTTGGGTTCCAAACCTTTTGATATGCGGTCTTACTATAGGGGAAGGGGAGGAAAGAGAAAGGGAAGGAAGATGTATGTCCTATTTTCCCTCCAAAGCTTTCCAATTTTGGAGGGATTAAGCTTATTAAAGAAGGAAGGAAAATGGTCCCTCCTTCTCCCTCCCCTTCCCTCCTCCAACCATTTATCCAAATAAGTGAAATTGTCCCCCTCCCTTTCTCTATTCTCCCTTTTCTTCCATTTCCTCCTATCCAAACAATTTATTAAGATTCGCAAAACTAGATTCTATAAGATTGCCATATTCATCAAGTACTTGAGGATCAAATCGAGAAGAGCTTCGAGAATCAACAAAAGGAGGAAGAATCATTGTAAGCATCAACAGTAGGAGTATGAAAAATCATTATTATAATGTATCCAATCAAGTAAAGGAATCAATTTATGCACATTAGAATGCATAGCATCGCAACCAGAATTGGCTTTATGAGTATCATGATACGGCATTTGAGAATTAAAATTGCAAACAGGAGAGACATTATTGTGATTCATGCAACCATTCGATAAATAAGAATCATAATGCTTTAAATGCATTTCATCATAACTAGGAGAAGGAGGAGGAGGTGTACTCGGGTTTGGTTGAATTTTCCTAGAATTTTTACCCATATCCCACTCATACGTGTCTTAAGCTAACCAAATGTAGTAATCCCAAGCATCATTCGAAGAAAGAGCTTGAAATTCTCCATGATGCATATCCTCAATCACGCATCCAGTAATTTAATTCAACCTCGCATAGGTTATTTCACCTATCTTCCATAGCTCACACCTATGGTTGATTGGAAATGAATCTTGCACCTTAGAAAAATAACTCCAAAATGTCTCGTTCTCGAATTAAGGAATGGTGAAACTAGTCATTCTTGAAAATGTTTCTCAAGATGCACTCGCTTACAAAACCATAGCTAAGCAGGATTAGCAAGGATAATAAATTAATCAACAGAGGAAGGGCATAAAAGAAGGAAAAAGAGTGACTTAGGCTCGAAAATCGCCAATCAAATTCAATGTTAACCGTTGCTTCTCCGGCAACGGCAACAAAATTTGACACGTCTGTTGTACGCGCCATATTAGAAAACTCAAAATAACCTAATATAGGGTAAGCAAGGGTCGAATCCACGAGGAAACAAGGTTAAGCAATGATTGAATTTTGGTTAAGTGAGCTAGGTCTTTTTTTGCAGTTTTAGAGATTTATAATCAACTAAGATTTTAAGAACTATTTAGTAAGCTAATGAACTGAGTATCAAATTTATAATATATAAAAGAAACATTAGGGGTTGGGGAATCACAAGTCAACCAAGTATTAACCAATTGTTAAGCCAAGAGGATTCATTATGGTCAATTAAGGGACGATTTCACTCAAATATTTCTTAATTACTTTCTCAAGCCAAATAAGATGACCTAATCAACCCATTTTACCTATTCTCATGGTAAACTCAACTAATCAAGTATTTCTACAACTCATAGTGAATCAATTAGAGTCCTAGGAAGTTAAATACCTATTCTTATGGTAAAATCAACCTATTGACTAACCTAAGGTCAACTCAAGGCTTCATCTCTCAATCCTTCACCTTGAGTTCCCAAAATATGTCCACATGGTGATCAATCAATCAAACAAGACAATCAATTAAGCTAGCTAACACAATCTCACCTAAATCTAACCCCAACCTTGACTTTTATGGTCAACACATGATCAAAAATCTCACCTAAATCTAACCGCTCCAGGGTCGCTCAACTTTCCAGATTCTTTTGCTCCCAAAAATCTGCGTATGGAGCAATCTCTCCTTGTATTATGGAGCGATCCCCTGGAGCTCCAACTCCAGGGTTGCTCTCCCTCCACTCCAGGTTCCTGCCTCCTTTGCTCCAAAATCCAGCCCACGGAGCGATCGCTCCTCCGTAAATGGAGTGATCGCTCTCCTGTTCTTGCTCATATCATTAAGCTCATGAAAGCACTAGCAAGGGAAAGGTTAGATAAGAGAAGAGGGATGCATATGCAATGCCATGAACTAATGCAACCTACTTAGATGCAAATGCACTAAAACTAACGCAAGACATGCAATGCATGAAAAAGGATGCAAAAGGGAAAGAAATGATGCTAAATGACCTAATTTGAATCTATATGACCTAAATCTACTCCTAATCAGCAACCTATAGCTCACTTGTCAGTTATTATTTTTGTTAGATAGTTTCATGTTAGGATTTCTTTAACTTGAATTTGGTTTGATTAAATTAGTTTCATGATAGAATTATTTGGATTCGAGAATCATGACTAAGATTTGTGCACGTGGGTTACCTTTATTTGAGTTTTCTTATATATATATATGGGGATCTGGTGAAAATTGTTTTCACCGTGAAAACCAAATAAAGGGGTACATCTCGTACATGTTAACATAAAGGGGGTACGCTGAAATCACGTATTTATATAGTTTTTTCTCCCTTATTTACAAGCAAATTTGTGCGTCATTGGAGCTCTTGGGAGCTATTTGGTGCTAACTTTCGTATATAGTTGTGGTTTTGTGTTTTAGTGTTGAATTGAAGGTTTTAAGGAATTTTCTCCTTATTCCCGAGCCATTTGGAAACAACCACGGCTTTACGAGATGTTACGGGACATGTAGGATGGCTCACGAGTTTTATGGATAATTTAGGAGGTCCCAAGACCCCTAAACGTGAAGATTAGAGAGCCAAAGAGTCAAAAAGGAGGTTTCCGTACTCTGATCGGGTAAAAATGGCCCGATCGGGTATAGAAGTTGCGGACCCGATCGGGCAAGACGTGCCCGATCCCATCGGGCGAGCACACATGTGCCCAGGCCCGATCGGGTGTATCCTGCCCGACCCGATCGGGTCGGATGCTCGTGCGTCTTATGTTGGAGCTGCTGAAGAGGCGCTTTCGCTGGGCCATTTTGTACCTCGGCCTGATCGGGTGGATGCCTTGGGCCCGATCGGGTGGGCCGTAAATTTCAGATGATGCTGCGCTGCTGCTATACTAAAGCCCAAAACGCAAGCTGATGACTTCTGTACCTCGGCCCGATCGGGTACTGTGCTCGGGCCCGATCGGGTCTGGCACCTTTTCACGCGGATTTCGACTTTTGTTTCCGAGTTTAATTAGACTTGAGGGGTATTATAAATACCTTTTTCCTCATTATTTAGGGACATCTTTTATTCATCTTTTTACTGCTTTAGACTCTAGTTTATTCTTCATTGTTCGTAGCTTAGTTTAAACACTTAGATTAGTTTAAAGGTGATTGAACCTGTTCCGATTTCAATAAAAGTTCCTGCTTTCTGTCAATTGGTATTCTTTCTTACTCTAATCTCTTTTATTATTCTTAATTGCTTAGTTTATTTATTCAATTATTCATGATGCAATTATTAGGGTTTTACATTAGTTTTGTTGTTATTAATTCGATTATGAGTGAGTAGTTCAATTTCTAGGGATTTAGAGAGGGAAGCCATGTTTATACCATGATTATTTGAATTGCTATTAGTTTCTAGGGTTTGATGAGATAGGTTATGGTGTGATTTGTTCTTATTGAGTAATTAACATTATTGCGCAGTTTCTTTGATTACTTGAGGTTAATAATCGTTTGCAAAGATTCGTCTTACTTTTAGAGGCCTAGTACACACCAGTAATTCTGATTATGTTTGTGAACATGCTGCATATGTTGAATTATGGACGTTGAGACTTAACCATAGCTTGACACGTGTTCTAATCTATCGATTCTCGACCTAGGTTCTGATAGTTGTTTGATCCTTTGATTGGTATAAGCATGGTGGACCGAACTAATTCCCTAGATCTTTAATTCATAGTTAAATTCCGATCTTTATATTGCTTTCTAGTAGTTAATTTTTAGTTCAGCTGAATTCTATCTGATTTTTGTCTGAAGTAGCTTTTTAGCTGAATATTAACTTAGAACTCCGTCTCTCTGTGGATTCGACCCTACTTCCCTTGACTACCATTGTTAGAGGACTTAGGTTTATCTTTGATTAGGTGATTTCGTAAAAACAGAGTCAAGAATTGATTTGCACCTGGTTCCAGCTTGTTTTGTTTGCGTTTTATGAACTTGTGTCTTATGATTTACATAATTATTTAAAGTGTTATTTAGCGTATTGCAATCTGTTGAAACATGTTCTCATGGGTTGAAAGAACTTATTTTGACATATATGATTTTATTTGATTTTATGAACTATGAAATTGTTGTAGTTGCTAGCATGTTGATTTATATCTATATTTTGAGTTGTCGACGTCATAGTGCTCATGGGAGAATAAAACTGCCCTTGGAACCACTTTGCCAAGAGTTATGTATGAGGAGTCTCGTGATTTTCGTTATAATCAACTTCGTACCCAAACTCAATATAATGAACTTGTTGCTTGATAAATGTATATTTTTATTTTAAGTATTATCTTTGATTAGATGTTGTTTGAGGAATGAGTTAGAAATTACCTTAATGTGTCGTCGTGTGTGTTGTATTGGTGTAGTTGTGAAATGTAAAGTATTTTGGAATTTATATGTAACTTTCGAAGAGTATATGGTTATTGGGTTTTATTGTATTGAAAACCATACTTTTAAGTATATTTATTTTTGAAGTATGAAGATATTTTGAAGAAATATTTCAAAGTTTGGTCATTCTTAGATACGAGTGATAAGAGGTTTTTACTGTGTCGTTAAGGCACTAAGAACCGCTTAGCAAACACAATTTATAAACCCAACGAGCAACTACTAAGTACGTAGTAATGGCAAGTCAAGGGTCGAACCACAAGGAAATTGGGATTGAGTTTAGTCCACTAAGTCCAAAACTACCTAAGTGAAGAGTTTTTGGGTTTGAGATTGAATAGATTACCAACTAATTAACTAGCTAATGAATACCGACTAATAATTAAATAGGAGAATTAATATGATAGAGAAAACACTAGAGCTTGGGTTACTCGCATGAACTCGGGCAAGACACGACACAAATGCAACTACGAAGCTATGGAGAATAACATGCAAGGTTAAGTTTCCCTCTAAAGTCCTTGAGTCCTCTCTCGAATGGTCCTCAAGAGTAATCAATTAATCAATCGACTAAATCCTCTCGAATGGTCTTTAGCCAATTGCTTAATGGATTCAATTTGATTGGAAAACCCCTAAATAGGATCCTCTTAATTTCTATCCAATCTCTTGGTCTAGAAATTAAGTTGATTCATGGGAATGACTAGACAACAACAATCAATTAAGAGTAATTGAAATCTAAGCCCTAGCATAAACTTGATCAAGGTCTACCCTAAGGTGTCAAAACACCAAGAACAATGCATATTAGACATGAATAAAGCAATTACAAGAACATCTCAATTAGCCCCTAATTCATGCTTTCACCCAAACCCTTGATTAGGAACTACTCACTAACCATGGATTCTAAGCAATTGAGATTCAATAAATTAAACATCATAAACAAAGCAATGGAATTAGAGGAAAGAGATTGAAGAAAAATTACTTGAATTGAATAACGAATTTGATCTTCAAAGATGAACAAAAGAGATAACTAGTGTTTAGAGAGAGTTTACTGCTAAGAGAATGTAATTAGATACTAATTTTATGAGATAATGACGATTCTAAGCTAATAAAACTAATTAAAAGAGTCATTAAAGTTTGCGGACAAAACGGGTCAAAGCCCGAAAGCAGGTCCACACGGTCGTGTCAAAAACGACACGACCGTGTAGACTTGTTACATAAGTTTCTCAGCGTTCCTTAACAGCTACTGCCTCAGTGTAGAAAACACTACACGGTCGTGTCCAGAATGACACGACCGTGTAGACCTGGCGTCCAAAATGCCCACAGCATTCTCAAAGTTTCTGCTTGTGTCCTCAAAACACTACACGGTCATGTCCAAAGTGATACGACCGTGTAGACCTGATGTTCAATGTGCCCCTCAGCATCTTCAAAGCTACTGCCTGCGTGCTCAAATGGCTACACCGTCGTGTCCAAAGTGACACGACCGTGTAGACCTGACGTCCAATGTTCTTCGCTAGGCGGTTGCAAACTGATCCTCCAAGTGAAAGGCTACACGGTCGTGGCCAATTCCACACGACCGTGTAGAGTTGCTTCAAATTCTTCCAAGCTCTAGCCTCCATCCAAGGGTCTCTAAATACCCAAAGTGCTCCAAATACCTGTTAGTTAGTCTAAAAATCATCCAAAACAACTAAATGAGTAGTGAAGCAACCATTTAGCTCAAAGTAATCAAAACCATGCAATGCAAGACTAAAATGCTCTAAATCTATATGCATCGACACTAAAAATGCAGCATGGATAAGCACAATAAAGTACTTATCAAACTCCCCCAAGTTAGTCCAATTGCTTGTCCTCAAGCGAACAAACGATAGACATAGGGAAAGAGTTCTATGACCCCTAACAATGATACGCATGCCAAGATGAATAATGTAGACCTTCAAACCTTTCCAACATCAAATGCAAAACACTATCAAGCCTCAAAGTTTATAGCACAAGGAAAAGCAACCAATCTTACCACACGTTCTCCCCCAAGCTTGGCTCAGTCATATAGATAGTAGCTTTCACTTTAGTCGTGCGAACTTCTCTCGTGTGTTTAAATAGGTCAAATGAACGCTCAAAGCTCAATTCCAACGACTATATCCTACCATAAGCTTGCATATCATCTCACTCTCCGTCGCATAAAGACCAAAGTTTGCATCAAGAATCAAGAGGACTTAGTCAAGGTTGTATCGTAGGCTTAGGATGAGGGTGTGGTAGCATTTGGGATCGTGGTGTTAAAGAGGGGAAAGTGAAACTTCCAACTTAGTACCTTTCTAAAAGCCCAAAACCAACCCTACACAAACTTGAACGCTCTAAACAACCTTTCACAGGCTCTCCTCTTATTTTAGCATCTCAATCTCCCTTATTGCTATTTTTGAACATACCACAAATCCTTTATTCTAATTTTTTTCTCTTTTTCATTCATTTTTTTTTTTTTTGTGTGGATTATGGTGATTTTAGAGGAAGGGAGAAAATGAGAACTTCAATGAATAGTAAGGAGACGAACTCAAAAAATATCCAAACGCAAAGTCGAACACCTACACCAAGTCATTCTCGTAACACCCATCATTATGTTTCACCCCATCTAAGTAGTTTCACAATCCCCTAGGTAAGGAGATAGGTAATAAGCTAGAGATGTGGTTAACAAAGAAAACAAGCTTAGGCTCACAGGGGCTTCAAAGAAGGATAAGTAGGTGTGGGTGGCCTTTGGCAATGTAGCTCAAGTAACATGAAAGCGTCAATCACATTCAAGATGCACACAAGTCAATCGTATTCAAGGAGAATCAATGCAAGTTCTAGAGAATATTCATCAAGGAAGAGCAACACACAACAAGCAGATAAGACTGAAAAGATGTCAGTCTATAAGGCTATAAAAACATGCTCTCACAAAGGATATAGCTACCAATATCAGTCGAGCCGCACAAGAGGAAGACCAATCATACCACAACCCGACAATTCCTTGGCCTACTAGAGGCTATCAAAGCATTTCCCTTTTTTTATTTTTGTTTACAGGTCATCAAAAAGAACACATGCGTACCAAGGGCAGGGTCCAGCCCTAAATGCAATCTATATGCTCATGCAATGCTAGAGAAATAATCTACATGCACCCTAAACATGATACTAAATATGCAACTAATGTAAACTATATATACATCCTCCCCCAAGCTAAACTACACAGTGTCCTCACTGTGAAAAGTCTAATGAAAACAAAAGCAAGGGGGGTAAGAATCCCGACTCACTGGTCGGGTGGGGGTGGGAGCTAGAGCTACCGGGGTACCAACCACTATGCCTACCCCAATCCTGCAGATCAGATCGAAGCCCTCGGAACTCCGAGGTCATCGCAGAGGCACTGTCCTACAAGGACCGGTAGTACTGCTGAGTAGTGGTTTGGGACTCCTGTAAAGAATGGACCTCTGACCTGAGGGACAGAAAGTCCATGCGTAATCCGCCCATCCCCTGTTGGAGGTCAGCCAGCTGCTGCTCCATAGAACCAAACGCGCCTTGTGGGGCCTGAGCACCCTGTGCTCTCTCTCCTGCTTCTTCTTCTTCTCCTCTTCCTCCATCAACCTCCATGTCAGCCTCGCCACCCTCTATGCCCCGTGGAGGCCACTCATAGTCAAGCTCAAAAATCCAGTTAGCCTGATCATAGATGGGGTTTTTGGAAGGATCTGGAAGGATAGCATAATTCTCATGGTTGACCTTCCAAATATACCCTCCATTCGAGCCCAATGACGAGATCCACCCCATAGTCTGATATGAGCTAAGGTCGATCAGAGTGGATCCTGGGACAGGCTGAAATCCTGCACAATTAATACCACGAGAAATAGCAATCAAAGTAATCATCCCCCCCACCAAGATATCGTCGGACCCCCTCCGGGCTACATCCTCAAGGTGCTCCATCAACCAAGCCCCGAGGTTCAGTCTGGTGTCTCCTATAGTCATGTG
Source organism: Patellifolia procumbens (assembly GCA_947645195.1). Lineage (NCBI taxonomy): Eukaryota > Viridiplantae > Streptophyta > Magnoliopsida > Caryophyllales > Amaranthaceae > Patellifolia > Patellifolia procumbens. Next base: position 12,435,593 of record CANSGD010000787.1, read on the forward strand.
GTGGAGGAAGTACAACTCACGGCCGGTAACTATTCCCATGCTATCCCCCCTGGCGAAAATGGTGGTGCTGATCACCCTATGAGACACCCTAAACCCCGGACTCACAACGTGGGAGGCCTTGGCCGAGCTAGGGATGTAAGGAGAACGGGAAGTCAATTGCTGCCAAAAGAACTGCTCATTGTAGGATGACACCCACGCACTCTTAGGCCCTATGACCCAACCCTTTGGCCACCCAAATGCGTCATTCACGGCCCCTATGTTCATAGTGTAGGTATGACCGAGTAGGTTGAAGGTCATGGTCCTAGGGTTCCGACTTCCTTCCGCTCTACGAACGGAAAGAGTGGAGAGGAACTCCAAGGTGAGATTTTTATAAGTGTAAGCGTGCAAGTTTAGCCAATTCGTCCACCCAACCCCATAAAAAGTTGTTGAACGTCACCTTGAACCCATAGGGCCGCGGCGGCATTCGCATCATAGAACTTGGTCGGGCGAATGTTTCTCCTAGAAAGTCTCATAAAAGCTCTTAGATGGTCGGGATTTGTGAAATTAATCCCGAGGGTGTCAATTTTTGGAGGATGGATGGGGGGTGGAGGTGGTGGTGGTGATTGGTTGCGGAGATTTGATGTACTAGTTTGCCTTGCCTGGTTCCTACGGCTGCTAGAGGCCATGATAACAATGAAATGTCAAGCAAATGGTCAAACAATCACAACAAATCACAACAAACCACAACAAACCACAACAACAATCCATAATAAGATGTGCCTTACCAAAGAACAAGCAACACAACCCAATTCAAACCGAATCTATTGTAAACTAGCAACAAACCACAAATTACAACCAATCTTCAATAAATTTCAAACAAAAAGTAAGAAATCATGAGAGGAAAGTGTATACCGATCTAATGGTGGGAGTAAATCCCGCAAATGAACCTTCGGCAGTGGTTACTGATGATGTTGAGTGAAGATTGTCCTCCAATTGTAAAGAAACTCCTAACCAAGCACTTTCCCCAAATTGGAGAAGTTAGGGTTTGTGGAAAATTTGGTTTGTGGAGGAGAAAAGGATGAATAGAGGTAAGTGATGAAGGTTTGATAGGGAATGAGTGATTTTAATGGTGGATTGGAGGTGAGTGAGTGAGTAGGGAGGGAGATTGGAGTAGAGAGGAGAAGGGTTTAGTGAGAGAGGGAGGAGGGGTTCGAAAATTTGATGAAGAAATTATGAGGAACCAAACCCTTTGCCCGTGTTTATTAACGGCAGCAGCAGGGGTACACGGTCGTGTCGATTTTGACACGACCGTGTTGCCCAAATTTTCTCGAGGCAGGAACTATTGTTCTACAGGGCTACACGGTCGTGTAGACCTGCAGTTAGGCATTCTCTCGTACTACCCTTTTTTTTTTTGCTTTGTCTCCCCTCTTTTTTTTTGTTTTTCTTTTCTACTTTTTTTACAATAAATTATACTACACTAAAACAAGAAAAATAAAATAAAAAAAAAAAGAAATGAAAATAAATCAAACTACCTAGTCCTAAAAGAAATACTTGGGTTGCCTCCCAAGAAGCGCTTCTTTAAAGTCATTAGCTTGACTATGAGGACTCACCTCTCAATGATGGTGCTCGGGTGAGCCAAGTATCAAACATCCCACGAAACCAATGACATGGTTGTCGTGGTAGAGCTTCAAGCGTTGGCCATTAACCAAAAAGGGCCGCTCATCCCCACAATCTCATATGCTCCGTAGGGGGTAGTCTTTACTACTTCAAATGGCCCCGACCACTTTGATTTAAGCTTTACGGGAAAGAGCTTAAGCCTTGAGTTAAACTACAAGACTTTGTCCCCAACCCGAAATTCTCGTTGTTGTATCCTTTGGTCGTGCCACTTTTTTGTTCACACCTTGTACAAGCGCGAACTCTCATAAGCATCAAAGCGGAGCTCCTCTAGTTCTACCAATTTCTCCGTTCGAGCTTCCCCCGCCAAAGTAAGATCCATATTAAGCTCTTTAATTGCCCACCAAGCCCGATGTTCAAGTTCAACGGGCAAGTGACAACCCTTACCATACACAAGATGATAGGGAGTGGTGCCTATAGGAGTTTTGAAAGCGGTGAGAAGGGCCCAAAGTGTATCATCTAGCTTCAAAGACCAATCCTTCCTAGTCTTGTTCACCACTCTCTCAAGCACATTCTTCACCTCACGATTCGAGACCTCAACTTGGCCTTGAGTTTGGGGATGGTATGGAAGTCCCACCTTATGATTGACCCCATATTTCTTCAAAAGAGCTTCCAATTGCTTCTTAGCAAAGTGCGAACCTCCATCACTTATCAACACACGAGGCACTCCAAATCTAGGAAAAATGATCTTCTTCAAGAGCTTCATGACAACCTTGTGATCGTTGGTGGGGGAAGCGATCGCTTCAACCCACTTGGTCACGTAGTCCACCGCTACAAGAATGTACATATTCCCCATGATGGCACGAAGGGTCCCATGAAGTCAACTCCCCACACATCAAAGGGCTCAACCTCAAGAATATTTTGTTGCGGCATCTCGTTCCTCTTGGTGATCCCACCGCTTCGTTGACACCTATCACAACTCAAGACAAATCCCCTAGCATCCTTTTGCATGTATGGCAATGATTCAACACAGAATGAATCTCATGATTGGGCACACACCTCCTAAAAACCAATCAGCACACCGTTTGAACAATAGAGGGTCGTCCCAACAGTATCTACACACCTCCTTGAAGAACCTCTTCCTTTGCTGAGAAGTAAGACCACGAGGTTCAATCTCACAAGCCAAGTAGTTCGCAAAGTCCTCAAACCATGGGACCTCATTATTTATGATAGCAAAGAGGTGTTCTTCCTTCAAATCATCATTGATGGGGCCATCCTTTAGATCAACATCTCTCTCATCAAGGGAGAGGCGAGAGAGATGGTCAGCAACCAAATTTTTCGTCCCCTTCTTCTCCTTCATCTCAAAATCAAATTCCTGAAGAAGTAGGACCCACCTAATGAGCCTTGGCTTTGAATCCTTTTTGCTCATCAAGTATCAGACCGCATAATGGTCTGTGTAGACAATAGCCTTATTGAAAGTCAAGTACGAACGGAACTTATCAAATGCAAACACCACGGCCAACATCTCCTTTTCCGTGGTGGCATAGTTCCGTTGTGCGTCATCCAAAGTCCTACTTGCATAGGCTATCACATGAAGCTTTCCTTCCTGTCGTTGGACAAGTACAACTCCAATTATGAGCTCGCACAATAGGAGCAGAAGTAAGGGCTCTTTTTAAAGTTTGAAAAGCCTCCATGTAAGACTCATCAAATCTAAATTCAACTTCCTTTTGAAGTAGATTCGTCAATGGTTTGGCAATTATAGAAAAATCCTTGATGAAACGCCGGTAAAAACCCGCATGTCCAAGGAAAGCACGAAATCCTGTCACCGAATTTGGTGGCGGGAGTTTCTCTATTACCGAAACCTTTGCCGGATCTACCTCAATGCCCTTACTAGACACTTTATGACCAAGCACAATACCCTCTTCAACCATGAAATGACACTTTTCCCAATTCAATACTAGGTTCGTCTCTTGACACCTTTTCAACACAAGTTAAAGATTAGCAAGACATGTGTCAAAAGAGGAACCACACACACTAAAGTCATCCATGAAAACCTCAATAGAGTCCTCCAACATGTCAGAAAAGATCACCGTCATACACCTTTGAAAAGTAGATGGGGCATTACACAAACCGAAAGCCATCTTTCGATAAGCGAATGTCCCATATGGACAAGTAAAGGTCGTTTTCTCTTGGTCATCCGGATGAATCGGAATTTGAAAGAATCCGGAATAACCATCAAGAAAACAAAAGTGTGAATGACGGGAAAGCCTTTCCAACATTTGGTCAATAAAAGGGAGTGGGAAATGATCTTTTCGGGTGGACTTATTCAATTTTTTGTAATCAATACAAACTCTCCACCCAGTCACAGTTCTAGTAGAAATAGTTTCCCCTTTCTCATTCTCAACAATAGTCATGCCTCCTTTTCTAGGAACCACGTGAATTGGGATCACCCATTTGCTATCGGAAATAGCATAGATGATTCCCGCGTCACGCAATTTCATAATCTCCTTTTTCACCACCTCTTTGAGGTTGGGATTAAGTCTTCTTTGAGGCTCAATAGAGGAGGCATTACTATCGGTGAGATGGATACGATGCATAGCAAGAGAAGGGCTTATCCCTTAAGGTCATTAATCGAATACCCAATGACATCCATATATTTTCTCAATATCTCAATCAACTTAAATACGGAGATGTCATCAAGAGCCGAATTGACAATAACAGGATAAGCACATTCATCATCAAGGAAAACGTATTTAAGGGAGGGGGGAAGGGGTTTGAACTCTACCTTGGGAGGAGGCTTAGTACTCTCCTCCTTAGCAACGGAAGTGGCTAGGACCTCAAATCCCGATCCAAGTGTTTCCTCAACGGTAGCACCATCGAGAAGCATAGAGAACTCGTTCACCTCTTCCATATCTAAGCTCGGCTCCTCAGTGATAGATGCATAGAGCTCATCCTCAGTGTGTACTTCCCTCTCAAATACCTCCATCTCACTCTCCACATGACTAACTCGGTAAACCCTCTCAATCATAGGCTTTCTCAATGTCTTGGAGAACTCAAAGACAACCTTTTCAATGGCGACCTCAACAGTGATGGTGTCATTTCTACAATTTATCACGGCGTCCAATGTCTTAAGAGCCTCCCTTCCAAGAATGAGAGGAGTTTCGGGATCCTCCTCCATGTCCATGACCACAAAATCACAAGGAACAAACACCTGCCCAACTTGGATTGGAACATCTTCCAACTCCCCATGCGGTCCACACAGTCGTGTCAAAAACGACACGACCTTGTAGACCTGTTATATAAGTTTCTCAGCGTTCCTTAACAGCTACTGCCTCAGTGTAGAAAACACTACACGGTCGTGTCCAGAATGACACGACTGTGTAGACCTAGCGTCCAAAATGCCCACAGCATCCTCAAAGTTTCTGCTTGTGTCCTCAAAACACTACACGGTCGTGTCCAAAGTGACACGACCGTGTAGATCTGATGTTCAATGTGCCCCTCATCATCTTCAAAGCTACTGCCTGCGTGCTCAAATGGCTACACGGTCGTGTCCAAAGTGACACGACCGTGTAGACTTGACGTCCAATGTTGTTTACTAGGCAGTTGCAAACTGATCCTCCAAGTGAAAGGCTACACGGTCGTGGCCAATTCCACACGACCGTGTAGAGCTGCTTCAAATTCTTCCAAGCTCTAGCCTCCATCCAAGGGTCTCTAAATACCCAAAGTGCTCCAAATACCTGTTAGTTAGTCTGAAAATCATCCAAAACAACTAAACGAGTAGTGAAGCAACCATTTAGCTCAAATTAATCAAAACCATGCAATGCAAGACTAAATGCTCTAAATCTATATGCATCGACACTAAAAATGCAGCATGGATAAGCACAATAAAGTACTTATCAACAGGCGATAGGGAACCTAATCTGTAAGTCATTCTGGAGGTTGCGATCTAACATTTCTTGAGGAAGTGGGTTGCATTCACTAGCATTCTATTATTTATGTTTATTTGAAGTGATTTAGAAAGTATTTGAAGGATTATTGAAGTTATTTGTCTTATTGTTATGATGTATTGGACTAAGTAAATGATGCATACTTGTTATTTTTATGAGCTACTTATTTAATTATTTCCTTTGACGCATGATGGTTCTTAAGTTAACATTAATATTAACTTTGTTATTAACTTCTATATGAATACTGATTGAGCTGGGAGAGTTGTTAGTAACTCCCTAGTGTATTGTTTTGTTTATTATATACTCGCAGACGATGATACAGTGTAGGATTATTACTTCTGGCTAGATAATGTGAGAGTTGGTCGGTTTCATATGGATATGATGCTTGTTATTGTGACCAACACTTTGAGTCTGGCATTAACTTAACCCTATTAGATATTATTCATTAACAAAGGAATCTAAATGGATTGGGATTACTAATAAGACTTGCATAGGATATTATTAGCCTTGTCTTTTTTTTATTTAGGACTTTGCTAATATTATCCTTATCTCCATAATCGTCGTTGTAATAGTCGCAGTAATGGCATATAGTTATGTGGGTTTTGTCAAAATTATCCTATTTCCTTTTGGACCTTGAATTGATTGACTTAACCTAAGTCCTTTTGAGTCCATAAGCTTACAATCTTCAAATTTCTTAGCCCAAATTTGCATAAGTCTATGATCATTATATGGGCTTGCTCAAACTTATCTGTTTTCCTTTTGGGCCTTGACTGACTTAGCCCAAGTCCTTCTGAGTCTATTATCCTTTTGTATATGGGCTTCGTTGGACTTATTCCTTTTGCTTTTTGACCTTAGTTGACCTCGCCCAACTCTGTTTCCGTCCATGTTAATTGTAGGCTGACTATTAGGAGTTAGACATCGAATTAATGACTAATATATATATGTGATTGGTTGCGTAAGAAAAGTCTAGAAGTTTTGATAAATTTTATTTCATTCACTTGGAATTTAATTAATCTTATTTTCTAAGTGGGCTTTGTTCGATTAAATCACGAGTGGTTGAAATTATTTATTTGATTACTAAACAGACATTTCCAGCCTTGTTCTTTAATCTAGAATTTGTTTATGTAAAGGTGATGATAAAGATTTTTTTATTATCCTCTACATAAGCAAATTTGTAAGATACACCTGTTAACTCGTTATTGAATACTTTGGATTCTATATCTAAGTGTAGATACATTCTCTCATAGTCAGTAGTCGCATGCTAAGATACAGAATACAGGATGCAGGAGAACATGAAGCAGTGTGTAATGCTTTGAAGTCTGAATACACATAGTTCATAATCAATGAACTCAATCTTCTTTGGACCATCCAAGAGATCAAAGATTTAGCCACGTAACTAAAAAGCGGGGAAGAGCCCACCACCCACTACCCCCCCCCCCCGCTCCATTGCTGAAATAGGGCCTAGGGACAGATATGATAATTGGTTTAGGTAGGGCGGTCGGCGTTCCTGCGATTACAAAGTTGTAGTGGACCAAGTTCAACAATTACAAGGAAGAAGTAGCTCTTTTCTTGTGGAAATATGGCACTATTAGTTCTAACTTCTAACTATGGATAATTAGCTTTTAAAGGTTCCAATTGTATTATCTTAGCACCTCCCAACTTTGAAGGGCTTACTCCAAAACATTGGGTCATTTTATTAGTTATCATGTTAGGTCGATAATGATGGCACATGACACTCTTCCATTTGCCTTTTTTTCTATTGACCCATATATAGAAGCATTTCAATTTTCGTTTGTCAATTTAAAAAGCAATGTGAAAGATCATTTTGTGAAGAGACCTCAAATATTATGATTTCTTTGAAATGATCAAAAGTTGAGACCACAAAGACAACCAACTATAGTTCATTTTTTCCATCCTCTCATTGCAAAGCGATATGTGGTGTTACAAGTCACGAGTTGATTGTACGTCATGTCACGCGCAACTTGATATGTCACCTTCATTAAAATCAATCCGAAAAAACTCCAGGATTCGAAGTTGCAACCCATCACTTTAAAAGTCACCACTCAAACCACTAAGTTATTCTTATTTTGTTGTTACTTCTTTGTTTATATTTATGACTCGATAGACGTTCATGGGCCCAAAAAAATTAAACACCTTAAAGCCTCCTTCCCATACCGGTGTAATTAGCATATGTGGGCATCGATCGGGCCCAAAATTAGGTGGGAATAATAATCATAGAAGTTTGGAATTATCAATTGTAGGTTTGTAATGCTAAACGCAACCATTAATTATAAAACCCAACTCTCAAAAACCCTCATTTCTACATTCATTTAAGAAAAGTATCTCATATCTCCTCCTGTTACTCCAGATATCAAAATATTATGACAATGTTTACACATCAATTGATGTAGTGTATAATTTAGTGTATTTAAGATTTCGGAAACCACTGTTAATGTTAAAAAAATATACCTACTTCAGTTAAAATTTATTCTTTCAACCTAAGTTGTAAAAAGATTGGAAGGTTTTTGAGTGGCTACAATAAAATTTAGACACTATAATAGATGAAATCTTAGCCCTTCGTTTTTGTAAATTGATCATGTCCATTGATTACTTTGACTCTAAAAAATACTGATTTTTAAAAGGAAAAATTGACTTTAATAATCCCAACTATGTCCGTCCCGCTCAAAATAATCCCAACTATGAGTTATTCTAGAATAATCCAAACTATTAGGGATACCTTCCCAAAATAATTCAAACTTTATTTTTCTTGCCTTCAATGATCCATTTTGGGACTATTATACATAGTAAATTTAAGAATTTGGATTACTTTGAGAAGGTACCCCCAATAGTTTGGATTATTCTGGAATAACCCATAGTTGGGATTATTTTGAGCGGAATGGTCATAGTTGGGATTATTCAAGTCAATTTTTCCTTTTTTATATCGGATTTAAAAAAATCACGTTCTTCTCCACAATCTCTCTGGTTCTTCTCAACTCCAACTTCTCTATCTCTCTAGTTCTTCTCTGGTTCTTCTCAACTCCAACTTCTCTATCTCTCTAGTTCTTCTCTGGTTCTTCTCAACTCCAACCTCCAACCTCTCTATCTCTCTGATTCTTCTATGGTTCTTCTCAACTCCAACCTTCAACCTCTCTATCTCTTTTATGCATGACCTAACTCCAAATTTATGAACATTAAAAAACCCATAAAATCGAAAGAAAACGTACAGTCGTACGAGCAACAAATAAATTGACGAGGGCCATTTCGGCGAGAAAGCTCCGAGAAAAGGATAATCCACAATCGAATTTGGCTATTATGCAGTAGAAATCACCATTGTAACAACCCAACTTCCCGAGCTCCTAGCTTTAGATGCTTATTAATCTCAAACCTAAAGGAACATCAAACCGATAATAATCGATTATAAAGTAAGATGAAACTTGCAGCAGAAACAACCTTAAATACGGGATCCTGGACCTGTGGGTTATGGTCCCACAAAACAATATCTTTTATGTAATACTTCAACTACAGAGTCACTCGATCTCAATCCCAAAACAAAAAAGTAAATCACAATATAACTCATTGTAACAAACTCCTTAAATACAAACTTAAGTCTCGGACTTTAACCCACAATATACAATCTGAATCAGAACTTTGCTCTTAACTTGATTTTGGCTTCTAATATAATCCCGCATCAAAGTTAGACTGTATCACCCACCAAGTGACAGGCCACAAAAATGACAAATCAATCAGCAAAGCTAAGTACACACTGTATAATAGGAAATACAAATTTAGGTGTATTTTGAAAATTAATTGATAACACATAGTTCATTCTAGTTCTTGATCCTTGATTGGGCTTGTGTGGTTCTTGGCTACCATTCTTTCTTGTTGGCGTGTGATTTGTGTTTTTAGCGTCGCATCTTTGTTTCTTTTAATCTTTTATCATGTCTAGAGTGGAAAAACTAGAAAAAAATGTTGTATGATTTGCTTGTTGCTACTGAGGAGGACCGAACTAGGGCTAGAGAAGATCGAGAAAGGGCTAGAAGATTGGAAATGGCCCATCTAGCACTAGTTGATGTAGTTAAAACGAAAAAAACCCTAATCATGTTGATTATAAATTTGATCCTGATGTTGTGCAAACTGTTAAATCTACTTATGATGATGATAGGGGTATTAAATTAGATGAATTTACTGGCGATTCTAATCCTGAAGATTTGCTTGAATGGATTCGACAACTTGAGAAAGTTTGTGAATATAGGGGTTTTGATGATGAAAATAAATATAAAATTGCCACCATTAGACTAACTAAATATGCTGGAATTTGGTTAGAGAGTCTAAAATCGAAAAGGACAAAACTTTGGAAAACCTAAGCTTGAAAGTTGGGATAAGCTTAAGAAAAAGTTGAAAGAAAGATTTATTCCAAGTGATTTCATTCAAAGGCAATACATGAAAAGCGTGATTTAACTCAAGATTCTATCAATGTTCATGACTATACTTTGGAATTTGATAGATTGTGCTTGCTTTGTGGTAATGAGGAAGTTGAACAGGAAAAAAATGCTAGCTTTATTGGAGGACTTAATAAATCTATTGCTAGAAAGATTGATATTGCCAATTATAGCACTTTTGATGATGTATATCAATTGGCCTTGAAATTTGAACGTCATGAACTTGAAGAAAAGAAATCCTATGGGGGTAAGGGCGCCACTTTTAAAAACCCTAATCCTATGTACCCTTAATCTTCTAAGACCTTTGAAAATAAAGTAATTCCTTCTAAGGGGGATTACAAGGGGAACGCCCTAAATTGGTTATTTCCAAAGAAAAATTTGATGATACTCGAAATGCTTTAAGTGTCAAGGGAGGGCTCATATTGCTGCTAATTGCCCTACTAGAAAAGCTCTCACTATAAAACAATACATGGCTATAGAGGAGGAAGAGAGGATTTATGATATTGTTTTGGAAAGTGACCATGAAATTGATCTATATGGTGATGACACTGCATATGCTGAAGATGACACTAGGATGATTGGAGTTATTAGGAGAACTTTACATGTTGATCACTTTCCTAATCATGAACAAAGAGAAAAATTATGTCATACTAGATGTAAAATTGGTGAATTCTCTTGCAATGTTATTATTGATAGTGGCTCATGTACTAATGTGGTGGCATCTCATGTGGTCTCTAAGTTGAATTTGGCTATTAGAGATCATCCTTGTCCTTATAAGTTGAGTTGGTTGGATGAAAAAACTGGTTTGATTATTAAAAAAGCAAGCTCTTGTTTCTTCCTCTATTGGGAACTATAAAGATGAATTCTGGGGTGATGTGCTTCCTATGAGTGCTTGTCATATTATTCTTGGTAGGCCTTGGCATTTTGATTGAAAGGTTATTCATGAGGTGGCAACTAATTTGTATTTTGTTTTGATGGGATCCAAGAGGATTCGACTTCTGCCCTTGTCTCCTAGTGCTATGACACCTAAAAAGGTTCTCTTTCGGCCAAAGAGTTTGAGAAAGAGGTTTATAAAAGGTCATGGTTATGCTTTGTTTGTTAAATGTACTTTAACTAATGATGTTTCTATGAAAGATTCTAACCTTGCAGCATTGTTGGAGGAGTTTGGGGATGTTTTTCCCGAAGAATTACCTCAAGGGCTGCCCCCTTTGAGAGGAATTGAGCATGCTATTGATCTAGTGTCAGGCGCACCTTTGCCTAATAAACCAGCTTATAGATGTGATCCTGTGGCCTCTAAGGAGCTACAAAGACAGATTGAAGAGTTGATTGATCGAGGCTATGTGAGAGAAAGCATGAGTCAATGCACCGTTCCTGCCCTTCTTGTTCCTAAGAAGGATGGTACATGGAGGATGTGCATTGATAGTAGAGACGTCAACAACATCACAATTAAGTATCATTTTCCTATGTCAAGTTTGGAAGACATGCTTGATGAGTTACATGGAGCCTTTGTGTTTTCGAAGATTAATCTAAGAAGTGTATATTACCAAATGAAAATTCGAGAAGGAGATGAATGGAAGATAGCTTTTAAGACCAAACAAGGTCTATATGAGTGGATGGTGATGCCCTTTGGTCTTTGCAATGCTCCTAGTTCTTTTATGAGACTTATGAATGAGGTATTACGTCCCTTTCTGAACAAGTTTGTTGTTGTCTACTTAGATGATATCCTTTTTTATAGTACTAGTATTGATTCTCATTTAGCTCATTTAAGACTTTTGTTTGAAAAATTGAGAGAACAAAAATTGTATGGAAAGATGGAAAAGTGTTACTTTCTTGTACCTAGTATTGCTTTTCTTGGCTATATTGTATCTATGGATGGAGTACATGTTGATCTAGAGAAAGTCAAAGCTATTTACTCATGGTTGGTGCCAACAAATGCTCATGAATGTCGAAGCTTCCACAGCTTGGCTTCCTTTTATAGGAGATTCATTAGAAATTTTCAACTGTTATGGCTCCAATAACTGAATTGATGAAGAAGAGGGAGTTTTCTTGGAACTCTCATGCTCAAAAGGCGTTTGATGAAGTGAAGAAATTGCTTTGTCATGCTCCTATTCTTGCCTTACCAGACTTCAACAATTTGTTCGAGGTGGAGTGTGATGCTAGTGGAATTGAAATTGGGGCAGTTTTGCTTCAAGAAAAGAGGCATATTGGTTATTTTAGTGAGAAGTTGAGAGGTGCTAAGCTCAAGTACTCCCACTATGATCGAGAATTCTATGCTATTGTAAGGGCCTTAGATCTTGGTCTTATTACTTGAGGCCTAAGCCTTTCATTCTCCATTCATATCATGAAGCACTCAAACATATCCATCGGCAGCAAAAGCTCGACCATAGGCACGCCAAGTGGGTTGAATTCCTACAATCCTTTACTTTTTCTTCTAAGTATAAGGAAGGTAAGAGTAATGTTGTGGCTGATGATCTTTCTAGGCGATCTTATCTCTTAATCATGGTTGATGCTCGAATTCTAGGGTTTGATCACTTAAAAGAATTGTATGTTAATGATGATGATTATAATAGTTCTTTTAAAAACCCTAATGGCATGTATGTAGTTCAAGATGGATTTTTGTTTAAGGGGAATAAGTTGTGTATTTCTAAGAGTGGCGTGAGGGAATTGCTTGTGAGAGAAGTCCATAATGGTGGGGTGGCTGGTCATTTTGGCATTCAAAAGACCTTAGATACTTTGAATGAGAGCTTTTTATTGGCCTAACATGGTGAAAGATGTTCATATGGTGGTTAGTAAGTGTGCTACTTGTCAAAGGTCTAAAAGTACTTTTCATAAAGGCCTTTATACACCATTGTCAGTCCCTAATTCTCCTTGGGATAGTGTGAGTATGGATTTCATTGTTGGACTCCCTCGAACTCAAAGGGGAAAGGATGCTATCATGGTTGTGGTAGATTGTTTCTCTAAGATGGCACACTTTATTCCTATGCATAAAACTGATGATGCTTTACATGTGGCGGATTTTTACTTTAGGGAGATCATTCGTTTGCATGGTATCCCTAGAAGTATTGTTAGTGATCGTGATTCAAAGTTCCTTAGTCACCTTTGGAGGAGCTTATAGAAGATGGTGGCAACTAAGTTACTCTTTAGTACGAGTCATCATCCTTAAACTGATGGCCAAACTGAAGTAACTAATAGGACCCTTGGAGCTTTATTGCGTGGCTTGGTGAGCAAGACACAAAAAGATTGGGATATGAAGCTAGCACATGCTGAATTTGCTTACAATCAATCTCATTCAACTACAACTTCTCAATCTCCATTTAAAGTGGTCTATGGTATCAATCCTTTTCTTCCTATTGATTTTATTGTACTTATCAAATCTGAAATTCATGTGGATACAAAGAAAAGGTTCGACACTTTCAAGAAGACATGTGAGCAAGTCAAAGCTAGAATTGAGAAGATCAATGCTCAATACAAAGAGAGGGCAAACAAGCATAGAAGGCAACCTAAGTTCCAAATTGGCGATCTAGTTTGGATTCATTTGAGGAAGGAGAGGTTTCCAAGCAAAAGGAAGAACAAGCTCATGCCTAGAGCCGATGGTTTATTCAAGGTTCTTAATGTGATTGGTGATAGTGCCTACAAGATCTAGCTTCCAAGTGATTATGGAGGTGTGAGTGCCACATTTAATATTGGTGATCTTAGTCCTTACTATGATGATGCAAATTTGAGGACAAATTCTTTTGAAGAGGGGAGAATGATACAAGTCAAGGTCCAAGTCAAGAAGTAAAGTCAACACTTGGAGATGAACCTATTTGCTTGGATCTTGAAGCCTTTGAATTCAAGCTAAATGACAATTCTTCCTTTGTGTCCATGATTTCTTGGAAAGATGATCCTAGCATTGAAAAGTAATATGGGGCGTTCATATAAAGTCTTATTGAGTCCTTAAGAGTCTTAGTTAATTTTATTTTAGACTTTTATTAAGTATTTTAATTTCTGTCAATATAGCCGAAAATATGGTTAACAATTTCGGTTATATGGAGTCCTACTTGAGTTGCAATCCCTTAAAGATAAGATTAGATTAGCTGAGGGATAAGGATAATAGTAGGCGTGTAAATAAGATAAGGAGGGCTGAAAATCCCTATCCTATCTTATTAGATTATCTTTCTTATCTTTTCTTTATCTTTTCCCAAATTCTGGGAATTAGTTTTAAATGCTTTCTAAATAGAATTTGGTTTCCTGATTATACTAGGAGTAGTCTAGTATAAATAGGCGTGCATATTTGCAATAAAGGGTAGATTATTTTTGAGTTAAAACTTTCGTTTAAGAGTTAATTGGTTCTTTCAATTAATTTCGCCACTTAATAATTTTCAGGAGTGTTTATTATTGAGTGATTAATCTACTTAATTTCGGGAGTGGTTTAAGTGAGATTGAGAGTAAACTAAAACGTTCAGGAGTGTCTGTTTTAGATTACATATTCGTTCCTTTGTGTGTGAATTTCGGACTTAGCTTCAAATTTAAGATCATTTGCTTTGGATTTCTTGGATGTTACATCTCATTGGAGTTGCATTCATATCAAAAAATGCACAAAAATTGCCGACAAAAGCATTTTACGAAATGATAGTGATATCTTACGAATTACAGCTAACTTCAATATATTCCAACTCACAATAACAAGTTTAATAATCAAATTAGTAATATATACGAACTATTAAACACCTAATTAAACCTCCTACTCAATCAACTCATGCACAAAACCTTCAAATCAAAAACCCCCAATTCAATTTCAATACATAAACTCTAACTTCATAAACTTGAAGAAAACTGAAAGTAGATGAATAAGTTAACTTACCCACTAATAAAGCAAGGTTATGGATGAAAAATAAGTTGGAAATCACCCCTTAAAGAACCCTAAGTCTCAAAGAAAAACCCGAAAAATGTCCTTGCTTCCTTCTCTTCGTGCGCACAACTCTTTCTCTTCCGTTTTGAGTTGCGCCAGTGAGCCGACATCGAGATCGAAGCCTCATTGATCCTTCCTTTGTCTTCCCCTCCCTCTTGTTTTTTTTCCTTCTTCCTCCTTCTCTTTCCCTCACCTCTCTGTTTGTTTGTTTTTTGTTTCTTCTATTCTGACCCCAACCCTTCCCTTGTTTTCCTTTCCTTTTCTCTTTTTTTTCATTTTCTTTTCACTCTTTTTTTAACCCATTTTCATCTAACCTACTCTAAATCTCCCCTTTCTAATCTATTTGGTTCATTTATCTTATAATCCTCTCTTACTATATATATGTATAGACATTAGACACATATACGTATTTCAAAATATAGTTTAACTACTAAACAGATTTCATGTCAAAATAATAATAACTTGAACTCGTTAAAAGAATTATAATTCATATTTCTCAAGATAATTCCATTCAAATATTACAGTATGACTCACCAAAAAAGTAATACTAGCTTTTAAATAATTTCGTAGTCAAACTCAATTTCTTTTCAATGAATTCAAGGTTTATAAATATAAAATCAAGCGGATAATCATAATCATTACTCCCTCCGTTCCCTATTGTTGTTCCCATTTCCCGAATTAGTGTTCCTTTAAATTGTTCTCATTTGGAATCTTTCTAAATTTAACTTACATAAAGTCAGCATATTTTCTTATAAACTCTCAATCTTATTGGTTGTTTTGCATAGTAATATGTGTTGTCCTTACATCAAATGATTCTTTTACATTTATTATACTTTGGTAAGATAAAAATATTCAATAATTAACCCAAAAACATGTAATCTTTAAATAATATTATACTAAGATTCAATTTTCTTAATTCTCTCCCCGATTCCAAATGGGAACAACATTTGGAAACGGAGGGAGTAATTAATAAAATATTCTTAAAAATAGGGGTATTACAATATACCACCCTCACAAAAAGTATCATCCTCGAAACTTAAAAATAAATAAAAGAGATAATCTCAACCAATTTATTATAAATCCAAAACATCTAATACCAAGAGCTCTAAACTTCACAATTAAGAATCAAGCCTCCACTCCCCCATTATCTTTGTGTCTCGCTTCTACTCAATGCCTAGGTTCATTAAGTAGAAAAAACTATAAAGGGACAAGCTTGTTGGCATTGAACTTTAATCGTTCCATTTCGAGAGATCCCGTTTCAAAACACATCAATTCATTTCTAAACCAAACCAAACTCATTAATGCTCCACTTTGAAGCAAATAACTCCCCTTTCTCATCATTTCAAAACTATTAAAATCGTTTCAAAGATATAACAAACATTCAAACTTTATCAAATGAATTATCCTTTCTTTAGAGACAAACGATTAATATTACTATTATCTAATAATAGTTGCAACTCCATTACTAAACCAAAACTATTAAATCTCCCCCCTTAAATAAGTTTTTTCCCCAAAACTTAATCTTACTTCACTCTTATAAGGACAAATAATGAAATAATTGTTTTCCTATAAACTAGTTTCCACCCTCTAAGCTGGTCGTATGTAGGGTGTGCACACTAGGGGTCTTTGTCTATAGTTATTCGGATGTCCTAGATAGCCCAAAGGCAAGGAAATTTCTTTCCATTCCCTAGTCTTATGACTCTTTCTTCGTGGAAGAAAAATGAAAGAAAGGATTTGTTTAGAAAAGGAAGAAGGAAAGATTTGAAAAAGGAAAAAAAAAAAAAAGATTTGATTTAAAGAAGGAAATATAAAGGATTCGATTTATAAATAGTTTAGAAAGGATTTGTGTACAAAAGAAATACCGAAGGTTTTATAAAGTTTGTTATTTTACTTATATGTTTTGACAGAAAAATGATTTGTATGATATGATTAATGTATCCTACCTGCATATATATTTGGCTTTACATTATGGAATCTTGCTCAGTCGGTTTGCCTGATACTACGTGTCGGTATATGCAAGTACGTGAAGGTAGTATCATTGAAGAAGGTTCTAAAGGTGTTATTGCTACTATATGTATCGCTGTGAGGACGATCAACTTTGTAATAGTATAGTTCATAATTAATTTGTAATTAAATTAAAAGAGTTTGAGTCTAAGTTTAAACTATAATGGTTGCTGGATTTTGGTAAATACAGGTTTATAAGTGGACGCGAGTCCTAAGTTAAGTTTTAGGCGGTCTGTTTTACAAACGGAACTCTGCCGAATTTTCAGTAGAATTTTAATAAGAAATCTAATTGTTTAAAATGTTTTAGGATCACTTAAAATAGTTTATTATAGTTAAAGGTTTGACTACATAATTATTTAAAGGCTAGTATTATTTATTTAGTGAATCATATTGTAATATTTGAATGGAATTATTTTGAGAAATATGAAGTAAAATTCTTTTAACGAGTTCAAGTTATTATTATTTTGATATGAAATATGTTTAATAGTTAAATTATATTTTGAAAATATGTAAAGGTGTCTAATGTCTATACATATTTGTAGTAAGAAAGGATTATAATATAATTGGACCAAATAGATTAGAAGGGGGAGATTTAGAGTAAGTTAGATGGAGATGGGTTAAAAGAGAGAGTGAAAATAAAATGGAAAAAGAAAAGAGACAAAGGTTTGAGAGAAACAGAAGAAGGAGAAACAGAAAGAAAGAAAGAAAGAAAGAAAGGAAAAGAAACAGATAGAGAGGGATATCAGAGAAGCGAAAAGGAAGGCGGAGGAAGAGAAGAGATGACGCTCGGCTTCGATTCCGATTAGGACAACCACCGCAACCACCATGATTGACCCTCAAAGTAGGCGGCGCATACTAGAGAGGAAGCAAGGGGCATTTTGGAGATTTGTACACATTTCTATGGGCAATTTTCCCAGATTTTCTCATCCCTAATCTTCTTTATTAGTGGGTAAGTTAAATTATCACCTTAAGGTCAATTTTTATCAAGTTTATGAAAGTTAGGGTTTCTATATTGAAATTGAATTGGGGGTTTTTGATTATAAAGGTTTGGGTGTGGAATTGAAGTTTGGTTTGATCTTAAATTTTAGTAGGAAGAGTTAATAATGTGTATGTAGTTGAATTGATATGAAAAGTTAGATGGTTAATGTTCACAAAAAGTAATATAGTGAGGTAATTCGTAAGAATTACATACCAGTTTCGTAAATTGCATTTTTGGACAGTTTTTGGGCATTTTTTGCAAAAATACTATACCGCAAAAGTTGTTCGTACTGAAAATTTACCTAAGATAGGCTCAAGAAACACTTGATTTAGACTTCGTAGGAGGAAGTTATGCTCATTTAAAGTTTCTGTCCAAACTTTAAATTTTGTGTAATTGATTTCAAAACTCTACAATTCGTATAATTGTTTCATAATGAACTTTTGAGTATCCAAATGAATTAATGATTCTCAAAATGCTGATTTCATATAAAGTAAGCTGATTTTAACTAATTTGGTAAAAGGTTTTAGTTAGACGGTTATTAAGGGTAAATAATGGAAGTTCAGTTTAGAATACTGAAGTCATTTATATGCTTTATGATTGCTGGTTTATATAATTAATATGGGATTAGAAGAAGTTGGTAGTTTCTAAAACTAGAGTTAGTTAAAGCTCATTAGTAGTTAGCCAAGTCTATTATTATTTATTGAATACATATATGTTATTATGTAGCTTTCGAGTTCACTAAAGAGTCGTTTTGTAGGTGGTTGTTTTGTTGTGATTCGTAAAAGGTAAGATTTCATATTCATATCTTTTATAATGATAGACTCGACTTTAAGTAAATCTAGTTTTATAGAGCAATCAATCTTTCCTAATCTCACATAAAACATCAAACAAACATTTCATAAACCATATAAATGACCTTCGTGTTCTAACTTGAACTTCCATTTTACATTACTAATCGTCTAACCAAAACCCTTACCAAATTAATTAAAATCATCTTACTTTATATAAAATCAACATTTAATAATCATATATACATTTGGATACTCAAAAGTTCATTTTATGAAATAACTATATGAAAATGTAGAGTTTTAAAGTCAATAATACAAATCTTGTATTTTGAGCAGAAATTTAAAACAATCGTAACTTCCTCCTACAAAGTCTAAATCAAGCGTTTCTTGAGCCTATCTTGAGTAAACTTTCGATACGAATAACTTTTGTGAAATAGTATGTTTACTAAAAATGCCCAGAAATTGCCGAAAAACCCATTTTACAAAACTGACAGTATTTTCTTACGAATTACACCCAACTTCAATTCATTCTGACTCACAATTTAAAGTTTAATAATCAAACTAGTAATATAAATGAACTATTAAACACCTAATTAAACCTCCGACTCAATCAATTCATACACTAAACCTTCAAATAAAAAAAAACCCTAGTTCAATTTCAATACATAAACCCTAACTTCATAAACTTGAAGAAAACTGAAATTAGATGAAGAAGTTAACTTACCCGCTAACAAAGGAAGGTTATGAATGAAAAATAAGTTGGAAATCACCCCTTAACGAATCCTAAGTCTCAAAACAAAAACCCGAAAAAGGTCCTTACTTCCTTCTCTTGTGCGCACAACTCTTTCTCTTCCTTTTTGAGTTGCGCCGGTGAGCCGACATCGAGGTTGGAGCCTCGTTGCTCCTTCCTTTGTCTTCCCCTTCCTCTTGTTCTTTTTCCTTCTTACTCATTCTCTTTCCCTCACCTCTCTGTTTGTTTCTTTCTAGATTCTTCTATTCTAACCCCAAACTTTCTTTTGTTTTCCTTTCCTTTTCTCTTTTTTTTTTCATTTTCTTATCACTCTTTTTTTAACTCATTTCCATCTAACTTACTCTAAATATCCCCCTACTAATCTATTTTGTCCAATTATCTTATAATCCTCTCTTACTATATATATGTATAGACATTACACCTATACATATTTTCAAACTATAATCTAACTACTAAACAGATTTCATATCAAAATATAATAACTTGAACTCGTTAAAATAATTATACTTCATATTTCTCAAGATAATTCCATTCGAATATTACAATATGATTCACTAAATCGATAATAATATATTTTAAATAATTTCGTAGTCAAACTCAATTTCATTTCAATAAATTCAAGGTTTATAAATATAAAATCAAGCGACTAATCATAATTATCAATTAATAAAATATTCTTCAAAATAGGGGTATTACAATATATCACCCTCACAAAATAAATAAAGAGATAATCTCAACCAATTCATCAAAATCCAAAACATCTAAAACCAAGAGCTCTAAAATTCACAATTAAGAATCAAGCCTCCATTCCACCATTATCTTTGTGTCTCGTTTCTACTCAATACCTAGGTTCATTGAGGAGCAAAATCTACAAAGGGACAAACTTGTTGGCATTGAACTTTAATCGTTCCAATTCGAGAGATCATGTTTCAAAAACACATCAATTCATATTAAACCAAATCAACTCTTCAATACCCACTTTCAAGCTAAAACATTTACTTTCTCATACTTTCAAAACCGTTTAAAATCGTTTCAAAGGTAAAACAAACTTTCAAACTTTATCAAATGAATTCTCCTTTATTTAAATCCAAATAATTAATAATAATATAATGAGATATAGAATCCATAGTAACTATAACCTATTACTAATTACAACTATCATTGAAGCTATTAAACCATCCCCTCCTCAAAATGTGTTTTGTCCCCAAAACTCTAAGCCACGCTTACGGCACACTCTAACTAACTAATCCTTAGAGACATGTTGTCAAACGAGTGCACAAAAAATCATATACTATCTCACATAGCTCAAAACATAACAAAAGATGCTTAAGAAGCTTAACTATTTTCGTGATATTTCAAAGTTGTTTCATTATAAACCAAACATTTTCATGCTTTACTCTAAAGTAGATCAATTTTATTTCAAATCATCTCAAAACCCTTTCACATCCTTTCGATGATGATAAAGACTTTCTCTAGATTAACCAAAAGAGATTCATTTTACACGAAAATCCAACGAGCAATAATGTAATATTGAACAAAGCATTCAAGATATAAACGCTTATAACTATAATATAATAATAGTGTCAATTCCATTACAACCAAAACTATTAGACTCTTCACCCATTAAGTAAGTCTTGTCCTCAAAACTTTATGTTACTTCCTTTATATAAGGAACCAATAATTTACCAATTTTCCATAAACTAGTATTTACTCTCCACATTGGCCAATCAATTCACATAATTAATAAAATAATAGGGGTGATAGACCCACAAACACACTTCTCATGCGCAATCTTTCATATAATTACCGAAACATATGGTTTAACATGTATATGTATAACTATGTATATACAGATATTCGGATACACGTCAATCACATTAAACAGAACTTCAAATGACTCACATAACATTCATACATAACGCAAAGGCAAGCGCGAACTCTCGACGGCTTGATTTATTTAAACTAACTTTTACTTAGACTCATTTTTCGACATTTCTAACTCCGATGCTTGGATATGGAGATCCAAGCATACCTAAAAACAAACTGGCTCTGATACCATTTGTAACAACCCGGATCTACGAGCAACCTAATGAAACCCTAAATGCAGCGAAATACTTAATCCGAACTATTACCATCACACTCACCACGAGTGTGGAGCTCAAAAACCACAACTTATTAAAAATTTTAGACTGTAATGACTCTATTAAAACCTCTAAACTCTAACAAACTATATTAAGTGAATGGTAAACTTTCAAAGAATTCGATTTTTTTAAAAATTCTAAAGAAAATTCAGCAGAGTTCCGTTTGTAATACGGATCCTCCTAAAACTTAATTTAGGACTCGTGTTCGATTCATAAACCTGTATCTTCAAAATGCATCAACCAAAACTAGTCTAGACTTTACAAACAAAAACCTTTCAAATTTAATTACAAAATAACTATTAACTGTAATATTATAAAGTTGATTGTCCTTGCCGCGATACATATAGTAGGAATAACACATATAGAACCTTCTTCAATAATACTACCTTCATGTACCTGCATATACTGACATATAGTATCAGCCAAACTGGCTAAGCAAGATTTCATAAAGTAAAGCCAAATATATGGAGGTAGGATATATTTAATATATCCTACAAATCATTTTCTTTCAAAACCAAATATTAAATAACTTTATAAAACCTTTTATGTATTTCTTTTTTTCTAAAAATAATCCTTTCTTTTCTATTTCTAAATAAAATCCTTTCTTTCTATTTTTAAATCAAATCTTTTCTATATCTTTTTTCAGAACAACTCCTTTTCTTACTTTTCTTTTTCCTTTTCTAAAACAAATCACTTCTTTCTTTTTCTTTCACATAGATGCACTTATAAACCTATGGAATGGAAAAAAATTTACTTGCCTTTGGGCTAGCTAGGCCCTCCGAATAACTATAGAAAAAGACCCCTAGTGTGCACACCTTGCATACGGCCAAACCGCAGCAGAAGATCTAAGTCCGAGATACTGATCAACGTACCCCCTAACTATTCAATATCTGTGAATTCGAGACAAACTTGACGAAGTTCCAATTCCTTGAGATACCACTTAGGTAATCCCCACAACTTTGAAAGCACAAAACTATTCCCTTGAGATACCACATAGGCAATCCCATTAACTTTCAAAACATAAAACTATTCAAAATATCTTTCTATAATCTTTCCTTTAATTGCGGTTCGAAAACCAACTTTTTATATTTGGAGGAAAATCCTCCGATTCAATCCATTCTCAACAAAACCGAGATAAAAACCTTTTAAAAACACTTCTTGTAAACTACAAAAGTTTCTTTGGAAACTAAACTTTCAATCTTTAGAGGAACATCCTCCTTTCAAATCAAAATCTCAACTCTCAATATTTTGCTTGTAAACTATAAAATATTTGAGTAAGAAATCTTACCTCTTTTAGCTTTTCACATAAACTATAAAAGATCTGAATATGAAATCTTACCTTTTACGAATTACAGCAAAACAACCACCTCCAAAACGACTCTTTAATGACCTCAAAAGCTACATAATAACATATATGTATTCAATAAATAATAATAGACTTGGCTAACTAGTAATGAGCTTTAACTAAATCTAGTTTTAGAAACAACAAACTTCTTCTAATACCATATAAATCATATAACAAACAAGCATGAACCATATAAATAACTTTAGTATTCTAAATTGAACTTTCATTTAACCTTAATAACCGTCAAACTAAAATCTTTACCAAATTAGTTAAAATCAACTTACTTTATATAAAATCAATATTTAAGAATCATATACATTTGGATACTCAAAAGTTTATTATGAAACAATTATATGATAATGTAGAATTCTAAAATCAACTATACAAAATAAGAAGTTTGGGCAGAAATTGTCCAAAAATGCAATTTACGAAACTAGTATGTAATTCTTACGAATTATACCTCACTATATTTCTTTCTTTGAACATTAACCATCTCACTTTTCATATCAATTCAGCTACATACACATTCTTAACTCTTCCTACTAACATTTAAGACCAAACCAAACTTCAATTCTACACCCAAACCTTTAAAATCAAAAACCCCCAATTCAATTTCAATACAATAACCCTAACTTTCACAAACTTAGATAAAAATTAAACTTAAGATGATAATTCAACTTACCCACTAATTAGGAAGATTAGGGATGAGAAAATATAGAAAAACCGCCCATAGAAACGTGTACTAAGCTCCTAAACGAACCAAAACGCCCCTTGCTTCCTCTCTAGTATACGCCGCCTACTTTGAGTGCCAATCGTGGCCGTTGCGGTGGTTGTCCTAATCGGAATCGAAGCTGAGCGTCATCTCTTCTCTTCCTTTGCCTTCCCTTTTTGCTTCTTCAATCTCCCTCTCTCTGTTTTCTCCTTCCTCTCTTTCTTTTTGTTTCTCCTTCTTCTGTTTCTCTCAAACTTTTGTTTCTTTTCTTTTTCCATTTTCTTTTCACTCTTTTTTTTTAACCCATCTCCATCAAACTTACTTAAATCTTCCCCTTCTAATCTTTTTCGTCCAATTATATTATAATCCTTTTTTACTACAAATATGTATAGACATTAGACACCTATACATATTTGGAAAAATTGCCTAGAATAATGCAACCTTTTGCCCATTCGCAACTAATAATGCAACCTAAAGATTATTCAGGAATCATGCAACCTTTATACCCCATTTATTTTAAATAGGATGAAATCGGTTGCAACCTGAAAAATGGGTAAAGTGGGACATGTGTCATCTAATAATTGGTTCCAATAAATAATTTTAAAAAAATTAAATCAAAAAGATAAACTTAAAAAAAACCTCCCACCCCACCCCCCACCGCAAAACACCCCTCCCCACCTTGCAAGCCACCAGCCCCTACCCTAAGCCACTCACCCCTACCCTGAACCACCCACCCCCACCCTGAAACCACCCGCCGCCGCCTGAAAATGCCACCTTGCAAGCCACCGAACCTCGAAACCACCATACCACCACACCTGAGACCACCAAAAGCTGAAACCACCACACCTCGCCATCTGAAACAGCCATGCCACCGTCGCACCCTGACCCACCTTTCGAACCCCCAGTACGAATCCTCCCTAACCATCCCCTCGCTGTTTCGAACCACCCCCCACCGCAAAACACCCCTCCCCACCAAAAAACACCCTCTCGCTGTTTCGAACCACCCCCACCGCAAAACACCCCTCCACACCGCAAAAACCCCTCGATGTTTCGAACCACCCCCAACCGCAAAACACCCCTCTCCACTGCAAAACACTCCCTCGCTGTTTCGAACTCTCCCATTTCTGTGGTGGTTGCGTGTGGCTGTGAGTGGTCTTGGTGGTTTCGGTGGTGGCTGCGGGTGTTGCTGTAATAACCCGATTTGTAACCTTATTTTATTATTAAATAATTAAGATTATTAATTTAAATATGACCTTATTTATATTAATAAATAAGTATTAAGGTTCCTTATTAAAATATATATATTTATTAGATTTATAAATGATTTTAATTATTAATTATTATTAATACTATTTAAAAAAAAATGAAATCAATCTTTATAAACATATGGGTCATCCTCAAATCCATATCCAAGTAGTAAATACAAATCCCAACCCAAATATTTCATCCAACCCAAAAAGAAAAAAGAAAAAGGGGAAAAAGAAAAGAAAGAAAAACACAAATCAGTATCTCCCTCCTTCTTCCACCTCCTACTTCTCTTCATCTTCACCATTGGAGCTCAAGTAGGCAAAGTGATAAACTTAATGGAAAGGCTGCAATCAGATGAGAATGAAACACAAATTTCAGATATCTATGACCCAAAATCAGACAAATCAAATGGTAGAAAATTTTCATCCTCATCCTCAATCTCATGTTTATCTATTAGATGTAAAGTTCAAATTGAAAACCTCCATTGATTACCCCATTCTTTTACACTATAAATAGGAGTAAACTTCAAACTAATTTCCATAAAGAAAATCCCAAGTTTTTCTTCAATCAAATTCAGCTATAAAAACTTGAATTAAACCTTCCTAAAATCACCCAAAAACTCATCTAGCAACTCGCCGGAAAACACTAGCGAAAGCCGCCACCTCCGACCACCCTGAACCACCGGGAAACGCGACGCCCAGCCACCCTCACCCACTCTTCTTGCCGTCCTCACGCACGCAGCCCCCTCTCTTCTTTCTCTTCCTTCTTCGCTGTCCGTCCCCTGCCTCCCCGTTGTCTCTTCTTCGCAGACCACCACGAAAACCATCACCTACACCGCCAGCCGCTCCGCACACCACCGCCTACTGCCGCCAACAAATAATCCAACACCACAGCCTTGCGCCACCGTCACCGTAGCCTAGCTGAGCTGTGTCTCCTTCCTTCCTGCTTGGTGAGTACATACAGACTTAAGAGTCTGTTTTGATTGAGAAATATGGGTGCCAATTCAATTAAGTAGTGAATAGTGATGTTTGGAAGTCAATTCCCTTCCTCTTTGACTTTCATTTTACACATTCATTTCACTTATCAAAATTATCTAATCTTTTAAGTTCCTATTATTTTCATTAATGATGTTATTTACATTATAACTCATATTTAATTCCCATATTATTATTATTATTATTATTATTATTATTATTATTATTATTATTATTATTATTATTATTATTATTATTATTATTATTATTATTATTGCTACTTTCTAAAATAAGCATGACTTATTATATACATTATTCATTTATAATTCTCAAAAGTATTTTAAAATATGAACCTTAATTGATGACAAATGATTTTATAAATTTATTATATTAGTATTTAAACACCTTATCATATAGTTTTTGAATATTTAAAGGACTCTAACTTAGTTATATAATTTCGTGTTATTTAAAGAGAAATCCGCCCTCGGAGCTCAGGAAGAACG
This sequence comes from Patellifolia procumbens, assembly GCA_947645195.1. Classification (NCBI taxonomy): domain Eukaryota; kingdom Viridiplantae; phylum Streptophyta; class Magnoliopsida; order Caryophyllales; family Amaranthaceae; genus Patellifolia; species Patellifolia procumbens. Next base: position 12,461,908 of record CANSGD010000787.1, read on the forward strand.
GATATCCAAGACTAAGGATTATTTTTCTGCAAATCAAGGTAACAACTACTGCTAGTACCCGCAATTCCCTTGAAAATATAAGAAAGGGGAATAATGACGTAATAAATGGTTTATGAGTTTTCTTGAATTGCGGGATTATCTAAAGCATGATTTATGTTTCATGAATACTAAAATATTGTGAAGTTTATTGGAATGACTGAAATTTGAGATATTATACCTAATGAGGTACAACTGAATGACTGAGAACACTATATATTGCCTGTATGAATTAAAAGAGGTGAAACATGATAAATTCAAGTGTAAGAACTGGTTTGTTGGCTGTATATATCCTGACTGATGGTCGTGCACGTACCGAGCTGTATCCTGTTTCCTGATGAGCACTGGCTCTTTTCCTGGGGCACTGGCCTGCTAATGTTATTCCTGTTGAGCACTGGCTCTTTTCCTGGGGCACTGGCCCATTGTGGGAGACGTCCCACCCCTGAAATACTGCCCAACAACCAGAATGAATTTGCTAAAGGGGAATGATGGAATGAATGGGTTATACTGTAATCATGAATGTTTTAATTATTTTCTCTTTCCCTGTTTGCAAATAAAATGAATTGAAATGAATTTACGTTGCTAGAGTAGTCTGTTACTGAGTCTCTCGACTCATCCGTTTTTATATTTATGTTTTAGGTACAGCTGGGGAAGACGATAACGAGTAGTGGCGAGGATTCACTCTTATAAGTTTTAGTAGTTATTACCACTTGTGTTTCTTTTTGGTGAACTATAAGAATTACTAGAGTATTAGGTTACTGTTACTTAATGTAATAAGGTTCTTAAGTTACTTTGTTTATCACTTAATCAAGTTAACGTTAAAGTTTAATATATGAATGTTGCCTTGTATTTTCCTAACGGAGAATACGGCAGTAATGCCTCGGCGTAATAGGATTCTTCCGCTTCTATTAGTACCTTAATCAGGTAATTAGACGTCGGGGCATTACAGTTGCGGTGGGTGGTTGCGTACATAGCAGTGGCTGGTTTTGTGGATGGGGCTGGGGATATGGTTGGGGTTGGGGCTGGGGCTGGGGCTGGGGTTGGCGGTAGGGGGTGGGGCTGGGGTTGGGATGGGGGGATTTATTTATTTTACTTTTTTATATTAATATATTATTTAAAATTTAAAGTTTTTAATAAAAATTATCAATGGTACATGTAGCCGGTCATTTGTCCTATTTAAAATAAATGGGGTATAAAGGTTGCATTATTCCTGAATAATTTTTAGGTTGCATTATTAGTTGCGAATGGGCAAAAGGTTGCATTATTCTAGGCAATTTTTCCTACATATTTTCAAAATATAATTTAACTACTAAATAGATTTCATATCAAAATAATAATAACTTGAACTCGTTAAACGAATTATACTTCATATTTCTCAAAATAATTCCATTCAAATATTACAATATGATTCATTAAATAAATAATACAAGCTTTTAAATAATTTCGTAGTCAAACTCAAATTCTTTTCAATGAATTCAAGGTTTATAAATATAAAATCAAGCGACTAATCATAATTATCAATTAATAAAATATTCTTCAAAAATAGGGGCATTACATACCCGCCCTAACCTAGGTGCATGTTCACGCCTCGCTTCACAGTTTTAATCATATATATATTCAACATAGTACGTAGGTGACTTACTCACAATATTTCACAAACCAAACTTTACTTCTCGTAAAACACTTTCTCATAAATATCACGATTTAACATTTGAAATCAAGCTTCATATGAAGTAGTCAGTTTGAAAATCATTTCACACAAATATGAAAGATATGCTTAACATGCATAGTTACTCTAACAACTAATACCTTTAGCTTGATCCTTAGCTCACATAATCTTCATAACTAATATCTTTTCCGACCAACACCTTCAAGTAATTACTGAAATAAGTATCATAACCTTAACATAATTATTTGGCATTTACTCGCAATCCTAGTCATTGTTATTCATCGTAAGCACCACAACACTTATTAAGAGCCAAGCATAATCATTTGCGCAGTTCACCTTAACAACCACGATACTTACCGAGAAACCTCTAGATATAACATTGCTACAATATATACTTTAGGATTAAAATAGTAAACCATTCTGTACTCATATCACTTTGAACATTCCTAATTACCGCTATTAAGTCCAGTTCCTTTGTCAATCTCCTCAACTTTACTTTCATTGATAACAAATCTTCCATCACCATCACCAGATTATAATTATCACTAAAATATTCACATAACTCGATTTATTCCAAATAAAATATGAACAATGTCAATATCTTAGACTTACCAAGAACATATTGAGCTAGTCAAGTATATTGATTCTAAGCTCATAAAACTCCAGTAACAACAACTATGTTTCTCAATACTTATCATTAACTACTAATATTCCTTAAACTAGCTTTGGCATAACTATTCACTTTCTTCACATGCTGAAGCTTTACACGTTGCCTCAATAGTAACATTTCTTGATTAACAACCCTGTTTTGACATTCGTTTATGATATCGTAATAAATACTCATATCAATAACTTAATCCATGAATACCTTTCCAATTACTTTGGTAATGACTATTGGAATTTTTAACTTGATAAGTGTTTACATTCATTCACTTTTGTAATCCATTGATAGGAATTGATAGGGCTCTATAAATCATATGTTCACTCAACTTTAAAGGCTTACTATATTACTCATCAACTTGACAATTTGTCATAGTTATAGCCATCATTGAATTCAATATAACTCAACTTAATTTCCATAATGCAATGTAATATACGATGATATCCAAATTAGATATATAAACTCGATATTTTAAGTCTAGCCTCCATTCTCATAACTCAAACCTCATAGCTCATACCACATACTTAAAGCCTTTAACACATATTGTATTGCTCATAACTCATAGATTGTACCTCATAGTTCATAGAACATATATTATACCTTATAGCTCATAGAACATACCTCGTAACTTGCACTCTCATAACTTATAGCTTAGCTCATATTGCATATGTTTTACCTTGTACCTCATACTCATGCCTCACACCATATAACTCGTACTACGTAACACTTTACTACCTCATACATAATAGCTCATACCACATATAGCTTTCATATTTATAATCAAGAGATAACTTGTTGTCCATTACTATACAACTCTATACCCTTAACACATTCCATTTATAAGCATAAGTGTGGTAACTTAATGTCTAAGCATAGTTTAGGTCAAGTAAAACATGTCAAGTGAACCTTAGTATGCTATATCCATGTTATATACTCATAGTACACATAATCATATACACATCAGAAGTAATTTCATTTCATAAACATGCCTTACATTAGAAAGAAATAATCACCTAACTATAGGTATGGAAATCTCTAGGTTACAATCCAAACTAAGTGTGTACCTTCACTTAGGCTTCTTAACCCAACGTAAACATCTTAATCCAAATTATTAATTACTCCTATAGCTTCCCCTGAGTATACAAGGTGCTAAGGATTAGTTTAAACAAGCTTTAGAACATGAATAGCTAAGCTAAACACAAGAGGGATGCAAAGGTGTACTTATAGCAGCCTGTTTGATGTTTCTATGGAGTTTTCTACACCTTTTCAAGGCTTACAAGGTTGTACAAAGGCTTGAAAACTAGGTTTGGATGTCTATAAGAGATCTATATAAGAAAAAGTAGGTGTTTTAGAAGAGGAAATGAGTGAAAAGAACCAAAAACCCAAAACTGCTATTTATTGCACGTTAATTGCAGTACCCTTGGGGGAGGGAAACCTCTTTCTGGGTAAGGTCGGTTTCAATGATTTTATAGGTGATTCTTTCTTGAGTTGTAAGCTTGATGTATTGCCTTTCATTCAAACAAAGGGTTTTGAGAGATCGACACCCAAGTAGCTGCTAATGAGCACTCTTTGAGGATAGGTCTAAGCTGATCTTTCAGCTGGCCATAACTTACTAATTAAGGAATTTTCCATACTTAGCCACGTTTTTATTTTGGGAGTAAATGACCATTTTAACCTTAATACACCCCCAAAAATAACATACATCAAGTTTGGTTAGGTTATGAGCTCGAATTCAACCCCGAAAGGCTCTTTAACTGGAATTTCGTTGTTATCCAAGAAAACGATCTCTATACGATTTCCATAATCTTAAGAAATGAGGCTCTCAAGGACTTTCTAGCTTATCTATTGGTTCTTAAAAGCTTTCATAAACAATAAAAATGATATCTAGTAACTTTTGTCTTGTATGATGTTGGAAAGAATTCTAATCTACTTAAAAGATCAAAACAAGATGAAAACTTAATATAACTAACAGTTCCAAGTAACTCTCTTACACCTGAAACTTTGGAATCTTGAAATCTTATTTGAATAACTTAATATAATTAACTTTAAACTCAACCTGCTTAAAATTCAGGCTGTTACAACCATTCAAGTTTGGTCGTTTTATTTGCACTTGAATTGGATATGTTTTTCAAGCAACTTTTCAGTAATTTGGAGGTACTTTCTATCTCTTACTTCCTTTGTTTTTAGTCATTATATGTTATAAATATTATATATTTGGATTGAATTTTTAGGAATTCTAATTGCAACTTTTGGGATTTCGAGTTGTTTTAATTTGTTTCCTAATCTCATCACGGGTTACGAACACATTGGTTAGATTGTTTTGAAGTTGGTTCTGTGTGAATATTGAATATTCAAGTGTTGATCCTGGATTACAGTATTAATAAAGCCAGCAAACACTTTGTTAGATTTGTGTCTGATCTTCTTGATTAAGATTATCAAAAACCCTCAAACCCGAGAAATTGTAACTTTATAGCGTGAGGTTAAAGAGAGTCCATGTTTGGTTCATTTCAAATAAAAGATACGGAAAGGAATCAAATGAGGTTACGGAACAAGTTCAATGGTCAAAGAGAATGCATACTCAATGTGTATTGCAATATAATGACCCTCTTACGCAAATTCTAGTCGAAAATTAAAGATTTCTCATCACTAATGTAAGCAAACTAAATGAAATAACAAATTTGTCTACTGAAAGCACAACTAATCCCATTACCTACAACTTTATTAGGAAGGGGAAATTGAAAAATAGAATAATGAAGCAAAGAAGCAAAATTTAAAAAATGAAAGGAATAGGTAAAAGGGATTTATTTTAGGCAAATTTTTACAATTGCCAACAAACTATGCACAAATCAATGTGATAAATTCCTACACATATTGAATCAGATAAGGTTAAGGAATGGATCAAAATTTAATTAATTCAATTTACAAGTGAACCTGATCCAAAATTGTTAAAATGAAGCCGAGGAGGATTGAAGGTCTTGGTGATATAAGTACATTTTGGTTGGATCAATCCTATTCATTGGTTTCTTTTGTCTATTTTTTGGCTCTTTTCTTGCTCCTCCTCAATCTCCAGCTACTACTATTCATCACTATTACTATCAAAAATCCGTGCAGGTGAAGTTGATGCAGATTTCCACTCTTGAGGAATCTTTGTACTCTATCTGATTATCCTAATAAACCTGTGTAATATTTATTACAATGCACCTTAATGACATATGTAATTGTACCTTTAGCTTTTATCATAAATATCTTTTTCTTTTTTCTACTTTTATGCTCTTCTATATCCTTTATTATATTTATTTTTTATGTAATCTTCTATTATAATTATAACTAACATTCCATCGTCTTTGAGCCTTAAATATTGGTCGTTGATGAATCAACTAAGATATTGTTTTTACATTTTTTGTAGAGGATTATGACTATGGGAGATAAAGCTCTAAAGCAACCTTCAATCTAAATTATGAATAACACACAAAAAAATCGAGCAACAATTAGACAATATATATAGAAAAGTTGGTATTGGATTTAAATGAGAGAGTTCCTTGTTCTAATATAACATGTAATCATGGGAAACAATTGATTTGAAAAATTCATTGATGAGTGTGAAAACAAAAATAGATAGCTTTATTGGTGCATTTGTAAAATGTAATGCAGCTAACGACATTAAATGTCCATCAAGTAAAGAAAATTTTGGCATAAAAGATTCCACTCGTAAGGAAGAAGTTCTTAATGTACAATGTCCAACGAACCCGAAGAACTTGATGTCCCCTTCAAACTCCCCCTTTTTTGAATCTCGAAGAAAAAAGATTATACTTATTTTTGTAAAAGAAAGTTAGATCTTAAGATGGAAAATAGCATTTTATCTAAAAATCGAAATATGCGAGTCTCTTCAAGCCTTGGAAACCCTACTTTTGGTGAGCCTACAGATCCTGCTGGTTTAGTGACTCTTAGGAATAGTTCAAGTTGAAAGATCAAGTAATAAACATCAAAAGGCATCATCACCTGGACAAACACCAACTCTTAAGCCAAAATGCAAAAAGGATATGAAGGATATGAAAGGACAAGGGAATAAGAAGAACCTTACCAAGGTACGTCGTAACTATTCTCATGGATTTGTATTACTTTTCCTTTTTCTTATTTTTTTGAGCAAATTGGGCGCAACAACACAAACTATAGCTTGGGTGCAAGCTACAACACAACTTTGTTTGGGTGCACAGAACAGCATGAACTTAATGTGTGGGTGCATACCACAACATAAATGAGACATTCGCCTGAGATTCTCGCCGGAAAGTTGAATTTAATGATTTTAAATTATTTTTTTTGCCTCCTGACTTTTCATATTCTTCCAATCACGTGCCTTCTATTCTTCCCTCCCAAAACTCTTCCCATTTCACTCATTCCCTTTCTTCCTCAACTGAAGCCATTGAAGATCCAATGAAGCTCCCAATCTGATTTATTTTCGCCGGAAAGCAGCCATTGATAAATTCGTAAGCATCTCTTCTCCTTTTTGTTATTTATTTTTTTTGTAGTCGTTTTAAGGTTTGGTTTTTACATTTGATGCTCTTGTAACCAATATTGGGTTTCGTAAGCATCACTCTTTGCAATTACAATGTTTATGATTAGGAGCTTGAATGTACCTTGAAATGAATTTGATTTTGAAATTTATATGATTTTTTTTTTGCTGAGTTTTTGAAATAGCGTTATTATTTTATGCATAATGGGTGATGATAAGCGAGTATTAAGGTTTCAATATCTAGGGAAAGAAGTTGATGTTGTTGTTGACACTGAAAAGTGTAATCTACTAGATTTGGTAATTGAGTATGAGGATAAAGCTTGTGAAATTTGAATTCCAAAACCTATAATCCTACATTTAGCTATGTTTGGAAGATGAAACAACATGGTATAGAGACTGACAAAAATTTGTTAGATATGTTTGAAAGACTTGTAGGGAAAGATTTGATTTTCTTGTGGGTTGATGCTGCTAATAAGCCTACTTCATTGAATCAGTTAGTGTTAAGCCTTAGGAAAACACAAAGTAAGGTGGACTCTGGCACCTCAAAAGATATACCTTCTCCACCTCTAAAGACACATGACACTCAGCCCTCTCAAATTACTATTAAACCTAGTGTTAGGATATCTCCTAGGAAGAAAATGGTTGCCAAAAAAGAGTATTAATGTCATCCAGTTTCTCTGTGAGAAGAAGCCCTAGGTTACCTCAACCTGAAGTTATACTTATTTCTCCCATTGAAACTCCATTTAATATCACCAAAAGCCAGAATGAAACTGAAAATGCTCATACCAAAAGCCAAACAAATGAAACTGAAAATGCACATATCACCCTTACCCCAACAAATGAAACTGAAAATGCTCAAATCACCAAAAGTCAAACAAATGAAACTGAAAATGCTCACCTAGCTCATACTCTCAGTCAAACTTTTGACCATAGCTCACTTATACCTGATGAAACTGTCATTGACCAACCTATAACTAATCAATTGATCATAAAAGCCCTGACTTCAACACTGAAACTGAGTGTATTGATGACTACATAGCAGTTGAAGATTGGTATTTTGATTTTCATGAAGACTCTGATTGTAATGATGATATTGATTATGCTGAGAATGAAACTGATGTGCATAGGGATTTCAACTACAAAGAGTGTAATTGGGTTGTTGATGAGGGTAAGTTGAATCTGTCATCTGGTGACAGTTGCCATAGTGATGATGATAGTTCCCAAAATAATGATAGTGAGGATGAGAGTTACAAAGCAGATCAGGGTGACTATAGTTCTAGTGATGATGAGTTAGAATAAATAAGAACTAGAGTTAAAGAATTGAAGGTATCAAAGGGAAGGGTGTTGAAGGAGGGTACTTCTACTGAGAAGCTAAGTGTTCCTTTGACAGTAGGGTGGGAGAGTGAGTATGATGATGAGGATGATATACCAAATTAAGATGTTGAGGTTGATGATGAAGATAGGCTTGTATACTTACTTTGAATCTGAGCTTGTATACTTACTTTGAATCTGAGCTTGTATACTTACTTTGAATCCATTTTTTTTATTTGCGGGGTGGCATAATTTCAACACAACAGTCAACAACAGCTACTTGAATAGCTTGAGGAATCATAGATCTGTTAGGGTTTTTTTCACTTGTATGGGTTTTTAGGGTTGGATAAAGTTAGGTCTCATTTGGGGTTGCATGCTTTTATTTTAGATTTATCAGTTTGAAACTGATGCACTTATTGAGTTTTTGAAGTACTGGAAGATACTGATGTAAAGGTTTGCAACTGGAGTTTATACTGGTTATGAATTTGGATCAGTTTTTTGGACAAATACACTTTTGTACATGAGCCCCTTGGTTGTTAATATATTGAAGAATCACACCTTTTGTGGAAATCTTTGAAGCTGCCATTATGCCAAATTGACCAACTTTGTCTGCCATGTTCAGCAAGTATTTAATATTCAAAGGCTAGTTGATGTCATTACATTTGTTTTGATATTATGTGTACAAAAATCAGAAAAACAAACAAATCACTTTCATTAACTGTAAAAAATCTGCAAAAAAAATAACTTGTTGGAACGAATTTCATTTCATTTCATTAATCTCATTCAAATATTCTTACAAACTACTTGCCACTCACAACAAACAACAACATTAAAAGCACTACAATCACTACTTTGTATGTTGCCATTTCATGTTTAACAGATTTCTTTGTTGCTTTCAAGCCTTTAAACTCCATTTTCAGCTCCATGTTCTTCTTCTCAAACTCCTTACTTTTTTCAACTTTCTTCCTCAAAATCTTCAATTCATCCTCCAACTCCTCTTTTGAAGTTACTAAATCAAGTATCACCATCCTTGCTTAATATCCAAATTGTTCCTTATCAATCCACTTAAAGAAGTGACAATCTTCATCCTATAAAAGTATCCATTGATAGACAAATTGAGCATCACGACAAAACCAAATATCAAATCTAAAATTCAGTTACATTACGAAACTTACACCACCCCAAAGAGGACATCCATAAAATCATCTTCCATGATTCTCATTCTTCTTCTTTATTGTGTTCACTGTAGCTTCCAATCCATGGCCACAAACATACACTTTGTTGCTCATTGATGAGGAAGAGGAAGTGCGAATTGGGGATAATTTCATTTTCACGAATTGAGGGAAGTTGAATTAGGGATTGATTGAACTGGTTGAGTTGAATTAGGGCTCGAATTTGGGGAAATTGAATTTAGGGATTGAATTTGGAGAAATAGATTTTAGGAATTGAATTTGGAGAGAAATGGGGATGTCGAGGAAATTGATTTACATATCAGGGATTAGGGATTGAAGTGAGAAGAAAAGGAAATATAAAGAGGGTTAAGAGTGAAGTCAGGTGAATGATAAAAAGAGGAGCAAAAAAAATTAAAATCATTAAAATCAACTTTCCGGTGAGAATCTCAGGCGAAGGTCATCATTTATGTTGTGGTATGCACCCACACATTAAGTTCATGCTGTGATGTGCACCAGAACGTGTTGTAGCTACACCCAAGCTATAGTTTGTGTTGTTGCGCCCAATTTGCTCTTAATTTTAATGTGAAAATTAGGAACGTCTTTATACTGATGTACGACAAAATCAAAGAAGTGAAAATAAGAAAGCTACCAACACCACCTATGTCAAACATGATAGAGGTTTGCTATATAGAATATTTAAATTGCTTTAATCACATTTTGTGACAATGTATTTGACATTTTTTTCGTAGACAAGTCGTAATGAAAATCAGACGCCTTTATACAATCAATATTTGCAACATTTAGGGAGAGAAGAAGCATAAATATGTAACAAGATATATAATTACAAAGATCAAAGCAAGAGTGTCTACTGTCATAAGGGGGTAGGACTTTTCAGGAACATGAAAAATGTTTTATGTTTGTTTCTTGATTAAGAGTTGAACAATTTTGTAAGTTTGTTTCATTAAGTTCTATTTTCAATTACCCTTATGAGATTGGATCCTAAGTTACTAACAGGAGGCAAAGTAATGCAGTTCCTTGACTTGGTTGCATTATATATGAATGCAAAAGGATATAAAAAACGATCAAAAATTGGTATTTGCCTCCAATGTTTCAGGTACATTTTAGATCATTGTTTACTCTTGGATTATGATTTTGTCATGTCAACTAACTTTATTACTATACGGATATTATATTTTGCAGGGTAGAATTTTGGATTTTTATATTTCACCAACGCACCTTTTTCTTGTGGGGTGTCGTCCATAATAAAATATTTGGAAAATTATATCCCCGAGGACACTAGTCATATTCAACAGGTATGTGCTTTTGATATTCAATATCATTGAATATGAAAGTTTTTCTAAATAATTGGGTTTTTGGACTTTGTGTAGGTCTACTTTCCCATATTAGAGAGGATGGATGGTCGTTTGTCTTGGTCGAATTGTCATTGGTTTTTAGTCGTCATTAATTTGATAGAGAGAATGTTTTCTACTACACGCATTGCACACTACTGAAAATCGAAAAAGAATGGCTCTAAACTTGGTACGTTCTACCTTGTAATGTCAAATATCTGACTTAAGTTTCGTTGTTATTACTATTTTTACGTTAACTACCTTTTCTTTTTATGCATGTAATAGATATCAAAAATTGCAAAGTGTATGGAAACCACTACCCGCTTCATCTTTTATTATTTAAGGATGTGTCATCATTTGATATGGAAGGTTATGATACCCCAAAAGCAAATGAATGGGTATGTGGTAATGTAATAGTTAATTGTAAGAGAGTTTGTAATACCCTAACTATAATATTCCCAATGGTACACCCCTAGATTTGGCTTTTTTTAGTAGTACACTTCTATATTTTTGACTTCTTAATGGTACACCTGTAGTTTGAAATCTTCTCTAACATGAACATTCCATTAAATATTCACTCAATCGATTACTAACTCAATATTCACTCTTGACAACGTTGGATCATTAATGTCAGTGGTATATTAGACTTTCTTTTAATCTTTGCCGTGTGAAAAGAAGAATAAATTGTTTCGAATATCTTTGAAAATCTTAAGTCTAGGCGTGAATATATTCTAAGAATATATAGTCTAACAATCCTAAGCCAAAGCCTATATTGTAGGATTATCTTTAACAACTCTTATCTAAACTTGCATAAAAAAACATCAGAGAATCATCCTTGACAATTCTAGGCGTTTGTTTAGAATGTTTGTTATCTTTGAAAATTGTACAAAAGCATCTCTGACAATTCTAGGCATAAGTGTAGAATGTTTGTTGCATACATATATTCCACCTTCATTTGGTTGCCATAGTGTTAGCAAGTTAGTTAGTATATATATTGTTGGAACATTTGTAAGGGTAATGGGTTTGGATAAATCACATATGGAGGAATTAAAAGGAGTTGTAGGATTTAATTCCGGAAAACAAGAGAAAAGAGGGAGCAGGCAGCTGGCGGGCCGCGAGCTGGGTCACGGGCCACGACCCGTGGTCGCGAGTCGCGACTTGGTTTTGCGAGTCGCGACTGGGCACTGTTCAGTGACGCTTCATTTCACGATTTGTCCGTTTATATCCGTTAAAGCGTTTTTGCTCGGTTATGCATGGTTATTACGTTGTTAATGGCTGGCTTTATTCTCTGAATTAAGGGCCTTATTAAGGAGCCTATTAAAGGTCCTTAATGAGGGCCCTTGCATATGTGACTATAAAAGGAGGAGGTGATCTCCATCCTTGACTCAACCAACATTGCTTGCTTAAGAATTTCTGATTAACTTTCTTAAGTGTTCTTCATAAACACATCAAACACAAGTTCTTAAGGATTCACTTCTAAGATCATAGAAGTGAAATGTTTACTCCATTGTATCTCATTAGTTATTTCGTGTAAACCCGGTGATCCTAGAGGGGCGAAATAAAACTAATAGGAAAGCGTAGTTTCCGTGCCTTGGAGTGGTGATTATCCGGTTTCCTCTTGTTTTCTTATTGTCTACTTCTAACAATATATTAGTTTTATTTCTTACGGATATGGCTTCATCACTCAAGGACCTCACTTTGAACTTCCAAAAATTGGATAAGTTTGAAGGTGTGGGTTTTCGTCGTTGGCAAAAGAAGATTCATTTCCTCTTAACGACCCTCAGTGTGGTGTATGTGCTTACAACACCAATTCCGGCTTATCCGGAAGAAGGGGTTGAGGAACCCTTGGAGACTACGAGGAGGCGTATAAAGTGGGAGAATGATGACTACATTTGTCGTGGTCATATTCTCAATGCACTTTCGGATGCCTTGTTTGATCTTTACCAAAATGTAGAGAGTGCAAAGGAGCTTTGGGATTCTCTAGAGGCCAAGTACATCTCGGAAGATGCTTCAAGTAAGAAGTTTCTTGTTAGTAATTTTAATATGTTTAAAATGACTAATGAAAGGCCTATAATGGAGCAATTTCACGAAGTTAATCACATTTTCAATCAAATAAGGTCACATGGTATGGTAATGGATGAAGCAATTGTCGTTGCTTCCATTATCGATAAATTACCAACTTCTTGGAAAGACACTATACATACTTTGAAACATAAGAAGGAGGATCTTTCCATGGAGCAATTAGGAACTCATCTTCGTATTGAAGAAGGGATCCGGGCTCAACATGGGGTTAAGGACACAAATTCTAGTGCTCCTAAGTCTACCGTTAATATGGTAGAGGTTGGTGGGTCTAATGGGACCAAGAAATCCAATGCTCAATCAAAAACCAATGTTTCAAACAAGAAGAGGAAAACTCTTACTTGTTGGGTGTGCAATGGTCCTCATTTGAAGAGGGATTGTCCGTCTTGGAAGAAAAAGAAGACGACAAAGAAAGATCAACCTAGTGTTGGTCAAAACCAAGGTATAGTTGCACATGAAAACATAGTTGAAGAAATGAATTTTATTGCTATGATTTCTGAAATTAATGTTGTGCAGGTTGATGATTCTTGGTGGATTGATTCGAGAGCTTCTCGACATGTGTGCAATAATCGGCACCATTTCAAGTCTTTGAAGGAATTGGATGATGGTCCAATTTTGTACATGGGGAATGATTCTACGGTAAAAGCTAAGGGAATTGGCCAAGTAGAATTGTTGTTAACCTCGGGAAAGACTCTAACTCTCTGGGATGTTGTTTATGTTCCGGAAGTTAGGAAAAATCTTGTGTCGGGAGGACTTTTGAATAAGTTTGGTTTTAAGGTTGTTTTTGAATCCGATAAATTTATAGTGTCTAAGAGTGGTATTTATGTTGGTCAAGATTATTTTTGTAATGGAATGTTTAAGTTTAGCATTGATAATAAAACTGCTAGTTCTATTTACATGCTTGATGTTTCTTCTCTATGGCACAATCGGTTATGTCATGTGAACTATCGTAGATTATATGACATGTCTAAGTTAGGTTTAATACCTTCCTTTGATTTGAATTTAGAGAAGTGCAAGACATGTATGTTAAACAAAATTACAAAGAATCCTTTTCCTAGTGTGACAAGACAATCGGTTTTGCTAGAATTGGTGCATCGTGACTTGTGTGACTTTCATAGTTCACCATCTTTGGGAAATAAAAAATATGTTGTAACTTTTATTGATGATTTTTCAAGGTATTGTTACATTTATTTATTATTCTCAAAAGATGAAGCACTTGAAAAGTTTAAGATCTATAAGACCGAAGTGGAACTTCAACTTAGTGAAAAAGTTAAAAGACTTCGAACGGATAGGGGTGGTGAATACTATAATCCTAGTTATTTTAATTCCATTGGAATAATCCATGAAACTACCGCACCATACTCACCTCAAAGTAATGGTATGGCGGAAAGGAAAAATAGGACTTTAAAATAAATGGTTAATACCATGCTTTCTAATTCGGGTCTTAGTGACGGTTTTTGGGGTGATGCTATTTTAACGGCATGCTATATTTTGAATAGAGTTCCTAATAAAAGGAACAAGACTACCCCATATGAACTTTGGTCAAAGAAAAAACCTAATCTCAATTACCTTAAGGTATGGGGATGTAGGGCGGTCATCAAATTGACGAAACCTAAACGTAAAACGTTAGGTGAAAGAGGAATTAATTGCATTTTTATAGGCTATGCAGAAAATAGCAAAGCCTATAGGTTTTATGTCCTTAAACATAATGATTTTGTCTCTATTCACACCGTGATAGAGTCAAGAGATGCAATATTTGATGAGACTCGTTTCTCTTCGATCCCTAGACCAAAGGACATGGTACCTAGTACTAGTTCCAAGGTTGTGGGTGACATCAATGATGATCATGAAACCACAACACCGGAAATTAGGAAAATTAAAAGAATTAGAAAAGAGAAATCTTTTGGACCGGATTTTCAACTTTATTTAGTTGAAGGGTCAAGGGAGTCTATTATGACTCAATTCTCATATTGTTACAATATGGAGGAGGATCCTAGGACCTTTAATGAGGCTATAAAGTCTCATGATTCCGCCTTTTGGAAAGAGGTCGTGAATGATGAAATGGATTCAATTATGGGGAATAATACATGGGTTTTAGCTAATTTACCTCCCGGTTGCAAACCCTTAGGTTGTAAATGGATTTTCGTAAGAAAACGGAAAATCGATGGAACCATATTAAAACACAAGGCCCGGTTAGTGGTCCAAGGTTTTAAGCAAAAATATGGTATCGATTACTTTGACATTTATGCTCCGGTAGCAAGAATTGCTACCATTAGACTATTGATAGCTTTATCGGCGATTCATGGTCTTGTAATTCACCAAATGGATGTTAAAACGGCATTCCTTAATGGTGAATTGGAGGAGGAAGTATACATGAATCAACCCGAAGGATTTGTGGTCAAAGGTCAAGAGTCTAAGGTTTGCAAGTTGATTAGATCTTTGTATGGACTTAAGCAAGCACCAAAGCAATGGCATCAAAAATTTGATGATGTAGTCTTGGTAATGGATTTAAAATAAATCAGTCCGATAAATGTGTATATAGAAAATTTGATAATAACGGTAAAGGAGTTATAATTTGCTTATATGTAGATGATATGCTCATCTTTGGGACTGATTTGGAACAAGTGGAAAATACTAAAGCTTTTCTCTCAAGTAGCTTCTCAATGAAAGATTTGGGTCAAGCGGATGTTATTCTTGGTATTAGAATAATGAGAGGTAAAGGAACAATTTCTTTATCACAAGCTCATTACATTGAGAAAGTGGTAAAGAGGTACAATGAGTCAAACTCGTCTCATTTTGCTACTCCAATGGATCCTAGTATTCATTTGGTTCCGGCTAGTGGTACTCCTATTGCTCAATTGGAGTATGCAAGCTTGGTTGGAAGCTTGATGTATGCTATGACTAGCACTCGGCCGGATATAGCATTTGCTATTGGCAAGCTTAGCCGGTATACTAGTAAACCTAGTATGATACATTGGCAAACTTTGAGAAGAGTACTAAGGTATTTGAACAAAACCAAAGATTATGGTTTAACTTATACGGGGGAACCTTCAATCATTGAAGGGTACTCGGATGCTAGTTGGATATCCAATAAGGAAGATTATTCTTCCACAAGTGGATGGGTGTTTCTTCTTGGAGGAGGTGCCGTCTCATGGGCATCTAAGAAGCAAACATGTATTACCGATTCCACTATGGCATCGGAATTCATCGCATTAGCTTCTTGTTGTCAAGAAGCGGAATGGCTAAGAAATGTGTTGAGCGAGGTTGACTTATGGGTCAAACCAATGTCTCCTCTAGCTATCCATTGTAATAGTGCATCCACAATAGCCAAAGCGTATAGTGAAGTCTACAATGGCAAGTCTAGGCACATTGGGGTTAGACATAGCTATGTGTGTGAAATGATAAGGAATGGTTGTATAACCATTGATTTGTTCGGTCTAGTGTAAACTTGGCAGATACGTTTACAAAACCGTTGTCAAGGGAACTAGTGAACAAAATGAACAAAGGGATGGGTCTTAAGCCTATTGATCAACCTTTAACTAAGGAAAACTCAATTTGATGTCTAATACAACGTTAGATCTCAAATTCAATGAGGATAGTACTTTTCTTTAAAGGTTGGAAGCACTTGTGTGATATACATCCCAAGGTTAGTGCTTGATACTGCAATGTAAAGGAGGTTGAATGTAAGTTCTTAATAAATCTTTGATAAAATGCTCAATTGCAGGAGCATGTGCGAAAAGATTTACCTATATGAGTTAGGGGTTTGGCCGCTTCAACAAGTCTAGGCTTGACTTGGAACGCTCATGAATGGATGTGGACACCATGGCTACTAAGGTGTCGGAGGTTTTTAAAGAACATTAGTTTTTGTGCTTATGTGTATTTATAACTTCAATAATTTGTAGTGGTTGAATGATTCAAAGCTTAGTCTATCATCTCAATCTTAATTGTTGTTAAGTTTACATATACTAATGGAAATTCAATCATTAGATATTTCTATGATGCATGAGCATGCTTGTTTATGATTTTACATGAGGTAAACCGTTCAACATTACCCTACAAATGGGAGGAGGATTGTTGGAACATATGTAAGGGTAATGGGTTTGGATAAATCACATATGGAGGAATTAAAAGGAGTTGTAGGATTTAATTCCGGAAAACAAGAGAAAAGAGGGAGCAGGGCAGCTCGCGAGCTGAGTCGCGGGTAGAGCTGTCAAAAGCTGACCTGCTCCAGGATTTTGAACCGAACCCGACCCGGAACCGACCCGATCCGACCCGAGAAATGATACACCCGAGTCCGACCTGCACCCGACCCGAGCTCAACCCGTAACCGAATGACACCCGACAATCTTCGACCTGACCCGACCCGCACCCGACCCGACCTCAACCTGTAACCGAATCCACCCGACAATTGTTGACCTGAACCCGACCTGCACCCGACCCGAACTCAACCCATATCCGAATTTACCCGATGAAACCTGGTTTCAACCCGACCCGATCATGACCCGACCTGACCTCAATCAAACCTGAATATGACCCGACCCGACCTCAACCCGACCCGATCGTGACCCGACCTGACCTCAATCCGACCCGATCATGACCCGACCCGACCTCAACCCGACCCGATCATGACCCGACCTAACCTCAACCCGACCCGATCATGACCCGACCCGACCTCAACCCGACCCGATCATGACCCGACCTGACCTCAACCCGACCCGATCATGACCCGACCTGACCTCAACCTGACTTGATTATGACCCGACCCGAACATGACCCGACCTGATTATGACCCGAATCGATCATGATCCGACCAAATTTGACCCGAACCGATCATGACCCGAGCTAATCTCAACGCGACATGATTGTGAGTCTGTGACCGATCCGATCATGACCTGACCCAATTATAACCTGAACCGATCATGATCCGACCTGAACATGACCCGACCCTATCTCGACCCGACCCGAACATTCCTCGACCTGACCTCAACCTCATTTTAACCCGTCCCAAACCTAACCCGACTTAACTTTAACCCGGCCCAATTATGTCTCCGCCTGACCTGATTTCAGCACAATTAGACGATAGCTCAATTTTATTTTATTAAATTATTTTACTCAATTTTTTAATTTAAACCCTCTACAATAAAACATTCAACACTACTTCTTCCCAATAACCTTAATTAAAAATTCCAATTTAATATTCTAAATTATATATTCATCTCAACCGTAATTCAAATCATTATTTTTTCTGAAAATCTAGAATTTGATTCAATACTAGTGATTATTTAAGAGATTTATGAAATTTATAATATTTTAAATTATTTTGAAGTATTAAATATTTCAATCTTCCCAACTTTGAATTTTTTTAAAAATACACAATATCTATAAAAGAGGATCATAATCACTTAATTGATTAAAAAATACTTAGTTGAGTTAGTTCAACTAAATTGAAATAATTATTTAATCCTAAAATAACACAAAATTATTCTATATAAGATTTATTATGAATTCAAATTATGAATTATATATAAATAAAATATCAATATAAATAGATAATAACTAATTATACATATAAAATTTGGTTACAAATAAACATCAAAGAAATTTAAAAAAAACTTGGTAATTGCTTTTCAAAGTCGATTACAAATGAACTTTATCTTATAAAAATTGAACATACTAACATACACCTAAAATAAATAACTAATAATGTATACAAAAATTTCATTACAAATAAACATCAAAGAACTTCAATGAACTTAGTATTCTTATTATATAAAAAAATGACTACAATTCAACTTTATACTACAAAATTTTATCATACTAACTAAATCTTAAATACAAAATTATAATATAGAGAAGATTTGAGCGCATACATTGTGATCATCTGCAAAACAATAAACAAATAAATTAGACTACAAAATACTTTTAAATAAAACTATTAATATTAAATGAAATTAAAAATAAATAAGAAAAAATGCTCTCAAATCTTATATCATGGAAACCCAAGATACCAACAATTTCAAAACATCACAATAAGAATGCTTAAACAATATTAGAAATTGCTGCCAGCAAGGATTTATCATGGGAATCAAGTCTCGATATCATTAAGATAAATAAGAAACTGTTTCCATCAATGATTATCCAAGGGTAACAAAATTTCTAACAAGTCAAACATCTTAAAGGACATTACTTACCTTTATAAGAGCACTATACTTCGTGTTTTTGCAATGATTGCATACAGCAAACTTTAATAAACCATCAATAGTATAATAAATGTCAAACTCCCTCCATATCGGAGCTTTACGTTTGGTGGCTTCGTCAGAAGGAAATTGTTGCAAAACTGCATTGGCAGCTGATGTTGGTGTCATCAGATCACCAACATCATTGTCTTCATTTTCAAGAGCACGAAGCCCTAATTACAAGAATTATATAATTATTACATTAATTTTATTAATTTAAGAGTATTACTTATTAATAAAATTTTATACCTTGTTGATAATCACGTTCAATTCCAGACATTTGATATTCCATTCTTTATAACTACATAAACAAATGAATAATAAACATATGAAATTTAGATATATCCATTCCTTATAACAACATTAACAACATTAATATAAAATTTATTACATCACCAATTCCAAAATTAATAAATACATCAATTGTATAACGAGTTAATAAATAAATCACAATTAAAACAATAATGAAAAAGGGACCAGATTCGAATCATGGAAGGACCAGATCCGGATCATGGAAGGACCAGATCCGGATCATGGAAATAAACAATAAAAGAAACATGATATAATTTCGAATCGGGTTCAATGACGGGATTATAAACGGTTCATACCCGTTTTAATAAGAGTGGATACCCGTTTTAAATTTGTTTGAAACCCGATTGAGTTAATAAATAAAAAAAGGAAGACAAACCGATTAAAATACGGGTTTTTAAACGGTACAGACTCGTTTTATTACTTATTGGTGCCCGTTTAATTTAGGTTTGAATCCCTTTTAATTAATAACTTATTCATGCTCGGATTTTTGTAGCTTTGTCGGACCATGAACCGGTTTTTTAAAAATTAGACCGGCTTCTCTCAAACGCATTATAAAACTAAAAAAAGTGAAAGAAAAAATAAGTGAAAAAGAAGAAAAACGAACGAAGCAAAATAAATTAAAAACGAAAATGAGATTATAAACGAATTCAAAAACGAAAAAGAGGGTGGATCTTTACATTTTATTTTCATAAAACGAAAAAGAGGGTTGGATCTTTTCATTTTAAAAGAAACGAAAATCAAAACCCTAACTAAAAGAAACGAAATAACAATTTTTTCATTTTAAAAATAAAAAACAACGGAAAAACGAATCAAAAATGAATTCGAAAATCAAATGAAAACGAAAATCAAAAATGAAAAATGAAAAACGAAAATCAAAAATGAAAAACGAAAATCAATGAAAACGGAAACGAAAATCAAAAATAAAAAACGAAAATCAAAGGAAATCGGTATTTTTAAAAAAAGAAAATCAGTGTTTTAAAAAAAGGAAATCAGTGTTTTAGAAAAAAGGAAATCAGTGCTTTACCGGCGAAGAAAGCGGCAAGAGTCCGGCAAAAAAAACTTAGAGTCCGGCGAAAAAAGCGGCAAGAGTCCGGCGAAGAGAAACCAAGGAGCACTATTAGCGATCCGGCGAAGTATCCGGCTAGGTCCGGCTGAGAGAATTTGAGAGAGTGAGAGAATTTGAGAGAGAATAGTGAGAGAGAATAGTGAGAGAGAAAGGAGTGAGAGAGAGAGGAGAGATAACTGATTATGTGAGGAAAAGAGGGTGTGGGTTAGGGTTTTTATT
Organism: Patellifolia procumbens; assembly: GCA_947645195.1. NCBI lineage: Eukaryota > Viridiplantae > Streptophyta > Magnoliopsida > Caryophyllales > Amaranthaceae > Patellifolia > Patellifolia procumbens. Next base: position 12,482,528 of record CANSGD010000787.1, read on the forward strand.
TATATAGTGAAGGGAATAGGAAATGGATGGAAAATGATAGTGGCCTAGTGTAGTGGGCCGGCCCACTTAGTTTTTTTTTAAAAACGGTTTATTTATAATATTTTTATTTCTCATTATTCCTTAGTTATTAATTTTGTAAAAGAAATTTAAATTATATTGCCACTAATAGTGAAAGTTTAGTAATATATTGTCATGTAAAAATAAAATTAAAATTTAGCTTTTTATATTATTATTATTATTTAAAAATTTATCAAAACAAAAATAACATAAATATTGAAAAACAATTCATAATCTCAATTTCGAAAATTATCGATCATATTAAAACTAAATTGGAAAATTTATAAACTCATTGGTCATCGCCACTCAGATATATATAATCTTTATTTCAATGGCCAATGTTCAATGATAGTTGATTAATTGGTATAAAACTTAACAAGTAGTCTCGTTATATTGGTTAACGATCGACCATACTACAACTAAATTATAAAATTTATAAATTCATCGTCACTTATATATATATATATATATATATATATATATTCGAAACCATAATCTCAATTTCAATGGACAACGTTCAATGGTGGTTATTGATATAAGACCTAACAAGTAGTCTCGTTAGTCGTTATATTGGTTAACGAACGATCATATTAAAATTAAATTATAAAAAACTCATCGGTCATCGCCACACAAATATAATATCTATCTATATATATATATACACACATATATATATCAAATTAGAAATAATCCTCAATTTCAAAATATAATCTAAATTTCGACGGCCAATGTTCAACGGTAGTTGATTAATTGGTATAAAACATAACAAGTAGTCTCGTTATATTGGTTAACGATCGACCATACTACAACTAAATTATAAAATTTATAAATTCATCGTCACTTATATATATATATAAATATATATTCGAAACTATAATCTCAATTTCAATGGACAACGTTCAATGGTGGTTATTGGTATAAGATCTAACCAGTAGTCTCGTTAGTCGTTATATTGGTTAACGATCGATCATAATAAAATTTTATTATAAAGAACTCATCGATCATTGCCACTCAAATCTAAGTGACGATGAGTTTATAAATTTTATAATTTAGTTTTAATATGATCGATCGTTAACTAATATAACGACACTACTTGTTATTTGTTAAGGCTTATATCAATAACCACCATTGAACATTGTCCATTAAAATTGAGATTATGTTTCAAAATTGAGGATTATTTCGAATTTGATATATATATATTGAAACCATAATCTCAATTTCAATGGACAACGTTCAATGGTGGTTATTGGTATAAGACCTAACAAGTAGTCTCGTTAGTCGTTATATTGGTTAACGATCGATCATACTAAAATTTTATTATAAAGAACTCATCGATCATTGCCACTCAAATCTAATATCTATCTATCTATATATATACACACACATATATATATCAGATTCGAAATAATCCTCAATTGTGAAACATAATCTCAATTTCAATGGACAATGTTAAATGGTGATTATTGATATAAGCCTTAACAAATAACAAGTAGTGTCGTTATATTAGTTAACGATCGATCATATTAAAACTAAATTATAAAATTTATAAACTCATCGTCACTTATATATATATATATATTCGAAACCATAATCTCAATTTCAATGGACAACGTTTAATGGTGGTTATTGGTATAAGACCTAACAAGTAGTCTCGTTAGTCGTTATATTGGTTAACGATCGATCATACTAAAATTAAATTATAAAAAACTCATCGGTCATCGCCACTTAAATATAATATCTTTCTATCAAATATAATATCTATCTATCAAATATAATATTAATATAATTACAAATAAACTTCAAAGAACTTAAAAGGAGTTATTCATCATATTATATAAAAAATTGATTACAATTAAACTTTACACAATAAAATTTATAGATGCTAATTACATCTATAATACATAATTACAATGTGGATATGATTTTGATTACAATTAAACTTCATTGTGATTTGGGACCACCTGCAAAAGAAAAGCCAATTTTTTACCTTAAATTACTAAATAGAACAATCAAAATTAAATGAAAAGAAATAAATAAAAAAATATAACAATTACATATAACATTTGACTATCCATTCTTTATAACAACATTAACAAAATTAACAACAAAAAAATAAAAATTATTACATAACCGGTTCCAAAGCGAATAATACATTAAATGAATAATAACGAATAATTAAATAAATATATATATATATCAAATTCGAATTAAGCCCCAGTTTCGAAATTTGATTGACTCGAACTAATCTGATATGATGTTAACTTGACTCGAACATAATTTGACCTATACATAACTGGATCCGAGATCGTGCCGACCTAGACCTGAAACGAAATCGACTCGACCTAGACCCGAAACGAAATCGACCCGACCTAGACCCGATCTTAGGCTAACTCGACCCGATCATAACCAATCCGAGGTTGACCCGACCCGGGTATAACCCAAACCGAGGTTGGCCCCACCCGGGCATAACCCGATCCGAGTTCAACCTGACCCGATCATAACCCGATCTGAGGTTGACCCAACCTGGGCATAACCCGAACCGAAGTTGACCCGACCGGGCATAACCCGAACCGAAGTTGACCCGACCTGGGCATAACCCGATCCGAGTTCAACCTGACCCGATCATAACCCGATCCGAGGTTGACCCAACCCGGACATAACCCGACCCGAGGTTGATTCGACCCGAGCATAACCCGATCCGAGGTTGATCCGAACCTTACCCGAACCCGAAATTAACCGTCATAACCTGTTCTAAACCCGATCCGAACCAAACGCGACCCAAAGCTGACCCGACCCAGGTTCAACCCGAACCCGAAGTCAATCAAACCCGAACCAACCCGACCCGACCTATCTAGTCGGATACCCGAACTTGACCCGACCCGAGCGACACCCGAACCGACATGACCCGACCCAAACCCGACCCGAACACCCGAATTGACAGCTCTAGTCGCGGGTCGCGACTTGGTTTCGCGAGTCGCGACTGGGCACTGTTCTATGACGCTTCATTTCACGATTTGTCCGTTTATATCCGTTGAAGCGTTTTTGCTCGGTTATGCATGGTTATTACGTTGTTAATGGCTGGCTTTATTCTCTGAATTAAGGGCCTTATTAAGGAGCCTATTAAAGGTCCTTAATGAGGGCCCTTGCATATGTGACTATAAAAGGAGGAGGTGATCTCCATCCTTGACACAACCAACATTGCTTGCTTAAGAATTTCTGATTAACTTTCTTAAGTGTTCTTCATAAACACATCAAACACAAGTTCTTAAGGATACACTTCTAAGATCATAGAAGTGAAATGTTTACTCCATTGTATCTCATTAGTTATTTCGTGTAAACCCGGTGATCCTAGAGGGGCGAAATAAAACTAATAGGAAAGCGTAGTTTCCGTGCCTTGGAGTGGTGATTATCCGGTTTCCTCTTGTTTTCTTATTGTCTACTTCTAACATATTTCTTCAAATGTAGCATCTCTTTATGGCACTAAACAAGTAATATTTTTTACTCCAATTATCTAAGCCTATGTAGGAAATTCCTAAGTCTAATCTCAGTCCCGTTCATAGGGCAAGGCAGGTGGGGCGCCCGCCCTAGGCCCACGGGAGGAATGCTAATGTCTTATGCGAATCAGACATTAACACAGTACAAATAGTATGAAACAAACTAAATAACAAAGGAGGTAAAGTTAGCTAGTTGGTATGTCAGTTGCTAAGTACTAAGTGATCCATGTTCGAGCCTTGTTGTGGTCACTGCTCACTTAGCTTCCTTTTTCTCTCTTTTGATTTTTTAAGCTTTTCTATTTGTTTTAATCTTTTACTTTAACCTTCATTTTTCTTTTCTCTTATTATTTTATATATATATATATATAAAAAGTTTACTTTTTTAGTCAAATTTGATTGTATCCAAGAAGTGAAAACTTAGTACAAGATTGATTAAAAATTAATATAAACTTTAATTATATGAGAAGCATAAATCATAATGTCATAATAACTAGATAGATGAAGCACTTAGAGATAGAACATAGGATATTATAGTAATTTATTATATAAATAATACAAAAACAACTATAACTCTTACTATTCTAAAAGATCGAGATTGTATATTTGTATCACCTGATTATATAATTTGTTTAGCATGAAAAGATTAGATTAGAAGCAATTTTTTTAATTTCATATTGTTAAAGGGTCCCAAATTGTTACTTCGCCCCATGCCTCCTAAACATCAGGATCGGTCTTGTCTAAGCCTATATTATATTGGAAAAATTGCCTAGTTTGCAACTAATAATGCAAGCTAAACATTATTTTAGAATAATGCAACCTTAATACCCCATTTTTCTCAATAGGACAAATGACCAGTTACCTGTACAATTAGTAATTTTTATTTAAAACTTTAAATTCTAATTAATATATTAATATAAAAAAATAAAATAAATAAACTCCCCCCATCCCCACCCTTACCCCCACCCTCAACCCAAGCGCCAGCCCCATCCCCAGCCCCAGCCCCATCACCGGCCCCAACCATGAAACCCGCCACTGCCACCACCCCATATTGGATTTTGACACTCGATGTGAAGACAGCAGCGTCACGGCGATGGTTTCCTCCACCGCAAGCGCGTTCTTTCTCTGCTTCGCGTTTACGAGCCTCGACTTCTTCGTCGCGACGCTGAGGGAGGTGGCGGGAGGGGTTGTTGTGGTGGTGGCCGAATTTAGGGCGAGGAGAGGTTTACCATCGACGAGACAGAAAGAGGAGTCTTTATCAACGGTGAGAGTGGTGCGGAGAAGGAACCATCGCCGGAGAAATTGAAGACGAAATCGGAGGGGTTGGTGGGGACAGTGGAGGAAGGTGGGAGAGGTGATGTTGTGGTGGGACGTTGATGGGGACGGTGGAGGAAGGTTGGAGAGGTTATGGTGTGGTGGTTGTTGTGGGGTGGGGTGAGGTGGGATGTGGGTGGGGAGGAGAGAGAGGGGTTTAGGTGAGGTTGGGGCAAGGGGGGAGGGATAATTAGTTTTTTATTATTATTTTGTTTTTGTTTTTTTGTTTTTATTTTATTTGTAAAAATTGTTTATGAGAGCCAATTATTATGCGACAAGTGTCCTATCTTACCCATTCTTCAAGTCATAACCGGTTTTGTCCTATTTAAAATAAATGGGGTATAAAGGTTGCATTATTCCAGAATAATGGAAAGGCTGCATTATTATTTGCAAATCGCCAAAATGTTGCATTATTCTAGTCAATTTTTCCTATTATATTTCAATAATTTTTGTTCATATATGATTTTGAGTTTTGTATATAAGAAAATGCAACTTACATATACCGTGAACCTTGCAAAATAAGAATCTCCACACTTTTGGAATCGAGAGGAATGATATCTATCTCTCTCAAAGTAAATGAATATAGTGTAAAGAGTAACAAATTATCAAAGAAAAAGGAATTTTTCGCCAAAAACTGCATATTGAAATACCCATTTTGTTAATTATAGCCATCATCTTTTTTTCTTGCGAATTATTGCCTAGAAAGACTAATCTCTTAGTGACTTGTTGCCAGTTTTACTAATTACACTACTAATCTAGAGTTATGACCGGTCAAATCATGTTTAAGATTAAAAAAATCTTTTTTTATTTAATTTTACAATATTTTAAAAATATATGTTTTGATAGATGACATGGTAATGGGCACATTTTTTGAGATGACATTTGATAGCATTTTTCGGACTAAAGACGACTTTTTTTCGACACCGCCATACGCCCTTTATGAGCACGAATTTCGAGAATCCCTACAAAACGAGTACCAACAAGCCAGTTTTTCGAGCACTTATTTCATGACGGGTTTTTCAAACTAAAGACAGCATTTTTTCGAAAAACGGACATCGTCGTACGCCCATTATGTACCTATTTTTCATTATGTTTTTCGAAATAGGTTGAAAAACTCCGCAGTGTCCATGAAGGGCGTAAGACGGTGTACGTTTCTCGAAAAAACGTCGTCTTCAGTCCAAAAAATGTGTCTCGAAATACGTGCCCGAAAACCGGCTTGTTGGTACTCGTTTTGTAGGAATTCTCGAAATTAGTGCCCCTAAAGGACGTAAGACGGTATTGGCTTTTCGAAAAAAACATCGTCTTCAGTCCGAAAAACCCGTCTCATAATACGTGCCCGGAAATTCGACGTGTTGGTACTTGTTTCATAGGGATTCTCGAAATTCGTGGTCATAAAGGGCTTATGGCAGCGTTCGTTTTTGAAAAAAAGTCGTCTTTTGCCCGAAAAATCCATCTCGAAATACGTACAAGAAAACCCGGTTTGGTGGTACTCATTTCGTAGGGATTCTCGAAATTCGTACTCATAGAGGGTGTACGGCGGTATCTGTTTTTCGAAAAAACGTTGTCTTCAGTCCAAAAAAACCCGTCTCGAAATACGTGCCCAAAACTCGGCTTGTTGGTACTCGTTTCGTAGGGATTCTCCAAATTCATGCTCATAAAGGGCGTACGGCGGTGTCCGTGTTTCGAAAATCCTCTTCTTCAGTTCGAAAAACTGCGTTTAAATGTTGTCTCGAAATACGTGTCCATTACCATCTCATATATCAAAAACATATATTTTTAAAATATTGTAAAATTAAATGATAAAATATTTTTAAATTTTTAAATATGATTTGACCGGTCAAACTATAGATTAGTGGTATAATTAGCGAAAACCACAACAAGTTAGATTAGTCTAGGTAGTGTAATTTGCTAGAAAAAAAGATGATGGTTATAATTAACAAAATGGGTGTTTCAATAGGCAGTTTTTGACAAAAACAAAAATCAAGAAAAAGTGATGGAAAACTACTATAACAAAAATTTTACATAAATTCCCATAAAAAATACAGTTACGTAGCTATAAGAACATGCCTCCGAACTAAAGACCACAGTTTGCGTAGCTAAACTATTTACAACTTGAACCATATTCGCTTCTTTGCTCTTGTCGAAATGCTCTACGTAATTGTATCTTGAATTCAACAGCTTAAAAACAAGTTTCAACCGCTCAACTATTCTTTAGATTAAAGACATGTGTGTAGAATATTTACAATGTAATAGATAAAACATACCGTATATGTCATTTCGTTCCATTCTAAATTATGAAATGCTTCCACATACTTAATCACATAAATGGCACTTTCAATCCTAATATGGGAAAAAAATTGTATATATTTTTATCGTATGAAGAGTGTACTATAAGAAAGATTTAATGTATATAACATACTCAAATGCTTGCTCGTTGGTTTTTGAAACTTCTAAAGACTTTGCATTAACAATGTGGAAAAATTGCCCAAATCTTGGATCATTGTTGTACACTTTTATAAGCCTCGTCAACTATAAATAAGAAGAAAAAATACTTCAATTTGTAGGATAGTTGACACCTTTGACGTTAAACTCGTGAAACGTCCATAAAAATAAATCACTTACAAAGTCTAGAATTAGATCAATTCGAACTGACGTTGTTTCAACAGAATCCAATAAAACATATTTTTTCTCTTGTTTGTCGATTACAACTAAAAACCAAGGATAATTCTGTACATCAAATAAAGGAATATAAACCTGAAAAAACGTATATACTTTAGTAATGTAAGATTAATGACCATTTAGGATTTGACAATTAAAATATAATTACCTGTTGAAGAGCTCTTGCTTATATCATTAGGGATATATTTGCAAGTGTTTTTAAAAACTATCAATTTGATGATTGAGCAACATATCACCAGTCATATGACTTTTCTTTGTAACAACACCCTAAATAAAGAATTAAAATCATATTAGATAAGTTATATTGCAATAATAGTTATTTAATTTCTAAAATTTTATTAGCTATACCTGCAGCATCCCAGGTAATATGATTTTTTCATATCCTTTTCACGTTCATCCATATTAAGGTAGTATAAGTGAAGAGCAAGAATATGAAAATCAATAAACAAAAAATTAATTTGCCATCATGAAATAACATACAACCTTAAGAATGGAACTAGAACATACCCACTCATCTAATCCATCTGGAAATATGCATAAAGCTTCCTGCACATCTAACTGTATTTCAATTTCCGTGTTTCCGTAAGCGAAATCTGACTTTCCTTCCCATTCATACAATTTATTACAAAATTCTGCTTCTTTTAGCTCTAAACAAGAGAGATAATTCTTATACTTTACTTAGTCATCCTACATGACAAAAAGTTGTTGAGACGCTCAAAATCCTTTAAAAGTAATTATAACACTTCGTCATTTTAATAGAGAATAAAATATACCATCTCCATAATTTATATTCCTACATCCAGATTCTTTGCAATATTTGTTAGTATATTTGAAGTTTGTTTAAGCTTTTCCTCATGTGTTGTAGGGTGCAGAGTTAGTGAATCAATGTCATCTACGTCCTCACCTAGATATGTCAATATAAGCAAGAATAGTGAGTAGGATAGCAAATTAATAAAGTGGAATAAAATAAGAAAGTTTATTGGATGTCACATACCAAGGCATCCGTACGAAAAATCGACCGAGTTTCAGGCATCAAATACAAGGAATCTGCTTTTTCAACCTCAGTTGGACTCTTGTTCTTTTGCAAAAAAATTTTACCTTCTTCCTTTGATTTCCTTAAAGGAATAGTGTCCTTTAAGTGGATTACTCATACTTTTTTTGGTGAATCCATGAGATCAAAAGAGCCCAATTTATATTGATTTTCATTGACAACTTTTTGCCATCTAGTTTATAAGTTAGGGGATAACTTTCTATTTCAGTGGTTTTGTTGTAAATTAGTGTTTGTTTAGAAGGTTCAACAACTAAAGAAGAATGAGTTTCACTAGTACTAACAAAGTGGACACCATATTGTCTTATAAACGGTATCAAGTGTCAAATTCATGGATAAGACAATTTTCTCTAGTTTTTCAAACGGTCACAACAACCACAATGATTGTTTGTAATTTTTTGTTCATGATTCCCTTCCATGAAACAGACTACAAAAAATTCCATTACTAAACCACATGGGTTTTGGCATAAATTTCGTCTAATAACTTGGAAATGGAGCAAATATAAAGTCTAAAAAATGATGCCTATTTCATATCAAATGAAATTTCATATCAATCGAAATACTTCAACATAAACGTAATATCATATAGAAATTTCATAGTGGCCGAAAATTCAAGAAAAAAATTTATGACTATTGTTGTGGCTCATCCTTAAACAAGATTTCATAAGAGATTTAAATAAACATAAACTAATTAAAATTAGAGCGTGAATCTAACCTGGAGAGAAGTTAGAGCATGAAGCAAATTTGCAATTGCCAATTTAGAGAGCGTATAGAGAAGAAACTGCTAAGATATGGGTTCCTTTCATAAATTAGTGGAGGTGGTTATTTTTTAAAAAAATGGGTTTGGAGCTTAAATTATGCCACCTCTTCCCCTGATTAGTGGATTTATTAGGAAAATAACTACTTAGCAGTAACCTCCTACATTACCGTTTTTTCTTCCTCTGGTAGTCGTGGTTGAGATTTGTGGTAGGGGAAAAGCAACTGATGTATGGGAGGTTACTACTACTAAATCTCAGTGGATTTAAGCTTGCTGACTACTACTAAAAACTAAATACAACTGATGTAGCTCTAAACCCTCAAAAAAAAATTAAAAAATCAATTTGGAAGAGCATAAGGCAATTTGGGTTTTAAAGGCTACATCTTTATATTTAAATTCCTAATATAATCCAAAGAATACATATAGCTTTGTGGTCGAACTTTATAATTTTTCAGATAAGGTTGAATAAGGTCGAATATAGTCGAATAAAGTCTAATAAGGTTAAATAAGGTTTCATCTAATAAGTTGGAATAAGGTACCATCTAATAAGGTTGAGTACGGTCTAATAATGTGGAAGAAGGTCGAATAAGATTTCATCTAATAGGGTTGAATTAGATTTCACTATGAAGGTTGAATAAGGTCTAATCATGTCGAATAAGTTTTCATCTAATAAGGTTGAATAAGGTTTCATATAATAAGGTTGATTAAGGTTTATAACATCGAATAAGGTCGAATAAGATTTCATCTAATAAGGTCGAATAAGGTTTAAACTAATAAAGTTGAATAAGGCCGAATATGATCTAAAAAGGTTGAAAAGGTTGATTACGTTTTCATCTAATAAGGTTGAATAAGATCTAATAAGGTTTCATCTAATAAGTTTGAATATGGTTATAATAACGTCAAATATGGTCTAATAAAGTTTCATCTAATAAGGTTAAATATGGTATAGTAACGTTAAATAAGGTCGAATGCAGATTCATCTAATAAGGTTGAAGAAGGTCTAATAAATGTTCATCTAATAAGGTTGAATACAGTATAACAACGTCAAATGAGGTCGAATAAGGTTTCATCTAATAAGGTTGAATATGGTTTAATAACATCGAATAAGGTCAAATAAGTTTCATCTAATAAGTTCGAATAAGATTTCATCTGAAAAGGTTGAATAAGGCCGAATAACGTATAATAAGATATAATAAGATATAATGAAGTCAAATAGGGTCTTATTAGAACGTATTGGAGCATCCAAAATTATATTAGAACTCATTATATGTACTAAAGTTATACTTCATCCGTACCAAGTAGTACTTGGTGTAGTGGTAAGGAGAGCACCCTTCCAACCTCAAGGTTGGGGGTTCAATCCCCACTAGGGGCACTTTGAGGGTAGGGATTTCCCCTTACCCTTCCCCCCTAATCTCAAGTGTCTGGCCCATTAGGACCCGAACGGGATTCGGGCCACTTCTTCTTACCAAAACAAAAAAGTAATGTTTCATTCGTTCCACCAAGAGTTTGCTTCTTTCTGTTTTATAACAAGTTAGGAGTTTAGGACTATCAGTCAACAACTCGAGCAAAGCTCGTTCTAGTTTGTTTATTTAATACATGTGCCGAGCTATAAAATATTTGGGAGCTTGGCTCATAAACAAGGTTGAACATGAACATGGAGTAATCCACGTTTATTTATACTCATGAACAACTTGTATGTATGTTCATGAACAAGGTTGTATATGTTCACTAAAAATCTCGTTTATATATGTTCATGAATATGCTAATTCGATTTCCAGTAATAAGCTCTTTTACTTTCATATTAAAGCCCATGTCGGTGAAATCGTATATAGGAACAAAATCAACCTTACACGATTATGAACAAAACTTATTTAAACATTTTAGATCAGAAGCTCAGTTACGAATTAACAAATATCTCGTGTATATAGACTAAGATAGGTAGCATCCTTTTTGTATTGTTGTACATATAGGACTCTACCATGTGAAAGTTTGTATAATTTTTGAATATTTTTCACAAATCGGGTTGTAGTACTTTCTAAACTTTAGGACGATACATTATATTCTAGTATTTACATGTTCTCATTCTAAATAAATGAAAATTCCACAAATCCATGCTCTCTTATATTATATATATAGAAAAAATAATTTATATACCGTCACAACTCACACGTTCTTATTTTAAGTATATTTGATAATCAAAAATATTAAGTCATATTCGATTCTTACACACCATAATATTTGGTAAATTATTATGGAACAAATATTTATCCATCTTACGAAAATAATCGAAAACCAAATAGTCATTGCTCAAGCATACAAATAAACTATACATCTGTGATATACTTATACAATTAGTAGTGGAATAAGTGTATGTTTATCTTATAAATATCCTCCAGCATGCAAACCCATTGTAGACAAATTATATATGCTTTCTATGATTGAAAATAAGAGAATCAAGATTTTTCATTAATAAACTTTAGCTCACAAGCTCACACTTAACAGAAATGAGAATAGAAAGAAGATGAAGAGTTTTGTTATTAGAAAATCTAACTAACTGGATCGATCTTACAACTAGAATCAGAGGCTATTCATATCTCTACTCTCTAGTCACTAAGGTAACTTAAAAGGGATGTCAATGGGTCGGGTCTGGGGCGGGTTTGACCAGATTCAGAGCCAGACCCACTGCCGACCAGACCCAGTAGGTCTGGAATTTTTAAGACCCAACCCCGGATCCTCTAGGCCTGAAGGGTCTAGGGTCCTTGCAAGGTCGTTAAATGGGTCCTTTTGAATTTCAAGTGTAATTGCATTTTTTATCTAATAAATTAATTCCGCCCATTTTGTAGGTTCGCATTACCATAGTTAAGGTTTGTATCGAAACAATTAACAAAATATAGCTCATAAAATCTTAAATATATTTCAACTTACATCATTACATTTACATGTCTTAAATGGAGTCGCAACTACTCATAAAGTCGTACTCCCTCCATCCCGTATTAGTTGCAACACTTTACATATATGGTTGTTCCACATTAATTGCAACACTTCTATTTTAGGCATAAACCTACCAATATTTTATTATATATCACCGAACTAATATACCCCACTCATTCATTGATTTATGTGAAAAACATTTACAATAATACTCTCCTACTATATTAACTTCCTAAAAGTACTACATCACTTTCTATCACATCAGTTTTTACAATAAATTAATATAACCTACACCCTACTCTATTCACTTCCTAAAATTATGTGCACAAGCTATTGTTGCAATTAATATGGGACAGAGGGAGTAATTCACAAGTTAAATTTTTTTTTTATGTAAACGGATCTAGATCGGGTCTGGGTCTGATATATTTGAATCCGAATCCAAACCCGCCTAATAACCTCTGGACCCAGACCCATTGGGTATAGAGAGTTGGAGCCATACCCTTATAAATGGGTATGTGCGTCTCGGTATGAGTTGGGTCCAAGACTCATTGCCATCCCTATAGCTTAACCACCATGCAAACTCTGGTTGATAACAAGAAGTTCCAACAAGGCAAATGCTATTAGAGAAAGAGTGAGTTGGAGTGGCAGATGATGTATCTCTTCATCTAGCTTGTGTAATTTCATCACCATTATCAATATCACCAATACATTGGGTAAGACCGATGTTAGCAAATAGAACTAAAAAACAAGCATAGGTCAATAAGCATGAATGGAGTTGTAAAATTGAGAGAAGATGCGCTTCGGAGGGTCAGCTTTAGCTGGTTTTTCTCCACAAACTAAAGATTTCTTGCACCAAAAGGAACATGAATCAACATCAATTTCCACGCTAACCACTAACCTGAACATTGACCCATCAATGAAAATGTTAAAATTTAGTGATGAATCTGAGAGGTTAACATAGATACCCAGATGAATAAATACAAAAATTAACCATGAACATAGTTCGAACAGAGAAATTGACCTAATAGGATAACAAAGAGAACAAAGAGAAGGGAAATTGGTATGGATCTGCTTCCCTTTCTTCCACGCTCGTGGCACCTCTAAAGACGGTGTTATGCAAGGGTTACAAGCGCTTTTCGTCATTGAGGTTCCCCTTCAGATGTATGTATGGACTGGCTGGTGCTTTTGAAACATCCATCAGAGTACTTCACACCATGTAGAGAATTGGGAGCAGATAATCTACTGATCTTCAGACTTCAGAATCTTATATGATGCTTAGTTTCACCAAAATGCTTTCATATGGCTCAAAAACATGATCTGCCAATATTTCAAAGGTTCTCTAAGTCACAATGTCCAAGATAACAAGCCCATTTCAGTAAGAATTACCAGATGCCCTACAAATTTCGGACATGAAGGAAAAAATACATATGCTCTTGCCTAATTCCGTAAACCTTTGTTCACAGGCCACTTAGAGTCCCAATCTTCCTCGCTGTTTATGTCTTTTCTTGTGTTTCATGATAGTGTTGTCCTACTACTGTTGGTTGCAGCACAGGTTTTGTGTTTCATGGAATCCAAAACAAAAGGAGGTAGTGCTAGGAGGTTGGATGAGCGAAATAACTTTGGAATGGGATGAAATATAACTTTCCTGAACCAAACCATTGATTGGGGAAATGACTTCCATTTCAAACTCCCTGCAAATATCAAAGCAAAAAGGACCTTAAAGAGGTCAAGTCTTTCCTATTCTAAGAAAATTGGAAGGCCATTTCCCTCAAACCCTATGCAATATAGTCCACATAAAAACAAGCGGCTTACATATTTGTCTCTCCTTTATCAGCTACCACAAAATTGTTACGAATGAAAAAGGATAAGATTTCCCCTGCAATCTGATTTGGTGCCTTCTTTATCTCATTTTATTGCATAAATGTCTTTTATATAATCTAAATCCATCCAAAAAACAAAATCCACTAAAGGCAATATCTAACAAGTATAATTGAACATTAGATAAGAAGAATAATTTAGTGTCATTTTTTAACAAAAACAACATATGTATAAAGAAGCTAAGTAGGTAATATAAGTAGCATTCAAATTTTAATAACACGGATTGACGCGAAGAAATTAGAGGGTATCTTAGATTTGACATAAAGTTTTATGAGAGACCAACGGCCTGGAACAAATATGACACAGAGACCCAAAGAAGTATAATAACTAGCAATAGAATAGCCAACACTTTCTTCCATTAAAAGAACACTGTAACACCCCGACAATTCTCTCTTTAATAAAACATATAATTTCCAACTTAAAACACAGAATTATCAAAGCATTATTGACACGCTAAAGTCGTATCACCTAATCAAAGATAAATCCTAAGTCCTCTAACAATGGTAGTCAAGGGAAGTAAGGTCGAATCCACAGAAAGACAACGTTTCTAAGTTAATATCCAGCTAAACAGCTACTTCAGACAAGATCAAATAAAAATCAATTGAACTACTAATTAAACACTAGAAAGAAATATAAAGAAAGATTTAATCTATGAATTAAAGGTCTATGGAATTAATTTGGTCCACCATGCTTATACCAATCAAAGGATCAAACAACTATCAGAACCTAGGTCAAGAATCGATATATTAGAGCACGTTTGTCAACCTATGTTAAGTCTCAACGCCCATAATTCAACATACGCCGCATGTTCACTAACGTAATCAGAATTACTGGTGGGTATTAGGCCTCTAAAAGTAAGACGGATATGTGCAAACAATTATTAACCTCAAGCAATCAATAAAACTGCGCAATAACATTAATTACTAAAGAAGAACAAATCACACCATAACCAATCTAAACAAATCCTGGAAACTAATAGCAATTCAAATTAATCAAGGTATAAACATGGCTTCCTTCCTAAATCCCTAGAAATTAGACTACTCAGACATAATTAAATCAACAACGAAGAATCTAATATGAAACCCTAACAATTGCATCATGAATGAATCAATAATTAAACTAAGCAATCAAAAAATAAAGAGATTAAGAGTAGAGAAAAGTACCAATTGACGGAAAGCAATAACCTTTATTGAAATAATCCGAGGTTCAATCACCCCTTGAACTAATCTAAAGTATTTAATCTAAGAAAAGCTCTCTAAAACTAAACTAAGAACAATGAAAATAAAATAGAATAAATATGTCTCTAAAATAATGAAGCTTATGATATGAATCCGGGACGGATCCAAGCTTAAGTCCTCACAACCTTCACTCAGTTATGATTCTTTAAGAGTTCTAAAACAAATTTAGCGCTTCACTCACCTTAAACTCGATTTAGGGGGATAGTATTGAGATTAAACAAGTTAGCTTCACTCACTAATTGTATTAACCTCGCTTAGAATTAGGTTTCACTCGCCTAATTACTAAGGGTCTTGTAATTAGATTCACTCTCTAAAAACAATAAAACTTGGAAAGATGTACATCCAAATTCACAAAGACAATAGTCCAAAATTTCAATTCAAAAAGTGTGTACCTCTCATTAAAAATATGAACGCTTATCTATACTAGACTACTCCTAGCATAATCAGGTAAACCAAATTCTATCTAGAAAGCATTTAAAAACTAATCCCTAAAATCTAGGAAAAGATAAAGATAAAGATAAGGAAGATAATCTAATATGATTAGGATAGAGATTTCAGCCTTTCCTATCTTAATTACATGTCTATCTCTTCCCTTATCCCTTAGCTAATCAAATCTTATCTAAAAGAGATTACAACTCAACTAGGACTCTGTATAACCGAAAAATACAATTATTTTCAGGTTATTATTGAAAGAAATTAAAATGCTGAATTTAAATACTAAATAAAATTAACTAAGACTCTTAAAAGCAATAAAGATAGATTAGAGAAGGACTATGCATGATTGAATCCGCATCAGCTTAGCTATTTATAAAATCCCCTAAAACTAATTAAAAACGAATAGAATTTCGGCTCCGCGAGTGCGTAACCCGATCAGGCAACGGGACACCCGATCGGGCTGAGCCAAACTTGGCCCAACTCTTTCTTCCTTTTTGTAACGTAGCAGCAACAACAATAATATCAAGTGCGGGCCTCCCACCCAATTGCATCGGGCGCCCACTGCCCGATCTGGCCGCGTGCATCTTGGGCCAACCTCTCGTGCCAACAAGCAGCAGCAGCAGCATAAGCGAAGCAATGAGTTGGGGCCTCACCCGATCAGGTCGGGCAAGGTCTGCCCGATCGGGCTGAGCCATAATTTCCGCCCAATTCCTTCTCCTCTTCACCTGATCGGGTAGGGCAATGTCTGGCCCATCAGGCCCGAAACTCCACCATCCGATCTTATAAATCTTCGCCCGATCGGGCCATATTCTGCCTGATTAGAGCACGGGTCAACTCCGTTTGTCTCTTTGACACTCAATTCTTCATGTTTAGAGGTCTCGAGACCTCGTAAACCATCTATAAAGCTCGTAACTACTTCTACGTTCCTCGTAACAACTCGTAAAGCCGTGGTTGCTTCCAAATGGTTCGAAAATAAGGAGAAAACTCCCTAAAAGCTGCAATTCAACACTAGAAACACAAAACCACGACTATATACGATAATTAGTATATTATAGCTCCGAAGAGCTCAAATGACGCACTAATTAACTCACAAAAAGGGAGAAAACTCTATAAGAATACATGACATCAATTATCGCCTATGTGCTAACGTATCGGCTTACTTAGAATTTTGCAGCAGAAAACATTAAATAAAAACTTTTATAAATACTTAAACCATAATAACTATCAAAACATTATCCAAACTTCAACATACTTTAGAACCAACTTAAACAACGTAAGATAAATAATTCATAAAGTAACTTAATAAAAAAACATAAATAAACGAAGCAACATAAGTGAGAAAACGATCTCTCATCAATATCTCCCAATTCCCAAATGAATATGGATGCATCATCTTCAAACCTTTAGGCAAATACTCAATTGATGGACTACTTGCCAATTAAGGGTCATAACATGATCAATAGGCACAACCATGATCAGAACACAAAAAAGCACGTAATCAGCAGGGTTGAGTACATACATAACAACACAATACACGCAAACCTAGCATGATTCTACTAAGCAATAAAACATGATCAATAACAATTCTCTAAAACATCAACCCATAGAATAAGACTCAACTTCACAAGACTACAAATAATAATTCATTTAGTCAATTAAATAGTCAATGGATTGAGTTGTCCAACCAAACCTTGTCTTCTTGTCCTCAATTCAGAAGACGAATTACGGACGCGACTTCGTAATCCCCTTGACCAACAATATCGAAGAACCTTTAAAATAAAATAGGGCACAGTGATCTATCCGGCCCCAAGAAAAGCCATGGGCTACCACCATGAACTCTAACTCATACTAATCCAAAACTTCATACGTGCACAAGTATAAAGCTATTACTATTCACTTTCCACTTTAAAAATTAATATGTTATTCGATGTTGGACTCTAACAAGACTTGTGTTAAAATTTCAAATTATAATATAATACTAGTAAACTAGGCTTTAAAAACCTTAAAAATCTTAACTTTTATATTTAAAAGTAACTTTAAATATAAAACTATAATATGAAATTATAACTTAAATTACAAATAATAAAAATCTGATTTTTAATTACTTAAATAATTAAGTTTCTAACTTTATTTACCAAACATATAAAACTATAAAAATCATAACTTTAATCACCAAAACCATTAATAAATATAAATAGAGGAAAAAAAGGATAAGAATTAACCGGAAGAAAAACAAGAAAACTGGAAAAAAGGAGGAGAACACATGCTCGGGGAGGAGCGTGGCTGATTGGCTGAGCGTGGCAGCACGCGCCGCTGCTGCTGCTGTGCCGCACAGGCCAGCGTGAGCCGAGACAAAAGAGAAAGAGTGGGGTGCTTGCGATGTTGCTGCTGCGGCAGCGAAGGGTAAGGCGAGGGTAAACTAAAAAAACTAATACAACAAAAATACCATGACTATATACATATACGTATTATTTTATTAGACAGTCCTTTCTACTTCCTTCGTTTCTTTTTATTGACTACACTTCTTTTCTCACGCTTATCAAGGAAGCGATTTAAGGGTGTAAACAAGTAAATTTTCCGATGACATTTTAACACAAGTAATATAGAGTTTCATTCTTGCTTGTATTAAAATTTAATCGAAAAATTTACTTATCTATATATATATTAAAAAGCGTAAGCAAGCAATGCAGGCCGCCACGTGGCACTATCCCCTTCTTCAATTACATTTTATCCATATCATTGTCATAAGAAAAAATTATAAATGTTGTCAATATAGAGTTTCGAACCCATGACTTTCACATGTGAGACAAAGTATTTTAACCATTGTGCTACCACACTCTTAATGCTTCTCTTATCACAAATAAGAATATTATTATGGGGTTTAAATGACAATTAAGAAAGAAAATTAAATTATAAATGTTGTCTATATGACGTTTCGAACCCATGACCTTCGCATATGAAACAAAGAGATTAACCATTGCACTACCACACTCTTAATGCACTCTTATCACAAATAAAAATATTATTATTGGGCTTAAATGACAATCAAGAAAGAAAAATTATTAATGTTTACATTATGGAGTTTCGAACCCATGAGGGCCATGACCCCCACACGTGAAATAAAGAGTTTTAATCGCTACTCTACCAAACTCTTAATGCTTTTTCTTATCACAATTTAAAAAATTATTATGGGGTTTGACAATCAAGAATTAAACAACAATGAAGCATACTATAGATGTGAATTAAACCATAGAATTAATTTTACCTTTAAAAAAGAATGCATAATATAGATGAGATGAATTATTTCATTTTGTTAGTCTTCATTTCCTTTTACCTTAATCTAACTTTGGGAAAAAGTAAAGAAATTTCTTTCATTACAATTTTTCATGATCCCTTTAAATTGGTTAATTGTTTATAAAATTACGCCCTTAAATTTTTATTTTTAAAAATAAAAAGTTACTCGCCCCGTGTTTTTTAATATGCACATTTTACCATTTTGGGATGTTTTTTTTTAATATGTACCTTTCTACCTTTTCCCATAAATAGAAGGTTGGCCCATCTAATTATTACACTTCTCTCCTACTTTTCTTTCATTTTCTCTACCTTTTTCACTGATTCCTTACTTTAACTAATCTTCTCTCTTATTGTTGCACTTTTTTCTTGGTCCGCGCGCAAAAGCAAACATACATATTAAAGAAAATGGAGATAGTATCATCAATGAAGATATAATTTTAATTCAATTATTATAAAAAATGGACCCGGGGCATCGTCGGGGCCACAAACTAGTTTAGACCCTTAAATCACTTCCTTGATAAGCGTAAAAAAAGAAGTGTAGTCAATAAAAAGAAATGCAGGTAGTAGTTCTCTTCCACTCAGCCTTTTCCATTGAGCTCTCTTCTTCACCTCCGTCTACCAAAACTTCAACCTCAAGCCTTCGATACAAAACCTCCATTTTTCGCCATTAATTTACTTCCTTCATTTCTCCAACCTTTCTTTTTATAGTGCATGATAATTCGACTTTTCTGTCATGAAATATCAGACCTTTATCTCGGGAAGCCGCCGCTAAGGCCTCTCCCTATCACTGCCACTGTCGCCAACGCCCTACTCAATTTCGCCGTTCCTCCGGCGATCCTTGGCTTAGCTGATGGTCCATTCTTTTTAAATCTTCTTATCTTTATCTTTATCTCTGTTGAAACTCTACTTGTTTTTAAATCATCTTCTCTTTCTCTATATCTCTGATGTCTACCATGTGTTTGATTAAATTCCTCATTGTATGATCTTATCTTGCTATTATTTCAATTAGAGGAGGATTATCTAAGTGGGCATGAGCTGTGTAGTTGTTGGATTTTGGCAATCAGTATAGCTCCTTATCTTTGCTATACGCTCTATTAATTCTTTGGAATGAAGGCAAAAAGAAAATGAAATTCTGGAGTGAGCATTTATGTATGTATTACTTGTTTAAGATCACTTCGAATCCAAGAGGAAGAGGTATAGCAATTAAGATACCTGTTTGAGTAGGTAGGAAGGCAGGAAAGACATGCCTTTGATGAAGCAATGAAGAAGAAAGATGTTGAGAGAAAGACTAATATTAAAAACCACGTTCAATTATAAAGTGTTTTTTTGTTTTTTTTAAAATTTTAAATATATGTACATAATGTACTCTAATACGTTTATTTTTTCAGAAAAAATGTATTAAAAGAATTATACAGTATTTTTAATCGTGGGGCTTAATCTCACATTTTGCTTAAGTTGTAAGGTTAAAACACTACAATAGAAATTAGGGATTAATCTCACATTTAGGTAAAGTTAAAGAGTTTATTTACCACTTTCGCATATTTATTTGTATCTCTAACTCTCTTACTATCACATAAGTCTTTTTTCTTTCTCTTGATCTTTCTCTTGTCTTAAAATTTACAAAATCAATTACGTGTCAGTCAGTTGCTCTCCGGCAAATATCACAAGTCCCTTTTATCACAAGTCCCTTTTACGTCACTCTGATGTCTTCCCCTCCCCTTCTTCTTGGGCCTTCCGATGGCTTGTCAAGGTAGCCCAAAGATTTCAGATTGGCTTCGCTTCTCGTATTCTCAGTGGCTTTTCCACTTCCATCCGCAGTGAAGGTTGGATTGGGGAATTCCCGGTGCTCTTGAAATCTTCAGCTCCTCCACATCTCAATATGGTCAAAGATCTCCTTACTTCTCATGGTCAATGGAATGCTCCTTTAATTTGGCAATCCTTCTCCACCCCTACGGCGCAACGGATTCTTGCCTTACCACTGCCTCCACTTCCAACCCAGCAGGAGGATCAGCTTTTATGGCGGTTCACTCCCGACGGTTGCTATATTACGCGTTCGGCCTATTGGTGGCTCATTACTGGGACCCATCACAACCAACCGACACCTTCTGGCGTGTGTTTTGGAAACAGAAACTTCCCCCTCGGTGGCAGATTTTTCTCTGGCGACTAATCCAGGATATCCCACCTACTAAAGACAACATCAGAATGCGACACATGGAGGTTCCTCCACATTGTCCGATGTGTGATTCAGCCCCTGAAACAGCTGAACATTTATTTCGCGATTGCCCGTTTACTGCACGTATTTGGCAGGCTTCCCACCTCGGCATTCGGAGCACTATTAGTCACATGAGACTGTCAGATTGGATTAAACAATTCGTGCTGTATTTGGCTAAACAACCCAACACTGATACCTCTCCTCTTTATACCTTTGTAGCAGTTCTTTGGGCTATTTGGTGTCATCGCAATTCCATCACTTTTCAGCAGGAAGCTTGCTCTCCCTCATCCCTTCTTGGCCATGTGCATTCCTTGCTTCTCCAACGCCACCGTCGTGTATCTGCTAATTTTCAGGCTCCGTCTGCTATTCTCCCCCAGGTTCACACACCTGGGGGACGGCTCTCCAGCCTCCTTTCTTACGAATGGTGGTTGATGCCGCTTGGAAGCCAACTTCAACTGGTGCCATCCGCGCTGCAGTTGGATGGTGTATTACCTTGCCAAACCATCAGGGGGACACTCAAGGGAGCCAATCGTGTTTTTGCGTTGACTCCCTTCCATACAGAGCTTCTGGCCCTCTCCACAGGTCTTGATATAGCACGTTCGTTGTGTCCACACGTGAGGGTCGCGGTTGATTGTCAGCAGGTTGTTGCCGCTCTTTGCCAAGGCTGTACATGTCATGTGCAACTCAAGCCTCTCCTCGACCATATCCTTACTCTTGTCTCTACTTTCAACTCCTTCGTCTGTATTAAAGTTCCTCGTCTAGGTGTTCGGGATGCACATTTGCTTGCTACTCAAGCTCGGTGCTCCCTCTAGGTTTTGTTAGTTTTTGCTGTTTTTCTTTGTTGTTTGTTGCTTGTTTCGTTGTCAAAAAAAAAGTTTGTAAAATAAAAAAGTGAAACTATTGGGTCAGACCGTCTGACCCAATAGGTTTTGTCGGACGAAGCTGCGAGAACGCCGCCGCGCCGCTGCTCCTTCTTCTTCCTCCTCCGCCACCGCGCTGCTGCTACTTCTCCTGTCACCTCGCTGAACTGGAACATGCTCTCGAGGGTACTATTGTCAATTCATCATCTGCTTCATCTGGTGGTGTTGTTGTTGAGATAATGAGAGCGTATGTTCAGATAGTGGATGTTGGGAGTATATTAGGGTTGGAGAGTGATATTTCTGATCATGCTTTTCAGTTGTTTAGGATTGTTGTACTGCTACTTGTTTGAGGAATCGTAGTGCTGAAGCTCTTGCTACTCACAACCATAAGAAGTTAATATTGTAAGATGGATGCTTATAGTACAGGTTAGTGAGTATTTCACTCAAATTAAAAAGTTGTGGGTGAGTTAGAATTGCGTGAAAACAGTTCAGTTGGTTCCCTTTTTTTTTCATTTGCTTCTAAGTTACTTTCATTTAGAACTTATTTTATTTCATTTACTTGAGTTTTGTTTTCAGTTAGACTAAAACACGTAAATGAAACAATAAGATAAGTAACTGAAGTTAAAAGACATCCTACTGAAGTTAAAAGACATCCAACAGAAATGAAAAAGATCAATTGAATTTTTTTTGAAACCAACTGAACAAAAATTGAAACCAACTAAACAAATATGAAAACCAACTGAAACAAAAAAGAAACCAACTGAAACAAAAAAGAAACCAACTGAAATAAAAAAGAAACCAACTGAAAATTGTCCGACCAAATATTATAGTAAGACGCATGTAACCCAATACCTTCTCATAAAAAATGTAGTAACTAATAAAAACAAAGTAGTAAGCAATATCGTTTAAAAGCATAAAAAAGGGAAATGAAGAAACAAACACACAAACACACAAAAAAAATAAAAAAGGGAAATGGGAAGAGAAACGGAAAGGGAGGGGCAGGAGCAGGAATATGGAGAGACGAGCCAAATGAAATGAAATAAGAGCAGCAGAAAAATGAATACTTAAGAAATAACAGGAGTTTCTCTCTCTTCCTTTTTTCCATCTCTCACTCAGTCTCATATCATTCTCTCTCTTAGTCCTCCCCTACCCACTCACTCTGTCACTGTTCCCTCCCACTCACCTCTCTCTCTCTCTTTCTCTCTCTCTCTCTCTTTCTCCTCCAAACCCCCTTTTTTTTCTTCCTCCCTTTGCTGCAGCCACCATGACTCATCAGACAATTGCAGTGTTCTTCAGCCATGGCTGTTTCTCTCTCTTTTTCTAGGGTTCCTCTCCTCTCTTCTCCCTAAATGCCTCTCCCCCTTTCTCTCTCTCTTCCCTTCCAACACACAGACAGAGACAGACAGAGATACTTACTTACTTAATTTTATTATATACTAGTCTACAGAAGAAATCTTCCTTTCTTTGTCATTTTCACTTCTTCCATTCCATCACAGATCACAAGCTTATTATAAAGATATGATCTTTTCACCGTGATCTAACTTCATCTCTGATTCTACTTACTTACTACATTGTAGTAGCATAAAGAAAAAGTACAAAATCTAGGTGAGAAAGAGCAGAGAGAAATGGCGATGATGGCAGTAGCACAAAGAGAGTGTAGCAGTGGGAGCGGAGGAAGCAGCGGAATGAGCAAGCACATGGCGGTAGCAGCATTAGGAGGAGGTTCATCGTCATCAGCAGCAGCAGATGCAGGAAAGTACGTAAGATACACATCAGAGCAGGTTGAAGCTTTAGAGAGAGTTTATGCTGAGTGTCCTAAACCAAGCTCTTTACGCCGTCAACAGTTGATTCGTGACTGCCCTATTCTATCTAACATTGAACCTAGACAGATCAAAGTTTGGTTCCAAAATCGCAGGTGTAGGGAGAAACAAAGGAAAGAATCTTCTAGGTTACAGACTGTTAATAGGAAATTGAGTGCCATGAATAAATTGTTGATGGAAGAGAATGATCGTTTACAGAAACAGGTTTCTCAGTTGGTCTGTGAAAATGGCTTTATGCGTCAACAACTTCATACTGTATGTTCCTTTCTTTTTCTTTTTTTTTAAGATCTCCTTACCATTCTATTCTACCAGATCACCTCTTTTTTTTTTTTTTTTTGCTTATGCCTAATTTGGACATTAGATTATTATTGATGTTGTGCAGTTAGGCCTTGTTCTTTTGGTCTGCAATGAACTTAAATTAAGTTCACAGCTGAGTCAGGGATTGCAGTTAGATTCATTTCAGTTAATTTCAATTCGGTTTGCCGGCTAAAAGAAGAGGACCTAATTGTGTTACTTCTATATATGGTTTGATGAGTTTACATGGGATTTTTTATATGAATTCTAATATCATACATACTAACAGGCACCCGTTGCGACCACTGATGGAAGCTGTGAGTCTGTGGTCACCACAACTCAGCATTCTCTTACAGACACTAATAACCCTGCTGGGTAAACATTACATTCCCACTGCCATTACACTGATTTTGCTTCATTTCTATCCCTTAATCATTCTTAATGAGTTATATACATCTCTCCTTTTGAGTTTGCTTGCAGACTCCTATCTATTGCGGAGGAGACATTAGCGGAGTTCCTTTCGAAGGCGACGGGGACTGCTGTTGATTGGGTCCAGATGCCTGGGATGAAGGTACTTTACTTTACGTTGCTTCTGAATTAAAATTAGGAAAGAAGTTGATGGATTTTAAGCCCCTCAGCTTGTACCAATAAACTATATAGCAGTCTCAGCAGTTTGCTTGCTAAAATTTGCAGCCTGGTCCGGATTCGGTTGGGATCTTTGCCATTTCACACCGTTGCAGTGGAGTGGCAGCCCGAGCCTGCGGTCTCGTTAGTTTAGAGCCTACAAAGGTAAGCTCATTGTGAAGCACATTAGTTATTTCTTTGCTCCTTCCTGGGTTTCAGCTACATATCAGAGTATCACAATGTTTGAAACCCTGTGTCAGATTGCAGAGATCCTTAAAGATCGTCCATCATGGTTCCGGGACTGCCGGAGCCTTGAAGTATTCACTATGTTTCCTGCTGGTAATGGAGGAACAATTGAACTTATTTATACACAGGTAGGATACAGTTATGCTTTTTATTAGGTTTATGCTTTTACATGCGTGTTTTCATCACAGCTTACTGAAAGTTGGTTTTTCCAGATATATGCTCCCACTACTTTGGCCCCTGCACGTGATTTTTGGACTTTGAGATATTCCACAACGTTAGAAAATGGCAGTGTGGTGGTAT
Source organism: Patellifolia procumbens (assembly GCA_947645195.1). Taxonomy (NCBI): domain Eukaryota; kingdom Viridiplantae; phylum Streptophyta; class Magnoliopsida; order Caryophyllales; family Amaranthaceae; genus Patellifolia; species Patellifolia procumbens. Next base: position 12,508,006 of record CANSGD010000787.1, read on the forward strand.
GTACATCCTGAGGCTTTCTATTTCGCATTCTTGGCAATTTATTGTTTATACTCCCTCTGTCCAAAAAGAATTACAAATTTGTCACATTGTCCCATCTCCTTCTATTCAAAGATATCAATGATATTATTTAAAATTTGCTTTCACTAGTTGGCCAATCCCGAAACAACTTCGAAATTTGTTTTTGGGCTGAAATGAAAAGCAGTTTGTCGATGGGTTTTGTATAGTTTATTAAATAATGTTGTTTCTTTGTGCTTGCATTAAAGGTTTGTGAGAGATCTCTATCCGGCTCTGGACCCAACACTGCTGCTCCTCAGTTTATAAGAGCAGATATGCTTCCGAGTGGCTATCTCATTAGGCCATGTGACGGCGGAGGCTCTATTATCCATATAGTCGACCACCTGAACCTTGAGGTTTGTTATGTGCCTATCAGTGGTCAAATTGTTTTCTGCTGCTTTGGACTTGAGCCTAACTGTATAAATCTTGTAGGCGTGGAGTGTGCCAGAGGTGCTACGGCCATTATATCAATCATCAAAAGTTGTAGCCCAGAAAATGACCATAGCAGTAAGTTATTATCTACGTTTAATTTTATTATACAGTGGTTTAATTGTGCTGTTCTGGACGTGGCCTTCCTCTAGCTGTGGTATTTGTTTGACTAAAATGAAGGGTAGTGGGGGCAATTTCCCTATGATAGTCATACTTCATTACTCTACCTGAGAAAAAAGGAAACAGTGACATGTTGGTGGTGTCACTAATATATGCCAGCAAACAATGATTAAAGTACCACATTGTGTCCCAATTTGACCAATATATTTTCACTCTTAATGAAGGCTTTACGCTACATCCGACAAATCGCGCAAGAGACAAGTGGGGAGGTAGTGTATGGCTTGGGTAGGCAACCTGCTGTTTTACGTACGTTTAGTCAGAGATTGAGCAGGTACTTCCCTAGTTTTAAGATGTGTTGTCCCTATTGTACAAAACACATTGTTTTCTATGGTATATTTTGTATTTTTTTTTTAAATCTTGGTGATTTCAAGTGAACTACCAATAGTTGTGAACACATGTGTACTTTTGTTTCTGCTGTTTATAATTTCTCAAGTTCGTATTTATATTTTTGACCTTGGTTGATTGGCTCACTCCAGAGGTTTTAATGACGCGATTAATGGATTCCCTGATGATGGTTGGACATTGCTAAATTGTGATGGTGCTGAAGATGTCATAATTGCCTGTAATACAGCCAAAACCTTTATGGCTACTTTGAATGCTGCCAGTTCACTTCCGATGGTGGGTGGTGTTCTATGTGCTAAGGCATCTATGCTACTCCAGGTATGTCTTGCAAGTGTCAATTCCACATAATACGTGTCAGTTATTTTCTTACTGTGTTTTGCTCATCTGTTGCTGATCTGCCTGTTTTAATCTTGCTTAATATATAATGAGTTGATGCCTGATCGTTTTAAGTGCGAGAAATCTTCTCTTTGCAAATGTATTTCCATCCTACTGACCCTTTTTCCTTTAGAGTCATGCTGGTTACAATGTAGTTTTTTTTTTTTTTTAATATTTACTTTGTCTTAGTGCCTCTTTCCTTTTTCCCCCCTACTCAAACCCTTTAGTCAAGAAGGGGTGAGGAGCCGTAGGAAGGAGGCTATTCGTAGATTTATGTTACACAAATTATTAATGCCCATATGCTTCTTTAGGAAATTACAAAAGCACTAAATATGACTAGCAAGTTATATTTCTGCTGCAACTTCTTTAAACCAGCTTGGTCTACTTTCCATTCTTGCCTTGTAATTGTCGTGGGCATGTCCTTTTTTTTCTTTCTTTTGGTTTGGCACATAATCTTGTAATTGCTTCCGGTTTAGGAGATATTTGATTTTCATATTTTGAACTATCTCTGCAGAATGTACCTCCTGCGGTGTTGGTTCGGTTCTTGAGAGAGCATCGGTCTGAGTGGGCCGATTTTAGTGTTGATGCCTATTCAGCTGCAGCTTTGAAGGCAAACTCATATGCGTTTCCAGGGATGAGAGCGACGAGGTTTACTGGAAGTCAGATTATCATGCCTCTTGGTCATACCATTGAGAATGAAGAAGTATGCTATTTTATACATGATTTATATTGTATAAAAATCTCTGTGCACTGCTTTCTTTTTCATGGCCTAGAAGCCCTCATTTAGCTAGCTTTCTTGATTTACCGGGGAAACAATATATGAGCACTGCTGCAAGTGCAGAATTTGGATTTATGGAAGTGTGATTATTGAGTTGAACTCTTCCACTTGTCTACAATTTTAGTCATTGATATGCGTAGTTTTTTTTATAATTGAAAACCATCTTGGTTCCTTTTTGCTTTTGTGGGTGGTGAATCTGTATTGTTGTATTAATACTGCAATAGGAATCTGCATGTCAGCAGAAATGTTTTGAATTCCCTTGTCATAATTTTCCTTTTTCTTAGTCGTTTTATGAATGTCTATGTGAATCCAGATGCTGGAGGTTATTCGACTGGAAGGCCATTCCCTTACTCCAGAAGATGCTTATATTTCTAGAGACATCCATCTTTTACAGGTATACTTCATATTTGTAGTAAAGTATGGCTTTCAATGCCGGCAACTAGAAAAAGGTTTTCAATCCCGTGGTAGGTCGTTGCAATGTGATGATTCTTCTCTGATAGCGGTTATACATTGGTTTTTTTATGTGTATTTCCTCTATTCCAACCATAGTCACATAAATCGCTATCTAATTCGCCTTTTGAATTCGCAATTCGACTAAAATGGGCCGAAAATAGCCTAAAACCGACCATAATTCGCTTCTTTCAATTCGCAATTCGCAAGGAGTTTAGAGAATTATGTGACAGTGATTCCAACGGCATTGTTTCCTTTCTTTTGTTATGTTCCATTTCGTTTCCACATTGGTCCTATTATCATTAGACATCCTTCAAAACATCTTGGTTTTGCTCAATCTTTTGAAAACAAAGCAAATATTGCTGACGACTTAGGCGCTTAAATAGGTGTTATTCACAGGATACGAGTTTTTTCTTCAGGCTAGTGATGGCATTTTGGTGGGCTGAGTTGGGTTGGGAAAAATGGGCCTGGTGCGGGCTCGAAAAAGTTACAGACTGGGTGGGTTGGCTGTTGGTCAGTGGAGGTTTGGCGGGCTTATAGCATGTTGATGGGTGGGTTGGGCGGGCTGCTGGTTTGGGTGGGTTGGATGACGGCAATTCATGTTAGCCGACCCCAAATTATTTTGTGAATAAGGCTTACGAGTGTTTGGTAAATGGCTGTTGGGTGGTGGCTTTGACCGGCTGTTTTTAGTGGCTTGTTTGACTAATTATTGGCCGTTAGAAAAAATGTTTGGTAAAATTGGTTGTTATTGCTAGTTGTTTGTACAAAATAAAAGCCAAATCCCAAGGTCAGCCAAAAAAGCTATTAAAAGCAGCTTCTGGCCAAATCTTTTGGCTGAAAAGTCGGCATTTCAGCCACTACAAAAGCCGAATACCAAACACTTTTTTTAGCTGTTTGACCACAATCAAAAGCCAAAAGCCAATGAAAAAGCCACCCAGAAGCCATTTGCCAAACACCCCTTAGTTGTTATTGTTGTAATTAAGCAGTTAAATTATTACGTTGTTATATTGTGTGGCTATGATTATATTAAGCTAAGATTATAATGTGAAATTTGTTGATTAAGTATTTGGTTTACATCTTGAGTTATTAATTATCATGATTAATGATATATAATCATATTCATATTATGATAATTTTGAGTAATCATTCATTAAGCGGGTGGGCCTGTGGGTGGGCCGAGTTGGGTGCGCCATTAGCCAGGTTTTGTCTACGGGTTAGGGTGGGGTCACATGTTTTAGGCCCGGTGCGGGTTGGGGTGGTTAGGATGGGCTGGTTACAGGATGAGGTAGACCTGACCCACATGGCCCACGAGGCAGGCTGGCCCAGCCCAGATGACATCACTAGTTCGGGTCTATCATCTGGGTTTTTTGAAGATGTAATTTCCTATATTGTTGATTTGTTATAAGCTGTATTCTTTGTCTCTTGGACTCTTGATTCCATGATATATTGGTTATCTATAGAGAAGTCCTCCTTGCTTTGTTTTCTTAGCTCTTCTAGTATGTGATGTGGAGTGAGATGTAACTACCCTCCTCTTTATTAATTAACTTTGATGTCCTCTTGACTGTTCTTGTTGATGTAATGTCACACTGTCTGTTTCTCTGTCCTGGTTGACCGTCTTATTACTGCTCTCTCTTGATAATTAAAGGCTTGTGCCCCCATCCTCTGTTTAAAAGCCTTGAACTAAATGATTATTTCGGTAGCAGATTTGCATTGGAATAGATGAGAATGCAGTAGGAGCTTGCTCTGAACTTGTTTTTGCGCCAATTGATGAAATGTTTCCAGATGATGCCCCCTTGCTGCCGTCTGGGTTTCGTATTATTCCCTTGGATTCAAAACCAGTGAGTTTAGTTGTTCTATACAATTTTCATTTTCCCACTTTGGGTTGCTCGTTTATATAATTTGTCTTTTACTCTTTCCATTCTGTTGAGTTCCATATTGAAAATCAGTTAACTAAGTCCCATGATTTCTCATGCTATGCTTGATTAACCCTCTAATAAACGACACACTATGAATTTAATTATTTCAGCGTCCCATCTGAAAGAAGACTTGACCTAGTTCTTCAGGCTAACTTGTAGAGCTTTGTATTTCGCTGCTTTCTCTTTGAAGCCTACCGTTAGACAACTTTCATCTAGCAATGATTATGTCAGCTTTACACCAACTGAAAAAGTTGATACCTTGCTTCAGTTGCTTGAGAAAGCGTGTCATACCTAGCTATTATAAGAGGACTGCAGATAACATCCTACATGCTCTGGTCATTATAAATTCAATTTTGGTTTTCTGACCTTTTCAAGTCCTCTCTTTTTTCTCCCGAAAGCTAGCTTGTGTTCTCGAAATATGACTTTGTCTTATTTTTAGTGGGCTGGGATATTATTGGCACTGTAATAAATAATCATGGATCTGTTGCTCTATTTGACATTTAGGAAACTGCAACAAATCGTACGCTTGACCTAACTTCAAGTCTTGAAGTGGGTCCATCAACCAACCATGGAGCTGTCGATGCAACATCATCTGGCAGCAATCGCTCTGTGTTGACCATCGCCTTCCAGTTTCCTTTCGAGAGTAGCCTGCAAGAAAATGTTGCGACAATGGCACGCCAATACGTTCGTAGTGTAATATCTTCAGTGCAAAGGGTTGCCACGGCCATATCCCCTTCAGGATTAAGTCCCACAGTGGGTCCAAAATTATCTCCAGGCTCCCCAGAGGCACTTACCTTGGCCCATTGGATTTGTCAAAGTTATAGGTATGTCATTTTCAGCATCTTGTACTAGCTAAGGGAGGTCCTGTAATCACCAGGATGCTAATGTAGAAGATTTAAAGTAATCCGATTGTCATCTTTTCTGCAGTTACCATATGAGAGCAGAACTACTTAGGACTTCTGCTGGTGATGATACAGTGTTGAAGCATCTTTGGCATCATCAGGATGCTATTGTTTGCTGCTCGTTGAAGGTATGGTAATAATGTAATTGATTGGTGTTATAGAATTTTTAATTATATTGTTGTTACAGCAATCTTAGTTTTAAAAGGCGCAAGGCGCAAAGGGTCCCTGGAGCCTTGCACCTTTTTCTAAGGTTAAATTTTGTGATACCAATTTCTATTTGGAAAAATTGCTTCTAATAATCCAACCGTTTGACCATTCGCAAATAACCTTTATACTCCAATTTCCTGGACTATGTCAAAACTGGATAAATTTTTTAAAATGGGTAAATAAACTAGTGGTTGGTGTCTCCTCACAATTTTTAGAAGTAAAATTAGGAATCAAAGTTCTATAGAGATCAAAAAAATACATTTGGTAGAGTTTCATTACTGAAAAATTAGTGTTTAATTAAGAATAACAATCTATGAATATTGCAGTATATAAGTTTAACTTTGTTACACAATCCAAATAAATTATATTTTTATACCATTGGAGAGTGCTGGAAATAAGCTTTAAAATAAAATTCATTTATCAATATTTTATACAACCTATGAAGATATAAATTTTAGATAAACAATAACGTTTATATTTTATCTATATTACTTGAGCAGAGTATAGTTACTATTTGCTAACTACTTGTTCCAGTGAAGAGCTTTTTTCGGTTTTAGGGTGTTCCATAAAGTTATTTCCTATTTTTCCTAATTCTTCAATCTTTGTTGGTTAAATCTTAATCTCTCTTAACTCCATCGTTATCCCACTATGAGTCCACTTAGAGCCCGTTTGATTCACATCTTAAAAAGAAACGGAATGAAAAGAGATAAGGTGGAGGAATAGAATGAATTTTAACCCAGTCCACTCCTTTGATGAATGTGTTTGCTTTATTATCTTCTTAACCAGACCTTAAACCCCTGACCCTTCCTTAATCTGACTCTCAAACCCCATCTATTAATCTCTCTAAATTGGCTTTGTCTTCTTTGTGTGTCAATTTTTTTAATTTTTTGACGGGAAACAGAGGAAATTTATTCATTCAAGATTAGAGCATCATCTAATACAAACCTATGGATTTCGGGAGGAACTTACTCAATCCACACTCTCATAATTCCCACGCTATGGCTCCATCTAGCTAGATTATGGGCTACTTCATTGCCTCTTTTTTTTACATGAGAGAAACTAAGAGAACAAGACTTTGCTAGCTTCAAAATATCACTTACTATTGTTCCAAGATAAGTGTTTTCAATAAACCCCCTTTGTAAGTGTCTGATCAATTTTAAGTTGTCAGATTCAAGAATAATGTTATGCAACCCAACTTCCTTAGTAATAGAGAGGCCTTGTCTCGCCGTCAAACACACTAATCGTTGACACCATTACATCACCTTCTGCGTCCCGTACTACTGCTGCCAGGCCATAGATACCATCTTCAAAAACTGTTTCAAGTTTTTACCAACCAATAGTTCTCTCTATTATTTCTTCTTGATACATCATGATGATTACTCATCAAGTAATTGAACTTATTGCTAGCTATTTTACCGAAATATTGTTGAAACCCAAATATCCAAGAACAATTCGAATCCTCTCTCCCCTGTTTTTCTTTGATTTGTTGCCTAAACTACCCCTAAACTTTACTATTTCTGCCTAAGAATTCCCCATCCGCTGCCAGAGGGTTCCTACTCGCTGTCGCCTTGTCCTCCATAGCCACTGTTGCAGGCGGTGTGTAATTGTTGATGTGGCATTTTTCTCCAAAGTTAAGCTCATGGCTGCCGCCTCCAGTCCATGCTGCATCGCTGTGCACCACCATGAGATGATGGGGATTGCTCTGCAGTGACGATCTCACTGCTGAAAAGCCTTGCATGCTCCTTTTCCTAGTCTTTTTCTTCTTCCTTCTTTGGCTCTGCTTTTATTTCTGCTCTTTAACGTTAAAATCTGGTACCGAACATCAAACGGAATGAAAATTGAGGAACCGAACATCTGGTACAGAAAAGTTAACAGGGAAATCAAATTGGAAGGTGAAATGGAACCTAACATCTGGTAACGGAGTGAGAATTCGATTCCGTTTCTCGAGACTCTCGAAGGATGACCCAAACAAGCTCTTAGTCTATTTCTCTTAGTCTATTTAATAATGTCAATGCCTCTAAACAACTTTTTCTCTCATACCCTAAAGTCGAATAAAGGACTGTACTTTGCACTAACTCCTCCTTTCCTTAGTTTCTTGGATCTTCGGTAACAAGGAATGTCTTTGTGGAATGGACGGAGTTCAACTTCAGCTGCTTATATTAGTTATATGGCTTTAGCTATACATGTCAACTACATTACAGTTTTTACACTACTGATTTAGCTCAAAGCTTGAGTTTATGACATTAGCATATGAAATTTGATACCACAAGTAGTTTACTATATATTTAATCAGTAAGCAGAAAATTTAAACACTAATCATACAATTGTTTTTCTACTTTGCAGTCCCTTCCAGTTCTCATCTTTGCAAACCAAGCGGGGCTTGATATGTTGGAGACAACTTTAGTGGCGCTACAAGATGTAACCTTAGATAAAATATTTGACGAGTCTGGACGAAAGTCATTGTGTGCCGATTTTCCGAAGATAATGCAACAGGTTATGTTGATGAACTTCACTTTGTCTTCTTGTTGCAAAAATTTATGCATGTAATCTGAAAATTTACGATTCTTTTAGGGTTATGCTTGTTTACCTGCTGGAGTTTGCATGTCAACAATGGGCCGGAATGTTTCATATGACCAGGCAATTGCATGGAAAGTCTTTGCTGCAGACGAGACTACAGTTCATTGTCTTGCCTTTACTTTTGTCAACTGGTCTTTCGTGTGAAGAAGCATACTTTAGGTAAACTGGTAAAGATCTATTCCATGGCTTCCTCAATTGTTTCTTTACAGATGAAAAGGCTAAAAAGGGGAAGGGTGGTCTGGTAAGCAAAGGTGGTCCAGGAAAAAGATTTCTTTTTTGTAATGTTTGATAACACACCAGCTTTGCATTTTACTAATTTATTTATTTTGCAAAACCCATCAAATTTCGTAATGAGAAGAGTGATGAAGTTTGATGACAATGCAAGAAGGTACAGAGGATGATCAACTCACTAAACTTGCTCATTGTCACATTGGATTACCGCCTACTTCCACTATGTGGATAAAGCTTTTATCATAGTAGGGGAGGTCCACACCCAATTTTCAAGTATCTATTTTTTTTATATCGATTTTACAAGTTTAATTGTCACTAATCAATACTTCCTCTGCTCTAATTTAGATGGGGAGAGGTCATGTTAATAAAAGAGCATGTGAAGAGGAGAGATATAGATGGACTGATCTAATGTAGAGATATACAGAGAGAAATAAAAAGTAGACCCATCTGATGTAAGAGCCTAAGAGGGAGAGCTTGTTATTAAGTTAATATTGCAACTAATCTAAAACTTTCAAAAGAGAGTAGTGTTGCAAGTTGCAACTAATATGAAACGGCGGAAGTCAAAGCAACTTTCAAAAAATTGTACTCTTACTCTTTTAAGTCTTCAAGATTTAATTTTGACCACTAACATTATTTTGTTGTTTCGCAGAAACCTTAAATGTCGTTTTATATAATTACATGTCAAGAATTTAATGGTTCACTCATCGTTTCTAAAAGTATTCTAGTTTCCACATGAAGGGTTTAGTTAGCTGCCATAACATTGGTTGATTTTAGGGGGTATTTGGATCAATCAATTGGAATGGTATGATAATGAGAATCCTATGGGTATAGATTCAAAATCCATTATTTTTTTGAGTTATTTGGTTTACCAGTATAGGCTTAGAAAATATGTATAGGAGCGGAACATGATCTCATTCCGTAAGGGGGACTAGTGGGTATGAGATTGAAGGGGTTTAGAGGAGGGATGAGAAACAATTTGGTACGAGATTCCATACCAACTTACCATAAACAAAATTTACTTCATTACTTTTCATTCCCGTTCAAGCCCCGCCAACCAAACAACCCTCTTAGAAACTTTTTTCTTATTGATTGGCATTAGGTTGATTGACCTTCTATTAGGAGGTTTCCTTTTGGTTCATTTGGTTGTCAATTTTATATCTGAAGCCTCCTAAATCCAAATTTTTGTGTTTGGTTGGGATGAATATAATCCGGTAGAATAGCAATCTTGTTATTTTTTTTTTTTCGTATTGAGTAGTAAACATCTTTCTCTTTAAGGAAGAATTGTGATATATTCTTCCATACTCCTTTGGTTCCCATTTAGATGCAACACTTCTCTGTGTACGCGTGCTTGAAGGAATGGATGGGGTGAAACGAAAGTTGTACGTGTCTGTTGTAAAATTGATGTGATAGAATATAATGGAGAGGGCCCTTCTCCTTACCATTAAAAATGATTTCGTATTAGTGTTATGTAGGTTCTTGCTTCTTAGGGGGAACGTGTAGTCATATAGGAAAAATATTGCATCTGAAGGATGTATTTCTCTCTCACCATTTGCTCTTCTCCCCTATGAATTTTCATTTTTCCTTTCTAGTGATTTTATTACGAGAAACCAGAGAAAAGAAAACGCTATTTTCGATCGAAGTGATATCCCCTTGGGGTCTTTTTCCTCAAGGCAAATATAAATGTAAATTAGGTCTCCTTTGTTGGTTCTTGTATAAAGAAAAAGAATGAATGAAATTGGTAGGGCAGAAGGTGAGGAAGATGTAGGGAAATGTGACATACTCCTTAATGTGTTTTTGATCCTTGAGACTTTAGAAAACTGTTTTCTGCCTTTTACAAACCAACTAGCACCAAAGGGAGAAAAATGTTTTCGGCTTAATTTTAGGATAATTCTACAATGGCTACAATAAAATTGTAGCCACTATAAGTATTTAAAGCTAAACCCTTCATTAGTTGTAAGCTCATCTTGAACATTATCTTAAATAATTTAATAAAAAAAAGAAAGTTAATTATTTAGTAGTTAATTATATTTAATGGACAAGTTGAAATCTAACAAAAATTAAGGGTTGAGATTGTAGCTATTGCAATGGCTACTATTTTATTGTAGCCATTGAATAATCTTCCTTTTGGTAGTTGTTTGGTTGACAACCAAAAATGAGGAAAATTGTAATTCATGGGAATTAGAAATTAGTTAGATGTTTGGCTACTATAGAAAGGTAGAATTAATGGAAGTTTTTATGGGAATTAGAACTTCTCACAATATAAATTACCTAGCATTATGTTGATCAATTTAAATTTATGGGAATTTTAAACTCCCTTAATATTAGCCTACAACTTTTATTATACACACGCATGGTACACCGAAAGTTATTTTTATGCTCAAGTAGTCTTGGGTGCTATGTTACTCCGACACCTTCATTTACCTCAAAAATCGGGTGTCGTGTCGTAAAGTGTCCGACACGACACTTCACTTGGATACTTCATTTTAAACTAAAAACTTAACTTTTTCCTACAAAATAGCCGAGTCGGACACTTGGACACCCGTATCCCAGTAGACACTCAATACGTGTCTGAGTAACATAGCTTGGGTGTATCATGCGTATGATATATTTTAGGCTATTTTTATGTTTAAATAGCCTTGGGTGTACCATGCTTTTAATATACCTGGATATATGATGAATAATTTCATATTAACCAAACAAGTTAGAGAATTCAGTGGGAATTATCTCAAAAGAGAAATAACTTTGAGAAATTATTTATCGGAGGTGAACATAAGAAGCACTTAATATTCAAAAAAAATGTATTTGGAGTGGAGTAATGGCATTTAATTTTGAGGATGCATGCAATTTGCAATGCCATGCGAAATTCCGAAGCAGTCGGTCTAAAGTCTGAACAAGTGGTCAACCCACATTTACTGTACACAGTCACAGTGGGTAGACTCTTCATTGAACTATATTTGCTTGATTTAGCATGTTTTGCAATGCTATATGTTGGTCACTTCTTCGTGTATATTTATGTGTCTAGTCAAAAGCCCCAAAAACTGTCTCTGGCTATGCACAGGCTGAGATCATTGGCAGCAAGCATCAATGCTACCCACCTTCCTTAAACGTTCATGTGACGTTTATGTTGTGGTAACTTCAAGAGTTGTGTAAACGGTAGAAAATGGAATCATAAATCTTTGTTTCGCAGCTTCTTTAGCATTTTATAAGTCACATTATATGCTAGTAATAATTTAGGATAGTCGTCCATTGAAAAGTAATGGTCCATTTGGTAGATGATATGGTGGTAATCTTAATGGTAAATAGTACTACATTAAATTAGCTTTTTTAGACCCGTGCAAAAATAAAAGGGAAAGTTTTTTTAAAATAGATTTTGATTTATTATTTAAGAGATCGTAAGACTACAAACTAAGTTGAAGATGAATAATGTAAATTGATCTAATAAGGAAATTAATCAAGTTAAGAATATAAATAGACACAAACAATAGTTTTGGTTCATTATATATAACTTTTTCACAATATATAAGATAAGGTCGATTAATTAAATTTAATCAGATTTACAAATTATTTTCAATATAGTGTCGGTTAGGGATGGTAATGGATCTTGGACCCGGTCTAATCCGTTTAATAGGATCTGGATCTTCATCTTTTGGATTCGGATCCTTGTTTTGCAAACGGATCTGGATCTGGATCTTGCACTTGAGATCCAGATTTGGCCCGCGAATCCGTTCTAAAATTCTTTTTTAAAAAATATAACGATAAATAGTATGTAAATAAGATAATAATGTAATAATCTTATTATGTAATATATAACTTTGAGAATAAATATTAAGTGAACCACTACACAATAAATAGCTAACAATTATAATAAAGTCGTTACTCACAAACATTCATATAACGATTGAAAATATGGTAAATGTTTTGCTTTACCCCGCTAAAGTTATGTATGTGAATTTTTCGTGTAAAAAGTACAAATATTATCTAAAAAGTGTACATTAACTTTTTTAAAATAATAGAGGATCCGTTCAAGATCCGTGGACCCGTTGGATCCGCGGATCTGGGTCCTTATTTTCGAGAACCAACGGATCCGGGTCGGATCTGGATCTGTCTTTGGGGAAACGGATCTGGATCCAACAGGATCCGGTCCAGATCCGCCCCATTGCCATCTCTAGTGTCGGTAAATTATAATAATACCTCTTATTGATTCAAAAACTTTTCGTGAGTTTTGTTAACCAACTCACGAACTACTTTGTCATACAAAATAAAACACTCATTCTTTGTTCCGTCAGATACAATAATCTTCAACCTAGATCTTTTGTGATACAAAAAATTATCTAATGTTATAAGGAGTATTTTGTACATAGAAAATTTCATAAAATTAATGCAAATAGATTGTTACTAAGATTCGTTCTCTTAACATTATATCTATCTTTTGGACAAAAAAAGTTTTCACCCTCTTTAATAACTTTAGTAGCACATCTTATACAAGCTTGATACCACTACCCAAAATCAAAAATCAATGTCCACTATAGTTGCCAAACAAATAACTTTCCCAATTAAATTTTTTTTTTGTAATGTTAAAGTCATAATTTAACTAATACCTTTGAATTTCATGTATTTCGGTAACTAATTTTGGGATCATATCATCTGCAAAAATTTGAATGCCAACTGAACATGGTATAAAATAATTTCTTACTTCTTGGCTATAAAACTCCCTTGTTTCGCAAACAATAAACAAACGCGCGATAAATCTCATATTTGTCACATATATATCACCTATTAAAGCAAGCGATAACTATTATTGTATTTAAACAAAACAATAGTATATTAAAATAGAATATTATACACATTAAATGACAATATCATTTTATGGCAAAAGGATAGATAATATATTGATTGTGCGTTTTGTTAACTAGTCATCAATACTTCCCACTTTAGTAGGAGTGACATAGTCATTCATTTCCTAAACACGTATTATTCGAACCCTTATGGTGTAAAATTTCTTCCCTTTGCTTATTTCATCTATATTGATTAGTTGGCATAGACGATCGATTGTAGTTTTAATTTGAAAGAACTTAAATATGATTCTTGTAAAGTTGAAAAAATGTAAAACAAAATTGTTAAAACTACTATCATATTTATACATAATATTAAGTAGATAGTGACTTAATTAAAGGAAAAAAATTCAAATAAGGAAATCCAAAACATTTGGGAAAATTTGTAAAAGTAAAATAACAAAAAGGTTAGTGTTTTGGGTACAAGAAACACAATAGAAATTTATAGTCCGGGGAGTTCAAATCTAGCTAGGGTAGTAACCAACAACAGTTCAAGGCCTTCGAATTTCGGATACCTGCAAAACCGAGCACGGTGAACTACCCCGGGGATGTTCCCAGGATCTTCTCTCCGATGCTTAAGTCAGATATGATCTCAGAAGGTCAGAGAAGTAGTACAAGTAAATGCTTTGGAATGTGTGTGAAAACGTACCTGACTGATCAGGAGAAAGTACTATTTATAGTTAGTACTAATGTGATGGCACCTGGTGAAGGTGATGATGTCATGAAGGTCTTTTGTCAATAGGCTTCACTGAAAACCTGTACTTTCTGGCCTATGAAGCCCTAGGGGTAAAATGGTAATTTTATACCTCAAAGGTATTTTAGTCATTTCACCGGTAAGGTGGGTCATGATTGGAGTGGGCCCGAACAGTTAGCATGTTCATATAAAATTTGATAAATAATATGGATATTATGTTCTTCTAGAAAAGTCAAATTATCTTAATTGTATTTAGTAGTCTTAATCTATTAGACACTCCTAAAATCTTCCTTAATTAAAGGAAAAACCTTTAAATTAGAAAATCCAAAAAGGTGACATGTGGTATTAATAATGGTGATTTTTATGGTGAATTTTTTGTAGGAAAATCGTTAAATATGGATATTAAGTAGTGAAAAGTCAGAATATCTTAATTGAATTTAATAGTCCTAGTCTATTGGATACTCCTAAAATCTTGAATAAGTAAAGGAAAAAAAACTTGAAATAAGGAAATCCTAAAAACGTATAATAATAAATTGACAGATAGGGTGATTTTTTAAGTGATTTTTTGTATAGGAATCTTTATTTATGTTTTTTAGAATCATTATTTATGGTCATTTTTAAATTGAAAATCTTATTACTACATAATTTTTGAGAATCTTTGTTTATGATATTTTTTTAATAAAATCGTAACTTATTTATAGTTAAAACTATATCTTAATTGCATTTTTTACTAAAACCTTATCTTCATGGTGCAATAATATTGTTAAAAACCTTGAAGATACGATATATATTATTCTAAATCGTATCTTATTTATGCTGATTTTATAATTTTGTTCCATAATCTATCGCATTTTTACAGCATTTATACTATTTTACAAAAATTCAAGGAATACTCACGTTCTGACCTTATAATGTGAATGTTATGAAATTAACATTAAAATGGAAAGATTCATAAATTGATAGTAATTGAGAAAAATTTTCATAATAATGTTAAGAACCTTCTAAATTTATATATACTATTGCTAAGAACCTTGCAAATTTAAATTATCAATATCATAATAATGCTACATGAGATCTTAGAAGATAAATTAATCTATCTTTTTTTTTGTTTCCATATGAAAAGTGATTTATATTCACTTGATTTTAGTAAATAAGGTAATAAAATATTTTCGTCTTAAAGTATATGATTATAATAATTTTATTACCAATGATGGTTTATTAGCACCTTGTTAAAAAAATATGCCTAGATTTAATGGGGTTATTGGAAAATTATGCAAATTTAGGGCATAAAATAGTTACCTTAAAAACCCTTATTTATAATAATCGAATTCTTTTCAAATGCTCGATTTTTTATCATAATTAAAAAATTATTTTAAAAATTATGTTTAATATTATTCTTATAACTATAATGAAAAAGGTAGGTTTTACAATTAAATAAATTTACTTAATTTATTTATCATTTCTTGCACATGTTAAATGCATTAAATATATTAAGAAAAAGTGTATAACCCCTAAATTAGCTCTATATGGCATATATCCCAAGTGATTTTGGCCCTTGATTCTAGGTGGATTTCTTTTAGGTTATTTATTTTGTGCTTGTTGCATGGCAACGTTTATGCCGACAATTTAGGAAAATACTTAATGAGGATCATACAATTACTTCAATTTTCCCTTTTAGTGTAAAAATATTTTTTTATTCTTTGATAATAACATTTGAAACAACATTTATTTTTATTCATTGTATCAAATAATTATTCTAGTTCCATTAGATTAAACTCTAAATATCGTCTATAAATGGTACAGATAAGTATAATATATGATTAATAGATGGCAAATTGTAATAACTTAAGTTTAGGATTTAATATAAAATTTGAATTCAAAATTTTTCCTCAAGTATCTTGATTTAATTTAGTTTAATTATGGACGTTATAATTTCATTTAAATTAAACTCTAAAGATCGTTTATAAATGGTAAAGATAAGTATAACATATGACATAATCATGGAATATTGTAAGTGCTTAGGTTTAGGCTTGAATTTAAAATTTGAACTTAAGTGGATAAAAACGAACTTAAATATTACTCCATCCGTCCCATATTACTTGATACACTTTTCATATTCGTCCGTCCCATATTACTTGATACACTTCTAAAAATAGCATGATACTACACTAAAAATATTTTTTTTAATATGGGATGGGTCCACATTTGTCCTATTGCATTATCTCTCTTTGCCTTTTTATTTTACTTTTGCAATACACCCATGGCCCACATTTGTCCCACATTGTAATTTGAGGATTTAAATAATATCAACAACTAACTACTCACAATAAAATAAACAAGTCAAATAACACTACTAAAACTTTGTGCCGGTCAAACTGTATCAAATAATATGGGACGGTGGGAGTATGTAAGTAGATAAATTATGGTTAATTGACCTAATAAAAAGATTATGGACATGAATATCACAGGATAACGATTAAATATTACTCCCTCCGTTTTTTGTTAATATGTATGTTTTACCATTTTTGGATATTATTTTAATATATATCTTTCTACCTTTTTCCATAAATGGAAAGTTGATCCACCTATTTATTAAACTTCTCTCCTACTTTTTCTTTCATTCTCTCTACCTTTTTTACGTTTTCCTTACTTTTACTAACCTTCTCTCTTACTTTTGCACTTTTTCCTTGGTCCGCGTGCAAAAGCAAACATACATATTAAAAAACGGAGGTAGTATGTAGTTAGTCAAATTTGAATAAATGTAATTAATTAAGTAAAATAGTATCTAATTAATTTAGGAGATTTTTGACAAAATAGGCATTATTGAATGGTTTACCAAAGAAAAACATCTAGAAAGATTTGTCGTAATATTTTTTTAGAGATTTTACTACTGATTTCTTTAAATAACCGAATTTATAAAGATTTTAAACACAAAAAGGAAAAGATACAAATTTGGAGAAGAAAAGATGTTAGTCACATTTGACTACTCTTATAATAAAAAATAAAATTCATGGGTTAGTCAAATTTGAATACATGAAATCAGTTAAGAAAAATATTATCTAATTAACTTGAAAAATATTTGTTAAGATATTTTGCTATAAAAACGGAAAATTACAAAGTTAGCCAAATTCGAATAAATGTAATCAGTTAAGGAAAACGATATCTAATTAATTTAGTAGATTTTAGGTGTTATTGAATGGTTATCCAAAGAAAAAAATCCCAGAAAGATTTTTCATAATCTTTTGTTAGAGATTTTAGGGCCTATTTAGATTTACTGAAAACAACTGAACTGAACTAAACTGAGCTGAACTAAACTGAACTGATTGGAGCTGAACTGAACTGAACTGAACTGAATTAAATTTAATAAATATATAAATAATATTTAAACAATAATAATATGAATATTAAATAATAATTATGATGATAGGTAATAATAATGAATAATTATTAATGAATAATAATAATTTTATTTTGGATATTTTTAAATGATAATTATCAATAAATAATATTAATAATCATAAATTAATAATAATAATGATTGATGATTATAATAATAATTAATAACAATTATTTTATAGTCTTTGTATCAATATATTAATACCTGATGATGATTATATAATAACAATAATATCTAAGAATTAAATTAATATTACTATTTTAATAATATAATTTAATTATATATTAATATTTAGTAATAAAATAATGATTGAATCGGACCGTGCAAAATTATATCATAAATCGTTTTGACGTGATTTGATTGGATTATGGGCTGAAAACGCGGGTTTATTTGTGCTTTTAACCTAAATCATGTTCCTCCCTAATGATAATAGTAATAATAATGAATAAAGTTAAAATAAATAAAATAATATACGGATAATAATAATAATACTTAATAATAATGATATAAAAATAAATAATAATAAAATAATAACAATATAATAATAATAATAATAATAAATAATAATAATAATAATAATAATAATAATAATAATAATCAGAGCAATTAGTAAAATAAATTAGACCAACATAATAATATTTAACAAAATGGTTATAAAAGGATAGAACTGAACTGAACTGATTGGAGCTGAACTGAAATGAACTAAACTGAAATTAAGTTGAAATGAACCGGCCCTTAATCTACTGATTTCTTTACATAACTGAATTTAATAAGATTTCAAACACAAAAATGGAAAAGAAACAAATTTAGAGAAGAAAAGATTTTAGTCAAATTATTTTATGGGTTAGTCAAATTTGAATACATGAAATCAGTTAAAGAAAATATTATCTAATTAAATTGGGAAAAATGAAAAAGGAGTATTTGTTAAGATATTTTGTAAAGAATTTATTCTATTCATTTCAATGTGTAACCGAATTTAAAAAGATTTTAAACAAAAAATCGAAAATGATAAAAAAAACGGGAGGACAAAATTGTCAATGGATAAATGAATTTCATTAACAGAAAATGATTAAAATTTTTGAATGTAAATTCAAATTACAAATGCCCCATCAATTAAAATGAAAAATAAAATAAATTACGAAAAGTACTGTGAACATTTTCATAAAATTATAATTTATTACTTGGGTTAATGTAAACTGAAAACTAATAAGTATATAATAATTATTTAATAAATCGGTTGGCTACATCAAGATATTGTATTCAATAAATGCAAATAAAATTAAAATTACTACAACAAAACAATACAATTTACTAATACTCAAAAAATAATTAAAATCTAGAATAACTTTGAGATTGCATAAAGAACAAACAAAATGTATATTCGAATAATCGAATTTGAATAAAATATGACAAAATAATAAGAAAAAAATAATTTTATTATTATTCAATAGGAATAAGGATTACATTTGATGAATTATCAAACAGTAAAATACATACAGAAATGACAAAAAAAAACGATTAGAACGATAATACTTTCATCAAAATATTCAAAACCTCCATTGTGATGTTTTGTAATAATGATTATGAAACTTTCTTCAATCGCATTTAGAGAATTCATCCAATATTCTTCGAATTCGGAGAAATAAAAGAATGTAACAACCTTCCTTCAATCGAAATTTGTAAAACCATTCGAATATTCTAGAATGATTTTATTGAATGGAGACATGTTTTCATTTTGAGAGATAAACATTTAGAATGAGAGACGGTAGATATAATTTTAGGGTTAGATGTGAATGAAATGAGATAGGAAAATTATTTATTTATAGTTGTAATTAATGTCTGGCTTGATGTCATTAATAATATCGATCAGGTTGGAAGAATCAATTAAAATCAATTAGTTGTATAACTGGTAATTTCTGTTATGGCAAGAATCTATATAATTGGCAAACTTTATATTTAGGGATATTGATTACATTCAAACCGTTAAGGGATTTTTTTCCCATAAATTAATTGTTAAACCTGATTTAATATGCACAAGTTATGTGAAGAAGCCACATGACATTATTCCTGCTTAAATCTAACACGTGGCACACGACTGAAGCTGCTTTCGACACGTGGCCAAAATAATTTTACTTTAGTGTATTATATAGATGAAAGGAGATAGAAAAATAATTTATTTATAGTTTTAATTAATGTCTGGCTTGATGTCATTAATAATATCAATCCGGTTGGAAGAATCATTTAAAATCAATTAAAATCAATTAGTTGTATAACTGGTAATATCTGTTATACCAAGAATCTATATAATTGGCAAACCTTATATTAGGGATATTGATTACATTCAAACCGTTAATTAAGGGATTTTTTTCCCATAAATTAATTGTTAAACCTGATTTAATATGCACAAGTTATGTGAAGAAGCCACATGGCATTATTCCTGCTTAAATCTAACGCGTGGAACACGATTGAAGCTGCTTTCGACACGTGGCCAAATCATTTTACTTTAGTGTATTATATAGATAGATAGTGCTAATGGTGATAAAATTCATGTGTAACTTTAGTGAAAATTTCTCCATTCACTACCATGATATTTTTTTTAAGTGGCACTACTATGGTAAATAGTAAAAATGTCTTTATTCCATAAATTTTCACTCCCACTCAATATCGCTTAAGTAGCAGTAAATGTTGAAATATTATGAAAAAAGTTACAAGCTTCTTTTTTTATATAAATTTTCATTTCCACTCAATACTACTTAAAAGGTGATAAATCTTCAATAAAGAGACATTATGAAGGATATCACAACATTCACAATTTGTAGGATGTACAACTGTTAACATGGACGTTATGATACTTCAAATAAGAATGACACATAAATTTATTTCTATCACCATCTTTTTACCCCTACAAAACATGCAACGAAATGGCTATTCCCACCAAGCAACTACCCGTAGTTGTGTTCGACAAGTAGCGGGTTTATGAGTTTATTGATTGGTGTTGGTAGTTTTCTGACTGTCTGCTAATAATTTATACTCCTTCCATTTTTATAAACGTGTGCCCATTAATCATTATCCACAAGTTACTCTTTCACCATCTTCTGATATTTATACGTGAGGAACAACATAATATGTAGGATGTTTGGTTTATCTCATTGTGTAGTTTTATAATATAAATATTTATGATTTTACTTACGTGTGATTAAAGATATTTAAGATACGGATTCACAAGTTATGAAAAGTACAAAAGTCTCTATTAAATATTAAATAAGAACATTGAAGTACATCAATTGGTTCGACTTTATATTGCACATGATTGTTTGGTAATTGTGTGAGCTTATCGATACACAATTGTGTAAATTGACTAATAAGAACTATAAGAACATCGACATAATTTACTATTGTGCATTCTCCTTAGTTATAATTTGTTACGATTAGGAATGTTAGGAAATTAAATTAGGCGAAAGTATGAAACGAGCTTCAGTCTTCGAATAGGGATAGGGCATAGTTTCATTCTTTAAGGTCTCGATTTTTGGCAATTTTTGGACATGTATGTCGTGTTACCTCAATCTAAATATCTCTAATCAAAAAGCTTCCTCGACAACTTGTGAAAGTTAGTATTTGAATCTAAGATTTTCTTCCAATTATCTCCTTATAGAACATAGTACTATAAGATTTAAGTGGCCACTTCTCTAAAATAGCTTACACTCTTTTTTTAGGAAAAATTGTTAAGAATAAGTCAACTTTTTCGCGATTTTCTTTTACTAACTTTTGATAATCCTGAGATAAGTTAACCTTGTAGAGTATTTGCTTCTAACAAGTTCAGGTGACCAATTACCTGAACAATAAGTTATTTATTATTTTTTTTTTCGTTTCTCTCCTTCCCTTTCCTTTTTCCGGTCTGCTACCATCTTTAACCTACTCTCCTTCCCTTTCCCTTTTCCGGCCACCACCCCTATTCCCCTGCTCCCCTTCCTTTTCTCTTTTCCGGCCACCACCCCCATTCCCCTGCTCCCCTTCCCTTTCCCTTTTTTGACCACCGAAACCCTACCTCACAGATTCCCCCTTGAGAATGAGAAGAACGCGATTCTTATCAAGAAAGAGAGTCAAAATCAACTCTATCATTCCCACACTTTTCCTCAAGTTCGTTATCCAGAAGGTTGCCTCCTTGCTTCTTCTCTCTCTTTTTTTTTGTTTCTTTTACTAGTTGTTAATGCTTTATTAGCAAAGAGAACATGGTGACAAACTATAACTTACTATTTTTTTCGATTAACACTGGTACAATAAGCAAGTATAGCTTCTTTGATTGATTTATTGCATTTTGATTAGTTTTAAGTATTACATCTGGTATGCCATTTTTTGTTGAAATTTATTTCAGATTCAAAGCAAGTTTTTGGGGGTGGCTTCATGTGGTTTCAGATTTAAAGCAAGGTGGTGGCTTGAGTAGTCTACGTAGGCAAAGGGGATGGGGGGAGGGGTTCGCAGGGGGGTGGGGGATGTGTTAGTAGCGGTGGGGAAGGATATGTTAGCGGGGGTAGGGGGAGTTAGTAGGGGTGTAATTTGCAGGTAGAGATGGCGAGTGAGGGGGCGGTGGACGGCGAAGGTGTTAGAAGGGGTGGGGGAGGGATGAGTAGGAGGTTGGGTGGGAGGGTTGGTGTAATAGCCTGAATTTTAAGCAGGTTGAGTTTAAAGCTAATTATATTAAGTTATTTAAATAGGATTCTAAAGTATTTCAGGTGAAGAGAGTTACTTGGATTGTTAGATGTGTTAAGTTTCATTTGGTTTTGGCCCTTAAAGTAGATTAAAATACTCTCCAACACCACATGAGGACAAAAGTGGGTAAGATCTACCATTCTTATTGGTTAGGAAGGTTTTGGGAACCAATAAATAGGTTAGAAGGTCCTTCAGAGCCTTATTCATTAAGATTGTGAAAATCGTATGGAGATCGTTTTATCGGGTAGCTGTGAACTTCCAGTTAAAGAGCCTTTCGGGGTTGAATCCGTGCTTAGAACCTAACAAAACTTTATATATGAAATTATTGGGATGTCTTAAGGTTAGAATGGTCATTTGTTCCCAAGAATTACGTTGCTAAATAGGGTAAGTTCCTTACTTAGTAAGATCTGGCCAGCTGAAATTTCAGTTCAGACCTATCCATAATGAAAGTTGCTTAGAAGCTACTTAGGTGTCGATCTCCCATGGATCTTCTCATGCATGAAAGACAACACATCAAGCTAACACCTCAAGCAAGAACCACCTAGAAACTCCATGAAACCGACTTTACCCAGAAGAGGTTTCCCTCTCCTATTGGTACCGCCATTTACCTGCCATAAATAGCAGTTTTGGGTTTTCGATTCTTTTCACCCAATTTTTCATTTAAAATACCTACTTTTTCTTATATAGATCTCTTCTAGACATCCATACCTAGTTGTTCAAGCTTTTTTTCAAGCCTTAAAGCCTTGGGAAGGTATAGAAAACTCCATAGAAACATCAAAAAGGATGTTATAAGTACAGCTTTGCATCCTCTTGTGTTTAGCTTACCTATTCATGTTCTAAAGCTTGTTTAAACTAATCCTTAGCACCTTACTTACTCAGGGGTAAGCTGTAGGAAGGTTACATTGGTGAGACATGTTTATTTCGGTACCAAGAGTAATAGGAATCATATTAAGTTTGATTTTACCGATGTATGAAACTAGTTAGAGTAGTCAATTGTTATTGACATCTATTGTTGTTTTTGTTATGAGGTGAATGTTTTGGGACATTGATTATGAGTTTCAAGAGATCCAATAGAACTACGGAGTTCTCGAAGTATCATATATCAATCTAAGAAAGCATTCAGCGGTTAAGGTAACTTTTATGTTCAGCAAAAACTTATTTCATGCCCATGTGTTTTGTACTTCTATTTTGGTAAAGTAGTTCGTACTATGGCCATAGATATGAATGTGTTGTTGTGATTGAAACTGTATTTTGGTTGATTATCAATGATATTTGTTTTGGCTGGCTAGTTATGAACTGAAATGAAAAGTGGGCAAGGTATAGGTAGAGGAGCTAAACAATAAATCAAAAATGAAGTGAAGTGGTTGAATCGAGTCCAAAGCCTATACTTGCCAGCGATTTGTGTAAGGGGATTGAGCTATGCCAGTCATATACATTTACAAGAATGATTATCATTTTCAAAGTGATAAAACGATTTGAAATAAAAATGTTTTTAACGGGCTGAAAGAAGAGTTACGAGTTTTCCACTCATTTTGGATGTTTTCCTTGTTTTCTATTTCTTCTATTAGTTTCAGGTACATTATGGAAAGCTCGGAATGGTGGAGAGATCGGGATGTTGAAAACTTCCATTTACAGAGTTGTAGAATAAAGTTCAAGTTGTAGTTTGAGGCTTAAGCTAAGATAGTTCGTATAAGATATCATTGATTTATTGTATTATTCTGGAAACTTGAGTTAGAGACATCGTGTAACTTGAGATTCAGAATAAAGGATATTGTTTTGTGGGCCCATAACCCACAGGTCCAGGATCGTGCATTTAAGGTTGTTTCCGCTGCAAGTTCCATCTAAAGTATTATTTATTATTATGGATTCTATGTTCATTGAAGCATGAGATTGCTAAGCGTGTTAAGCTAGCAGCTCGGGAGGCCGGGCTGTTACAAATGGTATCCGAGCAACCCTGCGACCGTGTGCTGAGTTAGCCACATAGCGGGGGTAAAAGATCTTTAGAAAAGTGTGTATGGAGTTCAAGTTTTGAAAAATAGAAGTAAAGGACAGAACTTTAGAGTTGAGTAAAGCTTAGGGAATGAGGTTATGAAGTTTAATTGTGATTGAAGGTTGATTTTTGTGTTTTGAAGTTTCGAGGACGAAACTTATTTTAAGCAGGGTAGAGTGTAACAGCCTGAATTTCAAACAGGTTGAGTTTAAGTCTTGAGCGATAGAAGTTAAGAATATGAGTTTAAAGTTATATACCTCATCGACAATGAGACAATGACATATAAGTTGTAATTTGAGGATATTTGAGGTTGATCTTAGAGCTTATGTTTTGAAGTTTCGAGGACGAAACTTATTTTAAGGGGGGTAGAGTGTAATAGCCTGAATTTTAAGCAGGTTGATTTTAAAGCTAATTATATTAAGTTATTTAAATAGGATTCTAAAGTTTTTGAGGTGAAGAGAGTTACTTGGATTGTTAGATGTGTTAAGTTTCATTTGGTTTTGGCCCTTAAAGTAGATTAGAATACTCTCCAACACCACATGAGGACAAAAGTGGGTAAGATCTACCATTCTTATTGGTTAGGAAGGTTTTGGGAACCAATAAATAGGTTAGAAGGTCCTTAAGAGCCTTATTCATTAAGATTGTGAAAATCGTATGAAGATCGTTTTATCGGGTAGCTGTGAACTTCCAGTTAAAGAGCCTTTCGGGGCTGAATCCGTGCTTAGAACCTAACCAAACTTTATATATGAAATTCTTGGGATGTCTTAAGGTTAGAATGGTCATTTGTTCCCAAGAATTACGTTGCTAAATAGGGTAAGTTCCTTACTTAGTAAGATCTGGCCAACTGAAATTTCAGTTCAGACCTATCCATAATGAAAGTTGCTTAGAAGCTACTTGGGTGTCGATCTCCCATGGATCTTCTCATGCATGAAAGAAAACACATCAAGCTAACACCTCAAGCAAGAACCACCTAGAAACTCCATGAAACCGAATTTACCCAGAAGAGGTTTCCCTCTCCTATTGGTACCGCCATTTACCTGCCATAAATAGCAGTTTTGGGTTTTCGATTCTTTTCACCCAATTTTTCATCTAAAATACCTACTTTTTCTTATA
Organism: Patellifolia procumbens; assembly: GCA_947645195.1. NCBI lineage: Eukaryota > Viridiplantae > Streptophyta > Magnoliopsida > Caryophyllales > Amaranthaceae > Patellifolia > Patellifolia procumbens. The sequence continues at coordinate 12,533,180 of CANSGD010000787.1, forward strand.
TAGATCTCTTCTAGACATCCATACCTAGTTGTTCAAGCTTTTTTTCAAGCCTTAAAGCCTTGGAAAGGTATAAAAAACTCCATAGAAACATCAAAAAGGATGTTGTAAGTACAGCTTTGCATCCTCTTGTGTTTAGCTTACCTATTCATGTTCTAAAGCTTGTTTAAACTAATCCTTAGCACCTTACTTACTTAGGGGTAAGATGTAGGAAGGTTACATTGGTGAGACATGTTTATTTCGGTACCAAGAGGTAATAGGAATCATATTAAGTTTGATTTTACCGATGTATGAAACTAGTTAGAGTAGTCAATTGTTATTGATATCTATTGTTGTTTTTTTTATGAGGTGAATGTTTTGGGACATTGATTGTGAGTTTCAAGAGATCCAATAGAACTAAGGAGTTCTCGAAGTATCATATATCAATCTAAGAAAGCATTCAGCGGTTAAGGTAACTTTTATGTTCAGCAAAAACTTATTTCATGCCCATGTGTTTTGTACTTCTATTTTGGTAAAGTAGTTCGTACTATGGCCATAGATATGAATGTGTTGTTGTGATTGAAACTGTGTTTTGGTTGATTATCAATGATATTTGTTTTGGCTGGCTAGTTTATGAACTGAAATGAAAAGTGGGCAAGGTATAGGTAGAGGAGCTAAACAATAAATCAAAAATGAAGTGAAGTGGTCGAATCGAGTCCAAAGCCTATACTTGCCAGCGATTTGTGTAAGGGGATTGAGCTATGCCAGTCATATACATTTACAAGAATGATTATCATTTTCAAAGTGATAAAACGATTTGAAATAAAAATGTTTTTAACGGGCTGAAAGAAGAGTTACGAGTTTTCCACTCATTTTGGATGTTTTCCTTGTTTTCTATTTCTTCTGTTATTTTCAGGTACATTATGGAAAGCTCGGAATGGTGGAGAGATCGGGATGTTGAAAACTTCCATTTACAGAGTTGTCGAATAAAGTTCAAGTTGTAGTTTGAGGCTTAAGCTAAGATAGTTCGTATAAGATATCATTGATTTATTGTATTATTCTGGAAACTTGAGTTAGAGACATCGTGTAACTTGAGATTCAGAATAAAGGATATTGTTTTGTGGGCCCATAACCCACAGGTCCAGGATCGTGCATTTAAGGTTGTTTCTGCTGCAAGTTCCATCTAAAGTATTATTTATTATTATGGATTCTATGTTCATTGAAGTATGAGATTGCTAAGCGTGTTAAGCTAGCAGCTCGGGAGGCCGGGCTGTTACAGGTTGCGTGGAGAGGGTGTTAGCAGGGGTGGGAAGGGTTTGGGCTTTTTATTTTTTTAGTATAATTATCATTTGGCAAAGTCTTGTAAAAGACAGTCTTACATTAAGCTTAATGTGAGACCAGTCCAATAAGCCAATTAAAAGCCCAATCACGCGTGCCTCGCGCTAAGGAGCCCAGAAAAATTGATTTTTTAACTTTTCAACCTAAAACCATAATTTTTGCGTTTTTTTAACTTTTCAACCTAAAACTTTAACTTTTGCATAAAAATTCATAACTAATAGGGCTAATGGAGTATCAATTTCACATATGATTTTAGCTATGGATTTTTGTGCAAAAGTTAAGGTTTTAGGGCGAAAAGTTAAAAAACGCAAAAAGTTAAGGTTTTGGGTCGAAAAGTTATTAAACTCAACTTGACTGGGCTGCTTAGCATGTGGCGTGCGTCATGGGCTTCTCTAAGGCTTATTGGGCTGGTCTGAGGTTAAGCTTAACCTAAGACCGTTAAACCATCTCTTATCATTTAGTATTAAAATAGAAGCAAAATTGAAAATCAAATCAATAAAAATATGACACGTGGATAGAGTGACCTACAATGGTTGTTACCTGTTTAACTTGTTAAAAGCGGATACCCCTACAAGGTTAATTAACTTATCCTAGGATTATCAAAATTTTAACTTATTAAAAAAAGACCACGAAAAGGATGACTTATTCTTGACAATTTTTCCTTTTTTTAAAGAGTAAAATAGATTAAACTTTTGATAGATAGTCAAACTATTTATTAACAAGCAAGATAATTGTTATTCCCCTCTAATATTTCTCTCGAAAACTATGAATGTGACTCGAATGGTCCTACCATAAAAATTCTTACAATGTGCGAAAAAAGAGTAATATAATGGCGTATTGTTGTAATTTAGGGTGGTTATCGAACGAATCAAGACTGAAAGCCCTTGGGCTCGGCTCGTGCGCTTGACGAGTCTGGAAATTGAGAGCTTGGCTTGAGCTCTAAATACCATGGGGCTCGAGCTCGGCTCGAGCTCGGCTCGGCTCGAGCTCGGCTCGGCTCGGTAATAATAGGCTCGTTTTTTAACCAATTTTTTTTAAAAATATATTAATCTAAATTCCGAACACCGACAACCAAACATACACAATCGATCTTTGGTTTGACATTAAGAGCGACCAATCATTGTTTTAAAATGTAATTTTGTAGGAAATAGTTTAGTTTTTATTAAAAGGAAAAAATTGACCGGAATAATCCAAACTATGGTCATTACGGTACGAATAATTCCAACTATGAGTTATTCCTGTATAATCCCAACTATCAATTAGATCCGCTACAAATAGATTAACACGTAAAATGGCCACACGTCATACTTCCATTGGCTGTTTACAAAAAAAAATTCTTTTTTCTTTTTTTTTATACCCCGCCCTTAGCCCTTCCTTCCCCAAAGCACTGCCCACACTGAAACTTCCTCTCTCACCCACTAACACCCACGACCACGGTAGATTAGGAACAAGCCGGAAACGTCAAAGACACGCATCGCACTTCACCTGAAAATTCAGAGCTTACATGATATCATTATCATGAAGACAATTTTGTCAAGTGCAACAAGCACTTAAGTTTCTCTGCATCTTGTAGATTTTGATTCCCAAACCCCCCACCCCCAACCCTTAAAATTGAGTGTTATGTTGCCATCTTAAATTCAGAGTATATAAAAATGGAGGGAGAAGGCAGATTTTTCATTATAGGAACAATTAGCGTGAGGAGTGAGAAATGCAGACAAGAAATAGAGAGAAATTGGGAGAGGGATTAGGGGGAGAGAGGTCTGAAGGTGTAGTTTCATTCATGAGCGGATACGGTGGAAATGAATTGCATCTGTAATTTCATCCTTCAAAAGAAACAATATCGCTAGTTGAGAATTTGAGATCTCTTTGTTATCTTAAAATGTAATTCTCACAACATGTAATTCTCATGCTGTATTCCTACTGGTACATTTCTTTCGATTTGGATTTTAAAGAGTTACAAATGTAGAGTTACCGATACCATTTCAATGCATTGGGTTATTAGGATAGTGCTGGTGAGGGGTGGAGTGGTAGTAGTGGCTGACGTGGGGTGGGTGAAAAGAAGAGAAAGAAAAGGGAATTCATTTTTTTTAATGGAAAAGTTACATTTTATCGGTTTATCCGATTTTAAGTCACCTGGGTGTGTTTGTGGTGGACCTCTATCATAATTGGTATTATACAAGAATAACTCATAGTTGAGATTATCTTGGCAGAATGGGTATAGTTTGGATTATTATGGTCAAATTTTCCTTAAAAAAATGTAGTTTTTTGGCAAAAAAAAGTTAGTCGAGCCTTTTAGGAGCTTTCGAGACGAGCCTAGCCTAGCTCAGCTCGACTCGTTAAGCTTTCGAGCCGAACCGAGCCCAATTTTAGGCCGAGCTTCCATGATCGAGATTTGACCGAGTCGAGCCTGAACTGTTTGCGAACAAACAAACATTTGAAAAGCCCTAAAAGTGACAAAAACAAGTATCACATATTAGTAAAAGAGGTTGTCTAATTTTATATTAAAATTAGACCAACCTAATCCCACATTCTATTAACAACCCCATTCTACCTCACTTTAATCCAACACAATTCCTAGTCATTTTTGCACCAAACGGGTATCTTTTAGTCTCGAACTACAAACAAACAGTTTTAAAAAAATCCATCAAACTTTTTGAATGAATTAAACTAGTAACCAAATGTATTAAACTAAACATTGTGATTATTCAATGGATTAAACAAGTCACAAAATGGATTAAACTAATCACAATCTTCAGAAAAACGGTTTGTTCTCTGCTTAATATTGACTTGAATCGTTGATATCACGTATTTATATAGACTTTTCTCCCTTATTTACAAGCTAATTTGTGCGTCATTGGAGCTCTTGGGAGCCATTTTATGCTAACTATCGTATATAGTTGTGGTTTTGTGTTTTAGTGTTGAATTGCAGGTTTTAAGGAGTTTTCTCCTTATTCCCGAGCCATTTGGAAGCAACCACGGCTTTACGAGATGTTACGAGGTACGTAGGATGGCTCACGAGCTTTATGGGTAGTTTAGGAGGTCCCAAAACCTCTAAACGTGAAGAATTGAGAGGCAAAGAGTCAAAAAGGAGTTTTCCGTACTCTGATCGGGCAAAAATGGTCCGATCGGGCGAATATATTATGATCGGGTACAAAAGTCGCGGACCCGATCGGGCAAGTCATGCCCGATCCGATCGGGCAAGACACCAAGTGCCCAGACCCGATCGGGTGGAGCTCCATCACAAGTTGCTGTTGCTGCTACGCCAAAGGACGCCAAGTCATTATGCTGCTGGGTCGTTGCTGAGGACTCGATCCCCGACCCGATCGGGCGCTGGATCGGGTGGGCCCAGTTTGCATCCCATGCCCCTGCTGCTGCTACGCTGAACAAGGGGACAAAAGTTGAAAAATTCTTACTATGGGCCCGATCGGGTGGCCCTATGCCCGATCGGGTCCTGTGCCCGCAAACGCGATTTTTTTTACTTTTAATTCCGCATTTAGTTAGACTTTGGGGGTATTATAAATACCTTTTCCTCATTATTATAGAGACATCTTTTGCTCTAGTTTATTTCTCATAGTTCTTAGCTTAGTTTTATTGAGTTTAAACACTTGAGATTAGATTAAAGGTGATTGAACCTATTCGATTTCAATAAAAGTTCTTGCTTTCCGCCAATTGGTATTCTTCTCTACTCTTTATCTCTTTAATTACTTTGATTGCTTAGTTTAATTATGAAATCATTCATGATGCAATTATTAGGGTTTCAAATTAGTTTTGTTATTGACAATTCAATTATGAGTGAGTAGTTCTCTTACTAGGGTGTTAGATAGGGAAGCCATGTTTATACCATGATTGTTATTTAGATTCCTATCAATTTCTAGGGCTTGATTAGAGTGATTGTGGTGTGGTTTGTTCTTAATTAGTGATTAATGTTAGTGGCCAATTTCATTGATTGCTTGTGGTTAATAGTTGTTTGCACAGATCCGTCTTACGATTAGAGGCCTAGGACACATCAGTAGTTCTGATTACGTTAGAGAACATGCGGCGTATGTTGAACTATGAGCGTTGAGTCTTAACCATAGCTCAACACATGCTCTAATCACTTGACTCATGACTTAGGTTTGATAGTAGTTGACCTTATTTGATTGGTATAAGCATGGTGGACCGACCTAATACCCTAGGTTTTTAGTCCATAGTTAAATCCTCAGTTTAATTCGTTGTCCTTAGCTTAATTATTAGTTCAGTTAATCTTCCCTGATTTCATCTGAAGTAGCTAATTGATTGAATATTAATTTAGAAACTCTGTCTCCCTGTGGATTCGACCCTGCTTCCATTGACTACCGTAGTTAGAGGACTGTAGGTTTATCTTTGATTAGGTGATACGACTAAATCCTATCAATCATTGCATTATTTTAATTTAAAATTAGGCGGTCTCTTATACAACAAGATGAACAAACATAAGGGAAAAAATTACAATATTTTGTCTCATTATAACATTGATAAGAAAATTTTTAAAACTCAAACGAAAAAAAGAGAGCAGAAAAACGACAAATTCCCCTTAAGCCCATGGTAGATCGCAAAGTACGGATTGTCATATGACTTGATTAGGGTGCCATTGATTTGAGATCAATATGTTTTGTTTTATCGCCTTTGATGTATCCTTGTGCAATACAAGCAATAATATTCTCAGGAATGATAGTTAGTCCATTCTCATTTGTATTTATGCATGTGTCCTTGAGTATATGTTGAGTCAATGACCATAACCATACACATGTTCTGCTATCTTTGTATGGTGCAATCATTTCGACTTGATTGGATGAGGTAGCTATTAGAGTCTATTTTCTTGATTTCAAAGTGATTTTTGTGTGACCAAGTGTAAAACTTCCACTCTTGAGTCGAATAGTCTAAGATCGAGTGTTCCACGTATGTAGAGGAGTAAGTATTTCACTCTTTTCCATTGTCTTCGTGTAGGCTCAAAAATTTATATCTTTCAACCAATTTGACCGAGAATGCAATATAAAGCTTCAATGACACTTAAATATGGTACTTGGCGACCAACCATATGGGAGCTTTAATGGATGTGCTTTACACATATAGAACTTTTTCAATATTTTCTTTGCATAGATGGTCTGGTGAATGAGAATCTCATCGTATAGATTGTTTAATATGTAATCCGAGTTAATACTTGGTTTTTCAGAGATTTTTCATTCCAAATTCCTTTATCATACACTTAGCGGTTTCTTCAATTCTGACGATGTTTAGATCATTTACATAGATCGCAATTATAACAAAACCTCTTTCGCTTTATTTGATAAAGACACACACAGACAAATTTTCTCATTATTGTAACCCATTTTAAGGAGGTATTAAACTTAGGAGTTCACAACCACATTCTCCCTAGTTGCTGCTCTAAGTCATAAAGTATTTTTTTAATTCAATTGAATGTAGTTTCCAGATTTTTGACCTTAAAGATTCAGGTAACTCAAGCCCTTTTAATATTGTTATATATACACTTGTGTCAAGCAATCCATAAAGGTATGCAGTCACTACATATCTAAGATGCATATGTAATCATTTGCATGTTGATAAGTTAATGAGGAATCTTAGTGTTCTGGCATCCACCATTGCTGAGCATGTGTTCTGTTCTCATAATCAATTCCTGGTATTTGATAGAAACCTTGAGCAGTCTAGCTTTATATTATCTCACAATTCCATTTGTCTCATTCCTCTTTCGTACAAACACCCATTTGTGCCCAATAGGTTTCACCCCATTTGCAGTTTGTGTTATGGTACCGAAAACTTCTCATTTTTTCGCGAGGGATTTTAATTCTGCCTGTTTGTCTTCTTTCCATTTTGTCCATACACTCATTTTTCGACATTCATCATTGGACCTCTGTTCAATCTCCTATATAACGTTGATGATTTTTTTGCCAACTGAGTATGCAAATATGTTATCAATTGAGATTCTTATTTTATCGCCATACATTCTATAGTGGATATAATTTATTGATATTTCATTGTTATCCATATTTTCATCTTCAATGTACCATCTCTCTTGGTTTATTTTGGGGGTTATTGACATTTCATGCACTTTGGGTTGTTATACTATATTTGAATTATCCCTTTCATTTCTTATTCTTACCTTTTTAGTTTACCTCGGTTTTTAATCTTTTGAACTAAGTAGTTTACCATGTCTTTTGCGTATTATTAACTCATCTGTCAGTGGATTTTCGGATTTGCATTTGGAATTTCAACCCTTGATGGGGTATTTGCAGCTGATGAATAACTAATAAGACTTTGCCACTTTTTGTCAGGAATGTATTGGCAATTGATTATCGATGTTTTGCAATTGTATAGTTTTCAGCAACTCTTGATCACATACATTTCTTCTTGGATCAAAACCTTGGCTTTCAAGCAGTGAATAACTTTGGTTTTTCATTCCTTCTTTGGCCTACATCATCTCCTCCTAAAGTAAGGAAGACTATCTCGTTAAAGTGACAATTTGCGAATCGAGCAATGAATAAATCACAAGATGGTTCAAGATGGTGGATGGTGACTCAAAAGCAACATAAAAGCCCATCTTCTTTGGGGGACCATCTTAGTACGTTGTGGTGGTGTATAGGAATATAGACTACACACTCAAATATATGTAGGTGAACAAGACTTTGTTCCTTTTCAACCACTAATTGTAATATGGATAAATCATGCTTTACACACGGTCTTAATCATAGCAAAGTTGCAGTTGCCAAGTATAAGATGTGAGTTTGGCCTTCATGAGCAATGGTCTAGCGATTAATTACAATATATTTATAAATGCTTAAGTAAGACCATTTTGCGTGTGAAAACGAGCAACAAAATGTTCACATCTATCCCCATTGACATGCAATAAACGTCAAATGTTCGAGATGTAAATTACGACATCATCAAGTCAAATTCTGTTGATAGTATAACCCGCGAATGAGCGCTTAAAAGTATCATTCGCGCAAGAAGCTTTGCAAAAGCAACATTTCTTACTGATATGATTTACATGGGACCATAGTGTATAAACATGAATTAGTATGAGAAAACAGCTGAATGGTCCGCATGAGGGTTGTATTGGCACAAATAGACGCTTGAATTCTTTGAAAGAAAGCAAGACTTTCATGAACAAGTTTTTTCTTGGAATCTCAAATGATCCGTTTACCAAGTGAACAAGCGATACAATGATGTTCATTTGAAAATGGATTTCGTATGTTAATTAATGAATCCATTGGACGTCTGTAACGTTCTTGTCATCATGCTTGTTCCAAAATGACACAATCGGTCATGCCAACAAGTTAAAAGAAATGCGATTGTCAAACTTGCAAGTTGACACCGAAATAATTTTCAACTAGATTGATGTAAGTGAAATATGCCCTGGCAGTATGCACACCTCTTTCAAGGATAACCTTTTTATGAAACTCACATTTAGTACGGGTCATGTACTCATTAGAATTTTCATTTGTGGTTTCCATATGATAACCATTTGGACGTAAATCTTCAAAGCTCAAGAGATTTCGATATGTCTTATTAATATATACTGCATTTTGAATGGTAGATTTTTAACGTGTAGACGTGGCTCACAAGACTTTACTAAGCGGTCTAACTATGTTGTTTGTGCTAGCTATATTGTTGAGGTTTGCCTTTATTGGCTCCGACTGTGTGAAGTATATTTTGTTGCTCAGGATGTGGTCTATCGTGGTGCTGTCAACCAAGCATTTCCCCCTGCATATCCCCTTTCTCTTTCATGTTACAAGTATAAATTAACAAAAGAAAAAGATATATCTAATACAGACTAATCATGTCATAAGAAATATATTATTAATATGATAATTATAGTATACGCTGTTGAAAAATCCGAAAAAATTATTCAAGGACATCACAACAAAACTTGCGTAAGTGACCCAAAAAAGAACTTAGAAATGACCCGATAGTTAGAAATGGAGCTACTTGTAAAATTGGGTAGTTTTAAGAAGAGGTGCCTTGAATGTTTGTTACGTTATCCACCAAATAGTCGGAAGACTCGGCACACATCAAGTTCCTGTGTAGAGGAAGCTAATTGTGCAAAATTTGTGCGACATCTCTTAACCCAATGATCCTTAATACCACATTGAAGCATTTTTTTAGACATTGTACGGTATTTTTAACCTCTTTTTCCTCTTCCGTAAGGGTCTTGGACTTTTATTGCCAATTTTAACGCCCTTTGCTATTTCTTCTTCCTCTCCCTCTGCCTCTTCCCATGTTATTATAACTTTCTCGTCCATGCTTATTATACCAGCGTTTGCCTCCTGTAGTTGAATTAATGGCAGTAGCACTAGTTGCATTTGCTTCAGGGGATACACTAGTACCATTTGGCCTTTTATTATAATTTTCAAGAACATATGGCGGTTATACAACTCGAGAACTAGAAGAGCATAGATCAAATCAGGGAATTTCTTACAATCTCTCACGCCATAGTGGTCTATTTGTATCATATTTGGGCGTGCACAATTGAGCGTTTTCTTAATCATGGTCTTTTATGGTACTTAATGTTCGTACAACTTTAGTTGTTGAGTTATAAGGAATACATCACAGATGCACTATTGTATTGTAGAGAAACCTTGAAACTTGATAGTTGCCCATTCATTGACTTCTCTTGGGGGCAATAATTTGTCGAAGGTGTTCAAACCTGTATGTAAGATTGTCCCATAATTCTTAAGAATCATCATTTAAAATTTATTCGGATTACATGTCTTTGTGAATATGGTGCTTTAGGTATGCTGAAGCTTTTTCCTATTCATGAAACTTTGGAAAACCATCTCTAAAATGGCATTTTCAAGGTTCCAACCTGTTGGTGGGACTTAGAGAAGGGGATGAATGCAAAACTTCTTTTAGGACTAAACTAAACAACGTATTTATGAGTGGTTGATGATGCCTTTTGGACTTTGCAATGCTCCAAGTTCCTTTAGGAGACTCGTGAGTAAGGAGCTTCGTACTTTCTTAAACAAGTTCATTGTTGTCTATCTTGATGATATTCTTGTTATAGTAAAAATATTGATGAATTTTTATATCATTTGAGAAAATTGTTTGAAAAATTGAGAGAGCAAAAATTGTATAGAAAAATTGAGAAGTGTGATTTTCTTGTTTCTAGTAACGCTTTCCTTGGTTACATTGTGTCTAGGGAAGGAGTACATGTTGGAAAAGTCAAGGCCATTTCCACATGAATTGCTCCCTGAATGCAAGTGAATGTAAAAGCTTTGATTGGCTTCATTGTATAAGAGATTCATCTAGTCAATCACAGAGTTGATGCAAAAAGGGGAATTTACTTGGACTCCTTTAGCTCAAAAGGCCTTTCAAGAAGTGAAAGAAAAATTATGCAATGCTCCTCTCTTAGCTTCCATGGATTCCAACAAGCTTTCTAAAGTCTTTTTAAAGTTAATGCGATACCAGCAGCGTGGGAATTGGTGTTGTCCTTGCTCAAGAAAGGAATTCAAGGTGTTCTTTTTGAGAAGTTGAGTGGTGCCAAGTTGAACTACTCCAATTATGATCGATAATTCTATGCTATTGTGAGGGATTTGGATCATTGGTCACATTACTTGAGGCCCTAGCGTTTCATCCTTCATAGTGATCATGAACTCTCAAACACATACATGGCAACAAAAATTAAACCATAGGCACGCCAAGTGGGTATAGTTTCTTCAATTCTTTACTTTTTCTTCTGAGTATAAGAAGCGCAAGATGACATTGTGACTAATGCATTATCTAGGCGTGCATATTAATTATCCATGGTTGATGCTTTGATGTTAGGATTTGAACAAATTATATCTTTGTATGCTAAAGATGATGACTTTGGTTCAACCTATGTAAAACCTAATGGATGTATATGTTGCAAGATACATGGTTTCCTCTTAAAATGGAAACAAACTTTGTATTCTTAAATGTGGCGAGAGAGAACTTTAAGTGAGAGAAGTACATATAGTGGGGGGATTTGTGAACATTTTGTCATTCATAAAACCCTAGATACTTTATATGATAACTTTTATTGGCCTAACATGATGAAAGTCGTTCATATAGTAGTGAGCAAGTGTGCTACATGTCAAAAATCTAAAAGTACCTTCCACAAGGGACTCTATACTCCATTACCAGTTCCTGATTTTTCTTGGGATAGTGTTAGTATGGACTTCATTGTTGGTTTACCTAGGGCTCAAAGGGCAAGGATGCAATCATGGTGGTTGTTGATAGTTTTTCATAGATGTCCCATATTATTCTCATGCATAAAACTGATATGAATTTGATGATGCATTATTTCCTTCCTAATGTAGTAGGGTGTCATTTTGTCTACAGATTTTTACCTTTTCACTTGAAAATAATTTTTTTTCTTGTTTTAGGCTAAATTCTGTCATTTAATTAATGTTATTAATTATTGTTTAAGCCAATACATTAACGTAATTAGGAGAAAGTCAAAGTGTTGACTAATATGTTCCTAAGAGTCAAAGTCAAGAGTCAAGTTGAAGACTATCGATCAAGATGGAAAAATATTGATGAAAAGTCAATGTAAGGAGGAAAGTCAACTCTAATAGGCGTGCAACATGGAGGTCAAAGCAAGGAAGAAGATTTAGTCAAAGTTTGTTACAGTAAATAAATGAGTTTGTTAGAGAGAATCTTATCTTCTTAACTTATCTTTAAAGTGGCGCCAAAGGTATAAAATTTGTTAGGGTTTTGTAACTAACTTTCCTGAATCTAAAGGGAATTAGTTAAATCTAATTAGAGTAGATGTTGATGTGTTCAGGTGTGTAAAAAAGGGATAAGGTTTGCTAATTCTCGGCCTTAATACCTAATTTGAGTAGGATTTTGTTTTCCTAAACCTAATGGGATAAGTTACGGGATTGTCTTATCTATCCTAGGGTTATTATTGTATATTGCCTTTCATATGATCAATAAAATTCAGAGAGAAGCTTAATTCAGTGTAAAACCGTGTGTTTTAACTAGTTTAAGTTCATCGTGAGTTCAAACAACTTTTTAAATTTTCAGGAGTGCTAATTAATTGGAGTGCAAATTACTTAAGTTTAGGAGTGTTATAATTAGATTTGTTATTTATTTGTGAGTTCAGGATTGTTCCAAAAATAAAATATCTTGGTTACTTTGGTTACAAATTTCGGTTCTTTAATCATTATTTCGGACATAAATTAATTCTAGGTTCATGTGCTTATTAAACTGTTTTTTCTTGTATTGGGAACGCGATCACGTTAAAAACTAATGATACTTTGCATGTGGTTGATTTGTATTTCAAAGAGATCATTAAGCTTCATGGTGTTCCTAGAAGCATTGATTCGGATAGAGTCTTTAAGTTCCTAAGTCACTTTTGGAGAAGTCTATGGAAGATGATTGGAACAAAGTTGATGTTTTCTACAAGTCATCGTCCTTAAACTGATGGCCAAACTAAAGTTACAAATAGAACTCTTGGTTCCTCGTTGTGTGGCTTAGTGAGCAAGATTGGGATATGAAACTAGCACATGCGGAGTTTGCTTACAATAGATCTCATTCATCAACTGCTTCTAAATCTCCCTTCGAGGTTTATGGTATGAATTCTCTACTCCCTATTGATTTTGCTTCTATGCCTAAGAATGAAATTTATGTTGATGGCAAGAAGAGAATTGAAGCATTTAAGAAGGCTTGTGAGCAAATAAAAGCAAAAATTGAAAAGATAAATACAATGTACAACGAAAGAGCCAACAAGGGAAGAAAGCAACAAGAGTTTGAAGAGGGTGATCTAGTTTGGATTCACCTAAGGAAAGAAATATTTCCTAGTAAGAGGAAGAACAAGCTTATGCCTAGAGCTAATGGTCCATTCAAAGTGGAAAAATTGAATCGTGATAGTGCCTACAAGATTGAGTTGCTAAGTGAGTATGAAAATTCCAGTTATAGATTCAATGTTGGTGACTTATCTCCTTACTATGACGATGAGAATTTGAGGGAAAATTCTTTTAAAGAAGGGGATGTTAATGTAGATTGAAGTCCAAGTTCTAAGTCAAAAGTCCATAATGAGCTAGTTGCATTGTTAATGGAAGCCATGAATTTTGGTCTTAAATCAAATCAAGCTTTTGTGGCCATGATTGCTTAATGACAAAGCCTAATGAAGTTTCAAATTAGGTGTCCAGAAATAAGTCCATGTGACATTTAATTAGTTTAAATTAAGTCATTTTATTAATATTGAGTTGTAAGGTCCAGAATTCTCTTAGAATTTTGGCCCAACATGTAGTTTTCTTAAGTTGTGTCTTCCTTGTAATCCAAGCTCTTAGTTTTCATTGAGTTGTAATTAGGAAAGAGAATCAAGTGAACATCTTTCCTAAATATGCGCTAGTTTGGACAAAATTAAGAGGAGAAATAACCTTAGATTTTCGGCCTTAATTGGGTTAAATAGTCAAAGATTGTTTTTATTTCTTTCTAAAATCTAGGGACTGAGTAGCAAGTTATAATATTCCTTTCGCTATTTTATTTGGATGATTTTCGACCCTTTTTTATTGTATCTAGTTTTAACTTACTTAATTTCAGGATTGGTTTAAAGGAGGTCAAAAATTCCTAAGAGTTAAGGAGTGCTACTTAGGCTGAAATATCCTAGTTACTTGTGACATTTTCGAACTTAACTTAATATTCTAAGTTCCTTTACATTGGATTAATTGATTGTTGAGCTTTATAGCTTCCAATCACATCAGTGTTGCCCATTATTTAGCTCACTTGCAACTTTGGGAGTTTGGTAGAAGAATGTGGGTTCATGATTTCCCTCCATCTATTGTAATGGCTTTGAGTAATGATATAAATAACTTTGCTCTACTGAACTTCCCTAAAAATAGGGAGGATTTTGTTTTTCAAAAAAAAATCATATGAAATAAAGTCTTGGCCAAAAAAATTGCAATAATTTTATTAAAAAATATACTATAAGTAATATTTTCTAGTATGGGAGACCTTGCAAAAGACTATAATATAATATATTAGAAATTTTATATACATATATAAGTATCTTATTTTATTTTTGAAATGGATACAAGGAAAAATATCGGGTAACCATACTCTTAAAAGTGAAACATAAGCTATCTAAAAGAGAAACATGATACAAAGTCTTATCCATCTGAGCATCAAACCCCTGGACTTTTTGAGTTATAAGATATCCTTGTTTGTAGAGGTAATTTGCTACTCTGTTAGCTTCTTTGAAAATAGTGTGAAACTGTAGACTTGAATGTAGTGAGAACATGTCTAATGCCATCAAATAGAGTATGTAGCACCATAAGGTGTTGTATTTTGCTTTCAAGGTGTTGATGATGTTAAAATGTCTCCTTCCAGGACAAAATTTGTAATCTTCATGGTCATAGCCTGGGAAGGCAGTGACTTCAATTATGATAGGAGGCAACTTTCCCAACTTGTAGGCCTTTGCCTTAAGTATCTTGCCTGAAAAGTCCATGAGTACAATCTCTACCGTTGTCGAGTCTTAGATAGAGCATCTAACAAAGTTTAGTTTGATGAGACCTTGATAAGGAGAGGTCCAATGAATATGAATGGTGGTTGAAGGTATGTTTGTAGAGGGGATGACAGTGTGTGAACTAGTGTCAATAGCATGGCGTAGCTGCCATTCCAAATACAAATGTTTTGCTATCCAATGAATGATCCATCACCCGTTCCACCCAAAAAAATAAAAGGGTGGAAAATCGAGTTATATGGAATTAGGGTAAGAAAGTTTCATCCATCATTTGACCCATCACCCATTTATCAGCCGCTCTATCACTCATTTCTTACATTTTCTTAAATGACTATCATTTTATTTACATGAGTATAATTTTTTTTTCCTTTTTGATTACTATCAACATGATTCTATAAACTTAATTTATCTTAATTTAACATGAAGTTAATGTATAAATTGTCATTTTACAAGTTTGATTTAACTTTTCTCGTTTACTTATCTTGAATGGGTGATCACCTTGTCCACCCGGTTCATCCGTGGGTGCTGGATGAAATACAAGTGATAATCTTACCGGGTGACGGATGGATGATTGAGAGTTGGTCACTTGGTCCAACGGATGATGGATGCCGATGATGACTCACACGACCAAAATCCCACTCGTTGTCATCCCTATCCGTAATATTACAAATCAAATTTTTTATTGCATGATTGAGAAAAGGGGAGAGAAATTGAAAGGCAAACATAATACATTTGTTGTTGTTCTAGAGAATTATATAGTCTTGCGAGAAAAATTGCGAGGGAGATGGATAGAGTCCGAAAATATGGATCGACATCCTTGTACAATTCACCTCTACAACTGCCTACAATTGGACAATTTCAACCATCACCATTTTCATAATATTCTCTAATGGTCATTAAGACATTAGATCATGAAATTCACCATTTAAAAAGTCTATCATATACTGGGACATTGCTTCCGTTTGATAGGTAACTCATTACTAATAGAGGTAGTAATTTATTAGGAAAAATTGCCTAGAATAATGCAACTTTTTGGCGATTCGCAAATAATAATGCAACCTAAAGATTATTCTGGAATAATGCAACCTTTATACCCCATTCATTTTAAACAGGACAAAACCGGTTATGACTTAAAGAATAGGTAAAATGGACACTTGTCGCATAATAATTGGCTCGCATAAACAATTTTAAAAAGGAAAATAAAAATAAAATAACAAAAACAAAAAAAAAATCAAATCCCCCCTCTTCCCCCACCGTCAGCTCTTCTCCTCCCCACCCACATCCCCCTTCCCTTTCCCCCACCCCAGCCCCAACCCACCCCCTCTCCACCCCCACCCCAGCCCCAACCCACCCCCCTCTCCACCCCCACCCCAGCCCCAAAACCGCCGCCAACCTCACCCCCATTTTTTCCGGCGACTGATCTGAACACAAAGAGGGGAGGGGGTTTCGTCCGGGTAAGCAAAGAGGAAAGAAAGAGATGGCGTTTTTTGATAGGGGTGGTGCTGGGTGGCGTTTTCGAAGCAAGACAAGAAGGAGGTCGTCGTGTTCGCTGGCAAGGCTGGCGCGAAGAGAAAAAAAGAGAGAGTGGGCGAGAGGGAAAATGACAGAGGAAGAGAAGTGGGGCTGCGTGGTGGTTGTTGGGAGGGGATGCGGTGGTGGCTGCGTTGACTGCAAGGCTCATCGGAGACGGATGCCGCAAACGACGGGGTTGGTATTGCTCCTTGGTCGAGCCGCAGGTCGCCGGTGTGATGGGGAAGGGAGGGCCGGAGGGGTCGCCGGTCGCTGCTCGTAGGAGGGGTCGTGGCTTGGGGGTGGGATAGGGTGGGGCTGGGGTGGGGAGGGGTGGGGGTTGGGGGTGTTTTATTTTTTGTTTTTTTAATATTAATATATTAATTAAATTTAAATTTTTAAATAAAAAATTACCAATAGTGCAGGTTACCGGTCATTTGTCCTGTTTAAAATAAATGGGGTATAAAGGTTGCATTATTCCAGAATAATCTTTAGGTTGCATTATTATTTGCGAATCGCCAAAAGGTTGCATTATTTTAGGCAATTTTTCCTATTATTAATCATGCTGAGTTAAATTTCACTACTATATTTTAGTATTTTAAAAAAATAGTGGTGGGCAGACAAAGTTTTTCCCCATATATTGTTTATAGTATATCATAATATATGTACTTATTAGAGTAATTCTCAATCGCAATTATGAAATTTTGCAATTTTGCAATTTTCCAATAATAACCATAACCTTTTTCGATTCCCAAAAATGACCCTAAGGTCTAATTAAGTTCATAAATTTGACTTCTCCATTAACTAGTCGTTAAGTCATAACCCTAATTAGCAATTATGTTTTTTAATCGTGTTTTTTACAATAAGGAAAAATTGTGAGAAAATGCCGAGGTCTTAGGTCATTTTCAAAATAAATATCAACTAGTTGCGAAATCAAAAATAAATACCAACTAGTTCCAATATATTTTGATATCAATACCAACTAACAAAAATTGGTCAAATTTCTATACCAACTAACAAGGACCATAGATGGGAAATTTGACGTTTTCCGTTGGTTGGTATGGAAATCAAAAGAAATTGGAACTAGTTGGTATTTATTTTTGATTTCGCAACTAGTTAGTTATTTTTGATTTCGCAACTAGTTGGTATTTATAATAAAAATGACCTAAATCCTTGATATTTTCTCACAATTTTTCTTTATAATAAAGAAGACACTTTTTCAAAAAAGGACACCGTTATGCGTCTTTACGAGGCACGGATTTCGAGAATTCCTATATGATAAGTAGTAATGAATCGGGTTTTCGGACACACACTTTAAGGCGACCTTTTCAATTTTTACGGAGTGCAGATGGCTTTTTTTGGGAAAACAGACACCGACATCCACCCTTTTGAGGCACGAAGTTCGAGAGTCCCAACAAAACGAGTACTTATAAGCCAGGTTTTCGGGCACGCACTTCAAGGCAACCTTTTGCGGCTGGAGACAACATATTTTCGAAAACGGGCAGTCATGCACCCTTATGGGACACGAATATCAGAGTCCTAATATAAAGAGTATTAATAAGCAGGAATTTCAGGCATTCACTTCAAGGAGACTTTTCGACTTTTTTGAGCTGAAGACAACGCTTTTTCGAAAAACGAGCACCATCGTGCGTCCTTATAGGCCACAAATTTCAATAGTCTTTACAGCACGAGTACCAATAAGTCGGGTTTTATTTATCACGTACTTCAAGGCAATTTTTCGGCCTTTTTTTTCTAAAGGCATTTTTCGAAAAACGAACATCGTCGTGTCTGAGCCCCTGCAAAAGGAGTACCAATAAGCTGGGATTTCGGACAAACGCCTCAAGGTGACCTTTTGGACTTTTTCGGGCTGAAGACAACGTCTCTTTGAAAAACTGTAGTGTCCTTTTTTGAAAAAGCGTCATTTCAGTATTAAAACGCGATTAAAAATATAAGGAAAATTCTATACGATAACCCTATATTTTTGCAAAATCAATAAGATGGATATCTTTATTTTGGATTCTCCATGCCGACCCTTAACTTATTATATTGTTTTCTATAATTTTTATTAAAAAATAATATTACATAATTTTAAATTACAAAAACTAATTTTTTAATTACAAAAAGAAAACAAAAACCCCAAACCAACCCCCTCCCAGCCGACCACCTTGCCCCCATCATCCTATAATCATCGGCCACCCTCCTCCCTTCCCCAGCCACCTCCAACCCCTAAAAACGAAAACCACTAAAATTCCTATAACCGAAACCATGGACAAGAACGTTGTTCCTTACCATCCCTATATACGAGCATTAATGGACCGCTACCATTAATGACGTTTGAAAGAGAAGAGGAGACGTAGGAGTTTCGTTAGGGTTCCTAGGTGCTCGTAAAAGGGTTGAAGGGAGGGGGAGGGTTACAGTGAGGTGGCCGGAGGTGGATGGAGAAGGGAGGGGTGCTTGGGGGTAAGGTAGGGTAAGGTTTGTTTTTTTCATTTTAAAATTAGTTTTTCTAATTAAAAGTTGGTTTTCGTAATCAAAAATTAATTTTTTTTAATTATAGAATTTTTTTAACAAAAAAGGTTATACAAAATAAAAAATATTAAGTTCAAGATCACCATATAGAATCCAAAAAGAAATTGTCCACCCTACAGAATTTGCAAAAACATAATCATCATATCTTATTTCCCAAAATATAATTGGTAATTAGGGTTAGGACTTAAAGGATAGTTAAAGAAAAAGTCAAATTTAGAAAATTAATTAGACCTTCAGGTCATTTTTGAAAATTGAAAAAAAAGACTTATGGTTACCAATAGAAAAGTGTAAAACTTCATGATTACCATTGGGAAAATAAGAGGGAAGGTAAGAAGGCAATGAAAAAGTGCAAAACTTCATGGTTTTCATTGCTTTTCCTTGCCTCTCTTATTCAGTATTCACTCCTCTAACTACCTTCTTATTTTCCCTTTATTTCCATCAATTTTTCACATATAACCAAACAATGGAAAACTAAATTTGCAATTGTGTTCTCCATAGTAAATTTTTATCCACAAATATCCTTTTACATAAATATGTTTTAAACCCAACCAAACAAAGCTTAGTTAAAACTTGTTTTTACTGCCTCGGCAAAAACGGAATTTGTCCGTTTAATCCTGATAAACAATCCCCCCCCAAAAAAAAAAAAACACCAACAACCCCAATCCCACTGATAGTCGGAAAATACACTACCTCTTTTTTGGTACATGTCTGTACACTTGCTTAGACATTGGGAACATTTCAGCAGCTCATTTGCATACCATCCATAAAACTGATACAAGAGATGAAAAAACACAAAAATTGATACAACTTCCCAACTAGCACAAGACAACTGATTACCTCCAACTTGCAGAAAACCTAAACCAAAAACCCACAAAATTGTATCTCCAAGAATAGCAGATTCGACCACAATATACACATTAAGCTATACACATATGGTCCAGGCAAGAATGGACTACCTGCGTACATGAGAGGCGAGTCTAATATGACTTCTCATCAAACTCAGTTTTTGTCATCGAGAAGCAAATGACCAGAAATTCAATAGAAAAGAGGGCAAAGCAGCAAACCAAGTCATGAAAGCCATGCCTGTCGAAGTCTCAAACTGAGCACAGTGATTCTTTGAACAGCTACCCAAATCATTGCCAATGAGGACAGTGATGCCTGCAGACGCACAGGCTGCAGCAAATATGAGTGTAGAAGTGATCTGCAAACGAGTATGATAAAGATTGAGCTTTTGGCAAAAAGAAAGCAGAAGATATTGTGTTGAACTCACCTAATTCACTAATCCCCCTATGAATTGCAAACTGAAGCAAGTGAATAGGCCATTTTGGGCTATTTTTCGACCAATTTGGGTGAAATGTAAATTCAAAAGGCGAATTAGGTAATACTGGTTGAACTTTCAGCAACATGTCTAGATAAATTATTGGACTTTTTGGGGGGTGAGGGGTTAGGCGAGCTATCATATAAGAGCCCATCAATACTTTTACTATCAAGGCTGACAAATTCCAGCAAGGAGTGGTGAAAGGGGAAGGGTGTCAAATGCATGAAACCTTACCCACACATTTACAAAAGAAGCCCATTCAGCTCAAGTCCGGGTGAAAGGAGGAGGGGTGTCAAATGCATGAAAACTTACCCACCCAATTGCAAAAGAAGCACATTTAGCTTTAAGTCTACAATTGCATAGATGATGTTTCCATGAGGTTTACAATGTAACTGACCTCTTATGACCTAATCATATCACTTATACTAGAGAGGACATGAGACCTAGATTTTCAGCTCAGAATAATTTCAACTAAATTAGACAATTCACATATACATCCATTATTAGGTGTTTGTTGGGATCATGATAGATGAACGAGTCTCTTAATCTGACACCATCATCACCACCATTCTACCCCGGAAACATGAGCCAAAGTTACATCTTAGACTGGACTTGGGACTGTAGAGTTTGGCAGAAGTTGAACTACCCGAAATTAGGAGTTTGAGTTGAGACATTCAAGAATAAATGGGTTAACTCAAGGAACCCGTTTAATAGTATGGAGTTACGTTAGAAATGACATTTTTAACCCGAGAATAACCCGCTTTAAGACATTTAACCCAATAAAAACCTTATGATTCACTCCTTCCTTCCTCAAAGTGCTAAGAATCAAGGTAATTAGAGCTCAAATAAACAAAGAGATTAGACTCAGATAGTTATTATGTTGATGTTTTCCAAAGAAGGACAAAGTACAATCCTGAATGGCGATCATGTAACGCAAAGGCACTTTATGACTAAGCATTGCATAAACAAAAAGTATATGCAAAGTCCCTGCCCAAGGATTCCTGATCACAATTCGAGACACTTTCTCTATTTTCCTTTTGACAATGACTGTCACAATGAACCTTGGAACATTCATAGCTTGGAAGGTTTTCAATGCCACAACGGAATACCATATATGAACCTTTGAAATAGGAGAACGATTGAAAAGAGAGAGAGAGAATCAAACACGAAAGAAAAAGAATTGGCCAATCAAAGAAAAGGAAATGCACATTAGAATAGAAATAAGGATTGAAGAGACAAATTTACCTCCATCAAAGGAAGGGAGGCTACAAGGTCGAAAATGAAACTCCTTTACAAATAATTCAAGGTAATAATCCTGGGCTCTCCAACAAGTTCCTTATCTCCAAATAATAAATGGAAAGGTGGGTCTTCATATGATATAGCCGTGCGAAATCTCAGAATCATACCCAAAAACAAGGAGAAATTTCAGATTGAGAAAACTGATAGGAACACCTAATTACTACATGGAGCCGAGCCTACTAGAGCACGGTAGCGGTTCGACTCGTTCACACCCCTAGGTCACATACTGGAACTTCGCTCAACCACTCTACTCCCATAAATCAAACTCACTTTTGCAAGCCTATGGGTTCTTTTATTACTTTCTCTACGCACATGGGACAAGCTACATGAGAGAAAATATTCGATCATATTGATCAGAACATCAAATTCTTTACGTTCCTTCAGCACTATATAATGTGCCTCATCACTTCTGCAACCTCAAGACCACAATCATCCTTACAAGTTTTACAACATCAATTCTAATGACCACTTCAAATTTTACCCCATTGAGTGTTGCGTCCACATTTAACTTGTAATACTTTGGTGACGGAGGCAACCATCTCATACTTAGAGATTGGATTGAGTTCATAATAGGTTCCATTTCATTAACACTATTTACACTCACAAAATTAATGTCAAGTTTGATAAAATGTGCCCCGTACGGTTCACCTTCTAATAATTCTAATACACTTTTCCTTCCAAATAACCCACATAGTAATCATGGCCTTTTCCCACCACTACTTATAGTTCACACTTATTAAGGGCTGGTTTGGTTCATTGAATTGGAATAGGTTGGTATGCTTGTCAAAGCCTACGCAATGTGATCAAATCAGCAACGCGTACGTCATCAAAAACTCCGATGTAAAGAATTTTAAAGATCTCCATATAATAGCTGAAGCATCATTCCCTTTTTCTTTGTGTTACACTTTGAGACAACATTTACATGAATAACAAGAACTTTCAAGACTATCATTTAACAATGTATGTTAGAAATTGCCTTCTATGTATGCTAGTTAAAGTCCCTAAAATCTAATTACGTATAATGTTATAGATGTTATTTCACAACTTAAGCATGCCTTAGAGAGCTGGTTATAAATTTTTTGGTAATCACAAAGGGCAAGCAAGTATGATCTACCATTCAGCAGATATAGGATAGTAAATTCTACGCAATGAATCCAATGCTCACCTAGAAAACAGATACAATGCAGACATGCAGAATCCTTAAAAGAAGCTACTGGCAGTGGACATAATATACATGATCATATTATCAGCTTACCCCATCACCAGCAGCAAACAAGCTGACAGCTCGATGATTACGAAACCTACGCTTGACTAAAATAGCATAAATATCAACCATTGCCAGTGAAAGGCTCCAGATGATCTGCAAGCCAGAAGCCGCAACGAGGTAGCTGGCAGCACATACAAATACCCTGTGTTATTAAAGATCCAGAAGCTCGACAGAAACATATATATATGCAAATGAAGTCAGATAAATGAAAGCACTGAATTGTATTGCAAAAGTTACTATAAACTTAGTGTTGACAAAAGCAAAATGATCTTCAACAAAAATAAGTTTTTTCTCCTTTCTGCAGCCCCACCAGCCCACCCTAACCCTGTGATGGGCACATTGCTGGGAAATATCAAACGGAACACCAAACGCAAGTATGCAACAAGGAGATAAGAGAAGAAAGTTTGATTGTAGAAAAGCTGGAAAAGTAAAGATCAGTTAAACCAGCTTAAATTTAGTTTTATCAATAAGCATTAAAAATAAAGGAAGATACTATTATCCTAAATCAGTGGATCCAATCTATTAGGCATTAGAGGAGATATCATTCTTCTAAATCAGTGGATCTATTTTTGTTAGGCAGTAACAGGCTTATTATCACCTCTATATAAGCCAATTTCCTTACAAATAAGAGGCAAGCTGTATTCCAGTTCAATTAAGTTAAAGGTAAAGACTCTCTCAAATAGTTCTACAGTGAGGAAGCTCGTTTAACGAGTTCCCTAAAATTCTTTAACAATAACTCAGTAAGCAAAGGAGTAAGAATAGGAGAGATGAAATAGAGTTGAGAGATTGCCACATAAATTGGCTGGTAACCTGACCCTGGAAACACACTCTCCAAGTAAGTATCCTCTGGAAATGCATTGTTTCTTGAAGGATTCTTCCCTAAATCTCAAAGTTTTAGCTATAGCAAATTTCATACTCTTCTTCCTCCGTTTCAAAATAGATGCCACATTGTACCAAAATAGGTGTTTCAAAATAGATGCCAAAATGTTACTTTTTTCCTTATTTAGTAACTTTTGCCATTTACTTTTACCATTTTACCCTTATTAACTTGTTTTAAGTACATTTATCTTCCTCTAATAATCTTATTAATCCTAACAAAATCTAACTTAAAACTAATGATTCCCACCAATTTAACTCACCTCCCAACTACCCCAAGAAAATTCCCACCCAGATTCTTCTAACCTAGGGTTCTTCATCATCATCATTCATAACCGCTCATCTACTCATCTCCCTCATCTCTCTTCACGTCTCTCTTCTCGGTTCATCTCCCTCATTTTTCCAGATCTACTCTCTCTCCTTCAACACAAAATCTTCAGATGTACACTCTCTCCTCTTCGTTTACTACAGATCTACTCTCTCTCTCTCTCCTGTTCTTCGTTTTTTGTCTCTGTTCTTCGAAATTTCGTAAAACCCTAATTACAAAATGGTTTTGGGCCCCGAGTTGACTCCTTTGGTTGATGCACACTTTGGAACTTCGGATGAGGAAGAGGCGATATTTATCTATGATATCATGAAATCAATTGAGAATAGATCGCCTTGGCCTCGTAGGCTTTATGAAACAGGGGCTACTGAGAAGTGTATGGGTTCGAAAGGTTGCAAAGCTTTGGGTGTTGTTCTTGATGCTATCAAGGACAGGAAGGAAATGATGATTTACCAACTGAGCGTTATGACACAATGTTAAAGGAAGTGATAGATCTGGTGAGTTCTGATGAAGAAGTAAAAGATAAAGTTGTTTTCGAAACTCCCATGAAACCCCCACTGCCTGTCACAAAAAACCCTAGTTCGGAACGCATTACTGTTTGTGCTCTTGCTCGTATGGAATCTGAGATGAATTACTATTCATATAGCCGAAAAGGAAAGGCTAAGGTGGGTTCTTTTAGGGAAAGTGCTGGAAGTGGGAGAAAACCCCACCTCAATTCTGATTTAAAGAGGAGGGGGGTAATGATTGGTGGTGGTGGATCTAACAAAAAAGCTTGTAAGGGAGGTTTGACTACTGTCCCTTTCTTATCTTTATTTTTTTCGATATTTTCATAGCAATATCTTGGCTGATGGTTGTTTATATGCTACTGGTTTGTGTTGGAAAAGCTTGGATTATGTTGGATTAGGCTGGTTCCTTATTGGCTTTATGTTTCTGTTTTTCTGTTTTAATGCTGAATGGCTATTTTGTTTCTGTTTCTCTGTTTTCATGGTTATGGTTTTTCTGCTTCTGTTGGTGATGTTGAATCTTTTGGTTATGGTTTTGCTAGTTATGGTTTTGCTGAGTCCTTATGATTCTCATACACTGCTGGTTTGTTGTTGCAAGCTGTTGGATATATGGTTGGATGATTGTGTTGTTGCAAGCTGTTGGAAATATTGGTTGGATGCTTGTGTTGTTGGAAGCTGTTGGTTGTTTTCGTTGATTATGGTATCTGTTGAGCTTGACTTAGAGTTAAGGGTGATGTCAATTTGATGAAAGATGACTTATGAATAGAGAAAGCACTTTTGTTGTTCCTTGTTTTGTTGTTGTTTTATATTGAGTCCCCCTCTTTTTGAAATCACTCCATAATCCATATGATGAAGGACTCACCAATAACTCGAAGTAAGTCAATGATTTGCTCGGCATTGTGCCTTGAGGTGTAAATGAATTGATTTCCTTCATGAGTTACATGTTTCCCTCATGGATTTTAGAAGGTCAAATGATGTCTTAACCATTGTTCGAAAATACGGGAACGGGAACGGATTTCGGTGTAACGGAACGGATACGTTTGTCGCGGACCGCAATACGGTTGTCACGGCAGGAACTGAGTTTTAATGCCTTTTTTGGTGTTTTTAATGATATTTTCCCATAAATTCATATGAAAATATGATAAATTGAAATTTTGCAATGCTTAATATACACTTTAGTACTTAAATGTAATATTAACTAGTCATATATGTTAAATTAATCTAATACTACTTTCCTGTTTTGTTAAAATAACACAGCAGAGAAGCCAGAGAGAGGGAAGAATAAAAGAGACAAATGAAGAGAAGACAGCAAAAAAAATTCTTTTCAAACAATAATTAAAATTAATGCTCTATAACATAGTAACATAATTTTAAAAAAATTAATTACAAAACTTAAAAACATAAAACATAAATTAAAACATATACTATTAAACTAAACATTTGACTAGCATAAATTAACACGTCACTGATCCAAATCCAACTACAACTCCAACTCCATCTTCAGTAGCAACACGTCAGTGATCCATTTTTTTCATCACATCAAAATCAAACTTCATCTCCCTCACACATCCGGCTTTTCTCTCTCTCTCTTTCCTTTCATCTTCTCCATTTTTTCTCTGCACATTTTTTAATTATAGTATTATACAAATAAGAAATCATAATTACCTGATTATGGAGCAAGAGCAAAGCAGCAGCAAGAACAAAGTCTCGATTTTTGTTGTTTGAAGATCGAACCCTAATCTGGAAAATGCGCAAGCTTCGAGATATGCCGAAGCTCTTCTCCCACTTCAATATTCCACCCTAATTCTCAGAATTGGTATGTGTTTTGAATTTTATTTTCAGTTTTGTTTGATTTAATTACATTTAGGTTCATTGATTTATATAGACGTTGCTGTGGTGTTCTCTTCTTCCCCTTCTTTTCTCGTTTTTCATTATTGGAGTGTGGAGTGGTAGACCCAGTAAAGATAAGATTCCTCTGCAAAATCTGGAAAAGGTTTGCAAGGGCACGTTTTGATACGGAAAATGCGGGCGGTCCGTGACAACACGGGTGAATACGGCCGATACGGGTAAAAATACGGGGTTTTTTTTCAGCGTTCTGAATTGGTGAAATACGGTTCGGTAATCTTCAAAACCGTTCTAGAACGGGCGAAACGTTCTGGAACGGCCGTTTTTGAAACCATGGTCTTAACATGATTGATTGTTAATGTGGTTCTTTGCTACTTCATAAATGCCTCAGTCCCTATAACTTAAATAAACAATAAAAATGATCTAAATAAGGAACATAACTGAAAGTATAATAAGCATAATGATTCATAGAAACTGCATTTACAAACCTACATTCCTCCACTACATTTACAAATCTTAGGTTTGGTTTGCAGTTTACCAAAACTTCTTACTTCAATGCCATGACAATGTATTTACCAAAAAAAAAAATCTTTGAAACTGTTTTCTTCCTACTTCAATTCCACTTTGATCTTCTTCCAAAAAAGTGTTTTCTTCCTACTTCAATGCCACTTTCATCTTCTTCCAAAAAACTGTTTTCTTCTAAAAAACTGATTTCATCTCAAACAATGCAAACATACCATTCACTTTACTCTTCATCTTGTAATCCCTCATTATCAAAGTACTCCATATCTTCACTTTGATTTGGTAACTTATCATCAAAATAGTGCACAACTTCATCCACAATAACTTGATCAATTTGGACATTTTTAGGGAGAAGGCCCATCCTTTCCAATCTTGCTTTTCCATGATGAGGGTTCTTGTAATTATTACCTCCTTTCACTTTCAAAATCTCAACCATAACCTACTGTAATTACAACCATGTGCATTTCAAAACATTAGGATCAAATTTGTCATACGCATCTTTCACATTTTCAATGAGCTCATCTATGTTCTTAGGAAAAGTTTGATACATTAAAGCTTGTATGGCTCTAAAAAACCCTAAATCAAGAACATTTAAATCTGGGGATTGAGGTGGCTGTTGAATGAGCTTGATATTAAACCCATTCTGAGTGGTTGCTGTCATGAATGCCTCATCATTTCCTTGTATGTGAGGCCTTGCATTGTCCTGTTGGATGAATATTTCCTTGGACAGACCAGCAGGCCATTTACTCATTATAGCTGGGAGTACATGATGTATAATCATGCCCCTGATGACCTTCTGAATGATCTTTTCAACAACCTTGGTTTCTATAGTGCCCTTTTCTCTGTTTTTGCTGTTCTTTTTTGCTGCCACCTTCTCTACAAAAGGAAAGATACCAAACTTGCCATCATGAATTAGATTACCTTGAGCATCATAAATTGATTTTGATGTCACCCCCATAAACATGGCTTTAATCTTAAATCTCTTGGATCGGCAACACCTATATGGATCATCTTCCCTTGGCAATAAATAAAATCTTCTTATATCTGGGTTCAAGTAGAACCATTTCTCATCTATGTGTATTATGTTCTCCATGTCTATAAATTGTGCTTGTTCTGTGGGTGTGCCTGACACAATGTGGGATAGAACCCACTTCATTCTCTCCAATTTGTGAGTCTTGATGATTACTACTTGTATGGCTTCTTAGCTTCCCCTCTATAAAATGGTGAATGTTAGTGCCCCTGCGAAGCATCTAATTGAAGTGCGTAAATTTAGGGGCACTGATTGGAGAAACTCCTCACTATATTCTTTTGGTCTCCTCCCATAGTCCCCATTTTTCATTTTTCTTGACCTGACATCAATGACATCACTCTTAGCTCTCCGTTTGCATGCTCTTTTCCATAATCTCTCTATTGTGTATCTTGAAACACCAGACTTCTGTGTTGTCTTCTTCATAGCACCATATGGTAATGTTCTTTTCTCTTCCATACATAACAACCTTAGTTTTAAAAGGCGCAAGGCGCACCGAGGCGCAAAGGGTCCCTGGAGCCTAGGCGCAAGGCGCAAGGCGAAGGCGCGCGCCTCTCGTAGTCGAGGCGCACTTTTATTTATTATTTATTATTTATTTTATTTTTTCCGTTTTTTGTGGTATAGAAAATTAACTTGCTAAATAAAGCCAAATTTAAGTATAAAAATGAATTTCAAGTATGCAGTGGAGATAAGAAGTGAATAAAAGTAATTAAAAATAGCCATAACCATAGAAAAAAGCATATAAAACAAGTATGGTACTGGTATGTGCTGGTCAAACATGAGAAACAGTAAATTGGTGCTGAGTCACAACTACTGTAGCCATTTAATAAGAAAAAAGACACCCCATTATCTATGAATCTGCTACAGCCTTTTAAAAAGAACAAATACAGCTGTAAAGAAGAAGTGAAGCAACAGTGAAACAGCAAAGAACCACGGGTAATCTGCTATTCTCGAAGAAAACGGCATGCAGCCTCCGGCGACCACAGATGAGCGGCGAAAATCAATGATTTCCTCCAATCGGAAGTTTCTGTCTAAGATTAAGTGCTCATTGTTCTTCAATTTCACTTCATTCCAAAATTAGGGTTTGTACCAATTTGGGGGTTTTTTATTTAGCGTTCAAATCGCAGCAATTGAACTCAACTAAATGTGGAATCTTGCTCGAATTTGATCGAAAAGTTGTGGGTAAGAATTACTTTTAAGGAATTTTGATTCTTTCTAGTTCTAAACTCAGATCTATTATTTCTCTCTCTTATTTCTACAACAAGCGGCAAAGGCGCACCGCCTTGCGCCTCCACCAAGGCGGCCAAAGGCGCGCGCCTAGCTGCGCGTTAACAAAAACGCCTCGCCTCGGTTTCAAAAGGCGATGAGCCATGCGCCTCACCTCGCCTCGCGCCTGGGCGCGCCTCAGGCGCGCTTTTTTAAACTAAGATAACAACTCATCTATAGCTTTCCTTCTATTGTCATGCTTCTCTCTGGTTTAATTTTTTTGTTTTGTTGTTCAGGTTCTGGTTCACAGGAGATTTGAGTGTCGAAGTTGGGCACCATCTCTTCAAGTAGCTAGGTAATACTCATCCCAGTCCTCTTCATCAACGTGATTGTAGATTTCCTGTGGTGCCTCCATTTTGCGCAGATACAACAGCTGATTATGACTTCATCTCTGTTTTTTTTTTGTTTAGTGTTTGGTGGGTTTATAATGTGCTGTGTGTGTGCAGTGAATCTGTTTTGGGAGAATATTCTCTGCCTTATGTAAGCACTAAGGTTGGTAGGAATACTTAATTTTTTGGGGATTGTTTGTAACCCTTAAATAGGGAAAACTTGGGTTTGGTGGGTTTTGGAACTATTGTTTAAATGCTTTGAAATTTTGGAGGGAATCCAAAATTTTTGGGAAGCAAACTGATGCAGTGGCTCACATTTTGTAAAGGTTGAAGTTGAAAAAGGTGAATGAAAAAGCATAGAGTGTATGTACTTGCAAAAATTGGAGGCAAAAAAAAATGTGGTCCCCATCAGTTTTGGGAGAAATTGGGGCCCAATTTTCATGTGGTCCCCAACAGTTTTTTTCCCTCCTTTTCACATGGGGACCACTACATTTAATCTTCTTCACTTAAACATACTTAGGAAATTTTGCCTAGGAGTCCGTTTTAATAACAATGTGGCATCTATTTTGAAACGGAGGAAGTACTATACTCCCTAGTTTACCTTCTAAGACGACCTTGGAAGCTCAATCCCACACCAAGACACACTTCTCCAAAAGGTACTGTGATATACATTACATTGGTGATTGGTAAATGGTAGGGGTTGATCATCTGGATCATCCATATTCAATGAGTCCAAACAATAGACAATCCCAAGAAATTTTGCTCTATTCGAAGGTTATCCTTTTATGTTTGTCTTGGCCATTTTACCCTTTACTTCGTTTTCTAATGGAACGGTTTTGGTTATGAAAGGGACACATAAAAATGACAGGTAGGTGATAGAAAAATTTGGAGTAAACCGCCAAATTTGGACTGAGCATGGAGATTGTCAAAATTGGATTATCATTATATGTTACTCCTGGCAGTATAATTTCTAAAAATTAACACATAAATTTCTTCTTGCGATATCCACGTAGGCCACAAAGAAGAAGTGTTGACCTATTGGCAATCATCCATTATAGTAGCAAAAAGAAGTTTCTTATGCAGAGCTAATGAAAAACTTCACCATGACTTCTTTGCCATGACACAATTATTCTATTTCTAATGTTTATTATCTTCTACTGTTGTGAATTGAAAGTCCATATGTTCTCCAATGTGAACATACTGATTAAAGGCACAAATTGTTGCAAGTCCCAGAAATAAGTAAGGTCGACTTAACTGTAGTTTATATCTTATAAAAGTATGTTGCAGAACTCTTAAATTACAGTTCTAAACTCCAATTTTGTTTTACAGTCTCAATTGATGGCTGAAGAGCAAAGGAGGAACACACCATGATCACTACCACGGCTCTTTTCTATGGGTAGAGGCAGCAAAATAATAAGCCACTCTCGATAATGAAAAACACATGTTGCCCCCCGCCCCCAAATATTTTGTCAAGGACAACAACGAATACATAACTAAACGAAAACGATCATAGATTTAAAAAAAAACTAAGATTCTCCCTCTATATTATGTCAATCATAAACCCTTCACTTGTGATGCTATCCCGTTCAACAAAAGCATCATATGTCTGGAGTTTGCGACCGGTGGCAAACAGAAGCATCTTCATTGTTCTCTTGCTAACTACAGAATAGGTGTCTATTTAAAGCCAAACATAAGAAGGTTGAGCCCCCATAAATTAGTGAAGAACAAAATAAAATTTAGATTATTAAGTTAAACTTGTACTTATTTAAATATGATTTCTAATGTTGCCAATCAATAAATAGACTCCTGGAATCCCTGAATACCAAATAGATAAAAGGAATTACGTGAAGCAACATGCAGATCAGGCAGTATGCAACTTAAACAGATAATGCTAACAGATCATATTTCCACATAATTCAATCACAACAAGTGAAAATTCCAAATACCCACAAAACAAAACCCATTGAAGTAAAGAAGGGAAGAGTTACCGAAAAGCGGTGACAGAAGGGAAATCGCTGGTGGTGGCCATGATAAGAAGAGCTCCAGTAGCGAAGAAGAATTGAAAAAGACGCAAGACAAGACCACCAAGGGTACCGGGCATGCCTTGAAGATCTTTCATTCTGACGCTAAGTGCTGCTGCTGCTTGTACTCCTCCGTTCTCGATTGATGGAGGCGGCGCTTCCACCGGGTGCACCGCCGGGCGGCTCATATTGAAATTATTGTTGGGGTTGGGTTGACTAGTTGAGAAAAAAAAAACAAAAAAAACAAATTGGAATCAAGGTGGTGATTGATTTTGATTCATGTCTTCAGCTACTTATTCGTCGATTAACCAAAAGAAAATGATACCTGAAGGGTAAGGAATTGGGTTAAAGTGGTCGACTGCTATGCAATTACTTTGGTAAAGGTCAAGGTAAAGGTTGCTCTTCTCTTCTCACTTTGAAAGGGCTGTTTCTGTAGGTGTGGGTGTGGCCCTGTGCATTTCGTTTGAGGTGGAAAAGTGGGAAGTCTGGGTGGGTGCGTGGAGAGTTGGAATTTTGGTGTCAATGAAAAGTGATAAATTTGTGCACCTTCTCTTTGTGCGGAATGTTATTTTTTTCCTACTACTACCCGCAATCGGGTAGTTTTGGTCGGGTAAACTTCAGATAAAGCTGGTTTTGGGTTAGGTCTTTTCGTATTCGGGTTTATTTTAACATGCCAATTTTAGGTCGGTTCAGTGTATTTGAGATGAAGGTATTTAAAACGATGAGATGGATTTTTTTTAAAAAATACAAAAGTGAAAAAGAAGGATAAGAAGACAAAACAATGCAAATGGTGAAACTTATCGTTGAGGCGTACTCAAGCAAGAAGAGGTATTAGTTCGAGGGGAGGCATCGTTGCCCCAACAACGATGCAATGTTCTCGATCATTGATCGATTAATTGGTTGTGTTAAGCTTGAGAGGAGGATAGGTATCAAAGATCCACCATATAGGCTTTACTTAAAATTGTTTTGATGCTTTGCTTGAAATTAAAAAAACAAATTATAGATAAATATTATTCGGGTCATATGGGGTCGGATCAATCTCGGGTTGAGTCTATTTCAGGTTAGCATGTTTCGGATCCAGTATGGCTCGGGCCATTTCGTGTTATCGAGGTCGGTCAATTTCAGTCTCGGGTCGGGTCGTTCGTTTCAGGTCAGCTTTGCCAGATCTACTACTACTGTAATAGTCGTGGCATTTGGGCTAGGTCACCCTACCCCATCCTGACCCGTCGGCATCACAGTCTCCCAAGTCAAGTGTGCCATAACTATAAAATCGGCTCAAAGTAGCTCGGAGCACAAACCCGGTCCACTTGGCTAGTACAGACTATGATGAAAGATAATAAAAAATATATACTATAACCCTTAGGCTTCTCCGGTTTAAAACTCGCATGCAGTCACTTCAATCCAACATTGTGATTAGCTGTCCAACCTAGCCCGCCCAACTGGTTACCTAGGTCAATCCTTGTTCATTCTCCCCATGCATGGCCCACTTCACAATCGCCCTAGCTCAGCCTGCTTCACATCTAGCCCAGCATTTCCAAATGCATTACTATTCGATATATATACAAGTTGTATATTAAGTCATTAAAGTTGTACATAAATTATAAATTGTATAAGTAATTATAAATTAGATATAAACATTATCGATGGCTTTTCTCATTGGTAACTCCCTACTATTTCAAATTCTAATTAGTAATCAAGACTTTTTTCTTCATACAAATTTAAATTTATACTTTTGCTTAACTACAGTCGCGCCCTTAATGATAGAAATTTGTTAGTCTTCCGTTAATTTCTTATCCTCTTTCTTCCTCTTTGTTGGACCCTTCCTCTTTCTTCCTCCTTGCTCCAAACCCCCTTCTCCACCTAACTCCTTTATTTTTACACCAAACCTCCAATAATGGACCATCCTCCACCTTCATGTTCTTGTTCTGTTGCAAACAACCAAAAATTATTTCCTTCTTCTCATCTTCAATGCACTCGTTTCTTGACCGCCAAAATAAAATCCCCATAATTTTTTTTACCATTTACCAACCCAGCCATAAGTGTCCATATCTACCTTAAACACACGCATTAGGATTACTATATCCTTTTCCAAGTTTGTCAATCCTAAGAAAAATGTGCGAATCTGAAGCTCATGTAGATCGGCACCACAAGTGCAATGGAAATCGTACGAATTCCAAAATAACGTCGTATCTAAAGAAGCATTTCCCATTGGAGGCTGGAGGCTGAGAAAAGAGAAAGTAGGTGGAACCTAGTGAAGGCAATAAGGGCCCAAAAGTCAAAGATGGATTTATAACGAGTTTCAACGAGTTGTGGTCCACTTGGACCCCCAGTGTTATGGAATCAGACTTTGTTGTAGCCGAAGTGCCCACCTGCATTTCATCCGAGTATGGCTTGTCTAATGTATGCCTCTTCACCATTGGTGACTTAGCAACACTTTATGTCACAACTCTCTTTGTACTTCGAACACCCTTCTTACTTAGCATCATAACCTTTTCGCGGTGAAGTTTCCAACGACGTACTATACAATCTCGCCCCATCACTATCCTCCTCTGACACTTTTTGTGCCATCAATCTCCGCATTTGTTATGCGCTCACAAAGAAAGGAGAAAAAGGCTAGCCTGATTCAAATCTACTTGACAAACCTCCCTGGCCTGATTTTTAACTTTATGAAACTTGTACGGAATCCTCGCCCTTCCAAACCAATCTCAGCTAGTCTCATCTTATTCAACCTCCAACACTTCTCCAAGTCTACTAGCCAACACTTTCACAACGGCTGACGTTCAATACTCAAAAGGGAAATCATGGAACCGAATCTAGAAGGGTGAAAAAACTTGCTCAATGTTCGATGGTTGAGTTCGCGTTCGATTTCTTGCAGGATAATAGGTTTTGGTCAAAACTCCAAGGGCATACATTCAATACTTTCTTTTTGTCTCGTCAAATTTGGTGGGACGCGGTCGCACGCGTTTACCAAAGATAATATTTATAAAATCAACTTTCCAATACAAATTAATGTAGGAGGCAAGTAGGGTCGAACCACAGAGACAGGGATTAAAGTATGTAAATAAGTGATCGAAAGGGGGGTTTTCAGATTAAAGGATTAAAACTAATAACTAAGAAAACAATAATAAAATAGGAAGAAATCAATGGAGAAAGGTCTTGAGTTCGGTGAATCGTCACTTCGGTTCGGGTTATCGATCATCGGTTTCTAAATATGAACAACTAATCTTAATAACACATAGATTGAGAATTTAATCCCACTTCCCTCTAAAGATACGTTAAACTACCCGAATCTGCAGATAGAATAACTGAACTACAGAACAACCTAATTGAATCAGCAATTTAGGTTATATTCTAAAGAACGTCAAAGCCCTAGGAAACTATATGCCAAACAACAATTAATAGCGCAATTATGCAATTTGGAAATAGAGAATTCACAAGGAAATAACAAGAACAAGTAGATTCAAAGTTAAACCCTAGTTTGCTACTCATAAACAAAGAACAATCGCTCGGCAACATTCCAAGTAATAGCAATTGATTAATTGAAAAGAAGAATCAAATCAATAATCAAACAATGAAAATACAATTCAATATTATAAATAAGCAATTGTTCAAACTAGAAACCTCACAATAAACTAACCGAAGATTAGATCACCGTTCTCAAGAATAGAATCACGCTACGATCGGCATAGAGTAATTCAAACACTCTTCAATGCAAAGACAAACCATAAAAAGATTAGAGAGAGGGAAGAAGTGTTTCACTCTCTAATTAGGGTTCTAATAATGTCTAAGTATGAATGATAATCAAAGACTCAGTCAAATAAAACTATTCAAACCTAAGATAATAAACACAAAGATCGAAAATCGTCAACGCGTACGCACAGCACCCGATATGCGCGAGACGCGCTGCTTCTGTGTGCGGGGTGCGTGGAGCTAATGATCTGTGCGTGTAGGGAGAACGTTTAGCGTGAGAGGCTCGCAGGTGAGGTGCGCGAGTCACGCAGCTTCGCATTGCGAGAGATGTGCGCTAGGTGAGCACGATGATGCGTGGGTTGTGCACCATCGCTGCTGCTAGGCCTGTTATGCTGCGGCTGCTCATGAAGCATGCTTACGACTTGGTTTACGACTTGGCTTGCTAATTCTCATGGACATTCGAATCGAACACCAACCTTTACTAAACCACTTGAACCAGTACCTCATCACATATTTACGAACTAGAACCGAGATGCGATGTCCACTAACTTGTTGACTTGCTTTACCGAACGAAACCACGAACACGGGACGGAGTCCACCTGTAGATGATTAGAATAATGTCAAGTCTCCAAATGTCCTTAAATCTCCTCTAAAGCACCAAAAACATCCCAATTCTCCATATACCACACTTAGGCTAA
Organism: Patellifolia procumbens; assembly: GCA_947645195.1. Lineage (NCBI taxonomy): Eukaryota > Viridiplantae > Streptophyta > Magnoliopsida > Caryophyllales > Amaranthaceae > Patellifolia > Patellifolia procumbens. The sequence continues at coordinate 12,568,980 of CANSGD010000787.1, forward strand.
AATATCCGAATCTCCGCTTCTCAGGGCCTAAACCCCTATCAAAATGAACTCCGAAATGCTCCAAATACACGACTAATATGGTCTCATCAAATACCCCCACACTCGAACTTTACTCGCCCTCGAGTAACCTCAATCATTAAGAGCATGGGGTACACCCTTCCAAAACAACACACACAAGAACTAATCCCCTTATCGCTCCATCCTAGTGAACAAATATGATGCTACTCCTCCGAATCACTTAAGGCCAAACACAAGAGTAAAGGCACCCCCACACTTGAACCAAAAGCTCACTTGAAATAACGTTAGCAGCAAAATCAATAACAATCAACAACAAGATCACACACCAAGTGGTCAATAGATCAATAAGGTGAACTTGAGGCCCGAAAGGTCGCAACATGACCATCACTCCTTATTGCTCCAAAGATAAATGAGTTCTAACCTATGTTCCTCTACTTCAAACACCAAGATGAAATCCTTCCCGAAACACTCCTTATATCACCATCTTCTTATGTCACCAACTATGGAAAATGATTCAAAGTATCTCTCTTTTATCTCTCATTTTGCCTAGGAGCTCTTTGGAGTTTTCATCCTAGCTTCACTCCTTTTTTTCAAAATAATAAACTCACCATCTCACCCACTCTAGATAGCCACTTTTTTGCATAGGTTGCTCTTTCGAGTTTTCAACCTATCTAGGCCCCCATTCTTGCCTGAGTTTCCAACTCAACGGTTTTCACTTTTTTTTTGGATTTTTTCATTTTTCAGTTTGTTTTTTCATATTTTTTTCAAAAGCAAATAAATGTGTAAGACACACAAAACACCCAAAGCAATGAATATTCCCCCCATACTTAATCAAGACATTGTCCTCAATGTGAGAACATGTATACGAAAGAAAAAGAAGGGAAAAGGGAACAAACACGACATCAATTCAAACAAAGTCTTCACTCCCTCAACACCACCACTCCCTCAACACCACCACTCCCTCAACACCACCACTCATGATGAACCAAAACTCAACTCAACAACAAATTTATGAAACCAAAGACCCACTCACTCATAACCCAACTCCCTCAACCAACCAACAATGATAAGTTCGAACCCAACCTCTATGGAAGGAAAGGTTCGAAATTCACACCTAATAGACGAATCTAGAATGCAAATGCTCAATGTGTTTGAAATTTTGTGGAAAGGGGATGAGAAAAGGAATAGAGAAAGGGTATGGCTATTTGTTGTGGTGGAATAGAAGATTGAAAATGATGGAAATCCGGGAATGGAAGAAGAAAGAGAAGATAGAGGGTGGATGGAAAAGAAAGAAAGAAAAGAAGCTCGGGTTGCCTCCCGAGTAGTGATAAGCACTTTATGGTGCTTATCTATGCTGCATTTTTAGTGTCGTTGCATATAGATTAAGAGCATTTTGAGGGGTCATATAACTCTTTCCCTATGTCTATTGTTTGTTCGCTTGAGGACAAGCAATCGGACTAGCTTGGGGGAGTTTGATAAGCACTTTATTGTGCTTATCCATGCTGCAATTTTAGTGTCGTTACATATAGATTAAGAGCATTTTAGTCTTGCATTGCATGGTTTTGATTACTTTGAGTTAAATGGTCGCTTCACTACTCGTTTAGTTGTTTTGGATGATTTTCAGGCTAACTAACAGGTATTTGGAGCACTTTGGGTATTTAGAGACCCTTAGATGGAGGCTAGGGCTTGGAAGAGCTTGAAGCAGCTCTACATGGTCGTGTGGCATTTGACACAACCGTGTAGCCTTTATCTTGGAAGATCAGTTTCAAACTGATTAGCGTTGAAGATTGGGAACCACGCCTACACGGTCGTGTCATTTTGGACACGACCGTGTAGCACTTTTTCTAGCATGGCAGTGAGCATTTGAAATGCTGAGGACTCTTGGACGTCAGGTCTACACGGTCGTGTCATTCTGGACACGACCGTGTAGCCATTTGAGCACAGAGGCAGGAACTATGAGGATGTTGTAAGGCTTTTTGGACGTCAGGTCTACACGGTCGTGTCATTCTGGACACGACCGTGTAGTTATTTCTACACTAAAGCAGTAGCTTTGAAGAAACGCTGAAAAACTTGTGTAATAGATCTACACGGTCGTGTCATTTTAGACACGACCGTGTCGACTTGCTTTTGGGCTTTGACCCGTTTTCTCCGTCTTAGTTTAATGAATCTTTTAATTAGTTTTTAAGCTTAGAGGTCGACATTATCTCTTACTCTTAGACTCTAATTACTTTAGCTTAGCCCTAAACTCTCTCTAAACTCTTAGTTTTCTCAATTGTCATTCTTTGAAGATCGAATCCTTAATTCAATTCAAGTAATTTTCCTTCAATCTCTTTTCTTTATTTCTATTGCTTTGTTTATCATGTTTAATTTATTTAATCTCAATTGCTTAGAATCCATGATTAGTGAGTAGATCTTTATCTAGGGTTTGGGTGAAAGTACGAATTAAGGGCTTAATGTAGATTGTCTATGCTTTTTATGATTCAATTGTTTGTCTATGCGTTGAATGTGGTGTTTTGACACCCTAGGATAGATCTTTATCGCGTGTATGCTAGGGCACTTAGGGTTTCTATTGTTCTTAATCGAACTTTAATCCCTTTTATCATTCCCATGTTTCGACTTGATTTCTAAACCAAGGGATAAGGGGATCCTTTAATTAGGGGTTTCCGATCTCATTGAATTTATTAATCAACGGACCAAAGACCATTCGAAAGAGGATTTGGTTGGTTGATTAATCGATTACTCTTGAGGACCATTCGAGAGAGGACTCAAGTAAATTAGAGGAAAACTTAACTTTGTATTGTCATCGTTGTGAATCACTATAGTGTCGATTATCGTTGTCTAGCCCAAGTTCATACGAATAGCCCGAACTCTAGTGTTTTTCTTATTATATTAATTCTCCTATTTGATTATTAGTTGGTATTCATTAGCTAGTTGATTAGTTGGTATCTTATTCAATTTTAAACCCCAAAAACTTTCACTTAGGTAGTTTTGGACTAGTAGACTATAGTCAATCCCGATTTCCTTGTGGTTCGACCCTTGACTTGCCATTACTACGTTCTTAGTAGTTGATCGTTAGGTTTATAAGTTTTGTTTGCTAAACGGTTCTTAATGCCTTAACGACACACTAAAAACCTCTTATAAAAATGGCGCCGTTGTCGGGGAAATTGTGCTATTGATTGAAGTTTACTTGAGTTTAGTATTGCTTAAGTGATTTTTCTTTTGTTTTCGACTATGTTGTTATTTGCTAACCCTCTACTTAGCTTTGTTGTGTTACATGAGAAGGAGAGCTCACGGTTCACCCATCTTACCTTTAGATCCGGAAATCAATCGCACCTTGCGAAAGCTTCGGGGAGGTTTAGAACGGTTGACTTTGAGTTTTGCACCAGCTTCACCAATCTCAAGTTCGACAAGTGAAAGTGAATCAGACATGGGTGAGGAAAATGGACAGCTTTTCAGGGATTTCGGAAATCCGGGGTCCTATGTTTTACAGGGTAGAATTCGACTCCCCACAACCACTACAAATTTCAGCATTCACCCTTAGTTCACACGGATGGTGAAAGCAGAGCAATTTTGTGGAGGGTCGGATGAGGATCCACTTGATCATCTTGATCGATTTCTGGAGATTTGTGCTATGATAACAACGAATGATGTCTCTCCAGACTACATCAAGATGCATCTCTTCCGGTCTTCTCTTTTCGGAAATTCAAAGTCTTGTCTCAAGAGTTTGCCTCCTAACTCCCTCACTACATGGGAGCAAGTTACATTGGCTTTTCTGAAGAAGTATTTCCCAGAGTCGAAGACCGCAGATATTAGGAGGCAAATCTCCTCTTTCGAGCAAGATTGTGATGAGACACTTGCGGAGGCTTGGGAAAGGTTTAGGGAATTGATTTGTTCGTGTCCTCACCATGAGTTCAATGAAAATCTAATAATGAGGTTAGTCTATGATGGTCTTGATCCTATGTCACGTGCTAACCTCGATGCTGGAGCGGGAGGTCAACTTTCTAAGATCCCGCAAGACCAATTAGAGGCCACCATAGAAGAAGTAATCAAGAACTACTCATGGGGTGGAAGAAGGAGAGGTGCTCAACCTAAGAAGGGTGGAAAGTATGAGTTGGACCCAATGGACCAAAGTCAAGCGAAGATGGATCAACTAGACAAGAAGCTCTCAAAGATCATCCTTGCATCATCTAGTCCCTCACAAGTGAATGCTTTCTCTTGTGACATTTGTGGTGGTATAAACCATGATACCTCTTATTGTGGAGGATCTCAGTCAGAGCATGTGGCGGCGATGAATAGTAGAGGAGAGGGTTGTCAAGGTAACAAAGGTTATAGGAGCAATCAGCAAGGAGGGTGGAGACAACCTCAACAAGGTTATAACCAAGGCTACAACTAACCTCAACTAGGGTGGCATCCACCTCAACAAGGCTTTAATCAACCTCAACAAGGATTTACTCAAAGCTACAATCAAGGTGGATCCTCCTCTCAAAACTTTAACACTTACCAAGCCCCTCATCAAAGATCCAACTTCCAAATGGCCCCTTAAAACCCACTATTTCCTAAGCCAAATCCCGAACCTACTCCATCCTCCGACCCTACCTCCCAAATTCTCCAACAACTCCAAACCATCACCCAAACCCTTGCTCTACAAAGCCAAGCTCTTCAAAGCCATGACCAAAGATTTTAAGAGTTACAAGCTCACAACAAAATGCTTGAAACCCAATTAGCTCAAGTGGCCGAGAAGAACCCTTCTAACCCCACAAATCAAGTTCCAAGCCAATCTATTCCCAACCCTAACCTTCATCAAGCCAAAGCCATCCATTTGAGATCGGGAACGAACTATGAGGGCCCTAAGATGCCAAATGAGTGTGAGGGAAGTGAAGTTGAGGAGGTTGAGAATGATGCTCAAGGAGAAGAAATTGAGAGAGAAGTTGTTGTTGAAAGAAGAGAAGAGGACAAGGAGACGGAGGAGACTCATGAGCAAGATGGCGACAAAGCTCCATTGGCAACACCTCCTACACCTAAGACTTATGTGCCACCGGTCCCATATCCTCAAAGGTTAGTGGAGAGGAAGTTGAGCGACAAATTCACTAAGTTCCTCAACGTCATGAAGAGCCTTCAAATCAACATCCCATTCCTTGAGGCCATGTCTCAAATGCCGGCCTATGCCAAGTTCTTAAAGGAGATCCTCTCCAATAAGCGGAAGCTAAAAGATGAGCTCATTACATTGCCATACCAAGTGAGTGCTCTTGTGCAACGTGCTATGCCCAAGAAGCAAAGAGATCCTGGAAGTTTTACATTGCCTGTGAAGATAGGGGACTTTGAGCCTAAGGGTGCGTTGGCCGATTTGGGGGCAAGTGTGAGTCTGATGCCTCTCTCCATAGCCAAGCACCTTCATTTTCCTCTTCTTCTTTCAAGGAAGATGATCCAATTGGCGGACCAAACTGTTAGGGTCCCGCATGGGGAGTTGGAAGATGTTCCAATCCAAGTTGGGCATGTGTTTGTGCCTTGTGATTTTGTGGTAATGGACATGGAGGAAGATCCCGAAACTCCTCTCATTCTTGGAAGGGAGGCTCTTAAGACATTGGGCACCGTGATAAATTGTAGAAATGACACCATCATTGTTGAGGTCGCCAATGAAAATGTTGTCTTTAAGTTCTCCAAGACATTGAGGAAGCCTGTGATTGAGAGGGTTTGCCGAGTTAGTCATGTGAAGAGTGAGATGGAAGGATTTGAGAGGGAAGTACACACTGAGGATGAGCTCTATGCATCTATCACTGAGGAACCGAGTTTAGATATGGAAGAGGTAAAAGAGTTCTCTATGCTTCTCGACGGTGCTACCGTTGAGCAAACACTTGGATCGGGATTTGAGGTCCTAGCCACTTCCGTTCCTAAGGAGGAGAGTACTAAGCCTCCTCCAAGGTAGAGTTCAAACCCCTTCCCCCCTCCCTTAAATATGTTTTCCTTGATGATAAATGTGCTTATCCCGTTATTGTCAATTCGGCTCTTGATGACATCTCCATATCTAAGTTGATTGAGATGTTGAGAAAATATAGGGATGTCATTGGGTACTCGATTGATGACCTTAAGGGGATAAGTCCTTCTTTTGCTATGCATCGTATCCATCTCACCGATAGTAATGCCTCCTCTATTGAGCCTCAAAGAAGACTTAATCCCAACCTCAAAGAGGTGGTGAAAAAGGAGATTATGAAATTGCGTGACGCGGGAATCATCTATGCTATTTCCGATAGAATTAGAAAGGGGAAACTATTTCTACTAGAACTGTGACTGGGTGGAGAGTTTGCATCGATTACAGAAAATTGTGTAAGTCCACCCGAAAAGATCATTTCCCCATCCCTTTTATTGACCAAATGTTGGAAAGGCTTTCCCCTCATTCACACTTTTGTTTTCTTGATGGTTATTCCGGATTCTTTCAAATTTCGATTCATCCGGATGACCAAGAGAAAATCACATTTACTTGTCCATATGGGACATTCGCTTATCGAAAGATGGCTTTTGGATTGTGTAATGCCCCATCTACTTTTCAAAGGTGTATGACGGTGATCTTTTCTGACATTTTGGAGGATTCTATTCAGGTTTTCATGGATGACTTTAGTGTGTGTGGTTCCTCTTTTGACACATGTCTTGCTAATCTTGAACTTGTGTTAAAAAGGTGTCAAGAGACGAACCTAGTATTGAATTGGGAATGTGTTATTTCATGGTTGAAGAGGGTATTGTGCTTGGTCATAAAGTGTCTAGTAAGGGCATTGAGGTAGATCCGGCAAAGGTTTCAGTAATAGAGAAACTCCCACCACCAAATTCGGTGACGGGAGTTCGTGCTTTCCTTGGACATGCGGGTTTTTACCGGCGTTTCATCAAGGATTTTTCTAAAATTGCCAAACCATTGTCGAATCTACTTCAAAAGGAAGTTGAATTTAGGTTTGATGAGTCTTGTATCGAGGCTTTTCAAACCTTGAAAAGAGCCTTTATTTCTTCTCCTATTGTGTAAGCTCCTAATTGGAGCTTGCCTTTTGAACTAATGTGAGATGCTAGTGACTTTGTAGTGGGAGTTGTACTTGGGCAACGACAGGAAGGAAATATCCATGTGATAGCCTATGCAAGTAGGACTTTGGATGACGCACAATGGAACTATGCCACTACTGGAAAAGGAGATGTTGGCCGTAGTGTTCGCATTTGATAAGTTTCGTTCGTACTTGACTTGCAATAAGGCTATTGTCTACATGGACCATTCTGCGGTCCGATACTTGATGAGCAAAAAAGATGCAAAGCCAAGGCTCATTAGGTGGGTCCTACTTCTTCAGGAATTTGATTTTGAGATGAAGGAGAAGAAGGGGACGAAAAATTTGGTAGCTGACCATCTCTCTCGCCTCTCCCTTGATGAGAGAGATGCTGATTTAAAGGATGCCCCATCAATGATGATTTGAAAGAAGAACACCTCTTTGCTACCATAAATAATGAGGTCCCATAGTTCGCGGACTTTACGAACTACTTGGCTTGTGGGATTGAACCTCATGGTCTTAATTCTCAGTAAAGGAAGAGGTTCTTCAAGGAGGTGTGTAGATACTATTGGGACGACCCTCTACTGTTCAAGCGGTGTGCTGACTCGGTTTTTAGGAGGTGTGTGCCCAATCATGAGATTCATTCTGTGTTGAATCATTGCCATGCTTCGGCATGTGGAAGACATGGTGGAGCAGGTAAAACTATTACTAAGGTGCTCCAAAGTGGTTTGTTTTAGCCTCACATGCAAAAGGATGCTAGGGGATTTGTCTTGAGTTGTGATAGGTGTCAACGAAGCGGTGGGATCACCAAGAGGAACGAGATGCCGCAACAAAATATTCTTGAGGTTGAGCCCTTTGATGTGTGGAGAGTTGACTTCATGGGACCCTTTGTGCCATCTATGGGGAATATGTACATTCTTGTAGCGGTGGACTACGTGACCAAGTGGGTCGAAGCGATCGCTTCCTCCACCAACGATCACAAGGTTGTCATGAAACTCTTGAAGAAGATCATTTTTCCTAGATTTGGGTGCCTCGTGTGTTGATAAGTGACTGTGGTTCGCACTTTGATAAGAAGCAATTGGAAGCTCTTTTGCAGAAGAATGGGGTCAATAATAAGGTGGGACTTCCATACCATCCCCAAACTCAAGGCCAAGTTGAGGTCTCGAATCGAGAGGTGAAGAATGTGCTTGAGAGAGTGGTGAACAAGACTAGGAAGGATTGGTCTACGAGGCTAGATGATACTCTTTGGGCTCTTCACACCGCTTTCAAAACTCCTATAGGCACCACCCCCTATCGTCTTGTGTATGGGAAGGGTTGTAACACCCCGTACTTTTATATATTGGCAGTAAATATCTATATTAAATTATTTTATAAAAACATTTTTTAAATGTCTTTTATTAAATTATTTTTCTTTCCCATTTTGACTTTATCTTAAAAATAGCCCAAAACCTATATGTAGTTGGATTAAGTGTAATACCGATACCCATTACTCCATTAGGTTTAGTGATACAAAACTATAAATAAAGAGAGAGAAAAAAAAAGAGAAAAGAAAAATCAAAGACTAAATAAAATCACATACCTGCAATTGCAACCAGCGGACTCCTCCTCGACGCCATACCATATTTTCCACTTCAATGCTCTTGTTCAATTAGATAAGTTGCTGAATTTTGCTAATTCATCATCCATCACCATAGCACCTCTATTTTGTTAAAAAAAAAGGGCCTTTTAGGCATGCATTCTTCGGCTTGAATTCCGGGTCAAAGGAGGCGAATTTCGGGTCTTTCTACACTCTTCTATATTTCCAAATTACTTTATTAACCAAGTAAGATTCTTTGTCATGTTTTAATTTTAGTTTTGGCTTAGATTTCGAATTGGGTCTTTTTGCTAAATTAGGGTTCTTGAGAAAATTGATTTTGGAGAAATTTATAGTATGCTCAATTTGTTTAATTGGCTTATGTTTTATGTATAATTCGGATTAATTTACATATCTATGAGTTTAAATTGCAAAAAAAAAAATACTTTTGAAATTACTATGAATTCTTGTTATATTAGATTGATGGGTAGTTTCGTATTTTGAGTTATTAGTTGAAATATAGTTTACATTATTATAGTTATTGTGACTTTAAATATTTTGAAATTATTGAGTATATTGGATTAGTTCTTAGTTGTAAGTTTTAAATCCTAAGTTGAAGTTTTTGGCATATAGTTGGTGTAGGTTGTTGTTGTTGTTGTAGTCATGGTTGTTATTGGTATAGGGTGAATGAGAAGGAGTTAGTTAGTGGGAATATAATATGGATGATAGTAGAGTCAAAATCAGTTTGACTTTTGTTGACCAAACTTGACAAGTTTGACTTTCGTTGACCAAATTTGACTAGTTTGACTTTCGTTGACCAAACTTGACCAGTTTGACTTTTTGTTGACTTTTATATTCTATTGATGTTGAATCGTTTTCAAAATTAGTCAAAGCTCATTAACTATGTTAGGTTATTTGAATGTGAATTATGTGAAGTATATAGTCAAGTGACTTATACTATACTTTATTATATTGTAGATTGTGGGTTCGTAGAAGAACCTTATTGACTTGAGATTACGTTTGGTTGGTTGTGGTTGCGGAAAAGGTAAGATTTCTTACTAAGACTTGTACAGATAATTTTAGAAAATGATTTTATTGGTTTGAAAGTGATATTGATATTTAAAAGGTTTTATGTGGTTTACATACGGAAATTTAAAAAGAGTTTTACGTTATTTATATATTGAGATTTAAAAGGTTTTACATTGTTTATATAATGAGATTTTAATCGTTTTGACGATATTTATTGTGAAAGAAATTATGAGATTATTTATGAGATTCAAAAGGGAGGAAGTTCCTCATATGCCAAGTGGAGATTTCAAAGGAGGATGTTCCTCATTGCTACAGGTTTTGAGTAAACTAGAATGTTTCTGTTTACTTAATTATGATGTATCATGTTTTATAAGAATGTTTTTGTGGGGTTGCAGGTAAGCGGTATTCCTCGGGTTTGGAAGTAGGTTGAGTTTTGTCTCAACCATTATTTAAGTCTACAAATCATACGCAACATTGGCAACCCCGGTGTATGTTGATCAATACACTTGCCATTTGTCTTCCTTCTTGGTTCGTTATCAAGTTAGGGATATGCATACTAGGGGCTGTGGTGTTTACCTGTCTCGTGAGCCTAGCTAGCTCATTGGACTTTAATACTTCCTACTCACAGGTTTCAAAACACATTTTAAATGTATTTACAGAATTGTTTTAGAAAGAAAGAAAGTTGAAGGTTGACTTTATTAAAAAAAAATTGTTTTATCTTATATATTTGATTTGTACAGGTTTGAAATGAATTTATAAGATAATCGTATATAACTTACCTGCACATTGGATAGTTTTGTTTTATTACAGTATGAAATCTTGCTCAGCCTTTTGGCTGATACTATAGTGTTCAATGTGCAGGGACTTGAAGGAGGTTAGCTCGAGGTTGTGTTAAAGAGTGCAATGGATTTATTTATGCTTTAATAGGTTTAATAAGACTTTCGCTGTTATTCTTTTGACTTTAGTATTTTATTTCAGTCTGTAATAATAATTTAGATTCTAGTTAGTTTAATTATTTAAACCTATTTGACTAATTATTTTCAGTCAGAACCTTTTGCCTTGCGGTGATTATTATTAATTATCGCGGCGTAGCACCTTTGGAGTTTCCTTAAATTATTTATTATATTACATTTTCAAAGTAGAGGAATTTCAGGGGTGTTACAAGGGTTGTCCCTTGCCCGTTGAACTTGAACATCGAGCTTGGTGGGCAATCAAAGAGCTTAATATGGATCTTACTTTGGCGGGGGAAGATCGAAAGGAGAAGTTGGTCGAACTAGAGGAGCTCCGCTTTGATGCTTATGAGAGTTCGCGCTTGTATAAGGAGCGAACAAAGAAGTGGCACGACCAACGGATACGACAAAGAGAATTTCGGGTTGGGGACAAGGTCTTGTTGTTTAACTCAAGGCTTAAGCTTTTTCCCGGAAAGCTTAAATCAAAGTGGTCGGGGCCATTTGAAGTAGTGAAGACTACCCCCTATGGAGCATATGAGATTGTGGGGGATGAGCGTCCCTTTTTGGTTAATGGCCAACGCTTGAAGGTCTACCACGACATCCACGTCATTGGTTTCGTGGGATGTTTGATACTTGGCTCACCCGAGCACCATCATTGAGAGGTGAGTCCTCTTAGTCAAGCTAATGACTTTAAAGAAGCGCTTCTTGGGAGGCAACCCAAGCATTTCTTTTAGGACTAGGTAGTTTGATTTTATTTTCTTTTATTTTATTTTAATTTTCTTGTTTTAGTGTAATTTACTGTAAAAAAAAAAGAAAATAAAAACAAAATAAAAACAAAAAAAGAACGAGAGAATGTAGAACTGCAGGTCTACACGAACGTGTCGAAATCGACACGACCGTGTAGCCCTGCAGTTCAAAAGTTCCTGCCTGCTAGAAAATTGGGCAACACGACCGTGTCAAAATCGACACGACCGTGTACCCCTGCTGCTGCCGTTATTAAACACGGGCAAAGGGCCTTGTTCTTCATATTCCTACTCTTAATATTTTCGAACCTCCTCCCTCTCTCACTCAAAACCTCTCCTTATCTACTCCAATCTCCCTCATTACTCACTCACTCACTCACCACCAATCCACCATTAAAATCACTCATTGCCTCTCAAATCTTCATCACCTACCTCTATTCATCCTTTTCTCCTCCACAAACCAAAATTTTTCCACAAACCCTAACTTCTCCAATTTGGGGAAAGTGTTTGGTGAGGGATTTCTTTACAATTGGAGGACAATGTTCACTCAACATCATCATTAACCACTGCCGAAGGTTCATTTGCGGGATTTACTCCCACCATTAGATCGGTATACACTTATCTTGATTTATTACTTTTTGTTTGAAATTTTTTTGAAGATTAGTTTTAGTTTGTGGTTTGTTGCTTGTTGACAATTGTGGTTTGTTGCTTGTTGACAATTGATTTGGCTTGAATTGAGTTGTGTTGCTTGTTGTTTGGTGAGGCACATCTTGTTGTGGATTGTTGTTGTGGTTTGTTGTCTTCTCGGTTTGTATTGTGGACTTGTGTGCACCTTATTGTGTTTGTTTGACCCTTTGCTTGGCAATTCATTGTTATCATGGCCTCTAGCAGCCGTAGGAACCCGGCAAGGCAAACAAGTACCTCAAACCTACGCAACCAATCACCACCACCACCTCCAACACCTATCCACCCTCCACAAATCGACACCCTTGGGATTAATTTCACCAATCACGACCACCTTAGAGCGTTTATGAGACTTACTAGGAGGACCGTTCACAGACCAAATTCTATGATGCGAACGCCGCCGCGCCCCTTTGGGTCCAAGGTGACGTTCCACAACTATTTTATGGGGTTGGGTGGACAAATTGGCTAAACTTGCATGCATACACCTATAGAAGTCTCACCTTGGAGTTCCTCTCCACCTTTTCCATTCGTAAAGCGGAAGGAAGTCGGAACCCTAGGACCATGACCTTTAACCTACTCGGCCGGACCTACACTATGAACATAGGGGCCGTGAATGACGCATTTGGGGGGCCAAAGGGTGGGGTCATAGGGCCTAAGAGTGCGTGGGTGTCCTCTTACAATGAGCAATTTTTTTGGCAGCAATTGACTGCTCGTTCTCCATATATTCCTAGCTCGGCCAAGGCCTCCCACGTTGTGAGTCTGGGGTTTAGAGTGTCTCATAGGGTGATCAGCACCACCATATTCGCCAGGGGGGATAGCCAGGGAGTGGTTACCGGCCGTGAGCTGTACTTCCTCCACCTTATGACTGTAGGAGACACCAGAGTTAACCTCGGGGCTTGGTTTATGAAGCACCTTGAGGATGTGGCCCTAAAGGGGTCCGGCGACATCTTGGTGGGGGGGGGGATGATTACTTTGAGTTGCTATTTCTCGTGGTATTGATTGTGCAGGATTTCAGCCAGTCCCAGGATCCACTCTGCTCGACCTTAGCTCTTATCAGACTATAGGGTAGATCTCATCCTTGGGCCCGAATGGGGGGTATATTTGGAAGGTAAACCATCAGAATTACGTTATCCTTCTAGATCCTTCAAAATAAACCCCATCTATGATCAGGCCAACTAGAATTTTGAGCCGGATTATGAGTGGCCTCCGAGGGGCATTGAGGGTGGCGAGGCTGACATGGAGGTTGATGGAGGAAGAGAAGAAGAAGAAGAAGGAGAGAGAGCACAGGGTACACAGGCCCCCCAAGGGGCGTTTAGTTCTATGGAGCAGCAGCTGGCTGACCTCCAACAGGGGATGGGCGGATTACGCATGGACTTTCAGTCCCTCAGGACAGAGGTCCATTCTTTACAGGAGTTCCAGAATACTACTCAGCAGTACTACCAGTCCTTGCAGGACAGTTTCTCCGCGATGACCTCGGAGTTCCGAGGGCTTTGCTCTGATCTGCAATATTGGGGTAGGCACAGTGGTTGGTACCCTGGTAGCTCTAGCTCCCACCCCCCTCCCGACCAGTGAGTCGGGATTCTTTCCCCCCCTTGCTTATGTTATCATTAGACTTTTCACAGTGAGGACACTGTGTGGTTTAGCTTGGGGGAGGATGTATATTTTAGTTGCATATAGTTTGCATTAGTTGCATATTAGTTTCATGTTTAGGTTGCATTTTAGTGTTTAGTTTGATGTTTAGGTTGCATGTAGATTTCTTTAGCCTTGCATGTGCATATAGATTGCATTTAGGTCTGGACTCCGCCCTTGGTACGCATGTGTTTTTCTTGATGACCTGAAAACAAAAAAAGGAAATGCTTTGTTAGTCTCTAGTAGGCTAAGGAATTGTCGGGTTGTGGTATGATTGGTCTCCCTCTTGTGCAGCTCGACTGATGTTGGTAGCTATACCCTTTGTGAGAGCATGTTTTTATAGCCTTTTAGAATGACATCTTTTCAGTCTTATCTGCTTGTTGTGTGTTGCTCTTCCTTGATGAATATTCTCTAGAACTTGCATTGATTCTCCTTGAATACGCTTGACTTGTTTGCGTCTTGAATGTGATTGAGGCTTTCATGTTACTTGAGCTACATTGCCAAAGGCCACCCTCACCTACTTATCCTTCTTTAAAGCCCTTGTGAGCCTAAGCTTGTTTTCTTTGTTAACCACATCTCTAGCTTATTACCTATCTCCTTACCTAGGGGATTGTGAAACTACTTAGATGGGGTGAAACATATTGATGGGTGTTACGAGAATGACTTGGTGTAGGTGTTCGACTTTGTGTTTGGTTAAAACTCATGTGTTGTTTGAGTTCGCCTCCTTTCCATACATTGAAGTTCTCATTTTCTCCCTTCTTCTAAAATCACCACAATCCACAAAAACAAAAAAATCAAAAATAAAAAATGATGATGAATGAAAAACAAAAAATGAAAAAGGGATTTGTGGTGTGTTCAAAAATCACAATAAGGGAGATTGAGATGCTAAAATAAGAGGAGAGCTTGTGATAGGTTGTGTAGAGCGTTCAAATTTGTGTAGGGTTGGTTTTGTGCTTTTAGAAAGGTGCTAAGTTGGAAGTTCACTTTCCCCTCTTTAACACCACGATCCCAAATGCTACCTCACCCTCACCCTAAGCCTACGTTACAACCTTGACTAAGTCCTCTTGATTCTTGATGCAAAGTTTGGTCTTTTTGCGATGGAGAGTGAGATGATATGCAAGCTTATGGCAGGATATAGTCGATGGAATTGAGCCTTGAGCGTTCATTTGACCTACTTAAACACACCAGAGAAGTGCGCACGACTAAAGTGAGAGCTACTATCTATATGACTGAGCCAAGCTTGGGGGAGAACTTGTGGTAAGATTGGTTGCTTTTCCTTGTGCTATAAACTTTGAGGCTTGATAGTGTTTTGCATTGGTTGTTGAAAATGTTTGAAGGTCTACATAATTCATCTTGGCATGCATATCATTGTGAGGGGTCATAGAACTCTTTCCCTATGTCTATCATTTGTTCGTTTGAGGACAAGCAATCGGACTAGCCACACGACCGTGTAGCCTTTATCTTGGAAGATCAGTTTCAAACTGATTAGCGTTGAAGATTGGGAACAGGCCTACACGGTCGTGTCATTTTGGACACGACCGTGTAGCACTTTTTCTAGCATGGCAGTGAGCATTTGAAATGCTGAGGACTCTTGGACGTCAGGTCTACACGGTCGTGTCATTCTGGACACGACCGTGTAGCCATTTGAGCACAGAGGCAGGAACTATGAGGATGTTGTAAGGCTTTTTGGACGTCAGGTCTACACGGTCGTGTCATTCTGGACACGAAATGACACGACCGTGTAGTTATTTCTACACTGAAGCAGTAGCTTTGAAGAAACGCTGAAAAACTTGTGTAATAGATCTACACGGTCGTGTCGTTTTAGACACGACCGTGTGGACTTGCTTTTGGGCTTTGACCCGTTTTCTCCGTCTTAGTTTAATGAATCTTTTAATTAGTTTTTTAGCTTAGAGGTCGACATTATCTCTTACTCTTAGACTCTAATTACTTTAGCTTAGCCCTAAACTCTCTCTAAACTCTTAGTTTTCTCAATTGTCATTCTTTGAAGATCGAATCCTTAATTCAATTCAAGTAATTTTCCTTCAATCTCTTTTCTTTATTTCTATTGCTTTGTTTATCATGTTTAATTTATTTAATCTCAATTGCTTAGAATCCATGATTAGTGAGTAGTTCATTATCTAGGGTTTGGGCGAAAGTATGAATTAAGGGCTTAATGGAGATTGTCTATGCTTTTTATGATTCAATTGTTTGTCTATGCATTGAATGTGGTGTTTTGACACTCTAGGATAGATCTTGATCACGTTTATGCTAGGGCACTTAGGGTTTCTATTGTTCTTAATCGAACTTTAATCCCTTTTGTCATTCCCATGTTTCGACTTGATTTCTAGACCAAGGGATTGGGTAGGAATTAAGGGGATCCTTTACAGGGGTTTTCCAATCTCATTGAATTTATTAATCAACGGACCAAAGACCATTCGAAAGAGGATTTGGTTGGTTGATTAATCGAATACTCTTGAGGACCATTCGAGAGAGGACTCAAGTAAATTAGAGGGAAACTTAACCTTGTATTGTCATCGTTGTGAATCATTATAGTTTCGATTATCGTTGTCTAGCCCAAGTTCATACGAGTAGCCCGAACTCTAGTGTTTTCCTTATTATATTAATTCTCCTATTTGATTATTAGTTGGTATTCATTAGCTAGTTGATTAGTTGGTATCTTATTCAATCTTAAACCCCCAAAACCCTTCACTTAGGTAGTTTTGGACTTAGTAGACTATAGTCTATCCCGATTTCCTTGTGGTTCGACCCTTGATTTGCCATTACTACATTCTTAGTAGTTGCTCGTTAAGTTTATAAGTTTTGTTTGCTAAGCGGTTCTTAGTGCCTTAACGACACACTAAAAACCTCTTATCAAGTAGCGCTTAGTTTAGAGTCGTTAGCTCGACTACTTACCTCCCGAAATCAATCGGGGAAGGAATCACCTCCTTGGTTGAACTCTTGTACATGCCAATCATAGGAGAAAACCACACCTTGCCCAACCAATGTTAGTGAAAACAAGTGAGAATTATGGGGCAAATCAGGGTATATTTCTTAGCCTTTTTCTTTTTAGTAGTGCCACAAGGGGTATGTGACACCAACTCTATAGCACCAACAAGGCATGATGGTTCAGACACCACAGACTTCTTACAACCAAACAGCCTAAAAGACTCAACGCGACCCCCATACTCGACAATCAATGACCCAACACCTACATTGATCTTAGTGTTTGAGGTTTTCATAAACTTTCTCCCTAAGAGAACGGGAGAAGCATTAGACTCCATCTCCAATACATAGAAATCGGTGGGGAAGTGTATTTTACCAACTTTGACTAACACATACACTACTTTCCCTTTCGGGCGGATAGTGGACCCATTAGCTGATTGCACAATAACACTAGTAGCTAAGCATGTGAAGCACTATTAGGAGCTTTTATGTAAAGTCAATATTGTAATTTGAAGGATATTGTATTAAAGTGGGCCATAACCCACAAGTTTAAGAAAACACTTTCGCAAAGCATGTGATTAATTAGTGTTAATGATGTTAATTGAGGACCCCCGGGTTCGGAGTGTTATACAGTGGTATTAGAGCTGAAACCTAGCCGGAAGTGCGAGTCTTAGACTATGCACCGCCTAGGTATGATCCATTTGGGAAATTAGATGTTTAAGTATCTAGAGGAGATTGAGTTATCAGTTTGGGAATTTCGAGTGATTTGAGGAGTTATAGGGATTATTTGGGTGATAGAAGTTAAGAAAGGAGAACGAGGTTCAGAATAAAGAATCGAAGTATGAACGCTTAAGTCTGGACTTATTATTGAGTTTTATGACTGACCTCGTGTTTGTATAAAATAAAGTTCTGATAAAGTTTGTTTTGGAAACGATTTAAAAGATTTATGAAACGGGATCTCTCTAAATTAAGTGATCCAGTTAAGTGTCAATGCCAACAAGTTTGCCCCTTTTGTTTCGTTGCTCCTTAATCCCGAGTCTTGAGTTGAAGCAGAGATACAATGGAAAAATAGAATCTGATTTCTGCCCCTATTGTATCTTTTGCTCCTCGATCTTAAAAGACGAGTTGAAGCGGAGTTATAATAGATGACTGTAGAATGAAGCCTCAGTTTTCTTCGTTGTTTTCTTTGCTCCTTGATCTCGAATGATGAGTAGAAGCGAGTCACAAAAGTTGTTGGCAGAATTGAGGCTGAACACTTAATGAGTAAACATGAAATTGAGAGTTCTTGGTTTTGTTTTACAACCGAGCCACGAGCTCAAGTTTCGAGGACGAAACTTTTTCTAAGGGGGTAAGGATGTAACACCCCTACTTTTCAAAGCTTAATTAATTTTAATTAATAAGCTTAAACGAGTATTAATTTGAACTTTTGATTATTTTCAAATTATGTTTTTAAAAGTTTAAAACGATTATAAAAGAGTTTAATATTTTGAATTTATTATTATTATTATTTAAAGGATTTCAATTTCCGAAAATATGATATTCAACTAACTGGGCAATTAAACTATCCACACCTTAAGCCCAAATTTTATAACCCATTATACATACCCATTAATCAACCAAACCCATAAACCCATTACCCCCACTCTCTCTCCCACGCCACTCCTTCCTTCCCTTTACTGCTTTCCTGTTTTCCTTCACTATTTTTTGGTTTTCACCCAAAATCAACTGCATCCATGGTTTTTCATTTCAAAACCAGCAAATACCCCCTGTTTTTAGCTTCTAGAAGGCTCAACAATGGCTATAAATAGCCATGTTCAGTTTCCCAAATACCACAAGTAACAACAATCAATCTTCTCTTCTTCCTCCTCTTCTCTTCTCTAATTTTCCTCCATTAACGCCGCCCTCAAACAACCACCGCTAACACTGCAACACACTACCTCCTCTTTGTCTATCAACCAGCAATGCGCCACTAGTGCGCCACCCGGAACCCGCATAGCAGCCCCTCCCCTGTTTTCCTCCATCCCGCTCACTCCCTCTCTTCCGCTCTCCCTCTCACGCTGCTGCCACGCAGCAGCCCCGCCACAACCGGCGGTCACCCCGCCACCAGCAACGCCACCAGCCGCATTCTCCCTCTATTTATCCTCCTCGTTGCACTCACCTCTGACCCCCACGCCACCTTACCGCACCCCCTCGCCTCTATATTCCCCTTCGTGGTCCAAAGTAGACCATGAAGAACTTGTTTTCATAAATGAAATCAATATGTTCCAATAATAAAAGCCCAAAGTCAATTGTTTGACTTACTAAAGGTATAAACCATATATCTTTATTACTTAGCAAAAAAAAAAGGTATAAACCATTTTACTCAATTGTTTATTTAAAGCCTAATTAGTGTAAAGATTATCATTGAAATTATTTTAATAAAATATTAATCAGAAGTGCCATTTTAAAATATAATGAGTTTAAAAGTAATGTTTTAAATTATAAAAATAACATTTTGAATATATATATATATATATATATATATATATATATATATATATACTGAGTTTTAGGATTCATGAGGTTTTAAACAAAGATTTCCGAAAATGAGTCATTAAGGAAAAGTCGTGATTAGTTGAGTGGATTATAATCGATTGTTTTATTGATGTATATGGAGCGATAAATGGAATGTGAGAATTTGAAAGGGCTAAGGATGCCATTCTTGGAGTATGACGGTATTATGGATTGAGCGATTAAGGTAACCTTTATGTCCAGCATTAGTATACATGCTCGTATGTGTATATGTTCGTATATATGAAAAGTATATTTGTTTATTTGAACAATGATTATTAAATAGAATGATTAGTTATGAATTATGAAAGTGACAGTAATGTTTATGTCCAGCATTATATGTGTGCCCATTAAATAGGTCGTATCTATATATAACGTTATGAATGCATACATACTTTATGATCATGATTCATGTCAATGCAATTATATGAATAATGAATTATTAAAGCGATTTTTATACATGCTCGTATGCGTATATGTTTATGTTTATATAGTTACTTATATGAATGATGATTATTATTTAAGAAAATTATAAATACGAATTGTGAATGGTGACCTGTATGTCCAATATCGTATGTCCGAGGGTGAAAATGTGATTATATGAATGCCCATAAATGATTATGAAATTATTAATATTTATGGTTATGGAATTATATTATTCAAGTTATTTAAAGTGATGGAAATCAATTATTTAGATGATGTCTTATACTTAATGCCTTAAAATGAGTATGATGTTTATGAAGTACGATTTAAATTTACGAGCTATAAAACATTATCTGTTAATGTGAAATTACACGATCTAAATAATATCTCTTGATCGAATTATATTTAAATAATTTATGGAATATTATGTGTTCATTAAGAACTGAAGTTATCACTTCTGCAAGTATGATTATTTGGTAAAGGAACAATAAATATTGAAATTGTGAAACTTATATTCTTATAACTATGACATTATGAAAACTTTATTGGAATTACAACATACTGTGAACTATGAATAATATATGGAAGTATGAAGTTAAAGTAAGATGTACTTTTCTTATTTATAAACAATATTATATTATTATGAATTATAAATTCAAATGATCAGTATATTTTTAAGTAACTATTTATGGTTATATATATGTTCATGTTATATGCTTATTCGAGTAAACCATTTATATGCAAATTACGGTAATTTATGGTTATGACATATTGGTAAACTATATTATTTTGAATTATATATAAAAAGAGAATATTGAATTACTTGTGAAAGTATGATATTATAAAGTATAATTATATGACGTTACTTTTTGAATTCATGAGCTATAATACTATTATAGATTGAACAATAATCTAAAATATTGTCCCATAAAGTGTTTTATGTTTAAGTAATCACGACTCATGAAAATACTGCTAATACGGTTTATGAATAAGCATGAAATGTTCCTATGATTGACTCATGAAACTTTGAGTTCTCTAAAAGTGATTCTGATTCTACGAATTATTAACAATAACTAACGTCGAGTCTTTACCCAATGTGAATATCTATGAGTTGTTGCCAATGTGAGTTGTTAAATATTAGTATGCTATGATTTACGGAATGTGTATTTTATGAAATGCTTATGATATGAAAGTCTGCTTTAAGTATTTGATGACGTAATGAAAAGTATATATCTTTCTGGAAAGTATGATTACGTACGTTCATATAACGACTCTGGTTCATGAAAACACTAAAAGATATGAAACATAATAAATGAAAGTGAAAGATGGATCTTGGCAGTATTATGCTATCACCGGTCGTGCACGTACCTTCTGGCGGTTAGCCACCTTTTGTTTGGGGGAGCATATGCTCTCGGGTGCCCCGCATCTGGGCACGCCACCTTCTGTTGTGGGGGAAATTGTCCTCGGGTGGCTGCCTTCCGTTTATTAGCTAGGTTGTGCACGTACCTTCTGGCGGTTCGCCACCTTCTGTTTGAGGGAGCATATGCTCTCGGGTGGCCCCGCATCTGGGAAATGTCCCTTCTGTTTTACTCGCCAAGATACCAAAATGAAAGATATCTGTAAATGATAAAGACGACATCTTATGGTGTTTCCATATGTGTGCTTGTCTGTGTTATGTGTAGCCTATGTCCAGCACCATATGTGCGCCCGTATGTATTACGTATAACTTTTATGTCCAGCTTCATATGCCTGCTCGTAAGTGTGCTTATGGAAATATGATGTTACATGGAACTATGAGAAGTGTGTTGAATTTCATGAGGTACAATGTGATATGATCATGGTTATGTTTCTTTATGAATTGACGTATGTTAAATTATATTTGATTCTATGTATATTAATCACTTATTAATGGGTGTTGTTCAATAATATATAAGTCATATTTACAAGTTTAAATACTGTAATGAAAAGTGGAAAGAGAATTGTCTAACTGGATTGGAGTTATGAACTGAACTAGTAAATGAGCAAGTTAAAGATGGAGGAAATGTTTATGATCTATGAATGGACCGAGATGGTCAAATGTTTAACGAATGACGATGAAAGTAATGTTCTGTCCAAATCCTATACTTGCCAATGATCTGGTCTCATGTGAGTGGTCCTTGCCAGTTAGACAGTTTAAAGCTAAAGTAATCTGAAAAGTATATCCAAACAATTACCATAATGATGTGATATGTGCCTGTGTATGAAAAATGTTTTCAAACTAAAACTGTTTTTATAGGCTGGAGTAAAGTTACGAGTTTTCCACTCATTTTGGAATGTTTTTCTGTCTTTTCTTGTTTCTCTATTTTTCTTCTAAACGAAACTCAGGTTAAGAAAGAAAGCTCAGGATCAACATATAGAATGGAAGTCTTTGAGATGGAATTTGGTGAAGCACTATTGGGAGCTTTTACATAAAGTCAATATTGTAATTTGAAGGATATTGTATTAAAGTGGGCCATAACCCACGAGTTTAAGAAAACGCTTCCGTAAAGCATGTGATTAATTAGTGTTAATGATGTTAATTAAGGACCCCGAGTTCGGGGCGTTACAGGGGGTGTCATGTATCGTGCAAGGAATGGTAAACATACTAGGATCATCATGCTTAGGGGGGAGCAAATTATGGGAAACATATCCAACAAACTCATTTGCTCTCTCTACTACAAGGGGGTTAGGGGTACTTACCTTGGGCTCCTTCACGGCCTCATAAAGTCCTTTGCTCTTCTCATATCTCATGCCGGGCCGTAATACTGCAGGAAAAGGTGGAGGAGGCATGTAGTTTGGGATCACAAGACTCCCCCCATGTTGCTTCGGAGCCTCATCCACCACCATAATAGCACTCACGTTCTTCTTTGGTTCAACTCAGTTTGGGAAGGCAACTTCCCACTATCACGAGCCTCCAACCTACTCATCGCACTAGAGACTTGGCTCATCGGATTCTCCAAATTTCTGATGCTAGCGCGAGTCTCCTCTTGAAATTGTACCATATTGCCTTGCATAGCGGTCATGTTCTTGGTCAAAGTATGTATCATAGCCTCAATAGACATAGAGGGTCCTTTCCCATGATTTTGAGCTTGGTTGTTGTAGTCACTGCCATATCTCAATCGCGGGTTAGCTCTCCAACCCGGATTATAGATGGTATAATAGGGGTCATACCTCCTTTGGTTGCTTTGTTGGCCTTGGAAACCCATGGCCTTCACTTCTTCACTCGGCCCCTCTTGCAATAGGGGACAACAATCTGTAGGATGGTTAGAAGAACAAATCCCACAAGCCCTCACATGTTGCACTTGCCCCTTCACCATAAGCTCTCTCACTAAGGAAGTGAGAGCTTGCACTTGCTCGCGCAATTGAGGATCACTGCTACTTGTGGCACTAACATTCTTTCTTTGACCACCTCACCTACCAAAATGTCTGGAGCCTTCAAACAGCTCCTCTATCAAAGCTCTAGCTGCATCTGGAGTTTTGTTGATGATAGAACCACCACTAGCAGCATTGACCATACGAACATCCTCATTAATAAGACCATTGTAAAAATAGAGGATGAGGTCTTGGTCATTGTACCCATGATATGGGCAACTTGCACACAACCTCTTGAATCTCTCCCAATACTCATAAAGAGTCTCATCCAGTTATTGCTCGATGTTGCTTATCTCTTTCTTCAAGATGGCGGATTGAGAAGCGGGGAAGAATTTCACTAAGAATCGCCGCTTCATTTCTGCCCATGTGGAGATGCAACCTGGGGGGAGATAATAGAGCCAATCTTTGGCGGTATCCTTTAGGGATAAAGGAAACACCTTCAGTTTCACCTGCTCTTCAGTAGCATTGCTCGGTTTCATGCTTGAGCAAACTACATGAAATTCAGACAAAAATTTATTCGGATTATCCCTATTGAGTACATGGAAGGATGGCAAGAGGTGGATGAGCCCTGACTTGAGCTCAAAGGTGGTGGTGGTGGTGTCGCCCTCTTCAGGTTCCGGGAACACTTGCACACGGGTTGTTGATCAAGGTTGGGCTCAGTGAGCTTCCTCAACTCCGTGCTTCTACTCGTGGCGCCATGCCTTCCTCAAAATCAATGTGAAATGGAAGCTCCTCAAAATCTCTCCGCAATTCTCTCCTCAACCTGAAAAGAGTCAATTCAAGCTCTGGATCGTACTGCAAGTGATCCTGGTTAGTAGCACGAGTTTCAACCATATAAAAAAGAAAATCAGAAGATAAAAAGAAAAGAAAAACAATCTAATATAAACACACTTTGGTTGTTGCCAAGTCCCCGGCAACGGCGCCAAAATTTGGTGGGACGCGGTCGCATGCGTTTACCAAAGATAACATTTGTAAAACCAACTTTCCAATACAAATTAATGTAAGAGGCAAGTAGGGTCAAACCACAGATACTTAGGGACTAAAGTATGTAAATAAGAGATCGAAAGGGGGGTTTTCAGATTAAAGGATTAAAACTAATAACTACGAAAACAATAATAAAATAGGAAGAAATCAATGGAGAAAGGTCTTGAGTTCGGTGAATCGTCACTTCGGTTCGGGTTATCGATCATCGGTTTCTAAATATGAACAACTGATCTTAATAACACATAGATTGAGAATTTAATACCGCTTCCCTCTAAAGATACGTTAATCTACCCGAATATGCAGATAGAATAATTGAACTATAGAACAACCTAATTGAATCAGCAATTTAGGTTCAATTCTAAAGAACGTCAAAGCCCTAGGAAACTATATGCCGAACAATAATTAATAGTGCAATTATTCAATTTGGAAATATAGAATTCACAAGGAAATAACAAGAACAATCAGATTCAAAGTTAAACCCTAGTTTGCTACTCATAAACAATTTACAAACGATCCGCAACGTTCCAAGTAATAGCAATTGATTAATTGAAAAGAAGAATCAAATCAATAATTAAACGATGAAAATAGAATTCAATATTATAAATAAGCAACTGTTCAAACTAGAAACCTCACAATAAACTAACCGAAGATAAGATTGCCGTTCTCAAGAATAGAATCACGCTACGATCGACATAGAGTAATTCAAACAATCTTCAATGAAAAACCAAACCATAGAAAGATTAGAGAGAGGGAAGAAGTGTTTCACTCTCTAATTAGGGTTCTAATAATGTCTAAGTATGAATGATAATCAAAGACTCAGTCAAATAAAACTATTAAAACCTAAGCTAATAAACACAAAGATCGAAAATCGTTAATGCGTACGCGCAGCACCCGATATGCACGAGGCGCGCTGCTTCTGTGCGCTGGGTACACGGAGCTAATGATCTGTGTGTGCAAGGAGAATGTTTAGCGCGCGAGGCGCGCAGGTGAGGCGTGCGAGAGATGTGCGCTAGGTGCGCACGATGATGCGTGGGGTGCGCACGATGATGCGTGGGGTGCGCACGATGATGCGTCAGGTGCTGATGTGAATCTAAAATCACCCTCCAAAGTATTGGATGATGATTCTAAACTTACGAACAATAGAACACTCACTTTAACAAGAAATCACTCGAAACAAGATATAGTACCAAAACACAAGAACACACTCAATGTTTTGGGGTTCTAGGTCAGAGATAAGACTCACTCAATCTCTCCTAGGCTTATCACTCAAGACTCACTCAAAGTAATAAGGGTTAGCAATACTTAAGACAAACTCAAAGTAAAAACTATAACGCAAAGGTTTTTTTTTAATCAAAACTCAAATCTGCTTTCTATTATCATTTTCTCTCCTTATATAGAGATAAGGAGCAGCAAAGGAGGAGCTGAAACACCCTTAAAACGTCCTAAGAGGAATGGCTTTGAGGAGTTACAAAACTCCTTGATTCATGCCCTAATTAAGCCTCGTTTAAGGGGCTGCTACAAAGAAGGCAATCAGCAATTATGAGCTGTAAATAACCCCTAATTACATGCCTAATCAGCCACTAAACACACGCCTACTTGCCTTAGTGTCTTAAGTAATCACTAGGCTTTATTTTAAGCTTGAAATAAAACAAGAAAAAGAAATAGATTAAATAGGAATCCAAACAGAACTTGGACTTCCTTTACAATCATGCTTGAAACCCAAACAGAACTTGGGCTCTTCAAAATGTGATGCACGCCTCAATTCACCATCCAAGTTAAACAAGTAACAAACTTGGGCTTAATAACAAATGGAGAAAAGCCAAGAGCTTCTAAAACAAGTGCAACTGGTTCATGAACCAAAGAGCCTTTAAGTGGGCTTGACTTTGGATCATTCTCCCTTTCTTTTGAAGAGTTTGCCCTCAAACTTGACTCATCTAAGTATGGTGACAAATCCCCCACATTGAACGTAGCACTAACACCCATCAACTCATCAGGAAGCTCAATTTTGTAAGCACTATCATTCACCCTTTCAGTCACTCTAAATGGACCATCAGAACAAGGCATGAGTTTGTTTTTGCGAAGTTTGGGAAATCTCTCTTTCCTCAAATGAAGCCAAACCAAATCTCCGGGGTGAAAGATCGTTTGCTTTCGTCGTTTGTTTGCTCTCTCTTGGTATTTCTTATTCATCTCCTCAATTCTTATCTTCACTTGCTCACAGGTTTTTTGAAAGGCTTCCACCCTCTTTTTAGCATCTTTCTCCACAATATCCCCTTTAACCATAGGAATAAGATCAATAGGCACAAAGGGATTCACTCCATAAACTACTTCAAATGGGGAGCGAGAAGTAGTTAAGGAATGAGCTCGATTGTAAGCAAACTCCGCATGGGCTAGTTTCATGTCCCAATCTTTTTGCGTTTTGCTTACAAGTCCTCTCAACAACTTACCCAAAGTTCTATTTGTCACCTCCGTTTGCCCATCAGTTTGGGGATGATGAGAGGTGCTAAATAGCAACTTGGTACCAACAAGCTTCCATAGGGTCCTCCAAAAGTGACTAAGAAACTTGGAGTCCCTATCTGAAACTATACTTCGAGGAATGCCATGAAGTTTGACAACTTCCTGGAAGTACATTTCCGCCACTTTTACAGCATCATCAGTTTTATTACAAGCTATAAAGTGAGCCATTTTAGAGAATCTATCTACAACAACCATGATGCTATCCCTTCCCCTTTGAGTTCTTGGTAATCCTACGATGAAGTCCATGCTAACACTCTCCCATGGGGCATCTGGAACTGGAAGAGGAGTGTAGAGACCTTTGGTGAAGTGACCCTTTGCTTTTTGACAAGTAGCACATCTCTCAACAACCAAAGTCACATCTTAGATCATTCTTGGCCAATAGAAATGCTCACCAAGAATATCAAGAGTCTTTTGGATGCCAAAGTGACCCGCCAAACCACCACTATGCACTTCCCTCACCAACAACTCCCTCATGCCACTCTTTGGGACACACAACTTGTTACCCTTGAAGAGGTAACCATCTTGCTGCACAAACTCCTTTGATGGACTCTCTAACTCACTTGCAAAATCAGGATCATGTTGATAGCCCTCTTTGAGTTGCTCAAAACCCAAAATCTTAGCATCCACCATAGAAAGCAAGTAGTTCCGACGAGACAAAGCGTCGGCCACTACATTACTCTTTCCATCTTTATATTTTGAACTAAAGGTAAATGTTTGGAGAAACTCCACCCATTTAGCATGCCTTTGGTTCAACTTTTGTTGCCCATGGATGAACTTAAGCGCCTCATGGTCCGAATGAAGGACAAATGGCTTAGGTCTTAAGTAATGAGACCAATGATCAAGAGCCCTCACAATGGCATAGAACTCACGATCATAAGTGGAATAGTTAAGCTTAGCCCCATTTAACTTTTCACTAAAGTAGCACACGGGCTTCCTCTCTTGTATCAAAACCGCACCAATCCCAATCCCACTCGCATCACACTCCACCTCAAACACTTTGTTAAAGTCGGGAAGTACAAGTATGGGAGCATTACAAAGCATATGCTTGACCTTCTCAAAGGCCTTTTGCGCACTCTCACCCCACTTAAACTCACCTTTCTTTGTTAACTCGGTGATAGGAGCCATGATAGTAGAGAAGTTCTTGATGAACCGCCTATAGAAGGAGGCTAGTCCATGGAAGCTTCTTACTTCATGCACATTGGTTGGAGCCAACCATAATTGCACGGCTTTTACTTTTTCCGGGTCTACATGCACCCCCTCTCCTGTTACAATGTATCCTAAGAATACAACACTAGGAGTCATGAATACACATTTCTCAAGCTTGCCATACAACTTCATCTCCCTCAATTTTTCAAACAACCTCCTCAAATGAATTACATGATTTTCATTGTTTTTACTATACACAAGTATGTCATCTAAGTAAACAACAATAAAATCATTAAGGAAAGGACGGAGGACTTCATTCATCAACCGCATGAAGGAGCTTGGGGCATTGCAAAGCCCAAATGGCATAACTAACCACTCATATAACCCTTGCTTTGTTTTGAAAGCCGTTTTCCACTCATCTCCCTCCCTTACTCTCATTTGATGGTATCCACTCCTTAAGTCTATTTTGGAAAAGACTAAAGAACCACTCAATTCATCTAGCATATCTTGCAAACGAGGCATAGGAAAACGATATTTGATGGTTATGTTGTTAATGGAGCGACTATCAACACACTTTCTCCAAGTACCATCTTTCTTTGGTACTAAGAGGGCGGGAACCGCGCAAGGACTAAGGCTCTCTCTCACATAGCCTCTTTCAATCAATTCATTCACTTGCCTTTCAAGTTCCTTACTCTCTTCCGGATTACACCTATAGGCAGCCTTGTTGGGCAAAGGTGATCCTGGAATCAAGTCAATGGCATGCTCAATGCCCCTTATTGGAGGGAGGCCCTTGGGCAAGTCATTGGGGAACACATCCTTGAACTCTTCCAACAACTCATCCAAAAGTGGTGAGTTATTGCAAGTAGTCTCATTCTCGTCTTTGGTCCTTACAACCAAAGCATACCCCCACCATTTTCTTCCACTATTTTCTCGAACTCATTACAAGATACAAGATAGTTGCTCTTTTCTTTGTCTTTCTTAGCAACTTTAGGGGGTAGGGGAAGCAATTTAACTTGTCTACCATCTTTGGTAGTTACAAGATATACATTAGATTTGCCTTTATGCTCCGAATCATGGTCAAATTGCCATGGCCTTCCAAGTAACAAGTGACAAGCATCCATAGGAAGAATGTCGCACCATCTCTCATCTTCAAACTTGCCAATAGAGTAAGAAACCAAAGCTTGCTTCTTCACCCTAATACCATTGCCATCATTCAACCAATTGAGCTTATAAGGCTCATCATGATCTCTAGTGGTAAGTTTCAACTTACTCACAGCTTCGGATGAAACAACATCCGTTTGAGCTCCACCATCGACTATCACATTGCAAGTCTTCTCTCCAATCTTGCATCTAGTATGAAACAAGTTATTTCTTTGCCTCTCATTAACTTGAGGCTCACTAAACAATACTTTCCTGACAACCATCATATTGTACTCACCCTCGGGTTCTATCTCTTCTTCAAAGTCATCTTCTACATAGCGATTTTCTTCTTGCACTACAAAATTATACATTTGTTCTTCTTCATCCATTATGGCACATTGAGTGGCGGTCAAAACAGTTTTACTAGGACATTCACTAGCAATATGACCCCTCCCATGGCATTTAAAACATTTTCTCCTAGTTGCAAGCTCACTAGGTGAAATCACTTGTTTTTCTTTCCCCTTATCAAATTTAGAACCGGATGAACTAGATGAAAAGGCTCTACTTTGAAAAGTACTCCCTTTAGAGTTGAAAGGAGTAAATTTTGAAGTACCCTTGAAAGAAGAAGTTTTGGGCTTCTCTTTCTCCTTTTCCTCCTTAGCTTGTGCCTCATATTTCAAAGCAAGTTTACAAACATCACTAAAAGTGGCATAGTGAGTCCCTTCTACTTTCTTACTTATCTCTTTGGACAAACCTTTAACAAATCGAGCAATTT
Source organism: Patellifolia procumbens (assembly GCA_947645195.1). Taxonomy (NCBI): domain Eukaryota; kingdom Viridiplantae; phylum Streptophyta; class Magnoliopsida; order Caryophyllales; family Amaranthaceae; genus Patellifolia; species Patellifolia procumbens. Next base: position 12,598,487 of record CANSGD010000787.1, read on the forward strand.
TAAAGGTTTCCTTTTCTTGCAAATCACAAATCAAGCACAATTTTTCAAACTCTTTCATGTACTCTTCCACACTCATGTTATTTTCTTGAGAAAGGTGGGTAAGTTTTAGGTACTGTTCTTGCTCATACTCCTACATTTATCCCTCATATTTTTTTTCAACTTAACCCATGAGTCTATCTTCTCTTTTCCTTCTCTCCTTCTATTTGACTTGAGGTTTTCATACCACAAGGAAGCAAGTTTAGTGAGTTTTAAGACAACAAGTTTAAACCTTTTCCCATCATTATACCCCTTATAATAAAAAACGGTCTCAATTTGCCTCATCCAATCAAGAAAAGCCTCACTATCAAGTCCCCCATCAAATTCAGGCATCTCAATATTCAAACCCCTATAATCATCAAAGTTTCTAGGTGTATTAACCTCACCATCCTCATTTTCAAGAAAATTCAGTTTTCTACTTGCTTGCATCAACATTTCGGACATGGCATCTAACCTAGTCTTTTGTTGAGCTTTATCTTCATCATTTGCTTCTGATTTTCTCTCTAAGTTTTCCAACTTCTCAGTAATTACTTGTAACATCCTAGCAAGATCACCTTCAACCATGATTTCACTATTTTTGCAAGACTATTACAAATACAAGATGCAAACTGCCGTAAACTTGAACAACAAAACGAAACTGTAAATGGCCTTGAGACTCTCAAAGGCTTACAGATTAATAACACTCAGGAAATTTCAAGCGGAATCAAAATAAGAAACTCTTGAAAAGCTTTCTGTATGAAGGAGGAATTGTCGTTTGAAGTTCCGTGTGCCAGATTTGCTCCGTTTTTGGCGCAGTTGCGAAAAACGTGCCCAGTTTAATATCAAAAAAATTCACGAAAATCTGAAAAATTCTGTGAGTATTCTAGACAAAAAGTTATGCAGAATGAAAAAAAGAATCAACCAATTTGGACTCCTGAAGGTTGAGAAATCGTCCTTCAAAGTCGGATGAAAAACGGGTTGAATTCTGGCAGTTTCATTTCTTCTCCAAAACTCGATTTTTCCAACGAATTTCCTCACCAAAGCTCTGATACCAGATGATGTGAATCTAAAATCACCCTCCAAAGTATTGGATGATGATTCTAAACTTACGAACAATAGAACACTCACTTTAACAAGAAATCACTCGAAACAAGATATAGTACCAAAACACAAGAACACACTCAATGTTTTGGGGTTCTAGGTCAGAGATAAGACTCACTCAATCTCTCCTAGGCTTATCACTCATGACTCACTCAAAGTAATAAGGGTTAGCAATACTTGAGACAAACTCAAAGTAAAAACTATAACACAAAGGTTTTTTTATCAAAACTCAAATCTGCTTTCTATTATCATTTTTTCTCCTTATATAGAGATAAGGAGCAGCAAAGGAGGAGCTGAAACACCCTTAAAACGTCCTAAGAGGAATGGCTTTGAAGAGTCACAAAACTCCTTGATTCATGCCCTAATTAAGCCTCATTTAAGGGGCTGCTACAAAGAAGGCAATCAGCAATTATGAGCTGTAAATAACCCCTAATTACATGCCTAATCAGCCACTAAACACACGCCTACTTGCCTTAGTGTCTTAAGTAATCACTAGGCTTTATTTTAAGCTTGAAATAGAACAAAAAAAAGAAATAGATTAAATAGGAATCCAAACAGAACTTGGACTTCCTTTACAATCATGCTTGAAACCCAAACAAAACTTGGGTTCTTCAAAATGTGATGCACACCTCAATTCACCATCCAAGTTAAACAAGTAACAAACTCGGGCTTAAGAACAAATGGAGAAAAGCCAAGAGCTTCTAAAACAAGTGCAACTGGTTCATGAACCAAAGAGCCTTTAAGTGGGCTTGACTTTGGATCAGGTGCGCACCATCGCTGCTGCTAGGCCTGCTATGATGCGACTACTCATGAAGCATGCTTACGACTTGGCTTGCTAATTCGCATGGACATTTGAATCAAACGCCAACCTTTGCTCAACCACTTGAACCAGTACATCATCACATATTTACGAACTAGAACCGAGATGCGATGTCCACGAACTTGTTGACTTGCTTTACCGAACGAACCACGAACACGGGAAGAAGTCCACCTGTAGATGATTAAAATAATGCCAAGTCTCCAAATGTCCTTAAATCTTCTGTAAAGCACCGAAACCATCCCGATTCTCCATATATCACACTTAGGCTAAAATATCTGAATCTCCGCTTCTCAAGGCCTAAACCCCTATCAAAAGAACTCCGAAATGCTCTAAATACACGACTAATATGGTCTCATCATCTCGCCAGTTGGAACAATTGAATTATGAAAAGGTCATTCTCAATACTTCAAAAAAAATCGTTTTCTTCGAAAAAGACCAATCATGATTAAATATTTTCTTCATCGCCTCAAAATTGTACTGTCGCGCCGTCATAACCCTACCTACCCGAGACAAGCTAAGTTTTTCATTTTTTACTTCGAAGTGATTTCCTCTTCCTCATTTGTGATGCGTAAATTTGAACATTGATCCAATAGATCCTCTGCCATAGCAACAAAAAAACCCTGCACTCCAACGGCTAAACATGAGAAACCCTCGAGAGAGAACTCTCAACTCTCACTTAGAATGAGAGAGATACTATCTGTTATCGTCTTCTTATCTTATCTTTTCAGCTCCATTCTATTTAGCTCAATTTTAGTTCATTTAGAGTCAATTCAACCGTTTTTTCTTCTTTAAGGGAAAAAAAAAATCAACTATCCTAAAAGTCTAAAACAAAGAACGAAAAAGAAGCAACCTCCAATCTTAAAAACAATACACACTTGTGTCAAAACAATAGCCCAAGAATAGTGAGAAAGGCAAAAAGAGAAGGCAGGTGGGAGAGGACAGGCCCAAAAGAAACCTCTGCAAAACCCTAGTTTTTATAATCATTTCCCATTTCCACCATCTTCTCCATCGCCTCCTCCTCCTCCTCCTCCTTTTGTGTTGTTTTCATTCTCTCTCAGAACACTCAAAACTCAAAACTCAAAACTCAAAACTCAGAGCAGAAGAAAAGACAGAGAAGAGAAGAAAGATGCCGCCAAAGTTCGACCCATCTCAGGTGGTGGACGTATTCGTGCGAGTAACAGGAGGAGAAGTAGGAGCAGCTTCATCACTAGCACCAAAGATAGGTCCATTGGGTCTCTCTCCTAAGAAGATTGGTGAAGACATTGCTAAGGAAACTGCTAAAGATTGGAAGGGTCTTCGTGTTACTGTCAAACTTACTGTCCAAAACAGGCAAGCTAAAGTCACTGTTGTTCCTTCTGCTGCTGCTCTTGTTATCAAAGCTTTGAAGGAACCTGAACGTGATCGTAAGAAGACTAAGAATATCAAACATACTGGTAATATCTCTCTTGATGATGTTATTGAGATTGCTAGGGTTATGAAGCCTAGATCTATGGCTAAGGAATTGAAGGGTACTGTTAAAGAGATTTTGGGTACTTGTGTTTCTGTTGGTTGTACTGTTGATGGCAAAGATCCTAAGGATTTGCAGCAGGAGGTTTCTGATGCTGAAGTTGAAATCCCTGATAATTAATTTTATCATACCCCTTTTTCTGGCTTCTTTCTTTTTTTCTTTTTTAATTTATGAATTGGATTTCTGGGTTTTTTTTTTGTTTTAGGTTGTTTTCAGAGACTCACTAGAAATGCTTGAATGAATGAATGAGGATGTTACCTAGTCTTTAATGCCTACTTTTTTCTTTTTTTTTGTTTTTGATTTCTGATATGTTTCGTGGGTTTTGCTGTATGATGAATTATAGATACTGGGTAATGTTGTTTTAGTGTCGTTATGTTTAGTTGCTCAAGATGATAATTGATTTGTTAGATATTGTGTATAACTTAGAGGGCCTGATTCGCGATGATGATATATCACCTGTTTAACCCTGATCAAGAGGGATATTGTGTTTAACTTAGAGGGCGTAATACGAGATGATATATCACCCGTTTAACCCTGATCAAGACGGATATTGTGTATAGCACAACTCTGTTTACCTGTGAACTGCTTTTTGGGGGGCTGTAGTAGCTCTAGGCTCCTAGAAATTCATTTGTGTATGTCTGGCTCCGCAGTAAACGACATGAGTAAAAGAATTTAACTTTCTGGAACTCCATCCTTGGCTCTTGATGGAGCATTAGTAGGTGCTAGGAATGTGACATAAGTAGTTTGCAGGTAACTTCTATTTCGATACGTGTTGCTAGAGTTTCGACGTTTGGTTGTTGGGGATGGTCGTGTTACTCTACTGGAGAGGTGGAGAGGGGAGGTTACTCAAGCTAATGCACTACATCTCCATTGTTCATTTATTCTTATCAATGGCCCCTAACCCAGTCAAAGCTTTAGGTTAGTATAGTATTATGCGGTGATAGAGAAATGTATGTTTAAACTGTCTTGTATTGTGCTATTGCTGTATTCTTATTTACTCTAATAGTGTTTGTTTTGTATTGTTTTTTCCTCTGGAAACTCCATGATTTATGGTTTTTATGCGAATTTGTTTTTCCTCCTGTCATTATTTAAGTTAGAGGCTTTACTATTGTGCTTCGCTTCTAGTGGCACGTCCTCCCTTATTGTTCTTTCCTGTTCTCATTTACATTCTTCCAAGTATGCAGCTAGAGTCACTCTCAAAAGAGCATTCAAGCACAGAAACTCTTTTGAGTGCATTCATTTTTAACTGGCCAGAAAGTGAAATTGTAGAAAAGTTCGTTGTCTTGCCAGAAAGTATAACGCCCCTTTTCTCTCTGGTAACCTCTGTTTCCACCCTTTTCATCATCCATTTCTTGCTGCCTCCACTCTTTCACGGCTGCTCGCTTACTCTTTTGGTGATAATGCAAATCTCCATGTACCACTATCTTAACATCTCTTCCTCTGAATTTGGGGAGAAGCTCCAGAGTTCCCAACCCCATGTGATGTTGCATTGATCATTGTTGGCGTTTGGTGCACAACTTCATGATCCTCCCATGCTATTTGTAGCGGAGATGATATTGGTTTTGGGTTTGGACTATTAGGTGTTACTTAAAGTTTGTCTATTACTAATTTACTATGTTTAGTGATTCCAGACAATAGAGTTCTAGCTGAAAGAGTTGAGAGATTTTGTTATTGAGCTTTGCGTTGATTTTTGAAGGTTCGGCATTTTAAGGTGGCCAAATGCTGACAATAGAGTTCTAGTTGAAAGAGTTGAGAGATTTTGTTATTGAGCTTTGCGTTGATTTTTGAAGGTTCGGCATTTTAAGGTGGCCAAACTCTCTTGCTAATGAACGATCTTGCTAGTAGTACTGTGGTGATTTACGGTGGCAATGTAGTGGCTCAGAGTAGTTACCCCATAAATCATAGTGTGTGGCCCGTATGTCATTTTTGATTTCCGGTGTGGTCTTTGCTAATCTCGATAATTACGAAATTTGGAGTTGCTGGCACGGCGCGAGTATTGTCCTGTGGTATGTCAATGATGTGCGAGCATGACATGTAATATCTCTGGATTGTGTTTTTTTTTCCTTCTCCAGCGAGCAACTATGTGTTGCTCAGCTTGTTATGTTATTTTACCTCCGTTCCATAGCCATTGCAACCTTTGACATTTACACCATTCATATACTTCTTTTTGACTTTCTTTTATGATCTATACATAATGATAAATATAGTCATGTGGATCTTGTTAGATTCGTCTCGATATATGCTTAATTGTTATCAACTTTTTATAATTTTTAGTTACATAAAATTAGGGATATTAGCGTTTAAAGTAGTGCATTGGAAAGCGCAAAACTCTATATGTTGCAATACCTATAAAACGCAGGTAGTAAGTACATATGCTTTTTAATTCCTACTTGCAGTAGCATACTAGCATGTATATAATGGTGTGTTCTCTTTGCCTTTCTTTTTCATGAAGTTGTATAAAATTATCAGATTTCATATACAGTGTATAATAAATTGTCTCAACCTACTCTAACTTATTTGATATTGTCAAACATTTTTTTTATAATGTGTTGGAACTTATTTGCACTTCATGGACCGATTTTTTGTAAGGAGAAAAGAACATACTTGAGAAGGAAAGGAGAGAAAGTAAGGCCCTATACGTTGCCGTAAAAAGAGCCATAAAAAATTCAGAGCTACATAATGTCTGGCTCCGTAACATACGACATGAGTAAAATAATTTAACCTTCTGGAACCCCATCTTTGGCATTTTTATGGAGCATTAGTAGGTGCTAGGAATGTGACATACTAGTTTGCAGGTAAGTTCTGCTTCAATATGTGTTGCTATAGATCGACTTTGGTTGTTGGGGATGGTCTTGTTACTCTACTGGAGAGGTGGAGAGGGAAGGTTAGTTAAGCTAATGTACTTCATCTCCATTTTTTATTTATTCTTATCAATGGCCCTTAACCCAGACATGGCTTTAGGTTAGTATAGTATTACGCGGTGGTAGAGAAATGTATGTTTAAACTGTCTTGTATTGTGCTATTGGTGTATTCCTGTGGGCACACTTGCTGATTTAGTTGGAGTTAGGGCATCCTCTGTCATTGTTATCATTTGGTTTGGTGTCTTGTAGATATCTAAGTTTTGTTTTGTATTTTCCTCTGGAAACTCCATGATTTATGGCTTTTATGCGGATTTGTTTTTGCTCCTGTCATTATTTAAGTTCGAGGCTTTAGTATTGTGCTTCGCTTCCACCGGCACATCCTCTCTTATTATTGTTTCATGTTCTCGTTTACATTCTTCCAAGTATGCAACAACAGTCACTCAAAAGAGCATTCAAGCACAAAAACTCTATTGAGTGCGTTCCTTTTTTACTGGCAGTGAAATTGTAGAAAAGTTCGTTTGTCTTGCCAGAAAGTATAACGCCCCTTTTCTCTCTGGTAACCTCTGTTTCCACCCTTCCATCATCCTTTCCTTGCTGCCTCCACTCTTTCACGGCTGCTCGCTCACTCTTTTGGTGATAATGCAAATCTTCATCTTCATGTACCACTATCTTAACATCTCTCTCTTCCTCTGAATTTGGGGAGAAGCTCCAGAATTCCCAAACCCATGTGATTGTTTTACAAGTGCTCTTGCATTGCTCAATGTTATTTGCGGCGGAGATGGTATTGGTTTTGGGTGTGCACTATTAGGTGTTACTTGAAAGTTTGACTATTAGTATGTTTAGTGGAGTTGATAGTGATTTTTAACAATAGAGTTCAGTTGAAAGAGTTGAGAGATTTTGTTATTGAGCTTTGCGTTGATGTTTGAAGGTTTGGCATTTTAAGATGGCCAAATGCTTACTACTCTCTTGCTAATGAACGATCTCGCTAGTATTATGGTGATCTACAGTGAGCAATGTAGTGGCTAGGGGTGTTAATGAGCTTAGCCTGTTCGCGAGCTGTTAGAGTTCAACTCGAAATTTTCACAAGACGAGCACAACCATGTTCGGCTCGAGAAGTTCGTGAACAGGCTCGAAATATTTTTTTAATTATATTTTTTAGCATAGTGACCGTAAATATTAGTAAAATATTTTTAATAAGTCTAGGAAAAATAAATAAACTTAGTTATAATATATTATATCTTATAAATATACTTTATTTTGTTATTATTTTTGAACCCAAGTCGAGTTTTGTGTAACTTAGACTTGATAATCTAAGCTCGAAAAAGCTCGAGATTCGGCTCGAGCTCAAGCAAAGTATAACGAGCCAAGCTTGAGCGATCCTAAGCTCGGGTTCGGCTCGGCTCATTAACACCCCCCTAGTAGTGGCTCAGAGAAGTTACGCCATAAATCATATTGTATGGCCCAGATGTCATATTTGTTTTCCGGTGTAGTCTTTATATCTCGATAATTACGAAATTTGGAGTTGCTGGCGCGAGTATTGGTCTGTGGTTGATGTTAATGATATGCGAGCATGACATGTAACATTAGTGTATTTTCAGGATTAGATGATTTTATGGTGGTCTTTTTTTCGAAACGATCAGCATAAGCCTCTAATTAAGTTTTGTCCATTAATATAATAGGGTGTTGCCTATCTTATTTTTTGTTTTTGTCCTTACACAGTAAAGGAGAATTCGTTATCTATTTTGTTACTTTCTCCGCTTTGATATAAGTAATACACTTTCTAAAACGGGGTGTTTTAAAATAAGTGATACACTTCATAAAGTTTCTAAATTTGGTAAAGTTTTACTTGTAAAATGACATATATACCCTTATTTAAATTTTTAAACACACTTTTACAACATTTAACAAAACTAATTAACCCCATCTAAACCTACCCATCCTACTAATTAATCTTTATCCTCAACCTACAACCTTCCCCATCTCTCTCCTAATATGGAACACAACCACCGGTCCACCACCACCACCACCTCAAAAACCCTAAAAACTACCTTGCTCCTCAACCTACCACCCTAACAATCACCTTTTTTGACACCTCTCTCCATTTCCGTCCTCTCTTCTCTCTCCACCACTGTTTCCAAGGTGTTTTCGTAGGGCTGGTGTGGGTTGTTTTCGGCGGCTGTGGAGTTGTTTTCGAAGGTGTCTGGTGGTTTTAAGGGAGGATTGGTAGTTTTCAGCGGGATGTAGGTGGATTGTGAAGGAGGGTGGCGGTTTTCGGCCAAATCTGAGTGGTTTTCGAGGGAGGGTTGGTGTTTCCGGTGGCTGTGAAGTTGTTTTTGAAGGCGTCTGGTGGTTTTAAAGGAGGATTGGTGGTTTTCGGCAAGGTATAGGTGGTTTGTGAGGGAGGGTGGTGGTTTTCGGCCAAATATGAGTGGTTTTCGAGGGAGGGTTGGTGTTTTCGGCGGCTGTGGAGTTGTTTTCGAAGGCGTCTGGTGGTTTTAATGGAGGATCGGTGGTTTTCGGCGAAGTATAGGTGGTTTGTGAGGGAGGGATGGTGGTTTTCGGCCAGATCTGAGTGGTTTTCTAGGGAAGGTCGGTGTATTAGGCCGGCTGTGGGTTGTTTTCGAAGGCAGGCTGGTGGTTTTGAGGGAGGCTGGTGTTTCGGCAGGTGGTGGGGTGGCAGAGAGAGAGAGGGGGGCAGTGGTGGTATGCAGGTTGTGATTATTAATTAAATTATATGCATCATCCCTCACTTTTCATTGTTTAATTACACTTAAGAAATTTTGCCTCAAAAACCGTAAAAGTGACAATGTATCACTTATATCAAAACGGAGGAAGTATATGTTTATTGATGGTAATATTCTATTTTGTTAAATAACTAAATAAATAATAATATAAAAGACTTAGAATTCGGATCAAATAAAAAGATTCTTAAAATGAGAAGGGTGAGAATGACTTCTTTATTCATATATTTTGAAATGAATGTGCATATTTTTATAACTAGATTTGCAATTTTTTTTTATTATGTGCATTTTATTTTTAAAGAGCATATACTTATAGGTCGAAAAGTGAAATATGCATAGTCAGTTTAAAAAATATGTACATCCTGTTCATAAACGATGCACAACAATCTTTGTCATCCTTCTCATTTTGATATTATTCTCATCGCATCCCAAATCAAAGACTTATGCTAGTCTTATTTTTAATAGACAATCACAAAATTTTCGGGATTAACAACTATCTGTTGTTCAGCAGCTTTGTCATGTGTACATGTGCTTTCCAATTCCAACTTGTCGTTATACTTTAGTCTCTATTTGTTTTAATGGAAAATAATTTTCATGGAAAATCACTTTTCAAGGAAAACAAATCATTGAAAAACATAATTTTAAATAAAGTTTTCCTTTGTTCGTTTGATTGGAGGAAAAGTTAGGGAGAATGGTAAAAGAAGTACTCCCTCCGTCCCATGTTAGAGGATACACTTCCTTTATTAGTATGTCCAACATTAGTTGATACACTTCTATAAACGGTATGGAAGTACTATAGAAATATTAGTTTTTTAATATTAATGAGTCCCACATATAATTTCTTTAATAACTCCACCCACCCCAAACCCCTATGATATACCTCACTAAATGTACTTTATGTTTTAAACAAATACCAATAAACAACTACTCTTAATAAAATAAATTAGTCAAATAACAATCTTAAAACTCTGAACCAGTCAAACTATATCATCAAATATGAGACGGAGGGAGTAAAAGAGAAGGACATATGGCAGGAGAGAATAGAGAGGAGTAAAGAGTGGAGAGGAAAATATGACATGATTTTTTTACAGAATGAAATTGATTTTTTCTTTTAAAAACATTGTTCACTTTTAAGAAAATTGTTTCCACCCTTTATCAAAATAAAGAAAGGAAAATAGAAAGACTGAGGAAAATATTTTTCAAGAAAATGGTTTTCCATGAAAAGGGACGGAGCCCTAATGGTGTTTTCTCTTTGCCTTTCTTTTTCAAGAATTTATATAAAATTATGGAAAATTTGTCAGGCATAAGTCACCCTTTGCGTTGACCGCTTTTAACAAGTCTACCTTAATTTATTCTATTAACAAGTCAACCTTACAACAACTCTGCTTTTAACAAGTTTTTTTTACCGATTACTTAGTGTTAACTTGTTAGTTTAAGTCATTTGTCCACGTGTCTTGTTCTCATTAATTTAAAATTTATTATCTAATTTTGTTTTAAAAAACCAATCTTTTTATTTTCATTCATCATCTCTAATTGTCACGTCTCATGATAAAAACTTGTCAAAATATCAAGCTCCTTCATTTCTTCTCCACTTCATCATCTCTTCCTTCATCCTTTCTCTCTCTAATAAAACAAGAATGAAATCAGGCTGTGATTACTGCTGCACAAACGTCGCCGTTTTATACTGTGAACCTGACTCAACAAACCTCTGTTTACTCTGTGACAGAGACATCCACTCTGCTCATTCTCTCTCTCTAAAACACATTAGGGTCCCAAGATTCGGGCTTTCTGACCCGAACCCAGAACCCAAATCCGCCATTGATGGATGTCCAACAACTTCTGTTCTACTACTCTCTGTCCTCCGCCACCACTATTTCCACCACCACCACCGGAAACCTCAGCGAAGACGATCTCCTGATGAATTAAGGAGTAGCCAGTTAGGTTGATGATGTTGATGTTGATGTTGTATGCCCCTTCTTCATCTATCTCGAAAACACCTCGGAAATTTCTTTAGCAAGGGGCATGGTTCTATCAGGATGACTCACTAAAATTTACCTAATTTTCAACACCAATTTAAGCTTCTTATCTCTTTGAATAACACTATCAAATGGGATTTCTTTACTTCTCTTAACAACAACTTTAATTGGAACCATTGGGACATTGGTTTTCTGGGTTTTTCTATTTCTGCCAAACCCAATAGCATCTTGCCCAAAAATCAAAATTTGCCCAAATAAGGATGACTTTATGGAGATATTAAACTGGGGTTTCTGATAAAAGATGGGATTTTTTGGCTTTGAGATTTTGCAGAAAAGAAACAGTGGTATATGATTGAATTGGGTGGTTTTGGGTGAAGCGAGAAATAATTTAGGGTCCATAACGATAATGGCGAATTTGATGAATCAATACATTTAAGCGTATATCAGAATGAAATAGTATATTTTTGAAATATATATTTTAAAAGTTAAAACGTTCAATAATGGAGTGACATGTGTCACTTTAACCTGTTCAAAAGGTTAATAAGAGCTAATAGCCGGTTTTAACTTGTTAAAAGTGGAGTGACTGCAAGTGACTTGTTAATAGAATAAATTAAGGTAGACTTGTTAAAAGCGGTCAACGCAAAGGTTGAGTTATTTATGACAAATTTTCCTAAGATTGTTAGAATTCTTATCTATGATAAATTGTCTCAAACTACTGACAGGGCTAAAGTCGTGTCTTGTGGATATCTAAGTTTTGTTTTGTATTTTCCTCTGGAAACTCCATGATTTATGGCTTTTATGCGGATTTGTTTGTGCTCCTGTCATTATTTAAGTTCGAGGCTTTAGTATTGTGCGTCGCTTCCATTGGCACCTCCTCTTTTATTGTTGTTTCATGTTCTCATTTACATTCTTCCAAGTATGAAACTACAGTCACTCAAAAGATCATTCAAGCACAGAAACTCTTTTGAGTGCATTCCTTTTTAACTGGCAAGAAAGTGAAATTGTAGAATAGTTCTTTGTCTTGCCATATAGTATAACTCCCCTTTTCTTTTTGGTAACCTCTGTTTCCACCCTTTTCATCATCCTTTTCTTGCTGCCTTCACTCTTTCACGGCTGCTCGCTCACTCTTTTGGTAATAATGCAAATCTCCATGTACCACTATCTTAACATCTTTTCCTCTGAATTTGGGGAGAAGCTCCAGAATTCCCAACCCCATGTAATGTTTTACAAGTGCTCTTGCCTTGCTCATTGTTGGCGTTTGGTGTACAACTTCATGTTCTTCCCTTGCTATTTGCAGCGGAGATGATATTGGTTTTGGGTTTGGACTATTAGGTGTTACTTTAAGTTTGTCTATTACTATGTTTTGTGGAGTTGCTAGTGATTCCAGACAACAGAGTTCTAGTTGAAAGAGTTGAGAGAAGATTCTGTTATTGAGCTTTGCGTTGATTTTTGAAGGTTTGGCATTTTAAGGTGGCCAAATGCTTACTACTTTCTCTCTAATGAACGATCTTGCTAGTAGTATTGTGGTGATCTACAGTGGGCAATGTAGTGGCTCAGAGAAGTTACCCATAAATCAAAGTGTGTGGCCCGTATGTCATTTTTATTTTCTGGTGTTGTCTTTGCTAATCTCAATACTTACGAAATTTGGAGTTGCTGGCGCGAGTATTGGCCTGTGGTTTGTTAATGATGTGCGAGCATGACATGTAACATCCCCGGATTGCGTTTTTTTCTCCTGCCAGTTAGAGATGGCAATATCCAATAGATGATCTATCATCCGCTCCACCCGAAAAATTAAAAATGGTGAAAAACAGAGTTAAATGGGTGATGGACGGGTGGCGAGTGAACGAATGACGGGTGATGGATGGATTAGGATGAATAAGTTTCATCCATCACACCACCCATCACCCGTTTATCACCCGCTTCATCACCCTTTTATCACCCGCTTCATCACCCATTTGTTACATTTTCTTAAATATCTATTATTTTATTTACATTAGTATAATTTTTTTCCTTTTGATTATTATCGATATGTTTGCATAAACTTAACTTATCTTAATTTGACATGAAGTTTATATATAAATTGTGATTTTGCAAGTTTGATCTAACTTTTATCGTCTAATTATCATAAATGGATGATTACCCTGTCCACCCGATTCACCCGCGGGTGGTGGATGGATGGATACGGGTGATGCTCTTACCGAGTGACGGATGGATGGATGAGAGTTGGTATAACCGGGTGATGGATGCGACCCAAATCCTACCTGTTGATATCCCTACTGCCAGCACCTATCTGTTGCGCAGTTTGTTATGTTATACTACCTCCTTTCTTAGATATTGCAACCTTTGACATTTACGCTATTCATATACTAGTAGGATTTCCCTTATCATTCCCTCTTTCTCAAAGTGTATGGCCCATTAGAACACGAGCGGGGTCAGGACCACTTTTTACCCAAAAAAATATACTTCTTTTTGACTTTTTTATGGTTTATACATAAGGATAAATATATCTCGATATATGATTAATTATTATTAACTTTCTATTATTTTTACTTGAATAAAATTAGAGATATTAGCGTTTAAAGTAGTGCATTGGGAGGCGTAAAACTCTCCATGTTGCAATACATATGTTTTCTAATTCCAATTTGCTGTATATAATGGTGTGTTCTCTTTGCCTTTATTTTTCATGAATTTGTATAAAATTATCAGAATTCTTATATATAATAAATTGTCTCAACCTATTATTAAACTTTTTTTTATACTGTGTTGGAACTTATTTGCACCGGAGAAATTAACATACTTGAGAAGGAAAGGAGAGAAAGTAAGGCCTTATTATCTTGCCGTTAAAAGAGCCAACAAATTTCAGAGCTACTGGCCCATGATGCAAAAGATCTCTATCTAGCTATAGGGTAATTTTTTCTTTTTGCACATGGCCATTTTCTAAAATGTTCAAATCACACGCTCTTTGTATGATTCCCAAAAACGCACGAGTAGAATACCCGTCTCATTTCCAACCAATAAGTCTCTTCACCACTATTTACAAAAATAATTGCAAAATCTTGCTAAATAGACTACGCCCGATCTTAGACAAATTATCAACCCATTTCAAAGCGCATTTGTGCCTGGTCGTGAAATTCATGATAGCATTCTCATTGCCCAAGAAATTTTGAACTTCTTTTTACAAATCTAAAATTTAGACATGCTGGTTAGCTATAAAACAGTATATGGAAAAAGTATGTGACCGTATCGAATGGGATTTCCTATTCAAAAGCATGTCATTACTCGGTTTCAATGAACTATGAATAAACGAGATCAAATTCCGCGTCACTTTGGTTTCCTACTCTGTCAAGATCAATCAACAACTCCATCTCCGACATTTTCGATCCATTCCGAGGACTAAGACAGGGGGATCCTCTATCTGTTCATTATCTGTATAGAAATTCTCGCCAGAGAACTCTCTTTTGTCGCTTCATCGGCCAAATCAAGTATAGGCTTTAAGCTATGTTCGACTTCACAAAAAATTCTTGGACTTTTTTTCACTGATGAATGTTTACTCTTCTACAAGGCTACTTCATCCGCCAGTCGGAACCTAAAGGATTTACTGAAAAAGTTTTGTAATAGCTCTGGGCAATTAATAAACTATCACAAGTCAGCAATATACTTCTCTGCCAAAAACTCGGCAAAACACCATCTCGTAGAAAACCCTAATAGCAAGCCACTTTATGCTATCCAAACAGTCATTGGGCCGCTATCTAGGACGACATTTCTCCTCCCACGAAAGTATTAAGGCAAACTTTAACAGCCTTATTACCAGAACGGACAAGCAGTTAAATTCATGGACAAATTTGGTCCTTTTAATTAGAAGTTGGACGTACAATCCTAAACCAAAGCACACTTGAAGCAATTCCTGTATTTACCATGACCACCTCAAAAATCCCAGCAAGTACCGCTGATAGATTAGGTGGTATTAACCGTAATTCTTCTAGAAACAAAATAACTAGGATAAAAAAGGCCTTCCTCTCGTATCCTGAGACAAAATATGGAGGTCTCGACCATCGGAAAACTAAATACATGAACCAAGGCAAGCTAGCCAATCAAGCCTGGAAAAGTTTAACGAACCCCACTAACAAATGGGCTTCTCTGATGCACAAATACCTTAAAATTTCATATTTTTGCATAGAATTCTAAACTGAGTAACTCCCAATTCGGAAAGTTATTCTCAAAACACAGGAGCTCATTCGAAAATGTATCCACTGAAAAATTGGAACGGTAAATGACATCCTTTTCTAATTGGACAATTGGTGTGCCAACAAAAGCCTGATTGAAATCTTAAATCTTGACTCCTCTACCATAACAAATATTAATCTAAAAGTCAGTGATTTCATTCACCCGAATATGACATGGAACTTTAATACCCTACATGACCTCCTCCAGCCACACCTTGTCTCTTTAATAGAGGGTATTCCCTGCCTTCCACCCCGCAAGATAACCTCTTTCGGAAAATTTACTGTAAAATCTCCCACCTGCCTAGGACACAATCAACATCTTCTCAACATGACAAATGACCTTTTTACAGGATCTAGAGGGCTGATATACCCCGCAAAATGAAAATCTTTATATGGAAACTATTGACTAATTGTCTCCCTAAAAGAAATATCCCAATCCCAAACAACTTGTAATACTTAGAATTTTAATCTTATATTATTATTAAATAATTAAGATTATTAACTTAAACATAACCTTTTATTTTAATAAATAAGTATTAAGTTTTTTTATTAGAATATATTTTATTTCTTAAAGTTATTTTAAGTACTAATTAATTAGAATATTTTCTAAACTTGGAGGTCCATAACAATTCTAAACCCATATCTAAGTGCAAGACCAAACTCAAGCCCAACCCAATACACAAAACCAAAAGGAAGAATAGAAAATCAGAAAAAAAAAAAGAAAGAAAAAGAAAGAAAGAAAAGAAAAGTCAGTCATCTTCTTCCTCCTTCTTCCACCTTCTAATTCCTCTTCTCCTTCACCACTACCATTGGACTATCAAGGAGGCAATGGATAAACTACCAAAAGGCTGCACAACTAGATAAGAATAAACTAAGATTTAACGATAACTTTAACCCAAAATCAGACAAATCAAATGGTAGAGAAACATCATCCTCATCATTATTCCTTCATATTTTTTATCCATTAGAGGAAGATTTCAATTTGCATTTGAACACCTCAAACTCACTATAAATAGGATCAATGTGCAACTCAATTTCCATAAGAAAATTCCCAAACTTTCTTCAATCAAATTCAGTTATTAAAACTGGAATTAAAACTTTTCAAAACTACCCAAAAATCCACCTAAGAACTCGTCGAAAAGCAAAAGCCGCCACCTCTGACCACCCAAAACAACCCCAAAGCACCGCGGCCAGCCACACTCACCCACTCTTCCTTCCGCCCTCACGCACGCAACAACCACAACAGCCACACTCACCCACTCTTCCTCTTATCTTCGCAGACCACCGCGAAACCACCGCTCACACCACTAACAGCTCCGCGTGCCGTCGCCCACAACCTCCAGCCTGACCGACACCCTACACCACCGTGACCGCAGCCCACAACATGCATCACCACTGTCGCCGGCCCTGCTTCCCTCTTGCTCTTGAAGAAGCAAACTTAAATCTGTTTTGAATTTCCCTCCTTGTTAGCAATTAAAAGTCAATTCAACTCTCCCTTTGACTCTCATTTAATCATTAAGGTAAATAAACCATTATAAAATTTTATTTAATTCATTCAAATTATAATTTTAAAGTTTTAAGTCCCTTAATATTATTATTAACTTTCTTACTCATATTACTCATATTCCTATTATTATCATTATTGTTGTGAATATTAATTATTATTATTATTATTATTATTATTATTATTATTATTATTAAGCATGAGCTATTAAATATATTATTCATTTATATTTCTTAAAAGTATTTTATAATTTAATATAAACCTTGCTAGATGCCAAATAATTTTTATAAGTTTATTATATTAGTATTTAAACACTTTATCATACGTTTTTAAATAATTTAAAGATCTCTAACTTAATTATATAACTTTGTATTTTAAAGAGAAAACCGCCCTCGGAGCTCAGAAGGAACTGATATCCAAGACTAAGGATTATTATTCTACAAATCAAGGTAACAACTACTGCTAGTACCCGCAATTCCCTTGAAAATATAATAAATGAGTTATAATGACGTAATGAATGATTTATGATTTTTTCCTTGAATTGCGGGGTTATTAAAGCATGATTTATCATTCATGAGAATTCTATGAAATATTTTTGAATGAATGAAGTATGGATTCTATACCTAATGAGGTAGAAATGAATGACTGAATGCATGAGAATACTGTATACTGCCTGTATAATTTAAAAGAAATGAAACATGATAATTTCAAGTGAAAGAACTGGTCTGTTAGCTGTATATATCCTGAATGATGGTCGTGCACGTACCTAGTTGTAACCTGTATCCTGGGGCACTGGCCCGCTAATGTTATTCCTGATGAGCACTGACTCTTTTCCTAGGGCACATGCCTATTGTGGGAGACGTCCCACCCCTGAAATACAGTCCAACAACCAGTATAAACCTGATTAAAAAGGAATTATGGATTATTATGGATCATACTGTAATCATAAATGTTTTAATTATTCTCTCTCTCCCTGTTTTGTAAATAAAATGAATTGAAATGAATTTACGCTGCTAGAGTAGTTTGTTACTGAGTCTGCCGCTCATACGTTTTTATATTTATGTTTTAAGTACAGTTGTGGAAGACGATAACGAGTAGTAGCGAGGAATCATTTTTATAAGTTTTAGTAGTTATTACCACTTATCCTATGTTACTTCGTTTATCACTTAATTAAGTTAATGTTAAAGTTTAATATATGAAAGTTGCCTTGAATTTTCCTAACGGAGAATACGACAGTAATACCTCGACCTAATAGAGTTTTTCGCTACTATTAGTAGCTTAATCAGGTAGTTAGACATCGGGGCCTTACACAAATGCCTATCTGTTTATCCAAATGAAGATCAATCATTTTTTCTAAATTGTCCACACATTGCTACTTTTTGGACAAACCAGACTACAAAAAGCTTCTGGCCCTACTCAATTAATGCTTACGACACCCCCTCTCTAATTAGCAAGGTAGAAACCCTGTTAAGTTGCAAAACTTCTTCTCTTTATTTGGAGTATATGGAAAGAAACACCATCATTTTCAAAAACGAGACTTGACAATCAAACCGCGTACTGTATCAAGAAAAACACATGTATATGGAATGACACTTTCGCCATCACATCGACTCTTACTCAAAAACCTTCCACCCACATCCAACCCAATATCCAAGCACCATCCATGAGCGTTGGACTCTTCCACACTAAAATCTCGTCAAATTAAATTTTGAAAGATCTGCAACTCAAAACTCAGCAGCGGCTGAAATTATGCTAAAAGACTCTGCAGGCCAGATTCTACATGCACAGTCCTACAATTTGGCGAAAATATTTTTCTTTATAGATGAAAGCCCGCCCACTGAAATGGCCTTATTCAAGCCAAGAATATGAAGATCCCTGACTTAGTCATTGAAGGAGACAACTTACCAGTGATAACCAACTTGAAAGAAGATTGCAACACTCCCTGGTGTATCCAGAATCTCATTAACGACATCAAGCAGAATCTTTCCTTGTTCAAATAAACAACAATTACACATATTTTTCATGAATCTAACACAATGGTCGACTATCTTTCCAAGAAAGGGCATCATATAACTCAAAAAACTCAGGAGTTTGATGTCCAAACAAATGAAACTTTGTATAACTTTTCTCTTTTAGATAACTTATGTTTTACTCTTGAGAGAAAGGGTTACCTAACACTTTTCCTGTACCTTATTAAAAAAAAGATAAGAAGCACTAAGATATAAATAAAAAAAAGAATCGGATATTATTGCTTACTCAACTAAACTTATTTATACCAAACAGAAATGCGCTTGAACTAAACTTATTTATATTGAACTAAATTTATCTTTATTAAATTGAACTTATTTGTACAAATTATTATTGTTTTAAGGTGAAGTGAATAGGGCCTTATTGTTAAGGAAATAACCATTCCGCTATTCATATGAAGAAGCCAGGTAATAACGCGTCTTTTGTTAATTGAACATATAAAATTTGGGGTTTGAAGTTTTACAGTCTGGACTATTTTAATTTATTATATTGTTATAAATTAATTAAAGTAATGATATTTAATTGTTTTCGTGTCTTTTAAATGGTTATTTGATTGAATTTTGTTGTATGAACTTAAATAGAGTTTATAAAGGTTTATAATAAAATGTAAATGCTGCACATATTTTATTATGGGGATTTTAATTAGTTAAAGATTTTAAATTATGTTATGTTAATTGTTTCAGAAGCTTAATTCATTAAGGGTTGTCAACGTTGTTGGTAGCTCCTATCCGTGGGATTATTACTTTGAGAGGTACGTATACATAATGCCTTGATATGTATTTGAATTTATGTGAGATTGTATGAACTTGGTTTTGAGAACTTAAATTAAAAAACCATGAGTACTTTGGTGATGTTAGGAACTATGAATTGTTTGTATGAAATCATGTTGATCTCTTTCTTCGGTTAAAGAGTTGTTGTTTATTGGATCTACTGATCATTGAGATTGAATATTGGTATTTTGGATATACGAATCAATTGAAATTGGTATTTTCATATTGGGGGACCATGAAGTCGAGTTGAAATGACAGCCCCTGTAGGATAGATCCCCTACTTGTATTTGGTGTCCGAGGATGAATCATTTATGGTTACCAACTCGGGGGCGTGTACACATAATATTTGGTTACAATTAGCCCGGAGCTAGGTATGTATTCCATGTAACACAAGGTGATGAGATCTGGGTCGATCAACCCAATATATCACGACCTTACAGTCAGAATTGCTTAATTAGGGGAATTATTGTTGGTATTTTTTATTGTCAACGTTGCTTGGTATATATGGTTTGAGGATAATTTATGATGAGTTTTGATTCATGATATATGTATTGTTATGTTACTTGTATGTCAAATACTATGGTATGTACACAACATAGCTGATACATATTCCTTTTTTTGTCTTTTATTTTGACCATTAATTGCTTCTTTCTATGATGGTCATGTGATGAGACATTTGGAATCCGTCCATATTGTTGAGCAGCCAGGATATCATAGGGGGTTGAATCATAGGTGACCGTTCGTGGAATCTAGTATTCATTAGGGAATTCGAGAAGAGAATAATAAAACATTCCTACGATGAAATAATATTTTATTTTGCATGTGGATTTGGATATTATTATTAAGAGGCCATGTGGATGGCTCTCTCTCATACGCTAAGTATTTTAATTTGTTTTTAGGGTTGACTATGTTTTAAATTTTGCTACGATTGACTAAGAATGATTAAGTTTAGATAAGTTTGACTATATTGACTTTTGTTGGCTAAGTTAAGAAGTTGACTTTTAATTTATACGTTAGACTTATTTAGTTTGAATTTGAGAAAGTTTGGTTTTAACTAAGATCACGATCGTATTCTTTAAAATTTTGAGTTTGATTAATAGAAATCTAGAAAATGGTAAAGGACTTTATTTATTTAGTGAATACTATGCTATGCTATCTCTTTGGTAACACTTCTGATTTGTGCTTGCGGAAAGTCGAGGTCTCACGCTTATAGATGACACGCGTCTCTAATATACTTGATTTGTGAACATGTCCTTATTTTAAAGATTCACTAGTTAGCGACTTCATATCCCTTCGGACAGAGTAAACTAGCCATATATGCGCGCAATGCGTGCCTCGTACAAAAGAAATATGTAAGGTTTTGGGAGAAACTACCTTGTAATTTCTCTAGTAAAGTGTATACATATTTTTCATAGTTTTAAAAATAATCGTTAAGTTTTAGTTATTTTGTTTTTTTAGAGGGTGTAATTGTAATCTCAAAAGAGTTTAAATAGGAAAACAATTTTTAAAAATATAATAAATATTAGAGAATAGATTAGCGATAGTGATTTAAAAACAATAGGCCAAAAAAGATGAAAAATCTTACAAAAAATTAATGGAAGATGTCATTAATTAGCATCATCACTCATGAGTAACATCCCT
This sequence comes from Patellifolia procumbens, assembly GCA_947645195.1. Taxonomy (NCBI): domain Eukaryota; kingdom Viridiplantae; phylum Streptophyta; class Magnoliopsida; order Caryophyllales; family Amaranthaceae; genus Patellifolia; species Patellifolia procumbens. Next base: position 12,619,674 of record CANSGD010000787.1, read on the forward strand.
CTTTCTCTACCACTTTGTCACTCATCCTAAAATACTGTATCATGTTTCATGATTAATTTGATCAAATGCACCTTTACTCATGAGCAATCAATTACTCATGTATTACTAAATAAAAAAAAATCAAAAGTATATAAAAATATAGCAAAGTGGGTGTCTATTTATAAATCTCAAGAAAATATAACCATTGATATTTTTAAAAAAAAATTAACTTTGTAGATTTTTAGATATCCTAGCTTTGAAATTTTAAACAATTTTTGCTAAAATTCTAATGGCTAAGTTTGGAATTAAAACTTAATTACTTAATGACTTCCTTGATTTATTTTATTTATTTTTTCTTTTATTAATTTCAGTGTGCACCCCCCTTCCCTTATAGTATAGAGATTCACGAGTAATTTCTCATTGATAAAGGGACATTCTATTGCTCTACGACCCTTACCCCTTGAGAGAAGTTGTAACATCCCGTCTTTTAACAACAATAAAATAAAGATAAAATGAAATAAAAGAAAATAAAACTAATAATTAAAGAGATCAGTGGCAGCGGAAATACCACTGAGACGGTAATGCTACTCTAAAGAGTAAATAAACTATATTATAAATAAACAATCCCAAACGTTAAACATCCTCAAAATAAATAAGGAGATGAGGTCCCATACCCTCAACCCATAAATAGTACTAAAACTCAAAACATCCAAACCCTTATTTAAAAATAAACTAAAAATCCATAGAGAAATAATCCATAAAGTCCAATAAAAGCTACTTAAAACCGCCTAAAGAAGGGGTCTTAATGCTACATCAAAGTACTCATTGACAATCACTATGACCATATCCTTGCTCACAAGGTCATGTCTCACAACCCCTGTCCAAATTGTAACAATCCTAAACTTTCACATCTGCAAAGATATACAACAAAAGTCCACAATAAGTGGGGAGTAACTAACAGCTCTCCCAGTCCAATCAGGATTCAATTAACAATTAAGTATGAAGAATAAAGTCAGGCACGCGAAATAATCATACAAAGACATATCAAAATCATAAAGCATGCAGAGTAAGAATAACAACTCAAGTTAACAATATAAATAACATCAATGATCATTCAAGGTAAAGAAGGAAAAAGTTCCATAAATAGATCGTCAAAAGAAATAAGAGGCTTCAAACTTTAATAAGTGAAATAAGTAAATAAACGAATAAATAATTTAAATGAGTGAGATGAACGCTAGTGACCCGCAACCCACTTCCTAAGAGTATGTCAGATCGCAACCTCCAGAACGGCCTATGGGTTGCTTTCCCTACCGTCTGTGTCTAAGAATGGCCAAACTCCCGATGCGGGACAATACACGCAGTATTTCCCGACCTCTCGGACGATAACATATCCTAAGTTTCTCCAATGTAGGGTAGCATAGCACCCTGCTCAGTGCCCCCTCACCTCTCGGAGTGCATGTTCAGTATCATTGGGATAAAATAATCCCTTAGACTACTCAACTCAAAGTAAAACAATTAAAACCAATAAGTTCTTCAAATTTAAACACTCGTCAAAACATCAAATATTTGTCAAATGTTCTTCAAATCATCAAATATTCTTCAAATCAAATAATTATGATTCTTCTAATAGAAATCATAATTCTTCAAAAAGAATTAATTAACTTCATGGAAAATAATTCCAGCAATATTAAAATAATAAAATAGCCAACAAAACATCTAAATTCATGCTAAAACCATATTCCAATCACTACAATAATTTCATCAATACTTAAGGTTCAAACAATGAATCGAAAATGACAATATCTAAACTAAAATAATTCCAGCATTAATAAAATTAATAAAACATGAATTAAACGTACTAATCAATGAAATAAATAAAGAGTAACAACCCTTAACGTGATACTAATCAATACTAACAATACTAACATCATAGATAATGATTTAACGTACTCTAACACATATCAAAGCGATGGAAACTAACCCTAACATGAATTCTAATAACTATAACATTAAAATCATAGATCTAATAATCAAAACACATCCTAACATGATTCTAACATAATTAAATAATTAATTAAATACTAAAGTACTAGAAGGGATGTTAGTTATCTCGATCTTAGATGGAAAATTAATACTATAATAGCAAAGAAAGAAGAGAAGAACATTGCCCCCAAAAATTCCAAGAAACCGAAATTACTCGTCTGTTGAAATGAAAACTGCAGCCACGTCCTTCCTCTTCTTCAAAAACAAATTATATCACGAGCAAGATCGTTCTGAGTAGATGAATTTTGACTACTCACACGTCCAATTCCGATAAGAAACGAATGAGATGTAGGGTAAACAAGTTAGGTGTGTCCAAATGGACGAAAATGGGAGAAGGGGGGATATAGTGGCGTGTGGAGTAAACCCTAGGGGGAAAATGGCTGGCTTTCCTTCCCTTGGACAGCAATATCAATTATCTAGGTTAGGATATAAGATGCTAAAATAGAGTCGGAGAATAAGGGTTGATTGGTTTGCAAAAGGGAAGGGATTTTGGCTACCAAAAATAACAAGATGCTCAATTAGATTCAAAATAACCCCCCCTCCCCCCCTTTTCCTCTCTAAAACCGGCCACCCTAGACCCTAAAAACAAGTGGGTCGGCCCACTTAAGTGGTAAAGATTAAATTCTACGAGTTTGATCCAAAAACAATAAACAAAGTTCACAACATGAATAAATAAATAAATATAAACTATTAGCTCTACTAAAACATAAATAATAATAATAATAATAATAATAATAATAATAATAATAATAATAATAATAATAATAATAATAATAATAAGGGAAATTCCCAATGGTGGCCCTTAGGTCTTAGGAATTCTCAGTGGTGGAAATTTCTAAATAACTTTCCCATTGGTAGCCTCACTTTACAAATTATTTCCAAATATATTCTTAATAAAGAATATTCCGTTAATAATAAAACATATTCCATTAGTTAACCATTAAGACGGTCTTTTGGGTCGTTTTTTGCCAATTTTGACATCAAAATCGAACGTTGAGGGCTAAAACTAACCTCCTAAACTTAACTTTAAGAATCAATTTTGAGGTCGAAATTGAAAAAAAACAATCCTAAGTTTCTCGTTTTATGTGCGAATGTCCGCTTTAACGTTTCACTAGTGGAATATGCTTTATTTTTAACGAATATTTTTCGATAAGGTTATGCTTGGGAATAATTTGTGAAGCAGGGTACCAATGGGAAAGTTTTTTAAAAATTTCCACCACTAGGAATTTCTAATACCTAAGGGCCACCATTGGGAATTTCCCTAATAATAATAATAATACTAACTTTTATAATTATAAACTCAAAAATAAATACACGAGCAATCAATACATTTATACATTTCCAAATAAAACATTTATGCAACAACTTAATTACTTTCAAAACCTTCAAAATAAAACTAAACTATATAAATTGAAATTTCCAAATATAAATATATACCAAAATAGAATAGATATGTATAAATATAACGTATAATTTAATTAAATTAACACCCGAAATCTCGAGGTGTTACAGAAGTATCCTATGGGATTTGCCCACATCTTTTATTGCGCTATTTTTAAATAGACAAGGCAAAGTTAACCCAATCTGAGACCAAAAATCAACCCGAGAGTCGAAAGAACCTGACTCGACCCAAAACACTAATCCTGAAATTGACCCGAACCAATACTGACCGGAATAATATATATCATGTAATCTTAATTTTTTTGAATTTATTGTTATACTCTTTTCAGCTCTAAAATGTCATTCTATTTTTATGGTAAACTGTAAATGTAATACTCGTTGTGTGCCTGAGCACTTAGAACAGTTTCATGTTTTGTTTGTCTCGGGAAAAAAGTATTTTAAAGTTTTGTTTTCAGGTGACAAAACCAAATCACATGATATACGAAGAAAAATGCATTAATAAGAAAATAAGCCGCAAATAAATAGAGTTCTATTGAATAAAACAACACAATGGGAATGAATTTGAGAAGAAAAATAGATTGAAATATAAAAATGTTTTATTTACTTTCTCCGATTTTTATTTGTTGTGACACTTTTTTTTACGAAATTTTAGACAAAATTTGAAGAGGAGATAAATAGAGAGAAAAGAGGGGCCTCATGTGATAGGAGAGATAAAGAGAAAGATATGCTCAGATAGAAAAGTGTCACAAGTAATTTAAAACTTTGTTATATAGAAAGGCGTCACGACTAATAAAAACGGAGAAACTACTTTGGTTCCAGATGTATTAGCCTGCTCAAAGCTCGACCCAATTTAAACCGATCCAACCTGAAACAGCGTACCTGAAACATACCCAAACCCGATCCGGAAAGCAATCTAACCGGATCGATCCGATTACCACATCTATTTTTAGACCAAAGGGTCCTAAATAACTTGCAAGAAACACCCATACATTACTCTTAAAGGTGGAAAGTAGTCTAGGTACGTTGAGTGTAAATCCCCACATACGTGGCAAGCCTTCCGCAATTGCCTCTTAAAAGAGTTAATTCTTTTGATTGTTTACCCTACTAGTTCACCAAACAATGCATAAATGTTTGATATTAGACGTCCAAATAATTTAGGGAGATATTTTGAATCTAGAATTTAATTTTGACCGTTGGCTTTGCAAATATTAAGGTAAAAGAGTCCCTTCGTTTTGGCTTTGCTAGGTGAGTTATGATTATGATTGAACTCTAAACCCTATACATTAAGACACCTATCTACTACTCATTGAGTAATACTCATACTTGGTCCCTTTCAAATTACCACGTGGAGACATCAAAAGCCATCAATATAGCTCCCTCTCTTGGATATTTTTCTCATTCTTTCATCCTTCAACTTCCTATATAACTATAGTTCTCCATACTTACATGCATTATGCATATATTCTTGTTCTATTTTATTCTTTCAAAGAAATAAAAGACTGAAGATTTAATCTATTGTTGCGTACGTGAAGCTTGTCCAACGATAATGGCCATAGGGAAGAAGTTGTTAGAGCCATGGATGGAGGTCCTGCCAGCCCGCGTCGTCTTCCCACTCAAAACTTATAAGGCTCCTAAGTTGGAGACCATTGAAGAGGAAAAAGAGGAGAAATGTGAAGATGATGATAATGGATGCAAGATATATGCATTGTCATTTTCACATGAGTGTTTTTCTACGCCATTGTTTCTTAGAGGAAGGTGATCTTTTTAGAGTAATGGAATATAATTAGTGTTATGTCTTACATCAAGCCAATGGAAGTCTTATTATGTAATCATATCCCTTTTCATCATCTAAACTTTTGGAGTTGTAAGATCAAGTAAAGCAGCAACAACTTAAAAGTCATTTTTAACTAATGAATGCAAACACTTTCATGTGGCTTTAACACTTATATATACACTGTATACACTGTTAAGAATAGACAGAAGGGATATTATATTGTGGTTCTAATTAATGATAATTACATTACTTATATAGAGAACATAACATAAACTTAACATAATAAATTTAACTTAATGGGCATTGCTCGTAGATATAGACCTACGGTCCAATATCTTCTAACACCCCCGCAATCATAACGGCAGTAAAACGAACGTTAAGATTGGAAAATAATAAAAAAAAACACCAATAAAAATAAAACCGAACTCAAATTCTTCAAATCTTCAATTCTTCAATGAACAAACCTCGTCTCAAGGTACAAGGAGAATCCATAAATCCATGTCTCACGACACACGGAGAACCGTTTCAAATAAAATCCCTGTCTCATGACACACGGAGAGCCGAAACATGTCTCACAATTTGTTTTGAAACAGATCTGAAATCGAGAACAAAGAACCAATTTTTGTGAAATTTTCGATGGAATGAACATCATCACATAAACAAAAGAACAAATTTTCGATGGAATGAACATCATCGACAATTTGAAGAAACTGATCTGTTTTAAACTAGATCTGAACAGAATACCGAACCAAGCAAACAATACATGAAACCAACATCAAACTGCTGCCATCAATTGCACTATTCCGTACTTTTTTTAATTTGTCACATATACTAAAAAAAAAAGGGATGATAATCATGAGATGCAATAGACTTGGGTGAATTGTTGTCTTTAGACATAGTAGAGATGAAGTAGTCAAATTGAATTATAACACTCAGTCAGAGGCGGATCTAGCACATAACACTGGTGCACGTGCACCAGGGAAATTTTTCTTAAAAAAAATCCTGCACTCACACTAACTTCTCTGCCGAGAATCGAACTCGAGACCTCTTGCACCCAAAGCAAGAATCATACCACTAGACCAGACGCCCTTTGATGCTAATAGCTTATACAATAAGTTAAATATATACATCAGTTGTGTGTTGGCGAAAACGAACCTCTAAACCCTTTCTTCAACCTAAAAGCCGTTCTTCACTAACAAAACCTATCTGCCATTTTTCTCTCTGTAAGGTTTGGTTTCCGGATTACAGTTCATAGGAAGGTGAAGACTCCTGCCGATTAGTTCCCGGTTGCCGGAAGGAGGCTCTTCCGATAATACTTGAAGAAGCGACGGATTATATTCCGGCGCTTGATTTACAAACTACCTGTTAACTTATCATTTAAGCATGAAATTATTAACAGCAGCAAGCAATACAAAGTTTCAGAACTTTTGCTATCCACTCTGTCGCACCAGATTTTATCACTTTTTAGTAATGGCGCCGGAGATGGTGAGATTCTGCCGGAAATTATATGATGGCGCTTGAGATGCAAATTCCCACATGAAAGAGATTCTGTTGCCGGAAATGGTTCAGGTTAGTTTGGTTGTTTTTATTATTATTGGTATTGTTATTTTTATCTTTATGTATAAAAATCTTTGATTTTATGTAGATTAGTGGATGCTATTTTTAAATAAAGAGAAAGGAAGTTTTGGCTTCCCCACCCACGTGGAATTGGAAATTACATATACATTTGTTTGTTTTTTCTTCCTTTTTGACGTGGAAAGCATTTGGAGGTAAATAATCTAACATCACATCCTCAAATGTGAAATTATTTTTAGCTCTAAATTAGTCAAAATTAGGGTATAGATAGAACTCTTAATAGGTCTAAATTATTTAAAACTATTGCTAATAGTGGTGGATTAGAGTTCGAATTTGTTTAAATCTATTTACAGTGTAAGGTTTAATTTCATTTTTCTTTGAATTGATTAATTGAAAAACAAAATGCAATTGCAACTTGTTATGGATGTTAATTTTCAGATTTTATAATTGAGATTGTTCTTCTTACCTTGTAATGATTGTTATTATTTTTCTTTAAGCTAGTATATATTGTGTAATTTATTTATGCTTCTAGAACTTCTAAAATTCTTTACATGTCTAATTGCCTTTGGGCTTTGCTGATAGGATCTAAGAAGTTAGGATGAAAGGAAGTAGGGAATTCAAGATTTATTTAGTTATAATATGAATTCATTATTATTATAATTACTTTTGGAATGAAACGTGTTAGAGAGCACTTTTGATAAAAAAAAAATTTGATTTCAATATATGAACGCCAATTGGTGGTGAACCACCATCCGAAAAATCCTGCATCCGCCTCTGCACTCAGTAACGAAGCAAGAAGGAAAAGGGAGTACGACAAAAGTAGACAAAGTATTTTGAGATGTAAGGAAGGTGTTTTTCAATTCACGAAATACACAGCGGAAACAGCAAGTCGGCTGGTGGGGGTATTTAAAAGGAAAAACATCCTCCCACCAGTGGAGGGAATTTTTTTTTAAGGAACCCCAAGAACTTAACCTGCTCTTGATACCATGTTAAGAATAGAGAGAGGGATATTATATTATTGTGTTTCTGATTAATGACAATTACATTATTTAGAGAATATAACATAAACTTAACCTAATAAATGTAATCTAATGGGCCTTGCCCATAGATATAGACTGACGATCCAATATCCTCTAACAACATTGTTTTATAGGTAAACTAAACATATGTTGATGGTTCTCAACTCCCCCTCACAGGCTCACACAAACCCGTGTCGTCTAAAATGTATTGAAGGGGCTACGTTATATATTAAAATTAGTCTGATGTATAATAATTTTAGATATAAAAATGCACGGAAACTCTATAGGTTGACCTCATTGTAATATTTTTTCATATAAATCTCGAAAAAATACGGCCGTCGGTATCTTTATTTTTTTATTTTATTTTAGGAGAAAATAGTCGTTAGATGATTCAGACGACATTAATTTTCTCTCTCTTAATGAGCCAACACAAGCTAAGCTACAATTTTTTTGGCCTTTTCACTGATCAAAACAGTGCCATTTTATCTGTTTCAAGCTCCGAACGCGACGTTTTCAACGAAATTTTCCTCCTTTTCCTCTACACAACTGTTTGTCCAAAGAGGTCATAAGATGACCTATTTTCATAAATGCATAAACAACCTATTGTTGGATAATTGTTAATAAGGTTTTATAAAATTTACTACATGAACTTTAGCAAAAGAACATTGTTAATAGTGCTCTAAATAGCAAAATATTGTGTTCCACCACGTGGAAAAAACGATGCCATAAGATCAATATTGATTTTTACAAAAAAAGAGCATCTATGTATGAGATTAGGAAGATGTAAAAAAATGATTGTTTGGTATGTTACCACCTTGACTTATCACTTTTTCAAAATTATCACTTTAATGTTTTGATTTAGCTTACCACCTAAACGTTCTTAATTTTTTATAAGTATTCATTTGTTGACAATAAATCCCAAATTTCTCTGTTTGTAGGCCCCACGTATTAACTGATTCATCTCCTTTCCTCCATACCCTTTCATTTCTTCCATCCCCCTCTCCGACCTTCACTATCTCTCCCCCTTTTTTCTTCTCGTTCATCACTGCATTTAATTTCCTACTGGGGTTTCCTCTCTCTCTCTCACCCTCATCAATTTTCAGACAAAGACTTTTTTTCTATCTCAGTCGTGAATCATATATGTAAGGCTCATAATTTCGCACACAAGCAACCATAAACGAAGCAAATTTGTGTACCTAGAAAGTGATAGTAGAGATGACAATGGGGCGGATCTGGACCGCATCCTATTGGATCCAGATCAAGATTCCACTCAGATCCATCGCTTTAAAGAAAGGACTAAGGACCCAGATCCAAATCTGCAGATCCAACGAGTCTTTGACGTATGTTGAACAGATCCACTCTTTTATTATTTTAAAAAGTTACGTTTTAGACATTATTTGTACATTTTACACAAAAAAAAAAATATATACATTATTTATATTCACTATATGAATGTTTGGGACTTGGGAGTTACGACTTTATTGAAATTGTTACTTATTTATTGTTTAGTGGTTTACTTAATATTTGTTCTCAAAGTTATACATTACAATAAGATTATTACATTATTATCTTATATACATACTAGTTATCATTATATATTTTGTACAAATTTTAAAAACGGATCTCCGGTCCGAATCTCGATCTTAAGTGCAAGATCCGAATTCATTTTCAAAACAAGGACCTGAATCTAGATTATGTAAAATGGATCTGGATCCACGGATCTAGACCGGGTTAAAGATCCATTGTCATTCAATCCCTAAGTGAAAGTGGTGCCATGAAACGACGAATTAAGCTAAGCAACATATTAGTTTTGAATTAGTATGCACAATTTAATATTCACATGTCAATTATTCAATTACTTGAAATTAGGGTTTATCGGTGAGCATGTGAAATAATTTTTTTAAATTGGTGTTGCATCTGTTGTTTAGTGGACTAAAAACTATTGTTGCTTTTTTTATTGTTTAATTAGTTCATGTTGCTTGATTCTTGGCAAAAGCCTCTTTCTTAGCCGAATTTTTAATGTTGATTAATGGGTTAATTAGGCTAATGAAAGGGTTTGGCGGAAACAAATGAATACGGTAATATGTGGAGCCTAAAAACAGAGCAATTTGGTATCTTCCGTTAACAGGTGAAAACTTTTATAAAATTTGGAATGCTTTGGCGATAAGTCAAAAAAATAAAGGAAGTAATTTTTTTTTGAAGGAAGCCTCATGAAGGCTAGTTTGTTAAATCAACATGAGCAAGTTCAACTACATCAATAGCCCAAATTCATTGCCCCATCTCCAAGGGTTGAAGATGACATCAGACATGGGCTACCTTATTTCCGTCTCTCCTGACAAAACACCTAGACACACTTTGAAAACGAGAAACTAAAGCTAAAATATTGTCAATGATTAAATGAAAACTACTACGACCTATAGATTTCTTATTCAAAGCTTCGATCACCGCAAGGCAATCACTCTCCACCTCAATCTCCTTGTATCCCATTCAAAGAGTTTCTTACATACCCCAAAGCATAGCTTTTGCTTCAGCACACCTTACCACCCAACTTTCTATCATTTGCCACACACCACACCCAATCACCTCCCTATTCGCCTACGGAAGGACCAACCCAGCCTTGTGCTCCTTACGCCAACAATACCCGCATTAGTATTCAACTTCAAACGCTCAACACTCGATCTTACCCAACCCGAGATCACTCGATCTACTCTGGCATTCATCCTCTTGGAATCAGCACCCCCATTAAAACACTCGATATAAGATTTCCTTGCCAACTTACACACGTCCTTCGCCTCCTTTATCTCCCCTTCCATCACGTGCTTGTTACACGCACCCCACACAGGCCAAACATACACCAACTGTAATTCCCACTGCCCAATGTCCAACTCGATCGACAAAACTCCCACCAATCAACCACGTTAGTTGTTAGCCTTGCCGCAATCGAGGCAAACTTGCTTTCCTCCCAGATTTTCGCTGCCAAGCTACAATTCTTCAGGGCATGGATCATCGCTTCCTCCTCCCTATCATAAGTGTCACAAACACTAACTAGGTTTGCGATACGCTTGCTCAACCCAAGCTTCAGAAGCGCATTACTATATGTCGTCCACGCAAAAAATCTTCACACGAGATAAGATAGAGGCGCTCCAAATGAATTTCCAAAAATGCTTCATACTAGACCTCGACACCTCAAGCAAGCTGCTCTCGTCATAAAAATTGTGTCTACAGGCTGAACGAACCGAATATTGGACATCTTTCTCCAAATCCCAGTAAATATCATCAGGGGGTAAATGATTGCTCAATGGAATGTCCAATATTCTTTCTTGCTCAAATGAGAGAAATAAATGGGAAACTAGAGAAGTTTTCCAAGTACTAGTAATAGGATGGATACGGGTACCAACATCCAAGCCTTCATTAGCTGCGCCCATTGGGGACAAGACTATCCTTGTTTGCATTCCCGGAATCCAACCATCCTTCCACACATTTATGCTATCTCTGATGTGTTTTCCTTAGTTGAATTACTCCTTCTTGAATTAGGGTTTTGCGTATAGGTTTATTTAATTAAGTGAAAGGGTTTTTCCTATTTTAGGCTTTGTTTAATTAAGTTTCTTTATTTTATTTATTTAGTTTATTTCCTTAATTTAGGCATGTGATTAGTTGAGATTAGTCCTATGGCATTAGATAAGATTAGGTTGTGATTAGTTTATTTAAAAAGATAAGATTAGTTTTAAAAGATAAGATTAGAATTTCTTAAAGATATGAGTTAGGGGATTGTCCTAACCATATCAGGATTTGCTTGTCTTTATCTTGTTTGTTTAGGATTAGGATTAGGCGTGCATTAGGAGTGTCTTCTCTATTTATATGGTTGTTTTACATCAATAAATCTCGAGTTTAGAAGTTTATTATTTTTGCGAGTTTATACTCGTGAATTTAGGTTGAATACCTTTGCTTGTTAGCATTAAAGAAAGACTGAGATCGATCTTCTACCCCTTTGGACCGAGATTCAAAGGTTACTATCCCTATCATTGATTAGTTTCGTTTACTCCATTAAAATTACACACCCGATCAACCATTTTTTTAAAATTAAAACTTCACTTAAAATTGTCCCACTAAACCCTAAAACTTTCTTCCACCCTCAAGAACCCTAAAGTAGTAACCTTTGAATCGAAATTCATATAAATTGGTGTTGCCCACAAGCCAGTGAACCCCCTTTCGAAGAAGCCACCTCGCCTCCCATATCCCTCGCCATGTATAGCTCGGTTGGAAACCAAGATGAGCCTCCATAAAGGAAGAATGGCGAAAGTACCTTGCTTTTAAAATCCTATATAGCAAACTCTCCTTATTGGTCGCCAAACGCCAAGCTTCCTTACCAAGTAAAGCCCAGTTGAAGAGTTTGAAATCACGAAAACCCAAGCCCCACAACGCCTTTGGCCTACACAATTTCTTCCAAGCAACCCTATGGATCTTTCTCTCCTCCCTCTTTTGACCCCACCAAAATTGAGCAACCAAAGATCTACTCTCATCACAAAACGAAGATGGAAATTTAAAGACACTCATAACTTAGGTATTTGAAATTAGTATAAAGTCAAGGTGGAAGATACAGATTATCCAACAAAACAAATGACGAATAGTAAAAAATTTCGGTCATCTTGAAAGACCTTGTCATATAAGTCATGATGCACGCCTTAATTGATTTTTTTTGAAAGGTAATAGTTCAAAGGTACTAGAGCAAATAAACAAGATAATGAACTTTGGAAAATAGTGAGTCGTGGTAATTTTAAACCAATAACTTAAAAATGTTAATCACCTCCTCTACATAATCAACCTTAGGTAAGACAAAAAATGCGTTACTTAAAGTAGTTAAAATAGTACAATAGATAATAGGTAATACTTGAATGGATATTCAATTTGCCCATATTACCTATACTATTAGGTAACACTTTTCAATGCCTATGTTAACACTTACTTTAAGTCTACTATGCACTCAATTTAGATGCAATATTCCCTTGTACACATACGTCTAGATTGTTGATAAAGTGGTATATAAATTGTACTCCCTGCGTAACATAATAGTTGCAATAATTTTCTAAAATGGGGGTAACATATTATTTGCAACAATTTTCCATCTTTCTTATTTTGGTAAATTTTATCAAATGAAATGATGATATGTTTTTTGGTCCCCATCCACCTTTTTACTCTTTTTTTGTTGTTTCTTTCTTTTCCTCTTTTTCTCTCTTTAATCCACGTGATTTCACTCTCTTACTTTTATTAATCACCCTCCCTTATCTATACTTAACATATTCTACCTAGGAATTCCCCTAGTTCAATTGTTACAATTATTATGTTACGGATGGAGTACTAGTTTAAGGTAAAAAGTGAACAATAATTGCACAAATACAAGTCTTCAACATTTAGCTTCACTTGAATGTAAAAGGCCTGTCCTCTGCCTCTACGAGGTGCTCGATAATAATTTATTTAGAGTATACCATTTTTATCAAAACCATTAACTAAACTGGACTTGGAGTATGGAATGCAAAACATCTAATGAAATCTTCCTTCTACATTCGAAAAGTCAAAAATCAAATCCCATTTCCAAAAGAGAAAAAGGAGAGGGAGACAATAATTGAAGAAGAAAAAATGATGGAAAAATCTCATGAAATTGAAAGTTTAGAGTTGATTCTCGATTTCTTTATCTTAGGAACGATCAGAAATTGATTTTCATATACAAATGTTGTTTAATGGAGGAAAAAGAAAATTAGAGATTAAGCATATAAGAGAGAGAGAGATATGAAAGAGGACAATGAGAGATGAAGGAGGAGCTCTGCCACTTTAAAGAGTAAGCATGGAAGAAAGAGAAAATGAAGGAGGAAAAATGATAAATAGAGAAGACTCTGAGCAAATACATTTATGGGGCTCCCCATAATTTATCACTCCTCACTTTATTCTTCCACATCATTTTCGACTAACTTTTCAATTTACCCTTCTCATTTCACAATTATATACTTTTATCTATCGGTTCCCCATTTACCTTCGCTTTCCTACCCACTACTAGGGGTATTCATAACCGGGTACCCAGTTTTTTGGGTACCCGAAAAGGCGGGTACCCGCAATTGCGGGTATGCCCATAATAACCGGGTACCTGCATTTCGGGTACCCAATTTTCCCGGGTCGGGTCATTGGGTACCCGGGTAATAGTATTGAAATTGGCTTTTTAAATTCTTGCTTCCATAAATGAAAAGAATTCCTGTCAAAGATAGTATTTCACGCCCAGAAAATGGAAGTACTTATTTGTGTTACACTGTTACTTAGCATCAACATTCAGTAAACACATACCATCCAATAATGCATAATGCTACATTAAAAATATGCTACTATACTTACTCTTCTATATGTGTCCTCTGACATGTTATCAAATGCACTACCACTTAGTTTAAGAACTACATGATAAGGTAAACAAATGCAACAAAGGGGTTAAATTAGGCATAATTATGTTGAAGAGTAGTATGTCAGTATCACACTAGCGTTAGATACCAAAATAAAAGAGTAAAAAAATTTTAAAAAATCAAAAAGCGGGTAATGGGGTACCCGGTTAAGATAAATGTCGGCCCATGACCCGGCCCACTAAATGATAATTTTATCGGGTCGGGTACCCGGCCCACAATATATACTTTTTTGGGATAAATACCCGAATTAATTTACCCGGGTTAGCGGGTCGCCGAGTCGGGTCAAGTGGGGCGGGTTTTTTTGAACACCCCTACCTACTACCATCTATCTTCTACTTTATCCTATGCCACATGTCAACCTACTATTGATTTTTTATTTTAGAAAGGTTCTCTTCACAAGAGGCACCTCCTTAATTGGGGAACCTCCCACACTCATGAGGTTCCTCTTTTGAGGAGAGAGAGTGCAAAAGAGGAGGTAATTTTTTACCAATGCGGATGCTCTAATGAGAGATGAGGAAGCTGCCACATAGGTCGATAGGTAGAGCATTGTGCTTCTGAGAGGGTTTCTCCCTGCCTATTACTATTATATGAAAGGAATATTGCTCCTACGACGAGACCCTGTAGACACCCCATAGTAGACCTGGCAAAGTTAACCCGAACGACCCGACTCGAGACCCGAAATTGACCTGAAATCGATGACCCGAAATCAACCCGAGACCTAAAATGATCCAAACCGAAAATTGACCCGACCTGAAAATTTACCCGACCCGAGACTAACCCGAATAAAATCTATTCATAATTTTTAAATTTCACGTAAATCCTCGACATAATTTCAACTAAAGCCAATATAAAGGTGGTGCTTTGATACCAATTCTCCCCTTAAGCCTAATATGTCCAATTCCTCGACCAACGATCAAGAACTTTGTATCGTTGTTGGGGGCCTAAGGCAACGACCCGAAATTGACCTAACCAGAAACTGAAAGCGACTTACCAACAACCCTACCCGACCCAAAGCTGACATACCCGAAACCCGACCCGAATTGACCCGACCCGGCCCGAAATTAACCCGAAGTCAAGCTAACCCGAAAGTGACCCGACCCGAATTAACCCGACTCGAACGATCCGGTTGCAACCACTTTCAAAGATATATGCGCATATATATTATGTTGTATGTATGGCATGGCATGTGTCACATCAGACAAAATATATAATGCAACCCGAGATCTCGCAAAACGAAAAAGATCCCAAAAGTCCGAAAATCTCAACCACCCTGTCTACAACAATACACAACTATACGAAAAATACAATACAAAATGTAGATTGTCTTCAACATGACCCAATCCAAACAAAAACCTGATAACCTACCCTAATATACGAAGCGACATTTCTATTTGCTATGGAGCGACGCTCGCTCACCCAAAGGCTCACGGCGAGCTCTCATTCTACAAGAGTTCCCCATATACAATAGCAAATGAAGTGAAATTTTATTCATAATAATCAAGTTTGCATATGGTTTACAACACTTCACTGCCTAAAACGCAAAGATATGACGGCTTGTCGGTAAGCTTAATGCTAACTGCACATCTAAGGATGATGACATTTCGGCTTAATCATTAGGAACCAGAATAAAATACAGAGATTTTTATTTTATCATCCTCCAAGCTAGTACAAAAGCTCCACATCACTCATCTCCAATCTAGCATGTCCAATAACCAGAGTACTTCTATCTCATTATTCGCAACATCACAGAAGTCCATTTCGATACCAACGACATCTGTTGCCCCGTCATTATTGTCATCAGTAAAGAGCAAGGAGATCCATGCTCTAATACCTGATATGAAGGGGTGCGAAGGGGAAAAGTCAAGATAATCAAATGCAAGAGCTCGAAAAGATGTTGGCTTATAATCCAAGATTCCTTTGTTAATTATGCAAGCAAACTTGTTAATATCTTTGCGTCCGACCAACAAAGAGACACTTGCTGTTTGGCCCAAAGGCAAGGAAATCCTGGAATCCACAGGGAATATCATCTTGTAGTCAGACCCCTCAAGATGGTATTTAAGCCTGTCAGCCACTCCAGTAGGCAGATTTTTTATCCCGGCATGCAGAACAGGGCCTGAGATAACCTCCGAATATATCAATTGGCCTTCTGCCCAAATATCAATGTAAAAGTCCAAGTCATTGAAGGATAATCTCGGAGAAGGGAGACTACGACACCTCTGGCGCTTGTAGAAGGTCCCATACAGTTTATAGTATGTTGCTGTTAAAGGTGAAGGTGTTTTACAAAGCGAAGGCCATCTTCTAGCACAAAGGCATTTCCAAAGATAATCATCTAGAGCAGAGTCTCTCCACTGCTTACAGACTAGCATACAAGAAGCAAGGTCTAAACTATCAAGTAAAGGAAACACTGCCTTCAAGACTTCACTTTCCATCTTCACAAAGTAGAAGGTTTTAGGAGAAGTTAGCTCTAAGCGGAGCAATCAGACACCTGCACAAAATGCCAGATTAGGATATAAATGTTTTCAGAATTTTAGACATCCAATTTGCAGTATCATAGACACATCAGAAGATTCAGTGACCAAACTGAAATTAATGGAGCTTAACTGAACTGGACTGGACTGATATATTTATCAATTAATCTAGTCCAAAAGAAAAGAACATAAAACTACAAATTCTTGTATTAGAGCATCTCGCACTTATTACCAGAATACCAGCCCAATATGCCTAATATTTCAACAACTTACGGTTCATTTGAGGAACCCACTACTTTCTACTATTATGCCCAACTCCCTGTCTCCTTTTCTTTTCTCTCTCTTCCTCAATAATCACTCTATGGTCAACACTCTGCTACTCTCTATTCCTCCATCTTATGCTTATTATCCCCACTACCACAATCTGGCCCCCATTCTCCTCCTCGTTGCCCCCCTTTTATCCTTGTCAGGTCTGTTGGCCTCGCTACTCCCACCTGGTCTTATCCCTCCCACGCCTCATTTTTTCAAGTCATATCAATCCTCATTTTTTGAAGCTTTTTTATTAGTTTTCCATGCATCACATACAAAAGCATCCACTAAATTCGAACTTCTTTTATTGCTAAAATTTAGGAGATTTACCATAACATCCTGAAATTCTGGACTAACAATGATCTTGCACCCTTCATTGCCTCCTCTCCACATTCTCTCTCCACTTTCCCCTCATTGTCCCTTCTTAGGTGGACAAGAAGGAAACCCACATTCTCTTTTTCTTGTTTTTTCATTTATGTATTATCTAAAGATCCAGTTGAATGTGTCTCCTTTACTAGTCAGTACCATTAAAACTCCAGGTAAACTTCTCTACTTCTCTAAGAACAAAAGCACTCTGCTTCTAACTCGACAATTGACATTGAGAAAAAGGACATAAACCATTATTGCCCTATTCTTTCTACAAAATTGGCACAAACTTTAAGCTGAGAACATTAAAAAGATGAGAGGCATGGATCTAGATCTAGCGATGAGTGAAAGTGAAAAAAGGAAGACTGATATGTTGCTTCATGCGGTGGTAGTTCTTGGTATAATTTGGGTTTTTTAATGGGTTTGCCTTAAAGCCATTTATTATTAATTATAAATTTCTGATTATTAGTTATGGTTTTGGGTTAATAGTTAGTTGTGTAATTCTTGATAATATCATGGTTTTGGGTAAATAATTATGTTTTACAAGATACTTCCACCGCTTTTTGTTACTTGTATCATTTTCCATTTTTGGAAGTTGTAAATTACTTGCATCATTTCCTTTTAGGGCAATACATCCTCTCTATCTCTCTCGAATCATATGGGTCCCCTTTTTTCCCCTCTGTTTATCTCTCTCATCTCCTAAATTCTTGTGCACATGCTCAATGATGCAAGTATAAAAAAACGGAGGAAATATTAGTTATGGTTTTGCATTAATAGCTATCGTTTTTGGATGATTAGTTATCCATTCTTATTACTTATTTTAAATGATTAGTTATGGTTTTGAGTCAACAGTTATTGTTTTTGCCTTTGGGTTACTAGTTATAGTATTGTGGTTATTAGTATTGATTATGGGTTAAAAATTATGGTTTTTGGGTTAATTGTTAATTTTTATTTTTTTTATTGTTAGTGATGATATTTTGATTCATATTATGGTTCTGAATACAAATTTATGATTATTAGTTATGGTTTTAAAGTTGATAATTAGCATTTTGATTTAATAGATATCGTTTTGATTTAAATGTTATGGTTTTCATGTGGATATTATAATTTTGGGTTATAATAGCATTATGGTTAATAATGGTTTTGTAGAAGTCATGCTTTTCAAAGGAAAGATTGACATTAGGGTATTATGGACGAAGAATTGTTAAAGGTCCTAACTATCAATTTTCCGGTGCCTCTCAAAACTATCCAAACTTTTATTTTGTTGCCTTTATTAAGTCATTTTTAGGCATGTAACGTATAAAATAAACAATAGTTTGGATTGTTGTAAAACAAAATACCTATAGTTGGACTTGGACCTCTATTGCAGTTTCGACACTTGGGACCTTAAAAAAATGTTCGCCCATAGGTGTGGGAGTCTTGGGACCCTAGCGTCAATTTTTCCATTTCAACGTAATCAATCCGAAATGCGGCCTTATTTTGACAATGTACATCATATTAACTTTTAACACTATTTAAATACTCACTTTGACCATATATTGTAAAGAAAATGTCATTTATTGATTGTAAATATGCTATTCACAATGCAAATTTTCAAAATATTTTTTTTTATAATTCTAATAATATTATAATTAAATAATTTGTCTCTTGTAAGAAAAAGAGGAAGTATTAGTTAAAATGAAAGGTCAAAGAATAGTAAAAAAGTGTATAAGTCAATTTTTAGATGACGAAGGAAGTATTTATTATTAATGTGGTATATGAAAAGGTAGAGAATAATACTTGCTATTTTATGCAAGTGATCATGACTACACATGCACTCGCGCGCGCACAAATACAAACATATTTATTTATGTATATTTCTATATGTATGTACAAAGATCCATAAGTATATTGTAAATTTCGTGGGATCCCGTATATTCGAACATACGTAGTGGTACTTATCAAAAGATGGTAGTATTTGAGGTGTGTATTATCTTCACCTAAATTTGAAATATTTGAACATGCATAATGGTACTTAACAAATATCATAGCTTTTGTAGTAGTCAAATGAAAGTAAGGTGCCTTTGCTGGAACTTATCTCGACTTATTGGAACTTCTTAGTTATTATTTTAATTTCTCCAAATCACATTCTTAAAGGCAAAGATAGCATAGAATTCTGCAAAATTGAATATTGGAGTCATGCCACAAGAAAAGGGTCCAATACCAGACAAGATGATTTGTTTTTTCTTTAACCGTAAGAAGTAGGAATGGCTTTAACTTAATATATCATACATAATTTTTTTTCTAAAGGGATTTTTTAAAACATATTAGCTGTGAACAGGTCCCCACAAAACAATTAAGTGTCGGAAGGGACCTTATAAAATATTTAGGTTGTTAAGAGGACCTGAAACTCATTTTCTGGTAGACTAATCAACCTTCCGGCCATTGACCTCATGTAATTCCTCTCTCCCTCCCCTAAACCTCATACGTGACACTCAGACCCCCTTTCCCTTCAATCTTACTCCCTCAACCCTATTGCTCGTTGTGATTCAACAAAAAAGCTCCCTTTCCCTCTCCCAATCCCTCGCCCTTTCCCTCTCCCACTCCCACTCCCACTCCCTCGCCCTTTCCCTTTCCCTTTCCCTTCTCTTCCATTAATCTGGGTTTCTAAAATGAAAAAAAAGTGGGTTTAAATTTGATTTGAATTGCAATAACTTTATGGATAAATTTTTGAGCGTTTGAAGAACTCCATTTTCTCGAACTTATTAATTTAAGATGCAACAAATTTGGGAGTCATGGGGTTTCTCTATTTTATTGGGAGATACACATATGGAAGGAAGCTTACATGAGTGGCATTTAAGTTATCCTCAACAACGATAGCGACAATTTGCAAATTTGCATACTTTGCAGGTTCATGGAAGTAACAAATGAAATTGAAAAGAGAGGAAGAGGGAGCTTCTCTTTAACCATAGTTTTACCTTTAAGTTGTCTTGATCGTTTACCATTTATGTTGGTAAAAGTTTGGATACCTATCTTGCAATTAGACGCCGATGTTTTCCCAGATTTGAGGTTGGAGTTCTCCTTACTTCTATATATGTTGAGGGTCGTATTTGTAATCAATCAAATTGGGGCAAAAATTAGGTTTTCAATTTCTCAAAAGAAGAAGATATAGATGTTAGTGGGAGAGTGTGAGAGAAAGTTTGAGATCACATAAATTGCATTCTAGGAGAAAAGATACGAGATACTATTACAGAAGAGGAAGAAATATCTTGGAAAGAAGAAGAGAGTGGGAGTGGGCAGATGAAGGAGGAGGGAAAAAAAGAGTTGTGCAAGTGAAAAAAGTAAGGAAGCAACGGATTTTGTGTATCACGCACGGTCAAATGGTCGGAATGTTGACTTTTCTGTCGGAAAATGAGTTTTGATTCCTTTTCAACAACCAAAATATTTTAAAAGGTCCTTTTTGACAATAGGTTTTTTTAGGGTACTTATTGACAACCAAAATGTTTCAAAATGTTCCTTTTACAAAAAATTCTATCATACATGTGATTTCTTCTTAATCTAAAGGTGTTTCCCTCTTTCCTTACAGGCTTATCCTATCTACCGCATCTAGCTTCATTAATAAATATTACTTTCTTTACTCCCAGAAGGATTCCCTATCGATATCTAAATTGAAGCTACCTATTACCTAGCTGGTAACAAACTTCGATAATCATGCTAGGAGGCTTCTCATATGTTTCGATTTTTAATAATGATGATATTAGGGTATAAAATAGTCCCATATCTAGAAAATGATCTTGATGGATCGATAAAGGCAAAATGGAAGGCACGCAAAGCCACTATAAAAAAAAAGAAGGTTAAAGCAATATGCCTAATGAAAAATTATCAAGTAGATTCCAAGAAGGCTTTGTTATTAAATATGGAATGAAGAACTCTAAATATTTGAAGAATGATGTTCTAATGAGGAAAGCCTTTGGTCAAACTACATTATGGTGAATTGTATGATCTCTTGGAGAAAATTAATGACAATGATATGCGGGAAAGTAATCTAACCTAGAACATGTCCTTTCCAAAAATACTTAGATAATGCATTAATGCTTCATGATATGATAGAAAACCTACATGGTGAAATTAATCTCAATTATATAAGGAAGAGGAGGGACGAAAAAAAAGAATATTTGGCCTGTTACAAAATTAAATAACTAACCATTTAACTAATTATATGGAAGACTAGTGGATACTAAAAATAACACTCTTTAGAAGATGACCCACCATTTTATGGAAGACAAAGAAATCTATCCTTGTACTTCTTTAATAAAAATTGGAGGCAAGATGACAATGGGGCCACATCCCGTAGAATTCGTAGAAGTATGCTAAGGATTTTATCATCCCACTTCATAAGAGGGGAAGAGAGGAACCCTACATCTATGATGATAATAAAGATGCATGAGGTAACAAATCATTTGAGTTAGAATGGTAAGAATATACGATATAGTGAGATAAGAAAGCCAAGTCGGCCAAAGAGTTGACAACTTACATTATCCTTCCTTACAACACGGTTTATATGATTAGTATGGAGTCTTTATTATTCATCATGGTCGGATAAAGGAGGAGAGTTGCGGTATGTTTGGGGCGGCCAGCGTAAATAAAGTCTCATATCATGACATGAATCGGTAAATGAAAATCAGGGTGTCCCTTTTATAGGGATGAGTTGCACTTCATAGGTCCGATGTAGTGGTAAGTATGCAAGGGTTGCTAGGTCATCGCCCGAAAACGGCGTGCCATTTCGATGCTTGGGGAATGTCAAATAAGCAAGGTTCTCATATCAAGACGCATGCGATTAAAGAGTAAAGAAGGTTCGGGCAGTAGTAAGGGTAAAAATAAGATGCGTTTTGGAATATTGAACATTGACTCTTTAACGAAAGATCGGCAGAGGTGGTGGAGGTTATGAAGAAGCGAAAGATTCACATAATATGTGAAGAGACTAAGTGGGTTGGTGGAAAAGTAATAGAGTAAGCCCCATGGAGTTATAAGCTTTCGTATTTTGGAAAAGATAAGAGTAGTGGGATTCATCATTTATAAGGAATATATTGATGATATGGTGGAAGTTTCGAGGAAGAATGACCGCATTATGATTATTAGGCATTATGAGTATTAGGTTAGTAATAGGGGTTAAGGCGGTAACTATCGTAAGCACTCATGCACCACAGATAGGATTTGGAGGATTTAGAGGAGGTGGTGCAACGGGTGCCTATTAGTGAAAATTTGATCATTGGTGGGGATCTTGGTGGACATATAGGCACTAGTTGAGTTGGCTTTAAGAGCATTCACGGAGGTTTTAGGTATGAAGAGAGAAATAAAGTAAGAAGTGATATCTTGGATTTTCATTAGCGTATGGTCTTAGTATTTTGAACACTTGGTTTGAGAAAACATAGTCCCACCTCGTGATCTATAGGAGTGGAGGTAACATGAGTGAGATTGACTTCTTTTTAGTAAGAAATGCTTCGCCAAAAAGTTATATAGATTATAAAATGTAAGGTGATACCGGGTGGGTGAGAGCACACCACCTAACATAGACTCAACATAGACTAGTGGTGCTTGATTTTCAAGGTAGGGAATCTTCAAGAAAGCAAAAACCTAACATAGAGCCGCGAATCAAGAGGTGGAAGGTCCAAGGGGGGCACAGAAAGAACTTTTGAGCCAACATGTCTAGTGACGATATTTGGTCTCGATGGAGAGAAATGGATATAGACATGAACTAAGATAGAAGTATAGAAAATAGTATATAGAAAGCAACAAAAGAGGTCATTGGAGAATCTAATGGAATTATACCATCAAGTAAGGACACATCACAGTTGAACGAGGAGGTGAGACAAGCGAGAATATTATAAACTATTAGGAAAAGATAAAAGTACCGACAAGTATCAAGAGGCTAGAATATAAGCAAAGAAGGCAGTACGAGAAGCTAAAGCAAAGGTAAATCAAGAGTAAATCAAGAGCTTTATGCAAGATTGGATAGGAATGAAAAGGAAAAAGGCATTTATAGAATTGCGTGTATGAGGGACAGGAAGACATAAGAAAGGTTATATGTATCAAGGGTGTCGACCAAAGAGTTCTTGTTGAGGACAAGGAAACAAAAGATTGATGGAGGTTGTAATTTGATACCTTATAAACGATCGGACATCTTCCGCTACCTTGGGTCTATTCTCCAAAAGGATTGAGAACTCGATGGAGATGGGACTCGTATACTTAATGTGAGTTTGGTTAACGTGAAAAAGCGCCCACTTGATTTGTAATTCCGGCAATCTCCATAAATTGAAAGGAAAACCGCACAGCAATGAGATCTACTTTGTTATACGGCACAAGTGTTGGGCGGTGAAACGATACCGCGCTCATAAGATTGTGATAGAGATGTGTATCTATCTTATGATGGATGTATGGCAACAGAGGCAATGCCTAATACATGAATTAGGTAATTCGGGAAAAAATTGGAGTTGCATCTATTGAAGAAAAGAACAAACAAAATTGCTCAAGATGGTTCGGCCATGTTAGACGAAAACCAAGTGGTGCGCCAGACCGCCAGTTATGAGTAAAAAAATTTGAAGGGGCAGGGGAAGACCTAAAATGACTTGGATGAAAGTAAATGAAAGTGATATAAGTTTACTTGGGATCGATGAGAGCATGACGTTGGAGAGGATTGAGTGGAGGAAAAGGACTCACGTGGAAGAACGGGTGTAATCACCGCATTTATTTGTTTATTTTCAAAGTTTTTCGTTATTGTATTTACTCTATTTTTTAATTTTGTCACGCTTGTCGATGTTATCTCTTTTTTAAATAGTTTCAGATAACGATTCATGTTAGCCGACCCCAAATCATTTTGGAAACAAGGCTTTGTTGTTGTTATATCGAGAAACAATTGGGAAACCTATTGCAATTAATTTCCCTTAACTTTAGTTGAACTCCATTCATTTCAATATTAGCCTCAGAATTTCAGTCCAGTCCAAGCAGTGCAAAAGAACAAAGCCCTAATGCATCCCCAAACAAAGTTTTTGAAGAAAGTGACTGAATTTCAAACTCTATGCCAACGGTCCAACACCCAACAGGTACACAGTTCTATTTAGAGATGAACTTGAAATGTCAGGCATTATTATTCTTATAAGAGCTAGACGTTATCCTAACCCATAATCAAATTTGGGTGTACTAAGTGCCATTGACATGGGTCCTCGAGGTCATTATTAAAAAAAAAACCCCACCAAAAATATTCTATAGAACTATAGAATACATTGATATTTATGCGACATTGGTTTAAGCCTAATACTATAGAGTTATTACAAATGAAATTCATTGATCAAGGGATACAAATCAAGAAAATATCAATTACTATTTCACGAAGTAGTTAGTAGTGGAGTACAATTCACAGTCACGATCAAACGGATAGTTTAAAACCAGGTCACAATCTGGGTTTGGTCAGAGCACTAAACTTCAACAACAAACATGCAATTTCAGTATAAACTATTTGAAGAATTATTCAGAACTATGTACCTGAGTTTAAGAAGATGAAATGATGAGAACAACCGGAAATTCTCTGACCAGTATCGGCAGACTCGCTTGGGGAAGGCAAACTGCAATTCAGGCTGAGCCTACTTAGAAGAGAAACCCAATTGCCACCAAATTAGGGCTTGGATTTGTAAGAACGGAAGATGAAGAGAAAATTCGGCTGAATCATAATCCGCGTATTTCAAATCATTTTGCAGGCCATTATTAGTGCTTCGATATGGGTGTTACGGTTGATGGACGAAACCACAAATCGTGAAATCTCCTCCAGAAGAAGAAGAGAGAGACAGGAGTTCAATAATGAGGAAATGTGAACCCAAGATCTGGTTGAAGCAGCATGGTACAACAACTTCTTTTCTTTTCTTTTTTTTGTTTTTGAGATAAGAAAAAAAAAAGAAGGGTAAAGCATAAGAGCCCGTTTGCATGAGGGGGACGTCTAGCGTGGGAGTGCGAATCATCTATCCCACACAATATCTCATTTGGTGTCTACTTAATTAAAATAATTTTTAGCTTATTTTGTATATCCTCCCTATTAGTAAAGCCTCCTGAAATACAAAAAAAAAACCTAACTTCACTTAGTAAAATAAATGGCGAAAACGATTTATTTCCTTTTCGCGCTTTATTTTACTAAGTGAAGTTTATTTTCTATATTTTTGTTTTTGAAAAGACTTTAATAATAGGGAGCATGTACAAAATAAGTTACAAAATTATTTTAATTAAGTTATAAGACAAAATAATAGAAAATGAAACACCAAATAGAACACTATATGGGACGGATGATCCGGACTCCTAGAATGGGGGCTAGGGACGAGTGATCCGTAACAGTTATAAGGAGATGGTCTTTTACAAAGTACCCTACATTAGCTATTCATTCCACTTTTCGGTTGGATTCTCTGTAGGTATGACGTATTTTCCAATTGCGAAGAGTGGACAGGAACAAACTAGTATCTTCGATGATGTTAGTAATTTGCCAAGGTGCATCCCAGATGCGATTGATTGCGTTTTTAATAAAGAGGTTATTCCCTTTGATGATAACATCTGTTTGTCCATGCTGGATGAGATATAAAACTCCTCGATGGAGGGCCATAACTTCAACAATTATGATGTTGGTAGATCTGAGGTTGAAAGCTTAGGCTGCAACAGTGATGACTTCGTTGTTGCGGATGATAAAACCTTCCGCCGCAGAAGAAAGACAAACTGAACTATCGAAATTGAGTTTGGTGGTTCTCGAAGGAGGAGGACTCCAGTGGACCAGGGTAAGGGTATTGGAGTGAGTGGGATGGTGAGGGGGGAGGAGGTAAATTACTCCCCTTGGGGATAAATCTTAGAGAAAGCCAGGTCTAAAGTAATACTAGTGGACCATTTTACGGTGAGCCATCTAGGTTTTAAGCACATTCCACAGAAGTGAAACTTGGCACTGTTGGAGATTATTGCGTTTTGTTCCTTCCAAATGTTCCAGATGAAAAAGCAGTTGTGCGGGAGATGGTATTTCTTGGTTTGGGGACAGGAGATGACAGAGGTGATTGGCTGAACCGTCCGGGGGAGGGAGATCCAGTCCTTTACCAAAGTGGAAGACCATAATTAACTAGTATACGTGCAGTCGAAGAAAGGTGGTCAATGGTTTCCTGGTGAATGTTACAGAGAGGGCACATATATCCATCGAGGAAATGTGTAATTGGTAAAGCATCGCTCTGACGCTGATATTATCATGTAGAATGACGTAGGAAGGTGATGATCTTGGGGGATAGGTGATAGGCTAAAGTCGTATCATCTATTCAAAGATAATTCCTACAGTCCTCTAACAATGGTAGTCAATGGAAGCAGTGTCGAATCCGCAGGGAGACGGAGTTTCTATATTAATATTCAACCAACTAACTACTTTAGATGAAATCAGAGAAGATTAACTGAACTAATAATTAAACTAAGGAAGACGAGAATTAAATTGAGGATTTAAGTATGGAATAAAAGTCTAAGGCAATAGTTTGGTCCACCATGCTTATACCACTCAGGAGGTTCAAATAACTAATATCACCTAGGTTTAGAGTCGAACGATTAGAGCACGTGTCAAGTTTATGGTGTAACAACCCCGAAAATTTGAACGGTATTTTATTAAATAAAGTCAATATTTTTATCTTGAAAAACGACCATTCGAATTTTGGGGTTATTACGCCACATCTATTTTCTTTCAAAAATAAATGTAAGGCTAACTAAAGTAATTTAAAGGGTGATAAAAAGTTGAATTCTTGCTAGTTTAAGTATTAAATAAAGGAAAAATTGTTTTAAATAAGCCAACCTTTGGCCTGTCTTCTAATATTAAGTTAAGCTTTGAGTAATCCAGGAATAAGTAAACCTTGTTGTTCATTTGAATTTAAACAGGTCAAAAAACCTACAACCTGTAAAACAAGTCATTATATTTTATTTTGCTTTTTTTTTAATTAATTACCCTTGTTGTCCCTCCCTCCCCACCTTCTTCACATGCTCTGCTACCACCAGCCCTTCAGCCACCATTGCTAACGCTGCACAGTCACCGATCTTCACATCCCATTCGGATACCACTCGGCACCAACCACCACCCTGCAACACCACCTCCATTCAGACACCATTCAACCCAACCCTACTCCACCACGAAATCATTACCACCCTTTCCCAACCACCAACTAAAACACCTACAACCTTCTTCCCCTCCTCTGCCTTCGCCGCCGCCAAACTCGGCACCACACACTTCGACGACGTCGGCAACATCGATCTCTTCACCGCCCCACATTAAAATTATCTTTTTCTGAAGAAGACACGAAATAGGATCGAGGTAAATGAATTGACCCAGATGAATGTAGTTTGAGAGGATGAGACCGGTGTTGCTAGCTGAGAGTGAGATGTAAGTTGAGTTTTTAGAATCAGAGAGTTGGAGAAGGGAGCCATGGTTAGAGTAGAGATCAAGATTAATGGTGGTGGTGGAGGAGGGGAGAGTGGGGAGGACTCTGATGACTTGAGGAGAGGACAGTGGTGTACTCCGGTGGGTTTGTGGGTTGTGTTCATTGATTGGAGGAGTTTTAGGAGGATTCTTGGGGTTAGAGACACCATTGTTGCGCTGGAATGAAGTGAGGTGAGGTGAGGTGAGAGAGAGTGGAAGATGGGGATGATGAAGGAGGAAAGAGAGTGGAAGAAGGGGATTAGTTAGGAAAAAAAAGTTTAATTATGTTAAAAAATTATAAGAATGAAATTAAATAAAGTTAATTTAATATAAAAAGTATGACCAATTGCATATCGACACATTGTGTATATTTAACCTGTTAAACAAGTTACCAACCGATCATGACTCAATTTTGGAAGATCTGTTTATAAGGTTTACTTATTCCTAGATTACTCAAATATTAACTTAATATTAGAAGACAGACCAAAGGTTGACTTATTTAAAACAAATTTTCTTTAAATAAAACCAAACTAATTTGTCTCGCCTTAACAATCCAAGTCCTATGATACTTAAATTAAAAAACCTCTAAAATGAATTGTCCTTTATTTCACGACTAGGTGGACTTAACACTACTTGTGCGCTCACTCTTGGAACGTAATCCCCTTTCACCAACCTGCAAAAATTTAATAGAAAAGAAAAAGAAAAGAAACATAAAAAAATTAGTAAAAACTAAGTAATTCCAACTCCATCCCGTAAAATAGTAATAGTTTTATTTTGAAAATAATTTCATAAAGTATGTAACATATTATAATATACGCACGTACACAAACAATTATAAAAGGAGACATTAATATAATCCGTTATATAATTAATGTAAAACCACCTTTAAATTAAGAAAGGGGAATGGAACGCCAGTAGGCCGGGACTAGTCCCAGTAACCACATACTTCAACAGTGGGTCGTCACCCAAATAATAATTAATGGCCAACATCATTTTACAGAATGTCCTTAGTGTGCACACCCCTCACTAATAGCCTAATGATCTTCGCAAACGCGCGCCACTAGGTCCACTATTAGGAGGAAGACAATAACAAAATAATAAAAGTTCACAACTTGTTGGTAGCCTAATGATCAAACGACACTAGGTTCACTACTTCACAGGGTAGCTGTTCATTACCTATGGAGGATCCAAATCCATAGGTTTCATTCCCTTTTCATATTTTCACTTTACGTAATTAGTAAATTTTAGGACAACCAAGGACATATAATTTACAACATACACCATACTATACACATACAATAACACATTTTAATTACTTTTGGTTATGAAAAGTCAAACGTCCAATATCACATTATCCATAATGTCCGAAATCACATTTATCGTTTGATCACAACTTTTCCATAATCCAATAGTTATCAACTTACACGAATTAACGTTAATTATACCAGTACCAAGTTCCCTTAGAATAACATAATAACATTAGTTGTACAAAACCATCATAGTAGAGTAACGTTAAAGTACTTATTTATAACATTATAATAACAATATTATTACTAATATAGTCATATGGTACATATAGTAGTACTTTACACAATAATAATAAAGTTCATACAATTGCACGTTTGTAAACACATAGCACGTAATTTTCCTATACGGGATTCTAAAGTGGATGGACATTGCGAATTACCTCGAATGCACGTAGAGTAGCAAAAGTCGACCTAAAATTCGCCTTCTAAGTATTCTCCGTCTACAACAACACAATAATATTTCTAATTAGTCGACTAGTAAAGCGATATAAAAAATATACGATAATTACAAAAGAATGTTGTCATTTTAAGTTAGTCAAAAGATTATTTTTTTATCAAAGTCTTAATATTAAAACAAAACCAAATTTTTTTTAAAGAAAGGAGAGATAGGAAAGTGGCTATACTGCCACTGTTTCCTCTCTATACAAAAGAGAGTGGTTTTTTTTTTTTTAAAAATAAAACTTAAAATCAATTGGGTTTGATAACCCTTTAACCAAAGAAACAAGAGATTATAAATTGCTTCTGTAAGGCAAAGTTAGGCCACGAAGCAAAACAAAACAGAGAAAGAAAGTGAAAGAAAGGTAGCAGCGAAAAGGATGAAGAAGGAAGGGGAAGGAAGAGAAGGAAGGTGAAGCTAGACCGATAACCCGACAACTAGGACAAGACAGCTGTTCAGGTTGCCGGAATTTCGATGTCGCCGGTGGGTTCGTTTAGGTCAGCGTTTTCCTTTTTCCCCTCTTTTATTTGTTGGACAGATTCGAATTAACAGA
The DNA here is from genome assembly GCA_947645195.1 of Patellifolia procumbens. NCBI lineage: Eukaryota > Viridiplantae > Streptophyta > Magnoliopsida > Caryophyllales > Amaranthaceae > Patellifolia > Patellifolia procumbens. Next base: position 12,649,785 of record CANSGD010000787.1, read on the forward strand.
GCGTATATATGGCTGAAAAGAAAATTGGTGTTTTCTGTGTCAAAGTATGGCAAATTCCGGCGGTTTGTGGTGTTGATGAGTTGTTTATATATTCAAGACTGATTTTTTTGTTGTTGTTGTTGTAATCATGACATTGAAGCTCAGATTGCAAAGGAAAGGGAAGAGGGAGAACATTACCAGTTAACAAGAGAAGAGATGTGTGCTGAGTGATGTGAATTAGAGGAGTATATATAGGATGGAAGAAGGGGAGGTGAAGAGATCAGAGGAAGGTGAAGCAAATAATACCAGTAAAGCTTAGAGTTGTATTAACTTAAATGTTGAAATCAATTTACCCGTTACAAAACTCAGCCAACAAGTTCCTGAACCTTCTAACTGTATTGACGAAAAAAATTACTATATCCTTCTAACATAATCTTTATAATATTTTAAACAAAATAAGTTGAGGTACTAATTGGCCCTTGGAAAATATTTTAGGAACAAGAAATTAAATTATCAAAGTTTAAAATAGTCGAATGAGGTTAATTATACGTAAAATAGTTATTTAAAAACTAATAAATTTCGGGATATTACTTATGGTCAGGGCTCAACGCTCGTGATTCAACATATGCAGTATGGTGACAAACATAATCAGAATCACTAATGTGTTCTAAGCCTCTAAAAGTAAGACTGATATGTACGAACGATTATTAGCTAGACATAACTCATGAAGTTGGCCACTTACATAAATTATGAATTCACGAACAAATCACATTACAATCGCTCTAATCAAAACCTAGAAACTATAGCAATTCAGATAGCAATCATGGCATATGGTTTTCCTCCCTAAAGCCCTAGAAAAGGGGACTACTCACTAATGGCTAAGAAAGACAAAACTAATTCAAAGTAAAGATTCATACTTGGCAATAAAATCAATAATCAATCATAAACAATCTAAATAAGGATGAACGAAAATAAAGAGATTACTGAATTTGAGTCTGAAATACGAACTATATTGAAGCAATGATCCAATCTTCAACAATGGAGAGAAAAACTAGAGTTCTAAAACCAGGGCTCAATGAAAATAACAATGAAAATAAGATGTCTCTAAAAATAAACTAAGTGTTGTATTTATACTCAGTCTAAAAAGAATAGAAAAAGGATTAAAAACGGGCGACAAAACGCGCGTCATTAAACTAAAAATTCAATCCGCGTCGGGCAAAACTTCTTTTCTTCAAATGGAAAACTGGCAGCATATCACAAACCGCCCGATGGGTCCGGGCGGGTCTTACGTCTTCTTCAGAGGCAGCAAGCAAGCTCAGCAGGGAACTAAAACAGTGAAAAACAACCGCCCGATGGGTCCGGGCGACGACGCCTGATCGGGCGGATTGACGGTGTTCCTGCAGCAGAGATTTCGCCCGATCGGGCGAATCCAACCTGATGGTGTCGGGCGAGTTGTTGTTTCCTTCTTTTGGCTCAAAAGCCAAGACCTCGAATCAAAGACGCCTCTTAGCCTATGAAATGTGGCCTTAGAGCTTCGTAACTCGGTAAATCTGCCTCATAACTCCGCCTATCATATGTTGATGCTCAAAATAGCAGAAAAGAGGGAGAAAACTCCCTAAAACCTGTAATTCAACATAAAACACGCAAAACACAACTATGTAGAGGAGTTAGCATAGAATAGCTCCTAAGAGCATAGTTTGACGCACAATTTAGCTCAAAAGTAGGGGAAAAAACTAAATAAAACAAATCGATATCAAATTCCCCCAAGCTAAACCTTTGCTTGTCCTCAAGCAAATGAATCATGACCAATGGAATAAATTGCCTCACCCCACGAGAGTAAAGCATTCAAAGCTTAAAACATTTTCAAGACTAAGAATCTTTCAAGCAGGCAAAATTCAAAATCAGCTGATCAGATCCATCCAACTACCCATCATCCAAGCAAAACATCAAATGCAACATCTACATGGCATACAAGTCCTGAAAAGGTGCTCACCAAGGCGTCACTTCTCTCAATTTTGTGGCAGGCAAAGAATATGCCCGAACACTCACCGACCCGACCATAAATGTCCCTTCCCACTCACACTCTCTTGCGTTTAAGAAGGTAAAATGTCCCTCATCCTAATCAAGTCGACTCAATTAGTAGACATACTCTTTAACTTTGACAAACTGACTCAAAATCAATCCAATAAACATTGTAGACACAAGCTCAAGAGGACTTTTTAGGGTTGTAATGGGGCTTAGGTAAGGGTAGGGAATAATTCTAGGAAATGTGGTGGAAAAACCGAGCATGAAGGAGCAAAAGTAATTCATATCAAGGCCGAAGATGGCCGAAACAACTCCCAACAACACCAAGTAACCACAAGATGCATCCCAACTCTCATAAAACAATGAAAATTCACAACAAACCCAATCTTCAAGCAATGAAGTATAGAAATTTTTTTCTTTGTAGACAACGTGAATGAGGGAATTTTATTTTCTTTGAAACTTTGATTTCTCATCATTTTTTTTCTTTTGTTTTCTATTCGAACCAACATCCATGCAACTCAAAACTTGATTTTTCTTTCATTTTTCACACACTTGAAACCATAAATAATACATTTTTATTCCTCAAGCAACGTGGTTAAGCAAGTTAAGAGAGATTAAAGAAAGTGGACAAGCCCCGAAGTTTGAGATCGACGGCAACGGCGTTGCAAAGTATAAACGGAGATGGTGTGTGCCACAGGATGACGAGCTGAAGACAAGAATACTAAGGGAAGCCAATAGTTCGCCGTATTTGATAAATCCCGGAGGATATAAGCTTTATAAAGACTTGAAGAAGCATTTTTGGTGGCGTAGAATGAAGCAAAAAGTGGCTAATTTCGTGGCAAAATGTTTAACGTGTCAGAAGGTGAAAATTCAACATATGAAGCCCGGAGGAAAATTACAACCGTTGGATGTACCAGGATGGAAATGGGAATCTATCTCTATGGATTTCGTTATGGGATTGCCGACTACAAAGACCGGAAAGAACGCAATATGGGTAATCGTGGACCGTTTGACTAAGACGACAAGCTTCGTGGCAATGAAGGATAGTTGGTCGTTGAAATAGTTGGCAGATGCGTATTTCAATGAAGTGGTTAGGTTGCATGGTGTTCCAAAGGACATTGTTTCCGACAGGGATTCGAGATTCTTATCGAAGTTCTGGAAACAACTTCAGACAGCAGTGGGTACAATATTGAAATTTAGTACAACCTTTCACCCAGTGACCGATGGTCAAACAGAAAGAACCATTCAGACCTTAGAGGATATGTTGAGAGCTTGCGTAATGGATTTCGGAGGATGTTGGGATAATCATTTAATGTACATCGAATTCTCATACAACAATAGTTATCACTTGAGCATTGGAATGGCACCTTACGAGGCGTTGTATGGACGGAAATGTAGAAGTCCCATACGTTGGAATGATGTGAACAAGTCATTGAATTTAGGACCGAAAATGATCGAAGAGACTACCAGCAAGGTGAAAATGATTCAAGAGCGTATGAAAGAAGCTCAAGACCGACAAAAGTCGTATGCCGATCAAAGGAGACGAGATTTAGAGTTTGAAGTTGGAGAGAAAGTGTTGCTCAAAGTTTCGTCAACCAAGGGAGTAATGAGGTTCGGTAGAAAAGGAAAGTTGAGCCCTCGTTAGATCGGACCCTATGAGATACTAGAAAGAATTGGAGAAGTGGCCTATAGGTTAGCTTTACCTACAGAATTAGCCAATGTTCATAATGTTTTCCATGTGTCTCAACTTCGTGAATACATTCCTGACCCTTCCCATGTCATGCAACCTGAAGTCATAGAGCTTGATGAAACTCTCACATTTGAGGAGCGACCAATCAAAATCCTTGATGTCAAAACGAGAAACACCCGAAACAAAGCCATTAAGTTAGTCAAAGTGTTGTGGTCAAACCAAACTTCGGAAGAAGCAACTTGGGAAACAGAAGACGACATAAAAAAGCGCTACCCCGACCTCTTTTCCGAGGAACGATTATTAAGGGAGACCGAATGTAATACTAGCAAAGCGCAGAACTAATATTTCGCTAGGATTAAATAACTAACTTTAAAGTTCGAGGACGAACTTCGTTTTTAAGGAGGAGTAGATGTAATACCACGAATTTTGATAGATTAATAAATTATTCTATTTAAATTATAAACGTATCAATATGAATTTTCTTTGATTTCTTTTGAATTATTTTAAAATATTTGAAAAACATTTATTATTTTAATGATATAATATTATTTCTAGTAGTGAATGTTTTTATTTCATATTGAAATTATTTTAAAGAAGCATTTTGAAATTTAATTCATTAGAATGTCATTTTATGTACTTAGCTAATTTGATGTACAACTTTTTAACAAGCTTGATTTAAAATTACAACTTATGCCCTTATCACTCCTATAGCTTATCACGACCACTTATCACTTATCACCCTCCATCATCACCTTCCTCCTTCTCCCAACAACCATAGTAATGGTTTCTCCAAAGCCTCAAGCAAACCCATAGCTTCCAACATGCAAAAATCAGATTTTTCCACTCAAAAATCTGATCAACTTACACAATTGAGTCAAAGAAGCAATCCTCTCTTCAACCCCTACATCCTACCCTCATCAATGGTGCTTGACCATTCAAACCCAAATCAGAAAAATTTTTGGCCTATAAATACTACCCATAATCCATCTCAATTCCTCAAGCAAACCAATTCTAAGGTTTGCTTCAACTCCTCTCTTCATCCTCTTAATAATTTCTGAAATGTGTATTGAAAATTCAAAAGAAAACAAAGAAAAACAAATGTGAAAATTTACACCATTAAAACACCACCTCAAGCTCCACCACTTAAACCACCACAACCAAAACCCGAACCACCTCTCCGACCAACCGCCGCCGCAAGCAGCAGCATCAGCACACAACCAAAAACGCAGCCCCCCTTTCGCACCTCCCTCCCGCGCCCCAGCAGCCGCCCAAAACCACCCCCCTTGCTGCCACGCACGCCCAGCCAAACGCCCAGACCACTGTGGCCACCCACGGCCACCAAGTCGCCGGAAACCGGCGCAAAAATTCGGCAGCCACCATTCCTCTGTTTTCCTTTTTCTTCCTTCCACTTCTACTGCTTCTCTATTTCCTTCTCATATTTTGTTTTCATTTAAACAACCCAAATAAAATAACCCAAAGCTTTCTTACTTACTTACATTGACCCAAAGCCTAAACTTCTTTTCACTTAAATCTGAAATTCTATTTAGCTTAGCCCAACACTTTAATTTTACCCATCTTTCTTTACTAGTTTTATTTTGTTTAATTAAAATAAAAGTTCCATTTAACTTTATTATTTCCATTAATGTTCATATTAACTTTTCATAACTTAAAAAGATTTCTAAGTTTCTAAAATAAAATAATGAATATATCGAAGTTGATTTTCTATGTTTATTAAAATTATTTATAACGTTTAAGTTAAATAAATATTGAAGTTGAAATAATGTTTAAGTACTTAAAATGATTTTTATAAATAAAATTCGAGAAACTTAAACTTTGATTTATAAACTTCATTGAAATAAATAATAAGTTTCTTTAAGTTATTTAAATTATTTCAGTTAATTATTTATAAAATCATAAGGGGTTATTTAGGAAACTCATTTTAGATTTCGTTTAATTGTAAACTCCGATCTAGTAGAAGAAGATTATCGAGAGTGCGATCAACTCGCGTATTAACTTTGGACACGCTTCAAGAGGTAATTACCAATGTTCATCCACAAGTAGATTCCGTAAAATAAAACGATTTAACCTTAAGATTATGTGAATTAATCATGTGATTATGTGATAATAAAGTTAATATGTGGATATTGATTATGGATTAGTTATGGGTTATGATTATCAATTTAAGTCTGAATTATGAGTAATGTAATGGATAACAAGAATGGATCTTTATCATGAACCGTGAATATGGGAGTTAGACTATGAACTATGACAATGACTATTATAACGTGAATTAAAATAGTAATTAAACTCGACATAATTTTGTTATTATTATTATTATTATTATTATTACTATTATTATTACTATTATTATCATTGTTATTATTATAATCGTTATTACTAATATGGAAGTTATAAACGGAAGTTCACATTGTGATGAACGTGTGGAAATGATTATCAGTTAATGTAACCAAGTGATGGTTGAGAATATGGATATGGTATCGGAATTAGCTATGTATGAAATGAGTTATGGAATTGGAACAATTTTCACTCTCAGTTAAATGAACGATGCATATGTGAACATGTGTTATGTGATAACTTGTAGTAAAAACTATTAATAACCTAAAGTGAAATATCGGAGGGAAATGATGAACAGGTTGCCCTGTATGGGAAGTTCAACGGCCACCTACAGGTTTTCTGGTTACTATGCTGATTTTCTGTTACTTGTCTTCCTTCTATCTTGTTGTGATCCAAGTAGAAGGGGTGTGCACACTAGGGACTCTGTTATTACGGCCAATATGATTTGTAGGTAGTTACAGGAGTTTCTCCGGCCTACAGTGAGTTGTTACAGGGTTTCCCTGGCTCACATTATTGTAGTAAGTTGTTACAGGGTGTCCCTGGCTTACTGGCGTTCTCTTTCCTCTCCTTAAATAATCGGATAATACTGAATTATTGAATTAATTGAAATTATGTGTTCATTAACCTTATATATATATATATATATATATATATATATATATATATATATATATATATATATATATATATATATATATATATGCATTTATGTGATTATTAATTGTATTTATATATGTATATGTGCTATGCTTTCTACTCTATTAGACTATTATTTTCACAAAGTATTTTCAACTTAAGTATTTTACGGGATGAAGTTGGAATTACTCAGTTTATCTGATTTTTGGGAGCTTGTCTCTCTTGTCCTTTTCAATGTTTATTTGCAGGTGGGTGATCGAGGGGAATTATGAGAGATCAACTAGAAGTTGTCATCCACCTAGTTTAATATTTTGCTTCTGCTGGAACTCTGAAACACTTAGTATTTAGTACTTAACGAACTAGTTTAATTTGGTTGTAAGGATTTTTAATTAAGTTTGGAATGAATATGTTTTCGTTACTTAGCCTTGCACTTAATTCCAAGGAGTTGAGTGCGGCAGTACCGCTCCATCCGAATCAAACCCTCGTTGATTTCCCCTCAAACGAGTTTTATTAATATAATAATGGTTCGATTTGGGCAGGGTGTTACATCTTAGCTAACCTTTTCAAAATCTGATCAATAAAGGGAAGGGGAAAATGGTCCTTCAGGGTGGCATTATTAAGTCTACGATAATCAATGCACATTCGCCACCCTGGGACTGTCCGGGTAGGGATTAAATCACCTTTATCATTTTTCACAACAGTTGTCCCTCCCTTCTTTGGAACTACTTGCACAAGACTAACCCACTTAGAATCAGCAATAGGATAAATAATGCTTGCATCTAACAATTTCATGATTTCTTTCTTCACTACCTCTTGCATATTAGGATTTAAACGCCTTTGAGGTTGAATGCAAGGGCGGTGATTTTCCTCAAGATTTATACGATGCATGCAAAAGTCAGGGCTAATGCCCTTGAGATCGTCAATACTATACCCTATAGCCTTCTTGTGCATACGAAGCACTGTAAGCAATTGTTTCAATTGGCTATCTGTGAGTTTAGTACTAACAATCACAGGACATTGTTCCTTATCATCCAGAAAAGCATATTTCAAGTGGGAAGGGAGTGGTTTAAGTTCTACCTTTGTTACCTGAGGTGTAGAGGTAGAATAAACATTTTCTATTACCACATAATCTTGTCCCTTGTCAGTAGTAGGCCCCTCCAAATCAGTAATATAAGCGCCAACTTCAGTATCGTCGCCTGATGGGTCTCCCATAGTAAGTGCTACCTCCAAAGGGTAAGCACCAGATATCCGCGGGAATGCAGATAAAACATCTCTGTCTACAACATCAATCCTGCAACAAGATTCCTCAAGCATAGGAGACTTCATGGCATTGGTTAGTTTAAATGTCACAGTATCATCACCAACACTCAAAGTCAAAGACCCAGACTTGACATCAATTACAGCACCTGCAGTACATAAAAATGGTCTGCCCAATATAATAGGAATTTGGGCATCCTCCTCCATATCCAACACAACAAAATCCACAGGGATGTAAAACTTTCCCACCCGAACAGGGACGTCTTCTAAAACACCTTGAGGGTATTTTATAGAATGATCCGCCATCTGCAAAGTAATTTGAGTACACTTAAGTGCCCCCATGTTCAGTTTCTTACAGACAGACAATGGCATGACCGATACAGATGCACCTAAATCACATAAAGCTTTATCAATAATAGTGCACCTACATGACATGGGATGGAAAAGCTACCAGGATCTTTCAATTTAGGTGGAGTTTTATTTTGCAAAACGGCACTACACTCTTCAGTGAGTGAGACTCTATCTACCCCACCAAAATCTTTCTTTTTGTGATCATCTCCTTCAAAAACTTAGCATAAACAGGCACTTGAGAAATAAGTTCTGTGAAAGGAACCATTAGCTCAAGGTTCTTGACCATAGCCAAGAACTTACCAAGTTGTTGATCCACTTTGGACTTTTGCATTCGACGAGGAAAAGGCAACCTTGGTGTAAAAGGTGTATCATAAACCTTCTCCTTCTTCTTTTCTGCCGGTTCAGCTGCCTCAGACAGTTCGACATCAGACGTCGAACTCTTCTCCAAATCTTTCTCTACTACCTCCTTCACCTTGCTAGGAGCATCATCATCATCAACGGGCATAGGAGGAGCAGCATAAGCAGTGCCACTACGAAGAGTAACGGCGTTTGCTTGCTCCCTCTGTAATGGTTGCCCAGGTAATTGTCCATGCTGCCTCTGAGCATTATTCCCTGCCAATCGAGCAATCTGAGTCTCGAGAAGTTTTATGTGCTTCTATTGGGCTTTCTGTGCATCCTCATTGGCTTTCTGCATAGCCAACATATGTTTCTCTTGAGTTTTATGTGCCTCCTCATTTGTCTTTTGCATAGGCAATACTAGTTTCATCAGTTCAGATGTGCTAGGCTCTTGTGGGGCTACATTTTGTGGTGCTGGCTGGAAATTTTGATGGGCATGTCTTTGGAAACCAGGGGGATTGTGAGAATTCCCTTGGTTTTGGTAGTAGTTGGGTTTTGGGTGATTTTGTGAGTGCTGATAGGAATTTTGTGGTTGTTGGTATAAATTTTGTGGCTGTGGGTTCTGAACATTGTTGCTTCTATAAGAGAGAAGTGGATTGTCTTTTTAACCAGGATTGACTGTGTTGGAGTAGGGGTTATTTGGCTGTCTTTGTTGAAAAGCATTCCCCTGCTCCATATGATTCTGACCGAACTGACAATCATGGCCAAAGTGACCCTGAATACCACACACCTCACAATAAGATGAGGTGATGGGTGCAACTGCTGACATAGCATTGATGCTCATAGGCGGAGGTGTCGAACTAGAAGACTTCATTGTTTGTAACTGCTGAGTCAGCTGAGCCATCTGAGAAGTAAGCAATGAAATAGCGTCAACTTCAAGTACCTTCTTAGTCAGACTCCTAGATGATGAATGGTCATTTGCTGCGAGATTGGCTAGGAAGTCATAACCCTCATCAACTGCCTTGTCTTAAAAGACTCCTCCTGCAGACGAATCAACAATATTCTTCGTTTGGGGCTGCAGACCATTGTAAAAAGTCTGCATCATAAACCACTTGTCCATATTATGATGTGGACGTTCCCTCTGTAGGTCTCTGAATCTAGTCCACGCTTACTGAGTGTCTCATCTGGCTCTTGGGAAAACGTGGCCAACTTGTTTCTAATTTCTGCTGTTTTTGTGGGAGGGTAATATTCATGAAGGAATGCAACAGAAATCGCCGACCATTCTGTCTCAGTGATGTCGCTGAACCACCTCTGAGCTTTGTCTCTGAGTGAAAACTAAAACAACATAACTTTCAGCTGCTTAGGTGTGACTCCTTGATGTTTAACAGTTCTGCAGAGTTGTTGGAATCTCTGCAGATGATTGGCTGTATCACCTATTCAAAGATAATTCCTACAGTCCTCTAACAATGGTAGTCAATGGAAGCAGGGTCGAATCCGCAGGGAGACAGAGTTTCTATATTAATATTCAACCAACTAACTACGTCAGATGAAATCAGAGAAGATTAACTGAACTAATAATTAAGCTAAGGAAGACGAGAATTAAACTGAGGATTTAACTATTAAATAAAAGTCTAAGGCAATAGTTTGGTCCACCATGCTTATACCACTCAAGAGGTTCAAATAACTAATATCACCTAGGTTTAGAGTCGAACGATTAGAGCACGTGTCAAGCTTATGGTCAGGTCTCAACGCTCGTGATTCAACATATGCAGTATGGTCACAAGCATAATCAGAATCACTAATGTGTTCTAAGCCTCTAAAAGTAAGACTGATCTGTACGAACGATTATTAGCTAGACATAACTCATGAAATTGGCCACTAACATAAATTATGAATTCACGAACAAATCACATTACAATCGCTCTAAGCAAAACCTAAAAACTATAGCAATTCAGATAGCAATCATGGCATAAACATGGTTTTCCTCCCTAAAGCCCTAGAAAAGGGGACTACTCACTCATGGCTAAGAAAGACAAAACTAATTCAAAGTAAAGATTCATACTTGGCAATAAAATCAATAATCAGTCACAAACAATCTAAATAAGAATGAACGAAAATAAAGAGATTACCGAAATTGAGTCTGAATACGAACTATATTGAAAACAAAAGCAATGATCCAATCTTCAACAATGGAGAGAAAAACTAGAGTTCTAAAACTAGGGCTCGATGAAAATAAGATGTCTCTAAAAATAAATTAAGTGTTGTATTTATACTCAGTCTAAAAAGGATTAAAAACGGGCGACAAAACGCGCGTCATTAAACTAAAAATTCAATCCGCCCGATGGCGTCGGGCAAAACTTCTTTTCTGTAAATAGAAAACTGGCAGCATATCACAAACCGCCCGATGGGTCCGGGCGAGTCTTACGTCTTCTTCAGAAGCAGCAGGCAAGCTCAGCAGGGCAACTAACATAGTGAAAAACAACCGCCCGATGGGTCCGGGCGACGGCGCCCTATCGGGCGGATTGACGGTCTTCCTGCAGCAGAGATTTCGCCCGATCGGGCGAATCCAGCCCGATGGTGTCGGGCGAGTTGTTGTTTCCTTCTTTTGGCTCAAAAGCCAAGACCTCGAATCAAAGACGCCTCTAAGCCTATGAAATGTGGCCTTAGAGCTCCGTAACTCGGTAAATCTGCCTCATAACTCCGCCTATCATATGTTGATGCTCAAAATAGCAGAAAAGAGGGAGAAAACTCTCTAAAACCTGTAATTCAACATAAAACACGCAAAACACAACTATGTAGAGGAGTTAGCATAGAATAGCTCCTAAGAGCATAGTTTGACGCACAATTTAGCTCAAAAGTACGGGGAAAAACTAAATAAAATAACACGATATTAATAGGTCCAGCGAAAAGGCTATTTCGTGGCATTTAAGGGTATATCGTGATCCAGCCGCGTAACAGATTTGACTGAAAAATTCCTTTTGGAGTGAGGCCCCAAAAGGGGTGTCCTCTGCATCTAATATGGGAATGGGGATTCCGTTAATAAGCATGTAGATCTAGGTTGGTAGTAGGCTCTAAAGTTTAGTGTGGTCCCACGTATGGCTAGGAGTTATGCAATGAGATACTTTCAGATCAATATCAACTATGCGCTAGGGTGGATTTTTTGGATTTTCTTATTTGAATCTTACATAAGTCTCATCACTTTAATCTTAGACTTGAGTATATTCTCTTGTTGTTCAACAAGTAACCTTCGAACCACAATTTTAACACACATAAAATAGTGACTATTGTGCCTTTTGTTAATTTAGTCATCTTCAAAACTTATTACAAGAAATAAATTAAATTAGTATCTCCATCAACTAATCAAGATAACCATAATTAATTAATAACATAATATCTATATAATATCATATTTACACAATTTCATGCGTGATATAATTTGATGTGTAATATAATTTGAGTTATACTATACATAAATATCCAAAAGGTTATGATGGAAAGAACCAAATTTTATGAAGATAAAGGTGAATAACAATGAAATACTTTCCATTAACCATATGAATGTGTTAGGTCCCTGTATGTTGTATGTAGACCGAGGTCTGAGCTAAACAGCAATTACGATGACTAATTGCCCAACAATCTCGGCAGAGAAAATTTAAGAAATGTGAAGAGCAGAAAAGAAAGGAGAGGAAACAAAAAAGACAAGGAGAAAATTGATTTTACACTCAATAATCGTATCCTCGTCCGTAACTTGCTGCTTCACATATTAGATTACTGTCCAGAATCTAGATCATATGAACAGTTACTGCTCTTCATTTTGTCGCTATGTGTTGTAGGTCAAATATTAGTGATCATTTCTTACACAGAATGATTCCAATCGAGGCTCTGTCAAGTCCACAATCTCATCATCGTCACCATTGTTATTACAACTCCCATTCGACGTCACATAAAGCAGATTATTGACGTACTGAACCGAGGAGGGATTTACCGACTTCCCAATACTATCAGCCAAGAGAGTCCGGTCAATGTCTGATGAAAATGAACATTGAGATGACCATCTACTTGGACACATTTGTTTGAGTTCTTCTGAATCTACAAGAACCTCAACTTGATTGGCTGACTTCTCCACATATGGTTGTTCACTTTTCATGCTGTGAGAGGAGAAGTTCTACAAGAGAAGAGATATGCAACTTTAAGTGTTGAAATTGAGAATGTGAATTATAAAGCATCATCAAAGTTGACTGAAATTTTTTGTTGTAAACAACCTTATAAATAGCAATTTTTATAATAAAAAAAACACCTTATAACTAAATCTTGACATTAAACGATCAAAAACCAAAATATTTTCATCAATAAAAAACCTTATCTCGTATTTTGGCTATTGAGCAACTATTCTGATGTTGACTATTACGTGACTTGAAAGTGACTCACTTATCCCCCCCCCCAATTTCGTTCCATTAACCTAAAATAAGCTAAGTGATTATAGCAAGGAGCATATATGTACAACTTTTATCATACAAATAATCTCTGCCCCCCCTAATTCCATAGTCCTATGGAAGAAAACCTCTATAGTTGGCAAAAAAAAGACCACGGATCCCACGAAACCCAACCATAATTATTTATATGATATCGACGGGTGGAGTTCCCGTGGAAAATATACTATAGCTTGGAGGACAAAGAGTGGGGTGGGGGTCGGTGGTGGTTTCGTTTGGGCTGGGGCTAGGCCGGGTCAAACAAGTTACATGTAATAATGGTCCATTTTAAGTAAATAAATGCACAACAAAAGTAAAATTATTGCTGAATTATCAAAAGTCGGGGACCATTGTGGGAAGACCGTGCAAAAGTGAGATTATTCCCATCAATTTTTCCTAAAGATTGTGAACAATAGGTACTAGTTTTCTTGGTGGCTAAAGAAGGAGAAGTTGATCGACAGGACGCCAGATTTAAGAAACAAGCTCTAGGACATCACCATCAACTTGCTACACTTTCCATTTGTATCTATTCGATAACAAAAGGTGGGATAAATGACTACCTGGAACAAATTCACTGGAAACCTCCTTTGCCTTGACATATTTGGAGCAATGTTTGAGAGGATCTGCACAACTTCACTCATGCTTGGTCGGGATTCAGGATCCAAAAGCAAACACTCCTTTGCTAAATAAGCCATTATTTGCATCTCTTCTTCAGGAAAATGTCCGTTTAGATGAGGGTCAGGCAGTTCTGATATCACGCGTCTCCAATTTTGTAGACGAGGAGCAGCCTACAGCACAAGAAACGACAGAGTATTTTAATGATAAATCACAACCGTTTGTTATGGCTTATTCAACTCTAAGCTTGTCAATTTGGTCCAAATAACACACAGCAGAGAAAGGGCAAGTAGACCTCTCTGTCCTCTGGCTAATCTTATAACACACTTTCCCGTAAGAATGAGGATACGTTCTAAGCTAAATAGGTTAAAAAAAAAAAAACAAAGTATTACAAGTGATAGATCAAAATTCACCAAAATCTGGCCATTGATGCAGGAGTGAGGGGTAGATTTAATACCCATATGACAAGGCTTTCATCTCCTTTATCAGATTCGTTGAAGATTGGAGTTCGACCAGTTATCAGCTCGAGAAGAACCACTCCGAAACTGAAAACGTCTGATTTACATGAACCTTTTCCAACAATTGCATATTCTGGTGCAAAGTAGCCAAAGGTTCCTTGTATTCTTTCAGGAGAAGAGGAACAACTTGGGAAACCATCAGTGCTTAACCGTTTCGCCATACCAAGATCAGTTACCTGCAAAGTTAGAATTAGTGACTTTGTCACATAACAGCATCACAAGATTCTCAAATCGAATGCAATACTTTCCTAGCTTGTTTATTCTATCAAAAAATCTAATATAGGCATGCAAAGCTATTAATGTTAAAATGACTCTAGACTAATAAGTTTTTGGTGATCAAGTCTGAATGAAAGTTAGCCTTATCAACTAACCCTTGCACTTAGTCAGTAGAATGTTTCTCCTTACAAAAAACGTCATTTGTCATACTTACTTCCTTTGCTTCTAATTAGATTTAGACACGTCCCAAAAATGGGTTGTATGAGATTAATCAAACATGTCTGGCATATGGGTCCTCTACCTCCCACATCAAAAAAGCACAAAATACTCATTTCCTTCTATCACTCTCCTCTTTCCTTAATATTTGTGCCAAAAGGTAATAATTTAATTAATTTGAGAGAAAGCCACGAAGAGAGTGTATTTTTAGTTAAGTGATCCTGAACCAAAGGCAGTTTTTTGAGCTGATGGTATCCTTATGAAGAAAGAACTGGGTCACCATTCACTAATAGTCGAATTCTATATAATAGTCAGTATTGAACTCTGATGCATGAAGATGAAGGAAGTTGACATAAATCAGACAAATTCCTTACTTTCGCTTTCCAGTTTTCATCCAGAAGAATGTTTGTGGACTTGACATCTCTATGCAAGATTCTGGGGGCAGCAGCTTCATGAAGATACTCCAACCCTTTGGCAGCTCCAAGAGCAATCGCAACACGAGTATCCCAATCCAAATGTTTTTCGCCATCCAGGCGATCTCTCAGGTTACCATTTGGCAAATACTCAAAAACAAGTAGCCTCTCGTTTTGCTTACCCAACGAAGTAGAGCAGTAACCTACTAAAGGCACAATATGACAATGGTGCAGTCTTGCTATGATTTCGACCTGCACAAATATAGTTTTAATTAGACAATTCTGAGACCAATACCAACAGTCCAACTTTGATGAGTGAGATAAAATTTCATAGTGCTAGATTTAGGCTTATTTTTGAAGAAGAAAAAAAATTCATCACCATATTCTTTGAGTTAGCTGTTATCAAGAACATTCATATTGTCCTCTGACACAAATAATTCAACTAATCCCTGTGGATCTCGATCCTTGCGTTCCATTGTACTGATATTTTGGGTAGGTTAGGTTATATAAAGAGTTTTGTTAAAGACACAAAAAACCTACCATCAAGCACGTAGCCAAATTTCTATTACTACGTCTGACTTAAAATGTCAGCGGGCCAAGCAGTAGGAAGATTGCAGAAACAGGAAGCTTATACCTCCTTAAAGAATTCAGAGTCAGAATCTAGTCCCTTGGAAGCTTTAAGTCGTTTTACAGCTACAGTTCTACCATCTTTAAGATGACCATGGTAGACATAGCTACATCCGCCAACTCCAATCAAATTAGCATGAGAAAATTTGTTTGTTGCATGCTCCAACTCCAAATATGTAAAACGGGTAAATGTGCCATGTATGACTCTCAATTTTCTTCTGAATAGTAGGGAAGCGGAACCAATGCACCCTGTTAGAAGAGCACAAAAGTATATAATCGAGATACCCAGTAGAGAATTTGAACCAGAGCAGTATGGCATATCCTGATGTCCATTGCCCAAGAACAGTAAGAGTGAAACTTTCAGTCTTTTCCACCTCATATGGAATAGAAAATCAGTTATACTTTACATCACATACAATAAATCTGTTACATTACCTTTGATAGGATTTCCTGTAAAGCCCGCATTACTTCTGGGCAAAGACTGAGAAAAAACGTTGTGTCTTATCAGGTCAGTAGCACTGTTGAGGCTAGATCCTCTGTCAGACACATTAGTTTGTTGCTGATACTTGGCTCGTACGTGAAGATAGAAGAAGATAGACGCTATAAATGCACTCGTAATGAGCACCAAACATACCAAGAGAATGATCACAATTACTCTGCTAGATATATGTTTCTTTGGAGGCTGAGGACCTGTTAAAGATCCTGTTAACAAAAAACAATGGTATAAGAAAGACCCTTGTCTCATAATAAGCTAATGAACATTCTCTAGAGCCCATTGGGCAACAGTTTTCATTAGAAAATCATAGAAGCATGATACAGCCTCACTAAGAAAGTATGTGTCATGTATCATGTTGTAAATTAAAATGAGAAGACACGGAATAAGATTGCCATACCCTAAACAAACATAAAAGCTTCTCTAATTTCACGCACGTCCATCTTAAGGTTACACCAACCACATCCACCCATAGCCATAGGTCTTTGGTCTTTAACGACTGATGAGAAATCTCCAGGAAAAAAGATTAAACATCTACAAATCGGTTTCATGCCAAGTTCAGGAACAAGCTAGACAACCAGTTCCATGAAGTAGTTTACAATCTGACCCTGCAAGAAGCGCTTCTTATATATGAGGAAAAGGTGGAACTTTCATGGCGAACATTTATTGACTATAACCTAAAAACTGTTGCCAACTAAGCTCACGGACTCAATTATCTAGAGTATAACACATCCGACAGGTAAGAATGCTTCTTATTTATGAGGAAAAGGTGGAACTTTCATGGCGAACATTTACTGACTATAACCTAAAAACTGTTGCCAACTAAGCTCACGGACTCAATTATCTAGAGTATAACACATCCGACAGGTAAGAAAAATGTAGTTCCCGAAAGATAAGTGAATTTTGCGTGCGTGCATTCAGTATCTTAATTTATTATACATGTAGGTTAACTTGATGCGGATTATGGAAAATATGAAAAAAAAATCAAGGACAGTGGACTTCTCTAACAAAGCAAAAGGACTCAGCAGCGTAAAATAGACAAATCTTCTGTATAATGAACTAGACCAAAAGACTTAACAAATTGGCCTTTACTTCTTTCAGCATCCTAAAAAGTGGGATTTCAAGCAGTGGCTTGGAACTTTAGTTGTCTTCAACTATTGGAAAATTATTGATATTTATTTTAAGAATTCATGCCATTCAACAAGAAATGAAGAGTCGACCTAAGGTTAAAACCAAAAAGAGGAGTTCCCATGCATTAATTTGCAGGCGGTAGGTTTTAGGCATATTACAGTTCAAATACAAAGTTGGAAACTTACCAGTGTTACAATCACAGCCTGTAAAGCAGTTATTTTTCTGATCCTTCGCTGCCAAAGTAGGCAATTGACCACTATCACAGACACAGTTCCATCTGTTGCCAGTTGATCCAACAGTCACTTTGCCGAGAAAAAGGCCAAAAATGAAAAAGAGGATTAATAACTGATCTCACATCAGACAAAAACAGCAAAGAATTTATGTAGAAATTGCTGATGCGAGAGGGGATTAGTTTCTAGACACTCAAGTTCAGACAGTAAGCTATATTATGAAAAGAAGCACAACTGAGCAGAGTTGTTTACATCCCATTCAAACCTGAAACACTGAAATGAAATATACCAAACGCAAACTACAAACCAATAGAGAAGAGAGGATTTTACTAAATTATTTTTAGCCTCCCACTTATTACTCACTGAAACTTTATACATTGCCAACTCTAGGGTAGTAGAAGTAAAGGAAGCAGAAATCTAGTGACAACTACAACTCTACAAGACAAGAGAGTGTTTTTGCAAAAGAAGTCAGTGTTTAGTGCTGTATTGATTGACTATTAATACTCTTCATCCCACTAATACATACAACAGAAAGAGCATAAGGTGAGGTACCTGGTCGGCAATCACAACCTGTGGAACAGTTAGCTGCATAAATGGAGCGTTGTATCTCTTGATAAACGGAAGAACATGTGCAGATCCACCTAGTTGCAGAAGTATCTGACACCTGTTCTGCAATTAGATAAGAAACAAATTAAAATTTGCTGCTTCTGCATTTTGAACAGATCAATATATGCTTCCATCTGGTTCAACCTTTTAAGCCAATTTGATCAAACCCCGCCTGAATGGCAGCTGTACAAGATGAGTTAAAAGTATCTAAACAAGTACAAAGAGGCATCAAATTAATAGTTCTCTAGTATTTGCCACTAGCATATACACAACCACAAGGGCCTGCGTTTAAGCCCCATGGTCTACGTGCTTGAAAGCACTGAGCTAAGCAACACAGAACAGAAAATGGTGAAGGATCGTGACTTGGCAAAGAAAATGGTGGAAACATTCCCCTTATGAATTATGACCCAGAACAATATAATGGGTGGGTATTACAATTTTGCAAACTGTTGAGACCACTTAAATCTTACCATCCGGAAGCACAACAGAAGTATTTGTAAACATCAAGTTCAAAACATAACATCAAAAAGGCCGACAATGCATACTAAAGATGGACTGGCCATCAAGAAAACCGGCATATACAGTCAAGAAAGTTAAGTAGATAACAGGCACAAACAGCTCCACAACAGAATTGCATAGTAAAACTTTTAACTTTTCAAACAAGGAAGCATCGTAACTTGGCAAAGAAGATGGTGGAAACATTTCACTTATGAGTTAAGACCCACTAGGTTTGGTCAGTGTTACCTAATTATTCACTAATCTCCACGCGAATTGCAAACTGAGACAAGCAAAATATGGTCGGCTTTTTGGGCTATTTTCTGCCCGTTTTAGGCAAATTGCGAATTTAAAAATCGGTCTGGATAGCAAATCAGGTAACATTGGGCAGGGTATTACAATTGCAAATTATCGAGACCATTCAAAATCTTACCATTTGAAAGCACAACACAAGTATCTAAAGTAAGTCTCTTTAGGCACTAACCACATGTTATGTGTTGGATGCTGATCAAGAATAAGAGAGATGTAATAGCGAGTTGCACCCAGATCTTCATCAATTCCTAGGAAAGAAAAAAGAAGAAGAGGATATTAAGATCATCTCACATTTACATGTAGTATTTTTTTTTACTAACACTAACAGTGGTATTATGTTCCCACTTCCCACATAAACTGAACACAAGCAATGGATCAAATATACTTTCTCCGTTCCTTAATAAGTGACACACTTGTATAGTGTTTACTATTCACAGTTTAAACTTTGATTAGATTTGGTGAGTTATATTTTAGGAAAAACATAGTCACGTGGGATCTTGTTAGATTCGTCTCAACATGCATTAATTTAATATCAACTTTTTATAATTTTTACTCATTGACAATTATAGGTATTAATGTTTGAAATAATGCATTGGCAAGCGTGAAAACATGAAGTGTGTCACTTATTAAGGAACGGAGGTAGTATGTGCTTTAGTTGTGTTAAGCTCTTGAGACAAGACGACAAGCAGTAAAGTAGCATGTCAAAGAAAATGTAAGTGTGACACAAACTATTCTACTCCTAAGTTCAATGAGCATGGTTATTAACTAAAGAAAGGCATATCTAGGACTGCGATAACATGAATGGATAGGACGAAATAAAGTTATGTATGGTATGATCATATGGTGTAAGCATTGCATACCCAGAATCCTCAGCAGGAAGACCTTGTGCATACCTTCAAATTAAGTAAGGTTTGAATATCATGTCCATATCATGAATGTCATATGCACCAACTACCAAATCTGCCAGAGAATTTTATTCTGCGGTTAGCTGTATATGCGTTTGTATGACTGATTACACAATACAAGAACAACATTACCCCCGTGCCTCAAAAGCTCCCGCCATAAGGCAAGGTAAGGTTGATACACAATGATGAGCTAAAATTCAGCTGAACTAGAAGAAGTAAATAAATTTAGAGGCTCAAATGCAACGCCTTATGTCTAAGGCAAAAGACCAATCAATGTCAAGCATGAAATACAAGCCCCTCTATATGTCAGATGATAAAGAAGAGGAAAATATAAAATGGATGAATAATAATAAAACCCATCATTTCAGATATTGCCAAAGCTAATCTTTTGCACAGGAGAAAGCGACTGCTCAACCATTTGGAGAATATCAATACTAAATTAGAATAAATAATTAAAGCTTAACAGTAAGGTTATTATTATTATTATGCTACCCATGACTGTAGCTAAACTCTGCAGAAATCCTGTTGAGCATAATATATGCATTAAAGATTACCCACATAGAACGCATCGTCAACGTTCAGTAATTAATTCGTCATATTTAAAATCTTGTGCCCCCACCCCTTCCACTAGACCTATCAAACGGGTCGGTCGGGTCGGTCAAAATAAAATATTTCCGGGTTCGGGTCGAATAAACCTTGTTCAAGACCCACTGTGTTCGATTTCGGGTCGACCCAACGGGTTAAGGGATTTGTATTTGCTCTTTCTTTCATTTGATTTTTTAGTCAAATATGTAACAAAATATACACAATATACGTTGGAAATAGTAAGTTATATAAAATATAGTCATTTATAGTTGAATTCAACCATTAAAATTACATCCACATTTAACAAAATTCATTTTTGGAACCAAATACTCTAGTTGAAGCTATTTTTAGCAATAAAATTCCCATAATTTCATATTATTTCTACAAAATAATGAATTTTCGGTCGGTCGGGTAAAAAACGGTTTTCCGGATTCGGACACAATCGGGTTCGGGTCAAAAAGTTGTGTTCAAAACCCACTATTTCTGGATCGGGTTTCGGGTCAGGTCGAATTTTGACAGGTCTACCATCCACCCAAAAAAATTAAGTTCCAAAAATTATACATTGTATAAATCCAATACTTTGATTTTAACATAATTTATATGCTTTATTTGACGGTTGTTTGTTATTTGCAGTTATAGCAAAACATAGTGCCAATTTTGTTATCAACTTCGTATATAGGAATTTTTGCTTATCGATAACTGGAGATGTTAACACTTTAAATAATATGTTGGCAAACATTATTAGAAGCAAAGTGCTTTATTTATTGGAGAAGGGAGGAAGTATTGAAGAAGGGATAGAAGCCAAAAATAAATATATAAAAAAGAGAAAAATAAATAAAATAAAATAAATCAAGAAAATCAAGCTTATTATTTTCTTACAAAAATGTCAACTTAACCATTTTTTCATTTATGTAAAATCTTTATATATTATTCTTTCATATCGCATACATACATACATACATACGCTACAATATATAAATTGGTGCATGGTTGTTGATCACTTCCGTAGAGGCATGAGGTACAAATACTTGGCTTAAAAGTTGAAAGACAAATCTCCACGCGCTAAGTCACGAAAAAAGACGTGTGTAGGATAATGATAATGATAATGATAATGATTCCTCAACGTCTAAGACAATTACTATTAATTAAAAAGTAAAATAATAAATGTATTGAGCAAGTTTCACTGCTCCACCAGCTCAGTGTCTTAATTGCCGACACAAGATTCAAACAACGGGAGCCTGGAGGTAAAAAAAAAAAAACAGTAGTATCCCTCCTCCATATCTTTAGTTGATCGAAATGAAGTGTTACAATAATATCTAAATTATAGATTCACCTGCTAAACTATTCTATTCCACGTTCAATAACAGCTAAAAATTAGTTTGGTTGTGCGCTTAGAATACTAGGCAAAAGTAAAGAATAATTGATGAGGATTACCTGAGCTGAGCAGCTGAAGTTGTTATGAGAAGTAGATTTAGGAAATGAAAGTAAAGTAATGGAAATCGGGTTTGAGATAGAGTTTAGTATTCAGTATTCAGTAGAACTGTTTGTAGAAGGAGGACAGTTGCGAGACTGACTACTGACTGAAGCTGAAGAAGAAGAAGCAGCAGCAGAAGCAGATGTGTTACTGAGTTGTGTTTGGGGAAACGCCGTAGAGAATATAGATAGGACAAGCACTACGCAACACCTAAGCCAACGGTTTAATTCCAGGGGTCCCTACACTTGGATGTTTAAAATATGCACCCACTACACTGGTACTCATTCCTTTCTTTGTGATTTTGAGGAAACGAGGCCACGCCTTTTAGGTAATAGGATTACGTTTTACCAAATTTCGATGACTAATCTCACATTCTTGTCCTTCTCCCCCCCGCTGCTCCTTTCCACATGCTCCTACAGGTGTCGCTTCGGATATTGGATTCGAGTCGGGTCATTTTGATTGGGTTATATGGATAGCGGATCTATTTTATATTTCTAATGTTATGTAGGGAAGGCAACAAGCCTTGGACCCAACCCAGATCCACAGACCTATTTATAAGGGTTTGGGTCTGAAAGAACTTAATAGGTCTTGTTAAGGATAAATACCCACTTGTGATCCCACATCTAACAACGAAGGGAAGGATGATTCACAGATAAGTCTAATGGGTTAGCTACTCTACCTATCACCAATTGGTTTTAGGATGGCACCCAATATGGGCTTACGTGTGGTCAAACTCTCCTCCAGTACAGGCCCAATGAAGTTTGTCAGATCTGGTCATAACCTACCCAAACCCTACCCATTGCCATCTCTATTGCTAGGCTTGCTTTTGGTCGGACCTTGTTATCTCTTGTCGTAGTGGCGGAGCCAAGATTTTTAATCTGAACAGAGGTACAAAAATAATAAAAGAAAGTCAATATTAAATATTTACGATGTCTTAATAAGGTTCGATATCCAGTATCATACATCTCAACTATGAAAAAAATTACATTATTTAAAAACAAAAGTCGCACGTTCATCCGACGAGTCTTTATTTGTTGGAAACGAGCAACGATATCATCGTCGGAAACTCGTACAAATACATCTTTCTTAAGAAAAGTGACCAAACAGTCAATTAAAATTTGATGACCCATGCTATTTCGCAACTTATTTTTGATGTAAGTCATTCCCAAAACGTTCTTTCCACACTTGTAGTAGCAATCGGAAGAACCAACATCAACTTGATAAACTTCATGCCTATATGTTTCAACAAACTTTATCCAAAGAAAAGAAAGATCAGTTACATCTTCAAAGTTACCATTAACATCTCGCACATCTTCCATGAATATATCAAGTTGACATTCAAGAGTATCCAAATCATTAGTTGAAAATTCGGAGGGGTAAAGAGTAGCAAGTTTAAGTACATTTTCCTTGTCAAAAGAAGCGAAGTCATTTTGGGACATAAGCAAGCCATGCATTTAATCAACTATATATTCTTCTCATCAAAACGGTTGTTAAACTCTTGAAATTGTAGATCAATTGCTCATAAGAAAACTTCAACCCGAAAATGATGAAGATAGGACGTTTCCTCAACAAAGCGTCTTGTTCTTCCTTAAAGATGTAATTAGCCTCCATATCGGCAACAATAATGTCATTGCTTATTTCTAAATAAGATGATCTTATTCAACAAGTAACGATACAATTGCACTTTTGAGGGACAAAGCGGTGGTATCACCAACATGAACAAGTCCAAGAAATTGCTCCACTACTTTTGCCTCTGCCTTCTGAACATAACGCAAAAGAAGACCTTCTGCCCTTTTAGCATTTTCGGATTGGCCTCTTCATATTGAAATGGAGTGAATTTGCGCTATATCATTAGATTGATGCTACCCACGATGAGAACTTTAAAAGCTTGTTTAGGGAAGTTTTTTGCAATATTATTGTATTTGTCGCCATTGCATTTGAATAAAGAGTTCTACACTGTTGATAAAAAAATTTATGACTAATGTCTCGAGATAAGGAGTATAGAACATTAGGTCTTTAAATTTATGTGGCCACAAAATTACTTCCTCTGTTTTTATTAATTGTGACACTTTCTATACAATGAAGTTTCAAATTAGTTGTGACACTTTTCTATTTGGACACCTCTTCCTCTCTATCTCTCTCCTATCACATAGGGACCTCTTTTATTACTCTTTATCCCTTTCCTCTCAAAATATTGTCTGGGATTCCGTGAAATAAAAAGTGTCACAACTAATAACTAACAAAGGAAGTATCTGATTTTATGAGAGTCTAGGATCTCTATGAAATCTTTCTATTTGGTATTTTGCTTTTTATAATTCTATTTGTTAAGCAAAGAAGAGTTTAGGTCCTTGGGATGGAACTTTTTTGATAAGGCTTTCGAGGAGAACAACATGGACTAGGTGAGGTAATAACTAAAACTCTTAATACCTTTTTAGCATTGGACCTATCATGAGAAGTTTTTGGAGAGGCCGCGAGCCTTGGTTTTATGAGTTTTATGTGTTGTGGACTTAGTCGGAGATGATAGGATTCCTTCGATTGTGACATGCCATTATGTTTCCTATCTTATCTATGTTATATTATATACTTGTAGAATTTCAATGGTTTTTAGGTAATGATTGGACTCGTCTTAACAAAAAAACAATTAAAATGAACTCAAATTTCAGATCGACATTGATCCATTTGACCTTAAACTAACGTAAACACTTCAAATGTGCATAAATTAGGTGAAATTTGGTTAGTTTAGCCTTTAGTTGCAATAGTTAGACTATTTTTGGTAAGAAAGTACCTCAATTTGGTTTAAAACGACCTAAGCAAACCTTAAACTTGAAACTTTGATCTATTTGATCAAATTCACTTAAAGACTTTAGACATGCATCAAGTAAGTGATATATGTTTGGTTAAACTTTTATTTGCAAGAGTTGGTTGTTTTTGATGAGAAGTACATCAGTTTGTCCTAAATGGCCTAGACAAAGCCCAAACTTAAATATTTCATCTATTTGACTTTAAATTCACTTACATTTCAAATATGCATAGTAATTGGTATTTTTTATTTAGTTTTTGTTGTAAGAGTTTGCTCGTTTTTATATATAAAAAAGGCTCAATTTGTAACAAAACGACATAAATGAACCTTAAACATAAAACTTACAACTTGCAACCATCCCTATTGGCCGAAAATACCAGCCCTTTTCCTTCCCAAATTCCATCCAAAATCAGCCACTAATTAGGGAATTTCTTCTAGATCCTCTTCCCTAACCTACAACTCAGACAACTAAGAACTTAACGGCAAGGAATCAATATTAGTACTCAAAGCAACATATTGTTGTCCGAAATTCTATTATTGAATTTTCGAACTTACATCAACTTGACTCACAAACTCAATACATTAACTAGACTCTTGGATCATGTAAAACTCTCAACTTTAAGAGTTAAGGATAAAACCATGACCTTATTAATCTAAGAAAAAAATAAAGAGAGATCAGAGAAGGATTAATGGATCAGATTCACATAAATTCCTCCCTCTTAAAAGAAACTTGTCTCGAGTTCCCAAATCATGGTAAGGGATCAAATCATTAGCATCGAAAGAAGCACATACACCTTTCCCAAGAAGTATTTGAAAGGTGTCATAATTCTCTCAATGCACAATCTTGAATGAACCTTCTTCAATATGCTCGTGTTTCCCCTTTGCATTGTTGTGAAACTTTTGTGCACTTAAGGAAAGCCAACTCCAATGCCAAATAAAGGTTTTTGCTATACTTATAGTAGATGTTCTTCTTTCTTTTCCTTCTTTTGCTTTCAGTTCATGCAGGGCTATCCCATTCAATTTCAGGGCCTGAGCGAAAAACTAAAAGATGATCTAATAAAACAAAGTCTTATTCCAAAACTCTATCTCATGTAATTTTAAAATACGAGAATAAAAATTAAGCTTTCGGCTTATAACAATTTGAAAGTATAAATTACGTGAAACTTCAAATATAAAAAACGATATCAAGTTACTAAATAAGAAAGTAAATAAAAAGAGTGGTTAATGCTTGATGGAACTTAAACAATAAGAATAAAAAAGGGATGGTAACTTTGCTAAGAACTAAAACTATAAATCTCAATTACAAAAGGTTTTGTTTATTAGGTAGCAGTAACTTCATAGAAGCATAAATTACAAAGTCCTACATTATAGCCTATCAAGATTTCATGAGAAAAAGTAAAATTTGAAAAACATAAATAAAGTAAAAAGATAGGAAAAAAATAATGTTGGCAACTGATAAGTGGACTTTAGATTCACTTATTTGCATTTAGTTTTAGGGCATTTAGATGCATTTTAGGCCATTTAGTTTCCTTTTCTTTCCCTTTTTCATCATTTCTTATAATCTCATGCTTAGCATTTTGTTTTAGTTCATTTACATATAGTTAGGGTGCATATATGTCATTCATTTGCATATGCATACCCATCTAATATTTTCTTGGAGTGTTTTGAAGATAGACAAGCAAGGAAGAGGCTCCAAACAGGGGAGCGGGCGCTCCATAGGAAGAGGAGCGGGCGCTCCATATGTGAAGAAACGAAGGCAAGGTGACAGTGTCTTGGAGAGGCCCTGGAGCGTTCCAAGAAGGGCGCTCCAAGCCTGGAGCGGGCGCTCCATGGCCCAGTCTCCTTATTTTCGTTTTGTCTTTTACAATTTTGCCCTTATTTCTACGGGGTATAAAACCAATTTTGTAATAATCCTAATACAATGCTTTTAATTTTGAGAGGCTTTATTTTCTGAATTTTAATTAGTTTTAATTAGAGAGAGTTTTTAGAGAGAGAAGTAGAACCTAGTGAGAGAAAGTAGATATAAAAGTTGAATATTGAAGTTTTGAAGCTATTTTAATGGAGTTTTTGCATTTGACTACTATCTATCTTTGAGTATTTCCTCTATCTCTTCTCTTTATTTACTTTTATACTTGTTTTACCTTGCTTTAGTATTAATTAATAGTGATTAGTTGTTATTAGCTTTGTTGAGATGATTTTCACCATTGTTGCTTCAAGCTTTTTATTTATTCCTTTCCATGGCTAGTGAGTAGATTAGTAGCTAGGGGAAAGGGATGACCTTGCTAATCATGTGTTGACCTTGAAAGTCAAGCTTGGGGGTGTGATTTGGGCGAGATTGTGTTGTCTAGCTAATTTCATTGCCTTGTTTATTTGATTGATCAGCATTTGAACTTGTTGTGGAAATCTAAGGTGAAGGATTGAGAAATGAAACCTTAGATAGACCTTTAGCTAGATTTTAGGTTGACTTCACCATGAGAATAGGTGTTGACTTCCTAGGACCCCAATTGAATCACTATGAGTTGTGGAAATACTTGGTTGACTAATTTTACCATGAGAATAGGTAAAATTGGTTGATTAGGTCCTCCTAATTAGCTCGAGAGAGTAATTAGAAAATATTTGAGTGACTTAGTCCCCTAATCGACCCTAATGAATCCCCTTGGCTTGACAATTTGGTTAATTAATTGTTAGCTCGTGAATCCCCTATCCCTAGTGTCCTCTTAATATAGCTTAATTCGAATCATTTAGTCTATTTGTTAGTTTCTTAGTTCCTAATTTCTTAGTTGTTCACTAATCTCAAAAACCCCCCAAAAATAGGCTTAGCACGCTAAATCGCATTCAACCCTTGATTAATCCTTGCTTCCTCGTGGATTCGACCCTTTTTTGCCCTATATTAGGCTAAGTTAGGTTATTAATTTGGCACGTGCAACGACCGTGTCAAATTTTGGCGCCGTTGCCGGGGAAGCAACGGATTACATTGATTTGGATGTCGATTTTCGAGTCTAAGTCACCCTTTATCCTTCTTTTCTCTTTTTCTTTTTCCCTCCCCTCTAATGATGAAATTCTTGTTATTGCTAACCCTTGCTTCGCTATGGTATTGTAAGCAATTGCATCTTGGGGCACATTTTCAAGAATCGCAAGTTTCTCGATTCCTTAATTCGAGAACGTGTCATTTTGGAGGTATTATACTAGGGTGGAAGATTCTCTTCCAATCAACTATAGCTGTGAGATATGGGAGGTTTGTGAAGTAATCTATGCCAGTTTGAATGATTTCACTCAATGTGTGGTTGAGGATATGCATCATGGAGAATTTCAAGCTCTTTTCTTGAATGAAGCTTGGGATTATTACAATTGGATAGCTCAAGAAACGTATGAGTGGGACATGGGCACGAATCTTAGGTTAGTTCAACCGGACCAAGGTATGCCTCCACCTATTTCTCCTAGTTGTGATGAAATGCATTCTATGAATTATGATTCTTATTTATCTAATGATTGCATTAATCACAACGAAATCTTTTTGCTAGCAATTCAATTTCTCACATGCCCAGTCATGATACTCCCCCTCCTTCTTCTAGTTGTGATGATATGTATTGTCATGTGCTTAATGTTGGGACTTACAATGATGCTTCTCCCCTTGTTGATAACCAAAGCTCTTCTTTACTTGATTCTAAGCCAAAATTGCATGATTTTTTTCCTCAAATTCTTGTCGAATATGATAATCTTACTGAATCTATTTTTGAGGAGCTCAAGTATTATGAGAAGGGAGGAGAGCAATATTGTGAGTTATTTGATCAAATCAAGAAGTTGGTGAGGAAACGTGACTCTTTTGAATCTAGGTGGAAGGAAGATGCCCTAGAGCGGTCTCAAGGATGTGATAATGAGCGTCAAGAGTCCAATAGAGATGATAAGGAAAAAGAGGGTGAAAATGATGTCTACGAATCTAGGTCTTTAATTGAGGATGATGGTGATTCTTCCTATGAAGAGAACGAAAATGCATCTAGGGAGACTCATGTGCCTTATGTTCATGGATTTTGGAGTAGTGATGATGAGGATGAGTCAAACCTAATTTGGTTAATCCAATTCATGAGGAGGAAGGTGAGGATTGTGAAGACATATGTGAATCCCTTTATTCCCTTTTTACCCCTTCTTCCCCGATTGACTCCAATTTTCATTTTTCTTCCATCCCACCTCAATCATTCAAAGACTATGATTCATTTGTGAGAGAAGAGCCTTTGCTTGTGGTTGGACATGTCAATGATGAACAAGGAGAGAAACATGTAGTTAAGGGAGCTTGTGAAAGGGCCAATGCGGAGAAATTATGTGATGTGAGTGAGGTTTTAAGTGTGGAAGTTGTTCCTATTCTACCCCCTCACATCCCTTTTTCGAGGCGGCTAGATCTTGTTCCTTCTTTTCCTATTTCTTTTCCTTTTATTCCCAAATCACAACCATTCATGGAGTGTCCCATCTATCTTGACCCTCTGGATGTTCTTATTGACTCCATGAGAGCAAAGGTGTATAGTAGTGATAGTTTTTCTTCATTATCTTTTTCTACTTTTTATTTTGGTTTTGATTCCTCTTATTTTCTTGATTTTTGTTTTCATTCCCCCACCTTTTTGTTTTTCTCCCCATTTAGTCATATAGTAATGTATTACTTTGTTGTGATGAAATGTATTGTCACAATGTATTCTTATTTATCTAGTGATTGCATTAATCACAATGAAATCTTTTTGCTAGCAATTCAATTTCTCACATGCCCAGTCATGATACTCCCCCTCCTTCTTCTAGTTGTGATGATATGTATTGTCATGTGCTTAATGTTGGGACTTACAATGATGCTTCTCCCCTTGTTGATAACCAAAGTTCTTCATTAAACTATGAAATAAAGGTCTATGGAATTAGTTCGGTTCACCATGCTTATACCGATCAAAAGGGATCAAAAAACTATTAGAACCTAAGTCAAGAATCGATAGATTAGAGCACGTGTTAAGCTATGGTTAAGACTCAACGCTCATAACTCAATATACGTTGCATGTTCACTAACGTAATCAGAATTACTGATGTGTACTAGGCCTCTAAAAGTAAGACGGGTCCGTGCAAACAATTATTAACCTCAAGCAATCAATAAAACTGCTCAATAACATTAATTACTCAATAAGAACAAATCAAACCATAACCAATCTAATCAAGCCCTAGAAATCAATAGCAATTCAAAAGTAACTCATGGTATAAACATGGCTTTCCTCCCTAAATCCCTAGAAATAAGACTATTCACTCATAATCGAATCGACAATAATAAAACTAATATGAAACCCTAACAATTGCATCATGAATGAATGAAATATTAAAAGCAATCAAGAAATAATTAAAGAGATTAAGGGAAAAGAATAATACCAATTGACGGAAAGCAATAACCTTTATTGAAATAAATTCGAGGTTCAATCTCTTCAACTAATCTAAGTGTTTAAACTAATAAAAGCTCTCTAAAACTAAACTCAACAAAGCTGAAAAAAGAGATGTCTCTGAAATAATGAAGCTTAGCTATTTATAATAGCCCCTAAAAACTAATTAAAAACAAATAAGATGCGATAGAAATTCGGATCCGCGTGCCCGGTACCCGACCACCCGATCGGGCCAACACAAAATTTGGACCAAAACTTTTTCTTCTCACGCGCGCTAGCAGCAGCAGCTAATTGGAGTGGCCTCCCACCCAATCGGGTCGGGCAACCTTTGTCCGACCGGGCCGCATCACTAACAGCCCAACACTCTTGCCTTTGACGTGAAGCAGCAGCAGCATCTTAACACTTGGGCTTAGGCTCCACCCGATCAGGTCAAGCCATGCCTGCCCGATCGAGCTGTGCCTTGGAATGCCCAACTTCCTTTCTTCTTTTCACGCCCAAAATCAGCAACAAACACTATGGGTCTTTCACCCGATCGAGTCGGGTAAGGCTTGCCCGATCGGGCTCGAAACTCCAACACCTGATCACCATATTCTTTGCCCGATCAGGCCATATTTTGCTCGATCAGAGCGCGGGTCAACTCCTTTTGACTCTTTGACACTGAATTCTTCACGTTTAGATGTCTTGGGACCTCTATATTCATCTGTAATGCTCGTGATGACTTCTACGTGCCTCGTAACAAGTCGTAAGGTCGTGGTGGCTTCCAAATAGCTCGGAAATAAGGAGAAAACTCTCTAAAACCTGCAATTCAACACTAAAACACAAAACCACGACTATATACGATAATTAGTATAAAATAGCTCCGAAGAGCTCAAATGACGCACGATTTAGCTCATAGATAAGGAGGAAAACTCTATATAAATACATGATATCACATATCGACAAAGTATTTGCCTTTAAAACTTTAAAATCTAGGTTCCCTAAATTTAAAAAATGTCAAAAAAAATTTTGGAACAATAACAAGGAAACACTGATAATCTCCCTATCTTAGGCCATGGACCAAAAGTGATAACTGAAGTAAAAAACTAAAAGGAGATTAACTATATGAAAAACAAGGAAAAAGAAAAGAAATACATAAAAAAAACACCAAGCTTCACAAGAAAGCCAGCGGCACAGCGTTGGAATCTTCTGTAAGAAGGCGAAACCATGCACTGAATTTTAACCAGGCGAAACCATGCACTGAATCTTCTGTAAGAAGGCGGAACCATGCACTGTAAGAAGGCGAAACTCAACCACCTTCTTCTCAGACATGGGCTTCTAGCAGTGATGCTTCACGATTATCTCAAGTTGGACAACCATGGGCCAAATCTAAAGTAAACGACATGAAAATATAGCAAATCGACAAAAAACTTTGGCAAAGATGAAGAATTTCTTCATCTTAACCAAACCACCGCCTCCTAAAACTGAAGGTGAAGCGTCGACGAACAAACTTAAATCCGAGTTTTTCCAGATGGAAGGGCCTTGGGTTGTTATTAAACCCTATGTCAAAAGAGAGATATGAAAGGATCCCTTGGTTAAAGAAGAGGTTTTATGTAAGAAAATAGAGAAGATTTCATGGACGGGTGATAGGCTAAATTCGTATCACCTATTCAAAGATAATTCCTACAGTCCTCTTACAATGTAGTCAATGGAAGCAGGGTCGAATCCGCAGGGAGACATAGTTTCTATATTAATATTCAACAACCTAACTACTTCAGATGAAATCAGAGAAGATTAACTGAACTAATAATTAAACTAAGGAAGACGAGAATTAAACTGAGGATTTAACTATGGAATAAAAGCCTAGGGTATTAGGTCGGTCCACCATGCTTATACCACTCAAATAGGATCAACCACTATCGAAACCTAAGTCAAGAGTCGAGGGATTAGAGCACGTGCTGAGCTATGGTTAAGTCTCAACGCTCATAGTTCAACATACGCTGCATGTTCACTAACGTAATCAGACTACTGATGTGTCCAAGGCCTTTAATCGTACGACGGGTCTGTGCAAACAACTATTAACCACAAGTAACCAATGAAATTGGCCACTAACATTAATCACTAATCAAGAACAAACCACACCACAATCACTCTAATCAAGCCCTAGAAATCGACAGGAATCTAAACAATAATCATGGTATAAACATGGCTTCCCTATCTAACACCCTAGAAAGAGAACTAGTCAGACATGATCGAATTGACAATAACAAAACTAATTGGAAACCCTAAGAATTGCATCATGAACTAATTGAGTAATCAACAATTAAACTAGAACAATCAAGAGATAATAATAAAGCAATAAGAAAGAAGATTACCAATTTGACAGAAAGCAATAACTTTAATTGAGTTGAATCAAGGTTCGATCTCCTCTACAATGGAAACTAATGAAACTAACTTTAAGAGTTCCAGTATTTATAGTCCTCTAGGAAAATAATAAGATTAAATAGGAAAAGACGCAAATCGCGTTTTCCGTGTCTTCCACTCGATCGGGCACAGGGTCGCCCGATCGGGCCTAGGAACATGATTCCAGCAGCAGCAAATTAGTGTGCACCCGATGAGATCGGGCGATGAGCACCCGATCGGGTCCGCAACATATGCACCCGATCGGGCAAGGCTGGCCGATGACATCGGGCGAAGCTCCTTCTTCAGAATCTTCAAAATCAGCCAAAAAGTCTAAGTATCAGTCCACCTGATGGGATCGGGCAACGCCGCCCGATCTGGCGGAGAATCTGAACTTTTGGGCGTAGAAGATCGTACCCGATCGGGCGGTGGTTGCCCGATCCGATCGGGCAGAGCCTTACTCTGCTAGCTCTTTACTTGGCTTCAAACGCCAAGTATCATCAGAAATCCTTCTTCAAGGGGGGGCTCGAATGTAACCTCGAGACCGCCTACATGCCTCATAACCTTCCGCTATAGTGTGGTGATCAAAATGCCAAGTAAATAGGGAGTTTTTGTAACATCCCGTCCTTCAACAGTAAATAAAATAAAGATAAACTAAAATAAAATGAAATAAACTAATAAATAAAGGGTCAGTGGCAGCGGAAATACCACTGGGACGGAAATGTTATTCTAAAACACGAAATAGAATAATAATCCCAAATCAAAATAATCCTCAAATAATTAAGGAAATGAGGTCCCATACCCTCATTCCACAAATACATACTAAAATCCCAAAATAACGGATCAAACCATAAATCCAAACTAGAGCATAATCCAAAAGATAAGAACATCCATGACAAAACTACTTAAGACCCACTAGGAAGGTGGTCTTAATCTTCCTATCATAGTGCTCATCTACAACTACTAGGACCATGTCCTTCCTCACAGGACCATGTCTCACAGCCCCAGTCCAGACAGTAACGATCCTAAAGTTCCACATCTGCAAAGATATACAACAAAAATCCACAATCAGTGGGGAGTAACTAACAGCTCTCCCAGTCCAATCAGGATTCAATTAACAATTTAAAATATGAAGAATAAAGTCAGGCATACACTGTAAACATACAAAGCATAAAGAAAACATACAATATGCAAAGTAGGAGACTATAAGACAAGAGCAACATTAATAGTCATCAAGAAGGATAAGTATAAAAGTTTCCATAAATAGATCGTCAAAAGAAAAAGGCTTCAAAAGAAAAAGAGACTTCAAAATAGTAAGTGAAATCAATAAAGAAATCATCAAATGAAATAATATGAGTGAGATGAACGCTAGTGACCCGCAGCCCACTTCCTAAGAGTATGTCAGATCGCAACCTCCAAAACGGCCTATGGGTTACGTTCCCTACCGTCTGTGTCTAAGAATGGCCAAACTTCCGATGCAGGATAGTACGCGCAGTACCTCCTGACCTCTCGGACGACAACATATCCTAAGTTTCTCCAATGTAGGGTAGCACCCTACTCAGTGCCCCCTCACCTCTCGGAGTGCATGTTCAGTATCTTTGGGATAAAATAATCCCTTAGACTACTCAACTCAAAGTAAAACAATTAAACCAAATAAGTTCTTCAAAACTCAAATATTCAACAAACATCAAACATTCTTCAAATATTCTTCAAACCATCAAATACTTCAAATATACTTCAAATACTTCAAACACTTCAAATACTTCAAATAGAAATAAAATCATAATTCTTCAAACAAATACTTCAAATACTTCAAATAGAAATAAAATCATACTTCTTCAAATAAATACTTCAAATACTTCAAATAGAAATAAAATCATACTTCTTCAAATAAATACTTCAAATACTTCAAATAGAAATAAAATCATAATTATTCAAATAAATACTGCAAAATCAATTCTTCAAAATAAAGTAATTAAATCAAATGCTCATCAAAACAAGGTTTAGAAAATATATATATTAAAACTCCTTCAAATCACAATTTAAATATAAATCCATCAAAGTC
This sequence comes from Patellifolia procumbens, assembly GCA_947645195.1. NCBI lineage: Eukaryota > Viridiplantae > Streptophyta > Magnoliopsida > Caryophyllales > Amaranthaceae > Patellifolia > Patellifolia procumbens. The sequence goes on from CANSGD010000787.1 coordinate 12,684,356, forward strand.
GTTATCTGAGTTTGGGTACGAGGTTGATTATAAATTTTAATTATAAATCTTCTCCGTACATAACTCTTGGCGAAATAATGCTAAGGACAGTATTATTCTCTCCCGAGCATTACGACGTCGATAACTCAAATTTATATAAGTACTAAATGCGGTTTCACAATAACATACAACACCACATTACAAGAATTAAATCATTCAACCATACTTTCAACATTTAATGCAACAAAACTGCAGTAATAAAAAAAAATACTACAACAGTGCTGCCAATACCCAACAAGACAAAGCGGTAGGCCAAAAAGAAAAAAAAAGGAGGAGCAGCACTGGGTCGCGGGCCGCGATCGGGCCTCGCGAGGCCCGACGCTGCTCGCGGGTCGCGAGCGGCTACTGCCCTCTTCTTCGTCCGTTTTTGGTATTTACGAAATCAATTAAATTCACATCAAACATGCTCTCAATACTCATGGAAAAATTTAAATATAACCATAACAACAAATTAGGCATGCTCGAAATTAATACTTCAAAGAATTAAAGAACAAAATAATTACAAGTCGCTTAGCTCATAAAATTCCAATTATAAACATGCTCAAAACATAAATAATCAAATCCATTTAACCCAACTAAAATTCCAGCAATTTAATAAATCAAATAAACCATTTAAAAACATTAAAGAACAGTTCCAAAAGCATATAAATCAAACTATAAGAATTAGGGCATGCTTAGAAGTCAAGAACTACTCAATTAAATTCATTCACTTCACGAAATTAAATTCCAGCAATATTAAAATAAATAAAAAGGCTTAAAGAACAACTAAAAACATGCTAAATCATAATCCAAGTTACCATAACAATTCTATCATCAAATACACTTCAACTAAAACATCAAAAAAAATAATTTCATAATTTAAAATGAATTACAGCATTAATAAAATAAATAAAATCATGAATTAAACATACTAATCAATGAAGTAAACAAAAAGTAACAACCCTAACATGATACTACTCAATACTAACCATTCTAACATCATAAACAACAATTTTAAGTACTCTAAACATGAAATAAAACAATAAAACAACCTAACATGAATTCTGATAAAATAATAATACTAACATCGTAGATCTAACATTTAAAACACATCCTAACATTATTCTAACATACTTAAACAATTAATTAAATACTAAAGTACTAGAATGGATGTTAGTTACCTCGATCTACCCAAAGAGTAATGAAAACCGAAAAATAAGAGTAAAGAAATGGCCTAGAAAATTGCCACTTGAGAGAAATACCAAGAGAAAATAAAACCCGAACTTGAGTCTTGAATTAATGCTTGAATAAGAATTTTTAGGTCAATAGGAAGTAGGAAATTGTGAAGAACAAGTGGGAAAACCTTTTCCCCTTTTTTCTTTGTAATAGGCGTGTGATAGGGGGATTAGGAGGGGTGTTTAATTGCTGTAATTTAAGTGTTAGTACAACAAATAAAAGAATAGGAGTAAGAATAAATAGTGATCAAAATAAGGAGGAAGAATAAGGGAGAAAGGGTTCTCATTGGTGGAAGAGATTCTACCCAAAAATAAAATAGGCAAGCTATAAAATTCAAACAAAATCCCCCCCTTCCAAGCTCCCCTTGGCCGGCCACCCTTAAACACACAACCAAGTGGGTCGGTCCACTTAAAAGGTAAATGGAACCTTCAATTAGTTTAGCCCAATCAATAAAATAACAAGGCTCCAACTAAAAATAAATACTAAGTACCAACACTACAAAAATATAAATAATAATACTAACTCTATAAAAATATAAAAATACAAATAATCATAAACATTTAATCACAACAAATAATTATAAACACTCAATACTTAAGAAAATAATAATAAGTTATATATAAATTTAGTTTTCAAATATAAACATATATAATTATACACAACAACACTCAAATAATTATATATATATATAAAGAATATATAAATAATAAAGGATATAAATAAATATAACGTAATAATTAAATAATTAACGCGCGAAATTTATAGTGAAATTACGGGGTGTTACAGTTTTTGCCTAAAACCTGTAAAATGATATGAAACAGACAAACTACAACTATATCGAAATAGTTAGCATAAATAGCTTCTAAGAGCGTCAATACCGCACAATTTAGCTTGTAAAGGGAGGGAAAAACTCTATAAGAAATCAATATATCAATGGGAAAAGAAAGGGGAGATGGAAAGAGCGGCGTAGGGCAACGGAGTTTTTATAGTGAAGGGAGAGCCCTTCTCTCTTGAAAAAAGTCAAATCATCAAAAAGATTTTATAGATTAGTTTAGCCATTCTTATATAATAAAATATCATATAAGAATCATTAATGGTCATAAAACTAATTGATCTTTCTAAGTATATCATTGGAAATCTTGCAAAATAAAACAAAATGGTGTACGTGCATCATCATCTATTGATCTATTGTCAATCATTTGCAAATTTTATTATGTGAGTAATCGTGCATAGTTTCATTGATAGTTATGAGAACTTTGGTAAATATTGTACAATATTACAAGATACTCATAAATTTGTAAATACTTATACAAAAAAGTGGTTGTCGTTTAATAGGAACATGCAATTAAGGATGATGAAAAAAAGATTGCTTAGTACGTTAGTAGTAACGCATAAAAATCTTATTTCTTTTATATTTATAGGTTTTGGCTAATGAGTGTGTTTCAAATAATCCTGAGTGCCCTAATAGAAGGGTAATGACTTCAAGAGCCTTGTTGGCCTTGGAAGTGGAGGATGCTATGTATTTTTTGGCCACGAGGGAACAAAATGAGACTAGAGAGGAAGATGATGAAGACTTGGATGAATTGGAAAATCAAGTGTTGTTTGAGCCCACTCTGGATCATGAGACACTAGTGGTATGAAAACTCATACATGTCCAAACTAATCCTGTGCTGATCTAGCACAAATAGAAAACTTATTTCCAGGGCCATCTCATAGAAAATAGGGGCCCTATGCAAAACTAAAATTAGACCACTACAAATTTACAATAATAGGAAAAATTGTCAAGTATAAGTTAACCTTTGCGTTGACCGCTTCTAACAAGTCAACCTAAAGATATTCCACGAACAAGTAAACCTTGTATACCTATCCGCTTTGACAAGTTTTCTTACCGGTTACCTGTTACTAAATTATTAACATAGGTTACTAGTCCACGTGTCTTACTCTAATTAGTTCACAAATAATAAATTATTTTAATTTTATATCGCACCCTTCTCTCCCTTTTTTCTTTCTCTCTCCTCTTCCTTACCCTCCACAACCATGACCACCACCACTTCCTTGCCACAACCACCACCCTCTAGAAACAACCCCCTCCCACCACTCAAAAACCACCCTCACCCTTTCTTCCTCCCTTTCCCCCCTTCACCAGACCTCCCCCTTCCCTTTTCGAACTCCTCCACCACCACTCCTACTTCCCCCTTTCAACTAAATAGCACCTACTTCTCCGGTGGTTGTTTTAGTCTTTTAGACAAAACTCCTCCAATTATTCTTTTATGAAGTTGGAGTTTTACATAGCTGGGGTAAGTTGTTGCCTTATTGGATTTCAACCAAATCCCCAGTTACTTAGATATTCAACCTAGAAAGTAAAATAGGCATTATGGAGCAATTACAGTTCATAGTTCGAACCAAAAAACGAAAGTCACAAATGGCATCAAGAGCTTCAAATCATTGTATGCGCGGGCGTTTGTAAACCAATATCCATCAAAAATCGAAAATTCAGTTTCTCAAACACTAATAGAGTGAAAGACAGTGTAGAGTCCAAGCAAAAATAACAAGATTCAATGCAATTAGCAGACCTTTATTAAACATGTCCAACCCAAGAAGGTTAACCAGAAGGGAAATACCCAGAGACTAAAAACTCTCTTTTGCGGCTCCAAAACCTTGAATTATGCAACATTTCTCTCCAACACTGCAACTCCTCCTCCCAACTCTCACTGCCATCACCACTCTCTTTCCTCCATCACTCACTCTCTTTCTATCTCTACAATGAGCTCTTCTATGGTTCTCCTTTCAATCACCTTGAAAAAGCCCCCATTAAATTGCTCTCAATCAATAATAACTCACAACATTTCCAGCTTCGTTGGATTTAAAAATGGCATTATACGATTCAATTCTCGCAATTCGGATGGAGCTAGGTTTTTATGAGCGTTTCTATTGGATCTCCTTCTCATACTTCTGTTAATGATGCTTTCTTCTCTGATCATAAGCCTTGTGGTTTCGATGGTGGGATTTGTGGCTGTTCGTTTCAGAGGAAATCTGGTGGCAATATAGCCACGGCCGCCAGCGAGGCAGTTCGTTTGAGTTTACGGGCAGGGGTAGGGGTAGGCTTGGGTTGTTGGGGAAGGGGAATGAAGGGAGGATGAGATGTTTCTAAAAAATAAATTTAAAAATTAAAATGTCGAATGAAAGATTGACACGTGTCACTTTAACTTGTTAAACATGTTACCAGGAGGTGAAAGCCGGTTTTGACTTGTTAAAAGCGGATGATATACAAGGTTTACTTGTTTATGGAATATCTTTAGGTTAACTTGTTAGAAGCGGTCAACGCAAAGGTTAACTTATTCTTGACAATTTTTCCTAAGATAAAATATCAATTTTCAATGCTTATTTTAGTATATAAAATAGTCTTATAATATTTTAATTTAAAGAGTCATCTATATTTCTCTCTTTAGCATAGCCAAGGCACCAATCTATCAAGTTATAAGATCTTATATATGTTTTGATATAATGAAATAGTATTGGTTATATATGTTTCCATATCAAAATATACGAGAGCGCTTTTTTGCTAATCTAAAAAAATGTACCATTTATAATAACTTTAAAGTTGCAAAAAAAACACACCATATAAAGAGCAATATGTTAAAACGGAAATAATATTCTTAATTTTGAATAAGATATATGTGCCAAATAATACATATACTAGTATTAAAATTTTCCATGAAAAGTGTAAGGAAAATGTGTTAACAGTTTATTCCAATTGTATATGAAATCATCTTAAAAAGAAAACAAAAGAAAATAAGAAGTGGAAAAGAGGGTTGGGGAACAAAGTAAAAGAAAAGGCAAAGGAAAACAATAAGTGGAAAAGAGGAAATGTCTGTGGGCTTTGAGAACTTGAGGTTATTCGAACCCAGCACTAAAAAATTAGGAAAAAGAAAAGGTAAAATGGGGAGCGTTGAGATTCGTACACAACACTATGAGCAAATCACCCAATTTGGTATACCGTTGTCACCACTGAGCCAGGGCAATTATTATGAGATGTAAATGCAGCGATATAATCATATACGTAAAATCAGTCTGGGGCCCTACGTACGAGCGAGGCCCTATGCGGGTGCTCACCTTGCACAGGGCCTTAGTCGGGCCTACTTGTTTCATACTAGATACTTAGTGAATGGTTGTAGTTGTTCGGTCATTGTAGACAATGGTTCATATACTAATACGTGTTCTCAAAAGATGGTGGATGCTTTACAACTTACTATTAGAAAACATGCTAGACCTTATGAGTTAAATTGGCTCACTTATGATGGAGGTGTGACAAAAAACAATTTTTAGTTTCTTTTTCCATTGGTGATTTTCATAATGAAGTATGGCGTGATATAGTTACTAATAGGAAAATATTCCGAATTTATTTATTTACTTAATTTATTATGAAAAAGTACATGGGTAATCTGATCATATTGAATTTTCATCTGAAGGTCATTCTTGCAAGCCTGAATTATCCAGATGGGAATGTGAAGCATGCTGATCTTGATGATGTTCTCAGGATCGCTAACCTAGCTTGATTGATCACACAAGATTCTCAATTTAAGGTATATGAAATGTACATAGATGAGACAACTATGGTAAAAAATTTAGCATAAAAATTAAATTTTAGAAAAACAAGAGCTTTTCATCTTTTGATAAAGCTCCTCAACCACAAACTAACCTGCTTTCTTTTTCCAAAACAAATTGATTGACCAATTAATCAAGACCTTGAATGACACAATCGACAAGAAAATGAAGAACTTTTCATGTTTGTCAAAAATATTGAATCAATGGCGGTGGTATAGAAACCAAATTAGTGGCAACAACAATCTATCATGGTTGCGTAGTCATTGATTGACAGAGGAGTAGTTTTTTTATTATTGTGGTGGTGTAGAAAAAAATTGGAGTTTAAATGGTTATTTAAGTTGAATGACTTATAGTGAGATTCATAAAATGGTTGGTCTTTTATTAGGGTTGACATGAGTTTTTTTTAAATAAAAATCTCATTGAACATGGTTACAACACGTAATCAAATTAAATATGGCGATAACATGTGAAGTGTCATCCAAATTGTTCTAGGCGCGACATGTGGCAAATGCGATTTTGTTTTATATTTTTATATGGATATGGATATGGATATAGATATAGATATAGATTAGTGGCAAGCTTGCCTACTAACCCTTAATAGGAGGTTTGATGAAAAAAATAACGGTTAGATATTAAAACATCTAACACCCTTTAAAATATATTAAAAGTGTACTTTTATTTTGGGAAAAGAAAAAAATGTTATACTTTAGTTCATACACTATATTACTATAATTATACCTTATTTTACATTATTTGGACACTATATTACCATGTATTGAACACTATATTTTCTTATATATACCATGTTGAATAATGCACGTTTTTATATATTTGAGTTGACCATATTACCCCTCTTATTACATTTAAATGACCATTTTACGCGTTATTTAACATGCAAAATGACCAACATGTCTCTATTAGATGTTTTGAAATCTCTATTTTCTATTTCCTCCGTTCCTAAATAAGTGACACATTTGCATAGTATTATTATTCACAGTTTAAACTTTAATTAGATTTGGTGATTTACATTTTAAGAAAAACATAGTCATGTGGGATCTTGTTAGATTCGTCTCAATGTGAATTTTTTAATATCCACTTTTTATAATTTTTACTTATTAATAATTATAGGTATTAATGTTTAAAATAATACATTAGCAAACGTAAAAACATGAAATGTGTCACTTATTTAAGATCGTAGGAAATATTCTTTTATATCAAACCTCCCCCCATAATGGTTTAACACTGCTGCATAGTATCATGGGAATTTGTCAAAACAGCGGGTAGTTGATATGAATGTAGCTCCAATGAGAAGGAACAATCAAGTACTCCAAAGCAAAGGTTCTAACCAAGCTAAAGTCTGAATCTTTAATATGTGTTTATTGTGTTTATGTGTTTAGCATATGGAAATTAAATCAAACATTCCTGAAAGATTTAATTAACTTTAATCTCCCTTAAACCATTACCTGGAATAAGTAGATCAACACTCAATAATAATCACTCCTGAAAATTATATGAATGGTTCGACTTTTAATTGACAACCAATTAAAACACTCGAAAATATGATGAATGAATCAAACTTAGTTGTTTATTAATGACTGCTAGGCGCCTATTTATAGTAGTACATGATCTAGTATGATTAGGAAACCTAAAACTCTATCTAGAAAGTATAAACTCTATCTAGAAAGCAAATAAATCTTAATCCCTAAAATCTAGGGAAAGATAGAGATAAGAATGATAGCTACTAAGAATGATAGGATTTCGGCCATATCAATCTTTTACACACGCTTAGCTTTCTTATCATTCACCAAAATCTATCCTAATCTTAATAGGAATTAGAACTCAACTAGGACTCCTCATATAACCCAATTTCCAACCATAATTTTGGCTATATGGAATGTTTTTATTACATGAATGAAATGTCTAAAAATTACTCAACAAAAGACTCTTAAAGACTCCAAGAAACTACATATGGACGCCCCATATTAGTCTTCACAAGCTAGATCATCCTCCCAAGCAATCATAGTCACAAAAGAACCATTAGACTTGATCTTGAATGCAAAGGCCTCAAGAACCAAGTAAATAGTTTCATCTCCAATGGTTGACTTTGACTCTTGACTCATGTCATTCTCCCCCTCTTCAAAAGAATTTGTCCTCAAATTTGCATCATCATAGTAAGGACTAAGATCTCCAACATTGAATGTAGCACTCACACCTCCATATTCACTTGGAAGATCAATCTTGTAGGCACTATCTCCAATACCTCAAGAACTTCAAATGGACCATCAGCCCTAGGCATGAGCTTATTCTTCCTCTTTCTTGGAAACCTCTCCTTCCTCAAATGGATCCATACAAGATTTCCACTTTTGAACTTCGGTTGCCTTCTATGCTTGTTTGCTCTTTCCTTGTATTGAGTATTCATCTTCTCTATTCTAGCTTTGACTTGCTCACATGTTTTCTTGAAAGTTTCAAACCTTTTCTTTGCATCCACATGAATCTCAGATTTGGTTAGCATAATAAAATCAATAGGAAGAAAAGGATTGATACCATAGACCACCTCAAATGGAGGTTGAGAGGTAGTGGTTGAATGAGCTCGATTTTAAGCAAATTCAGCATGTGTTAGCTTCATATCCCAATCCTTTTGTGTCTTACTCACCAAACCACGCAATAAAGCTCCAAGAATTCGATTAGTTACTTCAGTTTGGCCATCTGTTTGAGGATGATGACTAGTACTGAAAAGTAACTTAGTTCCCACCATCTTCCACAAGCTCCTCCAAAAGTGACTTAGGAACTTTGAATCTTGATCACTAACAATACTTCTAGGGATTCTATGTAGGCGAATGATCTCCCTAAAGTACAAATCAGCAACATGTAAAGCATCATCAATTTTATGCATAGGAACAAAGTGAGCCATCTTAGAGAAACGATCTACCACCACCATGATAGCATCCTTTCCCCTTTGAGTTCTAGGCAACCCTACAATGAAATCCATACTCACACTATCCCAAGGAGCATTAGGGACTGGCAATGGAGTGTATAGGCCTTTATGGAAGGTACTCTTAGTCTTTTGACAACTAGCACACCTACTAACAACCATATGAACATCTTTCACCGTGCTAGGCCAATAGAAACTCTCACTCAATGTGTCTAAGGTCTTTTGAATGCCAAAATGACCGGCCACCCCACCACTATGGACTTCTCTCACCAACAACTCCCTCACGCCACTCTTAGGAACAGATAGCTTGTTCCCTTTAAACAGAAATCCTTTTTGCACTACATACAAGCCATTAGGGTTTTTAAAAGAACTACTAAAGTCAATATCATTTACATACAATTCTTTCAAATGATCAAACCCTAAAATTCAAGCATCAACCATGGTTAAGAGAAAGGAACGCCTAGAAAGAGCATCAGCAACAACATTACTCTTTCCTTCTTTATACTTAAATTCTACCACTTGGTGTGCCTATAATTGAGCTTTTGTTGCCCATGGATGTGTTTGAGTGCCTCACGATCTGAATGAAGTAAGAAAGGCTTGGGCCTTAAGTAGTGAGACCAATGGTCCAAGGCCCTCACAATAGCATAGAACTCACGATCATAGTTGGAGTAATTGAGCTTGGCGCCACTCAATTTCTCACTAAAGTATGCAATAAGCCTCCTTTCTTGAATCAACATTGTACCAACTCCAACTCCACTTGCATCACACTCTACCTCGAACAACTTGTTGAAATCTGGCAAGGCAAGAATAGGAGCATGGCAAAGCAATCTTTTCACCTCTTCAAACGATCTTTGAGCATGAGAGTTCCAAGAAAACTCTCCCTTCTTCATCAATTCTATGATTGGAGCCATAACTGTTGAGAAGTTTCGAATGAACCTCCTATAAAAGGAAGCTAGGCCGTGAAAACTTCTATATTCATGAGCATTAGTTGGCGCCAACCATGAGGAAATAGCCTTGAATTTCTCTGGATCAACATGGACTCCATCCCTAGATACAATATACCCAAGAAAAGCAATACTAGGTACAAGAAAATCACACTTTTCCATCTTTCCATACAGTTTTTGTTCTCTCAATTTTTCAAATAAAAGTCTTAAATGAGCTAAATGAGATTCAATACTAGTACTATACACAAGGATATCATCTAGATAGACAACAACAAACTTGTAAAGAAAGGGACGTGGTACCTCATTCATAAGCCTCATAAAATAACTAGGAGCATTGCAAAGACCAAAAGGCATCACCATCCACTCATATAGACCTTGTTTGGTCTTAAAAGCTGTTTTCCACTCATCTCCTTCTCTAATTCTCATTTGGTGATATCTACTCCTTAGATCAATCTTCAAAAACACCAAAGCTCCATGTAACTCATCAAGCATGTCCTCCAACCTAGGCATAGGAAAACGATACTTGATTGTGATGTTGTTGACGACTCTACTATCAATGCACATCCTCCATGTACCATCCTTCTTAGGGACAAGAAGGGCAGGAACGGCGCATGGACTCATGCTTTCTCTCACATAGACTCGATCAATCAACTCTTCAATCTGTTTTTGTAGCTCCTTAGAAGCCATAGGATCACATCTATAGGCAGGTTTGTTAGGCAAAGGTGCGCCTGACACTAGATCAATAGCATGCTCAATTCCTCTCAAAAGTGGCAACCCTTGAGGAAACTCTTTGGGAAAGACATCCCCAAACTCCTCTAACAAAGCTGCAAGGTTAGGATCCTTCATAAAAACACCATTAGTTAAAGTACACTTAACAAATAAAGCATAACCATGACCTTCTATTCAACCTCCTTTTCGAACTCTTTGGGTGAAAGGAACAAACTTTGCTTGCTTTCAACCTTCTTCTTTGGCGCAATAGTACTAGGAGACAAGGGCAGAAGTCGAATCCTGTTTGACCCCATCAAAACAGAATACACATTCGTCTCCCCCTCATTAATAACCTTTCGATCAAATTGCCAAGGTCTACCAAGAAGAATATGACAAGCACTCATAGGAAGAACATGACCCCACAACTCATCATTGTAACTTCCAATCGAAAAAGAAACTAGGGCTTGTTTCTTTACAGTCAAACCAATCTTATCATCCAACCAACTCAACTTGTAAGGACAAGGATGATCTCTAACCAATAAATTCAACTTAGAGACCACATTAGATGCCACCACATTAGTACAAGATCCACTATCAATAATCACATTGCAAGAAAAATCACCAACTCTACATCTAGTGTGAAACAAGTTCTCTCTTTGCTCATGAATAGGAGAGTGATTAACATGCAAGGTTCTCCTAATAACTCCAATCATTCTAGTGTCATCTTCAGCATAGGCATCCTCCTCTCCATTCTCCTCACTCTCATGGTCACTTTCCACCACATACGCATACACTCTTTCTTCCTCCTCCAAGGTCATGTATTGTTTTATGGTTAGGGCTTTTCTAGTGGGATAATTTGCAGCAATATGACCCCTCCCTTGACACTTAAAACACTTCCTACTATCATCAAATTTCTCCCTTGAAATCACCATTTTAGGGTGCTCCCCCCTTTTGATCCCCCTTAGAAGGAAACTCTCTCTTTTCAAAGGTTTTAGAAGAAGAAGGGTAATTAGAGTTAGGGTTAAGGCTTTTGAAAGTGGTGCTTTTCTCCCCATAGGCTGTCTTATCCTCAAGTTCATGACGTTCAAATTTTAAAACCAATTGACACACATCATCAAAGGTACTATAATTGGCAATGTCAATCTTTATAGCAATAGATTTATGAAGACCTCCAATAAATCTAGAAATCTTTTCTTGCTCAACCTCCTCATTACCACAAAGCAAGCATAATTTATCAAACTCCAGAGTATAGTCATGAACATTCATAGAATCTTGAGTTAAATCACGCTTTCTCATATATTGCCTTTGAATAAAGTCACTTGGAATAATTTTTTTTTTCAATTTCCTTTTAAGCTTCTCCCAACTTTTAAGCTTAGATTTTCCAAGTTTTGCCCTTTTAGATTTTAGACTCTTTAACCAAATTCCAACATATTTAGTTAGTCTAATCGTGGCAATTTTAAACTTCTTTTCATCATCAAAACCCCTATATTCACACACCTTCTCAAGTTATCGAATCCACTCAAGCAAATCTTCAGGATTTGCATCACTAGTAAAATCATCCAATTTTATCCTTCTATCATTATCATAAGTGGATTTAACATTTTGCACAACATCATGATCAGATTCATAGTCAACATGATTAGGGTCATTTTTCCTTCTAACAACTTCATGCAAGGCTAAATGGGCGGTTTCTAACCTCCTAGCCCTAGCTCTGTCCTCCTCAGCGACAACAAGTAAATCATGCATCATTTTCTCAAGTTTCTCCACACTAGACATGATTTAAAGTTTTAAAACAACAAATATGCCACACAAAACACACACAAATCTCATGCCAACAAAGAATGGTAGCTAAACAACCACACAAGCCCAATCAAGGATCAAGAACTAGAATTAACTAGTTTAAGAACATAACAAGAAAGTCGGACACTTTCTTTCCTCACCCTCCTGGAAAACTGATACCAATTTATATGAATGTAGCTCCAATGAGAAGGAACATTCAAGTACTCCAAAGCAAAGGTTCTAACCAAGCTAAAGTCTGAATCTTTAATATGTGTTTATTGTGTTTATGTGTTTAGCATATGAAAATTAAATCAAACATTCCTGAAAGATTTAATTAACTTTAATCTCCCTTAAACCATTACCTGGAATAAGTAGATCAACACTCAATAATAATCACTCCTGAAAATTATATAAATGGTTCGACTTTCAATTGACAAACAATTAAACACTCGAAAATATGATGAATGAATCAAACTTAGTTGTTTATTAATGACTACTATGCGCCTATTTATACTAGTACATGTTCTGATATGATTAGGAAACCTAAAACTCTATCTAGAAAGCATAAACTCTATCTAGAAAGCAAATAAATCTTAATCCCTAAAATCTAGGGAAAGATAGAGATAAACATAAGAAATATAGCTAATAAGAATGATAGGATTTCGGCCATATTAATCTTTTACACACGCCTAGCTTTCTTATCATCCACCAAAATCTATCCTAATCTTAATAGGAATTAGAACTCAACTAGGACTCCTCATATAACCCAATTTCCAACCATAATTTCGGCTATATGAAATGCCTTTGTTACATGAATGAAATATCTAAAAATGAATCAACAAAAGACTCTTAAAGACTCCAAGAAACTACATATGGACACCCCATATTAGTCTTCACAAGCTAGATCATCCTCCCAAGCAATCATAGTCACAAAAGAACCATTAGACTTGAGCTTGAATCCATAGGTCTCAAGAACCAAGCAAATAGGTTCATCTGTAATGGTTGACTTTGACTCTTGACTCATGTCAGTAGTCTTGCCCTTAGTTAGTTTAATCGCGTTTTAAATGCGTTTATAACGCCGAATTCGTCTTTTTGAAAAAAGCGTGTATAAAAAGGAAAAAAACGTCCAGACCGATTAAAAGGCAAAAAAGGGCAGGTTGTCGATTAAAATGTAATAAACGTTTTAAACCCTTATTTTGATTAAAAAACGGCAGATTTAAAAAGGCAAAAAAAAAGCTTAGGTCAATCCCACACCGGCCTACTGACGACACTTTGCTCAAGACCACACTCACTTTCTCCGACGTTCCGACCTGCTGTCGCGCTGCACAACCACAAAGAGAAAAAAGGGAGGTGGATTCATAGAGAAGATAGCGGGAAAGAAAGAATTAAAAAAGACAAAAATGAAGTTTTAGGTTAAGATGAGCATATTATACCAACCATTCATGAGATAGTGAGTGTTTAGGCCCATTCCAGTCATGGCCCACCTAACCGGTGAAATGACAAAAATACCCTTAGGGGGAAAATTACCATTTTACTAATTTTCCCCCTAAGGACCATTCATGCTAGAAAGTACAGGCCTTCAGTCAAGCCCACTGACAAAAAGGCTTTCATGACATCATCATCTTCACCAGATGACATCACCTCAGTACTACCTATAAATAGTACTCTCATCTGATCATTCAGGTACGTTTTTACACACATTCCAAAGCATTTACTTGTACTATTCTCTGACCTTCTGATATCAGATCTGACTTAATCATCGGAGAGCCGATCCCGGGAACATCACCGGGGTAGTTCACGGTGCTCGGTTTTGCAGGTACCGGAAATTCGAAGACCTTGGACTTGTTACTGGTTACTACCCTAGCTGGATTTGGACTTCACCGAACTACAAATTTACTGTGTTTCTTGTACCCGAAACAGAGAGAGAGGCGCAAAGGAGTTGGAGACTTTGAGGCTTGAAGAGAAAGAAGGAAGGTGAACGGTGGGGATCAGAGGTACAAAAATCAGATTTAGGTTAAGATGAAATGAATGGGGGGATTTCAAGAAGCTCTGGACGATTTAATTTAGGTGGTATTATAGGTCAAGTGAGAGTAATGCACAAAAATAATGCGCGTTTTTTAGTCGGATTTTTCAAATTGAAACCGTTTTAAACGCGTATATGTATATATCTGAATTATAAAAATCAATGTTTTTTTAATCGAATATTTGAAAGAATATTTCAAATTGTTACCGTTTTAAACACGCCGAATTAAACTCCGTTTAATATCGGTCCCGTTTTTAAGGTCTTGCCCCCACACGGTCCATTGTCCACAGAAGTGGGCGACCTGGTAGCAGCCTCACTCTAACGACTCCTCTCCACGTTACCAATTCACGTCACGGCCATTTAATTTAATAGCTAAGCTCTCCCTCGCCATTCCCTCACTCTTCTTCTCACTTTTCTCTCTCACTCTATATTTCTCTTCTTACCAATTTTCTTCCCGGATCCATTTCACACATTCATTCCTGTATCCTTCCGGAGTCAAACAGGTGTGAATCGCCTCAAATTCATCTAGATCTACGCCTTCTTTTTCAGATTTAGCTTTTTAATGTTTGAGTTTTCATTGTTTATTTTACCTTGCAGGTTTTTCTGGATAGGGAAGCACCCTTTTCTGTCAGGATCAGATCATGGTATCACTCCTTTCGATTCGTCCCCTTCTTCTATTTCATATGCATTCTTGTGTTTCATGATTCGCTTGCTTCTTGTTAATTTACTCAATTTGATCATTCCTCTTTTACTTTTTCGATTCCTAAAATGGGTTTTCAACCTTGATTATTATATTTTAGCTGACTACCATTTGAATTTCTATCTTGTCAGTTAACTGAGTTAGATCCTGTGGTTATGTATAAGACTTTCTTGCTTCTTCACTGCTTAATGCACTAAGTTGATGCTGCTTTATTCTGAGTTGCATGCATTTGAACTTTACTTTTTTCTAGTTTTTATGTTCCGTTTGGTTGGAAGGAAATTCATTTTCCATGCAAAAACTCAATTGTAGATTAGCCTTCCTTTGTTTGGTTCCTTATCTGAAAAGTTAGAGGTAAAAGGAAGAACGAAAAAGAAATGGGAGGATAAATGAGAGAAGAAAAGAACTAGGTTAGGAATAGGGAGCATAAGGAAAAAAAATTCCCATTCTATTGAAAACTATTTTCAATCACGAAATAAAGAAAAATGGTAAACTAGTCTTTTGGGAAAATGTTTTCCTCCCAACCAAACAGTCTTCTTTTGGTGATTGTCAAATAACACTCTTCAGAACTTTTTTGTAGTTATTGGAAGTTGTGTATTCTCAAGATGGATTTGATCTAATGTTAGTCATGACCGGGAGAAAATTATGTAGACACGAGAGATAATATATGTTTGAGTTGATTAGCTCTTATGTAAATTGTAAGGCAAGAGCCATGTGGATTAATATTTGTGTATCATAGCTAAGTACCACTCACTTTAGTCCCAAGCTCGAATAAAGGAGGTGTGTTGTGGTAGGTGACAATTAGCATAAGCTTAGTCACATCGAGCATGAACCTTTATGACATTTTTGGTGGGACGACACTTCCAAAACCCGAGGGTAGTAATACCTTGCCTCAAGTATGGTGAGAAATAAGCAAGGGCTTCAAGTTCTAGGTCATAGACTCATTGGTGAGGGAGACTAGGCAAGGGTGTTGGGACCTTAGTTTTAAAAAGCGCGCCTGAGGCGCGCCTAGGCGCTAGGCGGATAGAGGCGCACGGAAAAGCCCCTCCAGAAGGAGGCGAAGCGTTTTACAAGAGGCGCAGCCGAGCGCGCGCTTTTAGACGCCTTATGGGAGGCGCAAGGCGCACCGCCTCTGACGCCTTTTGTAGAGAAGCATGAGAGAGAAGAGGTCTGAGTTGAATTCAGAGTTGAAAAGCAAAAAGAAGTAAAAATTAAATGTTACCTAAGCTTTAATGTTTGCATTTCGAGCAAAAGCCCTCAATTAATTGCATGAATATCATCCAGATTAACCGGAAATCAGAATCCCTAATTTGAAAAGTAACCCTAATTCGAGAAATTTGGTTGTAGTTAGATATAAGGGCTCGCCACTCACCGACCAAGACAGAGGTTGCCGGAAGCATCATCATTGATGTGTGGCACCAGATCTGCCGGTCTCCGGCGGGATTCAAGTGAGTTCTTCTCTTCTTTGTTTTCTCTTCATACGCTCCAACTGCTCTTCATCATCACCTTTTATTTTATTATTTTCTTTTCTCCCAAGTTAGTTTAATCAAACTGTGTAAATGGTACTGTTATTAAAGCACCTTACCCCACTACTGACATAATAGTATAGCCTACAGCTGTATAACAGTAACAATAAGCGAGTAAGTTTATGTTTTCAGTCTTCATGTGCCCTCCCTCTCTCTTTCCGATTTTTTAAAGGCTTCATTTTTCATTTAATAATGAATTTTAATGTAATAATAAATTTTTATATTTCTTTCACCTCAAAAACCTAAGCCCATCTACCGAACATCAGTGCATAAATGGCAAAAAAAATACAAATAAATATGCAAAACAAGTGTGTGCCTCGCCTACAAGAAGCGCGCGCCTTGCGCCTAGGCTCTAGGGACCTTTTGCGCCTCGGTGCGCCTCGCTCTTATTTAAACTAAGGTTGGGACTAAGTCTTATATAGGATCTTGGAATGTAGGATCTTATATAGGAAAGTTAGTGAAGTTGGTAGAAGTGATGAAGAGAAGAAATTTTAACATTACGTGTATCCAAGAACCGAGTGGGTAGGAGAAAGAACTAGAATTATCAAGCCTTCAAACAGAGCTGATATTATTATAGACAATGGGAATAATAAACAACGTGGTTGAGATATGTAACGTTGATCAAATTATAAAGAGTAAAGTTCGTATGTGCATATCTTAAATGTCATTGTTGAGAGGATTTAGTTAGAGATAGTTCAAGGTATCCCTGTAGTTTTCAAAATCATGTGGGCGCACATAGGCGCAAGAAGAATTTTGATGTTAATATCTCAAACTCGTAAAAAACCCAAAACTCAATTCACAGTTGCACATAGGCGCAAAAATCATGTGCATATCACAAACTCCTTGGGACTTTTTCTCTTCTCTAGTAATCTTTCTTTGTGATTCTTGTATGAGTGTGCAATTTTGATGTTAAGAAGTATTAAACTTCTTTCTTAACTATCAATGCTTTCTCTCTCCTTATTTCCAAAGGTTTTTTCACACCCTTTTTCTTATTTCTTCGTGTTAATCTTTTCCGTTGAGTAACTATGATGTCCTTTTGCATTCGTGTGGCAAGTAAGTGTCATTCATACACAGCTAGCAACTTGTTGAGTTGTTATTATACTATCATACTACCTTCGTTTAACCCGTGTTATTAATAGTTGTGCATCTTTCAAGGTTAAAACTTATCATATTTAGACGAGTTTTTTCTTTAATATATAGAAAAAAAGCTTTATCATGCGACATCTTGTCAGATTTATTACATTATGTAATTTTAAGATATAAAATTTCCATGGTTTTAACTTCTTTTATTAAGGATATTAATGGTCAAAGTTAAGTAAAAAGTAAAGTATTCAAAGCAAAACATAGTTGATGCATAAAAGAAAACATTATGGTTCTATAAACAAAAATCCATACTAAAGTTTGAGGACTAGAAATTCATCAGTTTAAATAATTTATATTGATATTAGTATATTCTAGTACATAATATCATATTTTAGCTTATTTGGATACAAGAAATATAAATTAATCCAAAACTAGGATTATTTGACTTCAAAATCTAGTTTAGAAATGGTTCATTAGCTTTTTTGCATAAAGTGAAGCCTCGTTACTAGATGTGCATGCCTTTGCCTTACGACTTGGCCCAACGATCACGACTCTTCAAACTAAGGAATCTATAGATGTTTGTGGTGATTGATTTTTTGGAATATGATATAATGATATTGAATAATCAAAATGATCATTTTTTGTAACCTAATCTTTTCATGACATTCACTTCTATAAATGTTAGGTAGAGGTGCATATGCCAAATTTTCCTTTAGAGTTGGGTGTTACTATTAGTGATGATTTTAGGGAGTGGCTATCTTTGTTTTTATTTAGGGGAGGGAATCTACGATGAATGATAGCACAGGACAAACACTGTATAATTTAGGACCTACACGTAGTCTTCATTATTATGCTAGTTACTTCACCTACTTAAGTTTTGAATTTTGACTTTTTTACTATGATTTTGGCAGGGACAATAGAGATCAAAATGTTGATTGATTTTGATGGTCTACTTTATGTTAAGATTATGATCCATTAATTTTGCACAAGTGGAAGGAGTGACTTTAGTAGCATTTAGTTTACGGGCCGCACAATGCACATAGAGGATATGAGATTTATACCATTAACTTCAATTCAAACCTTAGATGACATGTGTTGTACTGGAGAAAAATGAATAAGCGCTTGTTTGGGTTAGGTTAGGTGTAGGAGTGGTTGACAAGTTCCTCATTATGATTGATTACACCAAGGTTCTCCACTAAGAGCTTGTTTGGTTCATCTTTTGACCGTCTCAAGAAACGGAATCAATGACTTACTCCATTACCATCTTAGTTTAAAAAAACGCGCCCAAGGCACGATGCTGTGAGAGGCGACGACCAAAACGCCTCCACCAAGTCAAGCGAGGCGACTTCAACTTCATTAAGACGCAACAAGGCGCGCGCCTCAGACCGCCTTGGGCGAGGCGTGCCTCTAGCCGCCTTAAGCGCTTTTTGTGAGAACATGTAGATCTAAAAATATGAGTTCAAAAAATGACCATTTCTTGAAATTAAGACTTACATGAGCTTTATTTATCATTTTCGAGCAAAATCCCTAACTTGATTGCACATAATTTCATCAACTGCAACCCAAATTCAAGAACCTAATCTGGGTTGAACCCTAATCTTGAAACCCTAGGTCACGAATAAGAAGCCATTGATGGCCGCCCCCTCACCGGCTGTGACAGAAAATGCCGGCAAGCCATGGTAGTTCCGATGGTCATGGTGGTTGTGCGGTATCAGGTATCAAGCCTAGGCTCCAGGGACCCTTTGCGCCTCGCGCCTTTTTAAACTAAGATTACCATATGTTTGGTACAAGTTTTTTTTGTTCACATTCTATTACCATCCTTAATCCCACTTTGCTAATTTGATACCTTTTTCTCCCTTGCGGTAACAGACACCACCAAAGAGAGGAAACAAACTGCACACCTCTACACCTCCAGTTTAAGTCACCCAAAAAGTCACCCAATCACCGCATCAACCAAATATTTCATCATTGTTAACCGATTTTTTTTGAAAAAAAAAATTATCCCATGAAGAAGGTGGAGACTTTAAACATATATTATTAAGAGTTGTGAATCAATGATGAACGATTTTCATTGATACAGATTGAATCAATTGATGAGAAAAATGGAGTGAGAAAAGATTAGGGGTTTGTCAGTTTAGATGAGAATTGAGAAAATAGCAAACCAAACAAATTTATCAAATGAATGGATTGGAGGTAAAACTTATTCCATTCCGCTTTATGATTTCTTTCCATTCCGTTTCAGTTTTTAGACGCGAACCAAACGAGCCCCAAGTCCTTTTCTCTTCGGAGTAGTTATGAACTAGTTCTTTAGGCTAATATAGGATGTGGTTTTAAGGTGTATTTTTGGAGTCTAGAATAGGTGTTAACAATAAGTTACTATTATGGAGACAATAGCTAGAAACTTGAACAGTGAAAGCTAAGTCTAAGTAAAGCCGAATGTGTGGTGTGCAAATATGGTCCACATGAGGATTGCAATCAAGATATTGTGAAAAATAGATAGGAGGGATCACCTTTCAGCTATTGTTTTAAGAATTGGAGTATATCATTTTGAACCACCGAGTTGTCCAAAGATCCTCTTGTATGGGATAGGCCATAGGATGAAGTGAAGAAAGATTCATGTGAACAACTCGTTGGGATGACAACTTGGCATGTCTAGCCAACCCCTTTTTGGGGAGATTAAGGCTCTAATATTATCTATTGTTATAAGTTGTAACTGTTCATTAGATGAGAGGATTGATTGCGAACTTCTATTGTTGTTGGGTTCACATCAGTTCACAAGTCAATTGCTGCTTGCCCAGTTTCTTGAACCAGATGGTGATCTTAATTTTAAGTTTTTCTTTAGGCTGAGCTGGGAAATACTTTAGTCTATTGAGGACGGAGTTTCTAGGGTGTGCTCGGCAATCTAGATGGGAAGATTTAAGCATTAATCTGAAGCTGTACCATTTTGAGGACAGTTGCCCTTGATGGTGCACGAAAGGAGACTAATGTATAGGCCCCTTTTTAGAATAAAAATAAGTTTCTCATAACATTGAAGTGCCCAAATGTTCAATGGCAAAAAGTAACCTTCCTTTAGTTTGCTATTTCTGATTAGTGGCTGGTAAAGAGAGGAGGGATGAGAATTATTAAGCTATAATTAGAGGAAAAGTGAGTTCATTGTAACCTACATGTTAGAGTGGACGGAGAAATGCTACATGTAAGAAACATGAAGCTTCCAATGATCCTTTTAGTTAGCTCAATGCCTCAATGAAGTAGTTCAAACTATGCATAGTGATGGTGGTGCCCGTTTTAGGCCAACTTGGGAATAAATATTTTTTAAATTCTAATCCTTGTCCACTAAGCTATATCTTAATATAATTATAGAAAAGAATACTCCTTGTCCAATGAGCAAGTGCAGTTATTCTAATAATTAACTGGTCACTCTTGCGTGTTAATCTCTTTTTTTCTTCCAATTTTCTCTTGCTCTTTAATGCCACCTTTAATGACTCTTTCAACATAAGATAACTGGTGTGAGTTGAAATAAAGATTTGTTTTCCCATGAACAGGCAGTTAACGAAGCTGAAGCTAAAGGCATCAATCCGGGCCTCATAGTGCTGTTAGTTATTGGAGGACTTCTATTAACCTTCCTAGTCGGGAATTACGTGCTTTACACTTATGCTCAGAAGAACTTGCCCCCAAAGAAGAAGAAGCCCGTTTCTAAGAAAAAAATGAAGAGGGAGAAGATGAAGCAAGGCGTTGCACCTCCAGGAGAGTAAATATTTATGGTGTTTAAGAAAATCTGTCTTATGTTTCTGTGCACGATACTAAATTGCTGCTTTGGGAGCCCCTTTTTTTTATTCATTAGTATTGTGTTTCCGTGCAACTGTGAGTTGAGTTTTGAGTTTTTTTGTAGTTACTCTTAGGTTATTATGGTATGTTTTAGTGGGTAGAATTAGGACTATCTATAATCTCAAGTATCTTTAATAAGTCGCCTTAATCTCACATTCTCGAAAAGCTGGCTGAGCGATCATCGTGCAACTTAGTCATGCGCAAAAGAATTGCGGCTTCCATATTGTAGGCTGATTGTGCTGGTTGTAATGGGACTGTGTGTGCTTGAGTTGTTGAGCATCTTAGTATTGACCCGAAGCTGTTGTATCGGTTATGTTTATCTAATGAAACAATTATGTGGTAGTATCATGTTCTAGCTCTTAATGCTGTGTTCTGATGAAAGTAGAACTTTCGGATTGGCCCTCCTTTATAAACATTCTCGGGCAATGTAAGTAGGAAGTACTACCTCAGTCCCAACTCTTTACTCCAACTTATGCCAATTTTTCGATAAAATTATTCCTTTAATGGAGAATACTTGATGAAGCCTTAAACCTAAAAGGTAATACCATAAATCTTAGGATTTAAAATTTGTTTCTACTCTCAGTCCGCCTACAAGTCGAAATACTTTACTTAAATGATACTGGAATTGTTGCACGAGCTACTTGGATTCTGTTGTGTTTTTATCCACTTTTCATGACCCTTCATGTGTACTTTCTGCTTTTCACCATAGCCACACTCCTCATTCCAAGACTATCCCTTTTCTAACCCTGCCGTTGCAACTCCCCTCCCTTTCTCACTTCTCATGACCCGATCACCAAGAAGTCCCCACCTGCACCACATGGCGACTAGATTCATGACCCGACCTTGGCGGAATCTCACACGTCTTTGAATGGACTTCTAATCTTGGGTTTCAAATCATCCTTCTCCCCTTGCTCCCAAGTCTTACCCATGAGCTCATCAAGAACACACCCGCTTGCTCCTCATGGCGACCAAATTCATGACCCGGCCTTGGGTTTCAAGGCCTTGATGGAATCTCACGCCTTTCAATGGACTTACTAATTATTATGTGGTTAAGTCGCGATTGGCTGCCCATTATTATGTGGTTAAAATGAACTGTTTTTATAGAAGTTACAGAGAAAATAAGGTTGAAAACGACGGTAACTTCATGTGTGAAGAATGTTTAAATATGGTATATCAGACCATGAGGATCTAGAGTCTAGGTGCTCGGGGGTGACATTTGAATTTCTTTTATTCTTCCACTTAATAGAACAAGCTTTTACAACATCAACAACCATGAACACGATTTTAGTGTGTTTCCAAACAAGCTTTCAGAGCATCAACACTTATAAATACGTTTTTAGTATATGAATACGCTTTTAGTATGTTTGTTTTGTAGGGAAGATTTGAAAGGAAAAGGAAAGAAAACAGAAGAAAAAAAACGTCATTGGTATAGTTGTTAACATAAAAATCATAACTATTAGAAAAAAAAATTTAACAAGAAAGCCGAAAACTATAACTATGAACACAAAATCATAATAAAAGAATACCATAATTATTGACACAAAATCTTAATGTCTTTACCAAGATTGTGTCTTAACGTAATTCATTTTGCTAGTTTATTAATAGGTGAAATATATTATTTTATTTATATTGAAACCCAATGAAATAAAAATAATTTTCGAATATGTGATAAAAATCGGAAAAAATAACGAGAATAATCTCAACTATTGCTCATCTTACCATATTAATTCCAGCTTTACTTATTCCCAAAAAATCCCAACTATTGTCCATCCTTCCTAAAATCACTACTACAAAAATGGGCTTGAAAACCGGTCAAAAATGGCCTTGGAAACCGTAGCACAACCGGTTTACATCTAATAGGTGTCACAAGTTAGGAAACCGAGCAAAAAACCAGTTTCAGAGGTTTATCTGAAAATCGAATATCTGTTTGCACCCCTATCAGAAGCTATTTTAAATTAAATAAATAAAATAACCTAAGAAACCGATTTTCTCTGTCCACGCGTTTCTTATCCCAAAATTGTGGAAAACCACACTCCCACAATAACCAGTTTCTCTGATTTTTTATGTTCTTTTTTTAAAACATTACAGCTATGTGCCTATGTCCTAAGAAACCACGCTCACAAAATTCGTGGGATGCCCCCATTCTTTTCATATGCTTGCTTCCTGCTACACTTACAGTACGATAATTGTGTGAAAATTAAATTAAAAGCATCAATAAGGACTCAATCATCTAATTTTTAATTCATTAAGTTCAGCATTATGTCGAAAGTATTGTACTACATCGATATCAAAAGATAATTCCTAAAATACCGTACATAGTACTTGTATAGTATCCAAAAGATGATGGAAATTAGAGCTTAAATTTCTACCAAAATTAGTACTTTCTAAACATATATTCTAACCAACTTTCAATTGTTGTCATTGTCTTCTAATTCCTCATCACCATCTTGTGTTTGCTGAAAAAGATATGTAACCCACATATCTCGCATCTCGTCAATCATCTTTTGTGAATAATTGTCGGGAGCTCCGAAAAAGTACTACAAAACAAAGCTATGATAAAGAAAGTAATTTGCATCTCTACTAATATAATCAAACTACAAAAATCAAATTACAGCAACAACTCTCTCAAAATATGGCAAGCATCTCTACCTACAATTTATGTCATCTACTAATCATATTTTGCTTACAAGGCATAAGGGATTAGGGGGTTATCACTTATCAGACTCGAGATAAGTTCAAATCAATTCTGTTCAGAGGTGATGAGTTATGCGGTCCGGTTCAGGTCTATTAGGAATAAAGATTATCATAATACGAATAGAAAGTTTAAAGATTAATGACTTCAATTTGATGGCATTACACCTGGTGTGAAATTTGTGATGATAATGATTTAGTGGAGCTTGGGCTGGTCCCTGTTACTCATATTAATTTTCCGGTGCTTGAGCATCATGCCTGATGCATACGAATCTGGCTACTCTAACCTAATCAATCTAAAGTTCTTAATAAGTCTATTTAATTATTGACTATGGTTAGTTTTGAGATTTAAGAAGATAACCAAAGGCTTTGATGGAGTTCCATCTAGCTTCATTGATCCTAAGACTAAGAACAAAGTTGCTTGTGTTTTAAGGGATGTTCTGAATTCCCTTAAGTCTATTAAGTCTATTGAGTCTATTGAGTCCTTTGAAAGTGTCCTTAGCTTAGTTAATTAATTATTAACTAAGTTCCTATCTTTAATTGCTTTATTAGGGAGTCTAGAGTAATAAAATGTACTCTTGGTTAATTTAATGTCATATTAAATTAACTAGGATAGTATTAGTTGAGTTGTAATTTCATTTATGTTAATTAGAGAGTCCATTAGGGTTGTATAATACATATGGGACGAATAAGGAGCTAAAATGCAGCAAAATGGCGCCTATCTCAAAGGAAGTTTCCTAGAAGATCAACCAAGAGCAAAGATAGGAAGGAATCTCTATCTTTTCTTTAAAATGAGCGTGCAAAGCTAAGGAGAGCAAGGAAACTATATCATTTCGTCAAAATGGCGCCCAAGCATAGAAGATCAAGGAAAATGAATCATTTTCCCTCCAAAAGTCCATCTTAGGCGCCTAACCTTATCATTTTAGGGTTTGGTTTCCTACTTTGAAGGGATAAGTGAGGAAATCAAGGGAAATGAAGGGAGGGGCGTCCATAATGATAGAGCAAGCAAGAGGATAGACTTTCCAACCCTAATTAGATAGATTTTATATTCTGAATTAGTTTTTAATTGTTTTAATTTCAGGATTTATTTTCCTAGTGAGTCAAGGACATGTATTTAAAGGGCACAATTCATTAATAAAAGAGATTGAACGTTTATAGACTAAAAAACCTTGAGTTTTATTTTGCTTTGATTAATTCATCATTAATCTAGGCGCCTATGCTAGCTTGATTTTGAGCTTGAACCAAGTGGTGTTCTTAGGAACCTTAATATGACTTAGTGGTGCATCTGTATCTAAGTTATCTTAAGTAAAGCTTAACTATCCGTTCTTTAATTCATAATCCAACCTATTCTGCCTAGAGCATAGCCAGAATATAACAATGCCAAGAGAGCAAAGAACGTTGGTATTGTTGGGAAATTTGGCGAGTTTATTTCTTCTCTATCTAATGGTAGCTCTACTGGTGTTTCCATTATAGCCTGTGAGTTTTGTGGAAAGGTAAAGTTACATGTACTCTTAGACTAGTTGCTTCATGGATATTCTAACAAATACTTGTCACTATGATTCGACTACGATGTATGATTGCAAAAACACTGTGCTGCAGTACAGGCGGCGAAGAGAAAGGCTTCTCTACTAATATAGTTTTTACATGATGGCTAGTTTTGCCGTCAAAATCTTATATGAGATGAGAGTAAATGACTAATCTTAATCGACAAGTGACTTTCTAATGTCTCGTACTAAATTAGTGTGACATGGTCTCATCATTAGAAGAATGTACTCAATAACATACAGGTGATCTACTAACAATGCTGCCATTTGACAGAAGAGTTCATGGATTTAACAAATTTGTTCTCCACCAAAGATATAGATGGCGGTTTGTTCTGTGATTTCCCTGTGATGCTTCTGCATCACTCCACTTTTCAATCTTCTAACACATATATGCAGGAAGGTGATGATGAAGCAGAATCAACAAACAACTATCAGGTTTTCCTTCTTTTTTCCCTACTTGAATCACATGATTTTTTCTTGAATTACTACATCTGTTCTGGTTCTCAGTTCTTTCATTATCTCTTTATCTCTGTTCTGGTTTTTTGCATCAGTCCCTACTGTTACCAGCTTCACTAATGCAAATAGCCACATTTGCTTCAAATTTTAAATTATGCATTAAATCTCTACTCAGCAGAATCTTGTCTCATTGAGTACTTAGGTTTTGCCTATGCTATTGTGCTTAATATGAGTTAAAAAGTTACCTCATCACGAGTACTTGGTCGTCTACTTTCTATAGTCTCGATCATGTAGCGATACACATAATATCCACTATCCTTCGAGTCTTGTATTTGACGAGGACACTATCATAAATTCATAATCAAGTTCAAACCAATAAATGTATTTTCAAAATTAACATAGCTTGTTGGGTTGAAATATAATGTTTAATATCATTACACATACCTTTACTTTGATCCACCTAATCTCGGAATTCTTTTTCATCTTATTGATATCCTTTTGATAAAGAATGCTGAATTTCTTAATGGCCTTATGAAAAAAAGTTAACCTTATTACATGCAAAGTATTCTAATAAGAAATTATTTGAAATATAAGTGAACGACTAGTCACATACTCGTTGATGGTTCGTTGGGCGAATTCACGGATCTCATTTCTACTCCCGCCGAATCAAGCCAAAAAACTATGCCATTTCAAGGACTAATTGCAGCTAACATCCAATGGCGACTGTACATAACTTATTAATAATGACAACAATGTAATGATATAAGATCAATAAGATATATTTAAGAACTTATACAATATTACGCTTACTTTTCATTGTAAGGTGCAAACAATAGCCGGTGACGATTCTTGCCTTCTTTGCACCCAAAAACACGACACAAATCATCATATCTATCTTCTTCTTCAGTTGGGGTCAACGGAGAAAGATAACTAGGATTACAAAATCCATACATCCTCGATACGCCATCATTTTGGCACGATTCGCTCAAGTACCTTTCCAAATAATTAGGATGAATTTATTTCAGACACCAATGAAAAATTTTCGATAAAAAACATAATTCACATAAATAATACGACACATACTTCGGAAATATCAATATGTGAGCTGATCCAATCTCTTTTTGATAGCACCAATCCAACTAGTCTTCATAATCAAGACGAATTTCTTGTTCATTGAAAAGCACATTATTCGAGATGGATAATATGATGTTTATTCGCATCTTTCTCATCTCTATAGCTTCTTTCCTTAAAGCTATCAACAAAGCAGAAGTCACATAGGCACGAACTTTGATGTGATACTTTTGACCGGATGATGGCGATCGTGGGCTAAAGGTATTTGTCTAATGCTTAATAGATTTAAAAACAACACAAAAAATAAGATTAGGTCGAATTATTACAAATTAAACAATATAGGAAACTCTATGTCATATTCTTTGTTTTTTAGGGGGGTGGTTGAAAGAATGTATCTCACTAGAAGGGACAGAGCCTGACTTTTGCTTTGAATGTCCTCGCAGCATCTAGTACAACTGATACAAGAGAAAGATGGTAAAACACACGGACAATATAAAAATCAAGTATGTTAGTTTGGTGAAGTATATAGTGTATAATGTAAAACAAGCATGAATACCTTTGTCTTTGGAAAAATTAAGTGAACCGACCAAATAACAAAATTAAGTTTGGCTTGGCAAACAAAATCGCACTCCTCAGTAGCATAGGGCAAAGGTGCAGTTGGCACAATATCTTCAACAATAGAAACTCGACGCGTATCTTCAGGCAAAGTGGTGAAATGGTTCTTTGTTACTTCTGTTTCACTTGATATGTACACTTGTCCAATTGCGACAATTTGAAAATCTTTGTCAACCTCAATTCCCAAGCAACAATCATGCATACCCTGATTCATAAATTAATATTTAGAAACAAATAATCCTAAGTAAAAAAAGTATATTTAGGCATGAACATATGTTTTCTATAAAACTTTCGGAGAGCAAATGATGAGCACTACTCTAGGTATCGTTTGCTCTCCAAAAGTTTAAAAAAACATATTGTATGTTAAATGTCTAAATATGTTTTTTTCTTTATTTGGATTATTGTTTCTTAATATTGATTTATGTACTAGGGTATACATGATTGTTGCTTGAATTAAAGTTGACAGAGAAATTCAAATTGTCGCAATTGGACAAGTGTACATATCAAGTGACAAAAGTAACAAAGAACCATTTCACCACTTTGCCTGAAGATACACGCCGAGTTTCTATTGCTGAAGATATTGTGCCAACATCACCTTTGCCATATCCTACTAGGAGTACAATTTTGTTTGCCAAGCCAAACTTGGTTTTGTTACTTGGCCAGTTCACTTAATTTTTCCAAAGACAAAGGTATTCATGCTTGTTTTACATTATACGATATATATACTTCAGCAAACTAACATACTTGATTTTTATATTGTCTGTGTGTCGTACCATCCTTTCTCTAGTAATAGATGCTGCAAGGACATTCAAAGCAAAAGTCAGTCTCTCTCCCTTCTAGTGAGGTACATTCTTTCAACCACCCTCCCTAAAAAACAAAGAACATGAAATAGAGTTTGCTATTGTTTGATTTGTAATAATTCAACCTAATCTTATTCATTGTGTTGTTTATAAATCTATTAAGCATAAGACAAATACTTTTAGCTCACGATCGCCATCATCACAAACATCATTCGATTTGTCCCAACCTGCTAATATTGGCATCTCAAACTTATAAAATACTCCTCATGCTCTGTGCATAAGAGATAAACTATGATCAGAATATATAAATGTATGACAAACTTGTCCCAAAGCTGATTGAAGAATCCAAGGATATTTCCATGGCGGCCTTTACCTTATCCTTCCAAACGTCTTATGATACAACAACCGCTTTCTTAATCTTGTCTTGAAAGCTCTCCATCAATCAACAACTCGAGATAAGATCCATCGTCTACGCTCTTTTAGTATTGAAAATCCTTTCTACACATGTATTTTTTTAAAAATAAAGACAATACAATGCTAGTAAGCAACAATTAAGATGGCACTTATGAGCAATATAAGCCTAGAACAGCATATCTAAATTAAATGAAGATGCTTAGTTACATGAACAACATATCTAGATTAAATAGGTGTAGATACTTAGCTACATGCTCAGTAGGTGAAAAACTAAATAGCGATAGATGAGAAATTAAATGAACAACATATCTAAATTAATTAGCAGTAGTATGATGAGAAATTGGTGACTGTCCGAGCAATAGATGCTCAGTTACATGCTCAATTACTTATGTAGATGCTCAGTTATAAATGGAACATGAAATAGAATAGATGCTCAGTTATTTATGAATTCTTTGGGAGTATGTACGAGCAATTTCATAATGAGAAAATGGTGACTGTCGTTCTAAAGACTAGGGGTTCAGTTGGTGTAAAAAAAGGGGTTATGTTGAAGTAGTGAAGGCATACAGAATATGAATAAGGGGGGGTCATTTTACTGCAGTATGAGTGATTTAATTGAAGCAGTGAAGGCGTACAGAACATGGAATTCATGCCAGGGTCTTCAGATGATTCTACATTCAACTATCATACTGATTATATAGAGCAAAGCTCTTTTTACTTTAATTTTTTGTCAACTATGCAGCATTGCATTCAATGTAAAATTTTGTCACAGATGTATGTGAACTTAAAATATTGTACCATCCATTAAGATGGCACTTATGAGCAATATTAGCCTAGAACAGCATATCTAAATTAACAATGCGTCATTAGAGAATTTGTGCTTACTGTGATTAAGTCGTATAGTTCCTCCCATAGCAACTCCCATAGCATATTTCCATTTCCTAGGCTATAGGTGATACAGACTCGTTCTCGAACAACAACACCGACATAGCAAGAGAAAATGGATCGGTATATACATGGAGTTCTACGAGTTGGATGTCACTCCAAAGAAATTTTTGTCCCATTTTAAATAGCCTTCCCAACATTAGCAAGCACAGTAGACCCCTCTCATCATCACGTCTCTCCTTTTCAGCCTCGAAATCATCCGAATCTGAGGTTTCATCGCCTCGAGAGGAGCATGCTTGTTTATCTCTTATTTGCCATATACCTACAAAAATTCAAATAAAGAAGTTATTAAATATATACATATAATCGAAATGCCAAAAAACAAAATCTCAAACTTAACTTCATATTAGAACATGCAGAACAATTAAGCAGTTAGTGAAATGAAAGTAACTTAGAAGGCAAATTTAGATTTCTATCATGAATGGTACGAACAATTGTAACTATTGTTGTTACCTTTTCACTATTACAAGAACATAAAATTTAAAACGAGAGAAAAGAAGTAAAAGAACATCAACACACCTCAATTATTTTTACGACAAGACGCTTATGAGTCTTACCTTTATCAAGATTATCGTCAACCCACTCGCCTTCCTTATGGTCATCACGTGCATATGGCGATGCATCCTCAGTCTCATCGTTTTAGTTAATGGACTTTCTTCCAACTCAACATCCCTTTCATAACCATCAATGTCATGTCGAGATCTTAGTGTTATGACAATTGATCTCCTCTTATCGGCGGAATCAGTCACATAAAACACTTGTTTCGTTTGTCTAGCTAATACGTACGGATCTACCTTGTGACCAAGCTTTTGAAGGTTGACCAAAGTGAACCCTAACTCATCAAAATCGACTCCAGCATGGGAATCAACCCAATTGCATCTAAAAACTGGTATTGGAAAACCAGAATAATGTAACTCGCAACTCTCTTGAATGACCCCGTAGTATATCAACTTACTAGACATGGGACGCTTATCTTCAACACTAGAAAAATGCATAGCCTTTGCTTCTAATATTACCCCACTATTTTGCATAGTACTATTTTCATCCTGGCCGAGGGGTAGAATGTGAAGTTATTGATGACGTATCCTGAATAAAGAGAAGCATTGAAATTGGGTGTAGAATGTGAAGTTATTGATGACGTATCCTGAATAAAAAGAAGCATTGAAATTGGGTCCACAAGCTAAACTCTTCATTCGATCAGATATACAATGTGATGAATCTTCAAGTCCTCTCATAACTTTATATTTCAACCAAGTGCTAAATGTTTTGTGATGTTTGCTTAGTATCGATTTCTCGTTTGCTTTTTGATTGTGTTGCCCTAAGTAAGATTTGTGTTGATTCATATATAGAGCAATTTCATCCTCTTTGAGCTAGAATATAGGTGTGGGCCATGTGCCACTCATCGGGATGCAAATCAAGTTGCTTTCAACCTACTGTCCATTTTCCTTACATCTTTCCACTATGTCGTGATGTTGGAAGCCCAAACGTCTTTGTATTTTTTAGATATTCACTACTCCATGCAACAATATCTCCACAAAGGACGAGCTCACCAATTCAGCCTTCAGGCCCTAAAGTGATTCTTAACATATCCCCTATAAGTTTCATTTGCCTTTCAAAAGGATATTGGTTTCTCAAATAGACGGGACCACAAAATCTTACCTCTCTCACTAAATGCATAGTCAAATGTATCATGACATCAAAAAAAGATGGAGGGAAATACATTTCTAACTGGCACAGGATGACAACGATTGATTTTTTCAAAGAATTCCAGTCTTTAGGATCTATGACTTTGCAATATATCGCATTGAAGAAAAAACAGAATTTGGTAATAGCAGATCGAACATTTTTGGGCGGAACGGAACGAATAGCTACGGGTAGTAAGTGTTGTATCAAAACATGACAATCATGAAACTTGATCCAACAAGCTCTAAATTTTCCATAGAAACAAGACCGAGAATATTTGAAGAATAACCGTCGGGGACCTTCACACCTGCCAAACACACACAAAATTATCTCTTCTCTTTCCTCGACATTGTATACGGTATATATTTTCTATTGTCCTATCAACAACGTGGAGTTCATGTCTAATCCCCATATCCTTGAAGTCACCTCTAGCATTTTCACCATCTTTTGTCTTTCGTACCAACTAAGCTATTACACACATTCTTCTCAATATGCATTACATCTAAAGAATGTCTAACAAAGAGGTCTTCATTTCTTATATCCACGGTTAGGAAGTTTGGATCCATGCTTCTTTTCAAAGATAGTTTGGATGTCTTTGACTTTTTCAAATACCTCTGCACCTTTCAATACTTTAGGACGCCCTCTAAATTCTTGTTTCCCATTAAATGTCTTTTCAGCTTACGGTAATGATGATCACTCGATAAAGAACGACGATGTCCGAGAAATATATCCTTTCTAGAATTCTTTAGCCATGTCCATCCGTACCATCCTCACATATGGGACAAGGTGTTTTTCATTTCAAAGTACACCTTGTCTGTCTAATCTTGGATGGTCATGAATAACATTGCCCTTAGTTAAACATCTTCTTTCGATGTGCATCATACACTTCTATGCCTGTTTCCCATAACATTTTCAAATCATCAATAAAAGGTGCTAAGTACACAATGTCATTATCAGGTTGATGAGGGTCAAATATTAATAAAGAAAGCATCATATACATCCTTTTCATGCTCAATGAAGGATTCAGGTTGTAGGTCACCGAAATTATGTAAGTGGTGCTAAGGGACCGAAACGGATTCATAACATCAGTATACAACGGAAAACGTAGGTTGCTTTCTTCTTTAGAGAAATCAGAATATTTTGTATCAAGGAACCTTCATTGCAGTGAGTCAGCAGGGTGCCTAAGTTTTCCATCCTTAATCCGACTTTGACCATCAAAATGTCATGTCAACTTCTCTGCATCTCCCACATTCGAAAAAAGACATTTTAACTTTGGTATAATAGGAAAATACCACAAAACCTTAGCCGACACTCGTTCGGCATTGCAAATAGGACAATGATCTAATTACTCACACTCACTATGATATACTACCTCCGTTCCATATTTATTACAACATAGGGAGTTTTACGTCTCCCAATGCACAATTTTAGACAATAATATATCTAATTTTATTTAAGTAAAAATTATTAAAAGTTGATATGAATTAAGCATATATCGAGACGAATCTAACACGATCTCACATGACTATATTTATCCTTATGTATAAATCACAAAAGAAAGACAAAGGAAAGTGTATAAATAGTGAAAAATGTCAAAGGTTGCAATATATATGGAACGGAGGTAGTAATATGCAATCATTAGGACAAGCATGAATTTTCTCATAAGACAAGCTCATTGCACACAATATCTTTTTTGCCTCATAGCTTGTACTTGGAAGGACATTATCACACGGAAGCATATCTTTCACTAATTCAAGTAGTTTTGGGTGATGAGATTAATATCTAGATTTGCATAACTGGGTTAGAGAGATTGATTGTAAGTATGCTTGATTTGACTAAATTGGATGAATTTGGTACATCAGCCTTCTATGCCATTGGCCTTGGGCGTAATTTGGCTAAATTAGATGAGGTTGGGTGCCTTCTTTTTTTTTAAGGTTGTCTAACCAAGGTTAACAAAGATCTAAACTTAATGGAATATCCTTGTTTTTAACAGAAAAATTCTTACCAATGTCACGGTTGAGAGTTTATCATAAATTCAGGTATATTTTTTGGAATTTTAAAAACTTAGGTATACCAGTGGGCTAAATTCTCAGGTATACCAGTGGGAATTTCCCAAAATACAATTAGTCATATCTCCAACAAACAACGATAACCACAATCTTAAAAACGAATGAATAACTTTAACCTTCCTTGATTATCTTGTTTCATCGACATTAGATGAGAAAATCGCAAAACAAGACAAGAAAACCGCGAATTAAACCAGAAAACCTTATTACCGAATAATATGTCCACATTACTGCCGCTTTCTCTACGCAAACTACAAAAATATTATTATACTTCGAGCTTCATGGCCAAACTCTAATAATGTTAAACCATCACCTTGTATTTCAAATCATATCTAAAGCTACAAATACTTATCCACTGCATCACATGTTACATGTATACATTATGATGTATCTTAATTCTTGAAATGATTTTCCATAAAACAGCCACAACATTAAAGTTAGCAATCAGCATATTCCAAGCCCCTGAAAACGTGTTGGGCATATGAAATGACTTAGGCAACTTTGGAGAACAATGAAGCAATGAATGAAGAGGGAAAGAAGAGGGGCATCTGTTGTGGGCACAGCAAAGAAACTAACTTTCCCTTCTCATTCACATTATTGTAAACAGTTGCTGAATATGGCTATTAGTTACCAGAAAATCTGAGTAGTACATACTTATTAAACTCCATTGGTGTACTTTTTTACTCCTCTTCTCTTAACAATTTTGTCAAGCATGTACTGGGTAGTTGTATATATAGGTTATAAAAAAGACAGGAGTACGGGATAGTAGGACACAGGTTGTGCAGAGCAGTAGGACACATACATATAGTGCTAATCAAAGAACCTTATTACCTCGCCCCTATTTCAAACATACATATAGTGCTAATCAAAGAACACACAGGAAACTAATACTGCCCCTCAAAATCAGCTCTAAACAACCAAAATACAAAAGTATATACTCTAACTAAAATCAGCTCCCCTCGAAATCAGCTCTAACCAGGCAACCACTAAGTTCGTTTAACCACCAAATACTTTAACTAAAATCAACTGATAGAGAGAATAGCTAATAACACAGTATATAATGGCATGAAATTCAGCAAACAGCAGCTAAATAAATTACTGAATCAAAAATTTTCAAAGGAAAGATAATGAGATAGATAATGTTTAACCTTCATAAACCAATCAATAGAATCAAAATCAATGGGACAGTACATAGAATCAAAAGGGTAAAATCCAAACCTTAATTGAGTGAGGAAGAATATTAATACTTCTGCTGTATCTTTTGTGGCGCCGCCAATGGTACAGAGGTGGATGGCGTGGTTGATTTTCGCAAGAGGAGGAACAGAGCTCGAATTCCGCTTCATGATGTTGTTGTCGACGGTGAATTGTCTCGCCGGTATTAGCGTGGCTAAGCGTTACCTCGCCGGCGTTAATGGTTAGCCGTTCCTTCGCCGGTGGTGATGAGGGTTTTGCAGTAGAGGAAACAGGGAAGTAAAAGTGAACAAGTTGGATGTATGCTAGGTTTTGGGAGTAAATCTAAAAGTTGGGTACTCCATCCATGAGGAATGCCTAATTAATATCGGATATATGCATATATCCATCGGCTCACTTTTTTGGCAGTTCATTTATTGAGAAACGTAGTATATAACAATCGATATTTTCACAGCTATATAACTATATAGTTTGTATTTGGCATATAATCTTTCATTAAAAAATGTACTACCATATATATTAGAATATACTACCATACATATGAAATGTACTGCCATTTTCATGGAATGTACTGCCAAAAAAGTGAGGCGATAAATATATACATATATCTGATATTAATTAGGCAACCCTCCTCCATCCATCCATCTTTCCATATTCCATCCAAATAATAAAAAAAAGCTATTATTACCCACCACTTAAATAAAGGGGAAAGAAACTTTTTTATTACTAGATTTATACCCGTGCAATTTTGCACGGGATATCAAAGGTTCTATCTAAAAGGTTTAATATATAAGTTATTGATTTTTTTAAATAATAATTCAACCCAATGAAACTTAAAACGAATGTCTTAAGTTACAGGAATGTCTACAGTGTATAATTGTTTGAGAATTTTTTGTCTTAAGTTAAAGGAATGTCTACAGTGTAGGGGTGTCATTATATTAGTACTAGTTTTATATGCACGCGATGCGTGCACAAGTAAATTAATGACAAAATTATAACCTGAATAATATGTATAAAAAAATATTCCCAAAGTCTTGAATTTGTATCAATGATTAAAATAGAGCATTAGCAAACGTGAAATTAATACGATAAAATAGAAAAAAGACAATGAAGTATTAAATTAGAAATGATATGCACATAACGTGGCAAGGAAATAAGAAAGTCTTCTTTAATCTAAAGAAATGTGTACATAAAATTGGGATATGGCAAAGTAAATTCCAACAATCTTAATGCGACGGTGAGACTAAAAATAAAAATCATAAAGTTAAACTAATCCTATAATTACATTTTGCTAACTGGAAAAAATATTTAGATTATTATGGTCCACAAACAAAAAGAACTTAATACTATTATAAGTTGCGTCCAATACTACATTATAGTATTGTTTATAGAGTCCTTCCTACTCCCTTGCTTTACAATTTCTAAAAATCATAAACCTAACTCACTCATTTCCTTATTTGGAGCATGCATCACTTCTCCTGCTTACCATTGCTAAATATCAAATACCCAACTCACTCCATCTTTTCATCCTTTCCTTCTCATTCTCCCTTACAATATCTCAAACATTACTTCCTAGTTCCTACCCCCCAAATTATTTTACCAACATTAAGCGCCTAGAAACCCCCCTGTGTGCTCTAATCCCCTCAACCTCTTTCTCTCTCAAGTATGACCTCTAAAATCACTCACCTCAAATCTCTCTAATCCAAGAAACTGTTCGAATTACAACTACAGAAAACCCAAAACTACAAATTCCTAATGCAAATGCTAAGGTTATTTTCAACACAAAGCCAAATAATCACAAAAGAGTTACAGAGATAGACATGCAAAGGTACTATGTAACAAATTACAAATATATTTAATTTGCGTTTTTCAATTTTGGGCTGAATGATCTGGTGTAGGTAATTTTGGATTTGAATTTTTCGATGTAGGGTTATTTGTGAGATACAAAAAGGCAAGTGTTAGCCGCCTAGTCGGGTACCTGCTGCCGTTTAATCCAATCGGGTTTTTCATAACCGGCCTTCTTACTCCTCTCAGATTTAAAAAACGTTTCACAAAACTCCTTACATGGAATGAATAACCAAAAAATGATTGGTGCTTTATCTCTGTTATGAACCTAAATAGAAACATAAACTGAAATACATCTAAACGCTTAAATTTACTTGTTCTTGCTGACTGTTGCTACGTTATTTGACAGATTCTGGAAGGATTTTTTGTTCATGAACTATGAAGGTGGCGTGAACTATGAAGCAGAGATATTTTGTTGTACATAATTATATTCGGTTATTGAATGAATTTTTTTGTTATATAAATTACAGTTCCTAAATTATAGATGTTTATAGTTGTTGCTGTTAGTAGTGGTGAAAGTGGGAGGTTAAAATTTTGAGTTTGCTTCATTTACGTGGTAATCAGTTTTGATTACTTGTTTATCATTTTTCTGTTTTTCTTTTTATCATTTTTTCTTTTTCATTTTTTTTCTTTAGGAGTGGTGTTAGGAGTCGGTTAGTTCAAAAGTATTTTTTTCTTTTTTTTCTTTTTTATTTTTGGTGTCCCCCTAGTGTTCCTTTATATAATAGAGATATATTATGTGTTATTAACCCGTGAAATTGCAATTTAGTGTTCTACTCTATTATTTTTAATTCTACCCAATGTAGTCACATAAAAGTTACAAAAACTTGGATTAAATGTCTATCCAATAATATTTAATTACTACCCACCAATGCCTTCACTTGCACATCCCGTGTTCAACCTTGTTATTAAATGTTCTATTTAAAGAAAATATCTAATATAATATATGTAATTGGATTATTTCAAATAATCAACTTAAAATAATATAAACATAAACAAAGTCCTCCCTCCATTCTTTTTTGTTTCTATCCATAAGCAGGGGAATACCAAGGCAAATTAGAGAGGATAACTTTGTGTATATTGCAATATCTACTTGTTTTCAAAATAAAATGAGAAAATGTGAGTTGTGTGATGAGTTGGGTGGTTCGATACTAAAAGAATCTCATGCAAGCCCATGAAACAAAATTGTGTAGTAAATATGTGGTTCTTGGGGGGTAAAATTGAAAACAAAGCTGCTCAATATGGTTATAATTTGAAGTAGGAACAACTTTTGGAAAATGGGCCAAAAAGGAATGCATAAAGAACAAAAAGAAACAGAGTAATATAATCATAAGAGAATTTTT
Organism: Patellifolia procumbens; assembly: GCA_947645195.1. Lineage (NCBI taxonomy): Eukaryota > Viridiplantae > Streptophyta > Magnoliopsida > Caryophyllales > Amaranthaceae > Patellifolia > Patellifolia procumbens. The sequence continues at coordinate 12,722,393 of CANSGD010000787.1, forward strand.
TAGCTCTAATTCCAGTTAAGTCCACTTTGGGCTAAATTCGTAAGATTAATGCTCGAACTTATGATTAATCAAAGTCAAAGTGATAACCCTAATATGTCTAGTGTTCTAACCCGTGAATTTTCCAAACTCATTGTTGTAACCCGTTACAATTTTTTGAAAATTTAACCTCCTCATCTATGAGTACCATCTCAATACTATATGTCTCAGTCGGTTTGTTAAACACTGAGTTCTACCATAATCGAACAATTCTTACTTTGATTGAGCGCATCTTTGTAGTATTACTCAACGATGCTAACCTGATATCCGGATATTCTCTATTTGATAGTTTACTCATCGTTGTCTTATTTTTGTTTGTTCTCCCTCCCGTTTGAGTTTATGTGTCAAAACCTTTTTGAATGCTATAGACATTTAAATTATTGTTGTATTCTTTAGTATATTTATTTTAGGCGGTATATGGTACTATTTGATGCAGGAGCATCCATGATCAATCCAAGTCTCCTAGCAAAGAGTCATCAAGAAGAGATTAAGGTGAAGGAAATTCAGTTCATTAGCTTACTTAATCCAATTTCGAACAAACAAGTACTTCGAATTGTTAATTAAGCTTAACACCTTCTTAATCTTTTTTAAAACTTGTTGATTAATGCTTATGATCATCTTAACATCATAAAGTATTAGTAATCAAGCTTGAATTATGATTAAATAGATTAATTAATTAGTTCTAAGTCATTAAAGTAAGCTTAGTGAAACTGTTTTGGAAGATCAGTTTTTGTACGGTTAGTTTAGGGAACGTTTTGAGCATGTTTTTGAGCTTTATTCTTGGCTAAGGCAACCATACATGACTCACCTGTGTGCTTACATACATCACCAACAAGCATGTGAAGAGTTGGAGGCAAGAATCAATAGGAAATGAGAGCTTCATGAAGAAGTATCCAAAACCGCAGCTGGGAGGCGTCATTCTGGGCCCCTTTTCATCAGTTCTGGGCAGCCGCTTTTCTTTAGCTTTTGGAGCTGATTTTTTGAGGATATTTTCCTTAGAATGTCTATTTTAATACCTTAGCTTCCTTTTTGCAGTAGGACATTTTCGTTTCTCAGAATCCCTCAATCATTGCACCTAGGTACTGAAAACTGGCCAGATTTTTGTAATAGTTTAAGATGGCTTTTGTTACCTAAGCAAAACATCACCAAATGACGTGAATTTTTGGTATGTTACTGCTTTATATGTTAGGTTTGTAATGCAAAAAGTTTCATTAGACTTTGTTGAATGAATTAAGAGTTATACTCATTTCTTTGAGCTGTGCGCTTAGAGCAAAACTGGACAGTTTGTCCTAATTAAAGTCTTTGAGTTAATTAGCTAACTAACGTAGATTAGTTACTAATTTAACAAAGCAAGGTTGCACCAAGAGTTCTTCTTTGACATTGGTGGCCTAGTTTGGTGGTTCTAAGGCTAGTGAAAGTGGTGGTTGTTGGTACGGTTCCAACAAGGCTTGAAGCAAAACTGATTCTTCGGTTCTTAACCTACGAATGCTCTTGCTTATGAAATGCTTTATGCATCATTTGGTATCAGAGCTTTGGTTAGTTTAAGAGCATTATTTTAACCCTCTAATCATCCCATAATCATTTCCTAAACTCATACACTTATCCCCCCCCAAAACCGAAATCAATTCTAAGCCCAAACACATCTCTTTTCTTCTCTTTTCACCTCTAATCTTTGATACAACTTAGTGGTTGTTAAAATGAGTGGTGGTGAAGATCCAAATCAGTTTAGAAGGGGCATGACATTGAATGAAGCAAGGTTAGTTGGCCTTGAGAATCAAATGGCTACAATTAGTGAGCAAATGGCAAATCTCATGGAAGCTTTTCGAAGTTCTAGTGTTGGAGTTCGAAGAGAAGTTCATGAAAGGAGGCACTTTGAAGATGAGAATGAGGTTGTTTATGACTCTAGTGAAGAAGTACAATCACAAACTTCTAATCAAAGAAGGAGGCCACGAAAACAAGATGATTTTCGAGACATCAAGTTAGATGTTCCAGAATTTGATGGAAACCTTAATCCGGATGCTTATTTGGAATGGGTTTCGAGATGTAATAGGATTTTCGAGCTAAAGGAGTATGATGATTCGAAATCTTTCAAGTTGGCTATCACTAAGCTAAAGGGTTATGCATCCCTTTGGTGGGAAAACGTTGCTCTTGCTAGAGAAAGGAAGCATAAGCCGAAAATCAAGAGCTGGAAGAAACTGAAAAAGAAGATGGAAGCTAAGTTTCTCCCCTCCACTTACACTCTTGATTTATATAACCAACTTTCTGATTTGTTCCAAGGTACCAAGAATGTCGAGACCTACATCCATGAATATGAGAAGTTGATGATGAAATTGGATGTTCAAGAAAGGGAAGAGCAGACCATGGCTCGTTTTGTGAAGGGCCTAGATCGTGACATCCAAAAGAAGCTTGAGCTTCAATCTTATTCTACTTTAGATGAACTTTTCAGGTTGGCTCTTAAGGTGGAAAAGCATCAAAAAGACAAGAAGAAGAAGGTATTTAGCAAAGGAACTTCTTATGCTAAAGGAGGTTCTAGTTCGTATGTAAAGCCTACTTCGACATCTCCATTTACACCTAAAAGTGAAGCTGGTTCGAAATTTCTTGATAAAGGGAAGAAAGTTGCTGAAAGTTCTTCCAAGAAGGATGATGTCAAATGTTTTAAGTGTCATGGTTATGGTCATTATCAAGCACAATGCCCAAACAGAAGGGTAATGACCTTACTAGACATTAAAAACATAGAAGATGCCCTTAAAGATCAAGAGGAGCACGAAAAAGAATCTGAAAAGGAGGATGAATGCAATGAAGATGTTCTTGTTGATGAAGTGGAAGGAGATGATCATCTTAGCTTGGTTCTAAGGAGGGTCCTTCACTCCAAAGAAGCCGAAGCTATACCATCTCAACGAGACCAGATTTTTCAGACCAAATGCTTAATCAAGGGCAAGATTTGTTCCATGATTATTGATGGTGGGAGTTGCACTAATGTAGCTTCGAGTTCTATGGTGGAGAAGCTCAATTATCCTACTTTCAGTCATCCTAAACCATATAAGCTTCATTGGCTTAATGATGGTAACTGTGTGGAGGTAACAAAACAAGCTTTAATTAGCTTCTCTTTTGGTGATTCGTATAATGATAAGGTTTTATGTGATGTGGTGCCTATGAATGCATGTCATATTCTCTTAGGGAGGCCGTGGCAATCTGATAAGGAAACCTTACATAATGGTAGGACTAATACATACACTTTCATGCATGAAAACAAGAAAATTATACTTAGTCCTAGCAAAAAGGGTCCGAATTTGCCTAAGAAAGAAACCTCTAATTCAAAGGCTAAAAATCAGAAATCCTTAATTCTCCAAAAACATCAAGTTGATAAGGCCATTGAAAAGGGGAAGGAAATGTACTTGTTGTTGTTATTTGCTGCAAATGATGAAAATACTCGTGAATTACATGATTGGGTTAAACCATTAGTGAACGATTTTAGTGATATTTTTCCCGAGGATCTTCCCTATGGTTTACCACCTAGTAGGGGTATTGAGCATCAAATTGACTTAGTTCCTGGAGCACCATTACCTAACAAGGCAGCTTATAGATGTAATCCTGAAGAAGCTAAAGAGTTGCAAAAACAGATTACTGAATTGTTAGCTAAGGGGTTTGTACAAGAAAGTCTTAGTCCATGTGCTGTTCCTGTTATTTTGGTTCCAAAGAAGGATGGAACTATGCGTATGTGTGTAGATTGCAGGGCTATAAACAACATTACCATCAAGTATAGGTATCCTATTCCTAGGCTTGATGATTTGCTCGATGAATTACATGGTGCTACTATATTCTCCAAGATAGATTTGCGTAGTGGTTATCATCAGATTCGAATCAAGGAAGGGGATGAATGGAAAACAGCCTTTAAGACTAAGAGTGGGTTATATGAGTGGCGTGTTATGCCATTTGGTTTAACTAATGCTCCTAGTACTTTCATGAGGCTCATGCATGAGGTACTTCGTCCTTTCATTGGTTCGTTTGTTGTGGTTTATTTTGATGATATTCTTGTGTATAGCAACAGTGAACAGGATCATCTTATTCATCTGAAGAAGGTTTTCCTTAAGCTAAGGGAAAAGAAGCTATATGCAAAGATGGAGAAGTGTGAATTCTTCACTTCTAGTGTGTCTTTTCTTGGTTTCATTATTTCATCTCAGGGTATTTCTATGGATGAATCCAAGGTGGAGGCAATCAAATCATGGCCAATTCCAAAGTCCATCACAGAAGTTCGAAGTTTTCATGGATTGGCATCTTTTTACAGGAGATTCATCAGAGGTTTTAGTACTATTTTGGCTCCACTGACCGAATGTATCAAAGGGGGTTCTTTTACTTGGACTCCAGCAGCTCAGGAAGCATTTGATCAGTTGAAAAGCAAGCTTTGTGAGGCGCCTGTTCTAGCCTTACCAGATTTCAAGAAAGTGTTTGAAGTGGAATGTGATGCAAGTGGCGTAGGGATTGGAGCTGTTTTACAACAAGGAGGGCGTCCCATAGCCTATTTCAGTGAGAAGCTCAATCATGCCAAGCTCAACTACAGCACCTATGATAAAGAGTTCTATGCTATTATTCGTGCTTTGACTTATTGGACTCATTATCTTAGGCCAGCTCAGTTTGTGTTGCATTCAGATCACCAAGCTTTGAAGTACATTAATGGACAACATAAGCTCAGTTCTCGACATGCTAAATGGGTGGAGTTCCTTCAATCTTTTGATTTTGTTTTAAAGTACAAAACTGGAGTTTCTAATGTGGTTGCAGATGCATTATCTAGGAGGCATTCTATGCTTTCTCTAATGGAGGCTCGAGTTCTTGGCTTCACTCATATTAAGGAGCTTTATTATGATGATCCAGATTTTTCACCATTGATAGAAGCGTGCAAGGATGGTTCTCATGGAGCTTATTCGGTTCTAGATGGTTTTCTCTTCCGAAATAATAAGCTTTGTATCCCTAAGTGCTCACTAAGGGATTTGCTCATCAAGGAGGTTCATGGAGGAGGCCTAGCAGGGCATTTTGGTATTAACAAAACTGTGGATGTTTTGCAGGAACACTTTTATTGGCCAAAACTAGCAGGTGATGTTCACTCAGTTCTAGCTCGATGTTCTACATGTCAAAAGGCCAAGAGTTCTTTTCATCAAGGGCTCTATACTCCACTTCCAGTTCCTAATCAGCCATGGGAAGATGTTAGTATGGATTTCATTGTAGCTTTGCCTAGGACTCAAAGGCAAAGAGACGCTATTATGGTGGTGGTGGATCGATTCTCAAAGATGGCTCATTTTATTGCTTGCAACAAGACGGATGATGCAATTCATGTAGCTGATTTGTACTTCAAGGAGATCATTAGAATACATGGTGTACCGAAGACTATTGTTTCTGATAAGGATGTTAAGTTCCTCAGTTTCTTTTGGAAGACTTTATGGAAGCTCCTAGGTACTAAGCTCCTCTTTAGTACCACGGCGCATCCACAAACTGATGGTCAAACGGAGGTGACAAACAGGACACTTACTACTCTCCTCAGGACTCTAGTTAACAAGTCACAGAAAGATTGGGATCTAAAGCTAGCACATGCAGAATTTGCTTATAATAGATCACCTACATATGCCACGAAGTGCTCTCCATTCGAAGTGAACTATGGGGTTAATTCTTTAAGTCCCATTGATTTACTACCTATTCCAGTTGAAGTGAGGCAAAGCATAGATGCAGAGGAGAAGGCAAAGGAGATGAAAAAGCTTCACCAACAGATTAGAGCACGCATTGAGAAGGTTAATGAAGCTTACAAGGTCCGAGCTAACAAGCATCGAAAGGAGGTCATTTACAAGCCCGGGGACTTGGTATGGTTGCACCTAAGGAAGGAACGATTTCCATCAAGAAGGAAGAACAAACTGATGCCAAGGAGTGATGGTCCATTTAGGGTGCTTGAAAAGATCAATAACAATGCATACAAGATAGAACTACCAAGTGAGATGGGCAACATTTCGACCACCTTCAATGTGGGTGATTTAGCTCCATATTTGGAAGAAGATTCCGAGTTACAAGAAGAATTCTCCAAACCAGGGGAGAATGATGCAGGAGCATCCATGATCAATCCAAGTCTCCTAGCAAAGAGTCATCAAGAAGAGATTAAGGTGAAGGAAATTCAGTTCATTAGCTTACTTAATCCAATTTCGAACAAACAAGTACTTCGAATTGTTAATTAAGTTTAACACCTTCTTAATCTTTTTTAAGACTTGTTGATTAATGCTTATGATCATCTTAACATCATAAAGTATTAGTAATCAAGCTTGAATTATGATTAAATAGCTTAATTAATTAGTTCTAAGTCATTAAAGTAAGCTTAGTGAAACTGTTTTGGAAGATCAGTTTTTGTACGGTTAGTTTAGGGAACGTTTTGAGCATGTTTTTGAGCTTTATTCTTGGCTAAGGCAACCATACATGACTCACCTGTGTGCTTACATACATCACCAACAAGCATGTGAAGAGTTGGAGGCAAGAATCAATAGGAAATGAGAGCTTCATGAAGAAGTATCCAAAACCGCAGCTGGGAGGCGTCATTCTGGGCCCCTTTTCATCAGTTCTGGGCAGCCGCTTTTCTTTAGCTTTTGGAGCTGATTTTTTGAGGATATTTTCCTTAGAATGTCTATTTTAATACCTTAGCTTCCTTTTTGCAGTAGGACATTTTCGTTTCTCAGAATCCCTCAATCATTGCACCTAGGTACTGAAAACTGGCCAGATTTTTGTAATAGTTTAAGATGGCTTTTGTTACCTAAGCAAAACATCACCAAATGACGTGAATTTTTGGTATGTTACTGCTTTATATGTTAGGTTTGTAATGCAAGAAGTTTCATTAGACTTTGTTGAATGAATTAAGAGTTATACTCATTTCTTTGAGCTGTGCGCTTAGAGCAAAACTGGACAGTTTGTCCTAATTAAAGTCTTTGAGTTAATTAGCTAACTAACGTAGATTAGTTACTAATTTAACAAAGCAAGGTTGCACCAAGAGTTCTTCTTTGACATTGGTGGCCTAGTTTGGTGGTTCTAAGGCTAGTGAAAGTGGTGGTTGTTGGTACGGTTCCAACAAGGCTTGAAGCAAAACTGATTCTTCGGTTCTTAACCAACGAATGCTCTTGCTTATGAAATGCTTTATGCATCACTATTATTGAATATATTGTTTCCTTGTAAGTTTCTTTATTTTTATTTGCTTAATAGGCTTCTTTTACTTGGTTATTATTATTGAACTTAAATGATTCATTAGTTTATTTAGGGTCTAAAAATGGCTTAGTATACTCAAAATTTTAATTGGTAATTCTTGTATGTAACTGTTTCACTTTTTAGGAACAAAAGATTTTACTTGGTTATTTTTGTGTGGTACTATTTCCTTTTTTTAGGATGATTACTTGAAATTATGCTTTTTTTTTACCCAACAAAAGATTTTAGGAATATTATCAACTTAAATGATTTATTAGTTTATCCAGGCTCTAAAAGTCGTTTAATTAGAGACAAAATTTTAATTGGTAATTTTTTCTATGTTCCTGTTTCACATTTTAAAGAAAATTACGTTTTACATGAGGTACCTCAAAATTAATGTCTTTTTTTTAGGAACAAAAGATTTTACTTGGTTTTTTTTTTGAGAGAATTTTACTAGTTTTTTTTTTTGTGTGTTACTGTTTCCTTTTTTTTAGGATGATTATGTTTAAGATTTTTACTTTTAAAATTATGCCTTTTTTACCCAACAAAAGATTTTTGGAATATTATCATACTTCCTCCGTTTTTATTTAGTTGACACGTTTTGACTTTTGACACTATTCATATAATCTACTTTGACTATCTTTTGTGATTTATACGTAAGAGAAAATATAGTCATGTGGGGTCTTGTTAGATTCGTCTCATTATATATTTTTAAAATATCATATTTTATAATTTTCACTCATCAATTTTCCAAGATAAAAGTGATTGAAATTACGCGTTGGCAAACGTGATAAAAGAAACAGGTCAACTAATAAAAAACAGAGGAAGTATATGGTATGTTTTTTTTTGTATAAATGATTCTATACGAAATGAATAACTAAAAAAGAAAGACATTATTCTTTTTTTTATTCTTTTTTTTTATATAATCGTTTTATATCTACATTAGGTAAAGATTTTCAAAATTTTGAATGATAAAATAATATTAAGTATTTTTTTATGTAAAACACGTTTACTAATTAAATTATTAATGTGGTTCTGATTTTTTTAGTTTAGTGAGTTGTTTATAGGAAAAGAATAACTATAAAAAAAGATATTGTTCCTTTTTTTTAGAATCTTTCATTTAAATGGTATGGTATATGTGATTACGTTTTATAAAATCTATCGCCTAAATGTAGGCCTAAATCTTTCCCATATATGATATCAGAGTTATATATTTACCGTAAATGTATGTCTAAATCTTTCCAATATATATGATCCAAGAATCATATATTTTTTACCCTAAATGTACGCCTAAATATTTCCTCCTATATATGATCTCAAAATCATATCTTTACCCCAAATCTATGCCTAAATGTAATTTTTTTTTAAAAAAAATTCCACTGTATATGATCTTATAGTCATACATTACGGTAACAAAGTCAATTAACGAAAGAGCTAATTATTTTTTAAAATATTTCCCCTAAACATGATATGATGTATATTCATATATCTAGCAAAATGCAAGATATTCATCGGAAAACTCTGAGCTTGCGACACGTCACTCAAATGAACATGCTTCTGACTCGTCACCCAATGCACGGATTACTGACACGTATGCTTTTTTTTCTTGCTTTATATATTAGTATAGATCATGAATGGTAAGTGATTTCATAAATATATATGTGTAGCTTTTGCACAGATTTCATACGTGATATCATACGTGATATCATATGTAGCAAGATTTCTTACATATATATATATGTAGCAAAATTTATTCCTTTTTTTAAGGGGGAAGATATCACTAATCTATAGGAAATGATATATTAATTACTTGATATATTAGCAAGCTTTATTCTTATTTTTGAGAAAAGATTTGTTCTTTAATGTAGCAAGATTTTAGGAGAATTCACGTATATGTAGCTTTTTCACGGTTTATATGAGCATTTAATTTCTTTTTTTAATTTATTTCCTCCAAATATGATATATCACATAATAAGTAAAAATATAGATATGATGCGTAATTAAATGAGCTTGCGACACATCACTCTAATTAACCTGCACTTGACACATCACCAATTGCACGGTTGAAGGACACGTGTCCATATTTTTCTTGTTTTATATATTAGTATAGATATTGCAAATTTGCCATTATTTAACTATCTTGAATATATTTAGGAAATTCTATAAGGTGACTTTTTGTTTTTATAAATTCTATGTGATGGAAATTTTTATTTTGGATTTTATTTAGTGACCCTCAACTTATTATTTTTAATTTTCATAAAAAAAATTCACTAAAAAAAATTTTTTATTTTTAAATTACAAAAATTATTTATTCAAAAATCTAAATAATTATTCATCATTTACATTTGATCACAAGACTCTAAAATTAATAATTAAGGATGAACGAAAGCGAGTTCAGATTCTTCTTGTCCTGTGATATAAATCTTCCTCTTACTTTCCGTATTGATTGTTTGGAGGGTCTTTTGCCCCTTCTTAAATCCCCCTTTTCAGGTATTTTTCCTTCTATTTTTCAGTCTATTATACCATCAATTTTTGATTTTTCGCTTGTCATTGCATCTCAATTCTCTATACTGGGGTTTATGTCAAAGTATTGATTTATAAAAGATCATTTTGTAATTTCAAAGCATATAATATGGACTGTGTTGTGGATTATACTAATTCTTGTCTTTTTTCAGAAACCCAATTGCTTAATTTCAATTAAACGTGCCCAATTTAGAGTCTTTTGTCAAAATTAGCGTGCTTATCATCATCAATCTGTTAATTTCACGAAATAAGAAAATTAATTGCCTTCCTTTTGAAGTTTATACTTACTTTACTTTTTAGTCTTTCGCTCCTGCTAATCTGTTGCAATGCTATTTTCTTAATTGCAAGATCAATTTGCTGAAACAAGTAGTTGTTTAAAAATATTTTTTTAATAATTTAAACATAATTGTTAAAATAAATAATAAAGTATTTTTAAGTGAAAAAAGGTTATAAAAAATAAAAATAATAAGTTGAGCGTCACTAAATAAAATCCAAAATAAAACTGTCCATCACATAGAATTTATAAAAGAAAAGATGATTATGTAGAATTGTCCTAAATTTATTCAAGAGGTTTAAGTAATGGCAAATTTGTAATATAATAAAAAAGTTTCTCTCTCCTTTATTCAAGTGGGTGGGTGATAATAGTTTTTTATTATTTCAATGCAAATGGATGAAAATATGGATGGAAAAATGTATGGAGTACCCAAACTGCAACTTCTACAACTTGGGTACTCAAAATGCAATTTTTATCAAAGTTGAGTACCCAACTTTTAGCTTTACTCTAGGTTTTGGGGGAAGGAAAAGTTTGATGAAACTCAGGATATGTTACTTTTCATAAAACAATAACTAGTCCATGCAGCACGGGTTATTTTAAGGAAAAAAATGTGTTTTACCATTTGTTATGTTATTTGAGAGACCACTTATTAGGTGGCAATGGTTCGATTTTTGGTTCCTTTGACGTTTTTTTGTTGTAGTGAATAGTCTTACTCAACTTATAATATGTTAAACATGTTAAAAAAAGGTCATGTGGCGCAATTCAATTTGCTTAACTAAAAAATGTTTTAAAAAAAGGAAAGTCATCCCCCACCACAGCCACCTCTTCCTCCTCTACACCCCAGCCACCCATTCCTCTCGCCCAAGTGCCCCCCAGCACAACCTAACCCTCCCTCCCACCATTGCCGCCACCAGCCTAGCCCCACCAAAACCGAACCCTTCTCCCCTTATTGTTGCCTGGAAGGAAGCATTCTTGGCGTGAGAAGTACAAGTTTGATCTATAAAAGAAATTTTCGGATGTCGAAAATAAAACTATGGCCATTGAGAAGCTAAATTATTTAGTGGAAAAGCGAGATTTATGTGGGAGAAGCAATGTTCATTGCCTAAAAAGCAACATTCTTGTCCTAAGAAGCACAACTCAATGCTTGATAAGCGAATTTCGATGTCACAAGATCTGAATGAGGCAAACAACTCAATGTTGGGGGAGTGAAATTTGGATATCGAGAAGGATATTCATTTGATGGACTAGGGAAAGTCGTAATCGAAAGAAACATTATTGGCCTGAGAAGCACGATATCAAGCTAGAAAATTTAGTGGCGGAGAAGCGATATGCAGCGCTAGAACAACCTTTGTGTGAAGCACAACTATGAGGTGGATAAGTGGTCTTTGGTGCTAGAACAACTTTTGTTGCCGCCTGAGAAGCGCGAATCAGAGTTGGGGAAGCGACACCTTTCTTTAAATTGTTGAAGAGAAGCTTCTTCAAGTGGCTATGGTGGTTCATGCGTGAGGGATGGTGATGTGGTTGGTTGTGCAGTGGGTAAGAGTGGGGTGGTGGAGGAGGTGGTTGTGGTGGTGTTTGCGGCGCTGAATGAGTAGGGTGGGGGAGGGGAGGGGGTGACTGCGTGTGTAACACCCCGTAATTTCACTAGAAATTTCGCGCGTTAATTATTTATTTATTACGTTATATTTATTTATATCCTTTATTATTTATATATTCTTCATATATATATATATAATTATTTGAGTGTTATTGTGTATAATTATATACGTTTATATTTGAAAACTAAATTTATATATAACTTATTATTATTTTCTTAAGTATTGAGTGTTTATAATTATTTGTTGTGATTAAATGTTTATGATTAATGTGCTGTGATTATTTGAATTTTTATATTTTTATAGAGGTAGTATTATTATTTATATTTTTGTAGTGTTGGTACTTAGTATTTATTTTTAGTTGGAGCCTTGTTATTTTATTGATTGGGCTAAACTAATTGAAGGTTCCATTTACCGTTTAAGTGGGCCGACCCACTTGGTTGTGTGTTTAAGGGTGGCCGGCCAAGGGGAGCTTGGAAGGGGGGATTTTGTTTGAATTTTATAGCTTGCCTATTTTATTTTTGGGTAGAATCTCTTCCACCAATGAGAACCCTTTCTCCCTTATTCTTCCTCCTTATTTTGGTCACTATTTATTCTTACTCCTATTCTCTTATTTGCTGTCCTAACACTTAAATTACAGCAATTAAACACCCCTCCTAATCCCCCTATCACACGCCTATTACAAAAAAAAAAAAGAGAAAAGGTTTTCCCACTTGTTCTTCACAATTTCCTACTTCCTAGTGACCTAAAAAAATTCTTATTCAAGCATTAATTCAAGACTCAAGTTCGGGTTTTATTTTCTCTTGATATTTCTCTCAAGTGGCGATTTTCTAGGCCATTTCTTTACTCTTATTTTTCGGTTTTCATTACTCTTTGGGTAGATCGAGGTAACTAACATCCCTTCTAGTACTTTAGTATTTAATTAATTGTTTAAGTATGTTAGAATCATGTTAGGATGTGTTTTAAATGTTAGATCTACGATGTTAGTATTATTATTTTATCAGAATTCATGTTAGGTTGTTTTATTGTTTTATTTCATGTTTAGAGTACTTAAAATTGTTGTTTATGATGTTAGAATGGTTAGTATTGAGTAGTATCATGTTAGGGTTGTTACTTTTTGTTTACTTCATTGATTATTATGTTTAATTCATGATTTTATTTATTTTATTAATGCTGTAATTCATTTTAAATTATGAAATTATTGTTTTTGATGTTTTAGTTGAAGTGTATTTGATGATAGAATTGTTATGGTAACTTGGATTATGATTTAGCATGTTTTTAGTTGTTCTTTAAGACTTTTTATTTATTTTAATATTGCTGGAATTTAATTTCGTGAAGTGAATGAATTTAATTGAGTAGTTCTTGACTTCTAAGCATGCCCTAATTCTTATAGTTTGATGTATATGCTTTTGGGATTGTTCTTTAATATTTTTAAATGGTTTATTTGATTTATTAAATTGCTGGAATTTTAGTTGGGTTAAATAGATTTGATTATTTATGTTTTGAGCATGTTCATAATTGGAATTTTATGAGCTAAGCGACTTGTAATTATTTTGTTCTTTAATTCTTTGAAGTATTAATTTCGAGCATGCCTAATTTGATGTTATGGTTATATTTAAATTTTTCCATGAGTATTGATAGCATGTTTGATGTGAATTGAATTGATTTCGTAAATAACAAAAACGGACGAAGAAGAGGGCAGTAGCCGCTCGTGACCCGCGAGCAGCGTCGCTCCTCACGAGGCCCGATCGCGGCCCGTGAGCTGGGTCGCGGCCCGCGACCCAGTGCTGCTCCTCCTTTTTTTCTTTTTGGCCTACGGCTTTGTCTTGTTGGGTATTGGCAGCACTGTTGTAGTATTTTATTTTTTTTATTACTGCAGTTTTGTTGCATTAAATGTTGGAAGTATGGTTGAATGATTTAATTCTTGTAATGTGGTGTTGTATGTTATTGTGAAACCGCATTTAGTACTTTTATAAATTTGAGTTATCGACGTCGTAATGCTCGGGGGAGAATAATACTGTCCTTAGCATTATTTCGCCAAGAGTTATGTACGGAGAAGATTTATAATTAAAATTTATAATCAAATTGTGATTTGAAGGAGTTTTAATATATATATTTTCTATACCTTGTTTTGAAGAGCATTTGATTTAATTACTTTATTTTGAAGAATTGATTTTGAAGTATTTATTTGAAGAATTATGATTTTATTTCTATTTGAAGTATTTGAAGTATTTATTTGAAGAGGTATGATTTTATTTCTATTTGAAGTGTTTGAAGTATTTGAAGTATATTTGAAGTATTTGATGGTTTGAAGAATATTTGAAGAATGTTTGATGTTTGTTGAATATTTGAGTTTTGAAGAACTTATTTGGTTTTATTGTTTTACTTTGAGTTGAGTAGTCTAAGGGATTATTTTATCCCAAAGATACTGAACATGCACTCCGAGAGGTGAGGGGGCACTGAGCAGGGTGCTACTCTACATTGGAGAAACTTAAGATATGTTGTCGTCCGAGAGGTCAGGAGGTACTGCGCGTACTATCCTGCATCGGGAGTTTGTCCATTCTTAGACACAGACGGTAGGGAACGTAACCCATAGGCCGTTTTGGAGGTTGCGATCTGACATACTCTTAGGAAGTGGGCTGCGGGTCACTAGCGTTCATCTCACTCATATTATTTCATTTGATGATTTCTTTATTGATTTCACTTACTATTTTGAAGTCTCTTTTTCTTTTGAAGCCTTTTTCTTTTGACGATCTATTTATGGAAACTTTTATACTTATCCTTCTTGATGACTATTAATGTTGCTCTTGTCTTATAGTCTCCTACTTTGCATATTGTATGTTTTCTTTATGCTTTGTATGTTTACTGTGTATGCCTGACTTTATTCTTCATATTTTAAATTGTTAATTGAATCCTGATTGGACTGGGAGAGCTGTTAGTTACTCCCCACTGATTGTGGATTTTTGTTGTATATCTTTGCAGATGTGGAACTTTAGGATCGTTACTGTCTGGACTAGGGTTGTGGGACATGGTCCTGTGAGGAAGGACATGGTCCTAGTAGTTGTAGATGAGCACTATGATAGGAAGATTAAGACCACCTTCCTAGTGGGTCTTAAGTAGTTTTGTCATGGATGTTCTTATCTTTTGGATTATGCTCTAGTTTGGATTTATGGTTTGATGCGTTATTTTGGGATTTTAGTATGTTTTTGTGGAATGAGGGTATGGGACCTCATTTCCTTAATTATTTGAGGATTATTTTGATTTCGGATTATTATTCTATTTCGTGTTTTAGAATAACATTTCCGTCCCAGTGGTATTTCCGCTGCCACTGACCCTTTATTTATTAGTTTATTTTATTTTATTTTAGTTTATCTTTATTTTATTTACTGTTAAAGGACGGGATGTTACAGCGTGTGGGAGGGTAGTTTCATGAGTGGAAGGAGGGGGCCATGGGGTGGGGTGCCTGGCTAGGTAATACGTGGATAGGGTTGGAAGGTCGAGTAATTTTTTTTAAAAAAGAATTAGTCAATAGAGTTGCACCACATGGCTTTTAAAACCTATTTAGCAGTTTATAGGTTAACTTGGACTACTATAGGAAGGGTGGATAGTAGTTGAGATTTTTATGGAATAAGTAATACTAAGATTTATAAGAGAAGATGAGAAATAATTGAGATTATTCTCTTAAAATATGATATTTTCATTTGATTAGGTAACTTGAACATTATTTTGCTTTCATAAAACCTTTGGGGGATGGATTTTTTTTTGTTTTTGATAGAAAATTAGTATTACTTTACAGATATATATATATATGAGTATAATGTATCAAATGTTTTAAAAAATAATCTCGAATCCAATAATAAGGTAAAAAATCAAGTGTAAATTTTTCCAACCCAACTTAGTAGGTTGCAAGATGAGTTCCATATTTGCTAAGAAAAAATTTATGAATCAATGATTTTCTTTGGTTGTGTAGACTTTTAGAATCATATGTGATTCTTTATTTCTTATTTAGCATATCAACAGTAAAATCAATTACTCCCTCTATCCTATATTAGATAATACATTTCCTTTATTCGTTCGTCTTACATTAGTTGATACACTTCCATAAATGGCATGAGGATACAATAGATAATATTTTTTAATATTAATGGGTCCCACATATAATTAATTTAATAACCCCACCCATGTTAAACCCTTATGATATGCCCCACCAACATGTACTTAATGTTCTAAAACAAATATTAATAATCAACTACTCTCAATAAAATAAGTTAGTCAAATAATACTCCTAAAACTTTGTGCTAGTCAAACTATATTATCTAATATGGGATGGAGGGAATATTATTTACAAAAAAATAACTTATTTGATATCTAAAAATAGTGTGATTAGTACTTTGCCTATTAATAAAGGTCAATGTAATTATCTTTCTAGGTTATATACATTTGGTTTTTGTCAAAAGTTAAAGAAACACATAACAAAGTTGTAAGATAATGGTTTTTTTTAATAATTATATGAGAGTAGAATTATTAATTTATATGTTTGTAATACAAATAGACGTATATATAGATAATTTACATACAAAATTCTTGCTATCTATTAATTATAACAATATTTTTATCTGTGCTAGTGTGTCACAAAATTATACTCCCTCCGTTCTCATTTGATGTTCCCATTTTCTTTTTTGGGATATTTCTAGAAGTTCTTTCCACTTTGAATCTTTTCCATTTTAAAGATATTTATTTCCCCATATTACCCTTAAACAACCAAACATTTCTAAAACTTTTTCACTTTTTGTCTTAGAAATGACCCACTGCACTTTAGAATAATTTATTTTCCAATCACACACTTTTCTTTTTCTCTCTTTCTTTTTTCAAAAGCAAAAAGGTACTAAAGTACAATTTATACAAGATAAAATTTAAAATATATGCATCCTCCCCAATTTGCATTGGTTTTCCCACATATTCCAAATGGGAACGGAAGGAGTAATTGGTTACTAAAAAGCATTGCATTATTAACTCAAAGGAAAACATTTTTATTGCACCATTGATTGCTATTACAGTTACAACCATTAATTTTTATTTAGTTTATAATTTTAATAGTGTGTTTAATTAAGAAACATAATATTATTTTAACATTTAAGTTTCGACAATAATGCAACGCAAAACATAATATAGCGTTTATGAAATTGGAAAATTAAAAGTTAGAAGTAACAAATCATCCAAAACAATGTCCCATTCTAATTTTATTATATGACATTTTGAACATAATAATCAAAATAAATTGGTAATAAAGATGGCAATTGTTTACCTCTTTTGTTGTAGGAGATTTTGCCAAATTGGATGATTATATATACGTTGTTCAACAAATGCCCATCAAACATGTAACTTGATAATTTCTCGGCATATTGCCCTTCCAACAAACACTATAACCGATTGTACCTTTCAATAACATTTCATAAATTACAAGATTTGCTGAAAGAAAAGACTTGAGTAATTGAAATACAAATTTAGCACAAATATAATCAGAATATTTTCTTACAAAACTTACTCAAAGTCTATAAAATCAAAAGGCATGATCCTCTTCCCAGGTGAATGAAATGTTTCTTTATAATATATGACAAAATCTTTCCAAGCACATGTGTTCAAAAATAAACATGCGTCTAGAAAGAAGGAAAAATTGCCTAGAATAATGCAACCTTTTGGCGATTCGCAAATAATAATGCAACCTTAAGATTATTCTGGAATAATGCAACCTTTATACCCTATTTATTTTTAATGAGACAAATTACCAGTGACTTGAAGAAAAGGTAACTTTTTAATTAAAAATTTTAATTCTAATTAATATATTAAATAAACTTTAAAAAATAAAAATTAAATAAGCCCCCACCCCCATCCCCACCCCACCCCACCCCCACGATCAACCGGCCACCCCATCACCTCCCTCCTCTTCCCTGAAAACACCATCCCAAACGACCACTGCCGGCCACACCAAGCCTCCACTTTCCTTCTTACTCCACCACCACTGCCAACCTTCAACCTTGGAACCACCCAAACCTTCACTCTTCGAAACCACCACTGCCACGTCCGCCGTTCATTTTTATCGCCCACTTCTCCGGAACCACCATCCCAAACGATTACTGCCGGCCAGTTTCATTGGGGAGGGGAGTTTTGTGGTGGGCGGGGAGTTAGCGGAGGGGAGGGGAGTGGCGGGATTTCTGGGTGGGGTTGGGGAGGGGGGAGTGACGAGATTTCTGGGTGGGTTTTGGGGAGGGGAGGGGAGTGGCGGGATTTCTCGGTGGGTTTTGGGGAGGGGAAGGGAGTGGCGGGGAGGGGAGAAGGTGGGGTGGGGGGGAATTCTGGGTGAGGGGTTAGGGATGGGGATGGGTAATTTTTTTTTGTTTTATCTTTTTTTGTTTTATTAATTTTTTAATAGATTTATTTATTAGAACCAATTATTAGCCGACACGTGTCCCATTAAACCTATTATTCAGGTTACATTAGGTTTTATCCGATTTTGTCTCATTAAAAATAAATGGGGTATAAAGGTTGCATTATTCCAGAATAATCTTAAGGTTGCATTATTATTTGCGAATAGAGAAAAGGTTGCATTATTCTAGGCAATTTTTTCTAGAAAGAAATTCAAAGTAAAATCCCAAAACATTACCTAGGTAGTAAGATGTATTGAAATCATTTGAAAGCATATTGTGAAATGAATAGAAAAAGAACCCATAGATCAGAAAAATCTGAGGACCTCAATAATGGTTGACTTGTTAAAGAAGATTCTATAGGGATGTCGAGTTGACTTGACAAGCTCTATATTTTCATGAATGTCAAAGTGTTGAATATACTTTGTTTGACCTTCTTTAAGCAATGTTCATGATGAATCAATCAATTTTTTATTTGAGGTAGCTTTAACCTTATCTCTCTACATTAAACATCACTGAAAATGTACATTAACATATATAAAAATTTATAAATACAATGTATAAAATTATAAATGAAAAAACCATTAAAAATACCATACATATTCATCTATCAGAATCATGTCTATCATATCAATTTCCAACGTATATGTCAACTTCTCATTTTCCCATAATCTTATGATTCTAACTTGAATAGCACATAATTTAGATTCAGTAGATAGATCATTGGCTCTGACAATTGGAATACTAATGGTGTGCATATGATAAAATTAGATTCTTGATCGAAACAATAGAAATGGTGTGAGTAGTACAGCTAATGAGAGCTTTATATAATATTAGGCTATTTAAGCACGTTTAAAATACTTAGTTTTAGAACGAAGGTAAAAATATTACAATAATTTTAGAAAAAAAAGATTTTTTTTATATAAATTCAACATATAGAACACGTTTACAGTAGTTTCTTCATCGAGTTCCGAGATGGAGACAATTTGAACCTTAGTTCAAGATCACACTTGTTGCATTTTATGACATATTTTGTCGCACCTCTTAGTTTTTTTCTTCCGATAACCGTGTATACCATCTTCTTTTCTGTAGAACATTATTTCCTAAATCGTTTACTTTGAGATAGTTCTGATGTTAATCGTGGTTGTGAGGAAGTATCCAATTGATAAAGGTGTTTTTTTCCCGTAATATGCATTTGTCCATTTTTTCCGCTTTATCTCTTTACTTTCTTCGGGCCAAGATGCGTATGGATATCTCTTTATCCTTTTAATGTCTCTTTCTTCCATATGTTTAGATAATATTTCTTTTTGTAAAGTAAACGTGAGTACTGAACCCTAATGTAATACGACAATGGTTTGTTTTAGTTAAGTGCTAGATTTTGAAGATAGATAGCTCAATAATATACACGACATCTGAAATAACAACAGGTGTTCAAAAATCACACCTTTGTTGATTGGAGCGGGAAATAGGTATATGTATAGTGCAAGTTCTACACTTTGTAATTTGCTCCTTCTTTCCTTCTCCGAAGTCAAATCCTACAGATGAAATGCAAAACATATTCTTTCAGTATCCTTAAAATAGATGCTCTATTTTACTAATACAAAGTAGCGAAATAATACAAAGTATTACTATTATATCAAGTTTTGAAATTATACAAATTCTAGTAAGTAAGGGATGATGCGTAATCATATAAATAGGCTAAATAAGCAAACTAGAAGTATTTTTTGATAGATATTAGTCTTTATTTCGAGATCTAGATATTAAATTTCAAGAGTAAATCAATGTAGGAGGATAGACAACTAAAATAGCAGGGTAAAAAAAAAGATGTGGAAAGGGAGGCAAAAGTGTAGGAGAGTTGCGATAAATAAGTGCATGCGCATATAAACACTTGAAGCAAAATTATTAACAATGGCATTGTAATTTGTAATTTTTACAGTATGATTTATTATTCTTTTCAAGTTTATGCTATCCTAAATTTTGAGTTGTATGTACAATAATTCACTTATATAATCTTTAAATGAACTTCATCTTATTCTTAGTACTCCTAACATTTTAACTTTGGTAGACTTAGTGCAGCTTATTTCATTTGTTACTATTGATTCACAAAGCATGGTAGAAGCAACTACATTTTAATTTCCTTAAAAAAATTGCATCGAGATGCATTATCTATCATGACATCCACTTCAAAACGATATTCTACAAAGCATCTGCAATTTATTTTTTAGAAAGTTGCATCACAACATTCATCATCCACCACAATCACAACTTTTTCATTCATCAAACATTAGAAGCTAGTGACATATGCCGCTAAATCTTTCTGGGGACGATTCAGCAGCGAATTAGATCGAGTAAAATATGAAATGGAATTAAGAAACAGAACGAGAAAGAACCTAAATCTCAATGGAACGAAATACACAATCCAGAAGATAATAAAAAAAGCCGATGAAGGCTAATTACATGGTTTTGAATCCAAAAACTGTTCATGAATTTTGAGCAACTATGAATAACAATAATAACCAAGTCTTTCGTAGGAAATCAAAAGACATAAAAATAGGAAGATGCATGCGCTTCTATGAGTCAACAAATTATTTCAAAAATTTAAAAGCTCACTAGACTAAAACACACAAGAGGGAAGAAGACGAGGGAAATTAATGGAGGAGGAGTTAATTTTTACCTTAAGAGAGAAGTTAAGTTTAGGTTGCTTTCCAAGTAGGAACTCGGTCGACAGTAGAAAGACAAGAATGAATGTGAAAGGTAAAACTAATAAGGTAAAAGAGCAGCTGTCCTCCATGAGGTCATGTGGGCTATCAAGTGGTAGGAAAATATAAAGGTTTGGGCCAGGCCTAGTGAGGTTCTGTTTACGAAGTAGAGGAGTTGTTTGGTTTGCCAAACTCTCTCTTTTCATAGTGAGGATACAGAAAACAAAAATAGCAATATACGACGCCACATTTGTAAACCTCTAAACATTCAAAACCGACATCAATATTCGAGCTTCTGTTTTTGGTTGTCATCGTAATCTTTGTGGGATCCATAATCGTCCTCTTCCTCTTCCGTTTTTCTCTGCATCATATCTCGCCGCTCCCAAACCTCCACTAAAACCTCTAATAATTACAATAATACCATTTGAATCTCTATACTATAAGGGAAAATGGAGGGTGGACACCAAAAATAAGAAAAGATAAAAAATAAATCAAGGAAGTTAAAGTTCTTATAAGGCTATATTAAGGAATTATGTTCTTTTACGTAATTTTTATTTTCAATCTTAGTCATTTAATTAACCTAATTTTTTTTAGGTGATAAAGTAATTGAAATAATTTGCCTGTTGCAATTGTTTCATTCTCTCTCTCCTACTCTCGCTCCATTTCTCGCTCTAA
Organism: Patellifolia procumbens; assembly: GCA_947645195.1. Classification (NCBI taxonomy): domain Eukaryota; kingdom Viridiplantae; phylum Streptophyta; class Magnoliopsida; order Caryophyllales; family Amaranthaceae; genus Patellifolia; species Patellifolia procumbens. The sequence goes on from CANSGD010000787.1 coordinate 12,743,817, forward strand.
ACGGCATCTTTCATTAATCGTTGGTAGTTTTTTTTGTTTTTTTGGCGTTTTATTTTCAGATTACTTTATTTATTACTCATTTTTAATGTAACTTTTAATATTCCGTTACTCTTTAACTTCTTTTGAGATTACAATGACACCCTCTAGAAAGATAAAAAATTAAATAAAATTAGCGATTATTTGTACAAAAACAAGAAAAAAATATGTGACTTTACTAGAGAAATTACGATGTAATCTCTTTAATATCCTTACATACATCACTCGTTCGCATGAACATTGCGTGCTTATATGATATTAGAATAAAATGCACGCGATGCGTGCGAAAACATATTAAATATAAAGTAGAATGAAAACATCCAATAAATTTTTTAAAATATATATTTCAAAATAAAAAAGTTAGTTATAAAGAGAGATTTATTCCATTTATTTAAGAATTAAAAAAAGGATTAATATTGATTTTTGGTGTCCCCCACCTCTTTCCTTATAGAATAGAGATAAGGAAAATGCTTAGTTCCTATCTAATAGAAGTGAACATTACATCTATCAGATAGGAATATACTACAATTTTAATAAATTCTAAATTTATGAAGAAAATATACTACCTTAAATTTTATAAAAATATATTACATTTTTTATAAAATATAATACATTATCTATAAATATCTCTATTATATAAGTGAAGAGGTGGGGGTGGACACCAAAAAGAAAAAAAGAAAAATAAATAAGATAAATCAATGAGTTTATTAAGTAATTAAGTTTTATTTCCAAATTTAGCCATCAGATTTTTAATAAAAGATGTTCAAAACTTCTAATTAAAATATCTAAAAGCCTACAAAGTAAAAACAATTAAAAAATATCAACAATTATATTTTCTTGAGATCTATAGATAGACACCCACTTTGCTATACTTTTATATGCTTTTGAAAATTTTTATTTTGAAATATATGAGTGATTGATTGTTCATGAGTGAAAGCACATTTGATCAAATTGATCCTGATAAAGTATTTTAGCATGAGTGAGAAATATGATAAAGTATGTTCAAGTACTTTTGAATTTTTTCTCATTTGGATAATGAGCAAAAAATACTTTACCGGGTACTATATAACAAAAGTTGTAAAGGGATGTTTTCAAAGAAAAATGAGCCAAAATGAATTTACCTTGAAAATAAAATATGTTGTATACAATCATATTATATCATGTTACAGTAGGCAAAGCACACATCGTAGCAAATAAAATTAGGATTTTTTTGTTCAAAACCACCTAAATTTTTCACGTTTTTAGAAACTCCCACCTTAACGAGTTTTTATTTTAAATTTCCACCTATCATTCCTAATTTTATTAGAAACTCCCACCACTTAATGATTTTTGTTAAATTCCGGTAACAACACCGTGAAGTGGGCCCCACATATGCATTGTATTATTAGTTTACGCCGAAATTAAAGTCAATTTCATCAATTTAAAGACAAATCCTCAACAAATTTAGAGCAAATTTAGAACGAATTACAACTATTTGGAAAGAATTGCAACTATTTCAAGTTCCATTTTGTTAACAAAATGTATATGTGGGACCCACTTAACGGTTTTTTGTTAATAAAATATGACAAAAACTGTTAAGTGGTGGGATTTTTTAATAAAATTTTAAATGGTAGGTGGAATTTTAAAAAAAAATCATTGAGGTGGGAGTTTCTAAAAACATGAAAAATTTAAGTGGTAAGATGCGATTATCCATAAAACTATCTACTGTAAATTATAAAATTTCATAATAAATCTGTTGTCGCACGCATCGCGTGCATAGAATTCTAGTACTGATAGATGCCCAGCCCCTATGTATGTGATAGGAACTTGTCAGCTCTCTATTTTTTTTGGTAAGGAGAAGTGGCTCGGACCCCGCTCGGGTCCTATTGGGCCAGACACTTGAGAGTAGGGGGGAAGGGTAAGGGAAATCCTACCCTCAAAGTGCCCCTAGTGGGGATTGAACCCCCAACCTTGAGGTTGGAAGGGTACAATCCTTTCCACTAGACCAAGTACTACTTGGTACTTGTCAGCTCTCTATGAGATAGGAACTTGTAAGCTCTCTATGATATAACCATATAACTATAAGGCTAGTTAATCTTAGGAAAATTTGGTAAAAACCCCCTTACGTTTTCAATTTTTTTGAGTTTACCCCCTTTTGTTTTATTTTTTTAATTTAACCCCCTAACGTTTTCAAAAAATTTAGATTTCACCCCCTTATTGCAACGTCCGTTAACTTTTAACGGAGGTGGGTCCCACTTATAAGATTTTCCTTCCAATTACCCTCCTGCATTCATCTCTCTCTTCCAATTTCCCTCCTACATTCATCTCTCTCTTCCAATTACCCTCTAACATTCATCTTTCTCTTCCAATTACCCTCCTGCATTCATCTCTCTCTTATAATTACCCTCCTTCATCTTCCGTTGGACGATCACTTATCCATCAACTTTTTAAAATCAGTTTTTGTGGCGTCACTATGGAGAAAAACACAATGACAAATGATGGGAATTTTCTATGGCAAGAAGTTGGTGCCCAAAGTAGGTATTTAATGCTCTGTACAAAAAATTACTCCTATTTTCTATAAAAGTAAAATTCTCAAAAATGGAAAAAGTGGCACTGTTGAACTCCTTTTACTTAAGTACTTGATTCCCTTTTGTAATTGTTGATGTTGTGTTGTTGATGATTTTTTCCTTTTGGATTTTTTGTTGCTATTTAATTGTTATTGATGTTTAATTGTTCCTGATTTGTTGTGCCTTAAATAATATAGGATGAACCCAAGTCACCCAACTTATCTCCTACTGATTATGCATTTGGGTTGTAAATTTCACCTGATTAATGGATGAGAGATAGTCAAAGAGAAGATGAATGCACTATGGTAACTGAGAGAGAAAGAGATGAATGCAAGAGGGTGATTGGAAGAGACAGGTGAATGCAGGAGGGTAATTGCAAGAGAAATCGTATAAGTGGGACCCACCTCCGTTAAGAGTTAACGGATGTTGCAATAAGGGGGTGAGATGTAAAATTTTTGAAAACGTTAGGGAGTTAATTTTAAAAAATAAAATAAAAGAGGGTAAACTCAAAAAAAGTGAAAACGTAAGGGGCTTTTTACCAAATTTTCGTTAATCTCATATTCGATGGATAGAGACTACAGCGATGCCCTTTGTCATAGGAATTTGGAACACGTAAATTGATTTTGGAAACATAGGAAAAGGGCATATATAGACAGAGGTGGTAGACCCATTTGGCCATTACCATTCGTGCTAAGTTCATTGATCTGGAGCTCGAATTTATTTGTGCAGTTCGAGTTCCGTAACAGAAAACTGGGAGTTTCATATCTCTGTTTGACCAATTTAATTAATATCCCTCTATCTGTGTTTGTTTCCGTTTTGAATTGAGAAAATGCAAAGGTTGTTATTCGCAGTTAGGAATAAGAAGACGTCGTGTTGTGCATTATGGAATTCTGCTCCCTTCTCTACCTCCCTTCTCTTCGATGATACCCAGATCCAGGTTTGCTGTTTTATTCACTTTGACCTTATAATATTATTTCTCTGCAGGAATTAATTTGGCTTTAATTGATATGAAATTAACTGTTTTTTATTTTTCCAGTTTAAGGAAAGTGTTGCCCAATTTGCACAAGAAAATATTGCTCCTCATGCACTCAATATCGATAAAACTAACTACTTTCCAAAGGTTGGTAATTGTTAATTGTTAATTGGGTATTATGATTCATTTTTAATAGTACTTAAATTACCAAACTATGAACCAACCTTAATGTCTATTTCTTTGTAGGATGTCAACTTATGGAAACTCATGGGGGACTTCAATCTTCATGGAATTACTGCACCAGGTCCTTATTTCTCTCTTTATTTACGCCTTTTATCACTACTATTTCAACCTTCAAATGTGTCCCTTTTTGATCATTACATAAACTTGTTTACTCATTTCTCTATAAGTTTTTCTAAGCTGATTCATAAGAGTTTGCACTGGGGAATGACGATCTCTTTTTTTTTACATACTGAATTGGCTCTTTCTTTGATGCTGAATCCTCCTTTTAAGTAGGAATTTGTGATTAAGTTTATTGGTGACCTGGTATCTCCCAAAATATATAAATAAACGGCAACTGTATACAACCGTATTCTAAATCCTGCTGCATTTAACTTTGTACCTTAAAAATGTATTGTTTCGTCGCAATTTCGTTGATTTGATCTAAACAAAAACTACCTACTCATAGATACATTGTTATCATCGTGCATATATTCGGTGTCATTGCTTTTAGGCCTTTAAGCTTGCAAACAATCATCAGTGTGATTTACAATATACGAAGCTAACAGTTCTGTTTTCTTGTCGATGGTGGAAGGGACATTTTTTTCCAAAGTCCCTGTGGTCTGATCACACAATGAAATCACGGATAGCTAGGTAGCATCGTCAAAGAAATTGAATTTCGTCGAATGATAGTAAGATCATTAGGCATGCTATGACACATTGTTAGGTTGCATTGCCATGATACATTGTTAGGTCCAATCAGATGTAAACATAATACATTGCCATGACACATTATTTTTGGATTGAGCCATCCTCCGTGAATGATTACTGTTGTTACATGGGTGAAATTGCAGAAGTTCTCATACAAGAAAACATTGGACTCATTTTAATCACTACCAATGTTTGGAACCTTTCATTTCTTTGCAACATAACAGATCAAGGTGCTGATAGGTTTATATATAGCTAGATGTCCACAATGATAAAGTAGAAGTTGTCCACTGTCATTCATACACCTAGGCTTAACATGATGTCTCTCACATACTACCTCCTTTTTTTACTCACATCATTTGATAATGTTACACTATTTATTGATGTTGCTTTGAACCAAATTTATAACTTATATATAACGAAAAACATAGTTGTGTGAGATCTTGTTAGATTTGTCTCAATGTGTAGATTATTAATTTCAACTTTGTATAATTTTATCTTATATAAAACTCAAGATATTTAATTTATAAATTGTGCTGGTTCCGTAATATGGTTCAATGATGCAAGTAAAAAAAGCGGAGGAAGTATTACTTTTGGTAACTGTGATTGCTACTGAGTAGTCTGAGTTGCGATCATAAACAACAAGAACAACAATAACAACAAAGCTTTTTTACCAAAGGAACAATTTTATTTCCGGTTTCCCTAAGAGCTTCAATGTAATGGTTTGTGGGGTGGGGTGAGGGGTTTACTGTTACGGGTTAGGTTGATACCATGTATTCGCCCAAACAAACCATACCATACCATACCACCCCTTAATATTTCAACGACTTAAATATTGCAACATTAATTTACACAATTATTGAGTTGCAACCTTGAATAAGACACTCACATTAAAGTCAATGTTTTAGAATCAAAGAGGCGAGTTTTAGGTGTTATTTTTAGTTAGTATCAAATTAGACTGTCCAAGTCATGTAGGCGTTATTTAAATTAGAGGTCTTGATTACAAAATAATCTAGTGATTCATGCCATAGCAAAGAAAAGACTGACGAATCAAATTGTTGAAACAAAAAAAGAACATATAAATTTATATAATGAAAATCAAACCATCATTATTTACACAACATGTATTTTGAGGATCCATATCATGTTAAGTAGAAGGTTCATAACAACAATATATAATACTGCAACACTTAAAAGGCGCACTATTTTTAGTTGGAGCACTATTCACATTCTCTACTTTGACCGGATTTTTTGATTGATATATTACGAAAAATATATTAATATGGGTTTTGTTGGATTCATCTCGGTATGTGGTTTCAACTTTCAAATATCCATTTTTTATAATTTTTGCCTATCCACAATTCTAGATATTAACGCTCAAAGATGTGCATCGTTAAGCATGAAAAGTGCAAAGAGTGCACTTAAAGACGGAGGAAGTATCGGAGTGAAAGGACCCTTAGAAATTAGGATTGTTGATTTGGAAGGATTTAGTTTGAAGTAAGACTAGTCTTTGAAAATAGAACTTGAACATTTGAATATTTGTTTTTTTTTCTTAAAATTGTAATTATATTTTTAGCGGAATTGTTGGAATAAATTTATGAAAATCTTCAACCGAGAGATTATATAGAGTTAGGGTATAAATTAGGTTAAAAAGTTGCCTTAATATAGTTTATAAGGCCTTGTAATTATAGGCTTATCGGAATAGTAAGGCAAAAATGAGGCATAGCACTGCAAAGGCACTAGCACGCCTAGGGGTGTAAACGATCTGAGCCGGCTCGTAGAGCCCTCGAGCTCGGCTCGGTCAAAGCTCGGCTCGAGCTCGGTCAACTTCGAGCCCGAGCCGAGCCCGAGCTATACGTTATGTATACGAGCTCGAGCCCGAGCCCAGCAAAGCTTGACTCGTTTAAGCTCGTCTCGGCTCGTTTTTTTTAGAATTACATTTGAAACGTGTGGCAATAAGCAAAATAAAAAAAATAGCCCAAACATGCAAAGTTCATAAAGGAATATAATATTCTTGGGTTTAGTTTTCATATTTCGTTTAATTTATATATGATGAACTATTGCATATTTTACTTTATATAAGGAAGAACAATAAGACCAATAACCAATAGGCGGGAGAAAAAAAAAAGAGCCGAGCTCGAGCTCGAAGGTTTGTAAACGAGCCGAGCTCGAGCCTCACCTTGGTGAGCTCGTCGAGCTTCGAGCCGAGCCCGAGCTCGACCAAAGTGAATTCGAGCCGAGCCGAGCTTGGAGCTCGGCTCGGCTCGTTTACACCCCTAAGCACGCCACATAGAGGAGACAAATCTTGCAACTCTTATTCGACGAGGCAAATCGTTTGAGGAGCCTTTCTACGGATTTCAAAATGATTTTGTAGAATGGGTTTGGGAAATTAGGCTAGAAAAGGGTTTGAACAAGGATAGGAAATGGGGCTTAAGTGAATGGAACTGAAATTGCTTTGGATTTTGACGTGATTGCCAAGCCAATCCAAGCTCAACAACCAATAACGTCCAAGCTTAGATAAATTAGTCTTTAAGTCCGAAAATGATAATAAGTAACAAGGATATTTGAGTGGCTTGAGTATAGTCATCAAAAACAATTCACTAACAAAAAACAACTATTTTTCATGAATCACTTTAGCCCTTGAAATGTGGCTTAGATGTGAATATATGTTAATTACAAGACCTAACTTGCCCTCCAAAAGTCCGCAATGGCCAGAAATTGTTCTACATATTTTCAGGAAAGTAATCCCTACATTCTAGCCTAAGAATCAGGAAAAGAAGATATGCAAATCTTCCCTAAACTAGGAAACATGGCCGGATCCTACAATTGCCTTGCCGCTCGATCTACCTTAAGTAAAGCATGATACTTGAGATTTCCTTGCCTATCAACAACTTCGAACACAAGGAAAACCTAAGCACATTGAAACCCTAGCTAATTTCGGTCCCATGATTATTTTGCAAGTAATAAAAATAACTAACTCAAATACTTTAACTACTTTGCTGAAGTGCTTATTGATGACAAGTAACTTAACTAGTTAGTTTCTTCTTCATTTAAATAACCAAAGTCACAAAAGCTTGATTTCAAGTACATTGAAGCCCATAGCTTTCGTGATCAATGTAACTGGCTCATCTTAGACAAGTGACTTTGAATCCGGACCAGACTCGTTCTTGATTCTTTCTTGGATTCGTACCAAGTAGGCGGAGTTTATAATCATTTCCGTCAACACCTCCATATGTGCAGGCTTAACCATTTTCATTGCTTTATATACCAATGATCCGTATCTACAGGCATTGTTGTTATAGATTTCTTGACCTTCTAATGTTTGCTTTGAGCTGTATTTGCCAAAGAGAGCCAACTTTTCATTGCTATTCCGTTATTTGCCCCTACCAGTTGTAGGCTTAACCTTTTTTAACTTAGTCATTGTCATTGCTAAGAACTGTTTGTTTCTTGACCAATATTTTTCCATCAGCTGTTCTGAATCATCTAGTATGATGCCTTTAAACTATTTTCTGTCATGTTATAGAGGAGTATGGTGGCCTAGGCCTTGGCTATCTCTACCACTGTATTGCAATGGAAGAAATCAGTCGTGCTTCTGGTTCAGTTGGTCTGTCATATGGAGCTCACTCTAATCTTTGTATAAATCAGCTGGTGAGTCCAATAATGGATTAGTGAACGCCATATTTGTATATGCTTCTTTATTTAGAGAAGTGTCATGTTTTTCAGGTGAGAAATGGTAATCCTGCTCAGAAGAAGAAATACTTGCCCAAGGTATGCACTCTAAGTTGTGCTTTAACCTATATGTCATCAATCTGCCAATAGGTACAGGTACTATCTACTTAATTCTACAGTTATGTTTCTGAGTTTTACTCTGCTGATTAATGTGCCTTCTGGCAAAATGAGAGGAAATTCACATAAGAAAGCTTTTAGGATAATCATACACACCCTTATATTTCTGAGGTTTGAGGTTAAGAGGCATCTAGCTATATCTGTGCAATCTTGTGCCATGGGAGTGTTATTATTTTGTGCTTCTGTCCATTTGTTCCCATTGTGAACCATCCTAGCCCAACACCAAGTATTGGTGTAAGATGTCCTCTCAATACCTACTTTATAGAATTGCAACTTTTGAATTAGGATTACATCTACTTGAAGGCCATGTGAGGGTCTTTCCAGCATTATTTGCTGTCAGTCGTAACTGTGTTCTAATACATTAAAATCTGCTGCGCATGAAGCTTATCAGTGGGGAGCACGTGGGAGCTTTGGCAATGAGTGAACCGAATGGTAAGCATTATGTTCTCTTTCCTTCCATTCCTCACTGATGGGAACTTCTTGCAAGTTCGTGCAGTTATCATTGAATTTACCAGAAGACAGCTTCATCGACCTGTTTGTTGTCCATTGTAACTCAATGCCCTTCCCTGTCCATAATTTTTCAGCTGGTTCAGATGTTGTCAGCATGAAATGTAGAGCTGATCGTGTTGACGGCGGTTACACGTTAAATGGGAACAAGATGTGGTGCACAAATGGACCAACTGCTCAAACACTGGTGCGCACATGTTATTCCCATCAACTTATATAACTTCAAATATATTTCGCGCTTTATGCAAGATTTGTTCGTATGTGTCTGTGTAGAATCCATCTTTCATTAGCTTGTACTTACTTTATTCTATGTTTTCTAGTACCTCATGTTTCTGGGACATATGCTTAGATTTTCTTTCATTATGAATTTGATGAGGTGTTTGAACTAGTTTGGGACGGAGGTAGTAATAATTATTGAAATCAAAACTTCAGACCTTTTGCTTTGTGCTTGATTGACTATTGACCAATATAGAAATTGCGTTGTCTCTTGTATTAAAGCTTCCAAACCTTTAACTTGTCGCATTTGCGAAGTTCTATTTTTGTTTACTCGGTCCTGCTAAGCTCTTACGCACTCTTGTCACCAAAGCAAGAGTGCCCCTTTTCGCTTCAAAGGTCTCGCTTGTGCTTGCTATACGCGTGCAAGCCCCAGATCTTTGTTGTCGAAAAATCACTCCTCATGACGGACTTAAAGACAGTCGGACCGTAGCCGGTGATACTCATGTATGTTTGGACACACACGCACCTGTATATGTATCTATGCATTTGTCAGTTGTTATGCACCAGAGCAACATTTCTTATGAAGTTCTTCACCTGCTAAAGCCATGTATGAATGTATGATAAGTTTTGGGACAGTTTGTGTCCTTGATTTTCTAGTAAATGAAGAACGGTATATATACAACTTGCACTGAACTTAATGAGGCCAAATTACATTTTCTAAAAAAATATATTCCCATATTGTCTGCAAGTTAAAAAAGCATGGGATCACAAATGCCCAACTAGCAGAGTGAGTACAATGTCAATCCACCTGCTATCACAATAGAGACTCATAGCAGGAGGATGTTGTGCACACTACAAAGGAGAACTTTGATCTTTTTGATCTTGGAGGTGATGGAAGCCGCTGAACGATATTTGTTCTCCTTAGAGCGAGAGATCATGTTATACTTCTTGGTTTCCAAGAAATTGGAGAGCAATCAATAAAAAACAAGCCAACTCATATCAGGTGAGAAGAGGACTCACCAATCAGAATCATATGACCAAATAAAGACATATTATTGTCCAAATAAAGAAATATTTGTTGCCTAGGCAACCTTACAAGTAAAACACGACATCCTAAATGATGAGATGTAATCTACACATGCCAAATCTAAGTACACGCATTCTGCTCAATCAAGAATTATCAAGAATTATGCTGAGATATATCTACATCCTAAGTTTGGCGATGAACAATCTCAGTTCCGAAATAATGTAAAGAGTACGCTTCCGTTGATCAATAAAATTTCTCCGGGATTCTGAAAAACTTCTATGCCAAGAAATTCTAAAACATTTACTCAAATATCTCTTAAAAGAGGCAAGGGCGAAAGAATCATTATTGCCAGAGAACAACATCAACATTTATCTATCACTAGTCCAAGTCCATGCATGAAGAGCCTGAGTAGGACCGAACGAAGCCTTAGCATTTCAACGAAACCACCACGTTTCAAAGAAACCATGATGTTTCAAAAGAAACCATAACGTTTCAAAGAAACAACTAACTTAGAAAACCAACACTGTAGGGCTTGATGCAGACAGCGTTGTAGTGGCTGTGGATATTGTACTGGAGCAGAACCAGCCCCCTTCCACTATGGCATAGTTCTTCCGACCACTCTGGTATCCGTGGAGTTTAAAGCAAGACCCTGCAACATGACTGGGCCACTTGCGGGTGCACATCAGTTGCGACTTCTCTGTCCGACCAGATTTACTCTTGGTACAGTCGGCATTTAAAAGAAAAAACCTAATTCTCTTCCTTCTCGGCCTTCCCTCGAGAAATTCCACGCAACAGTACCTCTTAGATAAAAAGCCTGATAAGCAAGGTCTAAGGAAGGGGAAGTTTATTGAGATACGAGATCGAAGCGGACAGTAGTGTAGGATTCATCGTTGATGCCAATCAGAAACTTGATGAAGCTTTTCCTCTTCACGATCCGTAGCAAATTTCCTGGCAACACCACACAGACAGCTATACAAGATTACAAGGGCTTGAGACGAGCAAGCTCATCCCACAAGCTCATTAGTTTGTTAAAATATTTTCAACGGGCATGAATTTGGTTTGCTTGCAAACTTTGATATCTGCCTGTTATTGTTGAAGGCGGGGACTGTTGGCAATACAAAACGCTTCACCAAATCTTCCCAAAGGCATTTGACTTCATCAGGGAAGTCCGTAAAATCCAGGATACAATCATCGAGCTCATTGTAATCTAGTCAAGCAATTACTTTTTCTGAGTTGTTTTGATGATCTTTCCGTTGACAAACACAAATTTCCGTTCAGCCTGTAATAAGGCTGTAAACATGATTAAATTTCTCTATACCACGCAGGCACGCATTACAATTGTCACCCCTGTTAAAGCTCTAATTATCAAATTATTGTGTTGATAGGTGAAATTTTTATTAATATTGGTTAAAAACGTATTTTATTCAAGGATTAAGTTATTACTAAAAAAATTGAAAATTCTTCAAAGCTAAAGTAAAGGATAGTATGGAGGTGATAAGGAGGCGCGGTATCAATCTTGTCTTTACCATCGACCATTGATGATCAAGAAACAAGAAAAATATAGACTTGTGGCTAATCTATATGGGAGAAAGAAGAAGAAAAAAAAAACAAAGATAAGGGTTTGCTATGCACTAGGGGTCCAATGCCATTATAAGTTTTGGGGAAATTCATATTCTTGATTTTCTAACAGAAGCAGGATACTTCTAGAACTCTACACTAAGCTGAATGAGAACGCTGTACACAAGGCTATGAATTAATCTAATTACATTTCCTACAAATAATCCCAATAATATACTTTGAAGTGATGATCATTAGTTTTCCAATTTCCAGAAATTGAAATATTGGGATTGTATATTATTTTATTTTTGAACGTAGCATACTTAATAATCTGCATTTTCTTGATTGTATAGTAAAGTAATTCTAACAAAAAGTGCATGATGCCCATCACTGACAAAGGAACCGAAGTGCGTAGATTTTAGTTACTGAACAGCACCTGTATCCATTACGTGATAGTGTTTATTATGATGCATGTTAGTGTTGGCTATACTGCTCTTTAGGTGAATAATATATGTAACAAGAAATAACCGCGTGGTATTACTTGTGATTAGCGCCTCGAAAGCTTGATATATCTTTTTAATTCTCTGTACTTTTCCAATTACCAATCCGAAGTTCATTTTCATTCCTTAATCACTTCCATAAGTCCATTAAATTGTCCCAACTCCCAAGTCCCAACTATGTCAGTTCATAACAATAGTAGCCTTAATAATGACAATACGTTATCCTTGTTCATATGTGAAGTAAGTACATACAATGTTGATGATTTAAGAAAGCATTGGCAATCTTTGATATTTGCACAGGATATTGTGCAATTGTGCCCTGAAGACTTGTATTATCTGTGAGGCTGAGAATGAATATGATATAATGATAGAGATATCAATTGAGATACATATTTGGAATAAATATATCTGATGGTTGAACTATCACATCTTTGTTTAAGCTGCACTTACTGCCAGTAATGTTGTAAGATGGTAGAGGAACTAATTTTTGGGACATGGTTCCTAATATGAAAAAATATTCCTTATCAGAAAATCGTAGAAAACGTCAATAACTTTGTCTACTCTCCTGCTACGAGTAACATGTAAGGCCACAAAACTCTCTCAAACAAAAAGGTAATGAGGATGAAGAGGCATTTTGTGTGGGCCTAGTCTTTCTCTCATACCTTATTGTCCTATAATCTGAAATGTTATACTCTATCTTTGACTTAAGTTTTGAAATATTTTCATATACTTGTTGGAGCAGATTGTTTATGCAAAAACAGATATAGCCGCGCATGCCAGAGGAATCACTGCGTTCATCATCGAAAAGGGAATGACTGGGTACTAAATTGCACACTCCTCTTAGTCTGTCATTGATTATTTCTATCGTGCTCCTGTAGATCTTTTCAAAAGCCTGACTGTTCCTACTTTCTAGTATTGCCCAATCAACGCATTCACCCACTTCCTAGTCTAGCTGATGGTTAAAAAAATTAAAATTTCTTTTGTAGGACAAGTTGCTTTAACTCAGCTTATCATCTCGTTACTCATTATGATCTATGTTACTCGGACTCGGATACCCATCACATGTATGTTAAGAATACAACTTGTCCATTTTACGCAAATTCCTTGATTATGGCCCAAACTGAAGTGCCAAAGTATCCACACCCATGTCCAAGTGTTGAGGATCCGACACGGGTACTTGAGGTAAAACAAAGAGTCGGACGAACATATGATGCAAATTGAAAACTTTCTTAAAATTTGAAACTCTTAGTTTATCACTTGAATGATTAATCTGCCAAGTTTTGGGCTGAGTAGGTATTGATAAAAGCATTATCTTTGCTATTTTCCGTTTCTATTTGCTTATTACGTAGTATCAAATAAGTTTATTAAACTATCAGGCACGGTGATTGAAATGATGTAGCCAATTACCAAGGTAAGCCAGGTTATTGAACTTCTCTGCTTTTTGAAATAGAAATGTCCTTACTCCTTAGTAATAAGCTTACAAATCAACCACAGAATTTATGTGGAATGCAAGTTTGTTTAGTTTTGATAGAAAGCTATGCCTCGTTTCGTCTTTCAAAACTAAACGAGGTTATGAGAAGATCAAAGATACTAATGTGATTACACTTAATAGGAAAGAAAGAGTCGCAGGGGGAGATCAGTGAAGGTAATGTAGAGAGGGAAAATAAAAGAAAGGATTTCCAATATATATCAGATACGAAAAACAAAAGGAAACACAACTTCGTAGGGGGTAGAAGAAAAACCTAAATAGAGACAATGAATAAGATATAAATATTTCAATCGGCTCCGTTTGGTTGGAAGGGAAATGTTTTCCCGGAAATCTAGATTTCACATTTTCCTTTATTTGGTACACCCTTGAGAGAAGAGTCCCCTCAGTGTTTCTTTGTACCTTTTCAAAAAAAAAAAACAAACTTCCTTTGTTTGGTTTGTAAGGGGTGGAATATTGTTTTCCCAATGGGGGAATATAGTTTTCCATGAAGGGGAAAACATTTTCCTCCCAAATGGAGGGAAAACCCATTTTTCTCCATTTTCCTTACCTTCTTCTTTCCTTTCTTCCATCTATCCTTCCTTTTTTTTTCGTTTTTCCTTTTTTCCTAATTTTTCATATAAGGAACCAAACAAATGAATTGAGTTTTGCCTTAAAAAATGGTATTCGTGGAAAATCATTTTCCATGAAAGTTAATTTCCGTCCAACCAAACAGAGTCTAAATCTACTTAAAATATACCATAATAATTTTTGAAGGCATTCATTCCAAAAGATTCAGCAAACAGATATTAATTCAATTACGCTTGGATCTATACTCATGCCCAACACTCTTTCCCAAGTCCAAGCATAGGATCAAAATCATAGAACGTTGCAAATAAAAGGTTATCAGTTAGTTTCTTGAATATGGATTTTCTTTCATTCTTGGTGTATTCTGTCAGGTTTGGGCATGCCGACTTTGATGTCGTTGCCAAAGAAATATTCAAGGCTCTCTAGCTAAGAACAGATGTTAGCTTTTGTCGAAGGGATTTGGAAGAGATAGTGAGCCCATTACATCACCTGAGATTTTCTGGAAAGTGTTTGAAATTTGAATGTGATGATTAACTAAATTTTCTCAGTTGTTAATACTCTTTCCAATGCAGGCTTCTGTAATTCTAGCTGCTAAACTGAACTAGATAAAGAAATAAATAATTCAAAAATACGTATTCCAATGCAGGCTTCAGTACTCTTTCTTTTCAGAGTCTCATTGTTTTTCTCTCCTTTTCACATGCACTGCAGATATAGTACTGCCCAAAAGCTAGACAAACTGGGAATGCGAGGAAGTGACACGTATGCGTTACACGAACTACTTGAAAGCTCATGGTCATGATTCCAACTCATGCATATTGCTGTGTTGATGCTTTTTGTTGGCTTCCAAAAAAATTGCAGATGTGAACTTGTTTTCCAGAATTGCTTTGTGCCTCAGGAAAATGTGCTTGGGAAGGAAGGAAAAGGTGAACATTATGCTCTTTTACGCTGCTTAATAACTTATGTAATTGCAGCTTTCACATGATCTTGACATCACTTATCTTTTTAGAAGGCGTGTATAAAGTAAGCATGATAATCATATTGCAGCAGAAAAGAGCCTGGTTCCTAGAATGCTGTTAGAATGTCTATGATCCACTGGAAAGAAAATATCTTCAATCTTAAATATTCTATTTGAAAAATTGTTTTGCTTGGATAAAACACACTCTTTTTAAGCTCTTCTTTTTTTGGACCAGATACAAGGATGCACTAACAGACCCTGTATCTCAGGGATGATCCATAGTGAGAAACAAAGTACAAAAAAATAAAAAATAAATTATAAGAAGGAAAAATTGACGAAAACCACCTTAACTTTCCAATATTTTTAAAGTTACCACCTTTAATTTTTTTTTTTAAATTACCACCAAAACGTTACAAATTCCTTTAAAGTTACCACCACTTAACGGAATTTTCCATTTTCTCCGTTAGTTCCCAATTTCATCCCAAAAACAAACCCTAGTTCTTCAATTGTGATCTAAATTACTCAAAATTGGACTAATTTAAGACTCAATTCACACATTAGCAACACGGACGACACTGAATCAGGTAATTTGAGTTGTTAATTTCATAAATTAGGGTTTTTCTAGGGATATTGAAAACTAGGGTTTACGAACTGAAAATTTGGGGGAATTTGTTGTGTTAAACTGTAATTGAAAATTGATGCAAGTTTTGACAATCCATCAAGTTTCGAATTGTAGATTTTACACAACAACTTACGCCAAATTCCATTTAACCTCTTACTTCTTGCTTCAATTTTCAATTACACAACTAACAAATCATTCCCCCAATTTTTGTTCGAGGAAACCCTAGATTGAAAAATTCCCGGAAAAACCTTAATTTTGTCAAATTACCACTTCGAATAGCATAGATTTAGCTCGTATGTGTTGCTAATGTATTTTTTGGGGATTAATTTTATCCACATTCGACAACTTCGGGTGGAAATTGAAGAACTAGGGTTTTTTTTTGGGATGAAATTGAGAATTCGTGGTTGCTAACGGAGATAATTGGAAAATTCCGTTAAGTGGTGGTAACTTTAAAGGAATTGGTAACGCTTTGGTGGTAATTTTAAAAATAAATAAATTAAAGGTGGTAACTTTAAAAATCATGGAAAGTTAAGGTGGTTTTTTTCAATTTAGCCTTACAAAAAATACTAAAAAACTAGAAAACTTAAAAACAGTTTCCAAAAAAGCCAAATCCTAAGCTTCGCAATGAAGCTATTTAACACAGCTGGAGGCAACGGGGAATCTCTGAGGGTTAGCAGCGTAAAACCTCCACGACAGCGAGAACGCTTGCAAACTCTATTCAGAGCCGAAGAAGCTGGGACTTATTGCAGCCGGAAAATGACTTGCAGTCTCCATCTGCGGCAGTCTTCATGGTGGCTGGGAGAGTCTTGGCGACCCTCATCACCCAAAGGAGGTGTTGAAACTTGACAGCAGCGATTTACACTTTAGAGCATAGATCTAAACTATTTAAGATTTGAGCCGTGGGCTATCAAAACCCTAGGTCAAGAAGGAAGGAAATACAAGTTTCTAACCTCCTGTAGCAACAACGATGCTATATCTAGACCATAGACTGAACTCGAAGGAATTTCATGGATAGGGGCGGTGAATGTGGGCTGTAAACAGTGGCGGTGAAAGAGTATGAATGGGCTGTGGAAGAGCGAGAAGGGGGGCGGTGGAATTTCTTGAGAGAAGAGAGAGCCCTTCTCTTGAGAAACTCCTTTTTTTGTACAAAAATACATCTAGTAGATTTTCTATGAGCGTGTGCTTAAAAAAGCAGCTCATTACATATTTTGCAAGTTCAACTTAACTGGAAGGGAAGACCTTGTGAATCAAGCTAAAATTTAGAAAAGGTCTAAACTGAGGGGAACTTGACTTCTCATTTTCTAAAGTGAAAATTTTCTCCTATGTTAAGTGAGCACAGGAACTTGGTCACCTTATTATCCAGGTAATGGTTTCCTATTTTTTCAACCAGGATAAATACTCGGTCTGTAGCAGGAATGCTGCTGGACGGCCTGATAGCTAACTTTATTTTGTTCTGTAACAGTCTTTAAGTGAATGTATTCTCGCCCAACCAAATTAGACGGTAATTTTCAACTGACATTCATCATGTGCTGAAAGGGATTCTATCTGACCAAATTAATTGACCAAAATAAACTAATTAAGTTTGTCTGCTACAAATAATTTATTCCTTTCTTGCTATCCATTCTTCTGCTGTACATGTTTCATTAGAGAATCAGAATTTGCAAGTACTCCCTATATCGGATAAAATTGCTCATACTCAGTTTCACAATCTTTGGAGAAAGAGTCACTTACCTATGAGATTGTATTTCAGAATGCTGAAACCGCTTCTAGCTGACTATATTGATTAACCTGAATAAACTACTTGATTTGGTATGCAATCAAATAATCTATTCCTTATCTTTCTATATATTCTTGTGCTATGAATGCTTCATTAGGGAACCAGAATTTGCAAGTACTCCCCCCACCGGATAAAAATGCTCATACCCATTTCAGAAGGTTTGGAGAAGGAGTCAATTCGGTCCTATTCTCTTCGGCTGAAAACAATTGAACAAAACGAAACTAAATGGAGATGAAGTTAACTGAAGTGAATTGTAATTAATAATAAACAATAATAAATTATCAAATAACAATAATTACACAATTGGAGAAAATAACGTTTGAAGTTGTGTGTTGGAAAACGTGTCAATGCCTGCGGGTACAACTAAAAAACGAAGGACATATATTTGAAGCTGCATTAATTTTATAATTGGGGGGTTTAGAATAAAAGAGGATTGTTTAGAGTTAATTGCCTTTATTAATGGGTTACGTTGTCATGGAAATACATTAAAGGAGTGGCAATGGTTCTGTAACGTTTTTACTTAAGACTTGTTGCTAGAATAAGCCACCTAGTTACAGATGCTTTCATTAAAAAAAATCCTTGTATTTTTTAGCATGATCAACTAATTCGTAGCAAAGATGTGGGATAGGGAAAGTCAGCACTCAGCAGCCTATTCTCAACAAACGATGATGCCACACCAAATTGAAGAAAAGTGGATTATTTTCCAATTGCATTTGTAGTCCCCCTCTCAAACAAGCCAGAATGAAATGAGAGATATGAGATTGTGAGATTTCAAGGAAGTTTCAAACATTGAGTTAGAAAAAATAAGCACTGGGTGGGTGAGAGAGAGAGGGTCGAAGGGACGTGAGAGATGGATTCCAACACGTAAAGAATGTAAACTTCATAAAAAAAGCAAGCTAATTGATTTCAAAATTGAATCTAGAAAGCAAGGTAATTCGATTAAAACATGTCAAACTTTTTACCTGGTTCAATGGGTTGATGAAAATCTGAGATTGATTTGGGAAGGGGATGCTCGATAAGTGAGATTATTCTAGTTGATCAATAGATGGGATTGGTTTGAGAAGGCCGCCAATAGGTGGGAGTGTAGGGATCAATTTTTCCTTTTATTGAAGGGTTGTTTAGTGCATAAACTACCTAATTACAAGTGGTTTTCAGTAAAAATTCCAAAATACAAACATTTAGTTGTTTTGGTCAACTATAGTTATACTAGTGGATGGGTGTCTAGGACAATTTGAGTTAGAGTTAATGGGACTCTGTCACTATTGATTATGGATAGAGGAGCACCTCGTAATACCATGCTTTCGGCAGAGGAGGGGAAGTCAGCATGTAGAGCTGCTGGGCAATTGCCAACTGAGTTCACAACTTGCCCAATTACATTTTACCTTTGGACTTTGGCATTGAGTTAGAATTGATTTCTTTCCCTTTAGAAAGTTCCACAAGTTAGTTCTAGTTGGTTTCTGATTATGTGACTAGCCATGAGAAACATGGGCGAAGAATATCCTATAGGGATTTATGCCGGTTGTCAGCTACTTTTCTTGACCATCCTACTTATCAACGCTTGGATCAGCATGTTAATGGGTTAAACCCAAGATAGGCGAAATTACGACAAAGTTTTTCAAAGCTTTTTTCTATTAGGTTATTTTATTTTCATCGAGTTGTATTGAGGTCTCATATCACGCTTTTTAAGACTTTCAGTAACTAGTACTTAGGCCCGGGCGATGCTCCAGAATTTTTATGCATTATAATTTACTAATAGTTGAAAATGATTAATGCTATTTAGCATGAAAAAACTTACCATTAAAAAAAAGATAAAAAAATTATCTCATATATAATATGAAATTTGAAAGTTATAACTTATAACTCTTAGTTTTCACTTATATATCATCATTGATTTTGATTGAAAAAGCAACAATAGTATGTTGGTGTAGTGGTTGGACCTATTGTCTTGCATACTCAAGGTCGTGGGTTGTAAACAATTTTTTTAATATGAGAAAGAAGTGGGTAGAATGCCATCAAATTAGAAGGATAGTGACACGTGGCAGATTGCAATGCTTAACTACGCTTTTTAATATATATATAGATTGGGGAGGCTCCAGTTAGCCACATATATATTTTAATATCAGGCTTCTGTGAATGCTGGCTAATGCAGCTCTCTGACCTCTCTACCAGGGGTATATGTTATGATGTCAGGGCTGGACTTGGAGAGGCTTGTTTTGTCGGCTGGCCCTCTTGGTATTATGCAAGCTTGCCTTGATGTGGTTCTTCCCTACGTTCGGCAGAGGGAACAGTTTGGGCGTCCAATTGGCCAATTTCAGTTCATACAGGTCCTTTTTCTGGCATGCTTCGGTGATTAAGTCTTCAGCTAATTCAATAGCTGTAGGACTCTGGCTCTAAGGTCCTGAATGTACAGTTTCTTTGCTGATGCAGGGGAAAGTTGCTGACATGTATACATCCTTGCAGTCATCAAGGTAAAAATTCAAGCAAATTCTTGATTCCTAATCTGCATGAGCTGTAAGAAGAGGTTTGGAGAAAAACACATCTTTTGAAAGTTCTCCTGCCATGTACAGGTCATATGTGTACTCTGTGGCGAGAGACTGTGACGGTGGAAAAGTTGACCCAAAGGTGAATCATTAGAATTTGCTGCTTTATCTGTTTTCTACTTTTAGTTGCCTGGGGATGGAAGCCTTTGCAATTCATTACTCAACCAATGACTTACATTGAAACCGTAAT
Source organism: Patellifolia procumbens (assembly GCA_947645195.1). NCBI lineage: Eukaryota > Viridiplantae > Streptophyta > Magnoliopsida > Caryophyllales > Amaranthaceae > Patellifolia > Patellifolia procumbens. The sequence continues at coordinate 12,764,089 of CANSGD010000787.1, forward strand.
TAGTCTTTCGATATAATGTTTGTCTGTCCTCCTATTGCTTGCGATCTTAAATTTCCTTTATTAATCTTTTGTTGACACCGAAAAGATGCAACAGTATATGAATTTATGTCGAATAGCTGTCGCTTTACAGTCCCCTTTTGCCACAACCATCCATATGAAAACAAAGAAAGGCGTGCATTTATTTTTGAAAGAAGATTAAGAAGGATTACTCTTGCTTGTACAATTGAGGACTCCCCTTGTTAAAGGAAACTGTCATGCTTAAAATGATTTGGATAATGAAGGGAAAGAAAAGTGTTGAAAATTTTGTTGTAAGTCAGATAAAGCTGACGCTAGAGTTGTTAATAGGAGAAGCAATAATCCCAACTATTGATCACCTTGTCAAAATATTCTGAAGTATCTTTTGACTAAGAATAATCCCAAATATTGTCCTATGATTTCCAAACAGTCCATCCTAACTTGCAACCGTTGGTTATTTTCTGTTTTTGTAAAGGCCTTTTTATTTGTTCTTCTGCTTCCTTTCCCAACCACCTGCCACAGCATTAGCCACCAACAATAACACCCCCTCCCTTCCTCCCAAACAATTTCCACCATGACCTAATATAGTACCACCATTTGTTCCCGATAACCACCCGCCTCCCTTATCTGCCCCGACCTTGAGGAATTGGACCATCACCATCCCGAAAACCTTCACTTTCCATTTTGGTCGCTTTGACCACTCACTGTTAGAGGTGATGGTAAGGTGGTTTGGGCAGGGACTTGGAATATGGCTGACTTATATGATGAGGCTTGTGGTTTATTGTTCTGTATTCTGTTGATTAGCCTATCAGAAAACCTTGTTCATCTATACATTTTGTATAACAAAAACTAAAATACTAAAAACTTTGTTCATTACAAAATCAAGAGTAAATGAAAAACATTCTCCTCAATCTGGGTTTATTATTCATTCATTGAGCCCTAAAATATTAAAAACTTTTTATCACTCTTGTCAATGCCATCTCCTTTGGCAACGGTTTCAGTTGACGATTCACGTTAGCCGACCCCAAATGACTTTGGGAATAAGGCTTAGTTGTTGTTGTTGTTGTTATCGTGAAGAATAAACACGACATGCGCATATAGCAGAATTTAACAAAGTGTAATTGTTGATTCTAGAAACTTCTAATTGTAACTGACTATCAAGTCATTGAATTTGGCGATTATGTGACCTAATATTCTTCTTTGTATAATAACCTCAAAATAAAATTTCAAAACCCAACCTCCAAAATACTCTCAGCCTATTTACTCCATTGATGAGTAACGAGTTTGCATATTTCTCTTGTGAAAAGAAATAGGGGATATGGGGGGGCTGGCAGAGCCATAGAGATTAGAGAAGGAGGAAGGAGATAGAAAAGTAGAAAAATAAAAGAAAAAGAAACCAGTCAGATTGTCATACATAATTATTTTCACCTGAACAATCGGTAAACATAAATTTGAGACTATTTTGGGAAGTTGACCCAATAGTTGGAATTATTCTATTTTGGATTATTTTTAAAATGTGAGCAATGGTTGGGATTATTGATGTTATTATTTCTCTCAGAGCAAGTTCCGTGCAATGGGCATCAGATGCTGGTACCTAACGGAAAGCACTTGGTCTATGTTATACGGGCTCCTCATTTCACCTAGAATACCTATGCTAGATAACTGGATCCTTAACTTACAACATGGTTGTGCTCACTTGGCAATTAACTGAGTTGGCACTTTACACCAACCTGTATCTGATGCATAGACATGCCTCTTTTAAGTAACACAGCACCTGTTTATAGCATTCAGCACAAGAGTATAATAGTCAGCTTGAGTGCTTCGATGGTACGGGAGTGGTAGCAAAGTACATCTTTCTAGCCTCTAGATGGAATTAAAACTCAGGTCGTTATGTAACGGACTTTGAACTTGCCGTTCCGCACAATGCCGTTTGCCGCATTGAAAATCACGTCCATCTCGCTACATCGTCTGTTATGTGACGGTGACTCGCTGCGTTAGAGCACTTCTTTTTTCCCGCTACCTGCGTTACTTATCAGAATTGGCCATAAAAGAAAGGGGAAAACAACATAATAACATAAAACATCGTGCACACACCAAAGCATGGAGGAAAAATGTGACTTGGGCGTCCAAGTTGGGTAATATATATGAGTTGTTATCGATTTCTATTAATAATAGGATGGGAATTTCATGTTTTAATTAATTATGTATTCACCAATATGTAACTCAAACCATATGATGACTTTAATATGGTCGTATTAAGTTATAAGAAGTAAGAACACTTATTAATTTAAACTTAAAAAATGCAAAACGAAAACAACAAGAAAGCCATATTCCCAAACTTCAAAATAATGCAAATTTGAGTTAAAAAATCCAACAGTGTGAATTTTTTTAAATTCACATCGCATCGAACACAATGAATTCCATTCATCAGTTACCAGCCGCTTCCGCATAATCGTGACCACTACCGCTAATTTGCTCCCTTGCTCTAGATCCTCCTATAAAGTTGCACAGACATCTTATTTCTTCTGTATGCAATGGCTACCAGGAAAAATGCTGCCACATGTCTTATCTATTGTATTTTTCTACATGCATGTCTCTTCTTTGTAATGTCCAATTGCGAATCTGCATATATCACCGGCCTAATCTACTCTGCCAGCAGTTTCGATTCTGCTCTTTTCTTTTTCTCTCTCTGTGTTTGTTTTCTTGCTTGCTTTACGCAGCTCATTCTCTTTAAAAGATTCGTGTATGTTACAGAAGCTGCTTTATGCCTGTAAATGCTTGCAGGACTGTGCTGGAGTTATACTTTGTGCTGCTGAGAGGGCTACACAAGTTGCACTACAGGTAACAGATTTCTCGTGTATGTTAGTACCTTAAACATCTAGGTGTCATCCTTATTGTGGGTGCATTAATTTAAATGTTGCAACTTTTGGAGTCCTTGTACAATATCAATGCCAACCAGTGGTTCAATCTGGAAAAGTTTGGGTCCGGGACAATTGGACAACCATTCTCTGGTGTTAAATCGTAGCGACTCATCCTGTAAATAACCCGAGAACTACCCTACCCGGCTCAGCTACTTCACACCTCTAGTATATCATACAAAAGCGCAGTTTATCAATGACTCGAGTTCCTCGCAAAACAAACATAGCCCTCATGTTTGCAAGTTTCGTCATTTATGTGCACCACAAATTAGCTGAGGGACATGCTTGCTTGTTTCACTGATGCACATGCTTCTGAAACATCTTTCACCTGGCACAATTGAATCTAACAGACTCCCAGGTAAAAAATAAAAAGAACCTCAAATGCTATAAAGGGGTGCACCTATTTGACAAAAGGGTAAAGGGTGGTTTTTGTGACTCCTCACTAGGCTGCAGCTATTTGGAACTTACTATCCGATGTATGAGGATTTTTACCTTTCTCATTGCCTTGGTAAAGTAGCATGCCATAGGAGGAGCCTTGTGACCTTTACATCATCTGTGCATGAAAATCAGAAATATTCTCCCCTTCAAGCAGATTTTGCTACTTCCTGACCAAATCAGAGTATCGTGATGTCTTCAGGTTCTACCTTCTGATTGTATAAAGCTTGTGCTACTGATAAAAGCATCCTCCTAATCATTTGACAGTCGTGAAAAGTAAAGGCTCCACATATTTAGTCTGTTGCATGATACCGTATCACATAATGAGGTGTCGTGCTCTTGAAAAATGTCGTTGTGAAGAGATATTGGAACAACTTTGAAAGCATGGGTTGTACACTTAACAAAAACTGAGATGGTAGATTCACAAATGTTACTTCATGAATGACCTTCGTACTTTCACCTTGCTTCCTCATTTGTGGCAAACCTCAAGAAGATATTTACAGTTTTCTTTATACTACTACATAACAGATGAATAATTGATATTTTCAAGATACCTTCACTTGAATTGAACGGGTTATTTATGTTTTGCAGGCCATACAATGTCTTGGAGGTAATGGTTATGTAAATGAGTATTCGACAGGGCGTCTTCTTCGGGATGCCAAACTATATGAGATTGGGGCAGGAACCAGTGAGATAAGGAGAATGATCATTGGCCGTGAACTGTTCAAGGAGCAATGAACATTAGAACAATCGCTGGATGGTTAAAAATGAGGCATCAGTGGGGATCCATGTCACTGAAGTTCTTGGACCGCCAGTCCCAAAGTCTATGCTGCAGTCCTCCATTGACTCTAACAGGATATCAATATACTGTACAGAATCTGTAAATCAACAAATAAGTGCAATTATGTCAATGGAATAACTCAGAACTTCAACTCTTGTCTTGGAATCTGAGACATTATTCATATAAGATTCAATATATGAACTTAATTGAGCTGGTAGCATGATATTATGAATGGAGTTGAATTGAATTGGCCGAACAGCCTAAATGTGACTTAACTGAGAAATGAACGAAGTTGATCTTATATTTAATCAAGTAATCCTAAAAATAATAAAGAGTAGAAAAATACTTCCGCTGTCCCAGATTAGTTTGAACACTTTTCTTTTTCATTTGTCCTAGATTAGTTTGAACACTTTTATATTAGGAATGATCTCACTAATACTTCCTCCGTTTCAAAATAGATGATACATTTGCATAGTATTTACTATTTATGGTTTAAACTTTAATTAGCTTTGGTGATTTAGATTTTGAAAAAAACATAGTCATATGGGATCCTGATAGATTCGTCTCAATATGTATTTTTTTAATATTTACTTTTTATAATTTTTACTTTTTGATAATTATAGATATTAATGTTTAAAATAATGCATTGGCAAGCGTGATAACATGAAATGTGACATCTATTTTGAAACGGATGAAGTATTTTAATATCTCTCTCCTACCCCTTTGGCCCACCACACACTCTCTCTCTTACTAAAAAGTACTCCACTTCCACTTTTCTTTAATAAAATATACCCCACCAACTCATATTACATCTACTTCATCCGTAACAAAATAAACGCAATAATTAGCTTGGGCACGCATGCCAAGACAAAATTTTAAAGATTAATATCACTACTTATGTATTTGTAAAACCTATAAACATTAGATCATAAAAAACTACTCCCTCCATAACGGTTTAATGGCAACAATTGGTTTTGCACGCATTTTAAGGAAGCGATTTAAGGGTGTAAATAAACAAATTAATCAAAATGGTATTAACACAATCAAGAATGAGATTAGAGGTTACTAATCTTGAAAATATTTTTGATTAATTTATTCATTTACATCTTTAAGTCTCTTCCTTGAAATGCGTGCAAAATAAATTGTTGCCATTAAACCTTTACGGATGGAGTACAAGTTGAGACGAATCCAACGAGACCCCACATGACTATATTTTTCCTTATGTATAAGTCACAAATTATGGCCAAAGTTAAAACTATGAATAATGTCAAAAGTACAATTGTTGCGTTTATCTCGTTACGGAGGAAATACTTTTTAACAAAATAACAATTTGATAATCACCCAACAACTTATCTCCTAAAACTATGTGCCATGATAAGTGTTCAAACTAATTTAGAACGGAGGGAGAATGATTATGCTAATAAAAATAGTGAAGGTACTGTGTCAGACGACTTCAGTTGGTTTCAATTTTTTTCAGTTGGATATATTTTGATTTTAGTTGTTCAGTGGATAAGTTCAGTTGGATATGTTTTATGTTCAGTTAGATGTCTTTTAAGTTCAGCTGGACATTTTGTTCATTCAGTTTAGATGCATTTTAAGTTTAGTTGATCCTTTTTTTTTCTTTCAGTTGAACGTTCTACTCATTTAGTTGGATATCTTTTAAGTTCAGTTGATCCTTTTGCTCTTTCAATTTGACGTGTTTTAAGTTTAGTTGGACCTTCCGTTCATTCAGTTGGACCCCTTTTAAGTTGGGTTGATATTTTTTTCTTTCAATTGGATGTCTTTTAAGTTCAATTTGTTATCTTATTGTTTCATTTATGTGTTTTATTCTTTCAATTGGTTTTGTTATTGTTTCATTTACATGTTTTTTCACGTTCATCTAGTTTTCTTATTATTTCCAGTTAGTTTTTCATTTATAATTGAAAACAAAAATTATGTAAATGAAATAAAGTAAGTTCTAAATGAAAGCAACATAACTAAAATAAAAAAGAATAAAAAAAATCAACAGGAAGCTAAATTGGCCGAGAACGCCGGCGTGAGGCTGGTAACCTCCATCGGGTACGGCGGATCCACCACATTTGTTGGCGAGCAAACATCGTCATATCGAAGCCCAGAGCATGGTGGTGTTGAATCCTAAAACGCGTCTGGACAACGAGGTTGAAGCGGGTTGGACAAGTTTCTGTCGGTGCGTGTCGCTTGGAGTCAGTGTGAAGCGTTGTTTGAAGACGGGAACTATTGGGCTCCGTCTGACAGTAAGTATTGGTCAGACGGTCTGACCCAATACTTTCACATAAAAATAATAAAATTATAATATTAACATGAATAACAATAATAAACATTATATTATTATGTCTATTATTAATTATTTTAATTACTATCATTTACTAAGGATAATTTAAACGATGGTAACGACTTTAATATTACAAGCTAATATTTATACTAAATTAAAAATACTTCCTCTGTTTCGTTTTATTGACTACACTTCTCTAAACACGGACTCCAAGGCAAAACTTTGGTGTGTGAGTAAAAGAATGTAAGAAAAAGTGGTAGGAGAGAGATAGGGAGAAAAAATTAGTAAAGATGGAATAAAGGAGAAGTGTAGTCATTAATTTAAAACTTCCTATAATGAAAAGTGTAGTCAATAAAAAGAAAAGGAGGAAATACTTCTTCATTACTTGAAGGCTTTTATGTAATTATGTTGGTTGTCAGACATTAGATAACTTCAAAAGAATGCTAGAGCATTTCAAGTATCGACATTAATTATTAAGATGACAATGGAAGGTGCACTTGGTCATTTAAAGAAAAGGTGGAGCTATAAAAGACCGAAAAATATCAAATTTCTATTGTCAAATACCGGTTTTGTAAATTAAAGCAAATTGAAGTGTTTATATTGACTTGTTTGATGACGATCGAAAGATTTTCATGTTTGAAAGAAGAAAAATATTACCTAGATAGTTTGAAAAAAAAAGTGAAACCGGACAATGCACGTCAAGCTGGTCGTGAAGATGTTAGTGATGATCGGGTAGAAGATAACGAAGAAGTCATAGATACCAATTTAATCGACTAACTTATTTAGTGTTTTTAAGCCCGATATTATTTTTTCAATTAAAATTTCACACTACTAGGATTTCATTGTGTTTTTCAATCTTCATTCGTTTACTCTTCTATTCATTGTGATATTATGCTTATTTTTATTTAATATGTGTATTAATGACATTGTGATAGTATTTTTAAGTTGGACATGCGTTGACTTCTAAGGGAACACTATAAGAGGAGGGTGAATTATAGTGTGAGAAATAAACGTTAATTTTTGCGGAATTATAAAATAATGAAAAGAACAAGAAAAGACTCAAGAGATTTTAGCGAGGAAAAACTTCCTAGGTGATATCACACATTTATATAGAGTTTTCTCCCCTATTTATGAGCTAATTCGTGCGTCATTTGAGCTCTTCGGAGCTATTTTATACTAATTATCGTATATAGTCGTGGTTTTGTGTTTTAGTGTTGAATTGCAGGTTTTATGGAGTTTTCTCCTTATTTCCGAAACTATTTGAAAGCGACCACGACTTTACGATTTGTTATGAGGCATGTAGGAATGGTCACAAGCTTTATGGAGGATTTAGGAGGTTCCAAGACCTCTAAACGTAAAGAATTGATAGTCAAAGAGTCAAAAGGAGCTACCCGTGCCCTGATCGTGCTAAATATGGCCCGATCGGACGAAGATATTGTGATTTGGTGGTAAAGTTTCGGGTCCCATCGGGCGGATATTACCCGACAGCATCGGGTGAAAGGAAGAAAAGACGTTTGGAAAATTTAGGCCCAACCCGATCGGGCAAGACCCGACTCGATTGGGCGAGGCCTCATCATGGGAGCTGCTGCGGTGCTTTGCGTCCAAGAGAGTGAAGATGCTGGGCTCTTGTGTGGACTCAATCGAGCCAGTGCACAACACCCGATCAGGCCGGCCTAGTTTATTGCCAAATGATTGCTGCTGTGTTTCCGCGTCCAAAAAGAAGCCCAACCAATTTTGCCCGTGACCCGATCAGGTGGTGATGGCCCGATCGGGTAGGCCCACTTTTATTTGATAATGTGTTGCGTTTTGAATGCTGGCCAAATAAGATGAAGTTTGATATTTTTGTGTGGACCCGATGGCATAGGGCAACCATCGCCCGATCGGGTACCAGGCTCGCGGAGCCGAAATTCTATCTTTTTATATCGTTTTTAATTAGATTTTGGGGCTAATATAAATAGCTTTTATTCATATTTTGAGAGACAACTTTTATTCTAGTTTATTTCTATTGCTCTTAGTTTAGTTTTTAGAGAGTTTTATTAGATTAAACACTTTAGATTAGTTGAAGGGGTGATTGAACCTCAGATTTGACTTCAATAAAGGTTATTACTTTCCGTCATTCGGTATTGTTCTTCTTTCTTAATCTCTTTAATTTGATTGCTTAGTTTGATTATTGATTTGATTCATGATGTTAGGATTAGGGTTTTATATTAGTTTTATTATTGTTGATTCAATCATGTCTGAGTAGTCTAATTTCTTAGGATTTAGGGAGGGAAGCCATGTTTATACCTTGATTACTTTGAATTTCTATTAGTTTCTAGGGTTTTATAGATTGATTATGGTGTGATTTGTTTTTTGATGAGTAATTAATGTTATTGCACAGTTCCATTGATTGCTTGAGGTTAATAATTGTTGGCACAAACCCGTCTTACTTTTAGAGGCCTAGTACACATCAATAATTCTGATTATGTTTGTTAACATGCTGCATATGTTTAATTATGAGCTTTGAGACTCAAACAAAGCTTGACACGTGCTCTAATCTGTCGATTCTTGTCCTTGAATCTGATAGTTGTTTGACCCCTAGATTGATATTTGCATGGTGGACCAAACTAATTCCCTAGACCTTTATATTATAGTTTAAATCTCATCTTTATATTGCTTTCCTTAATCTAGATAGTAGTTCAACTGTTTCTTATCTGATTTCGTCTGAAGTAGATGTTTGGCTGAATTTTAACTTAGAAACTCCGTCTCTCTGTGGATTCGACCCTGCTTCCCTTTACTATATTGTTAGAGGACTGTAGGAATTATCTTTGAATAGGTGATACGACTTTAGCCTGTCAAATTTTGGCGCCGTTGCCGGGGAGACGGCTAGTTTCTAAGTTTTTATTTGGTTATTTGGTCTATTTCTCTGTGCCTCATTGGATCTTCATTGTTCCAATTGAGGTACGTTTTACTGCTTCTTTTGTTTCTTTTGTATGCCCATGTCTCAAAGAAGAGGTACCCTCATTCCTGAGGATCCCAATTTGACAAAGACAATCAGACAACTTTACAAGAAAATTCAGAGAGAAAAGCAGTCTGTTCAGCTTAACACCTCTGGAACAGACACCTCGTGTTCAGTCATGTCTAAATCACTGAAGTCATATGGGGTGCCCAACCCAGATGGTCTTTCCACTGGACCCGCTATGCCCACCATCGTTGCAGCAAACTTTGAAATTAAGCCTGGACTCATCAGCATGGTTCAGCAAAATCAGTTTGGTTGGCATCCTACTGAAGATCCGGTAAATCATCTGCAGCGGTTTCAACAGCTTTGTTGAACCGTCAAACATGAAGGCGTCACTCCAGATTAATTAAAAGTCATGTTGTTCGAGTTTTCATTGAGACACAGAGCACAGAAGTGGTTGAACGACGTGAAAGAAACTGAATGGAGTGTGATTTCTGCTGCTTTCCTGAGAGAATATTACCCACCTACAAAAACAATAGAAATCAGAAACAAACTAGCCACGTTTTCCCAAAAGCCTGATGAAACACCTTGGGAAGCGTGGGCTAGGTTCTGAGACTTGCAGAGAGAGTGTCCACATCATAACATGGATAAATGGTTCTTGACGCATACGTTTTACAATGGTCTGCAGCCTCAGACGAAGAGTATTGTTGACTCGTCTGCGGGAGGAGTTTTCTAGATAAGGAAGTGGTGTTCAGAGCATAAGTGGTGTTCAGGGTCAATTTGGCATGACTATTAGTTCAGTCAACATCAGATGGAGCAGGCAAATGCCTTCCAACAGAGACAATAAAATCCCCCCCACATAACTACCAAAATCCACAAAACTTTCAACCCACACCACAAATTCATGCTAAACCCTCATACTACCAAAACCCCCTGGTTTTCAGAGACCTCCCCCACAAAATTTCCATCACCCTAATAACTTCCAATCCCCAAAAAATTTTCAAACCCCACTTCCACAAAACATAAACCCACAAGAGCCTACCACGTCTGAATTAATGAAGCTGTTTTTGGCCATGAAAAAGACCAATGAAGAAATGCAAAAGCATATGCAGGCTCAAGAGGAGGCACAAAGAGCTCAAGAGAAGCACATCAAACTTCTCGAGACTCAGATTGCACAATTGGCAGGAAACAATGCTCAGAGGCAGCGGGGACAATTGCCAGGGCAGCCCATTCAGAGGGAGCACGTTAACGCCATTACTCTTCGTAGTGGCGCTGCTTATGATGCTCCTCCATTGCCCATTGATGAGGGTGCCCCAACTACAAGGAAAAAGAAGGTTGTAGAGGAAGGAAAAGGGAAGAGTTCGACGTCTGAGGTCGAATGATCTGAGGAAGCTGAACAGACAGGGAAGAAAAAGATGAAGGTTTCTGAAACATCTTTTTCACCAAGGCTACCTTTTCCTCACAGGATGCAACAAACAAAGGTTGATCATCAATTTGGTAAGTTCTTGGCTAAGGTCAAGAACCTTGAGGTAACGATTCCATTCACTGATTTAATTACCCAAGTCCCTGTATATGCCAAATTCCTGAAAGACATGATCACTAAGAAAAGAGAATGTTGTGGGGATAGAACGTGTCACTCTTACGGAAGAGTGTAATGCTTTTATTCAGAATAAAACCCCGCCTAAGTTGAAAGATCCTGGTAGTTTTTCTATTCCCTGCCATCTTGGACCTATTTTTATTCATAAAGCTTTGTGTGATTTAGGTGCTTCTGTTTCTGTTATGCCTTTATCTCTTTATAAGAAGCTGAACATGGGAGCACTTAAATGCACACAAATCACTTTACAGATGGCTAATCGTTCTATAAAATACCACCTAGGTGTTTTAGAGGACGGGCCTGTTAGGGTCGGAAAATTCTACATTCCTTTTGAGTTTGTGGCGCTTGATATGGATGAGGATGCCCAGATTCCTATTATTCTGGGTCGACCATTTTTCTGTACTGCTGGTGCTGTTATTGATGTTAAGTCTGGGTCGTTAACTCTGAGTGTTGGTGATGATAAAGTTATTTTTAAACTAACCAATGCTGTTAAGGTACCTATGCTTGAACAATCTTGTTGTAGGGCTGAGGTTTTGGATGAGGTAGGTGTAGAGAAGGTTCAAAATGCACCTAAGGTTGCGTCAGCGTCTGGAGGTATTATCAAGAACATTTGGAGAAGAAAGATGTTTGATGAGGGTGGCACTCACTGCCAAGCCCCTCTAATCTGAAAAGTGGAGGTATTATGGTCGTGTGGGACCTTTATAAACCAGCGATGTGCGAGAGGCAACTCGTAATTTCCCTCTTATTCTTTTTTTTCATTTTCATTTATATTTTTTTAGTGAGAGAGAGTGAGGGCACTAACGTTCTTTTTCCTCTTAGCATCTTCCTTTGTTCACCTTTTGGCATTGAGGACACTGCCAAGTTTAGCTTGGGGGAGAATTTCTGTTTGTATTCCCTATCTCTTTTACTGCTTTGTAGGATTTACTCCTTTCGAAAAATACTGAAAAAATCAAAAAAATATGATTCCCATGACTGGTTTAGTTGCCTCACTGTGCTTTTTATTGTGCTCTTATTGAAACTGATTTGACTCTGTTTTCTGGATAGTTGGGCATTTGTGATCTTTAGGCTATGATTTGATGTTTGATTGCTATGATTTCGAGCGAGTTTTGATTATATTACACTACATTGTGCTGCATGCCTGAATTGGTTAGACTGTGAGGCCTCTTTGTAAGCCTATTGGATTCATATCTTTATCTAGTCTGTTTCTGTGTGTTAGTTCCTCTTTGGTGGATGGATCTTGACTTTGACTTCGTACTTGTCTGATATTCGATGACTTGTAGCATTTGCTGTGATAGAGACGTTCTTTTGTCTGATTCTTGAGCCTCGGAGTGATTTGATATACTTTTATCCTCCTTAGCCCCACTGAGCCTAATGACTTGTTTCGTGTTACTAAAAGCCTTATTATGAGCCCATGGTCTTTATTTCGATACTATTTTCAAGCCTAGCTTGGGGGAGCTTTTGTATGGGTTGAGTTTGAGATTGGTTTTATGGTTCGTTTGGTTTTTGGAGAAATAAAGTGTATTTGATGTGGTTTGAGTGTGAGAAAAAGAAAAGAAAAAAGCAAAGTTAGATTGTGTGAATGATTGGTTCGTAAAATGAAAGAAAAAGAAATAGAAGTTCAAAAGAATTCAAAGTTCCTTCATTCGCGTTGTTTATAAAGAAAAATATGCCACATTGCTTGAAATTTGGGTTTGTTGTGAGTTTTCATTGATTCGTAAGAGTTGGGATGTATTTTGTGGTTATATGGTGTTGTTGGGATTTGTTTCGGCTATCTTAGGCCTTGTTTGACTGATTTATGCTCCCCCTTTCTTGGTTTTTCCACCACATTTCCTAAGAATATCCCCTACCTCTTGCCTAAGCTCCATTACAACCCTATAAAGTCCTCTTGAGCTCGAGTCTGCAATGTTTATTGGATTCATTTCAAGTCAGTTTGTCAAAGTTAAAGAGTATGTCTACTAATTGAGTCGACTTGGCTAGGTTGAGCGTCATTTAACCTTCTTAAACACATGAGAGTGTGAGTGGGAAGGGCATTTATGGTCGGGTTGGCGAGTGTTCGAGCATATTCTTTACCTGCCACAAAATTGTGAGGAGTGACACCTTTGTGAGAGCCTTTTCGGGATTTCTATGCCATGTAGACGAGTTGAATTTGATGGTTTGCTTGAATGATTGGTGGTTGGATGGATTTGATTAGCCGAACTTGAAGTTTTCCATTTTGAACGACTCTTAGTCTTGAAAACTTTTTGAGCTTCGATTGATTTTATCTATGGGGTGAAGCAATCTATTCCATGTTCATGTTCTGTTTGCTTAAGGACAAACAAAGGTTTAGCTTGGGGGAGTTTGATATCACGTATTTATATAGAGTTTTCTCCTCTATTTATGAGCTAATTCTTGCATCCTTTGAGCTCTTCAGATCTATTTTATATTAATTATCGTATATAGTCGTGGTTTTATGTTTTAGTGTTGAATTGCAGGTTTTATGGAGTTTTCTCCTTATTTTCGAGCTATTTGTAAGCAACCACATCTTTACGAGTTGTTATGAGGCATATAGGAATGTTCACAAGCTTTATGGATGGTTTAGGAGGTTCCAAGACCTCTAAACGTGAAAAATTGATAGTCAAAGAGTCAAAAGTAGCTACCCGTACCCTGATCGGGCGAAATATGGTCCGATCGGGCGAAGATATTGTGACGGGTGGTAAAGTTTCGGGCCCGATCGGGCGGACATTACCCGACAGCATCGGGTGAAAGGAAGAAAGAACGTTGGGAAAATCTAGGCCCAACCCAATCGGGCAAGACCCGACCCGATCGGGCGAGGCCTAATCATAGGAGTTGCTGTTGTGCTTTCCGTCCAAGAGAGTGAAGATGTTGGGCTCTTGTGTGGACCCGATCGAGCCAGTGCACAGCACCCGACCGGGCCGGCCCAGTTTATTGCCAGAAGATTGTTGCTGTGTTTCCGCGTCCAAAAAGAAGCCCAACCAATTTTTCCCGTGACCCGATTGGGTGGTGATGGCCCGATCGGGTAGGCCCACTTTTATTTGATAATGTGCTGCGTTTTGAATGCTGGCCAAATAAGATGAAGTTTTATATTTTTGTGTGGACCCGATGGCATAGGGCAACCATCGCCCGATCAGGTACCGGGCTCGCGGAGCCGAAATTCTATCTTTTTTATATCGTTTTTAATTAGATTTTGGGGCTAATATAAATAGCTTTCATTCATATTTTGAGAGACAACTTTTATTCTAGTTTATTTCCATTGCTCTTAGTTTAGTTTTTAGAGAGTTTTATTAGATTAAACACTTGAGATTAGTTGAAGGTGATTGAACCTCGGATTTGACTTCAATAAAGGTTATTGCTTTTCGTCATTCGATATTATTCTTCTTTCTTAATCTCTTTAATTACTTTTGATTGCTTAGTTTAATTACTGATTTGATTCATGATGTTAGGATTAGGGTTTTATATTAGTTTTATTATTGTTGATTCAATCATGTCTGAGTAGTCTAATTTCTAGGGATTTAGGGAGGGAAGCCATGTTTGTACTTTGATTACTTTGAATTGCTATTAGTTTATAGGTTTTGATAGATTGATTATGGTGTGATCTGTTCTTTGATGAGTAACTAATGTTATTGCGCAGTTTCATTGATTGCTTGAGGTTAATAATTGTTTGTACAGATCCGTCTTACTTTTAGAGGCCTAGTACACATCAGTAATTTTGATTATGTTTGTGAACATGCTGCATATGTTGAATTATGAGCGTCGAGACTTAACCATAGCTTGACACATGCTCTTAGTTGTCGATTCTTGACCTAGGTTCTGATAGTTGTTTGACCCCTTGATTGGTATAAGCATGGTGGACCGAACTAATTCCCTAGACCTTTATTTCATAGTTTAAATCTCATCTTTATATCGCTTTCCTTAGTCTATATAGTACTTTAGCTGTTTCTTATCTGCTTCGTCTGAAGTAGCTGTTTGGCTGAATTTTAACTTAGAAACTCCATCTCTCTGTGGATTCGACCCTGCTTCCCTTGGCTACTGTTATTAGAGTATTGTTGGAATTATCTTTGAATAGGAAGAAACGACCTCGACCACCAGTGATTTTCACTCAAAATTTCCACTATAATAGGTCAAACGACTCTGTTACAAACCTATTAATTTTCTCGGGCCACAACTTGAGTTCCTAAACTAAAGTTCCCAACAACAATTCTCACTAATGGTTGTTCCTCTCAAACTTCACTCGAAGTTCCTTTATCTTTCTCTTATTTCACTCAAAGCCTCACGCTTACAATGAAACTCACTAAAGTTTTTTTCCCCCTTTCTCATGCTTTACTCAAAGCTTTCTCAATACAAGATTTCACTTAAAATCCCCTTACCCCAAAACCAAGATTACAAACGATAAAAATATTAAGGGAATAAGTAGGAAATGAATAAGGAACACAAAAGTACAATGAAGGAATGAATAGGTACTGTATCTAACTTAGTTAAACTCAATTAAACCGAAGTCGGACACTCTATGGAAGGACTACTAAAATCTGACTCACTATATGGAGGGATTGTTTAAAGTCTGACACATTAAACTTTGGATTAGTCGATCTATTTATAGTCAATTAAGTCATAGATACTTGTTAAGTAAATTTCCACTAATTAGACCACTAACCCCATGTTTTCCATTAACTAAAATACTTGGGAACACAGGAACTAACCCACTAACTTAAAACAAAACGTGGAGTAGTAGTAATGAACATGATTAGTGATTTCTTGGAAAACAATTAAACCCTTTTTAAATAAATTAATAAAGGAAAAATATCTTTTTAATTTGATTTTAATAAAATCGAAAAACTAATTTTATTTAAAAAGAATTTTTTTTGAATTACTTAAAATAAAAAGATAAGATTCTAAAATAGAATAATATCCTTTTCAAATCAGAAAATCCTTTTAAAATCTTCTCCTAACTAACTTTCTAAATAAGTGGATCTAACTTAAACTCACTAGGAAATACAACTTACTGTTAATTAAAACAAGCAGACCTTACGTTCAGTTATTAGTTTTATTTTGTTGCTCCTTAGACATGTTTTCAGGTGTGTTCCCAACATGTGTTCCCAAACTGTGCCAACGTTTGTTCCCAACATAGAAACATAACTCAATTCCCAATTCCTAAACTTTGGAAACATTGCTTACCAAGTTCCTATGTGTTTGTGTGTGTTCCTATATTGCCACAACACGTTCTCATCTACCAAGTTCCCATGCCAAGGAACTTGTAGACTTAACCAATAGAAACCGACACAACCTTTTCACCATTTAGACTCACTAAACCTAGAAGCTTAACTAGAGACTCTAAACCTTCATTCCAACTTTATAACTCAAGTTTCCTTATCTTCCGAATTTCGTTCCCTTTTTACATTTAGAAACTTAAATACAAACTCATGCATTGTAAGCTTCCTTGATGTTAGGATAGTTGTTCCTTTGGATATCTTCCCTTCAATCATACTTCAAGTCATGTCTCTCCACTTCAACCTTGATTGTAGTATTCTTTCTATACATAGGAACAATGCACCTCACACACCTTTCTCAACAAGCATTCTCAATGTTATAGGCACAACTTTCATAATGATTCTTGCACACATAAAACTTACAAACTATGTTAGTTGATTACTTTAGTTTGTCATCATTAAAACCATATGGGGTCAACAACATGTTATCCTTTTAATGTTATCATTAGTATCCATACCAAATTATGAACTAAGTGCATATTCCTCTACGTGCTAATAGAGTAATACGTTGGTCATACTCTTAGGGCATGTTCTCTATTGAAAGCAATTGAAATAAACTGAACTGAACTGTTAATTTGAAGATGGAAGTGTGAGGAATTGAATAAAGGGGAATATGCATACTTAGCGTATTTCAAAGAATTTTTTTAGCTTGATTCAGGAAAACAACCTACAATATCGATGAATCTTTAGGGAAGAACATTAGATCATACCTAATGCAGAGGAATTGTATGGTCTTTCCAACGTCTTCAAATGAATTCCTCTCTTATACAGTATATCACCAATGAATTGAATCTCCTTGATCAACTGTTAGGTAGAGAACTGAATAGTTCAGTTTATAGGGAAAGATGTTTAGTGTATGAGGGGGGAGGAAAAACCAACAAATGGAGAGAAGAGACAGAGTGTCGTGTGATGTGTAGCATGCCTCTCCCCTCCTCTCCCCTATAAGTAGTTTTTCCTTTTACTTCTCTAATCATACAAGAAGACTATGTGTCTTAGAATTCCTAAATCCTAATTCTTAATATTTAATCATTGGTGTTATGTGTGATCCAATAGCTTAAGTAATTGATGTGATAATACAATACAGATTATACTATAGATAAGAGTTGATTTCTTGCAAAACACTATGACCAGATAAATCATTTGATAAGTCACAATTTATTTCATATTCATTAATTAATTATTAAACTTATCGTTTAAGTAATGTCAAACTTGATCGAAGGACATCTCTTTCAATCTCCCCACTTGTCCTTAGAAGCAAGTCTGCAATATAACTCTTTTATCCCTTATTGTCTTATTTGATCATAAGGTAAGATAACCCATCATCCTTTGCTTCATCAATTATGTTCCTCGATCTGCGAGTTTGAACGTTTGAAACAAATGGTCAATAAATAACACATTTGGGCATGACCATGCATTTTGAGTCATACTCGTCAGTGGCCAATAGACACCAGTGTCGAGCTGAGTGGATAATCCATTCTTAGCCATCCACTATACTATGTACAATTTATAGAAACCTAGAACTCACTTTTATTATCTCCTTTCATGGTACGACGTTTGACGAATCCAAGACTTACTAATCCTCGGAAAAATATAAGTATTAGACTCAAGTCAAATGGATCTTACTTATATGATTTAGGAGTTATTCCCGTGACTATCGTTTCTTAGGGAACTTTCCATTGGCAGGATTGCCCAATTATATTTTCTAAAATATACCAATGTAGTTACTTAGACATCCCATGTCGCTATGATTAATGAAACATGATCATTAATCAACTTACAAATAAACTAGTTAGTTTATGAAATCATTATTGTCTAGATTAACACGATATGTAACCAGGGACAACTATTATATTAAGTCTCGCTTCTTAATGAGGTTTTATTCACTAAAGTCCTATTGAGCGACTCATATGAAATTAAATTAATTTAGGAATTTTATTTAATCAAACCATAATTAGATAAATAATTTCAATACAACTTCAATTAGATGTATACAAGTAATTTTATACAAGATAATAGTAAAACATCTAAACTAGCCATTATGCAATGTGCTTAATTCCTATAGCAGTCGTATGCTTCTCAACTACGGTAGTGATTTAATTAACAAAATAGTTGTATTAATGTCCATTGGCACTTGCAAATCAATACATCTCCTCTATCACTGATCTCTCTAATTAGGTTATATATCCTTAAAATATGCTTGGATCTTTGATGGAACCTTAGTTCCTTTGCTTGGTTTCTAGCACCATTATTGTTACAATAGAGTTCAACATCGTCAACAATACTAGATACCACATCTAGTTCAACATTAAAAACTTCTTAATCTATACAACTTCCTTGGCAGACTCGGAAACAATAATATACAGTTAGTTGTATAATCAAATAGTACTCTATGGGAACTCTTTGACACATCACTACTCCTGCGCTCAAATTGAAAATAAATCAAGAATCTGATTCGAAAGTGTTTCTATCTATTTGGAAGCTGGTATCGGTGTAACCATTTACCTTCAACTCATACTATTAAGGTACTTCAAGATGTTCTTGGCAGCTATAAGTGACCTTCCATGGATTAGCTTGAGACTTGCTTGTTATGCACAAATCATAGGAGACATAAGGTGCAGTACATATCATGATAAGCCTTGCCAAGCACGTCACACGTATTCGGGCACTCGCACATATGGAGCCTCACTTTTGCACTCGCATAATGTTGACACAACTAAGTTGCTTGCACACTCATGGCAACGACAACTACTTGCATCGTCTACCACTCGCTCGCTCATCTGCACAACGTTGACGAGTCCCAACCTCGTCCTCCATTTGCACGTTGTCACACAAAAACAATGAGGCCTATCTTTCTCCACCACTTGTACGCTGTTGCACAACAACAACGAGAACCAACCTGGTTTCCACTCGTGCAAACTCATACATGTAGCCTTTGTACACGCACACATAAGGCCCACTCTCATATGCTGGTGCTCGCTCCCAGCTTGCCGAGTATTAGACCCGAGGCTAGACAATTTTTTTTGGCTCACTCGACGCTTTTAAAAGTGGCTCGGGGCCTAGCCTAGTTCGACTGGTCCTATGCTCTCACCCACCGTCGTTGTTGGAGGATCGAATTCAAGTGAACCTTGTGAAATGTTGAGCCTTGCTCGAATAATTGCTTCGATGAATCGAAGTTCACTTGGCACCGCACCTTACGATGTCAATCTCGTCCTTGCCAAGAATCCAACAACGTTTGTTAGCGGTCTGCATGAGTTTAGTGCAAATTGTTTGTGGGATGTGAGATCCAGGAATGCAGCAACATTCGCTCCTATGGTTCTCATGTTTGATTTTGCGTATAATGAATTTTATAAATTTCCCTAGAGAATGATTTCCTTATGAAAATAATTAATGACCAAAATTTCAACCTATTCGATACAAAACTATTTTAAAATTTGAAATATGTTGCGTAGATTCCAATTGCTAGATATATAGGCATCTTCAATTAATTATCAAATTAATAACCAAAAAAATCGACTTTTCTTAGCCTTTTTACATAAATTCAAAATTATGGATAGATTTAAACATTGAAAAATTCAGGCAAATTCAGTTGATCATCTAATGATCAAAAGATTCGATCTTTATCAATCTAATTAGATAAAAGAATCAAAATTTTGCATAGGTATCAATATTGAAAAATTCAACCAAGTTTAGTTTATCATCTACTGAAATAGTTCGATATTTATTAATCTAATCAAATAATTATTGACCACTTTGCATAAATTCAAGCATTGAAAAATCCATACAAGTTCCGATGATCATTTGATCAAAAGGTTCGATGTTTAATAATCTAATTAAAAATGAAATTTGAACTTTATCACTCTAAGCATAAAATACATCCAACATTATCAACAGACAGCAAAACGACATGGTTTTAACCAATTTACTAGATAGATTAAACAAAGATCCTCAATATCAATATAATAAGTAGGTGCTTATACCCCTCAAGGGTCATAAGCATACCTAGCTGAATTTCAAAGGAACTTTTCGTTTAGCCTAATCCAGACAAAGCAATGATATAATCCATATTATATTATAGATCACAGTTGGTTTATAACAAAACGTTGTGACCACCTATAATCATATAAGTTATTGTTCATTAATATTTATTAGCTAATCATCAAACTTATTGTTGAAGTAATTGCAACCTTAATCAAGGGACATCTCTTTCAGCAAAACTTTCTGCTTTGGTTAAATTTAAAGTTGTTAACTTTTATTTGAAGTCAAATCTTAATTTTAATTTAAATCCATAGGTTTTCATCTTAAAATATGGAGTATTTCGTAAATTTGAAACCTCAGGTTCAAAGTTTGATGTTTCTTACTTGTATATTTTAATTATTGTAGCTCTTCTTATTATTAATTTTTTTAGTAACAATCATGATATACATTTTATTAGTAGTAAATTCAGATTGAGTAAAATATAACTCTATATACTTATCTTTAGAAATTGAAATAAAAGTTTGTTTTGAGAGAAAAAGAAGCACTCATAAATTGTTCTTTTTTTACTCTTCACAGAATTGAAAACACGAGTTATATTGCACACTAGCTAGGCACTCATTGGCTATTCCATATTTTTTGGCATGAAATTATATAATAATTCAGCTTTAGTGGCTTCAGGTGGGTTGAGTGTTGGAGTTTGTGAGAAGAGTAATACAAAAACTCTTGAGTTGCTTCAAAAGAATATGAAGAGTTGGGGATCCCATATAGGAAGAATAAGAGGTGAGTGGTGAGTTTATTAATAGTTATGTTCCTAGTATCTATTGAGTTGGTGACTTGGTAGGCTTTTGTGGTTGGGCTCTTGATTGGGCTAGTCCACACACGCACGCGCGCGCGCGCCGCCGCCCGCCCGGACCGGGCCTTGGGCTTTGGGCTTTGGGCTTTGGGAAATAACTTAACTTAACTAAATTTTTACTGGAAAATTCTGTCATCCTTATATGACTGTTATGGAATCAGTCAATTCCTGAATCCACTCCTTATTGACTGCTTCCACTAGCCGTTAGTGGGCAGTTTCTTTTGCCCATTAATTACCGTTTTTAACACGGTTTTATGGGTCAGTTTTCCCTTCTTCTGTCCCTATATATACCCCCTTCCTGGCACAGTTTTTAACACACAGAAAATTATTCTCTCTGTTAATCTCTCTCAAACACTGGGCAATATTAAGAGCGTTCTCAAACTGTCTCTCTGTACTTCACCAGCGAGTCAGTGTTGTGTTAACCCTGGAGGTTGTTTGCCACGAGTCCGTGTGTTCGTAGCGGGGCAATTTCAACTTTAGGGCAGTGATCATATCACGGCACAGCAATTTCACAGATAAGTTTTATAATCTACCAGTCATACTTCCTACAATCTAAAGTTGAAATTTTTTTTCGTTTTTGATACTGTTATTATGGCTGGTATTCCTGTTGCTGTTCCTCTTAATTCTGTCAACCCCTTTGTTCCTGATATGTCGAAATTAGACCCTTTGGATGGAAAAAATTATATTATGTGGTCTGATAAAATGGAATTCTTTTTAGGCCAAATTGGGGTAGATTACTGCTTAACTATTGATGCTGCTCCTGTTGACGCAGTTAGGGATTTTGAGAAAGATAATAAAACATGTAGGGGAATGTTATTGCATTATATGACTGCTCCTTTATATATGATTTATAGTAAGTCGAAAAAGGCAAAGGATATTTGGGATGCACTTAAGGTTAAGTATGGACTAGATGATTTTGGGACTAAGAAATATGCCTGTAGTCGTTGGTTAAAATTTACTATGACTGATGACAAACCTGTTTTAGACCAAGTCCATGACTATGAACATTTGTGTGCTGAACTTGCTGCTGAAAGTATGGTTATTCCTGATTTATTTCAAGCTAATTGCCTTTTAGAGAAACTGCCACCCTCTTGGGAGACCTATGTTCACTCTATGAAACATAAGCAAAAAGACTTCACCCTTCAGGAATTAGTTTCCCACATTAAGGTTGAGGAGCAAAACCGAATTCAGACTAAAGGAAAGACTGACCATTCTTCCACTTTAGCCAACCTTATTGAGTCTAAAAATTCTGGAAAAGGGAAAAAGGGTAAAAGTCAGAACCATGTTCACGGAACTAGGCAGAATGGTAATGGGTTTAAGGGTAAGAAGCAATTTCAGGGTAACTGCTATGTCTGTGGTAAATTTGGACATGCTGCTAGGGATTGTAGAAACAAACAGGCTTCTTCAAATGCTGCTGTCACCAAACCAAAAGACAACAAAGCACAAGTCAACCTTGCTGAAGATGACATTATTGCTGCTGTGGTGTCCGAGGTGAACCTGATTAGCAACATTTCTGAATGGGTTGTGGACACTGGAGCTACCCGCCACATCTGCTCAAGCAAGGAAATGTTCCAGACTTATGATAAAGTTTCAGAAGGAGAATGTGTCTTCATGGGCAACTCAAGCACTGTGAGTGTGTTAGGCAAAGGAAAGGTTTTTCTAAAGTTAACCTCTGGAAAAACCATTGCTTTGCAAAATGTCTTGCATGTTCCTGATATCCGCAGAAACCTCATATCTGGTGCACTTTTAAACAAGGCTGGAATTAAATTAACTTTTGAATCTGACAGACTTGTATTAACCAGAAATGGTGATTTTGTGGGTAAAGGATTTTGTAATGCTGGACTCTTTGTTTTGGATGTAATTTCTGATAATAAAATTTCTACTGCTTCCGTTTATATTGCTGAGTCTGTTTCTTTATGGCATTCTAGACTAGGTCATGTGAATGTTGCATCCATTAAAAGGCTAAAACGACTTAGTCTTATTTCTGACTTTAGCAATACCTCTTTTGACAAATGTGAAGTATGTGTAGAGGCCAAACACCCTAAGAAAGCATTCAACAAGAGTGTTTCTCGTTCCTCGACCCTATTAGAACTAGTCCATAGTGACTTAGGTGACTTTAAGAACTCTATGAGTAGGGGAGGGAAGAGATATTATATTACTTTTGTTGATGACTTCTCACGTTATACTAAGGTCTACTTGTTAAGTACGAAAGATGAGGCTGAAGAGAAATTTCTTATTTATAAAGCCGAAGTAGAAAACCAGTTAGACCTTAAGATAAAGAGAGTGAGATCAGATAGGGGTGGAGAATATGATGGACTTCCACTTAAGAAATTTTGTGAATCTAATGGAATTATACATGAGGTTACAGCTCCCTATACACCTGAACAAAATGGAATAGCTGAGCGAAAAAACAGGACTCTTAAGGATATGATGAATGCTATGCTTATAAGTTCAGGGATGCCTACTAACATGTGGGGGGAGGCAATTCTTTCTGCTTGCTATGTGCTTAACCGAGTTCCCCATAAGAAGTTAGATAAGACTCCATATGAATTGTGGAAAGGTTTTAAACCTAATTTGGGTTACCTTAAAGTGTGGGGGTGCTTGGGAAAATTAGGACTTCCTGACTTTCAAAGGAGTAAGATTGGACCTAAGACTGTTGATGGAATCTTTATTGGGTATGCTTCTAACAGTGCTGCATATAGACTTATTCTTAAGGATGCTTCTGGCTTTGGTCCTATTAGAGAGTCAAGGGATGTAGAATTCTTTGAGCATATATTTCCTATGAAAGTTAGTGTACAAGCATGCTTGCCTGTTGCATCTTCTTCTACTTTGCATCATAACATTGCATCATCTAGTGAGACTTTAGAACCTAGAAGGAGTAAAAGAACTAGAACTGAGACTAGTTATGGACCTGACTTCATTACTTCTTTCCTAGCTGAAAAAGGATTTCTAGATGAGCAAAGAGTAAGTGCTTTTATATTGGAAGAGAACCCTAGAACTTTTGGGGAGGCCATGAGATCTGTTGACTCTAGTTTTTGGATGGAGGCTATTAACAGTGAAATAGAGTCTATTATGAGTAACAACACATGGATTTTGACTGACCTTCCTAGGGGTTGTAAGGCTTTGAGTAGTAAGTGGATTTTTACTAAGAAGTGCAAGCCTGATGGGACATTAGACAAGTATAAAGCTAGACTTGTAGTTGGAGGACATCACCAAAAGAAAGGTCTAGACTTTTTTGACACTTATTCACCAGTGACCAAGGTAGCCACTATTAGAGCATTAATTGCACTTGCATCCATTCATGATCTTGTTGTGCATCAAATGGATGTGAAAACTGCTTTTTTGAATGGTGAGCTAAATGAAGAGATCTATATGAAGCAACCTGAAGGATGTGTTGTTCTTGGTCAAGAGGATAAGGTATGCAAGCTCATTAGATCCTTGTATGGTTTAAAACAAGCACCAAAACAATGGTATGATAAATTTCATCAAACTATTACTTCAAATGGTTTTTTAGTAAATGATTCTGATGCTTGTGTTTATTCCAAAACAGATGGTATTGGTTGTGTTTTCATATGTCTATATGTGGATGATATGTTGATTTTTGGGACCAATATAGACATAGTGAATGCAACTAAAAGTTTCCTAAATTCGTGTTTTGAAATGAAGGATTTAGGAGAGGCTGATGTTATTCTTGGGATAAAGATTACTAGAACGTCATATGGCATATCTTTAAATCAATCTCATTATATTGAGAAAATTTTAAAGAAGTTTGATCAATATGATTGTGTTCCTATGAAAACTCCATATGATTCTAGTATTCATTTGAAAAAGAATAAAGGAGATAGTATATCACAAGAACAATATGCTAAAATTATTGGTAGTGTAATGTTCTTGATGAACTATACTAGACCGGATATAGCTTATGCTGTTAGTAGATTGAGTAGGTATACTCACAATCCTAATCAGGAGCATTGGGGTGCTTTGATTAGATTGTTGAAGTATTTAAAAGGCACTATCAATTGGGGTTTGCATTATCAAAGAACACCTTGTGTTCTAGAAGGATATTGTGATGCTAATTGGGTGTCTGATAATGATGAGATTCAATCTACTAGTGGCTTTGTTTTTACTCTTGCTGGTGGAGCTATATCATGGAAATCATCAAAGCAAACTTGTATTGCCAAATCTACTATGGAATCTGAATTTATTGCTTTAGAATTGGCAGGACAGGAAGCTGAATGGTTAAGGAGTTTGTAGAAAAATGGTGCTAGAGTCGGCACAAGGAATGGGTTTAAAGCCTATTGTGGAGTGAATTATGATGGATACCCTTCTTAGAAAGTTTCTAAGTTCAAGGGTCAAACTAAGTCATAAAAGAACTCAAGTAGTAGATACTACTACCATTCCTATATTAATAAAAGTGATGTAGTATTTGTTTTTTACTGTAAAATGTGTAAGGATGAGTAAAATACTCTTAATAAGTTCATAGCCTTGAGAAGGTGGTTTGAAACAGTACAAACTTGATGAACTTACCTATGTGAATGTGGGGGTTACGCCCAATCCCCTATGAGATCCCTAAGGCTTAGGATCTCTAGAGCATTCATGAAAATCCAGGTATTGTGGGGCACTTATATATATATCGCGAGAACGTTTCTTATTTTGAAAAAGGTTTAGTGCGCAAGTATTGATTATGAACTCCGTAGAAGGTTCAAAGAGAAATCTACCTAATACGACAATATGACATACTTGTATGCACTGGGTATCAATTCAAGTCTCTAAGACATTGATGCTTACAAAACTGAGTATCTATTGCCCAAATCTTCTTTTTCAGCCCCGTTTCTTTCTGTCTCTTCTTTTGAATCATGTGGGGGATTGTTGGAGTTTGTGAGAAGAGTAATACAAAAACTCTTGAGTTGCTTCAAAAGAATATGAAGAGTTGGGGATCCCATATAGGAAGAATAAGAGGTGAGTGGTGAGTTTATTAATAGTTATGTTCCTAGTATCTATTGAGTTGGTGACTTGGTAGGCTTTTGTGGTTGGGCTCTTGATTGGGCTAGTCCACACACGCGCGCGCGCGCGCGCCGCCGCCGCCCGCCCGGACCGGGCCTTGGGCTTTGGGCTTTGGGAAATAACTTAACTTAACTAAATTTTTACTGGAAAATTCTGTCATCCTTATATGACTGTTATGGAATCAGTCAATTCCTGAATCCACTCCTTATTGACTGCTTCCACTAGCCGTTAGTGGGCAGTTTCTTTTGCCCATTAATTACCGTTTTTAACACGGTTTTATGGGTCAGTTTTCCCTTCTTCTGTCCCTATATATACCCCCTTCCTGGCACAGTTTTTAACACACAGAAAATTATTCTCTCTGTTAATCTCTCTCAAACACTGGGCAATATTAAGAGCGTTCTCAAACTGTCTCTCTGTACTTCACCAGCGAGTCAGTGTTGTGTTAACCCTGGAGGTTGTTTGCCACGAGTCCGTGTGTTCGTAGCGGGGCAATTTCAACTTTAGGGCAGTGATCATATCACGGCACAGCAATTTCACAGATAAGTTTTATAATCTACCAGTCATACTTCCTACATTGAGTCGGTTGACGTTGAACTCGATCGAAATTATGTATGTATACTAACATGATTTTGCCAACATCCAGCCTCTAGCCACTTAAATTCAATTACTTTGTTATCTCATGTCGCTAAATATAAAGCATAAAAAGCCGAGCACATATTTGTTTTATAAGGGAAGAAGGGGGACAAAAAATAAAATACGTAAATAAACCGACTACTTTAAATGTATCATTATTACAATTACAACCTTAGATAAAATACCGAACTTCAACAACTTCTTTTTTTTGCTGCCAAAAAAAATAACTTTTTTAAGGAAATATTATTTATACCCGTTATATAATTGTAATGCGCTTTCTCTAAGACTCCCGTCAGTTGTCCGATATTTCATTAACACTCAAATTGTCTTAACTTCCTTTTCTCCTTTCCATTATTATTAGATTTATATATAGTTGTTAAAGTTCAGTTTTTTTTATATAACTCGTATAGAGGCACGTGCTTTGCACGTGTGTTGCCACGATGTAGATCCTACTATAACTTTAATATTATTCTCTCTCCATTAGATTAAGTTCTTTATTTCAAGATATGTGAGAATTTTTTGTTTTTTGGAATTTGAGATGAAATTTTTAGTGTTGGGATAGCTTCAAAGTGACAGGAGTAACAAAGAAGACGTTAGAAGACAAGGCTATACAGCACACAAACTCCGTCTATAATTTTTAATGGTGTTATAATGTTATATCCCTCCATTCGAGTCCAGAAGACAAATTTATGTTTTTGTCGCTATTTACAAATTTCTTAGTGTAACTTCTTTTTATAGTCTATTTTTCAAACTTTATAATCTATTGAAATCTCATCAATATTAGACTCACAAGAAAGAGCACACTAATATTTTTAGAAAATTTCCACTTGAATTAATTAGTCTCAAGTCTCAACTAAAGCAAACAAGAGAGACCATATAATAATTAAGATTACCTCAGCTAGATGGCATGAGTTTTGGCAAAAGTAAACCTAATAAGTATAGTTTAGGGCATGTTCTCCCTAACCTATTTTCAGTTCAGCTCCAACCAGTTCAGTTCAGTTCAGTTCAATTCAGTTCAGCTCCAATCAGTTCAATTCAGTTCAGTTCAATTCAGTTCAGCTCCAATCAGTTCAATTCAGTTCAGCTTAGCTGAGCTAAGCTAAGCCCCATTCTTTATTTAACCATTTTGTTAAATATTGTTATTGTTGTTGGTCTAATTGCTCTTATTATTATTATTATTATTATTATTATTATTATTATTATTATTATTATTATTATTATTATTATTATTATTATTATTATTATTATTATTATTATTATTATTATTATTATTATTTTTATTATTATTATTATAAAAACGGGAATTTTTTGCCAATTACAGCCATGCAAAATACCATATTTGTTAATTATAACCATAATCTTTTTTTCTTGTGAATTACGGCCATGAAAAACTAATATCTAAGTAAGTTGTTGCCATTTTCACTAATTACACCACTAATCCATAGTTTGACCGGTCAAATCATGTTTAATATTTTATAAATCTTTTTTTATTTAATTTTATAATATTTTAAAAATATATGTTTTTTATATATGACATGTTAATGGGCACGTATTTCGAGACAATATTTAATCGCGTTTTTCGGACTGAAGACGACGTTTTTTCGAAAAACGGACACCGCCGGGCATCCTTTATGGGCACGAATTTCGAGAATCCCTACGAAACGAGTACCTACAGGCCGTCTTTTCGAGCACGTACTTCGAGACGGGTTTTTAAGACTAAAAACGGCGTTTTTTTTGGAAAAAGGGGCACCGCCGTGCATCCTTTTGTGGGCACGAATTTCGAGAATTCCAATAAAACGAGTACCAACAAGTCGAATTTTCGAGCACGTAATTCGAGAAGGACTTTTTGGGCTAAACACGACGTTTTTTTCGAAAAACGGATATCGTCGTACGTCCTACATGGGCACGAAAACCCATCTCGAAATACCTGCCCGAAAACCCGCCCTGTAGGTACTCGTTTCGTAGGAATTCTCGAAATTCGTGCCCACAAAAGCGTGCACGGCGGTGTCTCTTTTTCGAAAAAAACGCCGTGTTCAACCTGAAAAACTCGTCTCGAAGTACGTGCTCGAAAATCAGGCTTATTAGTACTCGTTTCATAGGGATTCACGAAATTCATGGCCATACAGGGGGCCCGGCGGTGTCCGTTTTTCGAAAAAACGTCGTCTTCAGTCTGAAAAACTCGTCTCGAAGTACGTGCCCGAAAATCTGGCTTATTGGGACTCGTTTCGTTAGGATTCTCGAAATTCGTGCCCACAAGGATGCACGGCGGTGTCCCTTTTTCGAAAAAAACGTTGTGTTCTTTCCGAAAAACCTGTCTCGAAGTACGTGCTCGAAAACCCGGCCTGTAGGTACTCGTTTCGTAGGAATTTTCGAAATTTGTGCTCATAAAGGGTGCCCGGCGGTGTCCGTTTTTCGAAAAAACGTCGTCTTAAGTCCGAAAAAACGCGATTAAATGTTATCTCGAAATACGTGCCCATCAACAAGTCATATATAAAAAACTTATATTTTTAAAATATTATAAAATTAAATAAAAAAAGATTTATAAAATATCAAACATGATTTGACAGGTCAAACTATGGATTAGTGGTATAATTAGTGAAAATGGCAACAACTTACTTAGATATTAGTCTGTCATGGCCGTAATTCACAAGAAAAAAAGATGATGGCTATGATTAACAATTAGGGTATTTTGTATGGCTGTAATTGGCAAAAAATTCTAAAAACGGACACAAATCATACAACCTACAAGAAATTAGTGGGCAACCGAGATACAATCTGGGCACTCACTCCTCTAGTAATAGCAAACCCTATCCTAGTAAAAATATGGGCAGCAGCACGTGCCCCTATGTCCTGAGTCCTCGAGAAGTTCTGAACCGCTTAAGCAACGCAACAGCCTCCTTATCCAATTCCTTGAGCGAAGAAAAGGAAAAGGGAAGGAAGCCATACCCAATTGCTCGACAACGACCTTCATACTTGTCGCGCTTCCAATGAGCCGCATCAGCAACAACACGTCCAGGAACAAAGTCAGACAACCCAGATTGGGTCAAGGGATAAGACCCTGTTAAGTCGACACACACATCACGACCACGATCCCAAGAATAAAGAAGCACATATGCAGGCTTAAGGCCGGTTGTCCCCCCCGGACAACCCAATAGCAAATATCAACAAGGGTATCACGAACTATATTATACTGATGTTTAATACCCACAGTACCAGCACACGACACCGCATGATCACCGAAAATATCCCCAACAGACTACACCTATGATAATCTCATTCTTGCTTGTCTTAAAATTATTTTGATTAATTTGCTCGTTTACAACCTCAAATCTCTTCCTTAACATGCGTGAAAAATGATTTGTTGCATTTAATTCGTTACGGATGTAGTAATTAAAATGGATCCAAACAAGAGAGTGAATTTCTCCTTACTATTTTCTGTGTAGAGTGTCATTCCGGATGATGTTGCGACTAAGTATTATAACCAATGTTGTAGTGTGGAAGAAATGTCATTAAAGGTCACTTATCACATGGATTTCGAAAGTTACACCTTAATCCTTGTTTTTATTCATATATCAACATTAATTTTGATGAAAAATATCAATAATAGTATGGTGGAGGGATGGTTTCCAGATCTTATTTACATACTAAATATAGATTCAAATTGTCACAATGACAATTTTGAAAATATAGGAGACTAACGTTGATAAAATTTATTGAAAGAGAAAGGGTGACACATGACAGATTTCAACTTTTACATACGGTGTTTACAGTACATTGTTAATTAATAAAATTGTGCTCATACGCACATCCAAAATTAGAGTATGTAAATTAAATAGCAACCCGACATACAATCAATAGCCAACTTGGAAATCTTTTTGTTTAGAAATATTTCTAGTGTAATACCTGTTTATATTACCATACCGCTCTTACTTAGTATAATTTCTCTTGTTAATTATTCCTCGTAAGTTTTCAATGTAGATCGTTTTAATTCACTAAACTTTTTGATTAAATGTTCTTAAGAGCTAAAAAGTTTTAATTTTCGTGGCCCATTAAAAAGGTTCGAAGTTATATAACCTCTTAGGATATACTAATTTCTATTAAATATTATCTTATTATATCTTAAAGAATAACAAAATCTCTAAGGGCATCCGCGTGAGTTAGTTACAATAGGATTTATTTGATCTTAACCGACCTAATAAATCAAGTAATCCTTATTAAAGTCGAATTACCATCCTCATTTACTATATAAATGATAGATAGGGTAGTGGTGCTTCTCAAGAATTAAATACATACGGCCTTATTCATCTTTGAGTTTCATAATCACGTAACTAAATCTTCCTTAATGCTTCAAAGTTTAAACAAAGCCATGGGTAGAAAAATAAGAGTTATTTTGTGTGCTCTTAATCTATGTCATCACTCGGTTGTGAATCTGTTCGTGAAAAATCAGATAAAAAGGAGCAACAAATCACATCTTCCACCGTCGAATCCCAAGCCAAGGCTAAGAGAGGTTCGCCGCTACCACCGTCGCCATCACATCCGTCATCATGGTTAATAAGGCCTCAACCACCAAAGCTATGAATTATTATCCTAGTAATCTAGTTATGTCCGCTTTAGTAGTTATAACTTATAAGTAATTACGTTGTATACTCCAATCATCCATGGAGTATTCTTGTTAATGTGTAGTTTTCTTGTTTATCAAGTTTAGTTTTTATTTTGAGATCAAGTTGTTCGAAATTTATTCATGTAACGTAATATGTTTTTGATGATATAATAATTAAGATACAATTTTACGTCATTGTTTTACTTCAATTGCTCTATATCCGTTTTCTTGATAATATCAGCTTGTTTAATAAATTTACTTGGTTCCTCTTTTGAGTATCATCATGTACGGTCCTTGTACTCTTGTTACTAAGATAAACCACGTAAACGTTACTATTCCATCAATGCATCGCTTTTTCATGATCTTGGATAGTGTAGAGGAGATCAATGTTGATGGTTCCATACAACCCTAGAGGATAATAGCACCGAGACAGCACCATGAATGGCCATCAATATATATTTATATATCATCGGGTTTCGGAATTTAAGGATCAATTTGGTCGAAACATTACATGCTCCAGTGGTGTTGCGGAAGAATATTGTCCAAGATGTGTACTGTACCTTCTAGTATAGGCTTCATTTGTATAATATAATACCACATGCAAAGATGAAAGATTAATAACATAATTACAAGGCAAACTCAAATTATATGTTTTTTTGTTATCTTTTCTCTTATGTTTCTTTTTGTTATATTTTGTGATTTCTTTTGGGATGTTGGAGCCCTTTTCCAACTCTATAATTTAGATCTTAGGACTATTTCTCAGTGAAGACCTACTTTGGCGTAATATAGCAATGACTAGTTATTACAATAAGTAATTTGATGTACCTAAGAGAGCATGTCTGTAGATTGAGTCAAATTTGGTTGAATAACGCAACAAATTCTAATTTGTTTAATTCTACTAATCAAAATTTGTTTTTCTTGTGAAGTAATTTGATATTATCCTTTTTTCTTCTTCTTTTGATAGTAATTTAATTAAATAGCGCAACCCATTCTAAGTAGTACTTCTATTATTTTGGGTTGTATTTATACATAATGTTCCTTACATATATAACGCTAAACCCAGAAGCAAACCATAGTTTATAACTTAGTTGTGACAACACTATTTATTTATTTTAGAGAAAAAACAAATATTCAAGTATCTACTTTAAGTCTCTATTGAGGTAACATTTTAATTGGAGAAATTTTGTTAGCACATTGGCGATTTACTCACGAAAAATGCTCAGTTATACGAGCAATTATGTAGCCATGGAAGTGTGGAAAAATTATTGTAGCCCCCAACTCAAAAGTACAGTAAAATTTGGAGTTTGAATTTATAATTTTTTTTAACACAGGATAAACCGAAAGAAATGAGCAAACTAGAAGAAGGATGAAGAGAAAAAAAACTAAGGAAGCAATGAGCAAAAGTAGAATTAAATAGAAAAAATTGTCCACATATGGGACGCCCATAGATTTAGCAATAAACTAGTATTACGTCTGGAAGTTGTTCCCAGGTTCCCCCTTATATTGAATACAAGCTAATACAATTCAATTAGTAGGTTATCTCCAGAATTTAACATGGGAATTCCGCATAAAAAATTTCACGGCCGATGGGTGTTAATGAAGAACCCACCGGCAGATTTACCAAGCCTAAAAATACAAGTTTTTTTGTTGAGTTCGCTTGTTGCTATTTCCGATGTGAGTGTTTTCTCCTTGTGTTGTCAAAGGAGAGTTATGTTCTTTATCGATCTTTCCTTACGTGCTCTTCAGGGATGAAGTTAATTCCTGGTTGGTAATGGTAAGTCAAGGTGTGAGTCATGTTGGGAATTCTTGGTCAATGTGTTTTCTTTTTGATTTTTACATAAGTGAGATTGTTGGGTATTATTGCTAGTATAAGATCAGTGTGTTAGCGCCATTCAATTGTTTGACCATTATTTTTTGTTGTTGCTATTTTGGTATTGTGATGAGTTATGGTGGTATTCTGACGGTCTTTGCTGGGTATATATTTGACGTGTGCTATTCATGAAATTGTTGTTTGTATTTTTCGACTTGCTGGATGTATGGTGGAGGGATGGTTAGAGATCTTATTTCCATACTCGTGGTTATGGTTTCAAATCTTCAGAATGACAATTTTTTGAATATATGAGAATAACGTTGATAAAATGTTGTTTAAAGAGGGTGACACAGAAAGATTGCAACTCTTGCCTACGATATATATGTACTTCTATATAGATTGTTACTCCCTCTATCCCAGAATATTTGCTACACTTTCCTTTTTGTTTGTCTCAAATTACTTGTTACAATTCTATATTCTACTATTATTTTATTATATCCTTCTTACACACTCTTACACACTTTGGTCCACCTTCTCTCTCATACCATTAAAATAATACGCCATCTAACTCATATCACATCTACTTTTTATGTAAAATAATAATTAATTGATAACCAAACTACCACTTATGATATAAAACTTTGTGCCTCGATAAGTGTAACAAGTATTTTGAAGACGGAGGGACTAATAAAGTTGTCCACACACTCACAACCAAATTAGAGTATGTAAATTAAATAGCAACCAATACTACATACAATCAATAGCCAACTTGGAAATCTTTTGTTTAGAAATATTATTAGTGTGTAATACTTGTTTTTATTGGCAAATTCTTGTAAAAGACGGGCTTAAGATTAAATAGCATAGATCCACGAATGCGCGTCTTTCCACTCCTGTTACACGCGCGTCTTACAATTTCAAAAGTTGACGTCTTTGGTTCAAAAGTTATGGTTTTTAACCCATTTGTTAATATCATAATCTGTTTCCAATTTCTAATTAAAGTTAATATTTTAGGGTAAAAAGTAAATACTTTTTGCTTATAATTTAAGGTTATTTGTGTAATAGTTAAAATTTATTATGTGTTATATGTATATTTCAAAGTTGATGTTTGGATTTATAAGTTAACTTTCAAGGTTTAAAAGTTGATATCTTAAGTCTATTTGTTAAACAAAATAACTTATGTCAATAGTTAAAAGTTAAAAGCTATAACTTTTTAAGTTTAAAAATTGACATTTTTAGCCTATTTGTTAATATCGATTTTACATATATGGTATAATTAGTTATGGATTTTTATGCAAAAGTTAAGGTTTCAGGTTGAAATGTTAAAATACGCAAAAGTTAAGGTTTTAGGTCGAAAAGTTAAGATAACTTCTAATTAACTTATTAGGTTAGTCTTACGTTAAGGCTTAATCTAAGAACGTTTTATAGTAAACCAAATCGTTTTTATTACCATACCGCCATTATTTAGTATTTTTTATCAGATTATTCCTCGTAAGTTTTCAATGTAGTTTTTTTTACTTAATTAGAATTTTTGATTAAATGTTCTTAACAACTATAAAGTTTGAATTTTTGTGGCTCATTAAAAAGGTTCGAAGTTATAAAACCTCTTATGATATACTAATTCCTATTAATTATTATCTTATTACTCCCTCCGTCCCATTTGATGTTCACATTTTCCTTTTTGGGATGTTTCTAAAAGTTCTTCCCACTTTGAATATTTTTCATCTTAAGAATATTTATTTTCCCATCTTACCTTTCAACAACCAAATATTTACTACACTTTTACTTTTTGTCATACACATGTCCCACTTTAGAATAATTTATTTCCCAATCACCCACTTTTCTTTCTCTATCTTACTTTTTCAGAAGTAAAAAGTTACCAAACTACACTTTATATAATATAAAATTTAAAAGATTTTATTCCACCTCAATTTACATTGGTTTTCCCCCAGATTCCAATTAGGAACTTCAAATGGGAACGGAGGGAGTATATCTTAAAGAATAACAAAACCTCTAAGGGCCACCCGCGTGAGTTAGTTACAATATGATGAATTTGATCTTATTCGACCTAATAAATCAAGTAATCCTTATTAGAGTCGAATTACCATCTTCATCTACTATATATATAATAGATAGGGCAGGGGTCATTCTCAAGAATTATATATATACAAATTACATACACCCTTTTTCATCTTTGAGTTATATAACCGCGTAACTAAATCTTCCTCTCTCCGGGACCCAGCACTTCACATTCACAACAACCTAAGCAAGGTAGTGCTAACATAAATCACAACTCTACCGTAAATAGTGCGGCACCCACTAGACAGAGATCAATGAAGCGCGGTGGTGGGGCTGGAAACAAACAAGGTTATTTTTCTCGAGGCCCTCCACCTCCTCCGCCGTTGCCAGCATTTCCAGTTCCTGAAATGGAGCATAGTAGTTTAAGCAAAATTGTGCTAGTAGGGGGCCTGACTCATCTTTTAGAGAGGCTAGGCCAACTGGAGCGTTTGCATCTAACCCCAATCTATTTAATGAGCACCCAATCAAAGAAGTTCACATCGGCGAGGAAATTTTGGCAGCACGACTGTGGAGATCGTAAGAATTAGGGGTGTTAACGAGTCGAACCAACCCCGAATACCGAAAGGCTCGTGTCTACCTCGTGAGACTCTATACGCGGCTCGGTTCGAGCTTGTGGCTCGTCGAACCTTGATATTTGAGCTCGGCTAGAGCTCTTGATGTCATGATTAAGCTCGAGCTCGTGGCTCGGGCTCGTGCCTCGAGCTCATGGCTCGTTTCTTACTTTTGGCTAAGCACTTGGGCCCTACCGTATAGGCCCACATCAATAACTAAATATCCACTTAGGCGGTTGGCCCAATTGTATATACCAAGTAAGGTGAGCTTACTCACTCATCCATCATATGGTTTTATAACTTGGTTTCCCTCTTATCATTGCTAAGATTTCAATGTGGGACTTCATAGTTTGCTGAAGAAAAACAAACTCATCTAACTCATGTTATAACTTGGTTTCCTTGTTAGCATTGCTAAGACTTTAATGTGAGTCTCCATGTTTTGTTTAACTCATCTTACGTATGTTTTTATAACTTGGTTTCCCTCTTATCATTGCTAAAATTTCGATGTGGGACTCAATATTTTGTTTAAGAAAAAGAATCACTCGGCATATGTTTTTATAATTTTATTTCCTTCTTAACTTCACTAAAATTTCAATGTGGGACTTCAAGTATTAAAAAATACTTCCAGCCTTGTAACAATAAAACTATAAGTGTGTTTAAATAATTAATTATTAAATAATCAAATATTTTAAAATATACTTTATTCCTTTTGTGAAGGAAATTAAGTATAAACTTTGTATACCAACCAAGGAGGTACAAAATCAAGCTCTTAGTTGAGGTAATTAAGGAGTAGTAGCTATTTATCAAGAAAATAAGGTTGATGCTTGTTTTCTTAGCCAATGTGGGACTTTATCTTTAAGAGAATAGTGAACACTTTGGTAAATAATTATTTGGACCAACTCTTTTTTATTCACACTCAAATTAATAACTTCTTTATATTTTATTTTAAATGACTTGTTTAATGTGGTAAACATGATATAATACCAATATAATTACATATATAAAAAATTAAAGCCACTAAAAAATTGTAAATACATTTTAAAATATACGATAAAAAAATAATTCGAGCCGCTCATGAGCTTTTCGAACCGAGTTTAGTCTAGCTCATGTATCGTCTCATTAAAACTCGAGCCGAGCCCGAGCTCGAGTTGAGCCCCACCGAGCCGAGCTTTGACCGAGCCGAGTTCGAATAGTTCGCGACCAGGCTCGGCTAATTAGCAGCCCTAACTGAAGCAATACTCGATCTGCTTGATTATTGACACATGTGGGGCTCTGATGGAACAAGATAAGGTTGAGGTGGACTAGTCATATAGGGCATCCCACTATAGGAGTCCGACGGAAATGAAGGAAAATAATAGACTAGAGTATCAGGATACACAAAGGCACTCCCCAAAGGTCTCACATGAGGTGGTGTAGCAAATGGAAGAGCCCCTTGTACTGGAGGGCCCATAAATCCCCTTCCACGAGGCCTCTGTGGGTTCCCATGTGCACCACTTCCATGTGGACCAGGAAAAGAGCTCCAATTACGATTCTCATGATCTTGATCACGTCGATCATTTTTACTAGGGCTGTTAATGAGTCGAGCCTACTCGCAAACTATCCGAACTTGGCTCGGTCAAAGCTTGGCTTGCTGGGGCTCGACTCGAGCTCGGGATCGGCTCGAGTTTTAATGAGATGATACATGAGCTTGACTAAGCTCGGCTTTAAAAGCTCGTGAGCGGCTCGAATTATTTTTGTATCTTATACTTAAAAATATATTTACAATTATTTGTTGGCTTTAATTTTTTATATATGTAATTCTATTGGTGTTATATCATATTTACCACATTAAACAAGTTATTTAAAATAAAATTTAAAGAAGTCATTAATTTGAGTGTGAATAAAAAAGAGTTGGTCCAAATAATTATTTACCAAAGTATTCACTATTCTCTTAGAGATAAAGTCCCACATTGTCTAAGAAAACAAGCACCAACCTTATTTTCTTTATAAATAGTTACTACTCCTTAATTACCTCAACTTAGAGCTTGATTTTGTACCTCCTTGGTTGGTATACAAAATTTATACTTAATTTCCTTCACAAATGGAATAAAGTATATTTTAAAATATTTGATTATTTAATAATCAATTATTTAAACACACTTATAGTTTTATTGTTTCAAGGCTGGAAGTATTCTTTAATACATGAAGTCCCACATTGGAATTTTAGTGAAGTTAAGAAGGAAGTAAAATTATAAAAACATATGCCGAGTGATTCTTTTTCTTTAACAAAATATTGAGTCCCACATCGGTATTTTAGCAATGATAAAAGGGAAACCAAGTTATAAAGACATACGTAAGATGAGTTGAACAAAACATAGAGACTCACATTAAAGTCTTAGCAATGCTAAGAGGGAAACCAAGTTATAACATGGAATAGATGAGTTTGTTTTTCATCAGTAAACTATAAAGTCCCACATTGAAATCTTAGCAATGCTAACAGGGAAACCAAGTTATAAAACCAGAGTGAGTAAGCTCCCCTTACTTGGTATAAATACGGTTGGACCCAAGTGGCTAGCCAAAATTAAGAAATAAGCGATGAGCTCGAGCTACGAGACTAGGCTTAATTATGACATCACGAGCTCGAGCCAAGCTCAAATATCAAGGCTCGACGAGCCACAAGCTCGAGCTGAGCCGCGAGTAGAGTCTCACGAGCTCGAGCGGAGCCTGTCAGTATTCGGCGTCGGCTCGGCTCGTTAACACCCGTAACTTCAGTAAAGCTAATCTGGTGAAAGATGAGTTTTTGAGGTCAAAGATGGATGAACAGGGATGGGTTCCTATTTCTTTAATCGCCAGCTTTCTCGAGTTCGACATCTCATAGATAGCATTCCTTTTATACTGGACTGCCTAAAGGTTCTGCAATTGTGGAAGTATAGGGTAATAAAGTAAGGAGATATGATGAATGGATGAAATGGATAGCATATCAACCATCAGCATCAAACTATGGCTCACAATCTATTGTTGGTTCGTACGAGAATTTTGACTAACACTATGCAGAGAGTGTCATTAGAGAGAGCCAATATAATCCATCAAGTACCTTGACCGACAAGGAGTTTGCTAATACAATTTGCGTGCAACAAATTTTGAGGGGTCGGTTCGCCGCATCTGTTGAAACCGCAAAATCTCGACTGATGAATGGTGTTTATGCATATGATATTCAACATAGAGTCAAATCCTGTTCTCATCTTCTCGAAGATGAATTCTGTCTCTATGGGTTTGGAGAATTTTTTGCCAATAGTTTAAAGCGGCGAGTAAAAGGTGATTTTGGGATAGTTTGCTCGAGCTACTTTACTCAGTCATTGAGCGTTACAACGATCAACACTTAATACTTTAAAGTTTAAACAACGCCATGAGTACAAAAATAAGAGTTATTTTGGGTGTTCTTAATCTATGGCATCACTCGGTTGTGTATCTGTTCATGGAAAACCAAATAAAAAGGAGCATCAAATCACATCTTCCATCGCCGAATCCCAAGCCAAGGCTAAGAGAGGTCCGCCGCTACCACCGTCGCCATCAAAACAGTC
Organism: Patellifolia procumbens; assembly: GCA_947645195.1. Lineage (NCBI taxonomy): Eukaryota > Viridiplantae > Streptophyta > Magnoliopsida > Caryophyllales > Amaranthaceae > Patellifolia > Patellifolia procumbens. The sequence goes on from CANSGD010000787.1 coordinate 12,803,383, forward strand.
ATCATGGTTAATAAGGCCTCGACCACCGAAGCTACGACGCATGTTATCATTCTAATATTCTAGTTATATCCGCTTTAGTAGTTATAACTTATAAGTAATTACGTTCTATACTCCAATAATCCATGGAGATATTCTTGTTAATGTCTAATTTTCTTGTTTACCAAGTTTAGTTTTTATTTTGAGATCAAGTTTTTCGAATATTATTCATGTAACATAATATGTTTTTGATGATATAATAATTAAGATACAATTTTACGTCATTGTTTTAGTTCCATTGCTCTATATCAGTTTTATTTACAATATCAATTTGTTTAATAACTTTACTTGGTTCCTCATTTGAGTATCATCATATACGGTCCTTGTTATTCAGATAAACCACGTAAACGTTACCATGCCATCAATGCATCGTTTTTTCATGATCTAGGAAAGTGTATAGGAGATCAGTGTTGATGGTTCTATAGAACCCTAGAGGATAACGGCGTCGAGACGACACCATAAATGGTCATCAATATATCTATATATATATATATCATCGGGTTTTGGAATTTAAGGATCAATATGGTCGAAAAAATTACATGCTCCAGCGGCGTTGCGGAAGAATGTTGTCCAAGATGTGTACTACTGCACCTTCTAGTATGGGCTTAATATGTTTAATATAATACCACATGCGAAGATGACAGATTAATAACATAATTACAAGGCAAACTCTAATTATATGCTTTTTTGTCATCTTTTCTCTTATTATTCATTTTGTTATTTTGTGTGATTTCTTTTGGGATGTTAGAGCCATTTTCCAACTCTAAAGTTAAGATCTTAGGACTTTCTCTCAGTGAAGACCTACTTTGGCGGACTATAGCAATGACTACTCATTACAATAAGTAATTTGATCTACCTAAAAAAGCATGTCTACAGATTGAGTCAAAATGGGTTGAATAACGCAACCCAATCTAATTTGTTTAATTATACTAATCAAACTTTGTTATTCTTGTGCGGTAATTAGATATTATCCTTTTTTTCTTCTTCTTTAGTAATTTGGTTGAATAGCGCAACCCATTCTAATTAGTACTACTATTATTTTGGGTTGTATTTATACATGATTTTCCTTACATATATAATGCAAAACCAAAAGCAAACCACACTTTATAACTTAATTGTGACAACAATATTTATTTATTTTAGAGAAAAAACAGATATTCAGGTATCGATGATGCAGGAGCATCTAATACAACTCAAGGTCTTCTTAATCAAAGAGAGAACGAGGAAGAGATTGCTAAGGAAATACATTTTTTAAGCTTAACTAGCTCGGTTCAACCGAATGTACTTCTTAAGCAAGTTCACTAGGCTAAATCATCCTCTAATCTCTTCTTATGCACCATTTATTATGCTAATGATCTCCTACACATCATTAAGTATGACCAATGAAGCATAATGAGTGATTAAATATCCTAAGTAACTTGCTTAGTTAATTTTAAATAAGTTTTAGCCAAATAAGTTTTTTGTTCCTAAGTGTAACCTTTTTGTCAAGCTTGTTTAAAGGGGATATTTCTGAGTTTTGGTTTCCACCTAAAGCTTAGAATGACCTCATGGATGACCACTACCAGCATGCAAGATTCACATGGGCAAAAGAACAAAGAACAAATGAGAAATGAGAGCTTAAGAGTGAAGGAAGGCAAAACTGCCCAGAAAAACGTGCATCAGGGCCTTTCTTCTATGTTTTGGGTTTCTAAATATACTTCTGCAATTGCGGCCATCTTCGATCATTTTTGGTTATTATATCTAGTTTAATATTTCATAGGCCAAGCTTCTGTATCAGCTCATCCAATGGGAGTTTTTTAGCCGTCTTTTAGGAAGAGGTGCAGAAACAGTTTCTATTTTCTGCATATCTCATTTTACTACTTTATTTAGGTAAGCATATGACGTCCAACTGAGCTCATTTTTGGACATGTTGTTGCTTATAAAGTCTAGGTTGTACTCCTTTTTGAATCAGATCAATTGAGTAAGAATTAAGCCTTTTATGCTTGTTTTACTAAGCTGTGCGCATAGTAAAAATTCTGGTCAGTTTTGGCCTTTTCCAAAATCTTTGTCATTCTAGCTTACTAAACGTTGATTTAGTAATTAGAACTCAAATTAGGTTGATACTAGAAGCTCATTGTTATAGTATAACCTAGATTGGTGATTCTTTGGTTAGTGGCAAGTGGTGGTAGTTCGTTAAATCAAACAAGGGTAGTTAGCCGAAACTGATTGTGATTGTTTCTTTAGTTCTTTCCATTACGAATGCTCTTGGTTGCATAAATCTTTATGTATCATTTGGTATCAGAGCTTAAGGTTGTTTAAGGGCATTCAAATCACCCTAATAAATTTCCTAAATACAAACTCTAAACCCAAACACAATCTCCTACCAAAACCGCACCTATTCTAAGCCCAAGCACACTTATTTTCTTTCTTTTAGCTTCATTTGTTCTAATTGGAGTTATGGCAGGAGGAGAAGGGAGTAAATTTCAAAAAAGGAATGTCCTTAGAGGAGGCAAGATTGGTTGGAGTTTAAAATAGGTTGGAATCTCTAACCGAGCAACTAACCAATATGATGAATGTAATAAGGGATGGTGGTGTTGGTGGTGAAAGAAGGAGAGTTAGGAGGGATGAAAACTTGGAGGAACTAGAAGAAGAACCTCAATTTGATTCAAGTGGGGAAACTTCTGATTCTTCTATTAGGAGGAGATTTAAAGGGGGATGAAGACAGAACAATGACATAGGGGACATTAAGTTGGATGTTCCTGAGTTCGATGGAAGTCTAAATCATGATGACTTCATTGAATGGATGACTCGTTGCAATAGGATTTTTAAAGTGAAAGGGTATGATGATGAAAAATCTTTCAAGGTCGTTGTGGTGAAACTAAAAGGGTATGCGTCCCTTTGGTAGGAAAACACCGTTCTAGCTAGATCGCGGAAAAAGAAATCCAAAGTTAAAAGCTAGGACAAGTTAAAGATGCTAATGAAGGAACATTTTCTTCTTACTTCTTATACTTTTTATTTATATAATCAATTGTCTGACTTGCAACAGGGACAAAAGGGAGTTGAAAACTACATCCATGAGTTTGAAAAACTTATGATGAAGTTAGATCTCCAAGAAAGGGAGGAGCAGACCATATCACGTTTTCTAGGTGGCTTGGAGAAAGATATTGCAAGGAAGATGGAGTTTTCAGCCCTATACAACTCTGGAGGAGCTGTTCCAACTTGCAATAAAGATAAAAAAGCATCAAAAAGAGAAGAAAAAGAAGACTTTTTCCAAGGGGACATCCTACACTAATGTAAGTTCAAATTTGAAGCCTACTTATCAATCTGCTTTCACACCTAAAGGAGAGGCGAAATCAGTTGATAAAGGGAAGAAAGTGGCTGAAACTTCTTCCAAGAAAGATGATGTTAAGTTCTTTAAATGTCATGGCTATGGTCTTTATTAATCACAATGTCCTAATAGGAGGGTGATGACCTTAGTTGATATCAAAAGCATTGATGATGCACTTAGGCTTCCAGAACAAAAGGAAGATGAATCTGAACATGAAGCCGACACTGAAAAGAAAGTTGAGGTTGGTGAAGTTACTGAAGGTGATCATTTAGGCCTTGTCCTAAGAAGAGTTCTTCACGCCAAGGAGGCCGAATTGGTTGCATCTCAAAGGGATCAGATTTTTCAATCCTACCTTCAAGCACCCAAAACCATATAAGCTTCATTGGCTTATTGATGGCAATTGTGTGGATGTAACAAAACAAGCTTTAATTAGCTTTTCTTTTGGTGATTCGTATAAAGATGAAGTTCTTTGTGATTTTTTGCCTATAGATGCATGTCATATATTGTTAGGAAGGCCATGGAAATCTGATAAAGAAATTATGCATAATGGAAGGAGTAATACTTATACTTTCACGCATAATCGAAAGAAAATTGTGCTTAGTCCTAGTAAGCTATTTGCGAACTCACCTAAGACGAAATCCACACAATTTAAAACACAAAACCAAAAAGCCTTAATCCATTCAAAAACTTAACTAGATAAAGCTTTGGAAAAGGGAAAGGCTATGTATCTGTTGTTGTTATTGGATGAAAATGATGTTAATACTGTTGTGCTTCACGAAATGGTGAAACCATTAGTGAGGGAGTTTGGAGATATTTTTCCTAATGACCTTCCATCTGGACTACCCCCTAGTAGAGGTATTGAACATTAGATTGATTTGATTCCTGGAGCGTCATTACCTAACAAGTCAGCTTATAGATGTAATCCTAAGGAAGCTAAAGAGTTACAAAAACAGATTAATGAATTATTAGCTAAGGATTCGTACAATAGAGTCTTAGTCCATGTGTTGTGCCTGTTATTTTGGTTCCCAAAAAGGATGGTTCTATATGCATGTGTGTATATTTCAGGGCCATCAACAATATTACAGTCAAGCATAGGTATCCTATACCTAGGCTTGATGATTTGCTGGATGAATTACATGGTTCCACTATATTTTCGAAGATAGATTTGAGGAGTGGTTATCATCAAATTCGAATCAGAGAAGGAGATGAACGGAAAACAACTTTTAAAATTAAGAGTGGTTTGTATGAATGGCTTGTGACGCCAGTTGGCTTAACAAACGCTCCTAGTACTTTCATCAGGCTTATGCACGAGGTACTTCGACCCTTCATTGGTATCTTTGTTGTTGTTTATTTTGATGACATCCTTGTGTATAGCCAAAGTGAGCAGGAACATCTTATTCATCTGAAGAAGGTTTTCCTTAAGCTGAGGGAAAAGAAGTTGTATGCAAAAATGGAGAAGTGTGAATTTTTCAAATCTAGCGTGACTTTTCTTGGTTTCATTGTGCCTTCTAATGGCATTTTTATGGATGAATCCAAGGTGGACGCAATTAAGTCTTGGCCTATTCCAAAAAGTATTACAGAAGTTCGAAGTTTCCATGGTTTAGCTTCTTTTTACAGGAGATATATCAAGAAACTTCAATACTATATTGGCGCCATTGATTGAATGCATTAAAAAGGGGTCTTTCACTTAGACTCCAGCAGCACAAGAAGCTTTTGAACAACTGAAGAGTATGCTTAGTAAAGCTCCTGTTCTAGCCTTACCAAATTTCAAAATTTAGATCTTAGGACTTTCTCTCAGTGAAGACCTACTTTGGCGGACTATAGCAATGACTACTTATTACAATAAGTAATTTGATCTACCTAAAAGAGCATGTCTGCAAATTGAGTCAAAGTTGGTTGAATAACGCAACCCATTCTAATTTGTTTAATTCTACTAATCAAACTTTGTTATTCTTGTGCGGTAATTTGATATTATCATTTTTTTCTTCTTCTTTAGTAATTTGGTTGAATGGCACAACCCATTCTAATTAGTGCTACTATTATTTTGGGTTGTATTTATACATGATTTTCCTTACATATATAATGTTAAACTAAAAGCAAACCACACTTTATTAGTTGCGACAATAATATTTATTTATTTTAGAAAAAAAATAGATATTCAAGTATCGATGATGCAGGAGCATCTAATACAACTCAAGGTCTTCTTAATCAAAGAGCGAACGAGGAAGAAATGGCTAAGGAATTACAATTTTTAAGCTTAACTAGCTCGGTTCAACCGAAGGTGCTTCTTAAGTAAGTTCAGTAGGCTAATGATCCCCTATACATCATTAAGTATGACTAATCAAGCATAATGAGTGATTAAATAGCTTAAGTAAGTTGCTTAGTTAAGTTTAAATAAGTTATAGCCAAATCAGTTTATTGTTCCTAAGTGTAACGTTTTTGTCAAACTTGTTTAAAGGGGATATTTCTGAGTTTTCATTGCCACCTCAAGCTTAGAATGACCTCATGGATGACTACTACCAGTATGCAAGATTCACATGGGCAAAAGAACAAAGAACAAATGAGAAAGAGAGCTTAAGAGTGAAGGAAGGTAAAACTGCCTAAAAAAACGTGCATCAGGGCCTTTCTTCTATGTTCTGGGTTTCTAAATACTTCTGCAAATGCGGCCATATGTTGAGGATATTTTTGTTATTATTTCTAGCTTAATATTTCATAGGCAAAGTGTAACATCCCGTCCGAAACAAAGAGCAAAAGAGACAATAATAAAGTAAATAAAGCACTAGTGGTAGCGGAAATACCACTAAGACAGAGATGCCACTCTAAGGCGTAAAAATAAACTATGGAAATAAGCATAAATCCTCCAAATAAAACCGTTAACTTCCAAAGATCATATATAAAAGGGAATGAGGTCCCATACCCTCATCCCAACCAAAGTTTCAAAATACTTAAAAAGATAATCCAAAAGAAACTTAAACAAGTGATCCAAAAATCCCAATGACAACTAGAATTCCGAGGTCCAACATAGGATAAAACATTAACGGAAACTACTTAAGGCCTACTAAGAAACTAGTCCTAATTCCCGACTCATAGTGCTCATCTACTATGACAAGCACCACCTTCTTGCTCACAAGACCAAAACGCACTTTCCGGGTCCAAACCGTAATAACCCTAAGCAACATCGTCATCTGCAAAATGACAACAACTTCCACAATCAGTGGGGAGTAACTAGCAGTTCTCCCAGTACAAACAAAAATAAATAATAAACTTAAGAAATTAGAAACTCACAAGACATACATCACAAGTAACGTAACCCAAACACATATAACATGCTACTACAAAACATTAACACCACAACATGCATAAAGAGACAACCAAGTACTCGAAACATATCATCACACACACAACCAAATTCCTACCTATTCAAAGACAACAGACCATACCGCCTATGAGTAGACTCATTGGACCATACCGCCCAAGGCCTACTATGCATATTCGAGGACCATACCGCCCTGCCGAATAGCAATGCACATCCGAGGACCATACCGCCCTGCCGAATGGCATACTCAACGAACCATACCGCTCGTGAGTGAACCAATGGACCATACCGCCCATGGTTAAGTAACCAAATCCTAGGACCATACCGCCCTCAGGATACAAACAAATTCCTAGGACCATACCGCCCTCAGGAAACAAACAAAGCAACGTATACTCGTCAAGGCATACAAGATACTTCAAATACTCAACATACGTATACACGTCTAGGTATACAAATCAACCCAAATAACTAACATACGTATAAACGTCAAGGTATACATGCATAACTCAATCCATAAAGCAACGATACAAACATGTTGGGGCGTACAACACAAAAACGTTATCTGAGTTTGGGTACGAAGTCAATTATGACCGAATCACAATATTCCCCGTACATAACTCTTGGCGAAGAGATGCTAAGGACAGTATTATCCTCCCCTAAGCATTTCGACGTCGACAACTCAAAGTGTAGACCCACAACACTCAACAAACCATAAACTAACAAGACTACCCAACTAACTAGGGCATGTTCCTTAAAGAAAAAATAATAACATCAACACAACTTAACATGCTCAACGTACTTACATAAGACCAATAGCGTACATGAGAACATGCTGTAAACGAAAAGGAGAATTAACCCAAAAACGTACACAAGCACGGCAGCAGCAGGTCTCGACCAGCGACGACGGTCGCGACCAGCGACGACGGTCGCGAGGGGCGATCTGGCTGTCGCGAGTCGCGAGCAGTGACTGCTCGTGGCTTGCGGCAGCTCACGTCGTCTCTTGCCTCGTCCCCTTTGGTGCACAACTTGATTCCCAGCAACAACATAACACACAAGGCACGTCCATACGCAACCCAAGCACATCCTAGCATGCTACTATACATCAATAACATCTCAAACTCAATTCCCAATCAAAAACCAATAATACTCCACACCACAAATCAACGTGAACATCATAACCGACTACACCCATCATTCAAATCAACAACGGAAACACAACAACATGCTCCATACGTATAAAGTACCATAAAACTACGTCCTAAACATGATACTACGCTATACTATGAGCATACAATCAATCGAAATCCACCTATCATGATACTAAGTTCCTCTAACGCGAATCTAACAATCTAAGTTCAAGAATCTATTCCTATCGAACTAGAAAAACGCTAGTTACCTTGATCTTCGCGTGGGAATTAGTGGAACGCTTCAACCGTAGTCTAAACACCTTGAGCAAAGTCACCAACTTCGTCTCCTACGATCACAATGGCAAAGAACTTCAACAATAGCTTGAAACCGGCACGAAAATGGTTTGAAAACACTAAGAAAAACTGATTTTTAGGAGAGAAATTGTGAAGGAAGACAAAGAGAACTCTTCCTCTTTTCTTTTCTTGCTTGAGCGTATGAGTGAGAGATCAAGGGGGGGAATGGGATTGCTGATTTAGAAAGACAGCAAAAAGGAGTGTAAATAGAGGTGTTTAATAGTGGTTTAATGGTGGTTTATGGCCATCAATAGCATACTAATGAGGGTGAGTGAAGAGATCACCTCTTGGATGGTTTAACGTTACAAAAGAGCTGTCTAAAACTCTTCGTAGGCAAAGGAAACTCAGAATATTCGGACTCGTAAGCTTATAACAAAAACGTGCGCAAACACTAGTACAATGCACGTTTACGAAATGAAGTTCAACGTTTAAAATAAATATTATAAATAAAAATTTTTATAAATAAAAATTATATTTACCAACGTAAAATATATATACATTTACCAAGCTAACACATTACATGATTCGCACATAAACGAGCGCTACATTGCCCGTTAAAGAAATGGACGCAAAATACAAGCATTTGTCGTATACCACACAATGCCACACTTAAATTCACAAATAAAATATATAATTATTTTCAAAAAAAATGTAGACATATAATATAAGTTTATAACAGAAAATATATTTACAAAACATAATTTACCGTCTAACATAGTAATGATAAACGCGCGAAATTTTCACGAAAATTTGGGGTGTTACACAAAGCTTCTGTATCAGCTCATCCAATAGGAGTTTTTAGCCGTCTTTTAGGAAGAGATGCAGAAACAGTTTCTATTTTCTGCATATCTCATTTTACTACTTTGTTTAGGTAAGCATATGAAGTCCACTGAGCTCATTTTTGGACATGTTGTTGCTTATAAAGTCTAGGTTGTACTCCTTTTTGAATCAGATCAATTGAGTAAGAATTAAGCCTTTTATGCTTGTTTTACTAAGCTGTGCGCATAGTAAAAATTCTGGTCAGTTTTGGCCTTTTCCAAAATCTTTGTCATTCTAGCTTACTAAACGTTGATTTAGTAATTAGAACTCAAATTAGGTTGATACTAGAAGCTCATTGTTATAGTATAACCTAGATTGGTGATTCTTTGGTTAGTGGCAAGTGGTGGTGGTTCGTTAAATCGAACAAGGGTAGTTAGCCGAAACTAATTGTGATTATTTCTTTTGTTCTTTCCATTCCGAATGCTCTTGGTTGCGTAACTCTTTATGTATTAATCGAGTTTTATTCTCTAATTAAGGTAAAATTTTAATTGGAGAAAATTTGTTAGTACATTGGCGATTTACTCGCGAAAAATGCTGAGTTATACGAGCAATTATGTAGCCATGGAAGTGTGAAACAATTATTGCAGCCCCCAACTCAAAAGTACAGTAAAATTTGGAGTTTGAATTTATAATTTTTTAACAGAGGATAAACCGAAAGAAATGAGCAAACAAGAAGAAGGATGAAGAGAAAAAACTAAGCAAGCAATGAGCAAAAGTAGAATTAAATAGAAAAAATTGTCCACATATGGGAGGCCAATAGATGTATCAAGAAACTAGTATAGGCCTGGATGTTGTTCCCAGGTTCCTCCTAATATTGAATACAAGCTAATACAATTCAATTAGCCGCTTATCTCGAGAATTTAACATGGGACTTCCGCATAAAAATTTTCATGGCTGGTGGGTGTTAATGAAGAACCTACCGGCCAGATTTATCAAGCCTAAAAATACAATTTTTTTTTTGAGTTCGCATGTTGCTATTTTTTCTGTGAGTGGTTTCTCCTTGTGCTGTCAAAGGAGAGTTATGTTCTTTATCGATCTTTCCCTGACGTGCTCTTCAGGGTTGGAGTTAATTCCTGGTTGGTAATGGTAATTCAAGGTGTGAGTGTTGGTAATTCTTGGTCAATGTGTTTTCTTTTTTATATTTACATAAGTGAGATTGTTGGATATTATTGCTAGAATAAGATCAGTGTGATAGCTCCATTCAATGGTTTGACCATTTTTTTTTTGTTGCTATTTTGGTATTGTGATGAGCTATGGTGGTATTGTGACGGTCTTTGCTGGATACATATTTCACGTATGCTATTCGTGAAATTGTTGTTTGTATTTTCCGACTTGCTGGATGTATGGTGGAGGGATGGTTAGAGATCTTATTCCCATACTCGTGGTTGCGGTTTCAAATCGTCACAATGACAATTTTTTGAATATATGAGAATGACGTTGATAGAATTTTGTTTAAAGAGGGTGACACAGACATATTGCAACTCTTGGCTACGATATATATGTACTTCTATATAGATTTTTACTCCCTCTGTCCCAGAATACTTGTTACACTTTCCTTTTTTGTTTGTCTCAAATTACTTGTTACACTTCTTTATTTGAAGAGGTTCCACTATTATTTTATTATATCCCTCTTGTACACTCTTACACACTTTGGTCCACCTTCTCTCTCATACAATTAAAAAATATACCCCATCTAACTCATATCACATCTACTTTTTACATAAAATAATAATTGATAACCAAACTACCATATAAAACTTTGTGCCTCGATAAGTGTAACAAGTATTTTAGGACGGAGGGAGTAATAAAGTTGGCCACACACTCACAACCAAATTAGAGTATGTAAATTAAATAGCAACCAATAGTAAATACATTCAATAGCCAACTTGGGAATCTTTTTGTTTAGAAATATTATTAGTGTGTAATACCTGTTTTGATTGGCAAATTCTTGTAAAAGACGGTCTTATATTAAGATTATTTAGCATAGATCCATGAACGCGCGTCTTGCAGTTTCAAAAGTTGACGTTTTTTTGGAAAGAATGCGCAAAGCTTATCATTAAATCAATAAACTATATAAATTGTCCAAGGATAGCAACGAGCTACTCTTGAGAGATGGAACTAAGTATCCAAAAGGTGACGAAGTAAAATACTAGAAGGATTACAAAACATATAAAGCCTAGCACAAAAAAACATTTTAATGACATAAACTAACTAAGAGCTAGTTCTAGTAGTGTTTGAGAAGATTCTAGCATTTCTTTCAATCCAAATAGCATATACTAAAGCACAAAGAGCAGCTCTTCTCCATTTGTTAAACCAACTTTTCCCTTTTAAATGATGTTTAAACCAATTCAGCTCATGATTGAGAGTCCAAATGCGAGCTGGAAGTTTAATCCAATGCAGATTTTGATGTCAAATGTTGTTAGAAAACACACAATGGAAGAAAAGATGACCAACATCGTCCTGTGCAACAAAACACAACATACAACAGTTTGCCAAAGGCAATCCTCTCTTCTGAATATTATCAAGTGTAGACAAAGCATTATGAGCAGCAATACAAGAAATAATAGCATGCTTTGAAACACAACAAGAATCCCAAACTGTCTTCATCCACAACACAAGTTGCATGACTTCTCTGAAAACATCATAAAATCTGGAAGTGTGAGAAGAAGTGCACAGCAGATTATGGGCTTTTGGAAACAAATTCATTTATGAGTTTCAAGAGATTATTCCAAATAGTATAATTCTTGGCTTAAATTGTAGCTTCCCAAATGTTTTGATTTGCTAAGTAGTAACAATTGATCCATTTGACCCAAATGCATGAGCTTGATTGTTATATCTTAGCTATCCATTTGATATACATGGCTTTATTCCAGCTTAACACCTCCTTAATGTTCAAACCTTCATCTCTTTTAGGTCTACAAAGAGAAAACCAGCTAATGTAGGAGATTTTTTTATGATCATCATTGATGTTCCAGAAAAAATTCTTGCAAAGTCTATTCACCTTCTTAGAAATGCTTACAGGCAAGAGCATGGCAGGCCCCCAAAAAGTAATGAGGCCAAGATTAACTGAGTTGATTGATTGAGATTTACCAGCATAAGAGAAGGTTGCCCCAACCCAACCTTTAATTGTAGCCCTAATCTTGTCCACCAGAGGATCATACATACAAGTAGTGAGTCTAAAAGAATACAAAGGCACACCAAGATATCGAAATGGAAAGTGCCCAATTGAAAAACCAGTGCTCTGCAGAATATGGTATATAGTACTTTGAGGAGTCCCCCTTATGTAGATGTTGGTCTTCAAAGGATTAGCAGCAAGCCCATAGTAGTTTTCAAACTCTTTAAGAGCTTTCACAACACAAGAAATAGAGTTGAGATCGCCTTTGCAGAAGATAAGATGATTATCAGCAAAAAGCAAATGAGTGAGCTTCAGCTTATGGCATTTGGGATGAAAGGAGAAGGAATTAGAAGAGCCTAATTTCCTAGAAATAGTCTCCATGCGTAGAACCAAACATATAGGGGGAGAGAGGATCCCCTTGCCGTAAACCTCTCTTCCCAGAGAAGTACCCCGCAGTGAAGCCATTTTAGTGAATATTTTGATGTTGAGAGACAGAGCATCACCCATTTAATAAACTGAGCAGGGAAACCAAACATCGTAAGGGTCTCAACTAAAAAGTCCCAAGTGACAGAGTCAAAAGCTTTCTGAATATCAAATTTGAGAGTGGTTGTAGGAGAGATATCTTTCCTTTCATATTTTCTGATCAGTTCATGTGAAAGGAGAATATTGTCAAAAAATACTCCTACCAGTCACAAAAGCTGATTGTTCTTCACTAATGAGAGCGGGAAGGATGCTTTTAATTTTACTAACAAAAAGCTTGCTTACAGTCTTGTAAAAAGTAGTGCAACAAGCAATAGGTCTGACATCCTTAGCTGAATCAGGACAATCAATAATCTTAGGAATCAATGTAATAAGTGTGGCATTAGATTAATTGAGGAGATTCCATCTATTGAATACATCATGAATAGCAGCACAATACTCCTCTCAAATAGTCCCCCAAGCTTTCTTGAAAAATCTAGAGCTAAATCCATCAGGGTCAGGGCTCTTATTATCATCAATCGAATGAAGGGCACCTTTGATTTCCTCCTTTAAGAATGGAACAAGAAGACTGTGTTTGTCTTCATCAGTAAGAATAGGACCATCACCAACTTCAGCATAGATAGGAGCAATAGTAGTTTGAGCAGTGCCAAGAAGGGAAGTATAATAGGAGAGGAAAGCATTCTCAACAGCAGCTTTGTCATTACATGAATTCCCTTGAATATCTCTAATCTGACCAATATAGGAATGGCATATTTTTCCAGCAATTTTTGTAACACCCCGTAATTTCACTAGAAATTTCGCGCGTTAATTTATATGGTTTACATTGTTATTTAAAACTCTAAATATAATTTTTTTATATATAAAAAAGTATATTTTATTAAATATATGGTCATATTTGAAGCCGGAAAACATTTCGGTAGATAATATGCCGTGCGTATTAATTTTGTAATATAGTTAGTTATTTATACTATAAATTTTAGTGTTGTGTGATTTAATTTTCAAGCGTCAATTATATATGTTCGACGATAATTTTATCTACTCTTATATTTTTAAACTTATAATGTCTTTTACATTTTATTATATACGTATATATAATCGTGAATAATATATTTACTCGTTATTTTGGTTGTTGTACTTGTGTCGGTATTGTTTAAATGAACAATGTGACTCTTGTATGAGTATAGTATATAAAATTTGTATGATTAGTAAGTGCATATTTATATTACCTTATTATTCATAATTTTTAATTATAAAAATATTACCATATGTTTCATTTATGAGCGTTTATAATTCTTTAATTGTATTACGTACTAGCAAGTTGCGCATACACCATGCTTAACACATGGGGGTCCGAACATTATGGGCATTAGGGGGATAATGTAAAGTCTTGGCCAGCTTGTATTCCTTTGAAACGTTTTTAATAATCAAAAGTCATACCCCTTCATTCACCCTCATAAACCACCATCACCATGGCCATTATGTGCCAATTTAAATCCACCTTTAATCACCCTTATTACTTCCCCTTATGCTGAGTTTAAAACTCAGAAAATCAACTCCCTCCCCATTCCATTCACACGCCATTCACCAAGGAAAAGAAAGAGAGAAAGTCTCCCCGTTTTTCCCTTGCACACCCTCACGAAAATGAAGATCGCCGGAGATCTAACAGTTGGATCATCTTCAAATTTGCACAGAATGTTTTTAACATCTAGAAATTCATTCTGACCGGAGGAATTTTAAATCCGAGCTTTATATCACCGAAAATCGTGGTCAGAACACCACTGACTGTTTTAGAGGACCCTAAAATCGTTTAAAAGGGGAATACTTTGTTCAATGGAGGAGAAGTCTTCAAGGAAGAAGAAGGTTTTGATGATCCGCACGTTTTCTAGGCTATTATATTATGTTTTACGGCATTCCTCTCGAAGATCGAGGTAACTAGCGTTTTCTATCACGTTAGGAAATGAGAAGTAACCTTAGGTTGTTAGAATTATCGTTAGAGAATTTAGTATCATGTTAGGATGAACTTAGAAGATTGTATTTGTACTACTCTTGTTAAAATCATGTTAGGCTAAGTTTTTACTTGAATTCATATATCTAATGTTCCTTTATTCTGCCGTTGTTATTGTGTTGTTGAAATGACTTGATTGTAAATGAATGGAAACTTTAAATTTTGATTTATGTGAATGATTTGGGACTTTGAGAAACTTATGATTTTTGATGCTAAGCAATTCGTTTTGTATGGTGATTGGTTGGTTTTGACTTGTGATGATTTTGTATGATGTTCAATGCCTTGAGGTTTTGTCAAACAAACCCGCGAAGCTGTGTGGTCGCGGCTCGTGACCCAGTTCGCTATCCGCGAACAGATTGGCCAGCCTGTTTTCAAATGGTCATATCTCACTCGTTTGTTATTGGAATTGAGCTTGTGGCCAGTCGTTGGAAAGCTAACGAGCTAAATTTTAATGTCCCATTGGAATTTTCTAAAAATATTATCTGTGCTGAGTGTTAGGTCTGTTTAAAGTTGTTGTTGTGTGCATTATGTGCATAGTTAGCTTACAGCATGATTCTGTGTTTCGTAAATGACTTTGGTAGTATTGTGGAGTATCCTAAGGCATGTTTGAAAGTATAATTTTAGTACTTGATACCATTTATTAATTCTTATGCCAAGTTTGAGTTGTCGACGTCGTAATGTTTGAGGGAGAATAACACTGCCCTTAGCATCACTTCGCCAAGAGTTATGTACGGAGAGTATTGTGACTTGATCATAATTTACTTTGTACCCAAACTCAGATGACACTTTGATGTTTTGTATGCCTTTTGTTGTATTTGTAGTATACTTTGATTAGTTTACCGTATCAATTTGGGATTTGTGAACTTCGATGATTTTGAGGATGTGATGATTTTAATGATTTTAATAATTTAAATGATATTTAATGATTTTGACGGTTTTAATGGTTTTAATGATTTTTGATAACTTTGATGATTTTAATTACTTTGATGGATTTAAGTGTTTTTGACGAATTTGATGATTTGATGAATTTGACGAATTTGATGAATTTGACGAATTTGACGAATTTGATGAATTTGATGATTTGAAGTATATTATTTTGTCTTTGAATTTGAAGTTTGGTTTTTAATTGAGTTGAGTAGCCTAAGGGACGTTGTCCCGAAGGTAACGAACATGCACTCCGAGGGGTCAGGGGACATCACGTTGGGTGTTACCCTGCATTGGAGATACCTAGGACTTGTTGTCGTCCGAGAGGTCGGGAGATACTGCGTGTATTGTCCGACATCGGGAGTTTGGCTATTCTTAGACACAGACGGTAGGGAACGTAACCCATAGGCCGTTCTGGAGGTTGCGACCTGACATTTCTCGAGGAGGTGGGCTGCGGGTCAGTATCGTTCGCTCTCTCTATGTTAAATTGTTTATTTTCAAATTGTTGGTGTTTCTGTGATCCCTTTGATGTTGATCTTTCGAAATTCTTTATTTTAAACATCTAAAGCATCCTTCTTCGTACTTTATGTTAAAGTTTGACGTTTGTTGCAATGTGTACTTTGCCTTCTTTTATTGTTATTTGTGTTGTCTTGTCTTTGACGTTTGTTCTAACTTCATTTAAGTTTACTATTTGTTTCCTAAATTGGGCTGGGAGAACTGCTAGTTACTCCCCACTGATTGTGGAATTTTTGTTAATATATATTGTAGATGACGATGCTGTTTAGAGTTGTTACTATATGGATCGGGGTTGTGCGTTTACCCGTGTAAGCAAGAAGGTTGTTTTAGTCATAGTGGACGAGCATTATGAGTCTGAGATTAGGACTAGTTTTCTAGTTGGTCTCAAGTAGTTTACCTTTGTTAGTTTGAATGTTAGTTATAAAGTTGATCTTTTGGATTTTGGTTTCATATTTCGAATTTGGTTAAGTTTCGAGATTATGGATAGTTATGGTTATGGACTTGGCTTGTTTAGTTAGAGATGAGGGTATGGGACCTCATTCCTCTTTATATATATATGATTTGGAGTTTCGATTACTATTATGGGACTCTTTGTTTATTTTAGTTTTAATTTTACCCC